>CM067094.1:1650000-3060500 GCA_034008185.1 Gorsachius magnificus
AAGGGAAATGCTAATGATTGCTCCAGGCCACTTGAAATGGTTAAAACTAGGGGGCTTTTTTTGAATGGCAGGAGGGGGGCTGAAACAATCTTCAGATACATTTTTTAAATATAAGAGCATATTAACTTGTTAGGGTGTTTCATAATAGCTTTTAAGAATAAAATGTGTATTTATATGTATGTGGTTGTACATAACATGAAATACAGTAATTTTGGGCATTATAAGCAACAGCTTTTCAGTGCTAGCTTTTTAGGAATGGTCTTAGAATTTAAAACAGATGAGAACTCTTAGTTATTCTTCATAAAATACAGTCACTATATGTAGAAGTATCCTTTTAAAAAAAAAAGTCAACAGTCTAGCAGGAAAATACTAACCTATTGCTACATTTTCTGGTTTGGGTTTCTAATAAAGCTATAGTAATGAAGTTCATTTTTTGTAGGCGAAATCCTGTGCTATTGGATACAAATAGCAAACTATGGCTGGGTCGCTTTACCCTTATCACCGTATGAATTTTGGCTGTCCGCTATTTTGAAGATTAATCCCAAGATTAAGAGCTATCCTGGGCTAATTTTAATACAAGGAAGTTTGTTGCAAAGATACGAGCTTCTATCAGAAGGAATGTTTCAGCAAATAGTTGAAGTACAAATACATAAAAATAGAAAATAGTCAAACAATCAATGGAAGGTGTAACAGGAACTACAGTTTTGTAAAATGCAGTATATTTTTAAAATGGCTTTTTTGAGTAGTGCATCATTTGGTTCCTTACTGTTTTAATCTTTATAGCTCATCTGGAAGGGAAAGAAAAAATCGTGGTGATAGTTGCCATTTGTGAGCTGCTTGAAATGGGTATGATGACTTGTCTATAATTTGATGAACTATTGTATGTATCAGTTAATTACTACAAGAATGACTGAGGTATGCATGCTTGCAAGCTGGTACTTAGGCAGATTGCTATGTCTCTTCTGCTGGTAATTTTTCTTTCCACTGGCATTGAAACAGAGTTTATAATGAAACCAACAATCTTTATACATTTATAGAAACTATAAAACTTCTATGGCAGCTTTATATAGAAACTAATGGTCTGTCTTGAAGAAAGTCTGTGAGCATTGTAGAAACAATGCACACAGGGAAAAATAAAAAGCACCCTTTCTTTGTGTCATTGTAAGAGTTGTGCGATTGGAGTGTTTACACAGTGCTGGCCGTAACTGGAGCCGAACTGCCCCTATCTTGCAAAATCCATGTGCACGAAGAGGACTTAGTTCCTTCATCAGGGACGATTATAATCCAATTTGATATTTCTGAATTGCACATATTATTCTTAGTATAAAGTTTTTGCCTTTACAGGTTGCATACACTGCACAATAAAATCTGTCTGAAGAGTAATTTAAAATAATAGCTATCCTTTCAAAAGTAGATGAAGAAGCTGGATTGGAAAGGTTAGTAATTAGTCATTTAGAAAATCTAGAACAGTGGGTTTAGTGTTCTGAAAGCCACTTTGTAGTAAAACCAAGGCAGTGTAAATAGTAAATATATGAAGCATTTGATACTCACTTCTGAAGCATTTGATACTCTCGGCTTGTATAGAGCTATCATACTGCATTTGTACAGGGAGTCTTTTTAAGTGAAAGCCTAATAAAACTTAATGTAGGATAGTTATAAACATTTTCCTTGTACAGTGACTCCTATTGACTAGGTAGCGGCAAAGTAGCAGCGTGAATGGAAACCTTTGTGTGGGGCAGGCAAGCAGCCTGTGCAGTGTGTAAGCAGATCCCCTCGTCCCTCCTGTGCAGATAGTACAGCTGCGCTTTCACCGAAGCATTCTGGAGACCACTTACCCTGTGAGGACAAAGCTGGGTTCTTCAGTTCAAGTCCTGGAGATGGCTTTGCCTAATATAGAACTGAGTATTTTCTGAATTCAGAGAATTTTTCTAGACCAGATGTATGTCCTTTAGTATAGGAAAGGGAAGAAAATAGATACTTCTCGTTTGCTCTGTCTTACGCTATCATCCTTGTCATATGTTACAAGTTGTTTTTTCATTACCTTTTCTTTAGAACAAGTAGGTGAGATCAGTTTTTCTTATGTATTTCTATTTGTGCCTTTTATGTCCTTGTCTAGTATTATTTAGTTAGTATAAAAAACGCAGAACCTCTTCAAATCTAATGTCTTTGTGTATGTAGTAGGGTGTACTATCCTTGTTCTAAGTCTCTGCATTATGAGGCATTTGTACTAGATAGAATTGCAAACCTTAAGAAATAACATGGCCAAGATGATTTGCATCTTAATAGAACCCTTGGCATAATCTGTTCATCCCAGTTCCATTTTAGACTTGAAGTTAGTAAATCGAAGGATTATGGTAGTTAAGTATTTCTATGACGAGAGAATTCAGCCACGGTATATATTTAGCAGCCTAATAGAATAGCTTTCTTTAGTACTCCATCAGCTCTGCTCAGAATTTCACATAGCATCATAGCATTCTAGATTTCTGTATTACTTTATGTGTTTATTTTACTACTACTTGGTGATTGGCTGCAAAAATGATTGCAGTGGATTTGTGCAGAGCAAAATAGTCTCGGTCTTTGTAAGTATCCCTGAAAAAGTTAGTCCTGAAGTCTAAGGCATGCCAAGTGACAAAGTTCTCAAAACTATTTCTTTTTTTTTTTGTCTTTAAGCTAGTAGTCTAAGCAGCTACTCCAGTTGTTCTTGTCTATGAAGGAGCTGAGATGGAGATGCTGTTTTCCCTGTTTGTTGCATCGTTGATGACATTAGTGGAACGTTTATCCAGTTAGGATACCTGTTTTCAGAAATCATGGTGCAGGGCAGGAGTGGTAAAAGTGCAGAAAACAAATAGTAATTAACTGCCAATTAATCTTTTGAAGGAGCCTAGGAGGTGACTTGATTTTGGCCTGAGAGTACCTGAGTAGTGTTGGACTCTCAAATCTGTGTGTGAAAGCCATGTCAAAAGCCAATGTCCAGAAGTTAGAAAAATTCTGAATAGAAATAGATGAATAATTGGGTTCAAGTGTGAGGAAATGTAGTTCAAGCCGCTTTCTAAACAATTTCCATTTTCCTTCGTGTAAAATTTGAATCAATATTGGAAGCTCAATAAACACAATTTGATTTCACCACAAATTATTCAGCTGAGTGCAAATACTACTGGATACAATCGTATGGCCTTTGTTATACAAGGGGTCAGGCTAGATGATCATAATGGTCCCTTCTGGCCTTAAAAATCTCTGAATATATGAATAATTTAAAACCTGTCCTGCCAACCCTTATTCGTTGAGGTAGTCATATTAAAATCCTGTGGGACTACTCGTGTGAGTAAAGGTTGTGGGATCAGGCCTAAAGTGAGTAATCATTATCACTTATGTTTAAATTTATTGATAAAACTATAAAATATTCAATTCAAGTAAAGATGGGTTTCTTTAAAATGGGAGATGCGTATGCAGTAATATTCTACTTTGGTTTGTTAAGCCAGTCACTATCAAAATAGTTTAGAAAGTTGTGTTGTTTCAGTCTCCTGAACCATTCAGTTCTGTACTGGTGCTATAGATCAATTTATAAACAATTTCAAAAATATTGTTTGGAAACTTGTAATATGTAGAAAGTATCCTTGTTTTGTTTAAAAATAAAAAAGATTCAAGTGCCTAACAATATGGTGAGTGTAGGCATGTTAAAATTGGTGGTGGTGCGTCTCAATGCATGTGACGGTCTTCCTTACTATGGCTGATTATGCTGATGTTTGCATGTACAGGAATACTGGGAAGTACTATCCTTTGCAAACAGTAGAACTTATTTTGAAACATGATTAAAATAAGTATCAGCAGTCAATAAAGTAGTTAAACAATTTCTCAGTTGATTAGAGATCACTTTTTTAAATCAAGAGTTTAGTGGGATGACTTGGTTATCTAGCTTAAAAATCTGAATTGCTAATGACTAAGACTATTTTTGAGACCATACTACTAAACGAGCATTGCTAATGCTCTGTCTTGCAGTTTCCCCCCCCCAACGTGTTTTCTATTGCTTCTGTAATGTAGCTGTACTATTTTAACAAAGTGAGGAGAATGTTTGTTTTGTGGCTCCTAAAGTACTCATTAATGCTTCAAAGTTTCCTGAGCATGTGGAGGAGAAAACAGTTCTTTGGATTCCTGCTCTTGCAACTTGTCTGCCCATACCCCAGTGTATAAATGCATTAAAAAAATGTGATAAAGCAACTAAAGCTTCACTGAAGGTGCTGTAAAGACAAAAAGCGAGTGGGAAATGAAAGTGTATTTTTTTATTTGCAGATCATCCTGTGGCATATAAAAGAGCATCAAACCAGCCAAAACAGCTTGTGCTTTTATTTAAAGAGATCATCTTGAGTTCTTGTAGCCAGGTGCTGGTGCAGGTAGGGGGTGTGAAGGGGAAGTCTAGAAGATTGCTGTCCCTTTGTGTTGATTTCCAAGGTGGCAGGAGATTTCCATGACTTACTCTTGACAGCAAAGGGACTTCCTTCCTGATCTAGTTAGTGGTGTCCCTGCTCACTGCAGGGGCGTTGGACTAGATGACCTCAGGGGTCCCTTCCAACCCCAAACATTCTATGATTCTATGATTCCTAGAGTTTGGGTTTGGGGCGGTGTGGATGGAAATAAAACTTTTTTTGGTTTTCCTAATAGAGAGTCTTGCTACGTGTGGTACTTACTTGAAAGTAGGCAAGACCTTTTATTTGCTCCACACCTTACACCCCTAAGTGACAAACTGTAAGATCACATAATCTGTCCATTCTTTTCAGGAGGAGGAATTTTATATTAAAATGTTGCTTCTCTATGCAGTCAGATGGTGATTTGTTACTTCAGTAATAATAAGTATTCAGTCGTAGTTATCTGCATGGTTATCAACCCCCCGTGCCCTCTGTAGCTTAGGCTGTAAGGGCGGAGTGCCCCGACGAATACACAACGCGATGTGTGTAGGAATGCCAGTGCACGTACGAGTCCTAAGTGGCAGGTGTACTGAATTCCAAGTTACTATAACAGCAATATGGCAGAATGCATTTTCTGGAAGTTTTATATTTCTTAATACTTTACTACCTCCACTGTGAAAGAAAGCTAGTTTATAATCGTGTGTATAACAGGAATTTTAAGATTTTTACATATTTTAATTTCCCGGTACTGCATTTTTTCATAGACATCTATTGGTTTTAGTATATGTTTTGAATAATTTCATAAATGTATAGTGCAAAGCATTTAGATTGCACGATGCCTTAATTGACTTTCCCAAATTATTTTGCATGTATTATTCTTTGCTCTTTTTTAAATTTATTTTTTAAAGGAATGATTGGAAAGCAGCCTCAAAGAAAGGATTTGTTGGTGATTGATAGATGACATTAACTGATGTTCACATACTCAATTTTTCACGTGTGTCTGGGCAGCAGTGTAGAACTGGTAGTGTATTATAGAGAAAAGTTGGGAATTGTTCCATGTTGACCCAGGGAAGTCCAAAGTTCTTAGCTTTGTACTTGGAAAACTTAAGTTTCTAAGTTCAGTCATCTTTGTATATATCAGGTGTCTTCAAGTAAAAACCACTTTGTGTGGCTAATGAATGTTTTCATAGCTTTCAGGTTTATGATCCCTATTCTCTCTAGCACGTTCCTGTATTCGGAAATCTAAAAGTTGAGAAAATACTGCTAAATTTGAAAAGCTGTATCCTCTTATAACCTTCAGCTACCTCAGATGATCACTGGCTCCATCTCATCTCTGCAAAGTTTAATGTTAGAAAAATTCTTTCCCTGGGGGCACTAGTGTCCTCATCACATGTCATCATTTTCTCCCTCCTTCTCCTTTAGGGAGTTCTCAAGTCGGTATGATGTGAATGCAAGTCTGAGAAACGGGTGCTCCTGAATTATAAAAATTGGTCAGCTGTTGCCCCCTTTGGGATAGGTGTTTAGTCTTGTTATGTTTCCTCAGCTGCAAAAAGTAGATAATACCTGCGTAACGGAGTTGTTAAGTAACTTGATTAATGACTAGCTTTAGAGCTCTTCCACAGCTATGTGTTCTTCTCTCCAGCATAAGGAGGATCTTGATCATAGCAATTAGAAGACTTTTGTGAGAAGGCAAATCCACAAATTCTATCAGTTTCTGGTATTTGATAACACTGTGCTAGGCATATCCATGGCATTTTTCTTAGCAGTCGTAGTTCTTAGGTAGCAGTTCTAAAAGCATTCTTCTGTTTTCTTTTAAGCACCATAGCATGATGAAACAGTTTTTCTTATTACTTCTCAGGAATTACGTATTTTCCTCACTTGTTGGTTAGGATTCCCAGCCTGTAGCTTATTTCCTGCTATGGCTGCCACTAATAGAGAATTTATGATACGCAGTGACTAACTGAATTCAGTATACGCTCTAATATTCTCTTTGGTAACCAGTGCAGGAAGAAATTGGAGTCTTATGTTATTCTTTCACACTTTTTAATGCTTTGAATTTTTGTAAAAGATCTTGTCAGTGAGATGACTTAATTTTACAGTAAGAGATGGTAGAATTTCTGTAATATGGAAATGGCACAAAAGTGATACTGAAGTCCTTCTTTGCACAAAGGCAGAGAAGTTGTTGGTGGCAAATTCTTAACCTTTGCTTATTAACCATAAAATTCCACTGTTGCCTTTATTCAAACTGTTTTCAAAATTTTAAGTTTCTTCATGTCCTTTTTCTTGAGCAAAGGACAGTTGATTTTTAATAATATTTACTATTCATTGAACTAAGTTTTTTGGTTGGTTATTTTATTTTTATTTTTTTCTGGTTGTTTACTTACAACATCCTAGTGATTAATTTTGCCTTTAATTTGGTTTCCTGTCTGTTGTGCCTGGATGCTGCAGAAGTGTATATGAAAATTTGCACCCAGCTAGAAGAGACTACAATCTTCAAAAGCCAAAACTCTTTGGTTTTTTCTACCCCCCTGAAAAATGAATCTCCTGTTGGGGCTGAACTGCAATGCAGACTTCTAAAGGTGTAACATAGTTACATGGGCAGGATTTGATTTTTAACTTTTAATTTAGGCTTGGAGCTCTGGCCCTTCTCTTTTAATGCATTATGTTTGTGTGAATGAATTCCTGTGGTTTGCGTTAGCTGATTACAGTAAAGACCAAATCTGGCCCAATCTTGTTGTGAATGTGAGAGAAAATCTGGAATAGTACTGTCATAATATGGTACTATGATCATAAAGTTTGCACTTGATAAACAGAGCTCATTTTCAGATATTCTATCAGATACTGGCTTAGAGTATTTACTTGCGTATAATTCTAAAAAGGTTGGATGGGGGCTGGTGCAGAAGTGATTAACAAAGCATGATCTCGCCCATTTATGTAAACAGGGTATTTCTTTTGTGAACATGTCTTGTTAACTATCCGTTGCAGACCTTTATTGGTGCTTCTTGAATAATTTGTTTAAACTATGCAGTACAGATTCCTTATTTTAGCACTAAGACTTACAAAGGCTTCTTTTAGCAGCCTTTAATTTTGTACTTATGTATGTGACATAGCCTGTGGCTGTGATCTCTACTGTGAATCTGCAGTTGTTTTGGGATGAAAGAAGAAGGCAGCTGGAAACTCAGTAGCTACATCTAGCTGTCTACCTAGAGAAGGCCTTGATTTCAAGTTTATCTAAACAAGCTCGACTAATCCCAACTATCTAGGGGGATCCACTGTCAAAACAAGCAGCATGGCCCTAAGGCAAACACAACCATACAGAAATGAAGGCTGGGACTTCCAATACTCCAATGGCTGCATACTGGAGGCTTTTTTTCGTGAAAGAGAGTAAGAGAGGTAGCATTTGCATAATGCCTTTTCATTGGGAACTTTTGGAAAGCTGACAGAGGTCCAGCTTATAGCTCTGTAGCCACAATACAGAGTCTATAGGAGAATCCTTGAATGACCTAACCATATTGAAAGAAAAAATGAAAGCATCGAAGTATAGCCAAGTGAGTGTGGAAAAGAGGGCTGCTGCATTGTCTAACATCTGCTCTACTTCTCGTTAGTTTTGTTCTTTGGTATTCTATGTGGACTTTGGAGAAACCTAAGACAGCCTAACATGAATCCTATAATCTTCCTTCTGAATATTTATGTAGTGTGCCAGCCTCTAAGCTGTCCTTTGCATCTTCCTACTTCCCCCTCATTTTCATGCTCTCAAATGAGGCCAACATTTCAAAAGCTAAATAAATGTTTGTGAATGTTTATAAAAGATTTGCATAAATTTGTCCTTGTTTGACAAAGATCACTTTTTTCTTATGCCAGTTCTGAAATTTTTTAAAGGTTTCAGTGCATGTCTTGACAACAAAGTCCTGCCGCAGAGAACAATGATTGCTGATTAAGTGGGTATGCAGTTGGAGCTGAATAGGGCATTTGAGACCACATCTAAAAGGGCCAGTCATCTTAAGTAGAATTATAATATTTAACAAATGTTAACCAAAGTATATATTTAAAGCTTTGTTTTCAGTGCAATATACCTGTGCAGTTGACTGAGAAGTGTGTGATTATCTTTTCACAGCTAATAGTTCTCACCTAATTTTTCCTGCAATTTGGAAGTGAAAATATTCCTCATTTTTAGTCACTAAATGTTTAAAATATATTTAATTCAATTAGTGTTCTAGCTTTCTGATATTGACATTTCTTATCTTTGCCAACTGATCAGTGTTTATGCACGTAATTGGACCTGTATTTTTTTTATTCTTGTTTGCATAATTTTTCAATTCTTTGTGATTTAAGACTGGAATGATTATTCTTACTACAGTAGCTGTAGATTTTTTTATTTTATTTTTTTTTTAGCATGGTAGCCAAAATCCATTTGTCTTAAAAACCCCTAAATCTTCACTTTATTTAAGGGGTTTTAAAGACGTTTTAAAGACATTTATCAAGGAGATCTCTTTGAAAAACTGCTTAAAACTGTTCAGCTTTACTTCCAGATTTTTTCCTACTGGAAAAAAAAGTAATAGGCGTTTCTGTTCTTTTGTTCTAATAGTTGAGAGGTTGAAGTTGTCATTAAGGCAAAAACTAGAGCTACTTCTCTGACACAGTTTTTATCACATCTGCTAGGCCTGTGTCCCAGGAGGAGCTGTGCGGAGCAGTGAATTCAGCATAGGCCCATTATCTACTGGTTTTGCGTATGTTGTAAAAGGAGTGAGACCTCAGGGAGGCTTGGAGCCTCCTCCCGTGTAATGTCCAAATCAGATTTGAAGGACTGGTGGCAGGAAAGCTTTGGCCTTGGGGTGTGAATTCTAAGAAACAGAGTCACAATTAGGTTTAAAAAATTCAGGGATTTTGAGCTTTATCTTGAAATATGTTTTTAGTAATGCAAGTAGAAAAGTTGCCCATCTGTGCACATATTTTGTACGTTTAAAATATTTAAATGATCGCAGGCCTCAATATGCTTAGGAAATGTTATTTATCTTATGCTCTTCCTGTTACCAGGATTTTGTATATGTGTTGGGGTTTTTTGTTTGTTTTTAAAAAATAGCACTTTCCTGAGAACAATTGGTTACCTTCAGTGAAATGATGTTATTTCATACTGGGTACTGTGCCCCTTCTGACCCTCATACAGGAGGAAGCGACTTTTGTAGAAGAAAAACCCTCCCCTAATTCAAACTTTACAATTGCTCAAATGGATTTTTAGAACACTAAGCAAATAGATCAACCAGTGCTATCAGGTTGTATTGGAATACTAGTAGAATTTTAAAAAGTAAGAGATAAAACTAAATTAATGTAATTTAAACTAACACTGCCAAGAAAATTATGCTCCTGTTTTTTGGGGGTAGAACATTCTTTTAAAGAACTGAATAAAATTAATTCTTAAAACACTTTGACCGTTATAAAAATGAGTAACGTTCAGTATTGCTGTAAGACGTAAAAAGATTTAGTGATAAAATCAATGCAAGATGAAATTTGACATAAATATTTTAAATGAGCAATGATTTTTTTTTTAAAAAGAATGTGGTTGTATCAGTTTTTAGATTTGAAAGATTTTTCTAGTTTTTTAGAGAAATGCTGCTTTAATTTTCTTGCTCTTTGCTTTCTCTGCTTTGTCATATTGCAGAATCTCAGCTTTCTGTTGTGGCTGTGTGACGCTGGCCTCTGTGTGCAGGACACTTTTTAATTTGAGAATTAGTTTATAAAGCTGCTTGAATTGCAATGCTTCTCCTGATTTCTACCTATGTAATTACATGATATTTGTTAATTGATGAGAATAATCTGTAATAATAACTTGAGGAAAATCTGCTGTAAGATAATACAAGCTGACACTAACAGCAAGTACAAATTAAAGTTTAAATTTTCAAAACACAAGACTTACTGATCCCTGTTTGTTACTCATAGCTGTGTTCAGGCTGGTGGCTGAATTTTTTGTGCTGGCATTGCTTTGTTACATTCAAAATTTTATTTAAAGAATATAAAACAAGGCTACCTTTTCCCATCCATTGTGTTTGCTTTGTAAAATGTTTAAAGTGGTGAGCAAAACTTGTTACTGAGGTGCTTATTATTGTGCAGCAAGGTGTTCCCTTTCCTAGGAAAATGTGTATGAATTTCTGACCAGCTCTGCGTAGGTAACAGAATTTATGGTGTTCTACCCAGATTGTTCTGTACTTTTTCTATCACCACCCTTTGGGTTTTAAACAGAGTTGTTGTCAGGTTTAAGTTGGTTATTTGGGTGCACTAGCAGCTGTTTTGAATTCTTAAACCTGTTGTTCCATGATTTAATTAATCATTAGCTTACAGTTATTCAAATAGATGAATTAAACATAAGAGCAGTTTACAGTTTTGTGGCTATAAGGTAGATTAATGTACAAGCCAAATATCAAAATAATTGGGTAATATTTTGCTCCAGTTAATGTCTTAGCACGCTTTTTATGCTGTATTAACATTTTTGTTAAGTTTAAATTTGCTGTTATTTCTGAGCAGAAGTAGCAGCATCTATAGTTCCTTGCTGGTCAAGTCGGGATCCTGCGACCTGTTCTCACTCCCCTTGAGCCCTTAGGCCTGGCTGTGGGTGTTCTCTTCCTAACCCTCCTTGCTCTCCAGTATCATCTCCTTCCTTCATCAGCCTGTTGATGTGTTCTTGAAACTCTCTTGGTGTGTGTCCTTCCGTGAAGAGGATGGATTTCATGTTTGTTTCATGGATTCAGATGGTATTTCAAGCTGGATAAGATGAAAACTGTTTGTATTTCCATCCTTTCTGTTTAGTGTTTCACTTACAGCAACCTCACCTATGCTTCACCTCTGGTTTAAGGTCGAGGAAATAAAACAGCATTCGTCTTTTTCATCACTGAGTCATCCCTTCCATCCATGGAAGGCTCATCTTACTTGCAGTGCTCTATTCTCTTGTAATGTGTGAGTTGTCCTCCTGTAAAAATGTATGTACTTTCTGAAATATGGTGATGGTGTTCTTGGGTGGTTTGGTTTTTTTTTTTCTTGCTTTCTTTTTCCCCCCATGATCCACAGCTAAAGGTCTTGTCTGTACCCTGGGTAGTCTTTTCAGCTTTGCCTTGTTTTTCCTCATGTTTCCCAATAGGCTGCCAAATACAGGTCCCCAACCTGTTGGGTTTGTGGTATATTGTTTCCCTTCTCTGACTCACGTTAATATTTGAGTCTTGCCTTAATCATTCATCATTTTTCACAGATCTCTGCCTGTATTTTAGTTTCTTTTCTCTCCAACTTTTACTTAGGCTTCTTGTTCCACTTTGAACACGTTTGTTGCATTGTGCATCTTTCTAAGAGTAGATTGTTTGCAATAGTCTGTTGTTCTTGCATTAGATCATCAATTTGCGTATCATTTTGTCAGTGCAGTTTTATTTAATGGTAGCTGCAGCATGGGAAATTTGTTACCAATGTTCACTTGAACAAGAGAACTTAAGCGATCCCATATATTTAAGATGCTCTGAAGTTGTTGACTTGAGGGTGGGAGCATACGGTGGAAGGTTTAAAAATAAAAAAAAAGACGTGACTTAAGATACAGCTTGCATATTAAATTAACAAGTGAATATGCAAAATTTTTCAGCAATGTTGAGCTTTCTTTACTATTTCGTCTCAATATATAGATAATTTGGGACAGAAGCCAAGTGTGTATTGTGTGTTTTTAACAACCTTGCTTTCCATACGCTTTTCAAGGCTCTCTCGTGTGTGTGTGTGTGTGAAATCCTTTTAGAGGCTGCCTCACCTTCATAAATTGCGATGTGACACAAAAGGGCTGAACACTGTATTCCTGCCTCATTTATTTTGAAAACTTTGCTACTGAAACCAAACTTAATCAATGAGCTCTGTGTTGTCTCCGATAAGTTATGTACTGGCTTTATTGATTGGGAAGGATTTTAGAAAATCCATGTGGGGTTTATAATGTCAGCAGTGTTTTGATTATGAAAAGAGTTGGAACCCTGGGACAAGGAACCAGGTGGTGGATGTCCTAAAGCCACTGGTGACACGGCTGGGCTGAATCCCTCAAGGGACACAGTTCATGCCCTGCACTTTAACTGTGGTGACTGGCTGCTATAGATGCACTTTTTGCTCATTAAAATGTTAAAAATCAAACTGCATGTAAAAAGATTTGTGAAAATATAAACTTGGGGATTGATCCAGAAAACTGGCATGTGATACCCCGGAGACACTGGTTTCAGCTACTGGGTAATTTACGCTTATCAGCTGTGTGTCCTGGATTGTTTTGGAGCCTTTTTTTTTTTTTCTTTTATTCTTTTTTTTTTAGGGTGTTTTGCTTTAGAGGCATTTATGTAGGTTTTCCTTTAAGAAAATAGGCATAGGGGAATAAAATAAGAAAACAGGCTATTGATGCTACCTCTGTTTCATGTCAGGTGAAAACATAAAAAGGATTATAAGATGCTGACATGGAAGGATTCTAGGTTTGGTTTTGTTATGGTTTTGGTTTGAAATTGTAAAGAAATGATGATTTTTCTAGGCCATAAGTAACCACCCACATAAAGAGGTCTTGTAGGAAGTTGTCTATTATATAGGCATTGCTAAGCTTTCAAACTGAGCAGTATTTAAAGAAAAAAAAAGCATTACATTTATAGTAACGAGCTTGCAACTTGAGCTAAAATTGAATAGTTCTGCAGTAATTGTATTTCTTACATGCAAAAAATCAGCATTTTTCCTAATTAAAGCTAATTCTGTATGTGGGGGTGTTTGTTGTTTTTTTTTTTTTTGAAATAGTTAAAATTAAAAAAAAGGTCTGTGGTTAACCTGTACTAGTCTTAATTCTTTTAGTTGTAAATCAAGGCAGATAAGTATTGGTATATAAGGAGCAGCAAATTATGTCTGATAACATTATAAAAGCCATGTAATAATATCACTGTAAAATCTTACTTTAAAAGACAAGGCAATGTGTAGTGATGCAGATTCAATATATTGCCTCTTTAAGTGAAGATTTCATTTCTGCGTTTAAGAAGCTATAAATACAAGAAACAAGTGCAAAATAAGTTCTGAGTAATACACTACTATCCTACAATAACACGATGCTGCTGAGATGATAAAGTGTTTTATTATGTGAACGTTTTACTTGCAGTTACAGTAATTATTTAAACCATCAAAATAATGGAGAGAATATATTTTGCCATTTGAGGTGACTGATGACTTACTATCTTTGAATGCTGTGTAGCAGCTACATGGCTTTGTTTCTAAAAAATACACACGCAGTTTAAGGACAATTTGTATTGATAAGGCCAATAAAAATATAGGTACTTTCCTGTGATTTTGATCATTTTAAAATTCTGTTGTGGGCTTTTTTAAACATTTTATGCATTGTGATTTCAGTTGTTGGTAAAGGACAACTGTGTAATGGTTCAAATTGGTCGAGACGTAGTTTTTGTGCACAAGCAATCAGTTGTTCAGCAGACAGTCAATCCTTGTGGAAGTCGGTGAGATTCTGCACGAGGGTGAACCCAATCACATTCATGAGGCCTTTACTATCAAGGCATTGTTTCGTACCAAAACACATATTTCTGCAGAGTTTGCTCTGAAACCTATGTAGTTCCTTTCAAAGTTTCCTGCTGAAATTGAGAGGAGGATCCTTCTTTGCTTTACATGGCATTTTTCAATATATCCTTTCTTGTTCTTTAAAACCAGGAGGTTGTTAAATAATCTATCAATAAACTGTCAAGAAGTCAAAGTTTCCATATCTGTTTCTGCCTGAAATCTTAAGAACTTGCCACATTTTAGTTGTCAAGAAACCTCCAAAGGAGAGTCTATGAGCAGTTGAGCCTGAAACCATTGTTAAGAATGGGATGTGCTTATTTGAATTATGTAGGAGGAACATGTTCTTGAAAGGAGTCAATATGTTTTCTGCTTCATTGAATAGGTTTTTTTGTTTAGAAATAAATGAAGCGGGAAGCATCAATTTAGTTATTGATGATAATTTATTACTATTGGTCAGAAAAGTGTTGAATTTATCAGAGGGTTTGTCGTTTAGTCGGGGTTATCTTGTTTCAGCTGAAAGCAGAAATACAGTTTACATTTCAGGTCCTGAGATATTTAAGTGTGAAGGAGAACGAATTGGCTGGTAGTAAAGGTCTGCAAACTGCGTAGACCTTTATGGTGAGTTGGGGATTGTAGAATTAAAATTTTGAATGTTATAGAACAATATAATGTAAATGGATAACTTGTTGTGTTCGTAGACAATTTTGGGACTAAAATGTGTCTGGTTTTGCCTCCTCAGTGACTGTATTTGTTTACAGTTGTGAAGTTGATGAATTTCTCTGCTGATCATGTTTTCAGTTTTCATATTCATGCTTTTTATTTAAGATCATGCAAAGGCTATACTTAAATGTTTGTCTGTGATGCTGGTTTGCAACATTTAGGAATGGTTTGTAGGTTAAGCAATTTGTATTACTTTTAATACACATTATTTTAACCAGTCTTTTAACACTCAGATTTTTCTTTCTAATAGAAGTAGGCAACGTTAAACATTCCTGCTATGAGACCTATTGGCTTTATCTTTTGTTATTTATCATGCTGATGTTAGGAAGTATTCTCTAATCCCCCAGACCTCTGTTCCTAGGTAACAGTCAAAAGCTGTGCCAGCAGAAGTGGTCCTGCCAGGCCAAACCCATGTGGTTTGGTGTTATTCACTATGATCCATATGGTCAGGGTAGAGATTGTCCCTAGAGAGGTGTTAACACTCAACAACCCAACCTCCTCCTGCTCTTTGGAGGATTGCTGGATGGCTCCTGCTGCCTGCCCATGTGTGAATCTTGATTAATTTTTCATTTTTAATGAAGTTTGATCATGTTTATTATTTCACATGATTGACTGCCTGGTACTCCTTCCATGTAATTGATAAAGCCCATATTTCTTCATCTGTCTCTTATTTCTTCAGGGCAAAGTGAAATTGTGTGATGTGGTTAATATTAGATTTATTGGTCCCAATAGATGTATAAATTATCTCTTTTTCTCTCCACAGGAAGTTCTACAGACTTTGACCAAGTTTTGTTTCCCCTTCTATGTGGACAGGTAGTGTTAGCTTTTCAAACTTTACAAGAAAATAAGCTTGTCAATAAAACCACGGTAGAAAATAAAAACCATACCATTGTTAATGTTCTGTCTGCTTGAATGTGATTTAAAGCACCCAAGTGCAAATTATAGTCTTAGAATCACTTTTTCCTGGGGTTTTTATGGGCACCATCAAAAAAAAAAAAGTTTTAAAAGTTTGAGCTGTTCAGTGGCAGCAGTAAGAGTGCATTTTGTTTTACTTCTACGTAATAGTTGGATGTGAAAATGGTCGGGTAGTAATTGTCAAATATGTGTATTAATATCAAAGCTTTGTGTGCATATGTATTTCTTAATTGCCAAAATTTGGGCAGAATAATGAATTAAGTGCTTTACATTTAAGGGGCTCTTGATTTTGTTGGAATGCTGGTGCTTTACTTGGTGGCTACTTAATGTGGCTTCTAATTCTGGGGGGAAAGACGGTAAGTTACGGTGGATTTACAGGAAATGAGACTATTTAGTTCTCGTAATTTAGAACAAACATTTTTAGTTTTTTAGTTTTGCTTTTACTGTGAGCTATTTTTGATGACTTCATGAAGAGAACAAGCATTGAAATCATCCCATCTACGAGCATCATTTAATTGGTTAGCATCACTTGGCTTAGGCCAGCAACACTGGGTGGTTTTGATTGATGAAACTGACCTTAACTGTGATTAAACTGCTAGAAATCTTTTTCTCATTTCAGTGAAATCTGTGATATTTACAGTACAAATTGATTTTTTTAATAAATCAATATCCATTGCTAATATCACTTCTTGTTTGAGCAGTTTTTTGTTCAATTTTTGTAAAAATTTTTTTTTTTTTTCAGTTTTTCCCCCCCCCCCCCCCCACCCATAGGCCAGTTGGTATTTCTTGGTTATCTTGAAATACTGTTCACTAGTTTCTATGCATGGAGATGAAATCTCACGATGCTCCTCTGGAGATAGGAGGCTACATAATAAAACCACTGCTACACGTTGTCCTCCGATGTGGTAATCGAGGGCTGGAGAAAGCTGAGAGCTTGACTGGATCATGCAGACGATACGTTCTTTCAACCGTCCAGCAGTTCCTGCAGATCAGGGTTGAGAGGCATTGGTGAGGCACTGCTGGAGACGGCTGTTATTACCAGTGCCTCTGATGTACCTGATCTGTACATAAAAAGAGAATTTGAATATCCTGGGCTGTCAACATGAGCTGCTTAACCAGTGCTTGTTGACTCAGATGACCTTTAAAAGCCACAAATACTTCTTATAATTTGGAATCGCTTTTTGCCGATTATCTTTTTCCTTTCCTAAGGGGAGGGAGTGGGGAAGTACTTATATTTTTCTCATGTATGTGTTTCTGCTAGAAATATTTATGCTTACTATGTGTAGGTTTATTGTTCCTAGGGGTTTTGTTTGTTTTGTTGTTTTTTGTTTTTCCTCAGCACTATAACATTTTGAAAGATACGAACACTGAAAACCCATATGGGGTGCAAATGAGAACATAATGAAAAGTGATTCCCATTTCTGGATTCACTTGTTTGACTGAATATCACAGACTGTCACTGAAAAGACTGTAAGCCAACCATTTCGAACGTAAAGGAGAGATTGTAACCCATAGCATACTTAATAACTTAATTTTAAGAATGGACTTTCGATACTCCAGAAGGTAGAGGATGTCCCAAGTTAAGGATAGGGCAGCTGAAAGAGATGCGTGTGCTACTTCTCTTCTTGAGGTAAAAATACACACACGCACGCATGCATGCATAGGTATACAAATAAATAAAAACTCGTAGTTCTTCATGATGTACATTTTACTTCGCTTTGAACCATGTGTGGGCATTAACCTGCTGGTTACAGCAAGAAGGTAAACAGTCTTGTATCACGGAATGCAAATTAATTTAATGTGACCATGATTAATGAGAAAAATACAGTGCATCTTACGTGCAAAATGTTCTTCATCCTTTAGCTACTTCCAAGTTTAGAACCAATTGAATTCCTGTTCTTAGAGACTATTTCTGGAACTCAGCAAGTGACGAATTTGCACTAGTTGGTCTTTTCTTTCCCTATTTACTGTTAACCAACTACTATTAATTTCTTACATTGCATTTGAAAGAAAGTTATTTAAAGTGGTGAGCAGGTAGCGCCATAATGAATTACTCCAGACAATGCTTTAATATTCCCCTCAGTCTTCTCTGCAAACACTTTGAGATGAAAGGAAATAGCTTCTAGAAGAAATACTGTCTTCAGTTATGTGTCAGAAAGGTCCTTACAGTCATGTCTTACAGAGTTGACTAGCACTCTCTAGTGGGATTTTATCCCTCTGTATGTGCCTGGAAAGTGGTTTGTTGGATCAGCTCTCCAGTTACTGTAATTCTTAGTCCTCAGGGTGTTTTTTTAATACATATTGTTTTGTTCATTCTGAACAAAAGGAGAGAGAAGCACTGAAGTAGTTTCAGTAAAGGCCTTCCAAATACTTAGGTACTATTCCCAGTTAACGAGCTTGCCGTGTTGTTAGCTGTGACCACTTCAGGATTAGAATATCTCTGCAATGTTGAGAGGTTTTAAAATTATTATTCTTAATATAGAAGTGGAGATACCGGCTCATTGTTGAAATAACTTGAGAACATGGGATAATACCTTCTGTTGCAATAGTGCTCTGTGTAGGATGTCTCTTCAGGATCTGTGGACAAAAGATCACTAGGAATTATGATGAAGAGATACTGATATAAATGATCAGTCACTGAAGAATAGACATTGCTTTTCCTTTCAGCAACTCAGAGCCCAAAGTAGCGTTACAGAACTTAAAGTTTTCAAGTCCTGCTAGAGTCATGTCCCCAATTTATACCCTGTTTGTGAGGACTTTTCCATGGGGAAATTTAATTTATGTAACTATGTTCTGTGTTATGTGCAGTGTTATGCCAGACTTGCAGTGGAAACTTCTTGATGGTAGAAGTGTGCTCAATGGTACTTGAGTTCTGACTCTGATGTTAAACAGTGGTTTTGCTTAAACAAGTGCTGAGAAAAGACCTAAGTCTTCACCTACATGCGTGTCTCTTATAAGGCTGCATGTTTCGTAAAACAGGTGGCAAAAGCTGAAGACCTACATTGCCTCAGCCAGATCACAACTTCAAATGATGATAGGACACCAAAATTTGGAGGCAAATCAAGATCATCTGCAGATGTGATTGTTCTCTGTGCTGAAGGTCTTGGCACTCATTGAGGCAGACTCTTAATTCTTTTTATATTGATTCTTTTTCTATGTATTGTTGCCAGTGATCAAAAATCACTAGGGACTAGTTGCCCCTTCCGTTAGGCAAGATCATGAGTGTTCTACTGTTATGGTTGCAGGATCAGGGCAGAGGCTATTCTCCAACTGCAGGAGTGAACAACTCCACCTCAGTCTCATATCATATCAGGATTAGTTTGTGTTAGTCAGATGCAGCTAGTGATGGGGGATTTTTAAGAAGTTACTTTTTCTCTCTCCAACCCTAACTTCTGTCTGCCCATTTAGAGATTAGATTTATGGTGCTTCCATCCTGATAACAGCCCTTCTTCCCATTTGGAAATAGAGCTATGAATCTTAAGTATTGGTATTAAGATCTTAGGAAAAGCACTTTCTGTGTTGGGAAGTTTATCCTTCCGTGGGAAGAACTGACAACTGAAACTTGAGCAAGACCTATCAGACATATCTAGCTTCTGCAGATCACAGAAATACAAGAATCGTTAGGTTTGCTTTGGGGGAACTTACCAACTTGTCACAATTGTTTAATAAACAAGCTTCTCCCTGCTGTAAATGAAGCATGGTTTTTTTTTTTTCCCTGTTCCATAATTTTAATTGTCAGCTCGAATGCTATTTCTCACACACACTCTGCTCTCACCCTTGTTAAAATTAAGCATATAATCCCCTTTTAAAACACCTTACTAAAATCACCATAGTAACATTACATCCAAGCTTTACAGATAAAACACAACACCAGTAAGGGATTTTTTGATATCCCCTAGCAGCTCAGTACGGTTTATGGAAATGGTTGCTCTGTTGACATTTAGAATTCGATAGGATGATAGTACTTATGCTGTCTAATTCTCAGACTACTGAAATGCTTTTAAATATCTGTCTTTTTGTTCATCTGTGAATTTGGAGTGCTTTTTCATCTTCATCACTGCATGTTTTTCCTTCCCTGTTTGGAATCCACTGAAGGATTCTTCTTTCTGAGCTGGACAGTGACATCTTTCTGATCCGGATCCAACTTTTATTCTGGAAGTCTATTTTTCTTTTTTTTTTTTCTCTAGGCACTGAGTGTATAATCTCCCAAATAAATTGTTTATTGTGTTGTATATGGCATCATAGAAGAGAATATTCGCTTGCTTTCAAGGCTTGTTACTATTAGTGAAGTGGCCTTGAATTGGATTGGTTTTGTTGTTGCTTTTGGTAGGACTGACTCGTAAAGATGCACATGTAAATGCTAGCCAATTTTCTCAGTTCTCAGGAAACCTAAAATAAACTAGAACATAACCTGAAATAAGTGTTAATTTCATACTGTTATGAGGTCTCAAATAGATCTAAAATTGGAATGAAAAGTCCTCTAATAATTATATTAGTCCCAGCTTCACCACTAAATGTCGAAATTTCTGTTGAACGGTAAAACTACATCTCTACAAACTGGGAAGTCAGTTGGGCTTGGTTTACATGGAATCTATCATCACTGTACATAAGCATTTGATTAACTTGATTTGACAAATGTGGTAATAGCTCAGGAATGTCTTTCATTTTGTTAATAAATAGCATTCGGAAAGTGCCGTGTTTTAAATGTAAAGCATCTTATTTTGAGCTCAGCTTACTATTTTGAGCATCACCGATTAGTGGTAAAATACAGATGTGAATTATAGTATTTTTAAAGACATGAATTTTTAAATGCTAGGGCTTGGGGTGTGTGTGTGTGTGTGTTTGGGTGGCTTAGTTCTTGTTTCTTGTGTTTGTGTTTTTGGTTTTTGTTTTGGTGGTGATTGTTGTTGGTTGTGGGTTTTTTATTTTGATTTTCCAAAACTGCCCAATTTGGGCAAATTTTTCCTGCAGCAATACTTTCCACTGTGGTGTGAGTGGGAGCCAACATCTAAGAATGTTATTAGTTCACTTGTGCTATTCTTCAAGAGCCGTTAAGATCTTACAGATGAGGCAAATGACCCTTTAATTTTGAAAAATCATATAGCAGTCCTACAAAATTATTTTTATAGTCATGTCTGGCTTTAGCACAGTGTATTTTTGATTCTAATTTATCACTTCTTCCTTTGCACACTATTCTAGTCTTTATTTTAACTGACTGCCTAGCTGCTAGAGTAAAGGAAAGTTGCCTGGCATGGCTCTACTTGCTGAACATTTTGGAATGATGTATCTGGCATACATGCAGAGTTGGTAGATGGATAATAAGGCTTCTACAAGTCCGTATCTCAGTGTTAAAGAAGCTTATCATGTTATTAAATGTCTTGCGCTTGAAGTAAAGCAATTCTCAAATGAAGAGTAATAAAGAAATATTTTAGGTTACATGAGAGAACAGGGGTTTGGTTTGTACTGTGTGTACTGCATTGAAGATGGTTTGTAGTCAAAACCATTGTCATGTAAAGATAAATGCATTTTTAGTATCCTCCCACACTTAAAATTGGGGGAAAAAAGAAAAAACACAACACCACACACCCCCACACCCCCCCCCCCCCAAGCAACTAGCATATTTAAGTTTCTAGAGGGTGTATACTCTCAAAGTCAATGTCTCAAAAAAAACTCTGCTGAAAGAGGAAATGTTACAGGTTCAATGACTTAGACTAGACACTTTTGACACAAAGTTAGCTTGGCATTAATTTTTTTCCTCTTTACTCTCTCTATTTTCAGCCATGCAGTTAACCAAGTTGGGCAGAACTTTACATTTGTGCTTACAGACATTGACAGCAAACAGAGGTTTGGATTCTGTCGCTTATCTTCTGGGGCCAAGAGCTGCTTCTGTATCTTAAGGTAGGTCTGTGGTTTGGCTTTTGGCTGACTCTAGGAAACAGTGTTTGACTTTGCTGTGTTACGCTGCAATTATAATTTCCAGCTGTTCAAAATTATTTTCCTATCTGGTCCTCAAAGTCACTGCTCTTCCGCGGAAGTGATGCAAAATATCTTGCACTTAGAGTTCCTCTGTAGATAACTGTATTTGTTTGTAGTCAGTGTTCTTGACTTAACAGTGTGGAAAAAAAAAAGTCTCTTTACAGTAATTTGATATGACATAGTATGATGGCAGCTGTTATCTTTAGCTGTCACAACTGATCTTGTTAAGACATTTTATGGACATTTGTATATGCAAGTTTTATTAACAAAGCATCTGTTGGTAACTGAGAGAATGTCACTGATGCTGTCCACATCCTAAAAGTTTGTATGTATGAGCTTTACTTTGTCCTCTTGAGGGTTTTGTGAAGTTTATTATAATAAAGACTGTTAGTGGAAGTTGGGAACAATGCATTTCACATAAAATGGGCAAAGAGACTCTATCAGAGTAGTTTTTGATGACCTCCCGCTGACATGTTGGAATACAGTCCATAATTTTCTATTTACATTTGCTGCAAGAAATGATGCAAGTAAAATCAATGTTAATATCTACCGATTAAGTACTTCTATGGATTGATGATTTCCACATGGCATCCGGCCTGTCTTGTTTTAAACAAATTTAACAACAGTCTGTCTTCCAATTTCTCATGAGCATGGAAAAAGCAGAAAGCAGAAGTTTCAGAGCAATGGCCCAGGTAAAGGTAGCTTGCGTTAACTACAAACAGCCAGCTAGCTGACTGAACAACTGCTCAAGCAATCACAAATGAGGACAATTTCCTCTATGAGCAATTGTAGACATCTGTGTCTGTTGTCTCTGGTTTGCTTGTCATGTGAGAGAATCCGGTGTAAGAACAAGAAGAACTTGTCTTTTTCCTACGAGCACTGCGTATTGCACGTGACGGAGTGGGACCTTCTGTCTATATGTTATCAAATATGACCCCTCAGGAGAATTTCAGGAGCAATGTTGCAAAATATAGGAGCACCTATCAAGAACAAGGGTACTTCTCATTTCATTGAGTTGCATACAGCAATGCCGTGGAATAGATTTTGGATTGATGTATGTATTCAGAATGAATACGTCTGTGCTATTTGTGCTGGCACTAGACTGGTGAAGATACCAAATGTTTGTTGCCTTGTACTTCAGCATTATACTGATGGCAGTGATCTGCTAACTAGGCCTTCACTGAACAAGCTTAATATTTGGAAATTGTTGCGAAATCTACCAAAATTACTAATTAATTGTGTGGGAGGCAGGCTGACAGGTGTTTTCTCAGTATCTCCTTTCTTTTCTCTAGTAGACATTTCAACTATTATTAGCTGTGGCAATCCAGCAATGTGGACCGTATGCTGAAGATGGGAAGGTATTTCCCCAGCTGCTACCCCGTATAGTTGGGGTGCTGATTCACTCCCATGTGGGAAGTGTCTGGTTACACAAGGTAACTTTTCCTGGTTAATGACAAATTAAAGGGGAAACACAGTTTAAAAAGAAAATCTGAATGAAGAGTAGTATGAGTCCCTTCTTGATCTCTCCTGGATAAGAGTTCTTTGCTGTCAGCTCCCTTATGTTGAGTGAATGCCAAGAAGAAATGGAGGAGTTATGTTGTAGTTAAATGCCTTCTGCTTCAACTCATAACCAAAAAAAAAAAAAAAAGCATCTCAGTGCAGTTACAGCAGCGGATGAATTAGGACTCTCAGCTTCATTCCTATTGCTTCTTTTACCTGTGAACTAATGAGAAAGTGAAACTTCATTAATGCAAGTGAATGCAGGTTTTAGGGGATAATAGAGTGTGAATCAGCATTACACAGATTCACTTGTGATATTCCCAGGACTGCATCACCCATCATCCAATAAAGGATGCTGCATGGTAAATGGATGGGTCAAAACATGCTGAAGAACGTGAGAATGGTATGAAAAAGCAAATGGGGATGAAAAGGAAGTTTGTTTAATTGTTTTTAAATTACGGCTTGGATGGCAACAAGCTTCAAGTATGTCTTGCTATATTCAGTGATAGGATAAGAATTAAGCGATATTGTTTATTATTAGAGATGTTTATCAGTCAGAGATTTTATGGGTCTGGCCGTGCTAAAATGGTTTGGAGGTGGAAAATCATCACGTTTAGATTCGTTATTGAAGAGGAACAAGAGAAAAACTAAATTCTTTTCACTGAGGTAGTGCTTTAAAAAAATTTCTGCAGAGGTGTGGAAGCAAAATGTAAAGCTGAGGCAGTACTCAGAAGGCCAGAAGTCAAGGTCTGGACTTTGAGTTTTAAAGTGACCCAGAGACTTATTCATGTGAATGCAAAGTACAGTACGGCGCTTCTTGGAGTTTAATAGCAGTAAAGTTACCCACGTGGCTGGAGCTCCTGTGGCCAGCAGAAAAGCAATTCCATTTTACAGAGTAACTCTTTTGGCTGTTTTAACCAGTACTGTTTAGAAATCTGCTTTCAAGATAGTTTTTATAGTTTTGTTTCTGCTGTGGATAGCATCACACAGATTTATGGAAATCTTTGATTAAGTTTAAAAACTGCATCTTCTAGGTGTTCTGTGATTTTTTTCTTTTAATGTAGAACCACTGAGTCTGTCTCTCTTATTCTGTTTTCTTTTTTTTTTTTTCCACTTGATTTCTAGCTAATCATGAAACTGCAGTGATCAAATACTGTATGTAACACAGAGTTGTGGAGCGCTCTGTAGCATAGATGACTACTTTCTGCATTTCAGACAGCAGAGGGCGGACAAAAGCACAAAACAAGTGTCACAGATGGTCTGGTGGGGTTTTTTTGAGGTTCTAAATGGTGAAGTGAATTAAAAAAAGCCCACAAGCTTACGTACCACACATCAAAATCTCCTGGGTAACTTGGAATTCCGGACTACTTTCTTCAGTGCACTATGTTACAAAATTTAAAATATGTTCTTTAATTCTTCTCTTTTCCAAATGATGAATGCATAGTAAGTTGAGAGCTAATGTCCAAGTCTGAGTTCTAATTTGGTAATCTTAATATCCTAGAAAAATTTCCATGCCAAAAGATTTTTTTCTTTCTAAGACTTCATTTAGAGATGTCAGGATTTTGGCTGAAATAAAATAAATCCTATTGGATATGCATTAGGAAGCTGATTTGTTGTTGTTGTTATTTTGTTTCTAGAGGTTTGCTTTAATCTAACTTTGCATCAGATTTGGCACGGGCTTTTGAGGGTGAACAATATAGATAGTTGTGAATTTAGCGAAGAGCTGTAGTCTATTAGAAAACAAACAGAAAAAAGAAAAAAAAAAAAGAAAAAAGGTGTGGAGACCTTCCCAAACTGCTGTTGCTCTCTCTTCTGAAACATCGTCTTCAACTCCTTAATCAGGCATCTCCCCTAGTTTGTTCTGGAATTTTTATACTCTTGTCATCTTTTCTAAATCTGCTATGTATTTAGAGAGTTAATGTTCTTTTATTAGGGCAAAAGAGTCCGGTAGGCGTCAAAAGAGGTCCAGAATTTCTTCTTGATTGCTATTTCCTGCAGTGTACTGAAAGATGATGTAAACATACTGATCTACTGATACGATCTAAGTGATAAGAAATAAAATAACTGTTAATTTATCTTTCTGCTTTTGTATATTCTTAAAGCATATAGATGCTTTCTGATTCTTAAAAATCTTGAATGCTGAGGCTCTTCATTTTAATTTCCTCACTGTTTTAATGTTAGATCTCCTTAATAGCTTATTCATCTTTTCAAATTTCTAGCAACTCTAGCTGTGCTAAATTCTCCAGAAGCCAGTTTGTTGCTTACAGTACAGACAGTGTTGCTCAGTATCTCAGCTGTGCTTGCCTCTTTGGCTAACTCCTGTGCTCTAGAACTCGTGAGAGGCACAGGCATTGATGGGTTTCAACATTCTTTTGGTGGGAAAGTAATGTGTAAACCAGTTTGTGTTAGTATCAGTAAGTGTATGAAAGGAGTAGAATGTTTTGGTTTACAATCTGCTTTCTCAAAGCTTAAGTGGACAAAACACTTTTGTGTGCAGCCTGCTCCTAGGGGGACAGTTAAAAACCTCATTGCTGAAATTACTTTAAGCATGATGTTTCCGCTCATACTGATCCCACTGTTTCTGATGGTCTGACGATGGGCGAAGAAAATGAAGACCGGGTACATAAAGCTATGAAGAGATTGCTGAACACAAGAAATTCTAAATTCTATGGAGACATTGAAACATGAGATTTTTTTTTTGTTTGTTTGTTTGTTCTCTCCCTTCAGAGGAAGAGATCAAGTTCTCGTGTGAAGCCATTATTTAAAAGTGCACATCAGTTATCAGGTTGTGTTGTTGTAGCTGGGTTTTTTGTTCTTCTGACTTCTGTGTGTTGTGGAATCTCAGACTCCTGACAACTTTGTCTTCTGTGCAATCATGAAGGAAGAACAAGTTCTGCTTTAGGAATGTAAAAAATGTTGTTAACTCGGTCTGAATACTTTTTTTGATACGCTTATTGCAGAATGTTTATATAATAAAACTAGCAAGTTTATTTTTTTAAAATATTTTTATCTTTTGTCTTCTGAAATATTTCCAGAATTCAATCTAAGGACCCAGTTACTGATGCTTGAAAAATCCTTCAGGTTGTAAACAGATAGGATCCAGTCATTTCTTCAAATGTGTGTTTATTTTATGTTCTGACTTTAAAATAAGTTTAAAACTTTAAAATAAGTTAATGTTTATGAAACATGCTGCCTTTAGATAAAAAATAATGGCTATGTTGAATGTATGGTAACCTATTTAAATGTATGAACTGGTTTAAATGTGCATGTCGATGTAATGATTTCAGGTTACGTAGCATAATAAAATGGTGTCTTGAATGGCGTTATTTTTTTTCGTATAGGTGATAAAAACCAAGTTGACCCTAGTATTAAATGTGTACTTCTCTGATGGCAATGTATATTTGAGTTTAAAAAATAAATTTAGCAGTTTAACTGAGAAATAATATTTTGGTATTGGTTTATCTGAGCTTTTGTAGTAAGTAGTATAAGGTCAAGTATAAAAATTGTGCTCTTCAAAACCATTGGGCAGAATCGTTTTGAGGTAACGTTCTTGCTGTTACGCAGTTTGCTTCGTAGTCCCTTATTTTTGAGTTAAGATGCTGAGGCCAGTAATGTGAAAAATGGAATGAAAACCACTCTGAAATAAAAATGTATCTTAAAAAAGCCCTACAAAATACCCCCAAGCCCCCAGCACTTTCACAGTACAACATAGCAATCCTAATAAAACCGGGTTTAACATTTTGAAGAAATTTACCAGTTGTGTAAAACATTGAATTCTTAATCCCGTCTGGATTACTGGTGTATGGTAAGAGTATTAAAATCTAGAAATGGTTTTATATATGATTCTTCACTAATTGTATTTAAATATATTTTCTAGGATGTCTGTAAGCTTCTAAAATATTATGATTTACTAGTTCTTAACTTAGAAAGCTGGACAGAGCATCCGTTACTGTTCTCCATTTCAGCAGCAGTCAAACTTGTGAAAGCTCTGGCAGTAGTCAGTGTAGTTGCCCATCTAGACAGATAAATCTGTTGCCTTGTTAACTGCAGTTTCTCCACAAATGTGACTTTGGTCAATGTAATGCTATATTTAATCTGGAAAATTTCTGTTTTCCAGACATTGTAAGACCAGCTTTGGGAGGTGTTAGGTAAATGCTGCCAGCGCACGCACAACTGTTTATCCCGCAGAGGCTGCCTATGTGCTGGTTTTTCCTTTCCTATCAAAAAGGGTTGCAGCAATACAAGTAAAAACTTCCTGAGAAGAGAACGTGATCATTGGTACATGAATGAGATGATGGTAATTACTGCTTTGACAACACCAGGGAAGTGTATGGAACTGGACAGGGTGGGTTGCCCTGCAGGCCCTGAGATTTATGCATACTTAGTCAGTTGAAGTAATTAGACTTGGTGGACAAGAACTCTCTCGTTCCTGTAACCGTGCGATAGGTACCTTTGTATATTTTTATTATTAACTAGTAGAATTTCTGTTTATCTCTTAAACTGTCAGCTACAGCACCTATTTCTAACTGCTTGAAGGAGCAGTAATAATATAAGTCAAAGATTTTTGCTTAAGTAAAAAAAAAATAAATAAAAAAATCAAACTTTGCGTAGTTTTGCTTTGGTTCACAAACTTACTGGGCAAAGTTACTGATTTAAGAAGGTGCTATAACCATGTGCAACTCTGATTTCAATTTTACTTAATTTGAAGTTTTCAGTGGGTATTCAGCTTTTGTACCCAAAATGAAAATCATTCTTCTGAAGTGAAATGGAGAAACATTTGTGTGGAAATCCCTCTCGGCCAAAATAGCTAAGCTGTGCACCACTCTTTTTCTAAGATAAAAAGAAATGAATCTATAATAGTTTGTGACAGATGGCAGAAAATGTAACTAACTGAATGTGATTCTGTATGGAGTTATTTGAGGTTTTTGGTGTGATTTGTTGTGAGTTCCTCTCCTCCCCCCTTTCCTTTCCTTTGATTGCAGTCTTTGTCCATTTATTCTTAGGATAGAATAAGATTTCTGAGCAGGGGCCTCTCTTGTGGTGCAAAGTGAGAATTGTTTTTAATTGAGCAGAAACATGTGGAAGGATCAGGAATATCTCAAGGGATTACAGAAAAATTCCAAATTTGTACTACTTACAGCTTGTGTTTAGAGCAGGGTCTGCTGGGAATAAATGTTAGTTAGTGTGACCTGTGACCTTAAAAACTGTTGACATGGATTTCAGCCAGAAACTAGCCACAGAACTCCTTTGTTAAGCTCATTCATAGCTCCTTGAAAACTCTAGTCAGTGAAAGTTGCCAGCTCAAATCTAAGGAAAGCAGAGCCCTTTTTTTTCTTTTTTTTTTTTTTTTTTTTTTTTTTTTTTTTTTCCCATGCTTTGGAAACAGTGGACGCCCCTTAACCAGCAAGACTTCTTTAATAGGACTGCATCGCCTAAACTTGATTGGAATTGACAGCTTCCTGGCTCAGGCTTGCCAACTGGCAGGGCATTGATGCATAGGGGACAAACAGCTTTAAGGGCCTGTATACCTCTGTTTGTGTATGTGCCTCCGAAATGTAACACGCTTCTGTTGTGATACCTTCGAATGTAAAGAAAAAAACCCCAAACCCTGAACACTGCTTCTAGTTGCATGAATCTTTCAGTTATTTTGGGGGAGAAAATTGAATATTTGTGTGGTTTTCTGTTTTAAAATAATTGCCTCGTTGTCTTCTAGAATTTTCCCTTTTCACTGATTTGGCCAAAAGCCACAGAAAAATACACTTGTAGGGGGGAAGAGATTTTTATTTTAGAATTTTACTTTTTTTTTTTTTTTTTAAATGTGGCTGTATAGTACTTAAAGATCTGGTTATCCCACTATAAAAGGGTTAAATTTACAAAACCTTCTTGTGCACTCACTTTTTTACAAGTTTTTCTACTTAATGGGTTTAGTGTGTCTTCAGCCAATTCTGTGGTAGGATTCGTTATTTGGCCTGCATGCAGGCTTACCTGACTTAAATTGTACTTTTGAAGTAAGATATGCCATCACATCAGTAAGTTGTGATCCTGCTGTGTACATTGGGTGGTAAGAATAGGTACAAAATTGGATGTGGGCAGGAGAATACAAATTTTGGTTAATTTTAAGCAGGGGGGGAAAAAGTATGAAAAATAAAATAATCTTAATGAAGAATCATTGAGCAGATAGATGGCCAACTGAGATCAGATATCCTTGATTGACTTACAGTGAAACTTTATGCTGTTTCTGTACTGTGGGGTGAGGTCCCATGGACTCAATAGCCTTTGAACAACCTGCTGGTAAAACACCCAAATATTGCGGGTTTGATTCAGGGTATTTCTCAAAGGCTTGATTTTGTAAAAGTGCACACTGTGTAAGGCTGATACGTCTCTTGGAATATCTTCCATGCTTTCTTTTCGTTTGTTTTTTTTTAAGAAAATAGTAGATGCAAAGGTGAATGAGCAGCGTTTCTCCCAAGGACAGTGCAGTATTAACCAAAAATGACTATAGTTTTCTAGGGATGGAGAGGAAGGGTGGCGGAAGAAATTGGAAGCTGCTTCCCCCTTGTAGCCATGCTCTTCCATTGAAGGTGTAAGATTCTCACCCTTTTCTTAGTCTTTATCATCCTCTTTGAATTGTTGTGCTGGTTTTTGTAGCCTGAGAGAGCTGGACTTCCTACTGAACTAATTCCTGATCAGCTGAAATAATTTGAGTTTCACTGGATTCCACCCACTTTTCCAGAGCTGATTACGCTGCCTTCCTGCGTATGGAGCGTTTTGCTCATGTTAGTGAGTCAGGTTGGAGTAATTCAGCTCAATAAAAGCCTGAGCCTGTAGAAATTCTTTAATAACCTATGGAAATTATTAAATACTTTGATTATTTTTGTTGTTGTTCTAAAATGTTCTGTAGCTGTTGTTTGTGAACAAGTATTTGCAGATGAATAGGGAAATCCCATTCTCACTTTATCTGGATGAAAGTTTGGAACATTAAAAAAGCACGGATTTGTAATGCGTGCTTTGAACTGGTGTTAATAAGCATTTTCTTCTGTGGAGTATACAGACTATCATATTAACGACAAATAATTTAATGTATTTACTAGTAGTCTGATATATGGGAAGGCTGAGCCTTAGAATTCTTGTTAACTAAAAATTCTTACCCAATTTACAGTTTCTTCATGCTTTGCATTTTTCCTTTGCATGCATAAATGTAAATTAATAGGAGGTCTATTTTGTGCCTGGTAAGAAAGTAGTTCGACTACTTTTTTTTTTTTTTTTTAATTTACTGCACAGCAGCATAAAAGCCCTCTGTCTGGCTGTGTGCTGCTTTGGGGAAGATGTAACTCTGAACTGTAGGTGAAGCTTTTGCTGTTTTCCCGCTTGTGGGTTGTACATGGGGGGGTTTGCCTGGTTGTTATTCACAAGCATTGATTGCAAGAAGAGCAATTACTGGTTCTGTGTCGTCCCTCTCTCCCCTCCCCAGCCTTACCATTGATATGTGTGCACAACTCAAACTTTAATTTTACTATCTCAGAGTGAATTGGACGATGGAGAAGGGAACTGGCACGGAGGACAAAATGGTACCAGGACTGCCGAGTTCTGCATCCAGTTGTCATTTGGGATGGATGCAACAAACGTGCAGTCTCGTGACCGTTACCTCAAGTACTTTTCTTCTGGCAAGCTGAGTAAAATAGATTTTGGGTTCTTTTTCTTGGTAAGGTTAGGTTACGCTTAGTTCATTGTAGCCTGCATGAGATTATAGCTTTTATCCATTTATGTAATTTTATTTTATAATTTCTTTTTTAAAAAAAGTTTATGTATAATCCACTTTTTTGAAAGGAGAGGAAGAGAACTGATAATGAAACTAGGCTTGCTTACAAGGGAGGAAGAATTTCTTTTGCTAATTTAAAGCTGTAATTACGAGTCTAGGCTGCAAGCAATGACTGTACGTAACCCCAGAGCAGAGAGACCCTTTTAAAAACAAACACCCCCCACCCCATATCTCTTTAACCTGATTTCTTCCTTTCCTTCCCCTTTTTGCTGTTAGGCTTCTGTGTGCACACAGAAAAATACTACTGTCTAGTTAAATAAGAAAAAAGTCCAGACTTTATTTTATGAGAATTTACTATAGTTGTATGTTGAATAAAATGGTAATAAGTAAAATCTATGTTTTGCTTCCATATATGTATCTATACGATACTTCAAGCCTTCCAAAAAGATGTTTGATGATGGCTGGAAATGATATGGAACGCTTTTTGGACAGTCTGTTTGGTCCTTGTGGTGTGTTGACCCTGGAATCCCTGGACTTCCTAAAACACCTTGGAGATGAAAGAAAATAGCAAACTGGTTCTGTTAGACATTGGCCACAAAAAATACATGTATAAATCGTGAGAAATTGGATCTCAGGTTCAACAGTACAACAGAAGTGTACCTAATAGAAATGTTGTTATTGCGCTTCTGTCTGCCTTCTTTATAGACTTTTTTTTTTTTTAAATTATTGTTTCAGCAGTGGATTCAACACACGCATTGAATGTAAGTAAGAGTTGAAGATGCAGATGTTTCTCAGTTCCTTTGCACGGACCTTACAGAGAAAAGAAGGGAGGGCAGGCAAGGCTCGTAGCTAGACTGACCTTCTTTCACAGAAATTCCAGTTTCTTACAGGCTTTAACTGTAGCAAAACAGTTCGACTTCCTCGGCTGTGTACAACAGGAAATTGATCTAAAGTGGCTTAGAAAATGTGAGAACGCCATGGATGTAGCATGCAGGGTTGGAAGGGGTCTCCTCTTGTTGCAGGCATTTTGCTTTAACTTGACATGTTTATAAAACAGTTTACATCTTAAAAGTTTAGGGGTTTTACCCCTGCTGATTTGCTTAAACAGGCACTGGCTTTTATTTTCACTTACTTGTCAGAATATATATGGAAAAGTGATGAACCTAGTGGAAAGAGAGCTTGACATCAATTAAATTTAGCTATCTGTTTTGTGTTTCTTCTTTCTGATACACTGTTTCCAGTGTCATTTTTCCAAACTTCCTGTGGTTTTTCTTTATTGTCTTTACAAGTTTTACAAGATAGAGAAGAGTTATTTAAAAATACTCTGCCAGGAAAAGAGGGGTAAAACTTGGTATTACATCTGCTCATTTGTTGTCTTCTATTTTCATCTCTGCCATTAAACTTTTTATAGACTCTAGACACTTATTTCAGAAAGCCTGTAAGGTTGTCTCAGTATCTTATCTTGCTCAAGTATCTTTAAATAAATTTTGAAGTGTCTCTCAAGTAATATTAGGTTTCTGAAGCTATATTCTCTGCAATGCTGAATGAAATACACTTGTTAAAATAGTCTTAAAAAATTAAAAGCATGTGATAAGGCATTTTTTTTCTGTCCCATCATTAAAAAGCTTCTATTGAAGTTTATTCCTAGTTTTTCTTGGTCCTCTTACTGACATGATTAATGATGTTTGAGATCGTTCATGATCAATAGGTTGTGTGTATGTATTTCATAAGAATATGCATTCATCTGTGTGTAAGTGTGCAAAAATAGAAATATTTTCGTATGTAAATGTCTGTCTAAAGAGCAGCGTCACAAACCCACATCTTAAAGAATCCGGTTGACTCTATACAAGGCTAGTATTTCCCGTTTTAGTAATATGTGAAAATGGTACAGTATTTCCTCGGAATTGTTTTTTTTTTCTTTGAAATTGTATGCAATGTCATAGTTGTGGCACTAGAAATGCATTTTGATGTTTTGAGTTTTAAGGCCGAAATTGAAAGGAGTCGATCCCACTGAACTCATAAATAATGAATTCTTATTTTCAGCTAGATGGAGTTGATAAATAACAAGTCAATGGGGACTATAGTAAATGACACTGAGTGAAAAGCTTTGGAGTTCTCATTGGGGTGTCAGTAGGTCTGTTAAAGGCTTTGCTAGCTGAGCTTGAAGTTTCAAAGCATGGCTGAATTGGTTTAAATATTTTTGTTGAAACTTAAATACGGTAGAACCTTGTTAATCCGCACCCCTCGTAATCACAGACACAGAAATGGCGACTTCCACGTTTGGCTCAGCAGAAATGGGCCGGGCTGGAGTAAGGTTTCGTATTTCTAGGCTTCACTTTTCTTAAATACGCTACAGTGTGCTTAGTACGTTAAATTCTATTTATGTCATTCTTCATAGTAGCAAAATAAATCCATCATAAAAAGGTACTTTTTCTTTTTCCAGTCTTTTCTACCTCTTTTGTTTTACCTTCATGTAATTTCCAAAATGTTACCAAATGGTGCGGAGTCCTCTAGCCATAGTTGCAAATTATCTGACAATGTTAATATAAATTAAATAGAATTTGAATACTAAATGCAATAGGAAAAAGATTTAGAGAAGAAAAAATAAGTCACAAGTTCTCAACTCTGGATTTTTCTGTAATGATAAATGCTGTGAGAGAGAACCATCTTTCTAGGTAATGGAAGGACACTGCTTACATTGCTTTTAAATGAACCGAGAGACCCAGTATTTTCATTCTTGGCTTTTATTCTGCCTTGCCACGCACACCTTCGTCCTCGTTCTCTGCTCGCTGGCGACACACGCCTTGCGGTTGGGGTAGGGGATGGGAGGTCTTTGCTGCAGATGCTTCATTGTATGCGATCAGCTGGTCATGATGGTTGAAACAGAAGTTCCCCTCTGTTTCTATCAATTTTTCTGTTACCGTTCACTGGAAACAGAAATTATTTATGTGGTTTGATCTCGATTGCAAAAAAAAAAAAAAAAATTAAATCCTGCTGTTATAAAATACCGTGAAAGGTCAGCTCCAAGAGTCTGCTCCTCTCCCTCCCCCCCAGTTGTTGATACCAGGCTTAAGGAAAATCAGTTAAACCATACCTGATCTGGTCCCGTTGGGGCAGGTACTGCAGGCATAGGTGTCTGGACTAAAATATCGAGTGTGTAAGAGGTTAGTTGGTTAATATTAAGAAAATACTTTTTTCCCCACCAAACTTCTTAGATAAACTGGACCTGCTGACTGATAACTGCATACATGAGCTGTACAAAAAAAAAAAAAAAAGGTATCTCCTGGGAAGTATTTATATTAGAAATAAACATTAAAAGTCAAGTTTTCAATAACCAAATTTAAGTCCCTTCTTATTTGTAAGTAAGAGGTTGCAAAGAATATTGATATGAGTACTTTATTTGGCTACTCTTCAGCAATTTTTTTTTTTTAATTGTTCCTAGACAGTTCTTGGTGTTGGAGAAAAGATGTTTTGATTTTGGTCTTTGCTTTGTGTATATACATCATTATTCTTAGTTGAAAGTTTAAGTGTTATCCTTTAACACTGGTATTTATTTCTCTACATGTTGATTTTGGTCACAAGTCTGAGCTGTGTACTTGCATTAATTTTGTAGTGGGATAAAGTTATACCACTTCTGAAGTTCGTAACAGCCAGAAAGTACAGGGAGTTGTTTACAAAAGAGTCCCATCGATTCTCCCTTTCTGTGGAAGCATTCAAGCAGTAAGACCTGCACAGTCTGTTTGGCACAGTAGCTGCTCTCCGCTGGCCCTGTGCCCTCCTGCTGTTAGTCAGGGCAAAGGATGTGCCAGATCTCCGATTGTAACGGAGCAGAGCCTGCTTGCAAATCTGCTTGTAGTTAGCCTGGGGCCTTTTGGCAGCAGACTACAGCCGATTGATTTAGTTGCAATCCTTTTTCCTTAATATTTTCCATCTGGCCAACAATGACCTATAAAGACAGACATAAAACAGAGTTTGAATTATGAGGAGCGTAATAGTGAAATGCTTCCAAATCTCACTCTAGAACCTGCACCGACGGAGCGCTGCCGCTCTGGAGCCGCAGGTTTGTTCTAAAGCACCGCTGCAGCAGTGGTGGTAAGAAAAAGCAGCGTAGCTCTCCCGTTCGGTGTGAGGTAACAGACAAATGTGCGTTTCAGTTCAACTCTTGGTGTGTTTCCCTTCTTGCCACTTCTTGCTTTTTATTGATCCAGGAAGCCAAGAGCTCAGCATAGGCTTCCTCGCGCGCTTCTCTTGCCCGTACTGCTAGGGCTAAATCATACTGCGGTGGCAGGAGCCGTGCGAGAGCAAGGGATCGTAGAGCGGAGGCGGGGGGGACAGGGAAAGGAACCGAGCATGGAAATGCTTTAAGGCATGCAGCAACAGGTCTGGGGAACGTGCGTTCTGATGATGTGCCCCAAGCTCTCAAATCTACAGGAGTGGATTAATGCTTTCCAGAGTGAGCTGTTTCCACATCTGGGCTACTTGTCAACTCTTCCAATTCTAGTCAAAGCAGAATTCTTGCTCTGGTTACAGTCACCCTAAACACTTGTAGTCCTCTGTGTCTTTAAAGTCTGTATCCTTAAAGAAAATTTCTGAGCTTATTTGTACAGCTCCACATGTTACAGCAGTCCTGGCACTGCAAGATTTTTAATGTGCGAAGTTTAGCACCCTCACCTAGGAACGCTTGGGGATGTAAACAATTCATGTTTCTTTCCAAAGGTGGCAATACCTTATGCACAGACTTTCACAGATCTTGTTGGTCATAATATTTACAGGAAAATTAGAAATTGATTGAACTAGGGGAAGGCTCCAGAGTGTGATTCACATTCACATGAACTACAAACCTGAGAGGCCGGATGAATCCTCCTCGGAAGGTGCGTGTTTCGCTTCATTAGCTATCCTGAAACCTAGTGTAGATCTAGGTGATAGTTCTAAGTTAAAGAGGTTATTAGTTTGTCTTGCCTGTGGAGTCCAAAGCACAAGTAGTCTGTGCTGTATGTTTAAATACTTGACAATTTATTTAATCTAGTAAGTAATACTGCAACTATTCCAGGCATTAGGCATTTTAGAACCTAGAACTCTAAACAGTTTCCTTGGAGGGGGAAAGGGTGCTGTGTTGGGGGTTTTTTTTGTTTCTCCTTTTAGTAGAAATTTTCACTTGCTGACTCTGAAAACTATAATGAGATGTGCAGGGGCAAGGGAAAGAAACTTCTGCTGTCCTAGACTGAGTTTACCACAGCTTTGAGTTACTCTCTACATTTCCTGAAGCTGCTGACCGTATAAACTAATGCAGGGCTCGTATCCGACAGTCGCTTCTCTGCTGACGGTCCTTTGTTCTTGTTTCATCTCGGTCTGCTGCCTGCTGCTTTTAATCATAGCAGTAGTAAAATTGGGGAGCTGAGTTCGTGGATGTTGCATTCATGGAAGCGCAGTCAGAGGCGCAAGTATGTTGACTTCGGAGCACTGCTATAATACAGCAGAGTGTTCCTTTTGGAAACTTTTAATTATTGCTTTATTATTGCTATTTTTTGAAGCGTAAAAGTAAAGGGCAAAATGAACAGTATGAGGAATATGTGCAGAAGGGAGAAATGAATCCTCATGATGGTTTTAGGAAAGAGCTAGAGGTAAAAGGTACATCACTGATACATGGGTTGAAGAAGAAAGGTCAGGATTTTAGCTGTCATTTGTAATATTCCATGCATGAGTTTTGATCTTTTTTCCCCCCTTATACCTTAAGGTAATTCTTGTCAAAATAACTAACTTACACAAGAGGATTTTTTTTTTTTTTTTTTTTAAAGACCAGAGATTAGATTTCAGACACAACAGTTGCTGTCAGGTAACAGTCCTGGGTTGGAACTCTCAATTGGTTTAACTGAACAAATTCCAGGTAATCGTTATAGCAGTGGTAAGTGCCATTCACTCTGAGTATTTCCTCTTGGAACAAAAACTATGATGTTGGTGTAGTGAAAGTATCGGTTCTGTGCTATTGTCTTGCTGTTTTGTTTTTATTGTTGTGGTTTTGGTATGTGAAACAAGAACAGTATTTGCTTTCAGAATATAATGAGTAAATACACAATATAAAGTTAGTTAGGACTTCTGTTTGATCTCTCTCAACACTATCCTTCCCAGAGACCCAGGATCCCTTAAAACAAACAACACCCCACTCCCCCACCCCCCCTTCTTTCTCCTCTTCCCTCTACATTACCAACCCAGGGCAATGCTAATTTAACTGACTTGTAGTGAATTCAAAGGATAGTGAAGGTGTGTCAAAGGAAGTTTATTGCAGATTTTGCCAAAGCTTTAATCTTGACTGCAAGTCAAAACACTTTTGTAAAATATCAATGAGGATCACAACAAAAAGTGTCAAGTGTTAGTAATACTGATGTGTTGCTACTGGTGGAATTGGATAAAGCTAAGAATACTGCATTCTAGGCCAGCTAGTTCGCTGGTCTTGCCTACTGACCAGAAACCAATTTTACTTAATTAATTAGGGCTTCATGTCACACCTTCTTTAGTTGCTGAACAACTGTAACAGAAGTAATTAAGTCATGTCACTTTTTATTACCTTTGGCCCTGGCTGACTGGCTTGGAAACTTCCATTTTAGTGCTAATACAAAATGAATTAGCGCATCACCTTGGGGAAAACCCAGTGCCCTGGCATCAAAAAAGTAGGGAGGAAGTAGTTAAAGTGCAAGACGGACAGATCTTCTCTTCGACAAAGGGATCACTTCTGGGTTGCTGGCTGAAGGCTTACAAAATGCATCTGTCAGGAATGAGCCCATCCTGTACTTGCTGACAGATGTATACAACATCCCCCCAACACGATTACATGGCAACTTCCCCCTTCAAAAACCAAGCCGTGGCAGGAGCCCCCAGGTTATGCAGTGGTAATTGGAGAAGCAGGGGCTGTTCTGAGAGGTAGAACTGCTGAGAAAAGCTGCATGAGTTGACTTCTGCATATTGTTTAAATAGAAAACACGATTCAGCCACACGGTAATAATAGGAGAAAGGCTTTATATGGCTTCGTAGAGGCAGCATTATCTGCCCTGTGTGTGGATCTGAAATAAAAACTTTAATTTGTAAACCCGGCTCTTTATCAACATGCTTGATAAGGGACAGATCTTCCTCCAAACTATACAGTGCAAGTATTACTTACCTAACAGTAACTTACCTTAGTGTTGGAGCACCAGCTCGAGTATTTGGAGAGTAAAGTGATTGTGGGCAATCTCCTATCTTAATTCATTTGTTTAAACGGATTGCTAGGCAAGAAGTCTCATAAATAGAAATTGTCCCCACTAGGCAGGTAAAGGGCCAGAGAGTCTGTTCTGTTAATTTGTGTGTCACATTTTCAGGACGTCCGTCGATCAGGTTTGTCAGTGATGATTCTGCAGGTGAAGAGTCATTTCATGTGCTTATTTCTGCATCTAAAGATCCGTTGTCAATCCTAAAATATTATGCACTGTAGTCATAGACAACCTGCAGTCAAATATCAGACTCTGTGACTTGATCCTTTTAGCCTTCAGTTCAAGAACTGCATTCACATCTTGTAATACAAATGCTTGTTTGCTGTAGGTGATTCTGACGTGACTAGCTCAGTTTCTCCCATTCCCAAATTATGAATTCCAAGTACCACCACAGCACTGAGAGAGTCATGAATTTCTCTCTTGGCTCTTTCAGCTGTGGCTGGATTTGAGTTTAACTTTTATGACTTGCTACCAACTGACTTGGGGACCAAACTTTGCTTATTATTAGGAGGCTGCCACCGAACGTGTGAGTGTTTCTTCACAGTAATGAAGTTCCCTCCCCGTGCAAGGGAACTATAAAAGACCTTGCTGCACTTAAGTTTGTTTCTTGCCAATAGGAAACAAAAGTGGTTTGGAGAATATTCCACAAGAGGGGCACATATAATTGATTTCTTCTCTCTCTTTGTTACTGAAATACTCTCAGTCCCTACCCCAGTTTTCTCTGTATTTAATTTACCAAAATGCAAAGAATCAGCATAGTGTGCTAGAACATTGTCTTATGAACACACACAGGTATGAAGCTGCATTATCCAGCTTGGCTTTTTGGTCTTGGAATGATATAATGCTGTCTGATTAAAAAAAACAAAACAAAACAAAAAAAACCCAGCCTGGGCTCATCAGTTTTTCTCGGTGTACATCTCCCCTGTGTATTCAGAAATGGGTATTTGCCATCTTGATCCTGAAGTGTTTGCCTCTTACTAAAACTTTGCTGGTATTTATTGATATGATTCTCCAAGTGTTTTCTGAATCAGCTCATGGTGCTGATCTATGAGATATTTCCCACGTGGCATGCTTGGTTAAGTAGATATTCCTTTCTGTGGCTCAGAAGGCAATTCTTTCTCCCATGTGACAGTGAAAACCTTGGCCTTCCTCCTATGATTTAGCTAATTGATACTTCCCTTCCTTAAATATTGATTTGACAGTTCTGAATATACCTTCATGTCCTACTGAGTTGTTCTTTCTCAGAGATGGGCATTGGCCTTACATGAAGTTGGTCGCTCTAGAGGTGGAATGTGTTGGCCAGTTGGGGGTCACTTATCCTCTGAACCTGTTACAGTCATCACATGGGCGTCTTCTGAGCTGTGTGTATTACTCAGAATTTCTTAACTCAGGGTTTTGTTTGTGGTTTTTTTTTTTCCCTTAGCCTTGGATATAGGTTGATGGCTAATGACAAAATATATGGGCTAGAAAAAACCTCTGGTTCAAGAATAAAAGACGCTGGGAGAGACAGAGTTTATAGAAAACACACCTGATGCTTAGCTTCAAGCTTTAAATGTGTGGCAAATTTCTTTTGTAGCTGAGCAGGAGTCCTTGCCAGCCTTTCGTTGTGGCTCTTGAACATAGAGCTGTGTAAAATTTTTCTTCTCTTCAGGAATTTATGGCATTACAGATGCACTACAAAATCCTTCCAAGTCCCATGGCTTTCGGAACTCACTGCAGCAGTGTGCTGTAACACAGCGTGCCTCTTGCTGATAGGGAGCACTTTTGATTTATAATAAAAAGTTCATAATTCTACTGAAATTTCAGCTCAAACTTAGTACTAGAGGACGTAGCTCAAATGATTGGAGTCTGTAATGAAAAGGAGCTGTTTCTCTGGTCAAGGAAAAAGGGTTAATTTGCATTGGGATGAAAAGGCTGTTCAGGATCTACTATTTCAACCTGTGATAGACTTAACGGTAGTCTTTGATCCCCAAATGAAATGTGATGGATTTCAACTGATGCCAGATGTCTCAAACCTAGTGGGATCTCTGATTGTCTGCCACATCTAGAATTCTCTCTTCCAGCACTTTCATGTGTGCTTTTAAACGTGGTTTGAGAAGAGAGATTCCTTGACAAGCTAAGCCTTTGGAATCCTTTCTCTGTGTTGTTACTTCAGTGGTGATCTTTAGGCTCTCATGCTAACGCATCCTACTTTTTTAAAAATCAAGCCCCATGTGCCAAACTGCTCTAACTACTTCATAGCCAATCCGTTTTATGTCCAGAAAAATTTAGTGCCAATGTCATCTGTAACTTTTCTCAATTTAAGGCTGTTCTCTGCTCTCTTATTTGTTAATCAGAGCATTTTGCTTAACCCTGGCCAAGTAAAAACATTGTTCAATGTATTCCTGTTGGCCTTAAGTGGAAAAGAATTGTTGTCTTTTTAACTCCAAGGCTATTTTGTTGCACTTCATGAATCTTACTATAAACTGTCAGGCACTTCAGCATACCCATCTCCTCACCAAGTGTGCTTTGTGGGATATTCTTTGCCTGTGGTTTTAATAAGAGTAGAAAGACATAACTGTCAGTGTGCGCCTTGTAAATGCAAACAAACCTTTTTATTTATGTACCTTTACTTCATGTCGCTACTTTAGTCCTTTGCTCTCAAATATGCTTGAGAAGTTTCTTTCTTGGTCTTAAACTAAAAAAACCCCAAAGATTTACAACTTTCTCTTCTCAAAAGGGACAAGAGACCTTATGATAGTGTTTGGGAGTTTATGGGACTTCCCATTTAATTTTACATCTACTAAAAAACTTTTAATTTTTTTTTTTTTTTTAACTTAATGCATGTGATCTTCTGGAGTTAATCATCTTAGCATGCCGAATTTGAGAAGGGCGGTACCTGGTCAGACCTGCTGATGTTAGCTGGGTACAGCAAGAGCTGCAGCTTTCTACTCCATAAAAGCCCTGTGTCGCAGGGCTTGCGCTGTTGTAAAGCTGATCAAATTGCACAGTTCTTTTCTTCTGTCGTCAGCCTGTGCCCCAGGCTTTGGAGATGTACGTACTCTCCAAAATCTACTTACAGTTTTGCATTTTGTTTCAGCAGACCCTACGTTCTGTCTCTTAAATGAATTCCTTTCTCTTTTCTCTGTGTGGACTGATGGGAGAAATATCACTTGGCACATTTTCCCAATGGTATGAATCACTTGTGTGTTAAAAGTTAAAAATCTTTGATTTTTAAAAAGGAGTGATCTACCAGAGGGAAAGCAGAAAGTCCCCAACAACAGAACAGACCTTAAAGATATTTCTGAAATGAATTAAATACAAAGTATTCTATCATAAAATTCAATAAATGTTCTTAAATTTTGCAGTGATAGGCAATTTGCAGGAAAAAAGCTTGACTGCTGAAGATACTTGAAATTTTGTACATTCTACATTATGCCTGTGCTTGGGTATCTGTGAATGTACCGTGTCTCTGTACGCAATGTAGGATGTTATGCACGGACCTCGAAGCCAGAAGGTGTGGTATTCCTGTTTGCCAGCCTGAAGGGTAATGCTCCAGCTTCTTAAAACACAGATTCCTTCGTTATAAAATGTTTTTCAGTGAAAGTCCAAGGCATGGTTTTCATGGAAAGGCTTTCTCAGACTGTCAGATTCTGTTGTTTTCTTCCTTCCCAGAGGGCTCCTGCGAGGAGCAGGGGCGATTACTGTGTGCTGGGTTGGTAGGTGCTTCGTGATGTTGCATGCTGTAATGCTAAAGTTCTTCTGAATTCGTTCTATTTACATAAATTCCACAGTGCAGCTGCACTGGACTTCTCCCTCCCCCGCCCCAAGGTTTTAGAGTGACCACAAAGAATCCGAGAAAGGGTGACAGCTTTGTCAAGCTCAGCCTCCAGTTCCATTTGCGACGTCCCAATTAGATGTTAGCGTGCTAACAAAAGGCCCTTGGAATGGTTATCTCAAGCTGCCCGTGCACTTTTTTAGCTTGACTAAAATGTAAAATTGTTACAGCATAAATCGCTTTGTTACAGTTTTCTGGCTTCATGTTGTTAAGGGGGTGCATTCAGCTCCTTTGAGCTGCCTTTTGTGAGAGACGCTGCTGCTCCGTTTCGAGTGCCGCGGTGGCAGTTTGGGGAGCGGCTGGGTTCAATGGTGGTATTTAGGGAACTTGGGAGTCTTTGTGTGAGTGAGACTTGCTGTAACCGCTTATACTTGGTCACGCTGGGGAGAAAAACAGGAAAGGGAATGTTTTAATTGACTTTTAGTATTAATACCCAGTGGCAGGTCACCAAAGTAAGCACTTTCCTTTGACAATGATATAGTTTTAAGATGCTCCATAAGACGAGATGCACAAGTTCTGCGTGCGCCAGGTCTGTGGGGTTAAACATTTCTAAAATATGTACATGAGTCTCATGCTTAAGCTACAGAACTTTTAACCGAATCTCAGGGAATCATGGAATGATCGCTTGTGGGTAGTAATCAAAGGGAAGTTTATAACAAAATTGTGGAAGATGCAAAAAGGAAAGAAATCCTAGGAGAGCAAGGAAAGGGAAGGATGCAGCTGGCTCTCTGCAGTGGCAGAGGCACTTGCAGTGCATTGAGGTCTAATGCAGAGACAAAACTTTGAAATAAAAAAAAATAGAAGCTGGTGTTCAAAGGCTGTTGGCTGATCCTGTGGAAGGTAAGCCTGCATCTCATCAACATGCACAGATGTTGCTATGGAGATTCGTGGGTATGTGTGTATGTGTTTAAGCTTACAAGTGTGAGAATGTGTCGATAGACCGAGTCTAGAAGAGAGAATAATGATGTACTGAGTTCCGTAAGGTGTAGGGGAAGACACTGGAACACGTAAATGGCTGAACTGGGAATTTAGCCTACGGAAATTCCCAAATGAGCCTAGAGATGCCTTGGTCCTTTCAAATGCATTTTGTAAAAATGCTGGAAACATTGAGTGGGGAAGGAAAGGAAGGGGGGAAAAAAAAAAAGAAGACTTAAATAGTGTATTTACTGCAAGGAAAATAATAGGCATATGAAGATTCAGCTCTCTCTTGAGGGGAGAAAAAAGAATTATTTTTAAAAATACGTAGTTACGTCATTTAACTTAGTCTTAGCTGTTAAAAATTAAGGTGGAATTTCAAAATAAAAGGGGAATTCACATTTTTAATGAAGGGAAAGAAAAAGCATTTTGGTGGCTGTGCTTTTGCTATTTAAAATTGTGTCTGCACAAAACCACTGAAGAGCATGGTGGCTGGCAAACATAACTATGTTCAGAATCTGCAATCACCATTATTAACTTAAAGTAGAATATGATTGCTAACATTAGGAATAATGCTGTCTGGGAGGAATATCGTTAGTTCCCAGGTGCAGGAGGACGGAAAGAAGCAGTATTGCTCTTAAGTATAAATTGCAGAGTTTTATCTTTAAATGCAAGAAGTCTAAAGATAACTAGTCTCAGAGAGATGAGTAATTCTTGATATATTTCCCATACTCATTTTCTTTCAAACCTGGTGGTGGTGGGATTATCCACAGAGATGCTTTCTGACTTCCAGATGCAAGGATCTGTCATTTGTCCTGCAGGTATTGACAAGTATCTTGAATCAGAAAATGTATGTTCTGCTTCACCAGGAACATTCATTGGGTCAATATGCTGAAATTAATAGTAGTAGTAATAATAACAGCAATTATAACCCCCCTCTTTTTCAGTTTGCTGAATCTTACTTGAGATTTTGGTCTTGCACGTTACTCTCCTAAGGATTTCAAGTTCGGAACAGTGATGTTGCTTGGAGTAGATATGGAGAACGAGGCGTGCGCACACCTATTGGCACAAGTCACTCACATCATGTGGGTGCGACCACGCGAGAAAAGGGATTTCACTCCTTAGACCAACGCTTTGACACGTATGAGCCTGCTGGGCTTTGTAGTGACTTCGCTGCCACAACTAAGTACCAGGTCATCTATGTTTTGAATTAATTATGCAGAGTCCATGAACTGGAACACCAGTGTGTTTTATTGATACGTGCACAAGTCGTGCTGGCAGAAGAAATACTTGGCCTGAATTTTCTCTTCCTTACACTTTTGTCAGTCAGGAGCATTTCCAGTGAAGTTAGTGATGATGCATACTATAGTTTACATAAGAACCAAGCTCATTATTGACAGCATTAAGTATTCCAGGCCACTGTAGATGATTGTACTGAGCAAAAGGTCAAGATTCAAGAACTCGACTCCAGTCCTGGCTAATACAGACGGAGTTTGTAAGCCTGTCACTACAGAGAAGTATGCCCATCTGTAAAATGGAAATGACTGTTGTGTTTTGCAAGGGAGATGGCAGTTGGTTATGCTGTTATCAAAATATATAGTATGTGTTATAAATAAATACATGTTAAAAATTCCACTTCTGATCTGTGTGAATGGAAGGAATAAAAGTTATGTGTGCTTACAACTCGGTCTGTTAGGAGGTGCTGCATTAAATATGTTGACGTTAGACTGGTTACTCAGTCTCATTAATTTCAAATGGCAAAGGTACCTGTAGAAATGCAGTTCTGCCTGTATACGGGCTGGAAATTGTTCTAGTACTTGGTAGAAGTTGTGTAAACTGAGGTGGTACTTGTCTTTTGTAGCATTCAGAGGAAACCAAAGGTACTACAGGTACCTTTCCAGAAGCATTTGCTTTGCTTTTTACTGCACACCAGTAAAATTGAATGCTGGAGCTGTCAATGTTAAAAATTAGTTTTATAAACAGTTGCTATGGTAATTAGCAAATACTCATAAATCATTTTGAAGGGTACCCCTTGCCACTGAGGTTTGCTGCTGCTAGACTGGAACATGTAGCATTTTTGCTGCCGAAGTTCTCAATACGCTTCCAAACTCTTCGGTGTTCCATGGGGGTTTATTTTGATGAGTTCAGCTTTCACTGTGCTCTTGCACACTTCGGTTATCTTGGTGCTGCTTCCACTTCACACTTGGCTGTTACAGCTAACGCTGGAAAATCTCTCCCTTTTTAAGTTGACTTCATTGGAGATTCACCTTTCTAACAGTAAGTAAAATGCCCAGTTCTGTACCGCGCTTGCCCGTTTGCGCAGCCTCTCCTTACACTTGACCTTGGATGCACATGGTATTTTTGAGATAGCTACAGTGATTTAGAGTGGTACATGCTATAACTTACGACTCCGTCATTCTAATGAGTGCTCAAAAATATCAAAAGAAATGATAATGGTGAAATTTTCACATTTCAAAGGAAGTATCTTTATCATCAAAACCTCTGTTCATTAGTAATGCTTCAGAACTGGATAAGAAACAGCTGGTTTTTCCTGAGGAAGGCACGCTTTACTTGAGAAAGAAATCAACTGGGTGCCAGCGTAGGTACGTTGCTCGAAGACTTCCCCATTGCTTTTCTTGGAGATGTTTCATTTTCTTATTTACTGTTGGACAATTCCATTTGACTGAATTAGTTGCATGTCTTTACATATAGGCAATCACTGTAACAGAGCTATCATCTTGGGTTTATATATACTTTCTTGGCTTTTGTGTTTGCTGGAAGCTAATCGTTATATTCTGATGGAGATAAAACGGTAGCTCTCGTGTTTTTGCAGCTTGGAGTCCCATAACTTACTATCTGTGAGCCCTTCATTTTACGTAGGACAGTAGCCAAAACACTGTACTGAAATTATGAAGCATGATCCTTAAATCGTCCAATAAGTTAAGGTGGTTTTAAAGGGGGAAGTTTACCTTCATTTAAAATCCCAAACTGGATCATTGCATGGTAGACTGGATACAAGAGCAGTGTTGTGACATCTGCAGTGCCTTGTATAGCTTTTGCCACAGGCTAACTTATATTTGTGGCTGCATGTACTGAAACTTTATTTCCAGAATTGCCCATGTCAAACAGACTAGAAGAGGTCTTGGACTAAATTGAGGTATTGGTTTTTGGTGTGCTATGGTGGCCTTTCTGCTTTATATCCATAGGTGCAATATGACCTGGCTAAATTTCAAGTGTTAAAGTGTTGGTTTCAATTAATGTTCCCTAGTGTAAGTCAGCTGGAGGGGGGGTGTTGGTTTTTTGGTTTGTGGGTTTTTTTTTTATTTAAAGTAATGAAAAAGAAAAATTGATTGTAAACAATGCTAATAAATGGTTTGGTTTTTAAAGCTTTTGTGTTAAGTGTTTAGTAAGATGAGGAGGATCCTGGAAAACCACTTTTCTGCCTAATTTCATTGCTGTTGGCAACTTAGTATTGCTGAGGGAGGTTCTGTTGGCTCATCTCTCACTGCATCCGCCGTGCTGTGGAGCGGCAATGCGTGCACCTACGTGTGCGTACACGCGGGGGGGTGGGGGGTGTATATTTGCATATAAGGGCTGGCTTAATATTCTCCAATTTTGGTTGCAGTCCTTTCTGGAGGTCAGAAAATGTGACCTCCCATGTGTTGCAGTGAGAGAGGAGTTTTTTCCTTTCATACATTAAAGCACACGAGTGGATTAATACGTTGAAAAATTCAAAGCTAAATTGACTGCAGTCCAGTGTTTTCATCTGTGCAGCAGCTAATATTGGGTGATGACGTTTTCTGTTCAGTGTAACTTTTGAAGTATAGATTGGGGTGTGAGAGCAGCGCTGGCTGGCGGGTTGTACCTTCTGCAGCTGCCCGTGCACCGGTCGTCCGCATCCTCCTGCCCTCCCCGTCCCCTTCAGCTGGCCCGGAGTCGCAGTACGGGAGGCTCTGCTGCTGGTTGCCAGTCTGCTCCATTAAAGGTGAACCTCCTCATAACTGCAACCGCCCTGCCCACAGGGATGGCTGGGCTTTGTTATCATGCTAATTTGCTTCTTTTTATATCTTTCCTGTTGTCTCAGCCTGGCTTGTCAGTTGTTTTTGCGCCACTGTTCCTTAAACACGACATTTTGGAAGCATTTGTATTTACAAGCTGCAATGCAGCACTGTTGTCTTAACGGTTTGACTGACCCTAATTGCCGTGACACATGTAACTAATGATGTTTTGTACTTTCAAGGAGTGCACTAAAAAGGTGATGACATACGAGTTACTGAATAAGGTACTGTGCAACTTGTGCAGTAGAGTTTGTGCAGACCTTATGTAGCATAATAAGCAGTTTTCCTGTGCTCATATTTGTTTCCCGTCAGCCTGGCCTGTCTCCAGCACCGGGGCTGCATTGCACGCTGAAGGTTCAGAGGGAGAGAAAAACAGAGTGCTAAACCCATCTCTCAGCTTGAAGAAGCCTAATTTGATCAGGCTTTGATTTGGTTCTCGTGATTTCTGGCAAATATGCCACTATATGTGGGTATATATATGGGTGAGGAAACTGAGAATGGGTGTAAAATTTAAAAAAAATAAAAAATAAAAAAAAATAATTCAGATTGCCCTTTTATTTTTGTTTACTCTTCAACCACAATCTGATTTATGCTTATTGGAGTCTTTGAACTTCAACTCCCTTGAAGGATCTCTAGTCTATCGCTTTTTTGATGTTGCTTGAAGGGGGGGTGCGCGCGCACGCGTGCGTGTGCTCCCATGCTCCGGTGCTCTGGGCAATTTCACTCCAGAGCGCTTCCCTTCCTTTGTTTAACCTATGACCTGTGAAAACAAGAGTTAATCAAAAGTTCTAAGGTAGCTAAGAGGAAGGGGAAGTGTTTGGTTACAAATTAAATATGAGCAAGTCATAAGCCATAAATCTTCGGTAGTGCTACCAGTTGTGCTACTTAAGTTGCATGTGGTACAGAAAGGTTTTGGTTGTAAATCCAACCTCTGTTTCTTTGGAGGGGGTGTTTAAAGGCTGCCTTGTGGATTTGCTTTTTGTAAGAAAAAAATCCACATCTTTTCTTTCTTCCTTTTGGCAGAGATCTAGAAACAAATTCAGATAACTGTATTTCTTGATTTCCCCCCCTGAAAAAAAAAAAAATTTAGCTGGTCACAATTTGGTCTAATAAAAGCAGAACTGTTTCACTCTTGAGTAGTAAACACGTGGAATAAGTGATGAAGTAAAAGTATTGAAGATGGCAGGGTAAATTAGTTTCCTAATGTAACCAAAGCTTTCAGGATGAGAGAGATCCTGGATTCTGCGGTGACAAAGGAGGGAGGTGAAAATTGAAGTGAGATTGTCTGCATAATTTATGCAGTTTTGTGGTGGGTTGGTTTGTTTTATCTTGTCTTGCACCTCGCTTGAGCAAGAGCTACAGAGGTCCCCGTGCGTTGTGTTGTGTTGAGGTCTGCTTCAAACATTGGCTCCTTTCCGCAGCTTCAAAACTGCGAAGCGTCTCTCCTCAAAATGGAAAGTTATTCTTAAAATGAGCAAAAAGAAGGGGTTATGCTGAGCCGCCAAGCCATTATTTGGAAAACATGGATTAAAATAAGGAAGAGTTAGTGTTAAGCAAAGGACATTAATGAAGTTCATTCTAAGATCATAGTAAAGGGAAAGCCAACAAGGAGTGAGTAAGTGTAACAGAAATAGGGCTGCACACCTTCCCTGTTGTACGGAGGGTTTGATGGCATTTTCACATTGTGTGAATATGAGACCTTATCTGGGTTATTCCTGTTAGAACCATAGAAGCTGTTTTCTAGGTTCTGAGTGAAAGAATTGAAGTTGGATTTGGATGGAGCATTCTCATGGATAGAACCTACGGATTTGTCATGTTTGGTGTACCGCGGTAATAAAACTCCCTTGAATCTGTGGTGAGGCAAGGTTTAGCTGTGAACAGACAGGCCCCGACAGGACAGATAAGGAAATCTTTGCAGAAAGAGCACAACCTGAGCTTGGTTTCGGAGCTCAGCTTTGTCCCCGTTGGGTGCCTGCACCCCGTGTTGCAAACGGTGCTGAGAACCTGGGCTGTCCTTGGGGCTCGGGCAGACTAGAAGCTGAGGTAACTTGCTTTTGTTTATTGCTTTTATGCTGACACACGTATCATAAACACAATAATATTTTTAAAGATGCTCATTTTAATTCGGTAGTTTTCCAGCAGTGTCCCTGAGCGATTAAGTAGAACTTGAAATACGCCTTCCTGAGCTACGCTTTGGTTTGACGCTGTCAGGGAGCTTTCTGCCTTCTTGGGGGTCTCTCTTTTCGAACTCATTTGATAGATGCCTTGCAAGGGTTTGTTTACCAGGTTCTTAATCTCTACTTAGCAGATATGTTTTGAGAGGATTTCTTGTTACTCTTGTAATGGCTTTTAACTCTGCTGAAGTTTATTTAACTAAACAGAAAGAAAGAAACTTATCTTCTAACTAATCCTTCCGGATTGTTTACAATATAATGCCAAACTTAAATGCTGTTTAAAGTGGTAATTGTCTGTCTTTCTGCTCTATTCTAATACATAGTTTGTAAAGACGATTAGAGCATATTAATTTAAATGATAGTACTGTCATATAACATGAAGAGTTAAGTTGCTTATCGGTATATTTTGATAAGCTACTTACATTTTACAGTAGCATTTGCAGGCTTCAAACAAATGTTAATGATGGAGTGCCATTCACTTTATCTGTCTCATATATAGCTTCTCACTTCATTTATTACTAAGAGCTGTACAGTTAGGAACCGTGGGGCACTCAATTCCTTATAGTTGTCAGGATGTAGTCATATTTTGTAAAAACTTTAAATCCTGTCTAACTATATCAAAATAGAATCCATTTGCTTCAGAAAGCGCCTGTGATTAAAAGAAGAATCGGTTTGTGTCACGCAAACTTGCTTTCCTGTTCACTGCAGCTGAGGGGAAATTCCGTGCCGGTATTTAAAAAGGAATGGAAATAAAGAACTGTGTCATGAAAGTAGGGCACAAAATCATACCGAAGCATACGGTAGTGAAAGGTAACATCTTAGCTGTCTGTCTTATTTTGTGGAATGGAAATGTAATGTGAATGAAGATGATGTGATTTTTCTGCATGTTTGTCTTTTAATTTTGTTTCTTTATTACTTTTGCAAGTTGAGTGCAAATGTACTAAAGGTAAAGTTTCCGTTGGACCTAAGGGCTGGGCTAAACCCAGTGATATAGGATATGGAGTAAGATTTGGCAGCAGTTAAAAACTGAGATACTGGTTATGCAATTTAAAAAATGCAGTGGTATCAAGATTCAAACCTGAAACAACAGCCTGTCTTGAGTGTACTGGACCTTCAGCAGCTGTACAGTAGACTGGTTCTTTAACATACAGTTTGGGAAATAATTGCAATTAAAAATGTTCCACTGGCCCCCATTGGCTCGTATGTTTGTAACGTGCAGGGTGGGAAGGAAGGTGAGCTCCCAGCGCTGGCCTGGCCGGTGCCCGCCTTTGCTTATGGCTGGTCCTGTGTTTGATGTTTGGTGCCCACAGGTGGCTGGAAGCGCTGGGGAACAGTAAATCCTGAAGCTCAGTCCTCCAAGGAAAGGGATGCTTCAACCTTCTGGCAGTGTTCTCCTTCAAATGGAAGTTCCAATGTGGCTTTCCTAACATATTTATAAAGTGTCGCGTCCAGTGGAGGCCGTTGTCAGGATGCATCTATATAGTAAAGGCCAGCAATCTTGGATTTATTACCTGATATTTACCAAGCTAAATGCATGCTTTTTCTTTCTCTTTTTTTTTTCAGTTACCTCCCGTGGTTTGAAGTCTTTTATAAGCTGCTCAATATCTTGGCAGATTATTCAGCAAAAGGACAGGTATTATTCTAAAGTACTAACCCTTCTTTTCCTTGCCCCGATATCAAATGAGGGAGAGAGGATGAAAACAAGCTGTTTTAAGAAGTGCTTATATGAGAGATGACCATGTGAATTATTAATCTGTATGATACAGTAATACAGAAGATCATATTCAGCCAAGCTGAAAGCTTGGCAAGTGCCTTTGAAAAAGAAATACGCTTTTAAATTAGTTTGGGGAAAAGATAAAGTCCAAGAATATGGCTGTGGATCCACCACAAGTTAATGGTTTCCTTCCAGTCACCCATACTGTGCAGGCTTTTTGGTTACCTGAACTGTGTGCAGCACATCTGTGCAATTCCTGTATTGCACTGTTTAGTGAATCCTTGACAAATGTTTTATCTGAGTTTACTTGTCATGTAAAGGAAGTGTAGCACTAAGCTTACTGATGCAAAATGCTTCCCCACAGAGCATCTAACCTAAGCCCTTCAGATGCTGTTTTGCTTTTAAAACAAAGCAAAGTAAAATTCGGTCTTGAGACAGTGAAAAAATGTGAACTCAGCCATTAAAATTTGCTTCTAGGTTTATAAATGATAATTCATGATACAGAGAAATCACATATATGATTGTAATACCTAGCCTAGTTTCAGGTGTTTAAAATGTTACAAGTATAATCTTCCTGGTTAGGTTACTGCTTTGATTTATTACCATCTTGTGGTAATAATTGTATTTTGCATTTGTCAGAATCATTTGTGTTTGAGGTAGAAGCACTTAGGATCACACCTTCATCTAGATGGATTAAATAATTGGCTTTACCCTAAGCTAGTGCATTGTTATAAAGAACTTGCAGTGAACTTGCAGTGAAAACTGGCTCTGAGCTGAGTAACTATGTAGTGCATAGGTTGGTGAGTCAGTAGGTTGCAGAAACGTGTAGAAATACATATGAAAAAAATATTCTAAAAAAATAATGTTATAAAATCCAGCTGTCAGAGGTAACTACCTTTATTTCTGTTCATAGTCTAATGTATAAATGTATTTTCACATTTTTCTTTACACTTGCAAGTTCTCTAAGCCCCCAATTCCACAAACATTGCCTTTCTGTCCTGGAGTTTAGCTTGTTATATCAAGGCCTATTTAGTATTCCTTCTTTTTTTTTTTTTCCCTCCTTTTTTCAGGACAGCCAAAGGAGTGAGCTCCTAGAAACATTTCACAAGCTTACCATCCCTGAGCCAGGAACCTCTGTCCATCTTGGAGTGGTAAGTGAAGTGGGAGAGATGTAAACTAAAGTGTTTAATTTTCATTACATATCTTAATAGAGGAATGTCAAAAGCAGTTCTCCTTTTTGGAACTTGGTACACAGATGTTGTTTTCCTGTGAGGTCACAGAGCTGTGAAATTCTCCTTTTCACATTTGGGGCCCTCTATTTCCCTTTCCTTAACCTCAGATGTCTTTGAAATGCTGTTCTTTGACTGGAGGAAGATTGCGGATATTCCCCATGGAAATTTCTCACCATGTCGTCTGTGACCTGTGAGAGGTCGCAGAGCAGCAACATGGCATTTATTGCCCACCCTTCTGCAGAACTCCTAGATCTTGCAAGTATGGAAGGGGGACAAGACTGGAAGCAAACAGTCACGTACCTGTCACAGCAAAGCATTTTGAGTATTAACTGTTCATCCCATTTTCTGATTCCTTCTCCTCTTCCTCCCCCCAAGAAAAAAAAAACTCGTACAAAAAAGAATTTACTTAATTGTTATATCTTGTGAGAAAATGAATCAAAGAACACTGAAGGAATAGATGTGGGATTTTATTGACAGGATTGTGGTTTTAATTTAGTCTTTTGGGGTTTTTATCTTCAAATTAATTTTTGCAGAACAACTTTGTGTTCCAGGCTGTAGTGACAAAATCCTTAAGATGCACATTGCTGCAGTTGCCAATTAGTCATTTAGAGTTCACATGGAAACTAGCGGTGTGTGCAGCCACAGTTCTCTTCTCCCTCTCATTTCCTTTACTCCTTCTTCCAAAGTACTTTTTGGCAACAGGCAGCTCACTCTCATCACTTCACCCTGTAATGTCAGTCGACAGGTAACAGTTGTTTGGCCTTGCTAGGTCACAGCTGGCAGTGGAAATGTCCCGGTCCTCCTGAGGCTAGCTCTTTTATGAACAGTGTTTCTGTTTAAGGGGACGAGCTGCCTCAAAAGGCAATGATCAGTTGGGATATTTCAGTTTTTTCATACCAGTGGTTTCAAGGAATGCTGCCCGTCTCCCCTTGTCTCAGACATTTCATGGGCGATGAAGCAAGAAAGGATGTAAAAAAGCAGCCAAGGGACTGTTAGCCGTGGGGTCTCTACGCATTTTATTTTGGCTGTTTACAAGCCTATTTTGGGGTCAGGGTGAGGTTCCTATATGTGATATAGTATACTATTCCTGTATCTTTGCGCTGCAGCTTTTCAGCCAAACTAAAACAGTGATATATCAAAAAGGAAAAAAAAAAATTATACATTTAATGTCTATATTCAGTGTGGCTGTTATACCCGCTTGCTATTTCAGGTTATAGACTGTTCATGAAGCACTGAAATGTCTGAGATGTATATACAAGAAAATTGTGCCAATTGTGGAACTATGCCAAGAATATAACAGCCTTTAAAGCTTCAGAAAGTAATTAATAGGTAGCCCTATGACAAATTGTGAAAATCTTAAAAATAATACAAATTGTATACAACATTGATTTATGAAAGCACTTTAGTTGCATTCTTTCCTTTTCTTTCCCAAAGCCCTAACCAAGAATCACGCAAGTCATGCGTGGTCAGATTGGGAAGTAGAGTGAACCTAGTCTCTTGGAATGCAGGCAATTAAAAAAAAAGTAACAATATAATGGATTATAAAACTGCGAGACCAATATAGTTTTTCAAAATGTGTATTTAAGGCGTATAAAAGTGACCTAGAACTTTTGTAATATTTCTCAAGGTAAGTAGGCATAAAACTTTAGGAAGCGTTTCGCAGTAAATTTCCGTAACTTCACCGTTGTCTTCAATGAAGCTTAGTGATGCTGTAAGTCAGAAAAGGTCCTGCTTGCTGCTCTTCCCTGTAGTCCGTCATGCAACCTGCAGTGGGCTGTGGAAAGATGGCTTGAATTATAGACTGCCTTGGAGTTTCCTTGGCATATGTCATACATTGGGTGAGTCTGTCTGTATCAGCGTCTCTGAAGGACAAAAACATGTAATATAAATTTCAGGAGCATTTGATACTTTCTATCTTAATGCATTTCATATTGCATGTGTGATCTGAGAATCCAGCTTTTGAAATCCATGACAAAGTAGTCATACTGGTAGTTGGTAGCAAATGTTCTGTCATTTTTACTTAGCTGAGCAACTGCTATTACTGCTGTTACTAATACCAAGCAATGCATTTAGATTGCTTTTGACAATATTGCAATAACCAGTATTTGCTCTTTTTTAGCACTCTTACTTTACTGTGCCTGACATCAGAGAGCTTCCCAGTATTCCTGAAAATGTGAGTACTCAAGAGGACCGTGTACTTCACCATTCCTGTTTAATGTCAGCAGCAGAATAGATAACAGTTGTTACCTCTGGCATATAATACATTATATTCTGTAAAATATTGCTGGATGTTGAAGTAAACTTTAGGAGGTTAATTTAGAATAAGTACTGGGCGGAAAACATTGTGTTGCTAACTGCAGAAGTACATGAGTAACAGGCCTTGTGAAGTATAACATATCAGTAGAATGTCATGTTTGCCATTTTAATTAAGAAAAGAAACCAAATGAACAGGAAATTGACAACATAATTATCTTAAGCTGCAAGTCAAGATATTTGTTTAAAAAATATAAAGTTTTTATTATTATCACCACTCTATTATTACTTACTGTTAACATTCCATGATTTCTTTTTTCTAATATGTGAGGAAATTGAAAATATACATCTGTAGTTTTAGACTACTCAAAATTGGGAAAGAACAGGGATTTGGTAACTGTATGTAGCGGTATGGTGGCATTTCAGAGAACAATGAGGGAATTAATTTGTGTGAAAATTCACTCACTGCAATAAGCCTGTGAAAAATTCTTGAAAGTAATCTGAAGGCAGTTTTGTCATTGCCATTTGAGTATTACAAGAGTCATCCTTGACGGGAAAATGCAGGATTATGGTAGAAAGGAATTTTATCCACTTTACCAAGACTTTTTATCAAAAAGAAGACGAGAATCTGTTGAGGTATTTCACCTTTAGAGCTAACTTGACTCAGGGTCTGTTTTCTTCTCCTAAGTTCCAAAGAACTGCTGTTTTAAAAGAAACTTAATAATTTCACAACTAAAGAAGCAATTTTTTTCTTCTGCATCCAGATTAATGCTTCGTTCTCCCCTTGCTGCCATCACACTGTTTACATAGTTTTGCTGGTTTTCTCGAGGTATGAGACTTTGAGTACAACATGAAACTGAAACGCAAAACTAAACTTGGGAAGTAACTGTTGGGACCTGCTGGAGAGATAACATGCTGGTGTGAAATTAATTTTATTTAAAAAAAATATTTCATATACGTACAATGTGTTGGTTTTATTTATTAAAGCATTATGGCTGCTTATTAGTCAAGCCAAGGATATAATCTTGATACTCGGTATCTTCAGTGGAAAGAGTTTGATGTTTCAAACATCCATATTGCTGGTATTACGAAAGATCAAATACCACTTTGGTATTAACTCGCCTTGTTCTGTGAGATGCTGTCAGAATGCAGATATCATGTATCCTTATACAAAAAACATTTTGTATTGATTCAGATGAGTATCTAGGCTCTTTGCTTTAAAGGCTTGTTATTAGCTGTAGTTGCTCAGGCGGTCATTCTTTTCTTTGTGATAATATCTTCCTTCTGTATCGTATTTACACAATAGCATTCAAAGAGTCGACAGTCTGCATTTGTGATTAAACGCTGAAACGTATTAAGGATAAGGTACTAACAGACAGATTGATATGGGTAGAAAAAAGCAGATCTGCTAACCACGCAGCGAGACCCTTCTGAACGAGCGACATAAGAGACCAGTAAAAATGATCCGGTTATTAGCTGGCTTTCTGAAAATGTCAAGCAAACCTGGTTTCTTTAGGGCCACTTTTTCAGAGACTTTTTAAGCCTCACAAAGTTGTCTTGTATGTGTTTCAGCGTGCCTCAGATTTCTAGCCAGATGATAGGGCTGTGGGAAGACAATGCTGGCATTTGCTTCTCTTAAATACTCTTTAATATGCTCCTGCTATGCCTTTTAGCCAAATTTCTATGCCTGACATCTCCCTTTTCTTTCTTGAACATTTTGTGTCTGCCTTAGCACCATACACCTCAGTTTATGGCATGAAAAAAAAGGGAACCATCGAGACATTTAATCTCATTTGTGGATGATTTGTATAGCAGATAACATTTGGGGCTTTTTGTTTCTGTTTAAAAACATAGTCGCTAGCTTTTCTGTGTTGTAGACTTTTCATACTGACGTGTATCCTGTCAGTAAATTTAATAGATGTGTTTTTTCCTCTAAGGTGCTTTAGTTTTGTAGGAATATGATACACTAGGAGTTATTCATTAGGAGTTATTGCATTAGGAGTTCCTGAATGTAAACTAGCTGCCAATCTGGAATGTGTTCTGTCCTAATCCCTACATGAAGTTACTTGTTTATAAGGGTTATATTTTATGTTCATCTCTCTTATGCTAATAATTGCGAACTTTTAACAATTTTTGTTTGATAGTCCCCAAATCACCTGGAGAGCAAGGAAGGAAGTTTGTTTCCAATTTATAGGCTGGCAAATTGGAGGGCGGAGAGAAATGAGCTAGTAACGGTAAGAAACCAGTGGCAAGGATTAAAAATAGATCATCTGCCTTGGGCCTGCTTTAACTGATATGGAACAGCTTAATAACACACTACATAGTAAAGGCTTCGGGAAGTCTAGCTGTATTTATGCTCTGTTGGTTATGTCTGCTGGTGATGTTCGCTTTATATTCAAAGGTATGAGTCAGCTTCCCAAAACATTTGAGCAGGAGACATGATGAATGCTCAGGAATCAAAGGCTGTTATAAAAGCAGAGGCCTTGGGCCAGAAGGAGTTGGAAACCCTTTGAAAGCTGAACGCTCAGCCTTCATGGGAGGGAGTGCCATGTGATGCTAAAAAGCATCCTCTTTGAATCATTGAGTGGTGCTGATGTGCCTCAGAGGGAATGTGACTCTTTCGATGTAGGTATCCTGCCAGTGATGGCACTGTGAAGGATGGGCTCTCTGCAGTGTCTGGGGTGAGCCAGGGCACCTCTGGGAACAGAAGTGCAAGAACATTTCAGTCAGTTAACAAATATGTATGTCCATGTATGTATATATCCAGTTAAAAAGCTAGGGCTTATTGTAAGAAAGAAAAATACCAAAAATCAAATGCATTGGTCGAACTGCTGTTGCAGTTGTTGGCCTTCTATTTCTCAGGCATTTCTGCTGTTTATTTTTTTCTAATGGGTTTTGTGTAATTTAAGAGGATTTTTATCTGTCTGTTAATGCAACTTTCATGTAGAATTGGACCATATTAGGGAATAATACAAGGACATTAAATGAGCATGAATCTTAATGGATCTTAATCAATTGACCTGATTTATTCAAAATTCTACATATCTTATCAGTAATTACATTTTAAACCCCATACTAGCAAAAGTTTCAGTAGTGCCAAACTTTGAAGTTGTATGTAATGATTAATGGAGAGCTGCACAGAACTCTGTTTGGAATGTTAACAAACTTCTTGGCATTATCTGACTTTGTGTCAGATCAATATGTTTAATGAGTCTCGAAAACATTTAGAATGGACACTTCTATGTAACAGCTAAGCGTTTGCTTTTTCAAAAGATTTAAATTATGTGAAACACTTGTAAATGCATTGTGACTTCAGAAATAAATTGGGTTTGTTGCAGGGAATACAGTGCAAGACTAAATTTCCTAGTAGTATCTGTAGTGTTTCAGAAATAGCAGGTACGTTAGTCTGAAATGATGGCGTTTTCTTGGTGATGATGTTCTGGTGTGGTTTCTATCATTCAGTCCTGTATTTCAAAATGCCTGATTTTTCACTCATTATACGGTACGTTCATTTGCTACCTGTTTTTCTTAAAATCCCTCCCCACCCATTTTTATTTCTATATTTAGACCATTTCGCAAAGTTTATTGCTGTCATTATTTTGCTCTCCCAAACAACAGCATGGTGTTATAAAAGAGCGTTAGCTGCATACCAGATTACCTAACCCAAGTTAGATTTTGCATGTGTGGTATCTGAAAGACACCAAACTTCTAAATAAGATGAGGGATTTCCAATAGGAGGATGGAGAAGGAAACCTGACTTAATTCTATTGACCTAACAATAAATTTACTGAAGTCTTGTAGATGAAGATGTTCAAGAGCAGACTAAAATAAGTGAACTATAATTTATGTTCCTGTGTTTGAGCTTCACCCTTTGCAGAGGAGAGAGCTCATTGCTTTATTCCCTCAGTGAGAAACTCTTCATTAGATGATGGAGGAAAAGAAGTACATGATTATTTTTTTTTATCTCAAAAGTCAGTGCGCATGTGCATTTACTGATATTGGATAGCAGTGATCAAATACATGATTGATCTAGGAATGAACTCAAAGGAGCATCAGGGAATTTTGTAGCACTCTTATGAAGTTTTGAGAGGCGTGGGGATACCTGTTCCTATATTCTATTTTGAAAATCCCACTTTTTACTCTCCCAAGAAAGGTTTGAGTCCTAGGAAACAAAACACACAGCAATTATACTGCAAATTGGAACGCTTTCATTTGTATTTATTTAACTCATTCATGGTTTTGTCACTTACGAGACATGTCTTTCAAAATACATGTGTAAGTCCCAATTTCATCTTCAAAGATGACAGCTTTCTTATAAATAAAACTTAGAGCTAACACGTGAATTTCCTTAGTATCAATACATTACCATACAGCCCACATGCTTCGCAGGTGTCATTGGCAAATTTTTGAGAGCAGAGAAGACTAAAACCTTAGAAATCTTTCCATCTGAGGGTACATTTGCGTGTCAAGGCCAGTATTTCACTACAATAAACTTGATGGAAAGAATAATTGCAAATCAAGTCCCTGCGTCTTTTTTTCCTCTCGCTAGTGGGTACTGTTGCCTTATAAACACATCCATGCTCATGCATATCTATGTCTTCAGGTAGAACATAGGGATTATGGGCTCCTTTTGCCGTGCCCCTAATTTGGGTGGCATCAAAGGGAGTTCAGCATTACTTAAAAATTCTTTTAATTTTAATTCACGCTATTTGCAGTAATTGTGTCGTCATGCACTGTGTTTTGGCGTCGTGGAAGGATGGGTGAGAGGGGGAAGAAGAGCCGTAGAGAAGACAGCTTATGTTTAGACAAAAATATCATGCTAATCAGCACAGATGGGATGAGAAATATAGAAAAAGTACATGATAGTTTAATAGGTTTTTGGCAAAATGTGTTGGCTTTTTTTTTTTCTTCTTTGAATATACCTGTCTGTGGCTGTAGCTTTTCTGTAACAAAGGCCTGAATGACTGTTTGTAATCATATATTTGAAGCTAACCATAATGAGCTTAGTTTTTATCTATCTAGATACTGGTACAAAAGTCTTCCAAATACAATGCTTAATTTTTCTTTAGTTCTTTGTGTTTGGATGGCAAGCTGTGGAACATATTTTTGCACAGTATGAAGCATCTTGGCAGACTTCTCAGGCCAAGTATTGGTGGGTTTAGAGTTATCTTTGGATCTGTCAAAAGTGCTAATAGGCTTTGTTGAGCTTCTTTAAGTTTCTAAATCGTATTTGCTTTCTGCTTTTCTGCACTTTTTTATTTAACGATGATTAAGATTGCACTTGAATTCATGACTAATCTAATTTTGCTCTCACATGTGCTTTTTTGTATAAGACTGTCTTTATCATATAGCAACCCTTTCATATCTGTAAGAAGCTATTTGGAAACAAATTCCCTAATTCTGCATTTTTGGGTGTATTAACTTCTCTCCCCCCCCCTTTTTTTTATTTTTGTGTTTTAAGAGGTGAAAATATCCTCTACAAACAAAATCCTTTTTTTTTTTTTTTGCATTGCACTATTAAAGCTCCTCATAACATAATACGTTTTGATCGAGCTACCTACATGGTGGCTTTCTGGTTTTGACAGTAAAGATCTTAGGATCACATTCTGCTGTTTATTAGAAGACATCTTAATTATTTAGTAAATGATGCATGATTCATGCCACTGCAGCATGTGCAAGGGCAATTACATTGGTAATGATGAACAGATAATGTTGCTGGCTGATGGGATGATGTGGGGGATGAAGTGGCCATAGCCTCTTGTGCAGCTTGCTCTCTTTTCTTTTTTGAATTTCAGTTATTTACAATAATTTTTATATAGGTACTTTTTAATATTCTGAGCAGCAAAAGCAAGGAAGAAACCTGTGTTGCCTAGGAAGTGTGTATGTGAAGTTTCAGCAGTGTTATTTTCCTGAGTCTTGGACTTTCTATCTGTACTTTAAAGGCAGATTGCAAATGTGCTTCGCTTACAATATTCTACTGCAGTTAATTTTCTTTATGCTATATAAACATACTGATCACTCAAGTAAAACTGGGTGTTTGAATCCTGCCTCTTCATCAGAGTTGGGCATCCACTGAAATTTTCAGAGAGAATTCTCTGTCTCCTTCCTCAGTTTCCCCAGCCCCCCAAGGAAGCGCTTTGTCTTCCACCAAGGGGAAACATGAGCACCTGAAGTGAGGAGTTCAGACAACTCGCGTGACTCTTTTTAGCTTGTGTATTAAATGCCCATGGGTATTTCTAATTATCTGAACTGTTCTAGCATAGGCTGAGCTTACACTTGAATTTGTCTTATTGAAAGTGTCCACTAAAAACCTGTTTTTATTGTTGGGTTTATGTGATTATTTTTTTTTTTTATCGAGTGGCTTTGAAGTTTCCATAAAAGTGACAGAACATATTTTTTCTCAGAGAAGTATCTTGTATTTAAGAAGCTGTGTGTGAAACATCATCGATTTTATTATTCCAAGACCTAGATCCCCAAAAGTTAGGGGAAAGATATTGCAATTAAAAGTACTCTGACATAGGATGACATACTGCTTTCTTTCATTAAGCCACGTACTGGACAATGTGATAGGAGGATGAAACCGGTTATGTTTTTTGTTAAGGATGCTTGTTTTTGTAATATCATGAATCAAAAATTCTTTTCTCTCTTCCCAGAGAAATCTGACAGAGTATTTTGTAGCAGTTGATGTCAACAACATGCTGCATCTCTATGCCAGTATGCTGTACGAACGCCGCATCCTCATTTGTTGTAGTAAGCTGAGCACTGTAAGTAAAATGCAGAACAATTTCTTCTATTTACTTTTTAAAAAATGATAATCATATATAGGAAATGATCTGATGACCCCCTTCCAATCTCAGCTATGCAACCTCAACCCAATTCTGTGGGTCTGTGTGATGATTTTACTGAACTTCATTGGCCTCTAATGTTCAAATGAAAGAGTGTTTTTTTGGGTACAGGAATTCCTGGGGTTGTTTGGTACATAAATGTATGAACAGTTATGCTGTAGTGAAGTCCCTTTTCCATGATTTACTTAACAGAAAAAAAAAAAAATAGATAAGTGATCCTGTCAAATGGATGTTCCAGTGGCCTTCTCTGGGTGGACCGGAGGAGTGGGCTAAAATACATTGACAATCCACATTTTTGCAGTTCTGTTTGATAAGGCGTAGTCTTAATGCTACTTAGGCTCCATCAAGGGTCTGAGAGATGAAAGCCACTGAATACTCTAGAGTACTTGCTTCTAAAAATGGCTGGACATCAAAACAAGCACACAGCTTGATTTAGTTCAAAGTTTTGTGTTACGCATTTCAAGGTTTATCAGTCAATAAGATTGTGATTTTCTTTATAAAAGAAAATGTTAAGTTTTCGTTCTGCTTGCTCCGTAAATGGGTATTGATTGCTTTCCCTTATGAATGACGGGGTAAGATGGTTTAACTAATTTTGCTTTCTAGTGCTATGGACTAAGTACTTGAGCGATCCCTTCTAAAACCCAAGCTTCCATTTCCATTTTGTATGGTATTAACTAGTCTCTTACTGTATGACCATGACCTACTTTGTTTGAGATTAAAACTGCTTCATGGAATTGTAAGTACTATGGAAGAGTGAAATTACATACATAAAATCATGTAAGAATCACCTGTTGATACAGGGCAGAAAAATGACAGAGAGTAAGACTTCACACTTAATGTCAGCATAACTGTTACAATATTGTTTTGAAGGGCAAGTGAAACTAGGAGGGGTAGAATAATCTCTGGGACCCGTTAATAATTACTAAAGTAAGTTTACAATCAATCCCACATTTAACCAAAAGAATTTAAGTATTATAAAGTTTAATATCATAGAAAATGTAAAATCTTAACTTTTATATCTGCCCTGTGTTCAGTGTCCTCCTTGTTAAAATAAGCAAAAATACATCCAGGCCTGGTAATCGAATAAAATGCAAAAGAGAGGTGTTTATTTGAGAAACCTAAAGAATGAAAAGAACAGTAAATTATCAGAAAGGAGGAAAGAAGAGAACGGCTATCCAAAGCATTTCAAAATTTGTGTGGTTGGTTGGTTTAATCTCTCCCTTCGTGACAGAGCCTGGGAAGAAGAATTACTTGCCTGTCACTTTGCCTTCCTTAATGAGCCATTTCACAAGTAGGGTTGTGTTTTCTTTCCTATCTTTCTGCTTTTTCTCTTCCTTTTGCCTCTGTCCAAGATAAAAGCATGTCTGGTTCTTCGGTAGGGAGGGGTATTCATACTGTGTGTTCTTATCTTACAACTTTATATATAAACTGCTCCAAGATTGGAGTGACAGTGTAAGACAGGTTTGAAGTGTTGGGCCAGAGCCAGTGATTCCTTGCCTGCACGCTCTGCTCTGCATGTTCCAGCAGTAGGAACAAGCTGCATTATTTTATTTCAAACTGTGCTCAGCGGAAGCCAAGACCTTGTAACTGGAAACGTACCAAACTGAGAATTCTCAAAGTAAAGTGAGGGTGGTGTGGTGGTGAGGGGGATTGGTTTCTTTGTTTTTATTTTTCAGTTTTTTAACAAAAAAGTGGAAGGGACCTATTTGCAGTTATTTTCTTTTAACTTTGAGACATGGCACGCTTCATACTTAAGGCTTAAATTTAATATCAGGTAAGAGAGAGAAAATTGAACAGTCCTGGATAGAAAGCCTTTTATGGTGGGATGAATTCTGTGTTATAATACATCATATTGAATTAAAATTTTGATTTGAAATATCCTTAATATAGCTAAGTTGAGTAAGATTTAGAGGTAACTGAATGAGGCTGTGTTTATTAGCTATTTTATAAACTGTGTGTACTGAACCCATGGAAGATTTATTGCTGTTTTCTTGGATTTTTTTCTTCTTTTCCTGCAAAAGGAACCACGATTTCTCAAAACGTTAAAGCAATTATTCATGTTAAATTTCTTTATGTATTCTGTGATCTGACTGCTCAGGAAAAGCCAAATACAAACCAAAATGCTTAAAAAACCTCTTTGGCAAAAAACCACCTGCTGGTGGGAGCATGCTGCTGCAAAAATGAAACAGAAGAGCTTTCCTTGCATCCAGTGTTTTCTCTTCCATCATAACTTGCCCATGCAGCCCTGCCTCAACAAGGTGAGTTAATGACTCATGATGAAGGCAGCAGCAGGTTGTCTCTCATTTTAGAAAGGTGGCTTCCATGAAGCCTGATGACTCTTAAAAGACTTAAATTTGTGAATTGCTCTGATGTTTCTGTTTGGCCCCATCATACTGAGGTGAATTTCTGTGTGTAATTTCTCTGTTATTACTGTGTTAGTACAAAGCAAAAAAACCCCCAAACATTCTGACCCGGACACTCTTTTGTTCCTGGAAGCTGAGAGCTTGCCGTGTCGTTTCTTCCATGTCGTGGAAAGCTCCAATATAGAACTTCCTGTTCCTTGGTTGGTTTCTGACATGCCTCAGGGCTCTGAGGATAAGGAAATGGCGGTCCTTAGGAAAGGACTACCTGTGATTAATACCATTCACCAAATGTCCTTGTGATGCAACATAGCTAGGAGCTTGCACAGTTCTTGTTCTACAGCAGTCTTACAACTACTCTTTTAAATGTACAAGCTCTTCCTTCCCAAGAGCTCTGCTGCTGTCCTTATAACCCGCCAGTATAGGTCTCGACCTTCACACACAGCCTTTGCTATAGCTCTGCTTTTACTGCTTAATTCTTATGTAGCTCAGTGTTAAGCTTTCTACTTTATTTTTAGCCCTGAGTAATGCAGAAGAATGATCTTGCAAACACTCAAAAGGTGGTCCTTTTTCCCAGTGTACACTGCACGTCTGTAGCCATGTACTGCATCTGTAAAACTGTGCAGTGTAAATGCATCAGGAGAGAGAGTAACGTGCACTGGAAAGTGGCCCATCGTAATTCAGCATCAGTTCGTGATTTTTATATATATGACAAAATCCCATTGATTTAATTTGCGCAAATAAGGCTTTTAGAGTATTAAATATAAAACTGCGACAAGTGATTAGTGAATCAGTGTCTTTCTTCCGTAGCTATGTTTTTCCATTCTCTAGCAACAGCTGCAGGAAGCTGAGGTAGTGGAACTAATCTTATTTCAAAATGCTGGATTCCTATAGTTTTGACAGTTGGGCATTTCTCAGGCTGCCTTATTAAGTGCTTGTTTTCTGTATGGCAATCACTAATCAGGTGAGGTCTCCAGCAAATACAATTTTTTTTTTTTTTTTTTTTTTTTTGAGCCCTTATCTTGGCAGAGTTGAAGGACGGTACTGGTGCTTACTCATGGTAGTATGCTATTTGAATTCATGCCAGATCGCAAGGTGGGAGTACATCTCAAAAATAAGTGACAGGTTTTGCTCAGATGTCTGCAGTGTTGAGCATTATGTCTGTTTAATCTTTTCTTGCTGAGTTTTAAAACCAATGGGAGGGGGGCTTGGAAGGGGCCTCCTTGGATTACTGAGTTCACTCCTCTACAGCGGCAACCACGTTATGTAATAACGCCAAGAAATAATCCGTTTGATCCTCATAGAGGCAGTTTTTAAGAATTAAATTCTTAAGTAGTATTTTTTCCAGGCATCTTTTTGGTTTGGAGAACAGAAACAGAAAACATAAAGGATTTAGGAATATAGAGGGAAAATTACATTGGGAAAGCCTGTTTTTTATCTTTATCTGCTGCATATTTTGGAACTAGGCTATGCCTTTTGTCTGACCTGTGAGAGAAGAGCATCTTCTCCAGGAGGAATATAAAGATAAGTTGAAATATAGTGGGATAGGGATAAATCTTTAGTGTTTCATGAGTCATAAATATAGAGTAAATTCAAGATTTTGTATCTTCTAACTTTTGCTTTAATTAGTACCCTAACATACTAATATTTCCATCCCCTATGGGCCATAAAATAATGCTCACCTGATAATAAAGAGCTTTCTTGTTGAGAAAGACTGAACAGGTCCTTGTTCAAATACTTGCTGTGCCCTGCCTGCTTCCAAAGATGCTATTTCCTTCGGACGGTGGTTCAAATCTAGGTTATGTTTGCATAAGTGAGAATATGCAAGAATTTATTCTCAGCATGGGGATGCTTTTGAGCTTTGTGGACCCTTTTGTTACGACACTGTCAAATCAAGCAGTCCTAAGGTGAGGGGTTACCGTGTAGCTTGCATGGGAAGAGTAAATAGGGCCTTTCCAAAAGTAAGCCATGCCTCAAATCTTAAAAATCTTTAAAAATTTAGGTAAGATTGAACGATGTTGAATCCTTCAAAGCTATTAAATAAATTTTTGTGGCATAGGAGAGTTTGATCCCCTTGAAGGTAAACAACTGGCAAAAAGGTTGAGGGGAAAAAGGGTGAGAAAAATTATCCCGGAAGTTGCTAAGCAGTCCAGCAGTGCTGTGGTCTGGAACATCTTCAATAGCTTAATGAAAAACAGTTTTTAAAAAGGGGAGAAAATGTTGTGGCAGTCATTTTGTTACATAGCATGGATAAGTATAAAATAATGCTATGGGGAGAAAACACTTCTAACCATGTAAGCAATCAGGGTCTGAATGACTGAAATAACTATTACCACTCAGAAAGAGATACTGGAGGTTGTTTTAAAGAGAGAGATCGATCGACCTATGAAAATGCCAGCTTATTACTCAGTTGAGGGCTTAGAAGCCAAAAAATTATTATGAAGGGAGTAGAGAACAAAAAAGAGGGCATAAAGCCACTGGATGTGTCCATGGCTTGCCCACATTGTGAATATTGCTCAAGTTCTTGTCTATTCCAAAGAAAAAGTGATAAAGTAAAACAGTGAAAAGTACAGAAAATGGCAACAAGAACAAGCAAATACACAAAATAATCTCTCAATTGGGGAAAGAGTGGAGAGACTTCTTCATTCAGCCTGGCAAAGGTACAAAAGAAGCAGAGAACTTGATAGAAGTATAGAAAGTCATGTGTGGCCCTTAGAAGATAAGGAAGAGATGATTTTTTTAATTTATTTAATTTATTGTCTCAAAATGCTCAAAACTCAGAGCGCCCATTAAAACTGTGAGGGAACAGGCTCAACCTTAAGAGAAGGAGCAGCACTTTTCATTGTGTTTGTTTTGATTCATTGGCACGTGAAGTGTGAGCCGCAAGCTGATGGGGACGGAGAAAAGAGAAAATAGCAGTTTTATTGATGAATGCGTTGATCAGTGGTTTTAGTAATTTGTGTTGAACAGTGTTGGACAGAATACTGGGAGACAAGGGACTTAGAGCTGGCTTAGTAGGCTGTTCTTAGGCTTTCCTTGATTAGGTGATTTATATATTTTAGCCAGAATATCAATATCTCTCAGCTAGGTACAAGGTATAGCTTAAAATCCTGGCTTTTTGACTTGAGGGGCTTTTTGTCTGAAATTTTTATCATTAAAGTGCTGCATAGGTTTATACTGGGCATACTGGCTCTTAGGTTCTGAATGATCTAAAAAAAATCTGTGTCTATTTTGAGCTGGAGGTTGCAAAGGATATTTTGGTTCATCTTTATAGTTGCTTTTCTGGTCTTGCAAAACACCTGCTTGTGAAGCTGATACCTCACCGTGGTTCTTACCTGAACCACACTGCAGGGAACCACAGTAATTCTCCCCCAAAATCCATGTTCCTTGGTGCATTCTTATTGCTTATCCAGATCTGTATTGTTCAGAGGCTTAAAAATAATACGTCAAATATGGGCCTGTCTTCAATCTTCTTGCCTAATGATCTGCATCTTAATCAAAAAACCAGGTTCTGTTATTTACAGAAATTGCATTGGAATTGCATAAAGGCTTTGGCATTGAGTGTAAGCCAAACTACATCCGGAGTTGTAGCTGATTTTCCCTGACATGGAGCCTTAAGAGACTCTATTAGCTCATCTAGATTTTCTTTACCAGGCATGGGTTCCCTCTGAAGTGGTATATAATTCAGTAGTCTGTCTTAATGGAAATGAATAATAATGAGGATTGTCTACTCTCTACCACATCTAAACTGAATTAGGATTAATGTCACGATTTGTCTTTGCCCCGTTTCATATCACACAACTTTAGGCCCCCACAAGGAGCTCAGTCCTTTTGAATTTGTCTTTTCAGTGTGTTTAAGCAGGGTTCTCTCTCCTTCCTGTTGTCCAGACAAGCGTTATGTGCTCGATTTCGTGGTACCTTCACATAACCGGTCGGCTTCTGCAGAGCAGTGTATTCAAATGTGTCTCCCAAGTGGAACACATTGTGGTACTTGCGATGGGTATCACTTAAAGGACGCTCTAAACTGCAGAACACTGTCAGGCGGATGTGGTTGCCTGTCACCTCTTAGTCTTTTCCATGTATGCGTCTATTTGTATGAGTGTTCCGATTTGTTTGTTTATTTTCTATTTTCCCAAGTGTGTGAGTGTTCATATCCTCCTCTTAGGGTATTTTGGCTGTAGCTTTTGCTGAGATTTCCTTAGTGAGGATTACCACCTTCTCCATTTTAATATCCTCAGTGAATGTGACAAATATCTCGCTTATCTTCTTTACCAAATTATTAATTAAGGTTTGAAATAGGGTTGCGAGACGTAATTTCCTCCAAAGCTCTGTGAGGACTCTCCCCACAGCTTGACTGACACTTGCGTTCCCTATTTGTGATCTTGTTCATTCAGTACCTGCCAACATCAAAACTATTCTGAATGAGTTTTTAAAAATATAACTGAGAAATTCAATGGATCAAATGATTTGATGAAGGGCAGTTAGATAAAAATCCCTTATAAATAATAAAAATGTAATCACTGAGTTTAGTATGATATGTTCTGAAGAAACGTATGCCACTCACATTGCATCTTCCCGAGATGGAATATTTGTTCAGTTTGTGTTATAATTTCAATGCTGTTTTATGATATTTAATGGATGGTAATTACCAGGATTGGGGGATTTGCCTTTACTGTTTTTTAGTTTCCTTTCTGTTTTCATTTCCATGTTTCTGTTGCTTTATATAACACTGGGTGTTCTTTTCAGGTTTTGTTTGTTGAATGAATCATGTTCCCAGCTGTTTACAAAGTCAGGCAAATGACAGCCACTATAAACCAGTCATGCTTCACTCACCAATACCATTTTTTTTAACAGGAGCACTGTATATTTTGTAATAAAGCCTGTTGATAGGAAAGCAGAATTGATTCCTTACTTTTTTCTTCTAACTTTACCTTTTTAAGCTTGGGTTTTGTCTTATTTATGATCCTGTTTTAATATGTGTTTTTCAGTTAACTGCCTGCATTCATGGGTCTGCAGCTATGCTCTACCCGATGTTCTGGCAGCATGTTTACATTCCGGTTCTGCCCCCACATCTATTGGACTACTGTTGGTAAGGCTATATATATGTGTGTATGGATATATATTATATCTATATGTATATATATCACTTCAGATTCACAACAATTTTCACATTTCTGTATAGTAAGTCTTAAGTCCTCTTACGATGCAACTGTTACTCTAAAAATACATAAGCATATTAAGGAAGCAATCAACCCAGTAAGTAAAAAAAATTTATTTTCACGGCTAGATATAATTGTCTATCAGTATCTTGAAATACTCTAATATGAGTGGTTACTATGGAAGGCTGCAACTTAGATACTGTGTAATTAAAATCTGTTTTCAGCATATCTGTGTTAAATGTTAAAATGTGAATTAAGACTCCAACAGTAGAGGACACAATGGGGAAGACACTTGTTTTCCTGCTTTCCTGAACTTCTGTTGGGGGTGGGGGAAAGCTATTCATTTTCCTGTGATGATCTTTTATTATCAGCATGTGTTTAGAACATGATATTTACCTTTTTTAGGGGAATGAATATAAACCTTTCAAAAACTTATTCGTTATCATGATGTGATGAATTTTGGCACAGCCCATGAGCAACATCATGTAATGCCAAAGCTGGCCCTGTTTTGACCAAGAGCTTGGTCCAGTTGTCCTCCCGAGGTTCCTTCCAACATGCTCCATGATTCCGCACTGTCCGGGGGGCCTAAGAAGCCTCCTTGTTCGCTGCTGGGGGCTCCAGATCAGCGTGTCATTAGGCACATGTCTTGGACTCTGGGGTTAATAGTTCAGAAGCCTGTTTGCCGTGCCCCTCAAACAGCCTCTCAGTTTTTACTTGCTTTTCTAGTGCAAAGTCAGACAGTTTAGCCTAATCAGAGTAATGTCATCCCTCCTGTTCTGTGCACAGGGATGGTGGGTGAGTACTCTGGATAATTAACAAAGCGGAGCTTTAAGGTGCTGCTGCTTTTAGTTGCTCAGGTGTTAGTTGCTGCTACCCATGCTCAGTTTGTGTGACTTGCCCTTTTCTTTTTTCCTTCCCTCTGTGTACATAGCAGGGAGATGACGGTTGCCCAGAAAGAGTGACCTTACCTTAGGCTTCCTAGAGAAGTTAAACTTCCAAGCCCTGTTATAGAGAGTTAATGGAGTTGTTGCCTGGGTATGCAGGGATGGAATTAGTAAGGCCAAAGCTTGGCTGGAATTAAACTGAGGGGTGTAAAGGGTAACAAGAGGCTTCTACAGGCTTGGAAGTAAAAGGAAAGCCCAAGTAAAATGTGGTCCTGTTGCTGCATGGTCACATAGTCAAGTGATGAAGGACACGGGAGAGGCTGAGGGACTCGGTGCCCTTGTCTTTACTGGCAGGGTCTACGGGCTGGCCTTCCCAGTCTCCCTGTGTAGCAGAAATGTTTGTGGGAGTGTGGTGCTTAAGGTGCTTTTGGGAATGATTTGAAAACATAGAAACAGCCTCCCTCTGCCCCCTAGCATTTTAAGAAGTCCTTCCCAGAAGAACAACAAACTTCAACTTCCTGTGTCATACAATACCATATTTTAAATGTGGCTTTTAGTGTGGAGGTTGGCTGGGTTTTTTTTAAGAGTGGTAGCGTTCTGTGTGACGTTTTCTCTGCATTTAAGCAAGAGTAAGGAACCAGCCGGGATAACTAGCATTTTTAAGTGAAGTGCTAGGATCTGAAACATGTAGATTTAAAGGAAGCTTGTTCCTCTGCAGATGATTTAAATGTTAAGTATGCGCTATGTCGAGGATACACGGAACGGAATCTAAAAACTCTTATCTCCTGTAGAAATGAACCTTCAATTTACTCACTGCCCAGGAAGGGCAGATTCGAGTCATTTGCACTGCCAGCAGGTGCCCTTTCTCTGCATAATGGGCTTCGCATGTGTAATTAACACATGAAGGCTGCTGCTGCCAGCTTTTTCTTCAGGTACATGCTGCTAGGAGTTTTCAGGACAAGGATGTGGACCACAAGAGGCTTTTATGCTGGGTTTGAAGATTAGGTATTCATCGACTTTCTGACAAAGACATGTTAAAAGGGGCTAAGTCCAGATCCCGCAGTTGGGAGCAGAAGTGTGCAAAAAGCAAACACTTGGGCGGTGTACCCAAGGAAATAAAGACACAAGTCATTGAGCTCTACTGAATGAATTCTTTCATGGCATAACACCCTGTCCATATAACGAATGAGCCAGCTAGTGTGTGAAAAGTATGATTTTTAAAATGTGTAATTATTAGGCAGATTGCAATTGCATGCTCACAAATACAAGTGATTACCTTAGCCAAATATGAACTTTAATTGGAGAGGTAGCTACACACACTGTAATTGTTTGAATAAGTCGATTTAGCAACAATTTATGTGCCAAAAATATATTTCTCAAAATAGAGTCCATCTATTTTGTAACCATGTGAACTTAGAGACGTCATTTTTGCCTAGGAGGACTGAGAAATCGGTTCCGTGCTCTCTGCTTTAAGGCGCTATTATTGCTTCCTGGTGTCTGCCTTCAGGGAAATGACCTGAGATTTTTTTACAGTAAAAGAGATTAATTTAATTTTGATTAGGGCCCAGTTATTTCTTTTGCAAATGTGACATAAGAGTTTTAAAGAGCTGAAATGGGAAAAAAAATATGAAAGTAATTAGAATTCTTCGGTTGTTATGAATACAAAATATCATGTTCATTTAGTTGACTGTGTCCATTTATTGACTGTATGATGCTTTTGAAAAAAAAAATATATTCCATCTGTGATTATTTGCTTTTAATCATTTGAGTTGCAGTGGGAAGTTCTCATATAAAGAAAGCTTCTAGGGTCCCGACTGATGCACTGACAGCTCCATGGTTGTGAAATTTGAAATTTATTGTATTTCCTGGGGAGGAAGGGGGATACAACATCTCTTGGGTCTTTCCAGAGCTACAAAAAGGTAGAACAGCTCTCTTCGCAGAGGGCGAATGGGGAGAATAACTAACTCTCCCCCTGCCACTTGAAGATCCTTTTGGCCAACTTCATGTAAGAGAAACTTCAGGCGGGGTGTGGAGAGTTCCCGTTAGCTGTTGCGAAGCATGCGTTCCCGAGCGAGGCAGGAAAAGGTGGGTGATTGGATATTGGTACAAGTGAATGGCAACGCTACCACAAACACGCTCAGTATGAATCTGTTTCACCGACGTTGTTAAAGCTCAAGCTTTTTCTATAGCTTTTTTGTCCTTTATTGACATTTTACATCAAATACTTTCAAAACACTGTGGTTTCTCATTTTTTTCAGTTTGCTTATTGCTATTTTTTTAACTTCTAATGTGGAAGGGAGGTAATTTTCTTCCTATTTCCCTCTTGAAAGGATTTCTTTAAAACTTAATATTTATGTTCACTTGCATTCCTCATTCACGTACCTTACCACGGAATTGAAAATGCCAAATGCCTCTATCTTCAAAATGTTTGTTCTGGATATGCATGCTCTTTGTACTAGGGATGCTGAGCCAGTAATAGTGGTGTAGTACCATGTCCATGTACCTGGAATGACTTCAGTCATCTGATCCCTATCATTTACATTAACTGAGGGCAGGAGGTGAGGAGAAGCAAGGGGAAGAGTGCTATCCTTTTTTATTTTTTAGTTACGTTCCCTTCTTTGATATATTTTCAGCCCAGGGAAAGATTTTGGGTGGAGGAGACTAGAAATTGGTGGGAATCCTATCATTAGATTTCACACCTTAATGCACAATTGCTTGTCCCTTTGAATACAGAACAACAGAGGAAACATATGAAGCACTGCTGTTTGGGTTTTTTTTTTTTAAGGTTTTCTTGTTTTTAAAAAAAGTACATGCCAGCAGGTGCCAAAAGTACCGGTTAATGAGATACTGCCACCAAGCATCAGTAGCCAAGCACATACAACTACTTAAATTTGGCCACATCTCGTCCATCTATTTTGATGTTGGGAATTTAAACATTTCTCGATGTGAAAGAAACAGTCTATTAATTTTTCCTCACTACTTCTTCCAGTTTGTTTTTCATGTGGCATAAAAACACTCCCACTGTGTCTGTTTTCTTCCTTCTTGCACTCAGTGTCTGTGTTTAAAATTAGCCTGTAAGAAAAGCCTGTCTTTGCTGACCTGGTAACACAGCTTAGTACGTTCTCTGCGTCCCAGAGCATTGTCACTCGGGTTATTCTGTGGGCTTTTACCAGAAGCAACAGTATATTTTCTAGGGTGATTAAAACAGTCTTTTATATTAGATAGACTGCTTAGCAGCCAACATTAATATATTCTGAGAGCCACCCTCTTAGAGCACCCTGGCACAGCTGCTGAGCAAATGTTTCTATGGGTGCAGTTTTCCCTTTCTCCCGGAGTTTTTTTAACTCCTTTTCTCCTGTTTTCTAAATATACATATAGTTCAATATGCTCCTTCCAGTAGGTGGAGGGGGTAACTGGAGGGCGAATACTCCTGCTGCTCGGCAAACAATGATTCCTCCCTCACGAGCCTCTTGGTCGGCATTTTGATTTAGCCTGGTACATCTGTGTACTTGCTAAAAGCTCTTGTAGTTGCTCTTCTGGTTTCTTAGCTGTATGTTTTCTACATCATTCCAATTTATGCAGTCAGGTTTCTAATTTGCATCAATTACCCCAATACATTTCAGATTGAATTCTGTTGCATTTCAATGAGTAATCTGAAGAGAAATCGGGAGACTGCCGTAGAGAGTAAAGCGCTACTGGAGTGAAACAGCAGCACATTAACTCAGTATTTGTATATCAAGACATGAACTTAGTAAATGTGATCTAATCAATTTTCCTGCAACCATGAAGCAAAATGGTGCAAATCCCTGTGTAGCTGTAAACTATGAACCTTCTTGAGATCCTTGGGGTTTACATTACTTTTTCTGGTGAATTGCAGTATTTTTTAAGGGTGGGTTTTTTTCACTTAAGAGGAAATGTCCCTCTATTTCACCTGCTTCTCTTCCAATTAGTAGTTGCCCACCTCTTGGGAACATAATTAAGAGGTCTCTAGTTAGCCTAAGGAAACGAATTAAAGAAATTGTAAAAATGCAACTGTAATAAATGGGCAATATATAGCCATTAAGTCCACAATATCCATATTCATGCTTATGCATTGCTACTTTAATGATTTGATATTTACCTATATAACTCATTTGATTATAAATAATGCTGATTGCATTGGGAACCAGCGTAGCACAAGAGGAGTAATAACATTTCTCTTTGTTCCAAAAGACTTAGGCAGGCATTTTGTTGAAGCAGTAAATATGCGCAGTAGAAATTGATACTTCTTAATTTTGCACTTAATGGATATTGGCTGCCATCAAACAACTTTGAGTAATTAGTAGTTGTGGTTGTAAGAAGCCCCAGGACTGATGAAGCATCAAGCAGTAGGTAAAGACTGGTCTGAAGAGCAGTCTTTAATCTGTCGTGAGGCCCAGAAGGATTAAGGGTTGTGCGGAGTGTTTCTCCTGTTTATACAAGCAATGTGTCTTACTGAAGTTCAGTTGAAAGTCTTGGAAATACACATCTAACCTGATAAAATATTAAAAACTGCTTGAGCGTTTCATGTCTCAGGTTCCTTTAGTTTTTATGCAATCCCTGTAATAGTTTTATATGCTGGATTGCCTTTACATGTAAAGTCTTTCACTAAAAATTGAGAAGATGATTCATTGCATCCAAAGCTGACCCATATATCTTAAGCTTTATCTTTCCTGTAATTCTTTAAAATTTTGCTGGGGGTACATGGTTTTAAGGGCTTAGGCATTCTTATTTTTCTTTTGTTGATCAACTGGAGGATTGAAAGATGGACATGATACAGTTAATGAACTTGTACAGGTTCAGGTTTCCCTATGCTTGGTGACAGGCTCTACTTTTGGACACGTTAATAAATGGCTGGTTTTCTGGAATACTGCACTCTTCCTGCTTCCTTTCATTACATTAGCCAAGGTTCCACTAGATGAGACATTTGCAGTCTTAAGACTTCCTGCCGAGGTTCAGACTTTGTATTTTTGAGATTGAAGCTGTCGTGTTCATGAAACTACTTAATTAGAAACACATTCATCTCCATGCATACTGGAGGAGCCTTGAGCAGCATAGCCAGGCACACGGGGAAGTTGAGCATTTGTGCAGCTGGCAGCTAAAGCCATGGTTTATACTTTGAATATAAAATTACCGGGTATTTTCTTGCTCCTGGAATGTGGCCATTGGAAATGAAGAGATGTGGGTGAAAGAGATAGCGTTTGTCGCAAATAAAACATGCAAAATGACAAATAAAAATACTCCTCAGTTGAGCAGCAATCCATATGCAGTAAGCGTGTATCATGTTGTATGGTAAAAATTTCTGTCCAAGAACTTGGATGTATGTTCTGGTTCTCAGCTGTGGAATTCCCAAGGAAGCAGAACCCTCGGGATTTGTACCAAGTTAGTTTTCGCAGTCCCTCGGGGCTGTCTGCCGTAAGGTGCTGTATTGGGTGAAGCTTGGGCAGGGGCATCCTTGCCAGCTGAGGCCATCCAACAAGTTGCAATGTGATGTGACACACGGCACTTGGGCATTCTACAAACAAACTTGTAAGGGTTTTTCTGAAGTCTTATATGTTCAATGTCTTCGAAAAGAAAAAAGTGTTTTCATGTAGAATGGCTAATAGAGGGGCTGTTTCCATCTCTTCATACAGCATCCAACAGAGCAGCAGTTTTAGGGGGCAGTGTAATAAACATGGTAAATATTAATACACATAGCGGTAAATATTTTTTTAAAAGGTATTTGTTATGAAAATGAGAAGCAGAGTGATTTTTGCTGGTCTGGTGTCTTGCAGTAGTTTTTTCAGCACCGTACTTCTCTTACTGAGCAGTAGGCACCAGTTTATCAAAGCAATATGGAAGGTATTTTAATCTAAGGCAGTACAGTGACATTTCTCTCATTTTTTCATCTGAAATTGAAAATGAGCTCTTTGAGCTTCTGTATCCAAAACGAAATGAGGCTCTATTTTAAAAGTTGTGTCTGTCTGCGTGCTTTCCGTTGAACAGGCAGTATATGCCATATTTGCAATTAGCAGCTTTGGCATCCTCTGCGATGTGTTCTAATAAGCAGTGCAAATATAAGCTTTCCCTGATGAGTTGAGTGGGAGTCCTGTGTAATAAGCTTAATATTAGAAATACTGTACACAGAGAGATACAACTTTCATTCAGTATTCTTCTTGTGTTATATAGTCCATGTTGGTGTATGCTAACATCATTAAAGAGAAAAGATCAATCTTGCTCTTAAATGTTAGCGTTCTGTTTGATAACAGGAGTATCACACCTGTGTGTGAGGCTACAAATTGGGTCTAATTGCCTCTGGGTATATTTCAGTTTTGTGTTCTGAAGGGAATTATGGTATCAGCGTATATCCCAGTAACTCTAGAGTTTATCAGAATCTTCAGAAGTAATTTTTATATTTTGCTCTTATAAATGTAAACATTTCAAGATTTATACTTAAAAATAAATTGTCTACAATATGTCTGGAACCATATTCAAAGGATTTAAAACTAGTGGTACCAGGTGATACGTATACATTAAATTAACCACTTAGCACTCCAACAGGATCAATTTTTCTAAAGAATACTCTTAGACAAAGTGTGGGTATTTTTTTTGAAAATTGTAATAACACATTTAGTTTGGTGTTTGTTTTTTTTTTTTAAAAAGACCCCAGTATTATAGATACGTTTAATTGCTGTTCTTATGTACCTGTCTTAACTTAGTCACTTAGAAATTCTGATGTCAAGCAAAATTGAAGTCTTACAGTAGTGAAAGGATATTGCATAGTAAAAAAGTCTTTCAAATACAGAGTAAAATTTTGTTCACATGTGGTTTGTTTATACATGTATGTATATTTTATTTTTTTAAACAAAATCTAATCCAGTATCCTGGTATTTTCCTGTAGCTAATTTTATAAGTCATACGTGTTAATCCAGTGTTACGAGAATGTAAAGCTAGGTTTTTTTCCTCTTTGCAGTGCCCCAATGCCCTACCTCATTGGAATACATTTAAGTTTGATGGAGGTAAGTCTTTCTCACCATTTCTGAAACTATATATAGATTTATGATACAGAGCCAAATTCTGCAAGCAATTATACATTCATTCATATGCTTAAAAATGCAATAATCCTGTTAATTTGGGAGTGCTGAGAGAATTGAGGTTAAGCATCCACGATAACGTTAAATCTCAAGGGAGCCCTATTTGATACAGTGTACTCTTTGGGCACACTTTCCGTTTGCAGTTCAGCAGTGACGAGCTCACGTTGTGTTCCCCTCTCCATCCTGTTGTTTTATTTAATCAGTTTACTGCCTTAGCTTGACTCTGTATTCACAAAGGCAGAGTCGATATTAAACAAAAATGTTGACAGTTACAGTTCTCTTTTAGGCTTTTGCAGACAGATTGTAATTTTTTTAATGTTCAAAAGATCTGAAAAGAAGGAACTTGCTGTTAATGTTAACACAAAGCTGGCAGAAAACCAGCCCTCACAGAAAGCTTCACATATAAACAATTCAGAGTAATTCATGTGACTTTTAAAAACTCTAAAAGTGGAAATAGCACATTTGCTTTTGCTTCCAGTACTGGTGAAACAGTTGATGACTTTCCTCAAAAGTATCGGGAGGACAACATAAGCCATTAATTTAGATCCCTATGAAAAACCTGGTGCTTATTAATTGTGCCCCTTTACCCAGGAGGCCTGAACAACGTGGGTATGCTCCGTGGGGAAGAGGTATTCCTGCCCGGAAAGCATTGCCTCTTTGTAGGCTCTCAAATAAGCAGGCAGTGTTGAACTGGTGGGAGTTGCAAACACCCTTGGAAGTGAATTGCCTTGTCTCCCTGCTTTACGTACCTGTGTTTGGAAATGTAGGTTTAGTGTTTAGGACACCTAACAGTTTACAATGCTGAGTTTTACATCACCTGAAGCATATTACTAGAATACTACTTCTTATATTGTCCATAAAAATGTGTCATTTCTCTGGAAATATTGATCAAACGTATTCTTTCACTAGGGCATGTTTATGTAGTAATGGTCCCCTATGTCTCTGTGTATTAGACTAACTGGTGTGCTGTGTAACTTCCCCGTTTCCAGCATTAATGTGAAGTAATTTTAGAAGTCACTTTTTCCGTGAGAAGCTAGATAGAATATGCAGGACCTCTTTTCTTTTTTTTTTTTTCTGTTTTTTTTTTCCTTACCATCCTGGGTACAGATGATTTTTTTGTGCCCTTTATATTGCTAAATAAAGTACCGAATTGCAGTACAATGTGTTAGTGAATAAGCAATTATTTTAAAAGTCAACATGTACATTTGTTTGCACGTCATATGCTTATGTTAGAAGGGTTTCTGATAATTACCCTTGAATACTGCATAGGCAGGACCAAAGTAATATCTAGGAAGAGATAGTCTAGCATGTATTTTTCATACTGATCAAGAAACTTTCTACCCCATATCTGTGCCAGGTAATCATTGGCGTGCTTATTGCTGTGGCTATCTATTTGGAAAAAGAAGGACGAGACCTGGTAGAGGATGGGATAATACCTCAGTACAGATGCTTGTCAGCTTCCACAAATATTTTTGCTCACAAAGAGCTACATGGTTGGCCTGGCAATGGGCCAGGTGTAGAAATGGTGTAGAAAAAAATTAATAATTACACCCTGGAGTTGCTTTGCATGATGTCTCACTCCTGCCTTGCTACATGAAACCATTACCTCTTCCTTTGTCTCAGTTTTTCAGACTGCAGGGCTCTGTAGGCCTTCCAAACTCCATCTGTAAAAACTCAAAAAAAGGAGTTGTTCTTGGAGAAGCCAATTTTCATCCATTTTAGTAACTTGTGAAAAAATCTGTTTAGTACTAAATCCAGTACGGCTTTTGAATAGCCGGAGATTCTGGAACACAGACACACTCTGGCAAAGTACAGTTACTCAAAGTGCCTTATGAAATAAATTAAATAAATAAAACAAACTGTCTTCTCTCCTCCCTCTGCTCTTAAGGATAAACCGAATACTTGCAGATAGAAATGCATCTTCCAGCTAACTGGGCTTTTTCCATTGAAAAATAAAATAAAATTGCACCGTGGGCCATTGTATCTGTCTGTTGGCAAGCACTACATTAGTTTCTGTGTGCCTTGGGCAAAGGAAAGGTGACATTTGTCGGATGAGCTTAGACGATTACTAGGTTACCTCTTTGCCTGCTTCTGATGCCGAAAGCTTACTTTCTTTGTCCTTTTCTTCATATGTAGGTATAAAATTGCGTGTTTTATTTGTGAGAATAAAAACTTAGTAGCAACGGCAATTTTTTTCTCATGATGTAGCAGTTGAGTATTTTTATAAAGACAATGTACTGATTTTTCCATATCAAAATAATTTTATAAACTACAACTAAAAGCTACTGTCATTATTCAGCATTCATTTTTCATTAAATGCTGACATTTCAGCAGTAGATCTTTAAAAGTGTTTTGTTAATCCATGTGTTCTAGTTTCGGGATAAGGGATTAATTCCCCAGTCTTCTATTCAAGTTAAGACAGGTGGACTCTTTATCTACTGTAGAGCCCCACGGGAGTAATTGCAGTTATATATGGGCTCACGGTTCTGCTCCAGCAGCTCCAATTGCAGAATTTGTCATTGTTGCGTAAATGTTAGTGGAGGCCTGGACTTGCGCAGAGAAAGCTGCGGTGTAAAGGGGAAGGTGAATTTGGAATGTAGGCGGAAAAAAAATAATCCTAGCTTTAGTGTTGTTTCTGTGGGGTTTTGCTATCCCTGTCTTGGAATGGGTCCTCTGGAAGAAATATAGCAGAAATGTTAATGATTTTAAACAAAATACAACCTCTCTCTCACCTCAAAAGAGTTTTTCCAAACCACTGTGTAGCTTAAAGTTAGTTTGCAGTTTCCCATGTTACACGGTCTCTGTAGAAGGAGCAGTTATTTTAATGGAAAATGACAAATTTTTCTTATGATTAAAATATCAAGCATATCCATTGACTGTTAAATCTAATTTGCTGTGACTGAAATGTTCTCCAGTGAGATAAGATAATCTCCTGTTATAGGTCAGAGGGCTCCAACTGATTTATGAGGGAAAATCTTGGTAGAAAATATAGAGCTGTGTTTTGTGCTCTTATTTTTCAGCTTTTCTATCATCACCTAGTTAGTCATTCTTTATAAGATTTCCATTTAGCAATCCATAAAGTGACTTCAAAGAAGGCTAAAAGTTTATAAGCTGTCGGATAAGCAAGGCTGGAGCTATCCCATGAATAATGGAACATGCTTACGGAACTAATTGAATTCATATTAGATGAAGATAAGTACTTAGTACTGATAAATAATGAGATAGGAAAATGAAACTCTATCAAATGAACACATCCCTTTCATAATCTTGTTTTATTTTCTACCTGCGTGCTGTCTGCTATGTTAGTGTTCAAATGATATTAAATTGACCTTTGTGCTGGTAAGTGGTGTCAAACTTAGCTGGCAGCCTTTTACATTTTGTCATAGTAAACGATTGTTTCAGCAACTGTTTCTGCAGCAAAGGTTATTGGTGCGATGGCGCTGATGGAAGAGGAATGCCCTTGACCTAGTAGACTGCCTAGTGGAATTCAGGCACATGTGGGTTTGATTACCCATTTGGGATAGTTCTGCTTGGCTGCCAGATACCACGCTGCTGGCAGTATCCTCTTCCGTGCCAGGCTTCCAGTCGTTCAAGTAACAACAGTGCCCATGCTTCTCATGCTCTGTTCAGGGCACAAACCCAACTTTTAAAGTTAATGATTAGAAAAGTATTTTTTACACTCTTTTTTAATATTCCAGTCACTCAAGGACTTTTTCTGGGACTTCAGAATTTTTATTCTTGCGAGATTAACCAGATTGCGTTTGTTAGAATGATTTTCTAACATTTTTCCTAAGCATAAAGGACAGCTGTGCGTATCAGAAAACCTGTACGAGCAGATTTTTGTTTTATCTTAACCTGTTATGAGTAAATATGTTCATGTTAGGGAAAGTTAGTTCACTAAAATTCATGCTGTCTTCAATACGCTAGGACACGGCAGGTGATTTCACTTAATGTCGATAGTCTCTTCCTTGTGCAGACGGATGAGTGGAAGGCTGCGTGTTCGGGCCCCTGGACCCCGCGCCCGTTTTCTGGAGTCCCTTGGCATATTTACGGGTCGTCTTCAGGTAGCCGTGAGGATGCTCTGGGAGTGATCCAGCCCCATAACTCGCCAGTTAGCATGCACAGAGTCTGAGCTGACGAACTCTGAGAAACAGGTTACAGCAGCTTGGGCTTAGTCCTGACGGTGCCGCGTGGCTTCCCCTTGCCGCAGACGACACCCTGAGGATTCATTGACCGCTGGCATCTTCCAGTGGTAGTGTTAATTGTTAATTGTATTCTTTGATTGGGGTGAGGAGCAATATTTAGCTTTTTCCATTCATTTATACTCGGTATACTTAGCCTTTCCTAGCTATAGCTGAAGAAGTGTAGCTTTATTACAGGGTTTAAATGAAGGGGTTATATAGGCACTTAAATCCAGGTCTTAAAAAAACGAAATCTAATTTAGTCACTCACAAATATTATAAATATGGTTGTACACGGTGTCAGGAGTACTGATAAAAATGCATTTAAAAATATGACAAATTGCTTACGGAATGGTCTTTTATCCAATTAGTGGAAAAATGAAAATAATAACTGTTTTGATACGAGATCCTGTGTGTGCGGGTGGTTGAGGGGTAAGTTTAAAGAAGGACAAATACTGCAGTACCACGTGGACTTGCCAGTAAGTGCAGAAGGTTTTTCTTCTGTTGTAGAAGCGTTAGACCAGCACCAGTGATGTTTGTCACTCAGCTGGCAGCAGCTGCTTGTGATAAGGATCTTGAGCATCACCTGTGCAGGATCAGGGTGCTGCACATCAAGGTTGGGCGATGGGCGGAAGAGCGGGAGATGCACGGGGGGCAGCCGCCCACCTGCTGTGCCCAGATCAAAGGGTTGAGAGGTCAGGGGGCACATCCAGCTTAACCAGATTTGTCTGCTGAATAGCTATTTCAGATTGTAAATCTAAGGGTGATTTCATTAAGTCCTTCTGGCTGCTGTTGGGGCATGAAATAATAAAATTTTATATCCGTTGCCTTTCCTGCTTCTGGCAGCCAGATTGACACATTGTTGTCTGCAGTGTTGTGGTGTTTTTCTTAAGAAAATAAATGGAAACTATTAACTAAGTAGAGACAAGTCGTTAAGCAAATGGATTTTAGACTTGTTGTGAGTCATACTTTCATAACAATTTCAAATACAATGTCCAAACTAGCTACTAAAAGTGTTAGGTTTTGTTAAGAGTTTTACCTCTCCGAAAGGACTAGTGGAAGGTACATTTTCTTTTTTCTGTTACATCATTTTTTAATATGTCGATCACATTTGTATCTGGTTATGAAACCTCATGATCAACTTGGTTTATGTTTTCACACCAATTTAGCCATGAAGTTATGCAAACCCAGTTTTTGAGGGGGGAGAGGAGGGTGGTGTGTGGTGGTTTTTTTACCTTTCTAAATGAACTATTAAATAAAATTGTTCATCTGAAAGAAGTTTAACTTAAGATTTTTTTATGGTAGGAAATGCAAAAGCTGCCAACTGTAGACAGTGACAATAAAATAACATTTAGTATAAACTCATGTTAGTATTATTGATGAATATTGCTTCTAGCATGTGGTCTGAGTGAGACAGAGGTGCACCCCTTAATACTTCTGTTAGAATAAAGTTTCTCAGTGTTTTTGCAAACTTTCACATAAAACATTTAAATTACTTCGAGTGTTTGGCTGCTTGTGAGCAGGACAGACGCACTAACTGCTGCTTATTTACTGACCTGGTGTTTAAGGCCCCCTGGAGTTTGTTTGAAAAGTTAAGAGATTTTCACAGTAAAGGTGCCATTTCTGAAATTTAAAGTGCTCTTTTCACCAGGAGATAAGTTCTCTCTGATTAAGTCAGTAATTCTTACTAAGCCATGTTTATAGAGGCCATAAACAATGGGTTCAGTGTGCTTGTTAAACCAGCTTTCCATACCTCTCCACTCTTTTAAAAAGAGACATTTAAAATAAAAGGCAGGTGTAGATGTTAGTTCGATTTGATGGTTTTTACATGATTAATTATGGCTACAAGTAATTCGGTAAGGATGGTTAAGAAAGGTTTGCAGTAGTGATATGCGATGCACATTTTCACCAAAGCACTTCTTTTCACTCAGCAAATCCCTGGCCGGTAGTAAAATTTAAAAACTTAAGTTCATTTGTATTGTTCTTTGCTTTTTTTTTAAAATTGAATGTACTGAATATAGTCCATTCTGTCTAACAGGTATCACTTTACTTGTAAAATCTCGTTTAGATATTCAGGAAGCTGTGAAATATGGAATGCGACTGTATATGGCTTAGGGGCTATCCCTTCATATTTCGAGAAAATTATGACAACACGCAAACTGTACCTGTGAAAATTATCTATGTGTAGTTGTGATTTATAGGGTCCAATGGGATTTAATGTGAGAAATGCAGTTGGATGCTGGGAATTTTTGCTAAAATTCCAACAGGAGAGTAAATTTCCAGGTCAGTTGGGCTGATAGGTGCTATGTTTAGCAAAAGAACCATTTGATTATTTGACAAAAGACCTTATAACTATCAGATAATACCTTTATCAAAGATTATAGTGAAAGGAAAGATGATAAAACCAGATAAGGATTAAGATGAACTGGTCAGTCTTCATTTCTCTAGAATGAGCCACAATTCAACCATTGAAAAACTGTATTTTTTCAAATGCATTGCAGGACAGATGCTATAAATCAAGTTAGTCTCGAGTGTTTTATTAAATTTGAGGGTTTGTCTCCAGGGAAACCCACTGTCTTAATACAGATACTGAAAAGTTTTAAAGTAAGGTTGTGCTTTTCACAGTGTAAAGGTGTAGCGCAGCAGAGTTTAATATTAGCTTCCCTTTTAGGTACAATTATTTCTGGGCCATGTGTGGAGATGATTACGTTCATCAATATTTATAGTCCGTGTACCATGAGCAACATCCTTTTGTACCGGCAGATACCCGCTTGTCATGAGCCTATTCTTTGCTACAGAACCCCCCAACATTTTGCTGAAGGGAAGGTGCAAATTGATCACCGAAGTTACAAAAACACCCATTGACAAGTTCAAGCACATGCTTGTTGCTTCTTTGGCAAGAATCAAGAGAAGGTTTTAATTCCTTCTGTCTTGTCCTACTAGCACTGGGTTTTGACAAGCTTCTGGCTTTGGTTAAGTACATTGCAAGACCTTTTTGTTGGAGTGTTTTAGAGTCCTCTGAGTATAAGGGAGATTTTTAATTTTCTGAAACAGGAAGGAGCAAATCAGTTTGTCTGGTGCTTCCGGACTCCTAGAAGGAGCAAGACTCCTGGATTGCTTTAGAGTTTATCAGATGCAGCCAACAGTGTGACCTTTGGTTCCTGAAATGTGGAGGAAAGTACCTGGTTTGTCATGTAGTACTTGTGCTTTTTATATGGAAAGCATTAAATGTAATATTCTTCCATTTCAGTTAAAGAAATTTCTCATGGAAGACCTAAACTTAAACATCTATGAAGTGTTTTTATAGTTGTTGGCTTTTTTCTCCCCCCTAAGTACAGAGCAGTTTTCTTTATAGACAGAGGACTGAGCCTTGAAAACTGAAGGTAATTATTTAGATGCCTAAGGCTCAACTTTGCCATTGTTTTAAAGCTCTAGTTCCTTTCTTTTAAAGGAAACAATTCCCCCACCCCACAAAACCTTAATTAAAAATTGAGTATGTTTTTGTTCATTTTCCTCTTCAGTAATTTCCATTTGGTCCGATGTATAGGTACATAGGTACTTAAAGGTTTGTTTATTCTACAGTTCCACTTTTTCTGATTTTGAATTTTCAAAGCTTTATTTGAAGAGGGCTTAAATACATATGATTAGTCAGTGAAAGACAAAACAAGGATTCAATTCTCCTGTTAGTGGAAAAAGTGTTAAATATTTAAACGCTGCTCTGTTTCATACCAGCGATTCATTTACTGTTGTTTAAGCAGGGACAGTGGTTAAATTTGCTTAGATCGCCGATACCTTTAGTCACTTACAGTCAAAGGCACTAATGACCGTTCTTTTGTGAAATAGGTTATGCTGTTCTTCTGTATGTCCAGGTACTGCTACAGATGATGTAAACACTCACAATGGATTAGAGGAATTTCTTCCTCTCAATTCACGGGAACAGGATGAAAAGTTTAGACTCGCTGAACATTAAGAGACCAGGATATGGCAGTTATTTTTCTCTTAGCTTTTCTTCATTCTAGTTATTTATTTAGTAACCCCTGATAGTATCCATTTTACTTAAATACAGTTGTAAAATTATCTCTGTTAGAGTTCCAAAATTCAACCTGGAATTTGGAAACCAGTTCCCATTCCTGAAGTCCTAGAAAAGTCGCCATTTAGTCTTATTTGAATTAATTTCTAAATATAAAAAGATATACTTGAAATCTTGACTCAGCTAGAAACTGCTGAATGTGCAAACAGGATACCAGAATTAAGATAAACGTTAGTAGAGGTGCTTGAAAAAAATCTTTGCTTGAATAATCTCAAACAGTAACTCTCTGGTTTCAAAAATGTCAGTATGCACAAAGTTAAGAACTTCCATCTGCAAACTGAAGGTTAATTTTTCAATGTTGTAACGTATGAATAAATAAACCAAATGATGACAGAAAGACAAGAACGTTGGTGGTTTTTAAAACGCTTGAGGTTTTGTAATGCCATGATGCTATGCCATCACTTGTGTGTAAGGTTTAGCTCTGCATACTTATATTTTCTTTTCCCTTTTCTTGAATTTGCCCATGTTTAGAAAGTAAGAAACATGGCCCTGGAAGATGTAGTGATTCTTAATGTAGACACCAACACACTGGAAACCCCTTTTGATGACCTTCAGAGCCTTCCTAATGACGTGGTATGTATGAAATGATTTATTCAGCTATTCCATTACTTAAAAGTGTAAATCCTTTTAACTTGTTCAGTTTGAACTGAGCTGTCTTATTGTGTTACTCTCGCTATTGTAAGTAAACTGCTTTATCTCCAGTCTTTCTTGTTTTGAAGTGTTCAGCAACGTTTGTTTGAACATTTGCAGTCATATTTTTAAGCCTCCTAATGAAAATTATCTAATACTCACATAAGGTAGAAATGCTGCAGCAGCTCAGTTTCAGTTTTGGAACAGCATGATCAAGTTTCATCTGGAGAGTTAGTCTTCTATAGGGAAAAAAAGATAAATGAAAACCACACAGGTTACGGTACCTGGGAGCAGGAAACAAAAATTTTAACTTCTTTCTTCTTGGCGTGCAAAAGCATTACTATTTGAAACCATTTTTATCCATTCCATTAGGCAAAAAAAAAGGAAATCCTGCATTTTTAAATTACTTTTCTTTTCAAATGGCCTTTTTTTTCCCTCCTGTGACTTCTTCCAGGTGAGTTTTAATGAACTTTACCATTTTATATCCTGAACTATGATATCAAATGGACGATTTCATATTCACTTCTATGCTCAATACATATAATTTGGAACTTATTTTCCTTCTCATTCAAACTTTTAATTGATTATTTAATTATTTTTAATAACTTGATAGAAATGTTGTATAAATACTTGATCTTTCCCTTTAATGAGACAATACATCCAGCTTGCTACTTGCTGCTGTAATCACCTTCACTAAAGAAGCTGAGAGGGAAGAGCGGTAAAGCGAGTGAGAAGCTATTTTTAAGTCAGAGGGTGACTGTTTAGGAGAAAACAGCGGGGGAAAATCTGGATTCCTTTTACTAGTTCAAAATATTGTGCTGACAGTTAGATCTATACCTTTTTATGTGTACTTGAGAAATAAAATTGATATGCAGGGAGCTCGATATAAGCTGGTCTGTTTGAGGAAAAGCTCAAGCAATGGTGAATACCCAGTGCCTCCTACTGTGACATCCCATCATTTTTCTCTGATCGGTGGTGTGATCCATTCTTCGAAAACAGTGAGCTGGGGATGAAAGGTCCATCTTGATTGTGAACGTTTTGGCTTTAGTCAAACACTTAGTCTATAAAAGTTACTTCCATGAATTTTTCTGGCTTTATATAGTTTTTCATTTTGATTTCACTCCCAGCATCCAAATCTGCCAGCTGGTCACCGCTCGTGCCATTATCCACAACCCGGGGAATGACAGACTTGTAAAATTCATGGAATTGTGTAAGAAGCGTCTGGATGTAGCAAGCGCGGGGCCTCAGACATGGATATGATTTGTCAACAATCGAGTATTATATTAGATTTTATGAGACTTCATTAAAGGAGCTGTTGTAGGCGCGCTGTAGAACATCAGAAGAGACTTCACCAATAAACACAGAACTTCAAGCTTTGGAATGTAATAAATTTTAAGAGACTTCCTTCCTTTCATTATTTACTTTTACTTCACTTTTATAACAGTAGAGAGTTGTGTTTTATTAGTTCAAATTTCTTGATTCAGTTTTCCACAGGTCTATTTAAAAGCTGCATTTTATCTTGGAGGATGTTTGGAGCGTAGCAGAGGAAGTGCTGCCAGCAAATTCAATTAACTGGCATGGCTCACAAATAAGCGTACATGGTGTATTTTTTTTTCACAACTGCTATATAAATACAGCTGGGATTAATATTTGTCGCAACAAAGCCTTAACTTGAATCGTGTTGCGTTGTGTAATTAATGTTTGGGATCAGTGTTTATGTCTTATTTAGCTTTGTTTCATTATTTTCGTTACCTAGATAATGAAGTATTCTCCTCTAGGTCTTTTCCTTTCCTTCAGACTGCTTAATATTTGGCTTTGACCACTAGAGAGCAGCTGCTCTTCTTTGCAAGAATTGAATTTCTGTTAGTTCTTTCATGCATCATGTGTTTGGAACTGTAAGTGGATCAAGTTGTTCATCTCAGCAGGGAGACTCTAAAGCCAATCCATTATACTTTTTTTGATTTTTCCTTTTTTTTTCCCTTTTGCTTCCCTGGGAGGATGAGGCAATGCTGGGAGTGCATCTCCCCACTGGTCTCCGTTTAAACAGATGCATTTATGATCTGAGAAACTAAAAATGTCTTAGGGGTTTCATGATCATAAATGGCTGCTGTGTCAAACTGTCCTGCCAGTTTTGCTACCTAATGTGAACAGTGAGCAATTCATGCACTGCTGAATTGACACCAAATTTACTTTGCTAAATTAAATCTCTCTATATTCAACAGTGAGGAGAAATATCGTCTGTGTGTGATGCATTTGCCATCAGGTAATTAATCCAGTGGAAAATTTTTAAAGCTGTTTTTTCCCCTCTCCTTGAACAGCTCATTTAATCAAGTAACACAATGCCATGAAGTCCTATGATTATTTTAGAGCTTCAGGTAGTGAGTTGTGCTTGAGTTTCATGGTAGGCATGTTGATACCTCAACTGTTGATTCTCAGAAATCCAGAACACACTATTCATTAATCTTTTACTCCTAGGATCCAAACGAACATAGGCTGTAGTGAAATGCCTTTCCAGTTAACATTTGTGTCTCAGGAGCTGGACAGCACTGAGGCAGTTCCAGCAGAATCAGCTTAAATCATTTCTTTGCCCCAGTTTACCTCGGCAGTACCTGCTCGCAGTCAGGCTTCCTGAACTGTTAAGTCCGATCCCTGAAAATCAAGGTGTGTGCGACTGCGTTACTGATGGACTATTTGAAATGTGAAAAACTGCTCCTCCTTCACCTTCTGCTTCTGCTATGTTGCTGAAAATCTGGCAGCATGAGAACGCCCTGGGAAGTAACTTTCCTTTTAAAATAGTCAATATTAAAAAAAGAGATTTATTAAGGACTGTGATTACAATAAGTGCATCTGCTGCTGACAAGTCTCCTACACCACCGTCTGTGTTGCAAGGAATAGCAAAGAGGGGGTAGTAATTTTTTTTTATGCAACCCTTATGGATTTTTCATGTATTTCCAAATAAGTGTCATCTTCTAGTCTTAGTTGTAGTCAGAGCTTCATATTACAAGGGATAAAGCATAAGCTCGCTCTGTCAACTTGTAGTTTTTATTAAATGAAGCCCTGATGCAATGCAGTGTGCGCCAAAGAGCTCTTGCATATCTGATGGCTGTGAGAGTATTGTAAATTTGCACTAGCCTATGAATATCTTAGGCTGTCAGTAATTCAGTTGTATATGCTCCTGTTGTCCATTCATTAACAAGTTACCACAAGTAGGAAGCCTGTGTTACTATTTTTCACTTAGTGGGAAATTAACTGCTTTCAGGACAGCAAGAAGTACTAAACTACAACTCTATAGCAGAACCATTTTCTTAAAGGTGAATCCATTTTTATTTCTTACACTGTGTTTGCAATAGAATGTTTCTTGCTTTATTCATGTTGACAACTGAAAAGCCTTGGACCTAATTAAAAGAATTTCCACTAGCACCTTTACTGAACCATTTCATTATGCTGCATTGCACAGATTGCATTTTGAAACATGGTGATAGTTTAAATCTGACCTTTAAACCTGAACTGCCAGAAGTATAAAAATCTTCTTTAAAAACACTCTCAGGGTAGACTCATGTATATGTGTCTGTTTGGCTAGAAATAATCTTCATATTGAGTGGTCACAGTCTTTTTTTTTTTTCTTTTAAAATATTAGTGACTCTTTAGGCAGGAAACAATCATAATTCTGCGTGTATAATCTATTTTATTTATGTACTAATTTATTCCAGAGTAAACAGGAATTTTTTTCTTACTTTTTAGTCTCTTTAAACATATTAACATTTTCTTTTTTTAAAAAACTGTGACATGCCTATTGCAATAGTCCTAATTGAAAGCGTAAAAGTGTGCATATATAAAACAGGCATCCTACAGCCTTCGACTTAGTCTTAGAAGAGAGCAAATGGTCTGAAAGCTTAAGGGATTAGGAAAATACCTATCAATATTCTACTTCTATACCAAATAGGGAAGCTGAAAGGCTGTGCCTTGCCTTCTGGACTTTTAGTTTGTTGTAAAATGAAGCATAGAGCCTTTTCCTTCTACATAGATGGCAAGTTCTTTATCTGCCCATGAACATTTAAAGAAAACCGCTTGTAAAAATGTTTGGGATTGATTTGGAAGTTACTTAGAGCTGTAGACATTTTATTGCATTTTTAAGAACTACCTGTAAATGGTTTGCATAAGTTAATATAGGAAATAAACACATACTTCATCGCTACGACATCAGGCTCCTTCGAACCTGGAGAAGTGGGCTGCTGGGGTTTGAAATCTGATGAAGCTTTTACATTTTGGAATAACAGAGCTCCTTGACAGACATTATCTCAGTGAATAGGAGTGAGCTTGTTTTATGGGCATGATAGACTAAGTCTGTTATCGTGTGTTATGTTAATATGTGCTTATGGGCTCATTAATGCACAGATCATTGCCATAAGCCATAGCATTCAGATTTATAAACAATGCTGGACATGCTCTTGATTATTTCTGTTATACTAAATAACTGTAATGAAAATCCTTCTACAGCAGAAGCTGCAGAAAATTTAAAGTAAAAGGAAATCTCTTTGCAACTGTTTTGGTAAACGCAAGTGCAAATGAAACACCTAGTTTTAAAAGAAGAAGATGTAGTGCACATTATGGATTATATATTTAACACCTATATAGCAAGATGAGGAGTCATGTTCCTGCCCTCCCCAAATCTAAGACTACAGCAGGAGGAGGTGAGGGATGTGTTACAGGAGGGGTAAAACTACCATTGTTCAGTAAAATCAGCCTGCCATTTGCTACTAAGGCAGGCTGGTAGCAAAATCCTGAGGCAGAAATGACTCACCTGGTGGGATTTTGGAGACAAAGATGAGGCCAGAAGAAGCTTTTGAAAGGAGCTGGAGGATGGGGGGAAGGTCTTGAAAATTAATTTGGACATTTGAACCATCAGCTTATATTTTATGAAGTGTTACTCATACTCTCAGAATACACAGTTATGGTCACTACAACAGAATCTGCTTACTCTGTAAATAATATTCCTACGATGTTTCTTGCATAGTGTGAAGTATATAGAGCTACGCCAACAGAGGTTTTCAGAATAGCATTTGAAAAAGGAAGATTTGCTAGTTATTGATAGAATTACTTCTGTTAAATTCATAATATGGCTGTTTCTGGAATCTTTCGTGTTCTTCTGCAAATCAAGATGACTAGGGATTTCCTGGCCTTCTGCTTTCCTTCTGAAATTGTGGCTCCTTCCCATCTTCCCCGTAAGGTATCTCATCAAACGCGGGTTTTGCACGCGACATGACCTCTAAAAGCACTATCTGAATTTCTTTCAAGAATCAGCGCACAGATTGTTGGGTTTGTATTGCTGTGTTGTGAGAGAACTGTCTCAAAAACTTACCTTGTCCTGGTTCTGTCCGCAACACCAAAAAATTGCTACTGGCATAACCATTTGTTAATGATTTAATGTAACCTATAACCGCTGCAGCACAGGCACAGCAAGCTTGATGTTAATCTTTGAAAGATATTTTTATCTCCTTTCCCAGCTTGTATTTGGGAAAAAAAAAATGCTGTCACTAACAATAATCTATAGATACGCAACCTTACTTCAGTAGTTACTGAGCTCAAAGCACTAGAAAAGAGACAGCAAACTAAGTCACAACCTTCTTGTGTATGAGCAATTCTGAGAACAGTAATGGATAATCCTCTGAAACGTTAGCCCCTGGTGTGCACAGAAAACAAAGAATACTCAGGTAACCTGTATCCTGGTAGTTTTAAGTCTGCCTGCATAGAAATGTGTTTAGTTGATATTTGCTAAGTTGTGATCGGTAAGCGTCTCTGTGCAAATGGTAATGGGACCGTTAGGGCTGTGTTGGCCTAAAGTGCAGCTCTGTGAATCCTGAGGTAATTAAACACCTCCACGGTGGAAGGGAAAGGGCAGAGGGGGTTGAGAGAAGAGCCGTCCCGCGCACAGGTGGTTTAGATCTCTTGAGAAACAGGAAGGGGAAAAAAAACCTTCAGTGGGTACTGACCAGTTTGAAGGACAGAATATCACTGCTAACTGGAGACTTGGAAAAACCGCAGGTTTTGTTTCCTGGACTGCATTGGGCGTCCGTGGCGAGGCGTTGGCAGGGAGGCTGCGGGGCCTCTGTGAGGAGAGGCGAGTGCAGGACGCAGCCGGTTCCAGCCGGCTCGGAAGCGGGCCCCGCCGGGCCCGTCGGCGCCTCTGTGAAAGCGCGCCTCAGGAAGGGCAAAACACCATGCGGCTGAGCGAGGAGCGAGGACAAGTGTGAGGAGGAAGGGGCGGCAGAGAGGAGCTGGTACGGACAGACCGCGGCCCCCCTTGCCCTCACCCTGCCTGCTCGGGGCGGAGGTAGAGGAGCGGGAAGGGAGCGGGGAGAAAGGCTGGGGGAGGAGGGGGGAGGTGTTTTAGTTCCTTTGTTTCTCACCATCCAGCTCTATTTTAATTGGCAATAAATTAAATTAATTTTCCTCAGTTGAGTCTGTTTCTCCCATGTGCTAATTGGTAAGTGATCTCCCCGTCTTCATCTCGGCCCACGAGCTTTTTCTTCGTGTTTTCTCCCCAAGTCCTGCTGAGGAGGGGGAGCAAGAGAGCGGCTGGGTGGGTGTCTGGGAGCCAGCCAAGGGAACCCACCACATGCATAAATAAAACTCTCACTTTGTTATTTTCCATTAAGTCTCTGAAATTCCAATGGAATATAGCCTTAAAAGAAAAAAAAAAAAAAACCACACAACTTGTATTGGTGGTGGCAAGCAAATTTTTCAGACCCACAGAATTTGTTCTTAGCCTTGGTGGTGATGGATGGCCTGATTGTGCAGAACAGTTTCTCTATTCGTCTGATGTCTGAATTCATTTAGCTGAAATTCTTTCATGGATTCTAATAAAGAATGACACAGAACTTTGTGGACTACCTTTAAAAGAGTACTCAACAGCACGTTAACAGCGGATTTTAAGTAGGAGGGAAGGTTGCAATGAAGCTTTTCTTTTCCTATTGGTTTCTGAATAGAATCCAGACATATCTTAGAGAAGCAAAACAGCTTGAAAAGTAATGCTTTTAGAACTGAAAATTCAACTCTGAAATCACAATGTCACTTTCTGTCATAACTGCTGCTGTGGTTAGCACATTTTTCATTTAGCGGTGCCCCAATGTGTTACGCTTTGTTTGTGATATGAGAGTGATCTAGACCTGTTGTGTGATTTCAGGTTTCTGCACTAAAGAACAGATTGAAGAAAGTCTCTACAACCACTGGAGATGGTGTTGCAAGAGCGTTTCTAAAAGCACAAGCATCTTTCTTTGGGAGCTACAGAAACGCCCTGAAAATTGAACCTGTAAGTAGAAAATCAGTAGGCATAAGATGTAAATCTGCAGCTGTGGTGGGGAAAAAAGCTGACAAGAATTCCAAGTGTAGTATAACCTACTTTTACTAAGGTCAGTCTTTGGCTAACTAGCACTGAGAACAGTGTTTCAGTCCCTAAGAAAGAAAGAGGTGCAACAAGCATGTTCAATCACACGTGGAGAAAAATTCTTATGGAAAGGTATGGGTGTTGCTTGTTTTTGAAGAGATATGATTAAAAACTATAAATTAATGATTGTAGGAGGCTAGTGCGGAGTTGACCATTTTCTCTCACTGCAAAACCTGGGTATTCATTATGTTATTTTTAAAGGTAGTAAAAGATACGCTTTTTACACAATATATGCTTAACTGCGAAACATGCTAATTTATGGAATCACGGAGTTTAAGAGCATAATTAGTAAAAAATTGTTTTTAAAGAAGAATGTCTGGAGTGGTAACTATTGACGATAAATGTTCTGTTAGGGAAATTCAATCTCGTGCTTCTGGTTCAGAGCTAATCTCTATTTAGCAATGATTAAGTGCCATCTGAGTGGGGGAAGGTTTTTTCTGTACTTGATCTTGGGTTTTATTGCTTCTAGTGAGGCATCTGTTCCTGGCTTACTGCAAGTAGCTTCATGGACTTCAGTACAAATCAGTCCAGCAAATTAATGTATTTCCACATGTTTTGTGACTTTGCTACCGTGTACTTAGGGGGTTCCTTTTAAAGTGTGTACATTTTGCTGATAGAGAGTTAGAGGCAAGGTAAATAGTGTGAGGAACATTCAGGTATAATTCATGAGATATGTCTCAGAAATATGGGGGATGAAAAGTACTAACTACAGAGTCATCCACAGAATATTTCCAAAATATTCTAAGTTCCCTATTTCTGAAGCAGGAGAAACTAACACGTGTGCAAGTCAAATGCAGTGATAAATGTCAATGTGGTGCCCACGGTCTCATTTGAACTACTGTTGTTTAGACCTATGGCTGCTTAAAAAGAGGATCTCTGTGGAGGACTAAATGTACTTTTGTCTCAATACCTTCTTATTTCATCTGCAAGCATTTGGAGGCAGAACGGAAAACTGATGATAGCAATGGTGAGCTTGAATACCACTGGGAGATGCTTAGATGAGTTCTGAGTCTGAGTGGGGAGGTGAAATGAGTGGAGTGAGAATGAAAATTTACTAGTTGAGAAAGGTGTTGTATTTTGCATTCTCCTGCTCTGTGGAGATTAATGAAGAGATCTGGCATGCAGACAAGTAATAAATCTAATTTTAATCATGATGTTAAAGGAAAAGACCAGAAGCTGGACTACAGGCATAGTGTTTCCTTGATGTTGAGGATGTTTCAGTAACTAAAATATCTTCAGCACTATAGTTTGTCTTACTGGCTATTTTTAAAGCCAGACTGAATTTTAAAGTCCAGTTATCACCGAGAAATAAGCATCATTCCAACAATTCATAGTCAGGGCTTGAAAATTACTTCTGAAGTCAGCGTGAGTCCTTCCACATCATACAGCGGGAATCCATGTGTCGTGTGTGGAAAGAATAAATTGTATTGAGTTGTGTATGTATGTCTGGGTGCAAGTATTGGGCTTTTCAAGTGTCTAAAGTGAAATAGTGGGAGGTATTTAAAATATTGTCCATATCAAAAACGAAAGCAGCGAGGCACTCTGGCTGCAAGCCTCCTTTATCCATGTCGGGGAGACACTGACTTCCCTTCATCCATGCAGGCTTCCTTGTTCTCCGATGCTCCACCCAGTAGTTGCCAAGCAACTCTGGGAATATTGGTGTATGCTTTGCCTGGATGTGTGTGTGAGATTAACTAGTTAAGGGATTTATGAAGAAAAATAAAAATCTAAATTGCTTTTCTGGAAATACCATCTGGTATTTTGAAGGCTGAATGTTAAAGATGAACAGTTGAAATCAGTTGACAGTGGCACACCCCTAGAACATGCAACTTTGAGGGACAGCTAACCTGAGGAAGTAGAAGAAATTGTTTGGTTTGCTTATCATTCCATCAAAGAAAACTTAAAAACATAATTGTACAAATATGTCATAAAATCCAATTTTATTTTTTTAATGACAATTTTCAGGGCTTTCTTTCCCAAGTCGTTTTGTAAATTAAAAATTTAATTTCTGATTATATATTTCAGTACTAAGATTTAGATAAAGAAAATTGGCAAGTGTTTCCTGTGCTGAACATGTCAGAGTCAAATGACCTGCATTCTGTTTCCGGTTGGGCCACAGACATCCTGTGAGGTATTGGGCAGATGGTACAACTACTGTATACTTCACTGGCCTTTTAGAATACACCAACAGTAAATACAGTTACTGAAAGACTCATGTTACTGTTAGGAACATCGCACTTAAAAATTAGTTCAAAACTCTTGGAAAACCTGATCTGAAGATGCAGCAAAACTCCAGACAATAGTGTGTAATGAGTAAGACAATTAGGAAATGTACTTGCTAAGTTCACAAAAGAAAATGGGATTGTAATTTAATAACAAAATATCATAACTGGCAATTAGTAAGGCATCTTGCAATTTAAAGCCCTGTGTTTCTCTGTTGTGCTGTACTTCGAATGCTGCTCTTGAAATAGGCTTCTGTACTCTCAGGTAATTCCATCTTCTACACAGCAATTATGTTCATTGTTATTTCCTGTCAGCTGATTAGCTCAGTTTGCTGAGTTTGTGGATTGTATACTAACAGGTCTTCAAAGTGGTCATGATACACATCTCCTCGTATGAATATGGAATGACGGGAGTTTCTTGTTGAATAGTGGAAGAATATTAAAGTGTCTGCAGCAACTCTTTGATTTCTCTCCATTGATATATCAGAATCCACAAAGACCACAGTGGCTGTCATAATTTGCTTTAAAGTTTTAATGTCTCTTTGGAAAAAATTATTTTGAAACTTACTGGTGTAACAGTTGCAAATGAAATAATTTTGATGTGTCCGAGACAAGTAGGAAAGCAAATGGAAGAAATAGCTTCTAGGAAGAGAATATACTTTCACGTGCCTCCATTGTGGGTTTTTTCTCTTATCACCTTCACATGGGGCATAAGCAATACTGAACATGATGGGGTTCTTTGCATTTGATGTCCCATAACTCAAGAAATCTGACTGTTCATTGAAAATCATTGATAATTAGGAAAGTCAAAGCAGCAGCAGCTTTTCTTCCTTTCATAGTTTTTGTCTCATAAGGCGATTTAATTTCATAGACCATCTCATCTGGTATGAGTTGACTTTTCGGGATAAATGATATGAAGCTATCTTTCATTATTCTGTGTAGGCCCAGAATGTGTCACAGAACAGACTTTAAATTCACATTATACTTAAGCATAGTAAGAGCTCTTATTCTGTTTCAGCTTTTACTCTAGAGATACAAGGTTATGTAAGGTATATAGAAGCCAGAACACAGACAATGACTGAGTTACTGTTGCCATAAACTTTCTGAAGCCTTCAGTACCTACAGCTCTTGGGTGAAAAAACATATCCAGATAATACAGTCTGCAAGTCTAATCATAAGGTTCATGTAACAAAATAACTGATTCAGTGATGTCTCCTACTGTGTATGTGTGTTTTCTGTAGTGTGTTAAGCCAGGTTTTGAGTGTGGAAGAATATCTGTTACATGTGATGCACTCACAGTCTTCACAAACCTCTGTTGCTGTGCAGTACAGTAAACCACATTAGAAGTAGAGTGTTACTGGCTGTATTGAGGCAGACTGCTACCTTTACAAGTATTATTTAAGTTTTAACAGTGACACTAACGTGAGCATTTTGTTCACTTGAATTACTTTTTTCTAAATTCCTCATTTTTTGCTGTTTGTAGAGGTAATGTTTTTATCCTAATATTTAACTCACAAAATTAGGGCATCTTCAACAGAAACAGCTGTATAATTCCTGCGTGTGTGTAATTCCTACGTGTGTGTAAAGGTGGTTTGTAGGACTTAATAGTTATGTGTATACTGGTAACAGAGCGGGGAAATGAGGCTCACACTTTCTGCGTCAAAAGTATTGACGGTGCACTTTATTCTGCTGACACCTAGTGGTTAGCGACAACATTTAATTGGTTTTATTTCACAATCTTTGTTAAGAAACAAACATCCTACCACCTGTGAATAAAGGTAAGCTCACGGTGTGGGCTGGCCAAAAGCAGCAGCACGTAGGGTATGTGAGGATCCGATGTGCTGGGTTTGGGGAGTTAGTACAGTTCCCCTAAGCCATCTGGGTGCATTTTCACCTAGCTTGGGTACGATGGTTTCACAGCAGGCTCCAAGTTTGACATACAGTCTTCTCAAATGGCAAGCTTTCTGTCTGTTCTCTGGATATGTGGGCACTGCAGTGAGCTTTGCAAAGGGAATTGTGTATGCTTAATACAACATTTTCTAGCTTGACAGATTTGAAAAGCTTGTTTATTTGCACTTTGCTTTAAAATCTGTATATTCTGAATGGGTATTTCTAGTTCCATGTCTTGGTTCCTTTTGTCTGAATTTCACTGCTATAAGTACACTGTAAGGTGAACATTTCTGTGCTGCTTTTTCTTTTGCAGTGGTGCTACTTTTTGTACGGATAATTAAGGGTGGTTAATTTTGACATTCTTAGCCCAAATAGATATTAGTATCTAAGCACTCCTGCAAGTAGTCTTCTCTTCAACTTTGCTGTTTTGCACTGATAATTTCTTATATGCAGGCACCGTGAAATTTGGTCTCCCTCTCAAAGCACAGTATGCATGGTGTACTGAGGTGAGAGGTCTATGTCATGCAATGTGAGCTCAAGTGCCTGTTTTATTTCTGATACACCACTGAAGAGACATGTCTGTGCATGGGACTCTGGTGTTTGTTTGGATTTGAATTGAGATGCCCTGGTTTGTTTTTATAAGGCTGATTTAGGTATTTGAATGTATTAATCTAGTTATTAGGGTGATGAACTCTGCATTCTTGTAAAATTGTTTCTTTTGTGTGTTGTCATATTACCTAAATCTAGACCTTTCATTTATAAAATCCATGTAAACCTGATTTTGGTGGACTGTGAATATGCTAGATATTCATAATTTCCATATTTTATACTGGGTTTATACAGTTGCAACACCTGTGAGTATTTCCAGTACGTTTCAGGCTGTGGCAACGATGTCCCTGATTTGTGGAATCAACGTCTCCGAGGAGGTGGAACAATAAATATAGTTGCATTACTTGTAGCGAGAACTATATTCCTTATTATTTGGCTCATACTATCTTCTTGAGGTCAGCCCAGCAAAATCTTCCATTGCTGTGCTCTTCTTGAGAAGCCCTTCTCTCTGTGAATGAATTGGAATGAAATAATGACAGCATTGCGATCTGTCCAGTGCTAAGGGGGGTCGCTGGTTGCTTGTCAAGTGTCAAATTTTGCACTGTTTCTAAACATAGTAAGTCTCAAAATAGTGGTGGAGAAGAGGGCAAAGGGAGCTGTGATGGTATTAACAGTGTAATTAAATTGTTTGTGAGGACATGTTGAAATCAATGTCAAAATGAAAAAAATACAGAAAAATATTTCTAGCGTCTTATTATTGATGTTGATGATTTTGATACACTATGTTGAGGGATTTTTGTAAAGGGTTTTGTTGGTTTTGTGGTTTTTTTTTAATTGGAAATCTGCTTTCAGTCCTGGAAAGGCATGGCCAGTAACTTTCACTGTTTGCAGATTCATTGAAAATAGCACTGTTCTGTTTTGTGATGTGTCCCACAAGAATGAAGCTGTCTACCTCTGTCTCAAACTGAGGAAAAACGTTGTGGTACTTTCAAGCATCCACTGTTTTTCAATTACATTTCAAACATATGGAATAGTAGTTGGGAGCTTACTGAAGCTTTAAGATGCTAATAATGAAACATAACTGTTTTAAGTAATGACTGGTACTGCAGCAATTCTGATAGTGGATGGTACTTTTAGTAAACTGTTGTATTATGTTATCATATTGTAAAAATTTCTGCATAACCTCCATCTTCCGGATTGAACTAGTATCATAAATAGTCATCAGTACTGACTTGAATGCATTGGGAATTACCGATAATAAGTGAATCTCTTCAGTGAAGCATCGTTTAATTTCTTTTACATCTTCATGGTTCGTTATTCAGTCTTATTCAGGTTTATTAGCCTGAGTTGTATAAATGGGTAATTTCTGATTAACTTCAATGGTTTTGAATTTATTTGGTTTAAATTTAACCTGAATATTCTTTAGATGAATCCACTTAAGAATAAACAGAAAATCTTGGAGACAGAGTCAATGGACTTTTCTACTTGCAGGCTTTTATGTGCTTTCATTGGTGAAGTTACTTGCTAATTTGTGAAGTGGACAGCAATGTGGTTAAGACATTACAAAGCGTTTTCTCATCTTTATATGAAACTGCTTATTGAAATTGATGTATGTATTACATATTCCAGTTTTCAGACTGCTTTAGCTGAACTGCACTGGATGTATGTATATAAGTTTTTATGTATACATTGCTGCCTTAGTTCTGTTTTCCTGTCAAAGCCTGATAATTTATATTTGGATTCTAAACAGAGAAAATAACATACTGCCATTTTTCATAATTGTAACTTTGATACACGTTTTCTCTTAATATGATGGAATTTGAGCACTGGTGGGGAAAAAAGCCATTATAAATAGGAGGAAATAAAAAGTTAACTTTTTCAACATGCCATTCAATTCAACTTGAGGAAATAATAAGAGAAGCCTTTTCAGTTTGTGGTTTTGTCATAGTTCTGGAACCATATGGGGACATCTGAGGGAAGTGTGTAGGACATTATACTTGCATAAGGGGTGTATAATTAATAAAAAGGTGTCTCCTTTATTGTATTTCCAGCTTTTTTTTTTTTTCTTGAAAAAAGGTGAAAAACTTTCCTGCCTTCATGCAGAAGTGTAAAGACACTTCTGGAGAATCATTTTATCCCCTTGTTCTCTTTTGACAGTTTCTATTACCCATTCTAACAAAGATAGCACCTCTTTGATGATCCGTGCTGCAGCCGTGTCTCTGCTGCTGTGTGTCCATACTTCCTGAGTCACTGGTACTGACCACTGCGCTCTCCTTTGGGGTTAGCTGGCCTTCACACCCTTCGGTGTCTTCAGGGGACGCAGCCTACCTGATCCCACTTGCATCAAGTATCAGTTGCAGCACTCAGTCTGTGAGGAGGAAGCATGAAGATGCTCTCCAGTTCTTTTTTCCAACACTGTATTGATGCAAAGGTCTTGCAATGCAATATACTTAAGATGTGTTGCTGCCTTATGTAGCGTTAGAAGATGTTAGTTTTGATTCCATCCCTGTTATGAATTCTTTGCTCAGAATCGGGGCTGCTGTATTATCAATATCGTGGTATGGATCTTTCCAAATTCATCATGCTATGCTGCTGTGATACTGCACAAATGAACTCTAGAAACTTTAATAGTTTATTCTGAATTTTAACCTTGGGACACGGGATCACTTTCAAATGAGACTTAAATGTTCCTCAAAATTTTTTAGGAAATGAGGTGCAACTTAGCAGTTAAAAGGTATTTTTAAAAGGCGTGCACCTGCATTCTGGACAGGACAAAAGTGTTTTAAGAGGACAGTTTAGTTATCCATGTTAGGGTTTTACACCACTAACGATTTATGCTTTACCAATTCATAAGTAATACCATGATACCGGTAACACAAATTGGTACATTTCTCAGGAAAACATTAAAGCAGCAGTGTGATGGCATGACATAAGGCCACTGTATTAATTATTTTATATCAATCTCTTGCCCAGCCTAAGACTATGAATTCCTTTAACAATTCCAGATCCATGTGATCTCAGTAGGACAGAAGGCAGAAAAGTAGATGATGTATGGTGCAGCGTGAAAAAGCAAATGCCAGATGAGTCCAAAAGGAAATTTTGTTGGAGTATGTGTGCAGTAACATAAAAAAAGTGCATGTTACATACTGGTGCATAATTCATTTTGAAAAGGCTTTGTAGCATTCAATGCTTTATCTACTATGAAGTATGATCGTTGCCATGGTGAATTATTTTTTTAAGTTATTCAGTGGAAGAGTAAATAGTTGTTTCCGACTCACAGTAATTGCCACATCCCAGTTACTTCCTCTACACAGCCATCTTTTGCATGGCTTTTTTTCCCCTCATGTATATTTTAGAGGTATGCATTGTATACAGGGTAGATCCTTCCCTTTCACTGGATAGGTCAAGGGGTTTAGGAATGTTATCCATATATAGAAAAAATAAAGAAGGAAGATCACTAATGCTTATATTATATGTGTACAAACTTGTTAAAAAAACCCCAAAAAACAAAAAAACCAAAAAAACCCCCCAAAAACCCAACAAAAAACCAAAAAAACGTAGGGGAAACAGTGAGCAGATGCATATAAAGTAAAGTTTTTGTTTTGCAATTTTGTTGTGCTCCTTTTAAAGTTAGTGCTGGTGTATATTTAATAGGAATTTTCTCCCACCCATCTTTGCTTTTCTCCTCTTCAGTTGCCGTTGACTCTCAAATATATGCCTGTATAGACAGTCTAGTAGTGCCTAAATGACGGTAATTTCTCAATCTTATCCTGATGACTTTGCTAACAGATAGGAGTAGACAATGGCAGTGGCATCGACAGTGACAGTGTGTAAAACCTGATGTTTGTGTGATAAAAATTGAGATAAAATGAATTTCTGTGTATTCTGGAACTGAAACTGAAGACTTTTTTTTCCTAGTATGAAGATTCTGTGTTTTGTGCATTTTGAAGACCCTGGTTTTTGACAGACTCACTTAGATGCTACCTGTAACTATTGTTATGTTTTACCGCTTATGGGAAGTGTTCTAGAAGACCTGCTACCCAAAAGTCAAATCACTGGCTGAAAAAGATCTACTGGGGAAAGACGGTTTTGTTTGTTTGTTTTCTGTGTGGTTTTTGTTTTCATTTCAATCCTGTTGCTGGTGTTGTCTCAGAGTGTTACTGTTCCTATAGACAAGTTTCAGCTTTTGCTTTTCCTGTTTTAAACTAGAAATGGCTCTTTTTCTAACAAGCATTTATTGTTCTTCAAAATGCATTTAATATTCCATATCTAAATCTGTTGAGATATGCATATGTTAATGAAACTGAAAAGACGTTCTCTTTAATCTTTTACAGCAGTCTGTTATATAGTAAATAGAATTGTTTTGTAATTTCCAAACTGTTTTAAGATACTGTGTTGTATAATTCTGTATGCCATGGTACATGGGGGAAACAACACTTCTGAAGGAGAGGTAATAAAAAAATAATAGTAATTTGAGAATGTTAGCATTTAGATCTGCTGAATATGGCATTTCTGCTGTGAAATATGCATCCAAACTTTCCTGTCTGTCATATGTGTTAAACTAAACAAACAAAACTACAACACAAAAAAAACCCCAAAGCCCCCCCCCAAAAAACCAACCCCCAAAACCCCCAACCCACCAACACACACACACAAAAAACCCCACAAAACCCAAACAAACAGGCAAAATGCCCCAAAAGCCAGCATGGGAATGCTCTCGTATTTCAGTCTACAAATATTGCCCAAAGTAAGGGATCGTGTGCTCTGCATCTTGTAGTGCACGAACAGCAACAGTAGATGAAACGTGAAGTTCCTTTGAACGGGGTTTTCAGAATGCTGATGTTCACAGGACTGCTCTTGAGATTATTAATGTTTACCTGTTCCATGCCGACATTTAAGTTTTTGTGGGGTCTTCATTTGTTGGAAGCTGTGAGAAGTATCTCGTGTTTCATTGCGTAAGTAACTTTGCAGCTTCCCTAGAAATGATCTGCTCAGCCATCAGACTGGGCAGGGTCACTCTGTGCATCCTCTGTGTTGGTGCTGCAGAAATAAAAGTAGCTTTGTTCAAAAGCCTCTAAATCTTCCTGTTACCAGGGCAGGTTGTACAGTGAGGAGCAGCTCCGTGGTACTTCAGCTTTACTGTGGAAGGATTTGCACATTCAACTGATAAATTATTCGTCTGTGCCTTTCACACCTGATTCTCTGGTTTTTGTGCTATTTTATACAGTTGGTTTTGTTTCTTCTCAGTTTGTTTCAAGCCTTTGTTTGTGTGGTTTAGACTGACTTTTGCTTGTGTTTTTATTGTGTTTTCTCCTGGTACTTTACTTCTAATTGAGAGTGCACAGCCTCAGCAAGCAATGAAGCAGTGTGCAAATGCCACCATGCAGGAAAAGTTGAAGATATTTCCTGAACTAATAAAGCGCAGGGGACTTAGAGTAGAACAATGAAGCAAGTAAACAAACACCAAGCATAAAATAACATGTCCGTTGAATTCAGCTTCTGTGTAAAGCACTCGGTGACTATGTGTTTTTTAAATGAGCTGTAAATAAGTTGCATTTAGTATTAGGGGGAAAAAACCAAAACAAAACAGCACCACCACCCTCCTCCCTCCCCCAAAAAACCCACTAAAAAACCCCACCCCAAAAGACGGTTTAGGCAGGTTGGGAAAGGGTGACGTTTATGTTCTCACTAGTAAGAGTAGCTGTACAATTGAACAAAAAGTATTCCTTCCCTTGAAAGGAGATCGTAGAAGAAATTTTGGTGTTTGGATTTCTAAACTAGACTTCAGTAGCAGGCAAACTTGATGAAATAATGATAAAAATTAGAATATTTAATCAGGGTAGGAACAAACTAATAAAGGTTCATAATAGAAAAATCATGCCACTCTGGTCTTTCACCATGCACATTATAGATGGTGTATGAATTGGACCATACAGTTTGTACTCTTATAGTACAAAAAGAGTAAAGTGAAAGGCAGTAAATCAAAATTATTTGTAATGATTTGCATAGTTAGGTGATACAGCATTTGTATGCGTGACATAATTGACAGTTCAGTTTGATAGCTTTCCATGGCAGACAGCATAGGAGACCTGCTATCATCCGGAGTTGTGCTTTTCTTCAGGATCACACTGAGATATTCTGATACTGCCCTGGGGCTTAGCAAAATCACATGTGAATGTAGCCTCAGTAGTAAGCTTGCTGTCATCTTGATTCTTCAGTCCTGGGGAGGGGTGGGGGTACTGCTTGCCTGAGTGTTCATGGTGTGCTTGTTACTTGCTTAAGGCTTCTGGAAAGGGGAAATATGGAAGGGGACTAAGCCCCTTTTCTGGTTTGGTTCTTGAATGTCGTAGAGAATTGGGCAACATTTTTCACAAATACGTCAATTTTAGTATGGGCAGAGCAGTAGTGAAAGGTAAATTCTGGCTCATGACTAAAATGCTCTATAGGCAAAAGTTAATTTAACATTGAGGACCACCTTTTCTTCTTCTGTTTGGGGTGCACAAAAATGTAAACTCTGCAGAGGGCTGGTAAATGCACTGTTCTTTAAAACACACGCTACTTCAGTCTAGTAAAACATCAAATGAAAAGATTCCATCTTTTCTTATCTTTTTCTAATTTAAGTCATTGTTTTCTGTTCCTTTCATTCAATGCATAGCAGCTTTTGGCCATGACAGATATTCTATTGTGACTGAAATATGCATTTTGTAAGTCATAACTTTACTTGGTATTGAAATAAACTGTGTATGTACAGTGTGCAAGATTTATGCAGAACACAGCTGGAGGTATTCTGCTCAGAATTCCTATGGTTTAAAATGTCTCTTTCAAGTTTGAAAATGTGTTGTGAAGTAGATACCATTATGATAATTGGAAGTTCAGCTTCTCTGTCTTGCTCTGTTATTTTTTTTGAATACAATTAACACATCACACACACTTCACCTGGTCTCTCCTCATTTACCTCTGACACTTCCTTGATATTTATTTAGACACATGTGGTGTCTTTGCTTTGAACTCAATAGTTGGTATATTCACTAAGATTGTTTTTTTTTTTTAATAAACATTTCTCTCGTTTAGAGATATACAATTAGTTTGCATTGTTAGAAAGAAAAGTATACATATTGATGTCAATTTAAGTCTCTTATTCGTTAGATGATCAGGACATAAATTGTATAAAGATTGTAGAGAAAACTGTGATTACTCTCAAATCAAAATACCTGCTGAGAAGTTGCAGAAGCAGCTCATTTTATTATAGTTCACACGAGGGAACAGTACAGAGAAGATATGCAAGAAGCTATCTACAGAAGAAATTCTAAAAAAATATAAATAATATAAATAATACATTTAATTTGAAATTGTTATATTTTCTTTAAGGTAGCATAAGCGGGAAGCACAGAACTCAACGAGTTGTCTTGAGTTAGGCTTTATTCTATCAGATTCAGCAGCAATGCTTTCATTTCTGAAAACAAAAGAAAGACAGTAAGTTTGTTTTAAAAATAAAACCAAATTCTTAAACTGGACTTATAAAAAGTATGCCAATAGTATTTTATTATCTTAAATAATGTACGTAGTGTGTGGTGGTATGTGACGTGTATTACCAACGTAATGCCAATATCCTCCAGAAGACAACTAGAAATTATCTGAAATAGTTTTAATGATTTGGGAAAAAAAAAGAGTCTCTTTGACAGATCAAATTCTAGTGATACCACAGGCAAAATGAATATGAAAATATCATAATACTCTATTTTATTTTTCGAAATTAGGTTTGGAGTTTTCATTTTTTTCTTTTTTCACTTTATTTTAGTTCTAGGAATACTCCTAAGGCTGGGAGGTTTAATAAGAAATAAATCCAAAATCCAGTCTAATCTTGATCCTCACAATAAAGCAAAGAATTATTCTGGATAATTTAATTAATGTTAGCTGCAGTTTGGAATGAACTGGGGCTATGTTTTTGCAGAGTTCTTGTTCACTGTCCATTCCTGCCATAGCTGTTTTCCCTAATATTTTCAGTATCTGTATTACTGAAGATGTCTGATATTTGTAAATTAGTTTATTACAGGAGAAAGGTGTCATCTACTGAATAAGACTTCATTTTCTTTGTTTTAAAATTGAATTGATCAACTCCAAGCTTTTCAGGTCCAAGCCTCCAAGGTTTTCATATGAAAGTTAAAAGCTGTTTAGAAACAAATGGAAAGTAAGCTGTGCCCTTGAATGAGTTTTATATAAAGCATGATTTTTATTCTTATGAAAGGCTTGTCTCTGAGTTCTCAGGCATGGCAGAGCCTTCCTTGTTCCCTGCAGCACCAGCTAGTTATGAAATGGAAGTCCACACAATGTGAAGGGTTCTGAAGCGTTGTCCACAACAAAGGAAGTGTGGTTGTGACAAAACACAAAAATGAGGTGTGTTTGGTTGCTTCACCGTAGTCATCACCATGGAGAGATCCATTGTTCTACAGTTGCATCTTTGCTGGGTTGCTTAGGGAAGGGCATGATGCAGAAACCATTAGAACAGGGCATTTATAAAGGAGACCTGTATCACAATAATGCAAAAGGAAATTGGGGTTTTCTTTTGAGATACCTTTGACTTGGACTCCAATTTTCAAAATGCACATTTAAAATTATCTCTATATAAGACTACTTGGAAGACTGTATTTTTTATTTCTTTTTTTTTTTTTTAATGGAATCATTCTGTAATAAAATATTTCAAGTACTGGCTAAGCTGTAAAGCTTAGGGCTGATAAACAAAGCATCTGAAGCCAAATGGCCCCTTAGCTAACCCCAATTAAAATAAAGATTTCATTGCGCTCTGTCCTGACAGAGAGGGAACATATTGTTGCCTTTAAGGGAGTTTGGTTTAGTTAATGAAAGAATTTATTTCATTTTTTCAAACACAGAACCTAATTAAATAAGTTTCAACTTGACTTGTAGTTGAGGACATTTTAACTCCTTAAAGGTTACTTTTATGTCCAAGCATAGCTCTCTTTTGAATGATTTCTGATGCAGTTTTTGGTTTTGTGGTTTATATAATAAGAAATTTTATAGCAGATTTTGTGTGAGTAACTATATACCTGCTTTATATTTACATACTTATATGTTGTTCATTCTAAAAGTTTAAAATTTAATATGGATGTTACTGTCTCCAAGCATCTTATTTGGCATTAAGTATTACTCAGAGGTAGTAACTTATATTAGATTCTTAAAAGTAATGTGGAAACGAAGGTGGCATGGTTTTTCTCTGAATGCACTTTAAAAGCTGTAAATGATGTATGTACAGTTTACTCCTGCTGCTCAGTGAAAGGGAAAATAGATCAAAGAATTATTTTTGGTGAAGCCCTCCAAGCAGTAGTTAAAATCTGTATCTCTAGAACATTTTTTCTTAGAGAGGATTAATGGTGAAAATGAAAGCAATTTGTAAGGATTACAAATGTGATTTAGTTTGCCTTTCTGCAGGATCTGTCTGTAGGTGTATAGGTAAAGTTCATCTCCCGTTTGTCAACTAATAATTTATTACGTATTCTCCATGAAGAATATATGAAAAATAAAGAACACTTTTATCTAAAGAATCTTTCTTCTTATGTACAAGAACATTTTATACTCAACACTTGAAGGCAGTGAAAGAATGGAAATCCCGTCATTTACCTTAGTTTCTTACTTAAAATTTAAAAAATGTTAAGTGACAGCTGTGTCTCTGGTAATAAAATTGGATGAGGTGAGTTAGAGTCTCTATTGAGCGATAGTGAATACCGCTGCCTGGCTGTGCTGATTACACTCTGTCAGTGTAGCCACTGTAATTAAAAGCACCTAACCAGCATTATTCAGAAAGCGGTGGGTTCTTTTAAATTACTTGTTACAGAAACTGAATCTAATCAAGGAAGTTTGTGCTTAAGGTGAATAATTTTTAGTTGTAACAGGTATGTAAATATTTTCCCTAAACATATCTATGAAGCTATAAATACATATTGTTTTGGAGCAGTGGCGTTCCAATTAATAGGGAGGACTTCTTGATCAAAATTTTAAAAACATACATATGTTGCATCCCCTCATTTGTGTATTTTAAGCTAATGTTTGGAATATCTGTTCTCTTCCAAATGTCACTTAATCATGTGTTCTGCTTTACATGTTGAATAAATTGCATTCCAGCTCTCTTAAAATGAGTTTCCAGGGAGAGCAAAGAAGCTGTCTCCAGTAAAGGGCTATTGATGTCCGTAAGTTGAAGTCATTCCCAAAGCTTTTGACTACTTTTGCTGCAGGCCTGTGTGACACCAGATTTGATTGTTACCTTCAACTAGGGAGGTAAATGATATTCAAAGAATTTCTACCTCTGTGAGGAAATAAATCAGTTTTATTTGCAGATAAGTCACAAAATACTTAATGGTTTGGGAGGGCCTTGCAGGGGCTTTTTACCTGTAAAAGAGTGTTCTTTGATGTAGGTGTGAACATCAGTGAAATTAAGGACTGGCTGGTACTGCATCCCTAAAAATCTCTTACTTATTTGGCATATGTTACAGATCTTGAGATAACTGAAATGCAGTGCCGTTCTTTTCCGTTAATTTCTGTAGATCATTATAACTAAGATGTGTCTCAGAAATCTCAGGAATAGTTGCCAAACATAACCAAAAATAAAGCATCACATCTAGCCAGAGTTCTAGATATCCTCACTCTGCCCTAAAGCTATGTTTCCCATCCATTATCTTGTCATAGCTTATTGTGCTCAATTTTAATTAAATTTTAATAGCAATTTTGCAGTCATAACTGACATGAAAGTTTTCCAAAGACTATTATACCCACAGGATATTTCCCTTATGTTTTTCTTGTTTCTTATTTTTCATCTTGTCCAAATTCTATTCCTTGGAAAAGTCTTTGGTGATGGAGAGCATGAAACAGAAAATGGAGAAAATGGTAGAGTGGCTTGACTGACAAGTATCAGTTCCAACCTACAGATACCAGATTTTTAAATACAAAGCCAACTTCTGCAATGCTGCAACCCACAGTTCTTCCTTTCTGCCTTTACGGGTGGTGTATTCACAAATGTTACGCATAGCTTTTACTTTGATATCCCAGGATCTGAAAAGTCACTCTTTTATGCTTAGGAAAAAAAATTAAAATAGTGTTGGATCATCAGTCCTTATTGCTGTATAGGAAGCCCTGTAATATTAATTGGTTGTCAAATCCCGGAGAAATAATGGATTAACGCACTTGATCGTAATGCCCTGTTCAGAAGCTGAAGTTTGCTGATGTCCCCAGCCTCTCTATTTAACGCAATTATAGATATGCATTCAGGACATTTGAGTGGATTGCATTTCATTAATATGATTTGAGCAGACAATACTAAGTTGCTGTTGGGCCCGCTCTGACAGCTAATTACTGAAGTGAAGTGTGTACATGGCTAAGAAACAATGGAGCACTTGTCAGGAGCACTAAAACAATGTAGAAATAGTGCCAAATCCTGGAATCACTCCTCGAACAGTCTTGTCTCTGCAGACCAACCTTGAGATGTATATGATGGTGGTGGTGAGTTAGACTTTAGGGAAACAAAGTTTGTTACTGTTGACTAAAATGCAATATAGTTCTGTTTTGCCTTTTCCTCTGTTCATTCAGGTTCTTCTATGTACTTACCCCGATTGCTAAACGCACCTTCCTTGTGTTTTCAGACATCATTTTAGCACATTTTGTAGCATTATTTACACGAAAAGGTCTCCCCGACAATTTGAAGGAGGGCAGGGAGTGACTTCTCATTGTCTCTTCCAGTATAAAAACCCAGGGCCAATACAGTATCTGGAAGTGAGATGTTGCTGGAGAATCACGTAACTTGTCATAAAGAAAAGTAAAAAAGAAAAAGCAAGGCCTTTTTTCAGATGTGGAGTGGACAAGGTTCTCCCATCCCATCTCCATTTCAGGCATTCTGGGGTATTTTGGTAATAGTTGTCTTTCAGAAGAGATGACGTTTCTGTTTAAGAAACTGTGCTGCATCTTTGGTGTTGAGTACTTTTTATACCAATCTGAAAGCTTCTTGTGCGTGCCATTCTAGAGTAGAAGCAGCTAAAGGTACTCAATACAGGGGAAGTGGGCTTATCTGAAGGCTTTTGTACAAACCTGTATTACCCAATGTGGTTTTGTCTTTATGATACATCTGCAGAATTATTGAAAAGAATATGATGCTGGCTACAAAGCATTTTTATCGTCCAATTCAACTGACTTCTGTATTGTTGTAAGAGAAGGTGCTAGTTATTATTGGAGATCCTTTTCTTTTGGTGTTAAGAAGAGTCTTGGATTACCGGTGTCGTGTATCTCGATGCGTGCATCCATATCCCTGATTAGAATGAGAGCCAGTGCTGCCTCCAAGCAGCTCATGTTATTTGATCTGTGTGTCTCCAAGCCCACAGGTAACATGGCGACAAGGGATTTTGTATTAAATATACTTGAGCCTGTATTACCTCAGTGGTACTTGCTCATCTTTCTGGTTTTGCAAGGCATTTTTCCTTTTAATCCTTAAACATTTCAGTTAGTAAACAGAAACGGAGGAGATTGAGGAAGCTTTTTCATTCCAGTGACAATAAGGATCACCTGAATATGCTGATTTAATCACATTTGCAATCGGTGATCTATACAAAATTGCAGCTTGGTTTCTTGGTCAATATGAAAATGCACCTTTTTAAATGTACCTCTTTTAATGATAACTCAAGAATTATAACTAAGGTGCTTAAGAGATTTTGCTTTAGCGTTCATTCACAAGTAATTCAAGGATCTACTACAAGCCATACCATCAGGCAATAAAATAATTGTACAATAAAATTATTTATTTCTTGTTGAGTTGGAGTTGAATTTAATTTTTTTTTCATTCAAATCTGCTTCAGTTGGGGGGGAAAAAAAAGGACAGAGCAGGTTGCCAGTAAAGGGTCTGTTGGTCTGTTCTGCCTGATCAACTCAAAAATTCATGTTGAAGTGCTGGAATAGTTTGCCATTCTTGCGATTCATTTTACAAAACAAGTTCCAGACTGAGCTCTGCTTTCATGTATTCTCTCTCCATGGAAATTATGTCCTTTTTCTCATTTCAAATTAGATGAGTACAATGAAATCCTTATTTTACATATTTATTAACAAGGCTTTCATCCCTGTGGTATTGTAACTATCCTCTCTACTTTATGCAAAGAAATTACACGGAGAACTCACAAACCTTTAGGAACTATATGTGATCACTCTTTTTCAAGCATTATTGCTCATATCTGTATTATTCTCACATGTTGCTCCACCAACCATTATTTACTGCCTGCCTTCCATACACTGTTGATGGCATTGATTTTTTTTTTTAAAATGATTCTGAAATAAATCACATTATAGGCCTCGTGTCATGTTCAGATCTCTTTTGATGTCCAGTGTTAGAAAATTGATGAGTGAAGAAATGATGTTGACTGTGCTGTCTGGCATGTGGAGGGTTAAGAGAATTTTTAGCCTCACCAAAAAGTATTTGGTCAGGTACTCAGGTGCTGAAAATTTTCTTAGCAACATCAGTCACCTAGGAACATGATCATCTGCTGTTCTGGGGTAGAGATTACAGAGCTTAATGATTAGCTACTATAAGCTGCAGCTGATGCCAGACTCTACCCCCTTTACACCTAATTAGCCTCATTAATGAGCTCTTCTGCTCTCCACAGAGAGGGCTTCCTCCTTGGAATAGGAGGCAAAAATACTTCACCCAGGTAGATGTGCTGAAACCTTTAATTATTGCCCACACCTGCAAAGCCTTGTGTCTGACAGCAATATTGCTTAGCTGAAGTTGTGCTTATTTACAGTGACCACAGTACAAAGTATTAACTCTTTAGCACCTTAGCAATTGTTTTTAAGGTTTGAAAGTATTTATACAGGGTATAAATCTAAGCACTCGAAAATTTTGCGTTTAATGAAGTTGTCTGTGTTGTGTGTGGGATTTTTGGTATGTGACAAAATGTTTTTAGAAGTTCCTGAGTATTTTGTTTAACACTGAAAAATGAGTTTAAATTGCTGTTGAATGTCAAATATTGCATTACCAGAACTAAGAACACTGTTAAGCGAGTTTCATTCTTTAAATGAGCAACTTGTGCATTTGGAGCAATGTAATTTTGTACTGCTAAAATTAAAATATGGAATACACGTGTAGAAATCAATCAATGTAGCAGACAATGACTAAGCTAATGAAGTGTTCTGGTGTGATTCTGAGCTATAGCAATTATTGGTAAGTATCTACTACATTCTAATGTTTAAATTTCTTGAAATTTGATAACATTGTGTTTGTTTTATTGTTAATTTGTTTTAATGCTAAAATAGATTTGTAACATTTCTGCATGTGCATTCGGCTCAAAGCAATTGTGCCCATGTAGAGCAAACGTGTATGTCCTTTATCAAATTAACTCCAAAGGCAGCTCAAGCCAGTGTCGATTCTAGTTTTTAATCAGGAAGGTTCAAAATGCCAATTTCTCAGTGCAAATACTTTGTTGGTTGTTTAGTAACTTTTTCCACAGTAGCCAGCTTTCTTGAATTTTCAGCGGGAAATGCCTACCATGAAAATATCCAGCATCCCTGTAGCTACTCTGTGGCACCGCAAAGAGTGTAATCCAGTACTGTGGGATAGTTGGCTTCCTTGAAGACAGAGCGGGCAGGTGGCGAGTGTTTTCTTTTACTGTTTCGTGCTTATTCATCTGGCTTTCTCGGCTTCTGGCCCATTGCTGCGGCAGGTGAAGCAATCACAGAGAAAATCAGGGGCTATAGGATGCTCAGAGGCTGTAGGCAACTGTAGCCACAATTTGTGTTTTTTTCTGAGGGAGTTTGAGCCAAGGAATTTTTTTTCCTGGAAATTCACCTTGAAGAGAAGACCGTGTGCCTCCTGTAAGGCGTGTTCAATGCCTGTGCAGAGTGATAGGGCTTTTCAACCAAAGCTGTGAGATTGCGTCCCTTGAAGATGTTCTTAGCAGAGTGCTGAGCTAATTTGAACTAAAGCATTAAAGTTAAAAAGGAATTCAGAATAGAGAACATATATTTATACAGTTGAAAGAATATTAAGAAACTGAAAACAGGGTCTCAAAGCTGTGAGGTCACCGCAATAATAGCATTATTAGCAATCCTTATGAATATGTAGAGCAAAGTTTGTTTTGCTTTATTAGTAATAAAAACAGCATCAAACCTCACCAGCCAAGATGTGATGATGCACCGTGTGAGTCACAGAAATTCATGTGCATTTTTCCATGAATGCAGTTTGAATCGAATGCCAAAATAAAACATCAAAATGAGTGATTTTTCAAATATTTGTATAGCGTTTTGTCAATTGTTAGTGCTCCCTACAACTATTACATAAATGGGATTGAAGTTTGTGGACTTTTCTGACTGAAATCTTGGCAGGTTTAGTTCTGTTTGCTGGGTGAGAAAACCTGAGGTTCCAGGGCAGATGAGAAGGACTTTTACAAGATAAAAATTATCATTGAGGGCATGTGGGTCTGGAGGGGAGCAGAGCTGGCATTTTTGGCCCAGCAAATATCTGCCCATCTGCTCTCTGTCAGAATATGTTAGAAGTGCATCTGGATCCGTGCCCCTGAGTTCCAGCTCTGAGCGGGTCATGTGCTTGTCTCCACGACAACTCAAGGAACTGTGCAAACTGCTGCGCTCTGAGCCAGATGCTTCTTTGCACATGTGGTCTAATTAGATGGCATTTTCCCCCCTCGCAAAAGAGTTCAGAAATTTTGCATGGTTTCCATGTCAAAAATGTGTAGCTGATGTAATGGGAGTTGGGAGGAGTCATGCGGCCAAACACTAAATAATTACACTTGCTGCGAAGCTCGGCTTCGGTGTGTGAGCTGTAGGTTTGCAGGAACACAGAACAAATTCCCTTTGGTTGCTTCATCGTGGATTGAGCAAAACCTGTAGGGGAAGTGGTGAAAGGAAAAATGTGCTTTTTTTTCGTCCTCCACACTGGATGCAACTTTATGAATATATCAGGAAGGAGTTGGGGGACTGAGGCAGATTCCGTACCTTGCAATAAATGCTTGCAAGACACAGCATTCTCAGTCTCTCAGAGGCGGGATTTTTTTTTTGATTTTTTTTTTTTTTTTTAAAGGATTTGAATAAAAACTGCAGGAAGTGAGATGTTGTGGAAGAGAGCCTGGGGAAATAAAATCAAGCCTAACTTATAAAAAATGATACTTTCTAATATGGCAGGATCTTCAACCTATTGTGAGACGGGGAAAGGGCTTCATCTAATGCCAATACAAGTAATTGAAAAGTAGCACAGTTTTTGTGATTATACTAATGTGGCTTTTTCTGTGTCTTGCCTTCTCATGTGGTAAAATCTGAGCTTCTTTCTGACAAACAGGGAATAAATGGTAAAAGGAGAATGAAGAGCTCTCATTTATTTTAGAAGGGAAATGCTTTACTCTGCTTTATTCCACCTGTGAGGAGAAGCATCTTGAGCGTTTGTGGACTTCATTCCGTAGTTCTTTCTCAGAAGTTGTTTGGGAAGACATGTAATGCACTGATGCTCTGTAACAAGCAGTATAGAGGCAAATGTCTTTGGTGTGGCAAGTTCCAGTTGTTCCCAGGAATGGATGCTGTTGCATCCTTAGGAGTGTAGTGACATGTTACTGACTTGTAATCTCACAGATACGATAAATAACCGTAGCAAGCATATGTGTGTATGCGTTTATATATTAATCATTGACCACTTAGACTTCCCCAGTGACTGTTACATGACTCGAACAGAAAGGAATGAAACCCTTTTCCAGTGTTCCTAATCCAGTGCCTTTGATTAACTTTCCCAGGGGACATGACAAATTCCTTCTCTAAAGTGACTTATTTTCATGGCAATAGTTGAGGCTTCCACACCAAATTAGCAAGTGGCATAACATGATGACAAATCAAACTTCAGTTGAGTTCTATTATAGTAATAGCATTTACTTTGCCAAATATTATATGTAGGAGGTTGCATTGCATATCATGTTATCTTATATCTTGTGCATTAGTATATCTACCAGAGACTAGATGTCTCTAACTCAGTGAGAATGTAAAGTTTAATTCCATTATAGCCACTTTATTTATAGAGATGGGGTTTTTGTTACTTAGCAAAGAGAGTGGGATTTTATGACCTACCTTTATGACTAAAGCTTCTCTCGCATTGCTTTAGTGAAGTTAAAAACAGTTTATTCTCCTTCTGCATCTATACTGCCATCTAAATTTTATATTAAAATATTTTGGTCTTGAAAATAGCTCTTTTATTCAATGTGGGTTTGAGGGTCATGATACAAAGGAGTTGTATACATCTTGCACAGAAACGTATTTTCGACATCTTTACTTGAGTGAATTCTTGAGTGAATCCTGGAAGCTTCATTGATTTGAATGAGTTTTGACTTTTTACATGTATCTAAGAAATCAGAAGAATGCAAACTATTAACATCTGTGACCTTTAGGCATATTGGTCATTTCTAAATCTTGGCCAATCATTGTCATTTTTACAGAGATTTTTTTTTTCCAATTTTAAGAAGATATTTTGTATTCTATTGAGTTTTAATAAGTGAAACAAAAAATCCTTGTCATTTATCTCATAGGAAATACTTTGTGTAGATTGTGTTTCCAAGCACACTTTTGTATTTTGTTGTAGTATAAAATAACTCATATAAAGAATTGCACTGTAATTTTTCTCCTTTTTTGTATTGTCACTGGTGTTCCACAATAGTTAAAATAGAAAAAGGCCTTTTTATTATAGGGAACCTGAATTGGTAGCTGCTTTGCATGCAGAACATACCAGCTTCAATGGGAGTATTGCTCATGGAATGATTGCAGAACTAGGCCCTGAAATTACCTTGCCAGCTAATGATAAAATCGCATGCAGGCCACAGGGGTTTTTGTGGAATAAATATAAGAGTGGAACAATATACAGTACACATTATACCAGTAATTTAAAGCATATTCAGGACAAAGAGAGAGTTCCTAGTGCAGGCAGCATCATAGAGATTTGCTGTATCTGATAAAGATTAGGTTTCTCAGCTCATAATACCATACTATTACTTTTCTTTTGTTAGTCTTTCAACACCTACACTCATGCATTGACACAATATCAAGTAGGAAGAGGAAGAATAGCCTTGTATTTAAGGTACTGAACAGGGATTAAAGAAATTTCGGTTCTTTTCCCTGGCTCTGCCAGAGACTTTTGTGACCGTGTACAAGTTACTTATTATTTTCATGCCTCTATTCTTGATCTGTGAAATGGTGATTTTTTTTTTTTTCTTTTTTCTTTTTTTTCCCCAGCCCTAAATGCTTTCTTGCTGGCTTCTTTGCACTTTATCTTCCAGGTTTGTTGCTTGAGTTCTAGAGACACGAGGCTGTATCAGTTGCTGAGGGATAGAAAACGGCTGGCTGATGTAGGCGATTGGGAAATCAGGGCAGGCGATGGCTTGAATTAGCCATATAAACACTTGGAAAGATGGCCGGCTCTATTACAGTAAAGTAGTTTCATTATTTGTGAATATGAGTGTGTGTCATTTTACTTGGTCTAACATGAAAATGCCAGGTATCCTAATAAATAAAGGATCTGAAAGGAGAAGCAAAGACATTGCTCTGTGATGTAAATTTTTCACATTTTTCATTAGTTTAATCTTTTATTTGAAGTTGGTTTTGTGCAAAGTTTGTCAGATCCTATAATGTTGTTGGATATTGCCATCTGAAATAATGTGTAAAGGGGTGTTGTTCAACTTTCACTGAACCTATCAGTATCTGAGCTACTTTTCTTACCATGTTTTAATGTAAATAAATCTTAATCTGTATTTTTTCCACAGAAGTTTCGTAGTGATTTTCATACACCTAAAGTTTTTTGATCTGAAGGCATTTTGGATCTTGTAGATTTGATTACAGCTTAATAATGCATTGCATTATAATGATACATGTATTACTAGGGTTCTGAAAGCAGCACGGGCCACAGAGTTCTAACTGCAGTGTTAAAAAAGATTTTGATGAAGTCTAAATATTAGCATATTATAATTTCACATTTAAAGCTGAGTTGTGTGTTTAAATTGCTTCATCCTAGTTGGTAGCCTGCTGGTAAATACCAATGATATCTTCCATGGTTGTAGGAAACAGATCTATGTCTTTTCTGAGGATACTTGACTTTTATTTGGGTTTTGGTCAAGAGTGTATTTGTTGATCTGAGTCTGCTTTTTCCTTCAGTCTAACTCAGAGCTCCAGTTCATATCTCGTTTTATAAAGGGAATTACATAAGAATTTTGATAATGCTTACAAGGTAAAATTTTGAAACTTATTAACTTCCAATATCTACATGAGAAAACTGGGTTGCTGCCAGTAACCACAAACTACTCTACATTTTTGCAAGCTTTTCCTGTTTTCTTTTGTTAGTGCGAGGGGAGTTCTACTTCTTCATAGTACAATCAGAAAAAACCACCTCTGTGACTGTTTAGTCATGTCCAGGCTAGGAGTTGGGGGAAGCTTGTTTAAGTTATTTTGTGCACTGCAGAACATGTCTGTCTCACCTCATGTGGTTTGTCTGTCAAGGAGTGTTCTGTAAAAGAAAGCTCCCAAGCTCTTGTAAGGGCAATGCCTACGGGGTTGAATACAGCTTGCTGTATGGGCATATCCCATGCTCACGGGTGTAAGCTGTTTTGACACATGACATTTTGAAGGGGATGTTGATGTGATTAAGTGTTGTGATTGGTGTCAGTGATTCGACTGACTTGCAATCATCTTTCTCCCTTTTATTTCGCCTTCAGTGATATTATTACAACTTATTACAGGAGTTATCAGACCACATGCGGAAGAATGACAGCTCTCAGAAATTCCCATTCACCAGCAATTGCAAGGGTTGAGAATTTAGAGAAATGGCCCATTTTGTTTCATACTGTAAATCTTAAAATTATCTATCAAAAGTATAGGTACTGTAAATTTATTTTAAAAGAAGTGGTAGGGATATTCACTCTTGATTTATCTCTACGAGAGGTTATATACCCTAGTGAGGAACATGAAAAAAAGTCTGAAATTGGACTGGTAATGGAAATGAGCATTTACATGAGACAGTAAGTGTTTGGACAGTACAGTCTGCGCTGGTAAATATATGTTTTTAAAATGCTTTTCAGGATTACTCTTAGCAATACTAATTTATCAGAAGTGGTAGTCTTTGAACAGAGTCTTAATTTAGTTTTCTTTAGAAGAAGTGTGGTCAAATCTCTGAGCACATGATTTCTTTGTTCCTGAGCAGCATCTTGAAATGCTAATAAAGCTATGGTATCTTTTGCTTAATGCAGAGTATTTGATCTATGCTTTCTTGATTCCATTATGACTGAGGCAGATGCAAAGAGCTTTCTTGTGCTGAATGTATGTACTAGTTACACGGGGAGGTTATGTGTCGTTGCAATTGCAAGCTGAATGAGCCGATGTCCTATCAGGTGTCTGTCACCAATTTCAGATTTTCTTTATGGAATCCTGCTGGCTGACTGATGATCCTTCTTCAGCTGTGATAAGCTAATCTTTCCTTGACATTGTAATCAAAATTCTTGAAAGGTCTGCGGAGCAGTTGCTTGCCTTTGGTTGCTGTTGTATCTGACACTAACATATATATCTAGATCAGTAAGATCATTCTCCTATCTTAGTTTTGTTATAATTCTGGATGGAATTAAGGATGATGATTCCTAGAATATCCCTACCGGCTCTACTCTGTCATTTGCAACATAACCAATTTTAGTAAAGGATGTGATTATTTGCAACATCTAGGTAGTAATAAAACAGTGATATATGAATCTCTTGCATGCCATTGTTCTTGCTGTATATTTGGGGGTTTGCTGCATGCTGTACTGACACTGGACTTACAGCTGGCAGACTGTCAGATTGTCTTCTTGCTCTGCACCTTTAAATTCCACCCGCATTTTTTCATTTCGTGGCTGGTTTACAGAGCAGCTCTAATGGCTTTGAAAGAGCACCAGCATGGTTTAAAGGCATGCATACAGCAGCACAAAATTCATTACCCTGCACCACATGCTGACGATGATAATGCAAAAGAGATTGCATAGATCTTCCACGGCATAACTTCTAGGGTTGTCTAAACAAAGTCTTCAGGGTTGGGTTGCTGTTTGTTTTGGGGTTGGTTTTTTTACCCTTAGAATCAAGTTTTGTGAAATCTTTGCTTGTGCAAGAGACTCTCACCGTTGACCTAATTTGAACCCTGTCTTTATTATCTTAATGTTTTCTCCAGCAGTCACATGCTGGCTTTAAAGCCCCATTATCCAGACGCACACTTTGGTGTCTCGTCTCTGGGAACAGTTAGACTCCCATGAGTTATCTTAGCACCTGTGTGTCTTTGCAGAAGTATCATTTGTGTTTGCCTCTGTCTCTTCCTCCAAGTCCTTCTCTGATGTGTGCTGTCTTCCGTCCCACGTTTTTATTCCTTTATATTCACTGGGAAAGTGACTGCCGTAACCAGTTAGCTGGCCTGCCTGCCAGTATGGCAAGTCGGACAATTCAGATATGATACTTCTGTCACCGACAGTAACTGTCTGCACGAGGTCCTGTACCTTCTTCTGAAAGAAAGTTTTTCTTCCTGAGGAAGAGTGATTTCCCTGAAAGATGGGGGATCATGGTGACATTTTTAACAGCGTAGCTAATAAAAATCGGGCTTTATCTTTCAATTTGCAGTATGGCTTCTTAAAATTTAACAGCAGGTTTCACAAAACTCTAGAGCAGTCTGAAATAAGTCCTAGACTCTTTTGTATTTCACTTGCTGCCTCAAGTATTTTTAAACTTTATTTTAGAATGTAACAGAATTCCAATTTAAAAATAGGGCTGGCAACAGATCAGGTGTGGGCTGAAACTTTTCAGCTTTTTGAGGGGTCATGAGATAGCAGCACTGCCCTGATGAACTTCATTATACCACATGAATATAAAATATTCATATAAAGGGAGATTTGCAAAGGCATAAGGAAAAGACACCTAGTTTTTCAATGCATCTGGGAGTCTTAAATCTTAGTCTTACATTTGAAAGTTACTCCTCTTGTGTTAAGATTGCAGATTAAACGTCTTTGAAATGTGTAAATTTTTGTATTGAAAAAAGAATTTTGTGATTCAATCTTGAAATATATGTGAATTATCTAATATTATAGATCAAATCAGATTCCTCATTGAGTCACATTTAGAGCATTTGCAATGCCATAGCTTAGCTTCTGTTATGTGTGTATAGTTGGAGAGGGGAATAATGGATGTTTAAGGTGTTGACAAATCAAGGCCTAAATTCTAATTGTTGGAAATGGCAAGTTTAGGAGTTGACGGGTTTATCAGGACAAGTTCTTGTAACTGTTTTATGTGTGAGCGAGACCATTCATTTCCCAAAATATCTGCAGTTCTTAGCATGTCCCCTCATGTATGTCATCTGTCAGTAAAAGCAGAGCTGATTAGCTTTATAACTTACAGTTAAGTAAATCTGTCAAGAAAATGGTCTTATTGTCCAGCTTGTCCTTTTGTAATGAAGCTGTGGATGCAGGTTAGCAACAGTGTGTTCACCCTCCTGCAGGTCATGGAGGATGGAAGGCACTAATGCGTTCTAAGCTGAAAAGCTCACGCTTGACCTTGATGATTAAAGTTTTTCCTATCATCTAGCAGCAGTTGAGCCTGAATTGGCTCTTAAGAAGTCAAAAGGTCTAATCAACCTAATGAACAAACTCAATCATTAGCACTTTGGGGAGGTAAGTGTGTTAACACAATAATAATACTGGGCTCCCCCAGCTGCAATGTGTTTTTATAGGAATGGTACATAGCTCGCTTGTGAGAGGAGAAGCTGTGTCGTTGTGCTGGATGTACGATGGGGCAGAGGAGGCTTCTGTTTGGCAGGGTGTAGTTCTTTCCATAATGTTCATGCTCTTCTCTGGCCACGGGAGCAATTTTTGATTCTCGTAGATTGTAGGAAGGGCTGCTTGTTTCCTTTCAAGTGTTTTGTAAGTGAGGCTAAACCTTCCTCTGGTGAACGACTTCTCTGATCGTGGACTAATCTAGACTTTTCTTCATGTATCACTCCCAGTGCTTTTCACACTCCAGACTGTATCTATGGCAGACACAAGTATTCTTCAGGCATTCTTTATTATGTTCTGGTAGCTGAATTTGATGGGAAAGCCTTTTTCATACTGGTCAAGGAGACGTTAATCCTATGGTTTGTTTTACTATTTCCTAGGCCCTGCTGGGAAAGTGTCTGTCGCTGCAGTTTCTGCAGTACCAGATGCATTTTTGGTTGCTAAGATTTTCTCTTACTAATTGTAGTGCTCTGTAATATCCTGACCCTTACCTCCTCGTACCTGGGAGAGGGTATAAACAGATCTCAAGTGGGATGGTAGTAGCTGAATATAATAGATTAAGGTCTTGCATGGGGAGCTTCTGTTCGTTCAAATTGTCAGTCCCATCTCAAAATCAGCTAATGGCTTTTTCCATTTGCCAAGTTACCTCTTGCTCAAAGTCTTGTTTTGACACTTCCATGTCATGCAGCAGTTCTGTCCCTCTCTGCCATCCACTAACAGGAATGCATGGTCAGCTGTTAATCGTTTAAATGCATTAAAACCTTTCAGACATACCTTGATTTCTGAGACAGAGCCTTTGTCGTGGGCGTAGTCAGTGTGTCATGGAGACTGTCATCAGGGTCTTGCATAGCAGGCACGTACTGTCCAGACCTGTTTTTCCAAACATTTTTCCTTTGTTTACTTTGAAACAAACTGTCTTATGATTCTTTATCCTGATGAGAGCAAAGCCACAGGGGAGTGAAAAAAGTGGGTTTTGACACTCATGCTTCTTGCGCAGAAGGACTGTAGTGATTTTGGTTTTCCCTGTAAATACCTGCTAGAGTAAATCAAAGACAGGTTATTATTTTTTAAATTATGTGACAACTACAGTTTCAGGATAAGAAACCTGCTTTCTTTTCCAAAACCATGGAAATTCACTGGCCCAAGGAAAAGGTGAAAGGAACTATCCTAAAAGAGTGACTTCTTCGCTCTTTGAGAGTCACCCATCCTGTGCTTACACAGGCACCTGCAACTGATGCTTTTCCTCGTGAAGAACAGTCTACGGCTTCTGGCATTTGTTGCCTGCTAGGTTAGAGGTGGGGTACATGGTGATCATCTTGGTGATTCTGGTTGTCCGGTTCATTGGGGGCCAGGAAGAATTTCATTACTGCGGTCTGATTATTTGAAGCCAACTAGTTTCTTCGCTTCCCTCATGAGTCGCATTAAAACCTGGTAAAGCCATTGGCACCATTTGGTTAGAGTGGCGAGGTCAGCTATGTCAAGGGACAGGCAATCAGCAGCGAGTGCCAGCCGTCGGGTCGATAAGCTCTGGGGTTGTACCAGACCACGGTAGGAAATGTATCAATGAGTCAGTTTGATCGATCGTGAACTCAGGGGAGAAGGTGAATACCTATGGGTTTTAAGAAATGTGAGTGTCATCAGTTTGCCCAACATAGTTTTGAGGATTTAGTATCCCTTTAGTCTGGGTTAGGTGTTAGAATTCTGGGGGCCACATAGTGGCTTCCAACATAAATTGGTGAGGAAAGAACAATATGCTCAAAGCAGTGCTGTGGCACGGGGTTTTTTTGAGCATGATCATTTTAGTGCCCCTGTTTTCCTGACTTTACACTGGTAAATGAATTGCTAATATAAAAAGCTCTCAGAAGTGGAATGGTACCACCCCTTTAAAAGGAGTGCTTTAAGGTTTTTTGCTGTCAGATGTTGATTTTAAACACTCAACACATGAAGAGTCCAAATATATTTTGAGTATGAGAAAGCCTTCATATTAATTATACATCAGTATGATTTTATCATTCATTTTTACTTTCCTGTTTTTAATTCAATAAATTGCTTGCTGCATTGAGTATTTGTAGATTTAAGTTTGGAGGAAGTTTGTGCCCTTATGGCAGATGCACAGCAGACTTCAGCATTAACATAACCCATTAAAATAAGATAAAAGTAGAGCTACACAACAATTTCTGTCTTTTGCCAACAAGGTTGTGAAAAAGGGACATTTTGCTCATTCAATATATGACAGTCTTGTCTTCCTGAACTGTGGAGAGAGCAGAGACACATTCCTGACTTGTTTGTGCAGGTTAGCTGGCTGGGTCTACTGACACAGATAAGCAGAATATTCAAAATTCAGATGACTGCATGTCATATTTTGGGGACATTAGGTAAAATTACCTTTTTGGATGATGAAAGCTCCTTCACCAGCATTAGCAAAATGTGATTAAGCAAGTGTTGGTTTATTCTGATGATACACACTCTGCCAGTTTCCAGCCTGTTTCTCAGTCACACGATTGAAACCTGGAAAGAAACTACAGTTTACTTAGTTATCTACGGCCTACTTTAATATCTATTTATTTTGGGAGGGATTCAAATGGATTCAGACAAAGCTTTTTCAGTGTTTAATGCTCTGAACTCTTACAGGGTGAACCCATCACTTTTTGTGAAGAAACATTTGTGTCCCATCGTTCTGCTGTCATGAGGCAATTTCTTCAGAATGCCATTCAGCTCCAGCTCTTTAAGCAGGTACTGGCTTAATTGCTCTAATGTAGAAGCAGATTCTTTAACGATACAACTGGGTTTTTTGAGGGCTGTTCCTGTATTCCTTGATCTGTCAGCCAGGTAATGAGTAAAATTCATGTAGTTGGCAGCACATTAATTCCTGCTTGCTGGCTTTTCTCAGATTCGGGTGATAAGGCTTTCTATATTTTAAGAGGTGTATGGGTTTTTTTCCCTCAAGGTCTCTGTGCTCAGTTTTGATCTGAGGGTACCTAGACTCAATATATCTGCTGTAAACTTTGTGCAGAAAGCATATTACTGTTAAACATGGTATTACTGCTTCAGGGAAGCTGAAGACAAACACAGGAACGCTGTTATTTCAGTGAAGCAGCATACCTTTTTGCATTGGTAAACATTTTGCCAGTTTTGGTTGTATTTGCATTCTATTTAGAGTCCCCTCCTGATAAGAACATTTGGGTTATTCTAGCAAATGCAGAATAAAGTCTTTCAGAAAAAGGTAAAGGATGGGATGGTTCATTTGTTTACACTCTCTTTTAACATTGATGTAGTTCATTGATGGCCGTCTGGATCTTCTTAACTCCGGAGAGGGCTTCAGTGATGTTTTTGAAGAAGAGATAAATATGGGAGAATATGCAGGTAAGAAATACAGTATTTTACAGTAATTTCAGACACCGTTCCTGACTTACTGTTTGTGGGCCAGCATGATGTAATGGGTCATTGTGGTTACTCACCTAAACAGCTGAGGTGGCAATGATCCCTGTAGGTTGAAGTCTCTTGAATTTTTATTCTTTCTTCTGTCAAGAACTTTGAGTAATTTATTGTAGTCTGAATAAATTCTGATCAGTCTTACAAAACCTCAGCTTTACCACTTGGTTAAAGTACAACTAAAAGAGTTCTTGCAGTGGAGGATACTGAAAAAACTTGGCTTTACCCAGAACCACCTCAAATTCCTTTTAGCAATCTTAAAAAAACCCTCAGTATTTTCAAATGTCTGAAAGACAAGCCGAATTAAAATAGAAATGCCTCTTAGCAAGTAAAAGAAAAACTGTAGATATCTCATCATTTTTGTCGTTATATTTCCGTTAAAAGAAAAGCGTGGTTGTCCTGTTCTGTTTCTGTACTGTTCATGCTCCTAGAACCACCAAGTGCTAACATTTCACATTTCTAGCTTGTTTTTTATTTGGTAGAGAGTTACAGTTTGTTTGTTGGTTTTTGTGATTCTCTCTAGGTAGTGACAAACTGTACCACCAGTGGCTCTCTACAGTAAGGGTAAGAACACAATATTCTTCCAACAGACATTCCAGTTCTTACTGGACCATTGTACAGTTCTGTATGGCTGTTAGCCTCTGTCCTCGTGACCACCCCATTTCCTGCAGTGTTTAGCTGTGACCAGCTTGAGTTTAATTGGGAGAAACTAATGTGCTCTTCAAATGAAGTAAAAAACAGGAGAACAAATACACTAAAAAAAAAAAAAAAAATCACTATAGGAATTCTCAAGTTTTTCAATCCCACTTTTAATGTCTTGGAGACAGCTGGAAATAAGTTATTGTCATTTTCAAAAACAATGTGTTTTTCCTTTCCTTTTAATACAAAAGGAAACAAAAGGGGGAACATTGCCACACCAAAAAGCTCTTTATAAAGCTAAATGGTGTGAAGTGCTGAATGGAGACAGCACTGTTTGGGATGGTTTTGGATGTCTTTGGCTTAGTGCTCTAGTTGTATAAATTAAAAATTTAAATACTTTTAGAGAATAATATGTTATTACAACTGATTTTAAAAGTCTCTTTTGATGCATAAAATGGGATATATTGAAAAGTAAAGTATTTCTGGTTTATGGGTGTGAGTCAGTAGGAAAGACTGAATTGTTTTCTGACAGAACTGAGTTTTGCAGCATTCCATTTACCTATTGTCCTGGTTATGAATGGGATTAAGTTCCTTACACAAAGTGCTGGGCTCGATATTATCTTGATAATTTTGCATTAATCATATTTCATCGCAGTAATGCAACCCCCCCCCCATCATATAGTTAGGTAAATATATATGCATAAATATATATAAACACATAGGATGATAAGTAATTTTAGAATTGTAAGAAAGGGAAATGGCTGACTGAATGTAAAAATATGTGTAATTAAATTCAAACGATTATAAGTTTTGTTGGAGATTAATTGTCAGGTAGTAACAGAAGCTGTAAATCACAAAACTGTTTGCATCTGATCTCTGGAAACATAATTTTGCACTGAAATAAGAAAATACAAAAATTATCTAAGATTTAATTCCCTGGATTTTACCCATCGCCTGTGTTTATCAAATAAGGGACTGTACAGCAATAGTCAATGGTGTGTGGAAGATGTATAAAACGCCGACCAGACTAACAGATTATTCTGTCTGACATATTACTGTCTTATGACTTTTATTATGTTCACCACATGCAATTCAGCTTTTCTAGAATTAATGTTTATGACTGTAGTTAGATTTCATTTTCCCTCAATTTATCCCTTTATCGACTACTTAGATCTTCAAAAGGCAGCATGCTTTTGATAAATAGTATTGTGGGATCATAAAAGGAAAATTAAAAAAAAGATCTTACTTCTTCAGATTGAATGTACAGGCTTTCCTGAAACTGATTTTTCTGCCCCAGACATTGAGGATTTGGTAGTATACTTTTGTTTTAAACTTGTTTAGGATTTTAATGCGGTGTACAGGACACCCTTGAGGGCGAGTGGAACAGTCATAGAACACTGTTTTGTGAGATGACCTATAAGACACGGGCTCTTAGTGTTAGGAGACACTGATGTTTTTAATTTGAAAACTGCTGTATTAAACAGAACTAGGATTCCTCTGGAAAACCATAGAGAAACATTTAACATTTTCACTTGTGTTCTTTTTCTTTAAATTTACCATTTTAATATTCAGCTCTGCTAATAAGCATAGTTAATGCTTGTTATTTTAAGTTAAGAATAGTGGATTTCAGAATGCTGTTTGCTTTAAAGAGCTTTGATAAATTTTATTCTATTGTTACTGTAATTACAGAAAGGAAGTGGAGCCATTTTAAATACAGTAAAGACCAAGGCTAACCCTGCCATGAAGACTGTCTATAAGTTTGTAAGTATCAAGTACTGGCTTACTACTGAGATAAGAGTCTAATTACGATTCTGTTTTAACATTTCAAATGAAACTCAAGACTTAAAATTATTTTTATTGGACTCACAAAATTACTTGAAATACGCATTCATCTAAATTTCAAATTTAAATGGAAAAGTCATTTTGAAATTTGAATATAATTGAAATGCAAAGGAGAAGGGGAACTTGTGATTTCTTTTGAAAGTATAGATGATAAATTCTATTTATTACGTAGAACTATTTCTGGGAAATAGTGCCTATATGCTCTACTAAGCAGCTCTACCATCTCATCATTACTCTGTTGGAAATCATTGTTACCTCAGGTTTCTCTGCTTGCAGCTTCATCGAAATAAGGGAATCCTCTCATTTTCCAAATTGTTTCCATCTTTTCTAAATGTCAATTAATTTTCCCTAGAGATTTCTTGTACCTGCTTATTTAGAGCCCAACTTACTGAGCTATTCTTTAAATGAAAATGTTTTCAGTTCTGTTAACAAACAGCTAGTATGTTACTGTGTTATCATGCACGGCTGCCAGCTTCACTGTGCAAGATAAAACAACATTGAGACAAGCGAGGATTTCTTATAAACTCAGTTTTGGGAAATCATGCTACAAAAAGCATTGAGAAAACTATTCAAACTTTTTTTTTTCTCCTGCCTCCCTCCAGCCTGAGAAAGATGAGTAGGAAGGGATTAGCTCTACTAAATGGAACTGGCTTCCAGAATACTGCAAAGAGAAAGTTTGCAGGCTTACTATTTCTGTTGAGATTGAGGGTGTGGAATGCAAAAAGATGAAAGGTGTCTGTGGCATCAAAACAGAGAAAACAAAATTTCTGCAACAAGTGGAGAAGGGGGGAGGGGGGTGGTCGGTTTTATTTGTTTGGGGGTTTATTAGCTTTCTATTTGTTTTAATGTTTTCAGTATCCTGTTACAATTTTTTCCTTGCCATTTTTAGTAACTAGAGAAGGTGAATCTTGATGCACTGAAATCAAGCATAGTCTCTGCTGGAAATAGAAGGGGATTTTAACTTAAATTAATTTTTCATGCAGGCAAAAGATCATGCAAAAATGGGAATAAAAGAAGTGAAAAACCGCTTGAAGCAAAAGGTACTTGAAGTTCTTATTCAAAATGTATAAGCACCATGTATGAAATACTTAGCCACAAAAAGCATTATGTGATCAATAGGAAGCTGTTTGATAGAGTGTTGTTAGCACACTTCAAAATGCATTACCAGCTGTCCCGGATTTTTCACACTGTTATAAATATTCACAGACAAAAAAAACTGTCTTCAAATACATTAAGGCTCTGACTTAAACCCACAAAAGCCAGAAAATTTAGTGTTCTATTTGGAGTGGTCTCTCTCCTGTCCTTTGTGCTGGGGCATTGTGGAAGGGGACTTTATGTGAACTGCAGTGAGGGCAGTGAACTTTTTGCAAATGGCAAATTGTTGTTATTTCTACAGTAATCTCTCGGGGAAAATAGTATAGTGTTGGTCATTGGGAAAAGGATTTCTGTGTTTCATGAGTATCTACCGCAAAGTTTAGGCATAAGGGAATTAAATTAGAGTTGGTGTTCCTTTCAAATTTGAATTATTGCAGAAAAAATTATGCCAGCAATTTCCTGTTTTCCAAATCTGCCTTTGTTTGTAAACAGTACAATTCCAAGTATGTTGAATTGTGCTTGAAGAATGTGTTAAAAATCCCTAATTGCTCCTTTTAAGCCAGAAGCATGGTCATATTGATACATACCTTATAAATGAATGGTTAACTCTGCCTTAGCTTTGTTTCAATAGTCTATTTGTTCTATGAAGCAGAGCTATTAGAGTCGTTTGGGGAAATAAGATCAGTAACTTGCTAATAGAACTGAAGTTCTTACCAGAAATTTTTATTCAATTTGTTGCATAATAGTTTGGGGTTTTTTTAATCTGTGCTATCTCAGTAAATTTCTTCTCTAAATTTCTAAACCATCATCTTAAGGTAGCGCTGCAAATGTATTCTTATGGCACAAACAGAAATCTACCTGAAAATGTCACCAGAATGTTAATACAAAGGGATTATTCTGCAGCCAGGTTCCGAACTGATGGAATTAACTGCGTGTACAATCCAAATGCCGTTCGCTCTCTACATACTCTAGCAGATTGCTAGAGATTTTTGAGGAAGGTGAAGTTGCTTCAGATGCTTTTAATGCAGATTTATTTTATTACACTTATTACTTTATATGTGACCACTTTAGGTTTAATATGAAAATATTAGAAGCATGAAGCAGTTTTCTTGTACATGGAATTTTTTGTGTAATTCCATGTGTTTCACTTCTGGACATAACCTTCATGAATAATAAAATGTTTGGCCTTCTCATGTGCATTTCTAAAGCAGTTGGAGCTGTGCAAAATGACCAGATTGTTTCCCTGTATTTTAAATGCTAATATAATTGTATACTATTCTGTGACATTTGTATAAAAGGCTGAGAAATGTCTCATTCACTCAGTGCTTTGTTTTGTTATTGTTGTCTTCCTAGTCCTTCAAGCAGCAAGCACTCTTTTTGAAAAACACACATAACATTTACAAATAAAAGGGCCAATTTTGTTTCACCTTCCCTGTAAGATGGTTAAACATGATTGTTCAACATACGCTTCCACAAGAGCTTAAAAGATTTCTATGAGGAGTTGACACATCCTGCTTTACCTCTCCTTTCTTCATTAAGTCTTCTTTTCTATCCCATCCTCTCTCCATTTTGAATGCAAGATAGGAAGATAACTCTAAAAAGACATATTGCTCTGTTTGAAGTGATAAAAATAGCAAAAATTGTTTGGCCACCCTCACATTATTTTTAATCTAAATGTCTGTGCTACTCTGTTGACAAGTCTATTAGTGCATCCTCACCAATTTTCATGTGAGAACATTGTATTTTTCATGTATTTACTTACTAGTATGTGCAAGTGTTAACAGTTTGAAATTCTGGTATCATGAGATACTTAATTTTTGCCAAATTTGGGATGCTAGTCTTTCATCTTCTAAGGGTATAACCTAAGGTTATTTTTAAACTGAACTTACTGTCCACTGCATTTTAACATATTATTTTCCATTATTAATACAAAAAGTATGCAGGCCACTGGTAAGGAAAAGTCAAATATAAACATCCCTTTTCCAGTTTTTGCTGCCAAATATGAGCAGCTTCTGTACAAGATAGAATTTAAAAATGCAATAAAGCTAGAGGTCTGCTTCCTACAACTCTGCATAGCAATGGTGACCTCTTAAATATAATCAAGAGCCCATTTTGCCCTTGGTCTGCTCCAGTCTTGGGTTTGAATTGCAAATGGGAAATGCAGGATTGACCTGTTGAGAGGTCACTGTGGTGTGTGTAAGGTCCTTCTTTAATATGATAGTAGAGATTGAATGGGGCTCTATTTCCATCCCTTGTTCATTTGTGGTACAGTATTTCAAAGCAACAGAAATAGTTTTCAGAGGATTCTTATGAGTGATAGCAAATAATTGTTAATAGATACAGCACGGTAGCTTTATTTTATATCTGATACAGTGCTTTTTTTTCTTTTTCTTTCTTTTTTTTTCTTTCTTTCTTTTTTTTTTTTTTTTTTTTTTTTTTGTAAGGCTGCCTTTTCCATTTCACAAATGGACCATGGTGGTCAAGTCACTCCGTTATTGGCTCGTTTGAAGCTTAACTACATAGAATTAGGAAGAAGGAGGAATATGAATGGTACCGTCCTCAACTTTCAGTAAGGAGAATGTAACTTACTGAAAGCTTCTGGATAAGACAATTTCTATAAATGGTTGGGCACTTGGCTTTAATGTATTCAACATTATTTTACTTACTAGAGCCCTGTGTGGCTCTCGTTAATGTCTGTTATCAATGGGCTGTTGTCAGTGCTTTATTATCAGTACAGCTAGAAACAACTCATTTAGAGGTTTATAAAATAAGCTGAAGAATCCTTGTAGACCTTCTGGAATGTGTTTTTTGCTCTTCTAATAGCCAGTATTTGTAGTCCATTACAAAAGGTCCCTAGAAAAATTACTAATACATATTTAAACAGAAGAAAACCTTACTCAGTTTACAGGGTAAACTTTACATATCTGCAAATATATATCTTACTCATTCTCTGAAGTTCCTCCTTTAAAATAAATAGGCTGTAAAGATTTCACCTGAACAGACAGTTGTTAGGGGAAGCACTGTGTATATATGGAGATAATTATGGAGTGTGATAGATCATTGTCACTCTCTTTTTCCAGTAATCTATAAAGTATCTTTTTCCTCAGGCAAAAGGTGGTTTTTGTTTTTAATAATATCCTTAAATTACACTTTCCTTTCATTAAAAAGTCAGCGAAAAATTGCTAGGTTTTTGCATTTCTGGAGAGCTTATACCAGTAATAAGTAACTTACCACCTTCCATTTTTTCCTATTTTTTAGGAGGGATAGGTCTCACGTTTTCTGTTATCCTGAATAATAAATGGGACTTAAGCTACTTCAGGAATGTCTTGCTGGCTTATACCAAATCCCTTTTCTGGGGGCATGTCAGAACTGAAAAGTCAGACTTAGGACATACCTATAGAGCACTATATGCACTGCAGTACAAAGGGCTGCTCGTGAGCGCCAGCCAGGCTGTGCACTTACACAGCACAGCTTGAGGTGGAAGTACTGGCACGGCTCTCAGACGCGCTGTGGCAACACAAGACAGCGTTCTGGCTGGTAAATCCGCTCCCTCGGCTGGGATGCACCGGTCTGCCTGGCTTTTCTGTTGGTACCAGGAATGGGCACTGCTGTTTTAAGGCCTGCCGGCACTGCGGTCCACTGCAGGTCTTGGATCATTTGTAGTTCCCAAGATGAAGAGCTGCTTTTATCCGTAGACATTTTGTGAGCCCTGATACCTTTCTGAAGCTGAAGCTCAGAATTGGAGAGTCCTGTTTTTTGCTATTTCTGGTTTTATCCCTCTCTCTGTCTTGTACTCCCCATTAACTTTGGATTCAAATATTTGAATACACTGAACTGTATTCAGAGTCTTTTTGTGGGCTGAAGTTATGTCACACACTGCTTTGAAGGGCTGTTGCCTACTTTCCAATTACAGAATTGCCAAACACTTTGACATTTAATCATTTTAAAGCTACTTGGAGCCCCTTATTTGGGGTGTTTTAAATCAGATTTCTCTATTTATTTAGGTCAAATGTAGTTTCATTGAAGGTAGAAAACTAACTTTTGTGAGGCAAATTTTGCTTTGATGACTGAAGCCGTGTTGTTGATTTGTCTGCCTCTTGGGGATTTTGAAAAAATAGATATCAAATAACTTAATTCTCATATTTTATTAAGTAAACTTTTTGTGAAAAATAATTTTGACTGAAATCTGCTGCAGTTTCTGTGCAAGTCTGTACACCAAACACAGTGGAAATACGCTTTAGGAACATGTTTTCTTTTGTATGCAATTATATCATCAGAGAAGTACAGCAAATCTATAGCAATAAAAGCTGCAAGGATTTGCAGTGATCGTTATACACCTTAGGGGGGTTTGCTTAATGGCTTGATCTGTCTGTATCTTTTATCTTCTCCCATTCCCCTGATGTCCAAACTTCTGCGTCTGTTTTATGTTTTTCTGGAAATTTTGCCTGGATTGGAAGATGCTTTGCTTTCTGCTGATTCCCAGCTGTCTGTTGCCTTGGTTGGAGCCTCAGCTCCAGGTGGGACTCTGAAAGCTCTTGAGTGCTGGGAACGTCCACTTGGTGCACATTTAATATGGCTATACTTGCACAGAGCTGTGTAAATAAAGTTTGTATTTAATGTCGTTACGTTTCAGAACAATATGCGTTGCTGCCATGTGTTATGTGATCCCAGAACTGACCAGATCCCTTGGTAGCTTGTTGCTGTTTTGGAGCTGAAGTATGAGCTTGACAGAAGTTTACATTTCTTGTCCTTGAGTTGTTTTGGGGCAATTTGTTACTAATTCAGTGTACTCTGCTGAATTTTTTTAAAGACAAGGTAGCATTGTGCAGCTGGAGGGTGGGGGGAGGAAAAAGTTTTTCTCTCTAGTGTGACCTTAACAAGCTGTTAATTTCCCCGCGATCCTTATGCCCATACTGGTGAACCACTGCTCTACCAGCTGGATGTAAAAAGGTCTCTCAGCTTCTCTGTGGAGCAGACAAAGCCCCTTAGAAAGTCCATCCAGCTTTTTGTTTCATTTGACCTAAACACATTAGGTCAGTCTGTGTCCAAAAGAACCATTTCTAATTGGCCATCAGCTTACATGTCTCATTATTGTACCTTAGCAAGACGGAAACTTGAGGGGGCATGTCAAAGGTCAGGGAATCAAAGCAATGTCTATGTCAGCAGCCAACCTTAGGTCAGTCTTGCAGAGCTACAGTGTGTGCAGGTTTCTCTCTATATTTACCAAGCATTATTTCCTTGACATTGTTGCAAAGAGATGTAAGGTTTGGGGCCCACTGCGTTACAGACTATTTCTCAACTGACTTTCAAACTCTTTTCTCCTTGTCCGATTCCTTATGTCTGCATGCCTTTGTCTTTTTCAAAACCGATGTTACATATACCATACATACACTTGCCAAGTCTTCTAACCTAGGTGGATGGGTCGTTTTACTTCTGAAGATGAGGACTAATGTCAAAAGCAAAAGCAAAGCAAAACAAAAAAGCATCCTGCTGGGCAGCAGTTTGTTTTACACAACCTCCTGAAGGCATATTCAGTATACGCAGACTCGGAGATGAAGTGCAAGGCTAACTAAGCTGAGTTTCATCTCAAGTAATTGTTCTGCTACAGATAATTCTGTGAAGTATGTAAATAGAACTACTGTTTTAGTTTAGGTTTTCAAAAGCAGAATAGCCTGGTTCCTAGGTTTCTGTTGAATTTCTTCCTCAAAAAGAAATTTTGAGCTAGGGTACTTTTATATATATATAAACACCCTAACTCAAAATTTATATATATATAGTTTCCTGGCTTTTGCATGTTTAAGTCAGATGTTTTATTGAATGTGTCTGTTTGCATGCAACACTGGTATGAGGAGGAGAGAGTGGTTGTGTACAAGCTCTGGTTGACAAAGTGCAATGAAATGTTTTATTCTAAAGACATTTTCTTTTCTGTACTTAGGGGGAAAACCCAAACAATAAAATTGTTAGTCAGCATTATCCTTTAGTGTCTCCTTTGTGCCCCTTACCCTTAGTCAAGAATGTTCCTGGCTATGCTATTCAACTTTTCCTGCCATACAGGACATCGCCGAGAATGGGTGCTCTGCAGCACCGGAGGAATCGCTACCAAGGACAGCGCCTACTCCATTGGTTGACAAGAAGGACCCTAAATTAAGAGAAGACAGAAGGCCAATCACAGTACATTTTGGTCAGGTATGTCTCAATGTTAGGTTTCTTTAAATTGTGTGACTCAGCAATAATAGTTCAGAGAAAAGTCACAATAACAAGTATGCCAATTGTTTCATTATTTTTTGTAACTGAATGATGTTGTTATAGAAATCTGTTGTATCTCTTTAAATTCTAAAACTTGATTTTTCTGGGGTTCACTGATTCCTTTTTATCATATGATGATTTTGAGGAAAATAAATTCTAAGTGAATGGGGGGGAAGCATAATTATTATAGCAATTTTATAAACTATTTTGCTGTTCTTTTAGCATGCAAAGTGCTATAGCCCTCAGGACTAAGGATGTATAATTTAAAATGTCCTCTGTTATCTAGCCAGATCATTAGTGTCAATATGGAACATCCATCCAACTATTAAAGCATTTTAACATTCTCTGAAAATTAAATGTGATGGACGAAGATGGAAAAATCAATTAATAGCTTATTAGTGTACTCTGTATTTCAGTATTGACAACTGAGCTATACACATTAGTTACCCTTACAATGTTTCTTTTGATATGTCTGCAAAGAGCGAGTTTGGTTGTGCTGGGTTTTTTAAGTGCTAGTTATTTAGAAAATGTTGTAGTTGCTGCGATTTTCATGGAAAAACATACAGTATTTACTACCAGTTTGCCAGTGTTCGCCTATTAGATGTAGCCTGACTCAAAAAATAACATTATTTGTGTTCACAGTTCTCTCGTCTTTCTCTATATCTATTTTTTTTACAGTATTATGATCAGAAAACAGGAGTGAATATCTGATTTCTTCTAAGGAAACGTAGTGTAATTTTCAAACAACTGTAAAATATTGGTAATTATAAAATGTGAAGCAAAGCAGATTTTTAGATAAGTATTAACAGAAGCTAGTCAGTGTGGCTGCATTGACTGTTGGGGTATTAGACAGGGCTACACGAGATATAATCATTGCTCAGAGCCACGTTGTCTGTGTCGTTTTAGAATTAGATTTGTTTCTTCCAGAACTTTCACCACTGTGCTAAATGTAAGTTCTTGGAGACTTTTGTTTAAAACAGATCTCTTCCAATTAAATATTTGCAGTAGTGATTTATTTTTCACTTACTTTCTGTGCCTATACTGTTGGGAGGAACTGGGGCTGCTGGAGAAATGTAGCCATCTAGCTCTAGCAGGAAAATGTTACATTTCATTTAAGGCAGGCAGAAATCCAGATAATATTACAATCCACTTTCAGTTTTTTCCTTTAGATTTTTATGAAGGATGGACGATTCAAACATTTTGGTAGATTAATGAAATATGTAATCGAGTGGAAAGTGCAAATTTAAATTCATGAGGTTTTTTAATGGTCACTTTCAAATTTTTTAATGATCACTTTCTCTGTGTCAGAAGAAACACAGATCAGCTTTGCTGAACCACTGGCTGTGGTGAAAGGCTCGCTTGCTAAATGCTTATTACTGTCATTACATTACAAATGTCGGTTTCCAAAAAATGATCTAACTTAGCAGTTGTAGGGCTACCTCACTTATAGCCTTTGTCCTTTCACGGGTCTTTTCTTCGTGATAGCCCACCAGTGCCAAAATGAAAATTAAATCATACTTCCATTCAAAAGGAAAAGATGTTCAGGTTTATGAAATATAAATTAAGGCTTTGGGGAGGAAAAAAGCAGCAACATTTACTGTTTAAATGGGAGATGGCTTCTAACTGGTGATTAAAGGGAGAGATTTTAGTGTCACTTTTAACTCTGTCTAGAATACAGTAGGTGGGAACAATTAAAAAGCCACAAGAACTCTGAAATAAGGGCTGTTTGTGCATTCACAGTTCTTATAAACTGAAGAGGATGAAAGGGGCTTTTTTCTCATTGTCACTTGCTTTCTGTGTCTGCTAGTATTATGCTAGTGTATATGGCAAAGGCAGACTTTTTTAAAATGCATGCATGCGGATTAGGGTCAAGCCCTGTGTATCAGTAATGCAGTAAGCCTCGTCCATACCACTGCAGTGAGAGAGCCTACCAACAGCAGCGAGATGCTTTAATTGAGACATGCTGTCAAAGTGACAAACACATTTGCATACAGTCTATTTATTTTCATTGGAAAGGTCTGCAGTCTGCTGTTGGTTGAACATTCTTAATCAGCTTGCTGTAAGTGAGCCGGCAGCTAGCTGTCCTATGCTAGGTGCTTCTCTTCATTACATGACAGATTAGCTAAAGGGGGATGGGCTAGCAAGCCAGCAGCAACCTTTAATTTTAACTCATTATCTCTCACCCTATAGTGAGGTAGTTTCTAGTTTTTCCAAATGCAGTTGTGCATATGCAGTTGTTAGGCTACAAAAAATATCAGTAAAATATCTTGAAATGCCTTTGAATGTATAGCACCTCAGCTGATTGTTCTCAAAAATTTAGCAGCAATTGTCTAACTGTATGAGATTCTATAGTGTTGTAGCTCATCTTGGCAACTAGTTATCAGGCATTGTTTGAGAGAGTTCTTTATTATGGAATTTTTTAACCGTGGCTTCTGTAATACTAAGACATTGTGGGAAAGCTCTCCTTGATCGCGAAAAGGATTTTAGCCATATAGCCTAGGGCAATGCAATAAAGATTTAAACAAAAGTGTTCTTAAGACCATACGAGGAGACAAAAGTGGAAGGGCACTGCAGCTTTTGCTGTGGTTTGACTTTGCATGCTTTTTGGTTTACTCAGGGTGTACCTTTAATATTGACCCTCAGATCAACCAAATACGAGGAACTAATGTCATGGACTCTGAGGCAATGTAACTGTACCCAACAAGTAGCAATAGCAATACAGGCAACTAAGGTTTAATGAGTGGGGAGAAGAGGGAACAATTTTCAAGCCAAGAAAAAGATTCAAATGAACGGTGTGTAGGACCGTAGTACTCTCTGTTTTGGGGAAGAGTAAGGTTCATTATATTAGAAGACACAATGCTTACAGAGAACATCCTTTGTGAATGTCTTACTACTACTTGCTTTCTTCCTCCTTTTTGTCTTAGAACCTGATCAAAACTTACATTGGAAGACATGCGGCCATAGCTGTCCTTGGGGTCCTTCCCAGTGGTGCCAGGCAGGGGAAGCACTGTGAGCCCACTACCCATTGAACAGGGCAGAGGGGTGCAGCTGGTACTGGTGATGTGTGACTCGGGGGGTTGTACTTTTGGCTTCTGTGCTTACCCTCCCACTTTTTAGGTAGAATGCACCATGTTTATCTTTGTCATCTTTTGGCTGTTTGGAGAATAAACTCTACACTGTGTCACTGTGACTATTTTGAACATGTTCCTTGTCCAAACAAGCAGCTATCAGGGGCTACTTTGGCAGGACCCACAGCTTGAAATACTGAGGTCTGTGGTGATACTGGATGTGTTCCGTTTGAGTTGGGTTTTTTGGGGGAGTTAGGTGGAGGGTGGTGTTTGGTTGTTGCTTTTGTTTTGCTATTTGGGGGGGTGGGGTGAGGTTTTTTTAAATAATCTTCATTTTCACCTAATGGCTTCAGAAATTATAGTTCTCTTGATTGTTCACAAGACTTATCATTTTCTGTCCAAAATAAGGAAGAATGTCTGAATACAGACCTTTTCATAGTATTTTTCAGATTCGGTGTTTGCATTAGCAGTGCTTGAGTTGTGTGTTTCTGCGAGAAATTTCAGCTTCCATCACTGAACGGTTGGTGGTGGTAAGCTGAAGTGACAGGGATGCTGCACAGACCATAATGTTAAGCAGCCTTAGATCTCTTCTGCTTTGTGATCTTCATTAACTGATTGATCTGTATTGCAGCTCAATTTTGTCTGATTTCAGAAGGATGTTGTTCAAGGAGTTCTTTATATCTCTACACCCTAAACAAACATGACAGTTTGTAAGTTGCCTTCATGCCCCATGTCGTTGTTGTTGTCATGTGTCATGTCCCCCCCCCCCAAAAAAAAACCCCAAACCAAACCAAACTCAAATGAATAAAGTGTTCTCCTTTTCTTTTTGCAAGACTGAGCTATCCTGATAAGGTATTTTGGGGGTTTTGATTTTTTAAGCTTTTGGAGACAGAAGTCTCAAATATCTCATTCGATTATTTGTGTAAGTGATATTTATACATGTTATGTATGTTATAGCCAAAAAGCAAAGAGTCTGAGAAAGGCAGGCGTCTCCTTAATGATGGTGATTGTATAGCTGTTTCAAGTAACACAAGTAGCTCTCCAAAATATCTTTCTGAGTTTTTAATGAGCAGCAGGCTTTCTCAGTTGTCTTATATGGAGTTTTGGGGGTCTTGGTTTGGTGTTTTTTTTGTTTTTTTTTTTTTTTTGCATTATCAAAAGCAAAAGAACCCTTTATAACATAAATTGATGATTTTGCTAAGGCAGGAAGGTAGGTTAATATCTGAATCTGATATTTTTTAGAAGTCTTTTCCCTCCAAAAGACAGTGCTTAATTATTAGGCCGCTAGTACACCAGCTGTGGCTATGATAAACACCTCCAGTGTGTACCACAGCCAGGAAAAGAAATGCTGTATGATTTTTAGTTTTTTGAGACTTTGCTTAGATGAGTGGACACATTGACAGGTCCCTTTAACTACTGCAATTGTGTGTCCTGGTGTGTGTTCATACAGCTCTATTAGAACCTGTACAGTTGTACAGTCTGCGATTGTGGGTACCACGTGGTCAAGCAGAGCACTTAACATTTGGCAGAGTTGCAGCCCTCTTCTTGGGGAGTAAAGGGAACACTTTATTTTCCAAAAACACACTTGTTTTTAACACGTCTTTCTCCTAAGGAAGCTTCTGCTTCTATCCACGCTGCTTCCCACCCCTCCATCCCTAATCAAGCCTTCATGCTGCTACTCTGAAACGTTGCACTGACTGCTTCTGCAAGAGCCTCCTCCTTCACACAGGACTGTTACCTATGCCCAGTCCTCCCATCAGTCTTTGAGAGGTGCTGTAGCACAAGAGGAGGTGAGCCTAGATTCTTTAAAACCAAATCTGTATTTAGGGAGGTTCTTTCCCCGGAGTTTTTCACAGTCAGTAGCACAACTGATCTAGTACAGTTAAAACAACAAATGATAAGCTGCCAGAAACATCATTTGTTGGGAAAGGGTATCATTTTGTTAGAAGCAAGTTATACTGGCAGTTCTGTTCAGCTCTCTAATTGTTTCTATTAGAATTAGAATGTCTGTTGTCTGCTTAGGTGTGTTTATGTTTCCGTGGCTTATTTTTATTTACCAGCAAGTAGAATATTTTATTCCATTTATGTACCAAAAGGTAAAGCTTAATAAAAGACGAAAGACTCATCCAAGTGTGTCTTTACTTAAGGGATTCAATCATATTCCATTCCTGATGCAAAGTAGAGAGAAGGAATGTTCTGGGGGCTAATGTAAATAACTGTGAATAAATGGAGAATATGCTCCTGTACTAAAGCGGTTTATCTGACTGTGAAAAGACTTGTCTGAGTTCTCTTCCCAGCTGATTCTTACTGCTGCTAAACTTTCGCGGGCCATAAAATGGAAGTTGCCAGTTATTTGCTATAAGCGAACACGTTCATTTTTCCCATTCATGATCTGCACTTAGACATGCAGAACAAACTCTGCTTTGTAGGGCAGGCTGCTTCTTCAAGAAGATTAAATGGCATTAAGAGGTCAGGGGGAAGATGGGGAGAAAACCAGCCAGCTACATTCCAGAAATGCAAAACTGGATCACTGAGGCCAGAGGCAAGCAGAGGGAGGGATTATCTCCAGGGTAAAAGAGATGAAGCAGGGGAGGGAGGAAGGCTCCTTTGCCAGACCCTGTGACTCCCTTCACACCCAGGTGCATTGGAACAATAGCAGATTCCCCTGGATCACAGCAGGCTTTGTGTGGCAGTGGGGTAGAAACCAAAGGGGAAAGGGGAAAACAAGTTCATTTTCTAATATTCATGCAACTGTGTGCTGTAGTTGCAAAGCCAGCCTCCTGTTTTTGCCACTCTGGACTTTTCTGACAATAGAGATACCTTCATTAAGAAAATGAGCTTCCATTCCGCTCTTCCCCACTGATGAGCAATGTGGTCTCCCTGTTCCTTTCTGCTGGAGTTTCCTCCCTCTCTCCATTTGATTCTTTGTGGATGTAGCAAAAAGTGTAAGCCTAGTTCTTTAAAATTATTTTGTCTTCGGAAAGCGTATTTTCTACCCTCGTTTCTTCTCACTCCTTTCTTTGACTGTTCCTTTCAGAAAGGAATTTAGTGTTGCTCAGTAAAAGTCACCTTGCAAGACAGGCAAATGTATTGGCCTAGAAGCACTTGTCCATCTAATGTCTGCTTGAGACTACTCAAATGTCCCATCAGGTTGTTAGGGGACAGTGTTCTTAGTCAGGGGAGTAAAAACAATGTCAATGGATGAGAAAATAATTCATTTGATTGAAATTCTGCTTTGTGGGGTGCAAGATTTGCAGAAATGGCAATCCATGGGATAGGAGTTACCTAACTAAAAGGCTAAGCACTCTTGTCATGCATGTAAATATTTGACAAGTGAGACCTGGCGCTCTCTTTAGGAAGTTGCACACCACCTGCAGAGCATACCCAAAGGTTACTGCCTCTCGTGCACTCACTTGCCAGTATTTTCTAATGAGCAACCAGACAGCTATGTCTTCTTCAGCTGCTACAGCAATGTAGTATGTATGTCGCTCATGCTGTGTAGGAATTCATGTTTTGCAGTAAGATTATGTGGCTCCAGTCCTGCATCCAGCAGATGTGTTCATCCACGAAAAAGCACATTCCAGACTATGGCTTTTAGTGTTTTCCAACTGTCCTGGCATTTCAAGCGCTTCTTAAACAGGGATGTTCAGAATAAATTTACTGCCCTGGGTACATGCAAGTCAGATGCCATAACGCTTGGATATATGGAGAAAATATTGTGGTTGAGCCGACCTCCTAGGGCTCCGTGACAAGCAGTAGCAGCTGTAATATGTCTGCAGAATTTCCTTGTTAGTCCTGTTACGTTGAGGAACCCATAAATATCTTGTAGAGAGTCTCTTGGTCCATCACTGCTGGCATGTGGAAGGAGAATTGCACTTTATAAATAATACATACATATGCAATAAATCCATCAGTACATGCAAGGCTAACCAAATCACCTAGATTGACAACTTGAGAAAAAACTCAGAGGGTCTTATGGATGACTTGCTTAGTCTATCAATGTAGATCGGCATCCAGAAGCTGCTTACGTATTACCTACGAAGTTGATATGTGCAGTTAGGCCACAACTGTCTGAATTGACCTCTGGGCCCCTGGATTAAACTAGGAGATTAAAGGGAGACAGTATGTGAAACGTATGATTCTTCTAACTGCTAACCCCACCGTGATTGCTTGTCTTACCAGGCATTTTTTGGATTTGCCCTTCAGAGCTGGGCTGATTAATACCAAGCAAAACGGTTGCAGAGTGCCATACTGCAGACAGAGGAGGCACGTACTTTTGTGTGTTTGTGGGGCGGAGTGTCCCCCTAATTATGCAGACTGCCTTGGTGAATGATGAAGCTGAGTGAAGCAGACAGTCATTGCTGTTTATAGAACTCCTTAAATGAGAGACTGTCTCTCTTTCCCCCCCCCCCCCCCCGTACAAGTATTCTGCTTGCTAGAGAGGAATAGCTGTTAAAAGATAATAAGGGATATGTCCATTTTCCAACATCTTAAATCATGTGGGTTGCATGATCTCCTTGATTTGAATTTCAGTATCAGGCCCACAGAAAGCCCAATGTAAAGCTGACAAAATGACCAGTTAAAAAAGAAAACACACACAAAATAGTGCGGCTTTTTTCTTTATATTTAATATTGCATTGCTGGGTTTTCCAGTATTTTAAATGAAAAATATATGTAGTTAGTTCCATGTTGACAATGTCCTTGAGGATTTGACAGTGAGATTTTCCAGCAGTTGCTCTTCGTTAGAATCCTGGTGGTGTTTAATAAGGCAGCCGAACTGCTGGCACCTTCGGTTCTTGTTTGTTCTCCGAGGGCTCGGGGCTGCTGCAGTAAGCACATCGACCAGGGCTGATCATTACAAGGGCGTACGCCACCATGAATAAAAATGTCACACGTTTTCCCATCTCACAGCGGTACAAAATGTCAGTCCTGTCAAACAGACATTGCAGGTAGCAGTGAGCAGTCAGTACAAATTGGGAAGCAGAATATTCCCCCAGCTTTCTGATATTCTTCATTTGAAGCAGAAGAAAAACAGTTGTTAACCTATTAGCTGTGATTTTAAACTCTGCTGAGATAGTAGATGGATAGACTTTAACACATGGGGATAAATATATTCCTGGGGTCTGGGATTTTTTGCAACATGTCTCTCTATCCATGTATGTTGAGAAACAGATAGAATGAAAACAAGCCACTGCAAAATATACCTCATTTTGGTCGAAGTCCTTTGGAAATTTGAACATCATCTCAATGAGATTCTCTCTCAAACCCTTCCCTGTTTTATCTCTGTGAATAGTTCTGAAAAAAACCTCCTTGCTGTTTTGCTAGTAATCCAGAAAGGGCATGGTTCAGTGAGTTAAGGGCTTTTGGTCCTTTCATCATGCAGTAACGTAACAGACAATCGTGATTTTATTCTCTTTCTGTACAAATGAAAGTTATGCTGCTTCCAGGCAAAGGCATATCTTGCAATGTAGAGTCCATGGGATATGTTATTTTCTGGGTGTTATGCTGCTTCCAGGCAAAGGCATATCTTGCAATGTGAGTCCATGGGTATGGGTTTTGTGTTAGACATTTGCCTTAGTACCATGAACATACCTCTGTGTTCACTGAGTCATCCATCTAGGACTGAGGCATGGATATTGTCAATGCAGGATTCTGCTGTTACTGTAGGTTCCAGAAGAAATCTGGTGCAAAAGATCAGCTGCCAAGGAGGTGACAAAATAGCAAAGAAATAACAAAAAATGGTACTAAGTCACCAGTGGTTGCCCTAAGGGACAAGGAGAGCAGGTAAAATGGGCTGCAGTGGTCTATGGAAAAGTGAGTATCTCAAAGAAATTTATGTAGGAGTCCATTCTGTAAGTAGAAATGTCTTTGGATTTTCTCCGACACCTTCTCAGAACAAAAAAAATGGTTTATGCATTTAAGCTAGTGAATCGTTGCAAATTACCCCCTTACCCAAACAGCATTGATTGCTGAAGCAAATTGCAAAAGGAAGGCTCAGCAAGGAACACTCATGTCACAGCACTACATAAACAGAAAAGAGTGGTTAGAAACTGGATTAAAAGAATGCTGGCTTGCTCCTGGCTTATGTATTTAGCTGTCTGCAGTATGGTTCTTGGAGTCATCCAAGGCCTCGCTACACAGAAACAACATAGGAAAGAAAATGTGTGAGGCTTTTTTGAACCAGAACAACTCTAGATTGAATTAAATAAATTGTGTTCTGTAGGCATCTGTTTCCTGTGGGAAGAGATACTACTGCATACAGCTTAACTTACAGGGGTTCTCAAACTGTGGTCTGCAGGCACCTGGGATCTGTGCCAGGTAAATAAGAGGCTGTTGACAGTCATCTCCTTTGGAAAATGTCAGGAGTCTTCAAACTGCAAAGTGTTCCATAATACCAGTTTAATAGGGGTTTTTTTTACGGTATTTTAGAACTGAATGCACATATAGATGGGAGGAGGTCAGGGTTTATTTTCAACTGCATGGCAGATCAAAAGTGAAATAGCAGAACTAAGTGGTCACAGTTTCATTGTATTGATATCATCTTTTGTGGGTTTTGTACTGCTTGTTTGCGTAGTATATGAACTTCCCTGTTACTGGAGCTAGGAAGTAATCAGAAGTCTTGACAGGTCTTTAAACCACAGATGCCATTACAAGTTAACCACTACTATGTAATATTCCTCCCATCAACATCACATAAGAACACATGCTACTTTGGGGCATGGCCTGAATATGTCTGTCTGCTCACCACTTACTGCACACATAGAAAAATATATCCATTGAATTCTCAAAATTCTTCCTTCTTCTGTAATTGCAGACAAAAGAAATAAAATACCATTCAATTCTACAGCCAAAGGGTTTCTTATTTAAGCTGTGTGTTTTTAGAAAAGCATTTGGTTATAAACAATAATAGTTCACAGTAGTGTAACCTACGATTTTAGGATTTTCTGTCCCTGGCACTCTTCCATAACAAGCAGATTATAAGATGTAGCTAAGAGGCCTATTTGCTTCATCCTGGTGGAACCTTTTAGCTTGACAAGATATACATGATCCTGAAATCATGCTCCTGCTTTCAGTCTTGGTTTTAGGAGAGATCTACATCTGGTTAGTACCACGCAAGTCCTAGATTTAAAGCAAACTGTGATATGTTGTACATTATAATATTTCATATTTTTTAAAGTTAGCTATTCTGGGATAGTTTGCACAGTATGAGATTAATAGATGGACGTTATCAACATTGCCAAATGAGGATGAGTTATCAGTGTTCTGTGTCTAAATGCACCATAAAAAGCTATTTTTTCCCCTTGATTAAGAAGGACAGAGTTTGTCTCAGCCAAGAGAGGAAGCAAAGGCAGACCTTCAGAAAACCCCTTTCTTCCCTTTTAGTAAAGAGTGAGGCATCCCTTAAAACATGGAGATTATTTTTATCACAGGACCCAGCAGGTTTCTACTGAAGTCTTTCACGATGTAAATTAAAAATATATGCTGTAAAGCATACACTATTCTTGTCATCCGCGTTTGTGAGCTGTACATATGGGAGTATGTAAAAAGTAGTGTGCGCGCTGTGCAGGGATCTGGATGGATAATAAAACAGCTGCCTCATAGATTCCATCTGCTTTCCATACTGAATCTTTTTAGGTACCATACATTTTTCAGTGTTGTTATTTTCTCCCCCTTTTTTTTTTTATTGGGTGTTCAGTTGAGGTCCCACATATTCTTCCAAAGTCAGCACTTCAGATCTTTTGCAGCATGATGTGTTTGAGCAGGACAGCGCATCCCTCTCCAATGTCGGATTGTCTTTAAAACATACTAGCAGTTTTTAAACCAGCCCTGACTTTCTGAAGGGAATAACGTATCCAGGTAGCAAAGCTTTGCTTTGGAAATTATTAGAAACACCCCGCACCACTAATTGAGAAACACTTCTTTCTGTACATACTGACAAAGCAGATTTCATCTAGTTGTGTTTCCTTTATGCATTTTTTTTCTAGTTGCACTTGTTGCTGCACATGAAACACCACCTCTAATTTACTCAAAAAGGCTCTGTTTTGAATACCACTTTAAAAGAAAATCTCAACAGACATCCACAATTAGTTTGAGATAATATTCTGCTCACGAGCTGTTGCCTCACCGACCAAAAATTATCTTTTTGTAATGATTTCTCTAGTACAATAAACCTAAATAGCTGCATTGTGAAAGTTCCTTGGATATATAATAGCTACTTTATGAGATGTGGGATCTATAATTTTTAAATAGTATTTTTTTCAGTGTAAAAGTGAATGTAAGATTTTTCTTCCTCCAGCATCTCGTAGCTTAAAATCACTTGTCTGATAATTAGTAAAGCAGTGCCAGATCTGCAGTCATAAAATTGGCTTTCTGCAAATTTTCTGTCTTGCTGCTTCAGAAGTATTTAGAACAAGACAATTAAGAAAATATCTAGAGTAAAAAGGTATGCTGGTAAACAGCTATTGGTAAGAAAGTGCTAATTTAGACGTTTCTCCCCTTCATAGAAAAAAGCTATAGTATATACATTTAGGAACATACCTAGAATAGCAATTTAGCAGCTTTTAGCAGTGTAGCCATGTGCTGTTTTGTACCCATTCATCCTTACAGCACAGGTAATTAAGTTGATATTCCAACACAGCTTCCCCTACTGACCTTTTAGAAATAACGTGTTTTGCTGCATTAACAAATTAACTTCAAATCACTGACTTTTGCAGTAAATATGGCCTTCATATAGTTTGAATATACTTGCTTATCCCATCCTGGTGACAGATATTAACATCAACATTAAAAATGAAGCTCTGGTAAAGGGCAAACAAGTGTTATCTCCTGGTGGACCTCCACGTCAGTTACTCCTCACTGCCCTCTCCCTATTCTTTTCTATGCTTCACACTACAGATTTCAGCTGTACTATTTCCCTGCCCATATTTAACAGAGAGAACACGCTGCTGAGAATATGTAGTTTTGTCTTACCATTCTATTCAAATCTCTTTAGGGTTCAGAAATGTAGTATGTGGCCCAGTACATACAAGACCTCAAAATTAACTTTATTTCTGGTAGCACTTCAGTGGATAAGGTAAATTTGAATCTGATTGTTGGATTTGTGTTGTTACAAGTTCTGAGGTCACAGTTCTGAGAGTTAACACGATGCTTATTTAAAAGTCCAAGAGATGCAAAAGTTTCTACACCTTTAATCTCTTCCCAAAGCAGCATTTGTATGTGTCTTTATTGTGGAAACGCATAGAATGATCTTTTGATCAGAGATGAAAGCTTAATCATATGTGATATTTAAAGCTCAGATGGAAAAAATAATCCAGTGACAGGGTAAGGATATGAAAGTATTAGCTCCTGCAAAGGGGTAGCTTGTTGTTACCAAGCAGATGTGCCTGTAGCCATCACCCAAAGAAAACTGCCTCTGTTTGGTCAGTAGTGTCAGGAGATGTCTGACAGAGAGGCCCTTTGTGTACAAATGCCAACTGACTATGCGTTCTCCTGCTTTACCAAACCCCTTTCTTCACTCCAGTTTTTGTAGTTAACTCAGCCACAGTGCGCAGTTTGGTATTAACCTTATCCCCCTTAGATCTGGACTGTGGGACCAGTTGGTTTCCTTCAGCTCCGTGCACGGATGCAAAGAGCCTGCCTTAGTCCAGCTCTTAGCAGGATTGTGTGACTTCTGCCACTGCTGCACTACTCTGGGAGCAGCTGTAGTTTATGCACGCGCTGCTCCTAGATCTAAGCATCCTTGAAAATGAAACTTCAGCATTTGTCTTTCTGCTTGTTCAGAAAGCACTGTTGGGATCTCATTTTAGGAGGGTACTTGGCTTGAGTTATAACTCCTTCCCTTCACCAGACCTGCTCCCCCACTCCAGTTTATCATAGCCTTACGTGTACCCTGTGTGCTGACCCGCATATAAACAGAAACCTAGTATGAGAGAAATCCTACCTCTGGTATGTACACCAAATAACTGCTGCTAGATTTTGCATCTGGAACATGTCATATATCTGTGAAACTATTTTCTTCAGGTTTTTATGTGGTAGTTTGCTTATTTGCCTGGGAGTCCTGCTGTCTTCTCCTCACCCAAGTTTGCATTTCAGCTTGAAACTCTTGGCTTATATGTGAATATATAGGGTAATTTTTTTCACTTACATAGAACTAAAATGACACTTGCGCAAACGGTGCCCTAGCATGTGCTTGTTCTGTCCTTGGGCAAACTAGAGCATTCTGTCTGAAAACTTCCTATGATCTAGAGAAAGAAAAAAACTTCTCTTTCCTTCCCTCCTTCCTTCCTTTCTTTTCCATCTAACTGAATTCTGCATTGCAGAACCTTGACCAAAAATGAGCCAGATGAAACTTTTGCTGGAGTGGAGTGTATCAGTGCTGCTTCTTGTATAGACTCCCCTTGTGTTTCATGCGTCTTGTCCAGTATCTTGCCACTTGCGGAGAAAAGAACCAGCTGTTCCAGAGGAGAAATGAGAAACTTTTCAGTAGATAGATGCGGAATTTTGACTGCTGTCAAAGGAAAGCTTCTGAAGAAGCTGATGCAACAGATGACGGTGAAAAGGCAGCTATACACCCTTTCTTTCACTGGCAAATCTTGTAGCAAGGTCATGAATTTGCATGATGTGGGTTGGTTTTTTTTTAGGATAGATTCATAAGGAGTTTAGATTATGACTCTTCAAAGCTATGGATTTATCAGTAAATTGTGGCTGGACTGAATTCCACCTGGAATTCAGGCTGTCAGTCTGTGTGGCATTGATTTGTCACATAACTTCAGGAAGAGATCAGGAGAGTTCAGTCAATGAAATGGTAAGTTTGGAAGAGCAGCAAGAAGAATCAATGCTGATGCCAACAGAAAGCTCAGTAAAAAGGAGGAGAATGGTGGGAAGAGATGGCTGCAGGAATGATGTCACACTTGAGCTTATGATTTTCTATTGTGATAAAAAAAAGTCTATTTCAATTGCAGATAATTAAGTAAAGAAATATTTTATTGAAAATCTATGTCACTTCACAATCCTCAAATAAAATGGAAGCTGAGGTAACCTCAGGAAGTGTAGGTAACTCATGCGTATATCATAAACCTTGAGAAATTTTGCCTTCCCTAGTCCTTGGTCCTGAAGTTGAGCAATTAAATGAGAATCACAGCTCATACTAAAGAAGAGAGTTTTTGACCCTCTTGAATTGAGAGAAAAATTGAAAGCAACATGGGCATACACTTACCACTCAGAGACCAAAAGGAAAGAAAAAAATGTATATATAGTTTTGAGTTCTAGGCCAATATGATGATGTTTTAAGGTCTAACTTGTAACTGTTGGCCCATTAGGACTAACAGGAGTAAAATATTAGTGCTGTGTGTGGTTTGGCTACAGGCAAGGAGTGTGCAGTCAGATGGTAGGTCCTACTAAACTCCGCCACATTGTACTGGAGTATCTAATGCTGTTACTCTTTTGTATACTCTCTGATTTGTGTGGGGATATTCTTCAGTTCGTATTAGTAATTCAGCCAAGAAGGCTACCAATATCGGTGACTCTTTTAACACAAAGCATAGATTTCAGACACCCCCAAATATTTAAAACTTGATTTTATTGCCATTGTCTCGTCATTGTCTAAATTGTGGCAGATAATTAACAAATCCTGTCACACATTTTCTCAGAATAATATTTTTCCTCCAGCGAATACGTGGGTGGGTAAGAAAAGTTCAGTTGTACGTGTCCTTGCAGTGACTATAATCAATGTATTGACCATCTTGCTGGGAGGTAATCCTCAGCTGCTGGGGTGTCTGTCTGTCTTGCTCTCTGAAGGGTCTGTCTTTGTCACACTTTTTTGAGAAGCTTTGATAATACTGCCATTGGTTCATCAGCTAATACTGTTGACACTACAGTGTTGCAGTGTTTCCTCAAAAATTACCTTGGCTTTTGCTATAGAATGGAATAACTGATTCCCAAACCAAAGAGGCTTCCTGGGCTGTAGTATGGTGTTTGAAACAAAACCCCCACGTTCAGTGATATGAACTAATACTGAAGAAATGATAACATCAACATATTAACTAGTACCCTGTAATTCTTACATCAATAAAAACATATCTGTCCAGAATTAAAATAGTAATGGAAAATAAATAGTGCTCAAGAGACTGCTAGCCATGGCTTTAGGAAAATACTTTAATTTCCCACCTAAATAACCTACTTGAGAATTTTCTAATGTAGAAATGTTCACAATTTCTAGGTAAGTAAAAGATAAAAAATAACTAAGAGAAGTATATATGCAGGAGGCATAAAAATTTGAAAAAATAAATGAATAGTAATTGCATCTTATTTTTCTGCATCATCACATACTTTGCCTAAGTTGCTAGGTAGTAAGCGAATGTCTTTTAAGTAACTAGAAAAGTGCAAATTTCAGATTTTTCAGCCGTTCCATTAGGCTCCTGAAACATAATGGAAAATAAGTGTGCTATGTCACGTAACAGAAGTTAAATATATTTTAAGATTATGCTTTCAGCCTGAGCAGATAAGACAGGAAGATACACAGCAGCATAACTCAAGTTCTGTGACTGAACTGAGCAATACAAGGTACAGAAGAGAAACAGTTCAGAAGGGCTAACGGCAGCCGCCTCAGCTCGCCACCCTGTCATTTCTCTCTTTGTTCTCTTTGTTTTCATACTTGCTTTCTTAGAAAACACAGAGGGAAGCTATCACATGGAATAATTCTGGCCTCAGCTCTCCATCCAAAGTGTCCTCTTTGGGTTTTTTCTCCCTCACCCACCCCAAAAAGCTGAGCCACCTACATATGCGCAGTCTGGCACTCTGTCACTGACAACACAAGTAAGGAGAAATGAACCAATGGACGCAAAAGTATAATTTAAGGGGAAATTTGAAAGAAAAGTCTGAAGAGAATGAAAATGGTGTGAAAAAGGGTAGGCTGGAGTTGTACTATTACACAGTGTGAGAGTATTTGAGAGAGAATGTCTGTCAATCTGGAATAAAGACTATGCTAGTAAGAAGAACTGCTGAGATATGAATCTGGAGTCTTTTTTGGAGAGAAATACAGTAATCTGCATAAGCTTTCTTTTTCTGCTGCTTCCCATTCCTTCTCTGTATGGCTGATGGGGTTTTGTCTATGGAAGACACCGGGGTCAGTGATGCAGTCGTCGTCTTGCCGAGCAGGCGTCCAGCGACATTCCCATGTACTCCTCACTGAGGGCTCTGCTTCTGTCTTGAAGTGCTAATATATCTACGCAAGCTGCCACAGAAAGGGCATTAACTTTAATCTTGTTCTCTATATCAAAGTTGCACTTTAGGATGGTTTTATTTAGAATCTCATTAATTGTCAGTGGATTCCTTGTCTAACAGACTATACCTTAAGATGCCATCTGTGTGAGGAGAGTCGTGCTGCTGGCTCAGTCAAAAGCAACTGGATTGGAATAGCTCCAATGCTGTTACAAAGCAATGAGTTGGCCAACAGCTAATTTAAAAAATGAGAGACAAAAATAGGCATCTTGGTGCTCTGTTCTGTGTAAGTTAGAACTGTTGGTGATGGGGCTTTTAGTTTTCTTTACAACAGCAATGTATACTTTGTTCTAGGCATTGCATTTAAGCTTTGGTCCAGTAAAGTACCTAAACATGTTCTCCTCTTCAAGTGTATGAAGAGTTTCATTGACTTAGGTTTTTTTCCCATGCTCTTAAATGTCTTGGCTGGTTTGAGGCCTTTACCATAAGTTTTCACAAGCTCTAAAATCACTCTTGAGATTTTAGTGAAAGCTTTTTTGAATATCCTGCTTTGCAGGAATCTTTCCATTTGCATAAATGTTGTCTAGAACACGTGAACCTAGAGGTCTAAGAATCCCCCTTGAGTGTTTTTGTTGTCTCAGTAAATTGTGGATGATCCTGTCTGGAGTGCTGATCATGCTACCTTTGGGTTAACACCAGCTATGTTAAGCCTATGTCAACAGGCAGACACAGTACCTTCCTGTTGCAGCACTGTGTAGGTCATGAGATTTGTCACTGTTTGGGGGGTGGGGAATCACATTTTGTGAGGTGAGTATGAAGTTAAGGTAAATCACATGTTTTCATCCACTCGTACTGCTTATGCCACAAAATCAGAGGTCTTTTCATGTAGGTGACTATTTAATTTAGTTTCCGCTTTGATACAGCAGCAAAGACTCCGTCCGCCTCGGCCACCGCCTCCAAAGATACAGCGTGCATCTAGGCCCGTGAGTAGTTGGTAGTTTTGTTTCACTGCCACAGCTTAACACTGCCTGAATTACGCTCCTAGTAGCATTACTAAACCTCGGTAGTTTGGATTGTCAAACTTTGCAAAAAAGCAATGTGTGAATTATGCTCCTAAACTCCCTTCTTCTCTGCTGCGGCACAGCCCTGGGACCTGCATTTATTCTGCTTTTCTTTGACGAGTTCTGCAGCTTTCAGTCAGTTCTGCAGGTAATTGATGCTGCTGTTGCAACGTTTGTTTTTACTTCTGCGGTGATTTCTTAAACAAAAAGTCTTGCCAGGCTGGCATAAGTTTTTAGCCAGTGAGCTTTTGAAGACTTGCACTAAACTCAAATGCAAAAGGAAGCAGAAGTCTGAAGAGAAAGTATTTATTCTCTGCAAGTTATGCTTTAAATTAATTTGGGATGCTTAATTTTTCTCCATGGAATAGATGAGTGAATACACATCTAGAAGAAAGTGAAGTTTATATTTGAGCGGTAGAACATTAGTACCACATTATGGATGATGTACATATATACTTTATGTTCCTTTAAATCGCAAGCTGGGACTCTGTGTAATTACATAGTATAAAAAATGTAGGCACAGCATGTTGGCCAGAGGAAGTGACTTTTCCACAGAAGATCTACACAGAAATTATTCTCAGTGCAATACCTGTACTGTGTTAGGCAGGGATACCTTCTCTCAGCAGTTTTCCATTCAAAACACGGACTGTAGGACAACTGTTGCAACTGTGCCAGGTGGCTTTAGAACTGGAGACTCTGCTGGATCTGTACCAGTGAATTTTTCTTCTTTTTTTTTTTTTTTATTATTTTTGGTAGTAGCCCAGGAAAGTGGTGTCAGTTTAGAAGGGTGGTTGTTTTTTGCAACAGCTATGGAATATATTTATTTCTATTCACGACTTTTGCTTTATGAATATAATTCCCCCAAAAGGCCAATACATCTTACTCCTTGCTTCCTTATACATACATGTACCTGCATAAGAAAGAGAGAGATGCAAGTTTTCAAATCTAATCTTGCTAAAACTTGTTAAAAATACGTTTCGGATGAGCAGGCGACTGGTTAACAAGTGCACTTGGATGTGTGTTACCTTCGGATCTTTGGTGCATGTTCCTATGTTACATTTCAATAGCATGTGTTTCTTCTCCTCTCTCTTTTTAACTCTGGGTGTTTAGCTTAACAGAGTCATTTTTATGGATTCCTGCTCTGAAGATTTCTGTTTTCTGGGTTTAAAAGGTAGCATTGACTATGCTTGTATGTGTTCTCTTAAACGATACGGGAGCCCCTTCCAGATCTGTTACACTAGGAACAACTTTCTCTGGTACTGTGGGGTTCCCACAGTGCTTCATAGCCCTCTTGTTTGTGTTCGGCAGGGCACAGTGCGATTGCTCTGTACAAAAGTTGCTAAACAGTATTGTTCAGATTGAGTAATTTATTACATCAAAGTCTTGCTAAGACTGTTTAATCTCCCAGCTGTAGCACATTAATAGTCCTCACTATAATGTGTTTGTGTCAACTGTCTTTGCTCCCAATGTGATTGATAAAAGGTTGGAAATGTAATAATAAAAGCTCCTGTTGCATTCATCTAGCTGTGTCAGTAAGTGGAACAGAAATGCTTCATTCATCAAGAGGAAATTCAAGATAAATGTAAATTATTATAATCACTCCCAAAAATATGCTTGTACCAAATATACATAAATTTGTTGCTGTTCAGAACTGTTATTTGGCTTTTAATAGTTGAAACACATTTTTCTGTGTGTAAATAATACTTTATGCAGGCTGCTTTTTCCCTCTCTTAGTCTTGGCATGTATTACAGAGGTGGGTATCGGCAAGTCATTCATCCTTTTACAGCAGGCACTGAGTGGGGAGACCAGGTCCCTCTGCTCTTCCAACCAAGTCCACGTAATCCCAGCATTCCTGAGAAATACTTACTGTTATGAGGAGGAACCCATGGGCACTAGGCCTTGCAATATGAGTCATTACTAATAATAAAAACAAAAACACAGACCAAGGAAAGGTTAAGGAAGCAGAACAGATATGTTCTTTACATTCTGCTGTTTTGGAAATGAGTTGTGGCAGCATTATGAAAGAGAGAGGGTTGTTGCTTATAATTAATAGGGATCTGTTTGGAGACTTCATTCCATTAGAAAAAGTTAAAATATAATAATTACGCATAAAGTTGATGGGGACAGTAATAAGCACATTTAACCCTTCTGTACTGGATGTTTACCTTTACTCTTTTGGCTGTGTGCTCATATAATTGGATTTCTTTCATACTTTTGCATTTGATAAGCATTTAGCCTTGCCTATTTGGCTATATAAGGCTCCAAATCCAGCAAGGAATTGGCTTGCTTCCTGGCTTTTCCCTGCAGTCCCCCATGAACAATGCTCTAAATCCTACTTAGCATGTCACCCTGCACTTTACTGGTCTGGTGGCCCCCTGGAGCCATCCAAAACTCTCATCTCTCTCCCTCATCACCACCAGTCCCCCAGGGTACCACCCAAAAGGTGAAAGTGTTCACAGCATGATGACAAGCCAGCTTTACACATCATCTTCCAGCTCAGATTTAATTAAACAGGTTTCTTTCTTCCTCTCTTTTTCTCTTTCTCCTTCTCGCTCTCTTCTCCCCCCAATTCCTCTTGCTTCTCCCCCCCCCCGCCCCGCACGCACCCGCTCTCTCTTGCTCTCTCTCTCTCTGTTTTATCAACCCTAATGAAAGTATTCTTCATCGATCCTGCTGATTCCAGCCCATTCCTTTTGTTTGTTGGCACCGAGCCATTCAGCCGCACTCTGACAGCTCAGCTCGTCTAATTAGCTCTGTTGTTCTTTTCCCCATGTTTCACCACGTTGCAAGTTCAGTTGAAGTTGCCACAAACTTAATCCTTCCATTCCTGCCATAAATTCGCATTCTTAAGCCGTCTTTATTGTAGAGAGGAGCAGCCTTGTGTGGGGACTGATCTTCAAGACCTTAACATCTGACCTTTTTATAAGCCCTTTTTCCTAAGAAATAGTGGCAATACATCACTGGATTTCTTCATCATATCTGCTCTACACCGTTTCCTTTGAAATGAAAATTCAATACAATAATCCTCTGCTATCTTCTGCATATTGTTGTGTAGTGCAGAAACACAACACACAATTTGATGGCTTTTTTCCTGGCAAGAAAATTTGAGTTTATGTGCCTGGGGGGGAAAAAAAAGAAGGAAAAAAAAAAAAAAAAAAAAAAAAAAAGAAAAAAGCCCAGAAATGTCCCACCCTCCAACAAGTAATTTTAAAAAAATAACACAACAGAAACTTGCAGAGGTAGGGGAAAATCTGCATCTATTCTATCATTGCAAACAAATTCATTAGTCATCCAAAGAGCGCTTAGGTTGTAGGCCTCTAACAGCTTCCTTTGTGTTGTGCCTATTAAGGGAGCAGGAGCTCAGGGAGGTCAGAAGTTGAGCTGTATGCCTAACTTTATTTGAGGGCTTTGGGGATTTCTGTTGAAAGTAGCATTCAGCTAAGCCAACAAATCAGACTCCATTTCAGGTAAGGTGGTACTTTCTTAATAAAAAATGGAAAGCTTGTTTGTACAGCCTGACCCTGATGCTGCAAATGTTCATTCCCACGTTTGACTCAAGGGGGTAAGTTCATCAGCAGGATTACTCCCTAGTATAGGTAGGCACATGCATAAACTTTGCCTGTATAGTGATCACGTGTGCTTATTCCTTTCCGTGAAGTAAGGTTGTTTGCTTGTGGAGTTAATGCAAGTAGATTAAGCTTGATTTCTGAACATTAGAAGGTGATGGATACGTTATTTAAGATTGGATTGGCAGCAACATCATCTTCCACAGAAAAGCTTTGGATTACATTACAGACAACAAAAGATACACTAACGTAACATTAGGGGTGATAATGATTATGTGTCTGGCAAGGGTTTCTGTTCAGCTGCTGAAAGGAAGCAAATTTTTAATGAAGGATGAGCTATGTTTTTCATTTTATAACATTTATAATAAGTACAAAATTTTCAGTGTCCTGTGCACAAAAGTCTTCACATGAGCAGTTGGGTTCCTATGAACAAGTGGACAAAAGGATCACTATGTCAGAGCTGAACTACACTTCCCAATATAATGTGCAGCAACACGCAGCATTTTCCCATATTGCTCTATCAGCTAACTGTGCTTGGGGATGCTCACATTAAGGGAACCTTTTATCAGAAATGTAGCCTGTACCAAACAGGACCGTGGAGCAAATTTTCATTGCTTTGCTAATAGCCAGTGACAAGCATATAAGTTTCATTTGCTATTCAAAAACATGTGGGGTTTTTTGTCCTTAAACAAGCTGTGTGTCCCTGTAGCTTATGTTCATACTTTATATTCATTTGTAGATCTATATTCATTTGTAACATTTTTGAGGCACAAAAAATAATGCAGCTTAAAAGCAATTCTGCATGGAAGATACCTTTAAGATAACGGTGGCATATTTTGTTATTTATGTCTGTTGTTTGATCAACTTGAAATATTTGATGAAATGTCTTCTATGTGTATGTATGTAATAGGTTCGCCCTCCAAGACCTCATGTTGTTAAGAGACCCAAGAGCAATATTGCCGTGGAAGGACGAAGGACTTCAGTTTCTAGTCCAGAACAGTAAGTACTTTGCTGCTCTGCTTCTCTCTAGTTGCATCAACAAACAGTGCATTTGGAACTGGAACTAGCCAAAAGAGAAATTGAAAAATACTACAGATCAAAATAATTTTTTAACTAACAAAAAATGTGGTTTTAATTTTTGGAACATTTTAGAGGAAGTGTGAAAAGCACGAAACCAAAGTTTACTTATTGGAAAATTCTGGTTTGCCAAGTTAGACATAGTGTGACCAGCCTGAGTTTTCAGGTTTTGGTGGTTTGTTCATTTCTTTGTTGGTTTGTTTTGATCTATGCTTTAAATGAAATGGTTAGCCACATCCCTGCGAATCCACTGTTCTTGTCAGGCTTTACCTAGAAGATATAGAATTGTTTGCTTTATAGTGATGGCAGTAAGGGCCGCGTCTCATGCTTGTTAGCGTCCCATTAACAGGTCTGTAATGAGCTCTATAGTGAAGGCTTGTAAGGCTTAACTATCTTGCATAGTGCTAGCAAATTTATCATCTCTTTAGATTTGACTATGAAGTAAACAGAGGTAACGTTCCGAATAAGTTGTACTGCTGTAGCTTACTGCTAGTGCATAAAATGTGTTGGGTTTCCAGCATCTCTCTTGTTCATATGAACAGTATGTTCTGTTACCTTGGAGAGATTTTTTTCAGATAGTTTCATGAATGTCACATATTAAAGTATTTTTTACAAAGACAACAATACTGTGTATTGTTGCAGATATTCTTAACGCGTTGCCATAGTTGAGTTAAACAATAGGCCATCAAGTGAAAACCTGGAAAGAGAATGGATATATTGAACCCTACCAATGTAGCCCAAAAGACACTATTGTGTGTGACAAATACACATGTAGGCTGCATCAATATGCGTTTTGGATTTAAAAATATTTGGATTATTCGGAGTGTAGCTAGTTCACCTGTTCAGAAGTCCAGAAGATTCAAGAGCGCTAAGTCCTGACGGGATACAGAGGCTGGTATTAGGAGCGCTTCTTTCAGGCTGGGAATAAGCAGGTTGCCTCCTCTCAGTTCAGAATTTGGGAATCTTAAGAACTGTGTGTTTTGTGGTTGGTTGTACAGGAAGGTGTTGTGAAAAATGTGGCTATAGTAGGGACAGACCTGCTTGGCGCTCCAGAGGAAACAACTGGGCAAGGAGGTCAGAGCAGCTGGCGACTGAGCCAGTACACATTTTCCAAGTCATGCGGCAAGATTAAACTGGTATTCCCCGCACGTAAGGCATCCTTGATGCTGCACTTGAACTGTGAGTGGAGTGACATCTTCCAAATGTCCCATGTTGTCGCAGTCCAGCCTTAGCATGGGAAGTCACACTGGAACTGTGCACAGACCACAAGCAAAAGACTTAGGGACTGCAAAATGGTTGCCCTGTCACAGAGATTTCCTTGCAATTCATCTCTACCTGCAGCACAAAGCAATTGCTTATATCATAGACACATTATTTGTTTATGTCCCAGCCTGTCGTGGCTTTATTGTCAGTAAAGTGAAATGCTTTAGCTGGTGCCCAAGATTACAGGATATTTGTTGTATCTGAAGATACTAAAATCCCTTAAAAGAAAAATGGCTAGTTTCTGTAAACAGACCTTTCCCCGCAGTTCCCTGTCACCACTGTTTGAGGGAAAAAGAGGTGGAGGTTGGGTCCGTCCCCCCCGCCCCCCAGCATTAGGTGCATTGCTAGCTTTTTCCCAGCCACTCTAGGATGGGGAGATATTCTGGCTTCTAGCTAAAACGAATGGTCACTTTTAAATTGTACAGGATTATTTGTCCTTTTTATAGTGGAATTTGGTTGCCCTCTTGTGGAGTAGATTGCAAGTCCTGCAGACTTGTGCTTGGGCTGTTACAGGGTGGTAGCTGCCCCTGCACAAAGATTATAGGACTTCTTAAAATAAATTTTCATTCTTTCCTGTTGTCAGCTTCAGGTGGCAAAACAAACTTTGACATAACTACTTCCAGACAGCTAATTGTAGAATAGTGCACTCCACCAGATCTCCTGTAAGGTGTCTTGTTAGAGTGTTTTAATAAAAACAAGTTGGGGCAGGGGGGGAGATGGGACACACGACACGCAAGGATGATGACACTGACACCACAGCTGTGATTGTGGAAGTACAAGTGGAGGAACTATCTAACCTTGTACTTAAGCTCAAATGCGTGGCTTACCTAAGAAATAACTTGAGGTGAAGGCCTTTGAAATAGGTAATGACTCTGTAATCCTGACCTTTTTCCTTACTATTTACCTAAAAATGACATTTTGAATAAAGGAAAAATATTTTTAAATAGTAATCAAAGATAGGACTTTCATGACACTTTTCACAAAATTTCTTTTTTCTGTCCCAGGAAGAAATAATCTTCCTATATTGTTCTGAAATGAAAACATAAAGCCAGGTGCTGTCTCGTAAAAAAAAACTCCATTGTTTTCTCCCTCTTGCGTAATACTAAAATGAATGAAAACAGCGCAATATGTCATTTCACTTGGGATTACTTGGTAGCGTTGGACTACCCTTCTTGCAGAGCAGAGGAGATTTCATGAAAGCAGCAGCAGTGCTGAGACGGTGCTTTTCTTAAACTGAACTTAACCAAAACATTTAGCTTAATTGCACTGGTTCCAAAACTAATTATTAGCCAGCTGCTTCTTCAGGTGCTCACGTGTGGGATATGTCTGTGAGGAGCAGCAGCTTCTGTTCAATGAGAAGTTTCTATATTTAAAACTAACCCTAACGTTTTGGTCTTGGATGGTGACATGGGCTGTCCGGAGGCCTTTCCCAGGATACCTGACACGTTAGCTCAGGCTCTGACTTCCGTGTCCCCCTCCCAGCTGGAGGCAGGCTCTGCGGGGCGGCGTGCCCCCCCCCTCCCCCCCCCCACTGAACACGTTCCACAGGGCAGCCGCTTCGCCGTTTCTAGTGTTGCTTGCCATCTCTGAGCAGCAAGCCATTGTGTAGGCATCCTTTCAGGTGCTACATTTGGTAATGCATTTATTACAATATTAGGAAATTGGTATCGTCAGTTACATGATTTAATTTTTTTTTAATGTGTATAAAAGAAAAAACATTGGTGTGGGGGTATATGTGCTCATTTTCTAATCAGTCTTCAATTAGAACACAGGAGGGCAGGAGCAGTGACTTCAGAGAACACCCAGGATTATTGCTAATGCCTGCTGTTAAACCATCATATTTAGAAGAGCTGGGGGAAGAACTATTGTTCCCCCCATCAAATTTTTCATTGACTTTTTTTTCTATTTCAGTAGAAAGGGTTTTTTTTTTTTTTACAATTTTATCAATAATTCAAGGTTTGTGATGTTTATTATTCTTAAAAATTTATCATTAAATCTGAAGTGTATGATTTTTTAAAAAACTTTTTTCGTTATAAGGTAACAGGAAGAATTTGTAGATGAGAGCTCAGGAAATGCTGGATTGCCACCCGGGGCAATCCTGGACACGTGGGACATGCCTCCTTAAACACAAATTAGTTGTTCACAGAAATAAGATGTTGCATTTTTAGCAGATAGGCGGGTTTTTGAGAGCTCTCTTTTACACCACAGCAAGATTTCCTATTAAATGTAGAATAGGCTTCCAGAGTGCACTAGGATCTGTCTTCTCTAAGTACCGACTAGCTGGCTTCCAGGGCATGCAGAGTGGGAGGAAATTAAAATAGGAAATCAGAGGGTCAGGCTCACAATTAACAGCATGTCAAAAGGCTCTTGGGCTGGCTAAACCCATGTCAGTGCTGCAGCAGTTCATTATGGCTTTCCAGAAGTCATGTAGGACTTAGTAGAGAAGCTAATGGCTTTCCCTTATATCGTATGAATGAAAATAGGCTGCCGTGCAATAGTGGGTTATTACACTGAATTTAGTATGAAGTCAGCATGATGGCTGTGTTAAATGATACAGGCTCATAAAGCACATTAAATTCCAGTTGTTGGAGCCAGGCTCTCGGAGCTCTGCCACACAGAATTTGTGTATGGTAAAGGTTTTCCATGGCACCACTGCGAGCAAGCATCTCTGCTTAGGCAGAAAGCGAAGCCAGTGAGTACCTATTTGAACAAGGATGGCTGGAATCTGCAAGAAAATACTGCAGGCTATAGCAGACAGGACTCGCTGCGTGTGCTCTGGTCCCTCTGCCTTGGGAAAATTGGTGTAGAGGAGGCTGGATACGATGCCGGTGGTGCCAAGAAAGCAGATGCCCAGCAAAGGGAGAGCAAGCGGGAAAGAAACGTACTGAGAGCAGTGGGGTTTGTTGCAGGTCTCGCCAGACAAGAACCGTAGCACAAGGCAGGCAGGGCTGCCCTTCGGGAGCTCCCTGGCTCTCCCACCTTTCCACTATGGTGGTTTGCAAGAAACTTCAGGTTTGGGGCCTGTTTCTGCCGTCTGCTTCGGAGTGAACCTACCAAATATATGCAGCTTGCTGTTGTAAAGAGATACGATATCTGCAGGGGAAATGGGTCAATAGATCCTTGGAACTGAGTAACAGGACAAAAATGTGGAGCAGCTTGGTAGAATCTTGCGTCTAGATCTGTCGGAGCAGGCAGAGGTGTCATCCAGCTTGTTCTCACTTTAAATTCTTCATTTGCAATTCCAGCTCTCTAGAAAATTTGTTAAAAGTTCATAAAAGCTATAAAACAGTTAGCTACCTGCCTTTATTGTGTGTAGCGATCCCAAGCTGCTGTTTTTGTTACCTGGTTGGATGAGCCGTGATCTGATTTTGCTGTTGCTTTAATTTAAAATACCCTTTATGCTACTGTTTTTGTTTTTCTGGAAATATTCTGCTCCTATGGATATTCACAGTATACAAAGTAAGACTCTAAAAAGCAGATAGATATTTTAATATTGTTGTTAGCTCACGCTCGGGTGTGCTGAGGATTCAGAACGTGCAGGAAGGAATTCCAGCAATAGGTCTGTGCTTTGTTCGGACTGAATAGTTCCTGGGTAATCCCCTCGGTCCCGACTCTCCTATTTCAGACTGGCAAGAAAAAGCCCACACATCCAAATCCCTCATTTTCTTCATTTTACTGTCTAAGAGGGACAAATTCCTTAATTCCCTAGAGTTGCCATATAGCTATTCTTTAAAAAGCTGTATTAATAAAAAGAAAAATCCTCCCTCAAATTTGGGAAGCCCTTTTTAGGAGAACAATGACAAGAAGTCCTTACTGCCCCTTTGTACCGTAATCTCAGTAATCGGGAAAAGGCAGCACGGTTAATAAACCACACAAATTTAATTTTCTCATAACTAAAATATCTTTTTAAATTATTACAGAATTCTCCTTATTAATTCCCCTATCCTGTACTCACATTTTCTGTATATATTTTTTCTATCTCAAGTACATTTAGGTGTCAATTAAATTTGAAATATCTACATTTGTCAGCATTTCATTTTTGGCCAGTGTGATGTGCTGCTGATTTGTCCATGCATCCTGACACATGAAAAAAGCTCCTGAGATGCAGATCTTCCTCATTAAAAAAGAAACCCATACTATCATAATGGTGCGCAGAGCCATGGAGCGCATCCCCAGCTTTATTGCGCTGTGTTTCTGACATGATATTTAAAAAGGAACAGCCACGGCTGTCAGTACTGTCATATGCTGGTGCTAACCGAAGACATGTTAAACTAAACATTAGAAAGAGATCAGCAAGTCATCTGCATGGTAACTCAGCTAAGAGATTAGGTAGGCAGGAGCCGGTGCAGTCATGTGGAGATGATGAGGGTTGTAGCTGTGACGGACACATCCTTTTTTCCCTCTAAGGCTGCAGCAGTGCCTGCCTTGTAGCCGGGCGTGCTGTGACCTGCCTTTTCAGAGACAGCTCTTTGTGTAGGAAATCCTGGCAAGTGGTGGGTGGCAGGCTGCAGGAGAGTTGCCGAATTGGGTTAATGAGGGAATAGGCACTTTTTTTGGATTCTACTGCCTCGAGCTAATAAAAAATTTAAACTTTAAACAATCTAAAAGATTGTTCATCCCTTATCTCGGACCAAAATCTCTTACAGAGCACACCAACAGGGAAACTTAAGTGCTTGCTTTTTTCTAATTAGGAGATCCCACTTTCATTTAAGGAGTCTTGTGACAGCAGCAAACCCCGTGCATAGTAACTTGCTCTATATTTAATCTTATTTGCACTGAGCTGCCCTGAAGTGCAACTGATGATCCAGCCAGCAAGAATCCCATCTTATTTCTTCATAGTTTGTTCCCAGTTTATTTAATGCGTGCACACAGACACAATGCAGTTGAATTTAGTGTAGACTGAAGGCAAACAAAAGGTATCGGAGGCAGTGCTTTAGGGGCAACTGCACCCATACATTCGTTATATGCAGTTACCAAACGTTTAGTGTGTCGGCAGGACACGTGGAAATTCAATATTGCCCTTGATTTCTGGAAATAATTTTAGATTTTCTGGAATCATGTTAAATTTACTCTCCTAAGACAAAAAGATGTGTATATATGTTAAAAACCCAAATATTTTTAAAGTGTCTTTAATTTCTGACCTATTAGGTGGAGCTTCTTTATTAATATAAATTGAAATTTTTGGATAATAGTCACTTTCTTTAAAAAAAAAAAAAAGGAAAAATAAGTTTAAAAAAAAGTCATAGCAAATTTTTCCTAATGCAGTAGCACCACCTCACTTTCCCTGGATGCCTATTATAGCAGAAGAGAGAACAGCTACGCAGCAGCTTTAATTGGAGTACCACAGACTATGATTTAACACTATCAGCTGCACCCACTGCCACCACTATTTTAGACTTTTTATTAATTAGCTCTGACCTGATTGTGAATAAACATTTATTCACAGTGGCAGCTCGGGCCCTCTTGAGCTGTCGGTTGCAGTGTCCAACTTCTCTTTCTCTGACCTAATCTTATAGATTGATTTTCATAACTTTATTATGTAGTTATTTAGTGATTGAGACAAAAGAACTGAAAGAGTGAAGGCTGATGATGAATTCCAGCGCCACCAGAGGCAGTTTGTTAGTATGTCTGTACAATAAAGGCAACAGCTCAAATTCTTTCTATCCATGCTTTTGCTCCTGTTCTGATTTCAGCACATCCTCATCCATCTACAACGTGCGTAGCGGTGTGATACGTTTGCGTTGTTCTGCGATGGCTCCGGGATCGGGGCCTGTCCTTTGTTGCACATCATGAGCCTGAGTCTGCTTACACTGAAATAACAAATTTTATTCTGGACCTCAGTAGTAGCAAAATTAGGCTGCCGTCTCAATTGTGTATCGCTTTGTGTCATTCACGATGTAGGTTTTGGTTCGCTACAATAACCGGGGTATCACCGGTGATGTGTAGTTGATAAAATGAAGATGTTTGGGAAGAGACCTCATCCGGACAGCTAGAAACAGTGTTTGCTCTTATGATCCAGTGATTTCTTTTCCATTGTTCTAGTGATGTGGGGAAGGAAAAGGAGACCTGCAGGTGATGCTCTCTGGCAACATCTATCAGTGTTCATCAGCCCGTTGTTGGTCCGTAAGACACACAGAGGTGGCTTATACTGCTGTTGAAAAGAGGTTTTCTTGTTTTGGTTTTTTTTCATTTCCACTCGTGCACACTTAGATATGCCAGAACACAACTGAAATGGGAAGAATAAATAGGAAACAATAAATAACTGTTAAAAATTGAGTATATGCTTTATCATAAGTGCATATAGTTTTGGTGGCTCTACACAATGTTGTCCTGGAATTTTAGTAGATGCAAAGCACCAGGCTGTGGTGTAGAGGCCTCTGATTGGTACTGGTAAATCTTGATGTGCTTCTACTGCTTTCAGTTATTTGTGAAGCATTTGTCTTAATATTTAATTTGTGAGAATGTGTTTTCTATAAGCTCCTCTGCCATCCAGAGCTCCAGTGTTTCAGAGGGAATGGACAGTGGCCCTTACTTCATGCTTTACTGAAGATTAGAGTATTTTAGCATTACAGATGAGGCAATATTTGCCATTAATTTCTTCATACTCTTCAACCTTTTTGTTCCAGTGTATTTCTGCTTAAGTACCCTGCTCCTGTACTCCTTCCTTTTTTCCTACAGCTGACAGTGCATTTAAGTGTTCAAAGGAGTGATAGCCACTTCTGAATTTGCTCCAGTGGAAATGGTGAATCTTAGAAACTTCTACTTCATGCAGAAAAGAGTAATTTACTGGGGTTTTGGTTAAAATTAAGTGAAGCAACTGATAGCTACAATAAATAGAAAAAAAAATAATCATAAATTCAGCAGGCTTTAAATAGTTCTCTTTCATCCCCCAGCCAGTGTATGTTTACCCAGACCTACGTAGGTGTGCACGGTTAGTTTTACATTCCCTAAAAATGTAGGCATGGTCTTCATTAGGCACAGGAACAAATCCTGGAGACCTGACCTCTCTATACAAAATAAAGATGACCAAGATGTTCTTGCCAATATCTGGTGACATGGTTTTGGTGGTGGTAGGGGTTTTTGTTGGTTTGTGGTTTTTTAATTACAGCTAAAGTATGTTTCCAGAGGCACTCTTGATTTTAAGTTTTTATCTGTGAAAGGATTTTTGTTCAGGCCACTGGTAACGAATTCATAGATTGAAAGTTACCGTCCTGTGGTGCAGGAGAAATCGGCTTGAGACCCTTTTCTGCCAGACCACTGAGGAAAGAAACACATACACCTTACCTGACAAACTCATTTCGTATAAATCCTTGGACAGTTTTGTTTTTATTCTAGTGCAAAGCAATTTCAGACCCCAGAAACAGATACAAGTCGGAATTGTTACCCTCAAGTCAGCTCCTCTCATCTATCACAATAATGTCAGTCTAAATATCTACAAAGTGGAGAGGTAGGTTTAGTATTTGTTTGCTTGTAGTCAGAGAATCTGAGGAGCAAAGATGAATTTCTAAGGAACACAAAGATGCCCGACTCTAGAAAATGTAGTGGGGGAAAGGTGGGTCTCTGTTGGCTTCATTGCAGTATGGGTGTGATTGCAGGTCTTAGTACCCTTCCCGCCGAGATGGCACCCTAGACATTTTTAGAAGAGTTGTATTTTCTGCCTGAAAAGTAGAGCTCAACATTTACCTGCAGAGCTCTTTGTGGTGGCAGTCAGTCACGTTCAGAGATTATTTAGAGCCTAGGAATCGCTTGGTTTCTCTCTCCTCTGGAGCTTTGGATGTGACAACTCGGTAACTTCCTTTTCTCTTCCTGTTTCCCTCAGCCTGGTAAAGCCTATGCGACACTATACGGTCTTCCTCTCTGAGGACTCTTCTGATGATGAATTTCAGCAGGAAGAGGATCCTGTCTCTGGCTTCTCTGAAAACTTTTTCTTCTCTGCTCCTTTTGAATGGTCTATCCTTTATTCTTTCATTGCATTAATTCAGACTTGGAACACTGGGGTTTGCATTGGTCAGGGTGCCTGCTCCTATACTTGGAATTTTGGAAATGCTCCTGCAGTGTCTGTTCGGCGCTTGATGAATGTTCAGCATTTCTCCTGCTTGTTTGTTTTGGTATTTAGCGGCATGCAAAAGCATACTCCTGCATGAAACACTATGCAGCAATGCACAGCTTACGGTTTTGCGTGGACTCGAGCCCTGTGGGATGTAACCCTTCCACCTGCCCTTTGTTCCAATGTGCTGCTTGTGTTCCTGTCCAAACCTTCTGCCTTTCTTCCTTGTGCAGTGCTACCTGTGCTTTTTGGGTTGTCCTGTGAGCCTCATTGCAGTGCAGTTACCAGCTTTTTGTAGCGTCGCTTGATCCCAGCCTCTCTGTTCTGTCAAGTACCCCATCCTTGGTGACGGTGGGGAGTCACCACGCAGATGTCCTCCGAGGGTTTTGAGTACAATATAGCTGGCCTAAAATTATACAAGGAACAGGAAGCCATTTGTTGGGTTTACTCACTGTGTTATTTGTATCCGACTTTTGTAATTCCCAAACTTCTGCAACTTAGTCTTGCCTAGTTTGGAAACACAGTGCTGAGCAGCTTGGCCATCTTGCAGCTACCAGGCTGCGAGAACTGGATGTTTAAGCACTGGCTGCCCAGGGTACCCGTGCGGGGGGAACGGGTGTTGCCTGTCAGCTCCTGTTTCCCTGGGAAGTCTTCCCAGGGCCCGAGCGTATCTTTCTGAGGTGAGAGTAACGCTGTCCCGTGGAGCGTGCACGCTGGCTCAGCTGTACTAAATACCTCCCGCTGCATGTTTGAGCGTACCAACCCCCGAGGGCAGTCTTGAGCTAAGGCCTCACTGAATGTCATCCACAGGATTTGTTCTTTCCTAACCTCACCTGCTTGAGGATTTCTAGGGGGAGAAAAGAAGATAAATTGCACAGAATTACCCTCGGTCTTTTAACAAATGCAGTTACCAGCTTGACCAGAATCTGTAGAAAGAGGTGCCAGGGTACCGTGAGCTGCTGCACCAGAAATCTGCGTGATGCCAGGTCTGGGCCGTTCTGGATCCTGGGAGGTGGATGCCCAGTCACGTCTGAGCAACTGGAGCCTGCCGGGTCCAGCTGCATTAGGCTGGGCTGGAGCAAGAGCCTGCCAGTTTGAGATTGGAGTCTCCAGTTGCTAAAATTCACTGTGCAATGGCAGACGGCAGGTTTGGAGACTGACAGGGAAGGGACGTGACTGCAGGCAACTGGGCGCAGGCAGACAGGCGTATAGGCTCAGTAGCAGAGGGCCAGCAAAACATTCCTGCACTCCTGTGTTTGGGGTGGAGGAGGCCAGGCCATTAAAATGGTTGGTTTGCAGAATATTCCTGAGAGGGCTTGCGTTTGCAGTGCGATCTAGGGCTCAGCCGATGAGCAGCCGCTAGTGAGAGGCCAAAGATACGAGCGAGATCTGCAAGATCGCCCTCTTCCTAAGGACGTCTGCCATCAGCTGTCTGTCTTGTTCTTGCGTTATTACATCCCTGTGTTGCTAGCTGAATGCCTGCTATTTATGTGTTGATGAATGAAGTAAGATGGGCTGTTTATAAATTTGCATGATATAGATGTATTATAATATAATGTGGAAAGAAGAGAAGGGTTCTTCCATAGTATCTGTTTTTGCAGGTCTCTCAAATGTTTTCTTTTAATTGAAACCTTGTTTAAATGCCACAGTAAAACTGGCTGCCAGTCAAATGCCAATCACCACAGATATGTATGGCACTTCTTGGTATTAATTGGATGCGCATTATGCTGCTGTTCTCTGTACACGCAACCAATATGCAAATCTGCTGGTGTTCATTTTTTTGCTGAGGCATGTGCAAGAAAAGCATCCTGCTAACTCGGCCTTGGCTGCAAATGTAAAATAGGTGTCTCCATAATGGATTGTGTTGTTTCTTGGTAAGATGACACCAATGTAATCACTGGAACTCTGCACGGTGTTCCCAATTATTGCAGGAAAAGACTGAATTATGTTCTGTGCTGAGTTAGCTCGAAGCAGGAGAATGTAAGTGCTGCGAAACACAGGGCACTTTGCAGTGCACTTGCTCTGACTTCTCGTATAAAAGGGAGGGCCAGACTGCCAAAATGGAGCACTGGCATCCCGTTATCCCTGCTCCGAGAGAGTTCCCTCATCAGCCCGTCTGTAACTGCATGGTCACAGCTCTCGGAGTACTTCCCAGTGACGCTTTTTTCCTTTCTGAAAAGCCCTCGAGGGCCAAGTCGTCTTTGTGCGCCCTTCTGCCCCAGTCACTTTGCTCACACGCCTGCTGCTCACAAGGCAATGTAAGCTGTATTTTGCCACCCAAAAGCTTTTTGTAAAGCCATCTAGCTCCTCAGTAAATACTTGTTTAAAAAAAAAACCCCACAAACATTAGAAAGGCAGCCATTTGCAACGTGATTTTTGTTTCTCTCCTAGGCCTCAGCCATACAGGGCCCTGAAAGAATCTGATAGTGCTGATGGGGAAGAGGCGGTCAGTCCAGAAAAATCGAAAGAACCTCTGCCTCCAAGCCCTCTGCTCTCAAGCAAGGCCACAGAAATCAACCTTCTTGAAGACATCTTCCCCAACTTAGAAGTAGAAACACAGCCTCAGCCTCTCAGCCAAGCTAAGAGCCTAGAAGACCTGCGGACTCCCAAAGAAGAGGGAGATCAGCGATGCACGTTTGATTACCAGGTTTGGACGGGGTTTCCTGTACCCTGGGGGTTGCACAGGACTAGGCTGGCTGTCTTCCGTTATTCTCTGAGGAACATTTTCATATTATTGGGTAGATGCATCCATTTTCCAGCCATTTGTTCAGGTGTTTCAAAGTTCATTTCTGAATTCAGGATTACTGGAATGGAACTCAATTATAAGACAGTAACTTCTTCCAGTAACTACAGCCTTTACTAAAGGAGGAAATATTTGCCCTATTCTCAGAATCTGTTTTGTCCATTGGCTATTGCACAGAGTTCTCTTTGAAGCTGATACTCAGCAGTGGGAATGAATACCTGGGAATTTTCAGGTCCCCTCCAGACTGCATGGTTTTTAAATGACCTTCTTTTAATCTGGCCATTTTGGTCGAGGCATCATGTGAACAGCCTAGATTGTAGAAGAGAGATTCTTTATGAAGAACTTCACTGAATATGTACGGCTTAGAAAGCAATAAACTAAAGCAGACTCTGAGATCTTCACATGTCACAAAAGAAAATAATGTCATTTCTAAATTATAATAATATTTAATTTAGTGTTATATCCAGATATTTCATTTGACAGCTTTTTCCATACAGCAATTAAGGCTTCTCAATTTCTATACCTTAGGTATAGGTACGTGCTCCATACTTGGCTAACAACAGATGCCACAAAATGTCACAGCTGAAAACTCATTAGAGGCAGAGCTGGAATTAAAACCACAGAGTCCTGCTTCTGGTTCTCTGTATGTCCATCTAGGCTGCATGCTGATGTCCCTCTCCAGCGTTCGCAGTCTGTGGACAGATCCTCTTCCACTCGCAGCTCAGCAGCTTGTCATCTTGGCTTTACTGATCTCCTCACAACACAGAGCATAAAAGTTAACCTTTTTTTTTTTATGCTTTCTTGCAGAGAATGGATCTTGGTGTGTCTGAGAGGAACAGGATTGTGCCAACCATGAAGCTGTCGCACCCTTACAACAAGCTGTGGAGTATGGGTCACGATGATATGGCTATTCCCACCAAGTATTCCCAAAGCTCACCAGAAAGGCCCTTGACTGCACTTGGTAACATGGGGCCGATCACAAGGAGACCCTGGAGCAGAGACAGCATTCTGGCTCCTGCAGAAAAGGATGAATCAAATCCTGCCATTCAAGGGAACATCACCATTCCTAGGCCACAGGGAAGAAAGACTCCTGAACTGGGGATAGTGCCACCACCACCAGCACCCAGGGCTTCCAAGCATCAGCCTCCAGCTGGACGGACAGAAAATCTCACCACCCACGCTACAGGACGTAGCCATTTGGTTTCAGATCTTATCCCAGAGCCCTTTGGAGTTGGTAGTGTGTCCTTAGACCCTGAAATCCAGCAGTCTGTAAGTTATTCCTCTCATCCGTCTCAGCTTTTGTCCAGTGCTACCAGCAGTGCTGAGATGCTCCAACCTGTCAAGGTGAAGACAGATAATACAGGTAATGAAAGCGACTACCTTCTTAATCTCCTGGATCCATTAAAAACAGCCAGCTGGCAAAGCAGTGGCCCACAGCAAGGTCCCCGCAGCCTGCAAAGCTCGGCCACTCCACCTTCTGCAGCTAGCTTTGTCTCAGTGACAAGTGACTTTGTGCCTCCTCCAGCTGCACCATTTGTCCAGCCCCTGGGTTATCCTTCCCCAGCACCACCACCTTTTTTACAGCCGTCTCCTAATCCATTTACGCAAACAATGCCAGGAGCCATTTCAGTGTCTCTAGTTAGACCCCCAAGGGGCTCGTTCACCCCCTCTTTAGGTCACGCTTATAGCTCTAGCTTCATAACACCTAACTCTAGCTTCTACCCACCACAAAGACCTCAACCAAACATTTCAACACTATCCATGCCAAACTTGTTTAGCCAGGCTCCAGCTGTGCCGCCAGCTCGCTCCTTACTGCTGCAGAGCCACAGCCCTTCTCCAACAAGCTCCCTACAGCCAGCGGGTTTAAGTGGTCCTTCTAAAACCAGAACGTTACAGGTGGGCCAGTCCAGCTCAAAGGTAGATCCCAAACAAGCGCTAGCTCTCCTGTCTAATGAACCCCCTTTGATCCCTTCCAGGCCAGCTAAGGGCTTAGAGTCAGTGTTGCTATCCTCAAAACCTGAGGAGACAAAAGATCCATTTGAAGATTTGTTAAAAAAGACAAAGCAGGACGTGTCATCCACACCAGGTAAGGTTGAACAGCTCAGAAAGCAATGGGAAACCTTTGAGTAACGCTCCTGAGGGCCTTTTGATGCCCCTTTGGAATTGACTGAGGGGTTTTTTTGGTTTTTTGAGCCAGCATAAACCCAAGCATTTCTTTTATGGAAGGCTGAGCCAGGATAGCTGCAGGACCATCATCTTGCTGCAATTCACACACGAGTGCTTTTTGCCCAGAGGTCAGAATCCCCCCGTTGCCCTGGCCCCTGCAACTGCTTCCTCGCTCTCCACCACTGAAAGCCCCCGTGACTCTTGCACTGACCAAAGCACGAGGGTGGCTGGGGTTGGGGTTGGTTTGGTTTTCCACGCATAGCTTTTCAGACAACACTACTGATGCCGAAGTTACTCCTTCCCTTGTAGTTTCAGCCCTGAGCGCAGCCGGGAGCGTGACGGCGCACTGCCCCAGTGTTTTCTGCCTGCCGGTGTGAATGGTCTCCAGTTTTTCTTGCATTACACATGCAGCTATCATGTTTTGCTTCCACATGTAAAGTGCAGCAAACCCAGACTTGTGGGCTGCGCTGAATTAATCCATTAGGCTCTGAGTTTGTCTTGTCTTGAAATACAGACATTTGTTTAGGTTATGCTATTGGATGAGCTTTTGTTGCAGGTTTGTTTTTAATTCCCTCCCCGGTACACTGACACTGAGAGGTAACAGGGGCTCTCTGGTGCAGAGTGGTCACATTTCCTTGTTGCCACAAAACCACAGCACAGAGCAGTTGCTCAGGGTTTGGTCCTGCATCTCTGTTGGGAAACTGGAAACACCAGCAATTGATTTTCTTTTTGGGGGGGGTTGTTTATTTGTTTTTATTAAATACATCAGAAAATAGAGGCCACAAAGAATATCCTAGTTCTTATATATGTGTAAGTTAATATTATATATATTATAGACGCAGTATATAAATGGGATGTAACAATATCTTATTATTACAAACAAAAAAAGAGGAAAAAAAAAAAAAAGGCGGGGGGGGGATAGAGGTTCCCAGCTTGTGCGTTCCACTTAAGGGCCAGTGTGCTGACACAGTGGCCTGGGCCGGGGCAGAACCCAGCCCTGGAGCTGAGCGGGGCCAGCGGGGCCTGGCCGGGGCCCAGGCAGGGCGGCTGCCCCGCTGCTGGGCGGCAGAAGCGCCTGCGAGGCACTTGGCTCCTTCAGCCTGTCTGAAAAACCACAGTCTTCATCCTGCTCTCGATAAGAACCATTTGCTGGTGTAACGAGACATTAACTGGACCGTGACATCGACGGTGAGGTCATGAAGTACAAAAATGCAATGAAAAGGTTAAAGGGTACGGCCATGCTGATTTCTGAAGACACTTACCTGTGGCAATAGTATCCTCGAGAAATTTCATCTAACTCTTAGCATCCCTCATGAAACCTGCTGACCCTGCGGTGATCATTTTTGTTTTACTTAAGTGGTGCTTTTTTGTTTTGTTTTGTATTTGGGCACAATCTGATGTCAAACATGTTACTCTAGAAGAGGTAATCACATCACCATTAAGCCTTTGATAAAGGAGAGCATTTTTGGACACGTGGGGAAATTCTTGTAAAGCTTTATCTGATTTCCAATGTATCTATTTTATTCATATAATCTTGGAAGTTTTCTTACTGCAGTGGCTGGAAATGGCTGTCGTGCGTTTGAGTCTGTGCAATACAAAAGAAAAATACTCTTAATATCCAAAATGCCAACCGTTTGGGAAAGACCATAGTGTTACATTAATATTATATTTCTGTAAAGTACTGTTACCCTGACAAGCCATTCAGTTGGATTTGTATTTTCTTTTTGTGTTGAAGACAGATGGTTTTAGTATTGCATAGTAAAATATTTACAGTCTAAGATAATAGCTCCATTTTATTTTATACAGTTCAGAATATGAACATCATGTATAAAGTCAGGCTGGGATTTCAGATCTCCTTTGCCGTGAGCTGGATGATAAAACTTCCTCATGGTGGCTATGTCCAGGCACCAGCCATGCCCTTTGGCTTTCACATCCTCCTTTTTAAAATTTTTAATGTCACCCCCGATTATGTACAGAGCCCTATTGCACACGCTTAGCTGAACGGAAGAACGCTCGGGTAACCGTGTCACCGCGAATCCTTTTCCATCTCTGATTATTTTACTCTGCCCGTATTATGGAATATTTTATGCAGTTGATTCTTAGACAAACAAGCACTCTTGGATTATTTTTTTTTTAAGTCAGTTTTGAGGCACTGAAAAGTATTCACCCAAATGGCATTAATCACCCTTGACTTTATTTGCAAGGGGAGGTTGACCACGCTTCTGAGGCCAGGGGTGCGAGGCAGCACGGCCCCGGAGTTTGTGCCCTTCCTCACTCCTTGAGCAGAATTTGGGAGGAGGCGGCTGTGTTACCTGCGTCTCGTAATAAAGGAACCACGCTGTCCCTAGGGCAGTATTTAGTTCTTTGTCTTATTTAAACTCAGGAATTCCTAACATGATTCATCCTAATAGTGCCAGGTGTAAACAAAGTGGGCTTGTCCGGGGGCGCAAGCTCGGGTGTCAAACATTTCTTTTTCGTAGAAGTATTTTTTGCTGTTTTTACAGATCTGGTATAAGAAGCGTTCCTCTTACTTCTTGTCTGATATTATTCATCAATGGCTCTATGTTCAGCTTTGTATTTTCCTGTACTCACCGTACGTGTTTGGTACCGCTTTGCTTATGTATAGATGCTTTCTTCCATTAGAAATAACTTCTATTTGAAAAACCCCCACCCACCTCTTTTAAGTTCCCGATGCCTCTGATGCTGTACAGATGGTAAAACCCATTTTTTAATCTTCTTCACTCATCCCGTTAGAAACATTTTAGACACTGGCATTGGAAGCTGCTGAGACACACACGAATGCTGGTGCTGAAGACCTTGTGCTCATTACCTTACCCACGCCTGTTAATTACCGGAGGCGCGGGGCTGCTCTGCACATACGAGGGGTTTCTTTCTAACCTGCAGTGAACGGTCTTTTAACGTGTGGGGACAGACCACGCAGGAGATGGACGGCTGGCTGGTTTTCTTTCTGGTTAGGGGGTGGTTGGGGTCTGTCAGTAACAGATGACTGCAATATTTCAGGGGGAATTAATATCCCTTTAACCAGCCCCGTGAAACCACAGATTCGCTGACACCCCAAAGAACGAAGTGTGTGCAGTACCATTTCCTTCGTTAAACAGGAATATTTCACACACCGGCTTCAAGAGCATGTCAGTGAATGCTGGCTAACGGCTTCCTAAGCTCTGGCCATTTGCACTGCGGGGTTTATTCTGTAGTCTACTTCTAGCATTTTTTTTTTATAATGTGTTTTGCTCCTCATATGCTTGCTGTGCAGGCTTCATGATCAAACTGGTTTTCCCAACACCAGCAGATTAAATTTGGTAGTAGCGGACAAGGAGCCTGGTAGTTGCTGCTTCTTACAACATTCACGTTTGGGAAAATTTTTTATTTTTTTTTTTTAAACTTTGCTTCTAACTGTTGGAGCTCAACAGCTTTAGGTATTTAAAACGTGAACCAGTGAAGACAGGAGCTGCTGCCGTCCCACCCTGTCCTTCAGGAACAGAGACAAATTTCCAGCAATGGGAGCTGCCAGGTTCCACTGCAACGGGGCACAGGTCTGTGACGATCCTGTTCCCCTCTTTTCAAGTGGCTCCATGTGGAATGGCTGCATAAAACAAACGTGAGCTTGCGATTCTTTTTGTAGCACTGTAAATTAATTGCTTGACAAGCATTACAAACCTTTGCAGAGCAGGGGCTCTATATACTCTCACCAGTCTATAGGTAGGGCTCACTTTGAGCAATGTATAAATGCCCTGGTGTCGAGTCAGTTTAGGTTATTGCCAGAAAGCTCATACATTTTTCCAGGCAGGTAATTGTCTGCTGTCTTGTGTAAGCTGAACGTGTTGTGAGTCTTGGCCCATTACGCTCCAGGGTGTGCTTTAACTGCCTCTGGTTTCGGGCTTACCTGGTGGTTTTCAGCGCAGCAGTCACCCTGATGCCGAAGCGACTGTTGGGCCCCGTGCTGCAGACACCTCGCCGTACGTGGCAGCCGTGTGGCCGTGCGCTGGCTGTGGAGCTGGCTTGATTTCCGAGGCGGGCTAATCTCTGGGTGTAGGCTTTTAGTTTGCTGCACGTGGCCATCTACAGGTCCCAGCAATCCATGCAGCCATTTGAATTACATTCAAGTCGCTTATTTCCACGTTCCCATCCCCTTTCGGTCCATGGCTCTGACTCCCCAGGCTGCTGGCGCTTGGCTCCGTCCATCTGACAGCTCCCCTGCGGGGACGGGGCTCCCAGCTCCTCCTGCAGCTCTACGGAGACATTCGTCCGCTCCAGCTTCCCCCCTTCTGCTGGAGGTGGCCGTGTCCCGTTCCACTGAGCCTTCGGTCCTGACGCCTGCCACAGGATCCGCTGGCTGTTTGGTCGTTCATGGCTCTAACCACAGTCTGATTTTTTTTTTTTTTTTTTTGCCTCTTTGCTCATAAAATAAGGGATTAATGGTGAAATGCAGCAGCACGTGCTTCAGTACAGGTGAACAGCAAATGCAGCAGGGTTCCACAGCCCCCTTTTACCGTTCTACAGCAGATCCTCGCTGGCTGCTGTGCAGATTCAGGTCTATGCTTAGAGCTCTGGTGTGTGACAAATAAAAATAATCAGAAATCAAATTACGTTTTAACTGTAAATGAGGCATTGAGGTTTGCAGCTGTGCACACTGTGTGTTACAGACCAAAATCAGCCCTCTGGACATCAAGTTACTCTTCAGAAGACAAAAAAACCCCAAACCACAAGTCAAGGTAACTAAGTCTGTTTTTAACCAAATTTTATTGTAAATTTCTTTTGAAGGACATTCTAAATTTTTTTTACAAATGATAAAATTTACAATTACAAAAGAAATCAGGGTCATGATCATTAACTACAGCAAATCCAGTTTTGTGAAAAAATATATTCAAAAATTAAATATCAAAAGAAAGTTAAGTTCATTACTGAAAAAAACCCCACAAACTTTCATAAATTATTTTGCAGAAATGCTCAAGACACTGACAAAGTATTTTAAAACTTTTGCTAGTACTGGCTTTGGGTGCTTAAAATAAAAACATCTGCTCTGCTAATCCTGTAAAGCGCCTGAGCAGGAGCCCTCCCGCTGACTGCCCAGGAACAGCAGGGGACACAGACAGACTCGCTGCTTGCAATTTGCTGGTTTTTAGATGTCTTTACTGTTGCGGGGTTTGTAGCTTCTCGTTGCCTTTCAGGATATTTCAGTAGCTCAGTAATAGTGAGTTCTTATAACACAATTCTGGTTTTCTTCTCAAAGTAATACAGGCTGGAGTAACACTGATTCATTTAGATCCTGTTGCTGCCTTCAGTTTTCTACAATTTAAACACAAAAAATGGAGAGGAGCTAAAAAGTACCGACCTGGAGGTTAATCAGGTCTGAATTCTCAGAAACCCAAAGCATACCCTAAGCTTGCTGTCGGTTTATTACAAGCCATTACGGGACGAGGACAGACACACCTACCTTTGTATTTAAGTGCAGGCTGTGCGGCTGGGCTCTGGCAGGGCATGGGGTGCTCTGCCCAGGCTCCTGGACCAGCCCAGTGATGCTGCCTGGGGTCTGCGGGTCCTTTCTCACCAGGAGATGCAACCCCACCCTTGAGCCAGGGACGGATGCAGCCCAAGGGTGCGTTTTTGTTTCTCCAGGGCCACGGTGACCAGCTGGGGCCAGCCCCTTCAGCCCTGCTCTCCCAGAAAAGCGCTGCCTGCTTCGTTCGTTTATTCTCCTGTTGCACAAAAGCTGCCGAGCAGAACAACCCGCGCCTTTTCCCTGCGGCGTGCCGTTTACCCGGCTTCACTGCAGCAAGGTGACTGGGCAGTGTAACGCCTCTATTCTGAAAGCGTGTTAGACCTTCCCAAATAGCACCGGGACAATACACAGAGCAAAGCATTCCTAGGAGAAGTAACAGCAGTGTTATTACCGAGAAATAAATAAAAGCGCCAGCCAGCTCACCACCCTGAAGGCAGGTCACCTCTTTCTCAGAACCATGTCCAACTGGGAGCACCACCTGCTCTTCCAACTTTTCCTCAGTATTGGAGGGAAAGTGCTCTTACACAATAGCAATTGTCTTGTCTCCCAGTGGTTTGATTTTTTTCCTCTTTTCCAAAATTTCCATCCTTCATCTTATATCAAGTTGCATGCGTGCAGAAGGCCTGTTCTTAAGCGGACAGACCTGCTCAGTAGTTTTGTACCTTCCCTTTGCTTAGAATTACAGAAAAATTAGCAGCAAGAGCAAACCAGAACAGCCTTTTCTTCCAGTGGCGAGTAGCTAGGGTGGGCAGATCCACACCCTCTTTATTAATAGTATTTTGGAGATTAAAAAGCAGATACTGTTTTCTAAAATATTTCTCACCGATAGTTGCAGTAATTATCCCGAAATGCTAATTATTTTAGACTTTATTTGGCCTGCTTTGCTGCATTTCTTCTTTCCCCAGGCTCTGCAATGTTAATGCTAATGAAGAAATAGCACGCTCGACAGCTAAAACAGTAACAAAGGAGAAACAAAGCCACAAAATAAATACCCTTTTTAGGGCAATGTGGCAAGTGAATGCTGTGTCTCACTACAATACAAACCCTGGTTTCACGTTAAAGGTCACCATTCGTTAACTAAATTCCACTCTTCTGTACTGACAAACCCAAACCCGTCTGTCCCGAGAGGCGCGGGGTGGTGGAATATCTCCCCCTCCCCTCCTCCCTACAAATAAGCATCCTCCTTTCGAGAAAGTTAATACTGTAACTGGCAACTCAGTCTGAGGAAGGCACTTAAAATATTGCTATGGTTTAGTCTAGTCTTAGGAAAAGATTTAGTAGAAATGCCTAACATAGCAGAGTGGTTCTTATGTGCTGGTCATGCAATGCTAACTCCGGCCTAGTCACAGAAGGACAGCAGCAGCTCTAGGAAACACCCCCCATCAGCCAGTCACCCATCTTAGCTTTGCAGAGGTGGCACAGGCACATGTTTTTCAAAACAACCATATTATTTGCATTATTTCCTAACAGAGGGGTTTAATTCCCATTAATTAGACCTGCCTTGCTTATTTGCATGGTGCCGTTTATGTTGACTGCATGGCAGCGACAGTTCCGGGGGCTACGAGCCCTCGCGTGGCCGAGCCACACGTGGTACGGCCGGGCCGTGCGCGGGGGCCCAGCCCTCTCGTGCTGGTGACAGAGGGTTGTCGCGTTCTGTGAGCAGAGCCGTGTGCCCTCCCTCTGCTGCCACAGCCCCCCCCTTGCTTCCTCCCCTCCAGGACATTTTTTTTCCCCTTACCTTTACCGCTCTTGCTGGCAGACCAATTTTATACAAATCTCTTACGGGATGAGCTGCAATAACCAAGCTCATTCAAGCAGTTGAATCTTACTGCCCAGTAACAGCAGGCACTTGCCTGTAGCCTATGAAGCAGCTTAAAGCAGTACAGACCTGCCCTACAAAAACACCTCGAGACCTAAGACAAGAGATGCTGCAGCAGTTCCACGGTTGTTCAAGGATGACACAGCGCCTGTTGTGTGGCGCCAGTTCTTAGATCAGCCTCTCGGTCGGTGGCATCTTGATTACGTTCCACATTTCCACTCGAGCCCCATCTTTTTCTTGTCGGCTTGGGCTGTATGTTCCCTGAGTCGCTCTCCTCCTCTTCATGGCAATGGCCATGACGGCAGCAACTGCAAGGAGAAGGGCAGCCCCTGCAGCCCCGACTGCTCCCACAACGGAGGAGTTGCTAAGATGTGCCCAGAGTGGCTGCTGCGGTAGAACAGGGTGTTACTCAGAGCTTCCGCGTGGACAGTGCTGCATTTCACATCCCTCACCCCCGTCCCCAGCACCTCTCTAAGCTGCGCTGTGCTGACAGCAGTGTGAGACAGGAGCCCCCCCCTTTCACTGTGCCCTCCACGTCACACAGAGCCCAGGGAATACAGAAGCAGCCCGGTGCCCCTTTTCCTGCCCACCTCTTCCCCCGCCCTGTGCAAGCCCTAATTTCAGCATTTGGTAACGGGTACTGCCCATGGCTCCAGCACTGGCCCACAAACCCACAAAAAGTTGTGACTGCCCCCCTTCCTGTGCGGTACCTGTGGGAATGTCTAACAGAGATCACTTCATAAAACGTTGATTTGTACAATGATTTCAGTCATTCCTGACAATTCCCTGCAACAGTGTGGCTGTCGCGGGGCAGGAGTTGACAGCTGCTGTTGCTGTTGAGGACTGACTGCTTCCTACACCTGAGCTGGAAAAGCTTGGAGTGCAAAAACAGAACAGTATATACAAACCAATCATAAATACCCTCTATACAACGCTCCTTAAAAGTATATAGAGATCTTAATCTGTAAATTAGTGCCTAATTTAACCCTGCCTTTTAAAGCAGATTTAACTATGCCATTGCTGCCCAACAGTGGAGTGGAGGCAGAGCAGCTTCCAAGCAGGCGCACCTCGCCAGCCCCTGCGGAGGGGAGCGCGCGGGGCAGTCCCGGGGGCAGGAAGGGAGGACGAGGCTCACGTTGAGCCAGCGGCGTGCAATGACTCAATTAACTGAAACCAGCTGGAACAGCTACTGCATATCCAGTCTGCCTTGTACTTCTAAGTCCACGTCTTCATTACCGTGCCTTAAGGAAACTGAGGGAGGGTGGATCTGCTGCTGCAAGTGCTGGGAAGAGATCAAGGTCAAAGCAGACCTTGCGGGTGCATCTCCTTGTCAGGGCAGCGCCTATATTAACCGCTCTTCAGGTGGCACTTTTAGGACACTGTCCATCTCCAACCGAGCTCCTGCCACTTCTTGCTGGCTCGGGCTGTAGGTTCCCTCTGACTGGCGCCTCTTCCTTGCAGTGAGAATCATGAATATGAGACCAATACTGAGTAGCAGTAAAGAGCCACAGGCTACAGGGACAGCTACTTCAATTAGTGGGGAGGGGAAGAGAGCCCCTGGAGTCCCTTTCTGTAAAAGAAATTAACGGAGAAACAATGAAACTCCAGTGGTTACAATAACTTAAGTTGAAGAACCCCAAATGGTCAGATTAGAGGGGAATTATTTTTTTTAAAAAAAGCAAAAAAGAAAAATCCAACAAGATCTGTTCCTGAATGGAAAAGGACAAGCAAGGAACAAGTACAGGGCTTAAGGGCACCTGCACAGAGAATGCTCATGTTCATTCTTTAATCTCGCAGCAAAACACCTTCAAACTTACGTTTTAAAATGCGCTATTTTTAACAGAAAGACAGTAACACATTCTGAATTTTTCTTTCCAATTCAAAACTAGTCACACTCATCAGTGATGCTCTTTATCTGGCAGCTTTGGCAAAGCTGATCTCACCAGGGCAGAGTTATAAACAGAGATTTACCGACAGAACAGTTAATACCATTACAATAATTCATGCAGGGCACATGGACGGAATTACCACAAGGAAGAAAAAAGAGGATTTACTGAGCTGGGCAGCTAACTGGCGTGGAGACAGCAAAACTAAATGCAGACAACTTATGGGACCAATCCTGGAGCTACAGAATGGCTACAAAGCAAGCTGTCCCTTGCACGCCACTTGCGAACGAGGAGATGGCACAGCTCTTTGCTACAGCTGGAACAGCAGCAGCGAGGAGTCCGAGCAACGCTGCAGACAGGGGTAGGTGAGGTGAAACTGTCCCAATAACATCACACGCGCCATATTCTCCTCTTTGCTTATGTTTTTTCACAGCAGGACAGCCCCTTTAGTGCCAGTACATTCAGCACCCATGGTAGAAATCTTTTAAGGAGCCTCCTTGCCAATATAATACTAATAAAATACGCAGGTGGCACTAGGAAAGATCTAACCAATGCTGCAAAAACAATTTTAAAACTAAAGTTAATGCAGAGTAAAGTGAGTTTTCAGTAACCGCAGAAAATTTCCTCTGATGGCAAGGTAGAGAATTTATTTAGCTATTAACTATCCACCAGCACAAGACTGTGCAGGCTTGTGTTTCAGTGCTTCCTTGACGATCTTGGGACAGGGAGGTGTACTAAGTTTCAGGCTTAACACTTAACAAATGTCAAGGCCAGAGGAAAGACTAGGATAAAAAAAACGAAGAACTGACATACCTTGCAGGAATTTTATGAAATCCTAGGCAAAAGATATTTAAATAATTTAAATAGTGAATAGTGAGTACCAGATCCATTGAATTTGCAGCTCCAAACTTTTAAATTACGAAAGCACATACTTCAACGTCCACACTACATAAAAATGCTACGGAACAGACTTGGAGAGAGCTTGCAGCAGGAAGGGGAGGATGTTACAAAGGTCAGTACATGGACGGGCGATGGAGACAAAAAAAGGTCCAAGTACTGAGGAGAGAAATGTAACCGAATGAGTATTCTTTGGATTCTGGTGGAATTAAAGATGGTACGGAACACAACAATGAAGAATTTTAAAAAACGTGGAACTTTTGTCATTAAAGAAAGCTTTAAAATTACAGTAAGTCTACAAATAAAAGATTTCTTACTGCTAAAAATAGAATCTGCCACCTTACAGATAAAAGCAAAAGAATTCCAACTGGAGCATTTACAGCTTTTGGATGCCAATGCCAATAAAGCAGCACAGCACAGAAGGAATATTCCCGGAGTACCTGGAAGTCTTGCTGCCATTTTCAAGTGGCTGAAGTTGAAGTTGGTTCTCTGAGCCTGCCAAAGCGCGAGCGACATGCTGGGGTTAGTTCTAGTTTTGCACAGCATGCAGATTAGTCACACGGTACCAACACTACAGGAGTTTTTAGCAGTCCGCCCTACCGCCTCTTGCACGCTGGTCCGTTGCTACTGTTGGTGGGAGGGAGAAAGAGCAAGAGAGCGCAGCCAACAGCCCCTGGCTTCTACAACTGTCAGTAACAGCAACCACAGCCAACAGCCGTGCCTTGTCCTCCTCCTGCCCCCACCCCAGGCACTGGCCTTTTAAGAGGGAAAAGAGAGACAGTTCTGCAAAAAGTAATGGGCATGATGAAAATGAATACAAGGAATCTACAAGAAGTGTCCTGGGACAGAGGAGACAGAGATGCCTGAAGGGGTCTGTGCGTGCAAACTGGAACTGTCAGGAGCGCCCTCGTGGCACATGCATTACAGAACCCTCAGTAACAGCAACAGCAGCAAACCCCGCCTCAGCGCACAGCCTTTTCCATGCAGTACGGGTTAGTACATTCCCAGGTTACCAGGCAAGCTACCTGTCCATGCAATAGCTTTTACAGAGAAAAGCGAGTGTATGATTTACCAGCTTCCACACAGGAAGGATTTCAGCCTCAAACAGCGATGCTTTGCTTATGCCGAAAAGGAAAAGCATCGCTGGGACTGCGCATCCACCAGGCCCAGCGGGTCAGAAGCAGACTCAGCAGATAAAGGATGCTACTTTTTTTTCTTTGCTTGTACTTGAATCACTTTTAGCTTGACTTCACCTGACTTCCCTTCTCCAAACACATCCACTTCTACCCAGACGATCTTTGGAGAGGGAAGGTGCTTTGTAACTATCTCATCCCAAGATAAAACGCCAGCTGAAATTCCATTCTCCAGGAAACTGTGGGGGAGATACGAGTAATATCTCCTTTCCACAGGTCCAACTGCTGTAGTATTTTACTGTCCAAGGAGTCGTAAAAAACCCATATGGCAGCCACGCAGGTACTGAAAAGTATTTGCTGCATTTGCTTATGTGCTGGAGAGTAACACACAACAGCATTGCAAAGAACAAATAGCCTCCTCCTTCAGGTTTCTTTGGTACCAGCTGACTTCCCAAGCGTGCTTACCAGTGTGCTTTAGCCAAGACACACGCAGGGGCCTGCGCAACGCGTAGGCAGTCACACTCATACCCCAGCACCCAAGGACTCTGCTAAGCCTACTTCTGCTGCACAGGTCGGAAGAACAGACAGGAGCTTCCGCGAGCGAAGGGAAGTGCTTACGTTGATGTCACAGCGCTCTCCCGTGTAGCTGGCACTGCACAAACACTCGTATTTGTTCTCAGAGTCTTGACACGTACCTCCATTCTGGCAAGGGTTTGGATCACACTCGTTTATATTAATTTGACAACTGGAAAGGAAAAGTGTATTAGAATTAAATTTCTCATGTATCTTCTTGTGCCATAGAACACGAGATCATACAGTCTACAAAAGCCTCATTTATTTGAAAAGTTCCTGTTGCACCTTTTTCAGGTGCTTTCTCCAGGGTCCAACAACACAAAAGTTTTACCCACTGATACCAATCCTCCTTTTGTCGTTTCTGTAGGACTGAAGCCAGCATGGGTCTCTAGCACAGTTAATGAATTCTCATGAGGCACAAGAACTACTTGGAAGCAGTTCACACTGCAAAAATTGGTATTGTCAGCAGGATCATAACAAGCCTGCCTCTTCTAAAAATAACAGCCAGCTTACAGTTTTGGAGCAGTTGTTTGAATGGCAAAAGGATGTAAGAGGAGGATTTGAACCTGCTCAGCTATCCCACCAACGTAAGAATGGGAGCACCAGCTCCTTTGCAGGCATCAGAAAAGCAGCACTTACTTCCTTCCAGTGAAACCTGGCTTGCAAGTGCAGTTGGCTCCCCAGCTCTCACTGATGCACTTGCCACCGTTCAGACAGGTGAAGTTCTTACCACATTGCTCAGGTGGGAACGGCCATCTGGGAAAAGGAAAAGAGAGCCTTTAAAGCAGTCAGGTTTGGGGAAAGGTGAAAGTATACTCAGGCTCAGTGGAGACTGGGCTGGCGAGGGTCATAAGCACGGTCATTGGCATTTCTAGGAAGGAGTTTGGTACAAGTGGAGAAGGGAAGAGAAGGAAACAGTCTCAAAACGATCCGTGATATCGGAGTGTTACTTTGAGCAAGCCTGGAGAGCATGCGGGAGCTGGATCAGTACTCGGACTTCCTTCACAGTTGCCTATTCTCACTGATGAAAATATAAACAGAGATGGGATACTGTTGGAATAGCAAACTGCAGCACAGCTAGGCCACAAAAAGGATAATGCAAGTACTGGATAACTGTCCACACCAGAATGAAGTAAGAACAACAGGAAATTCCACCTGGGCAGATTAGATAAATACTTAAGTGCCTGAGCTTCAGTTATCTCAATGTTCAATTTGAACAGGCACAAGTAGATGGAAGTCTGAGTAACATGCTGATCTCTACTTCCTTTCCAGATATGAGATATATCTTTGTGACTAAAATATGCTAGTTTTTTTTCCAAATTAATACAAATGCTATAAATATAGACCTTATCAAAAAAACCCCAGCCCTCCTCCTGACTCCATACCGATTTCCCACCAAATTTTACATGAGCTCCGTGGATGAATCATGCAGTGTGCACTGCTAAGCAGTACAGGCAGTAAGGTGACTGGTAAAGAAACTTTTTTCTCCCAGTACGTGGTTGATAAGGAGCAGGATACTCAAATAGAGGGTTTTTTAACCCACACACAGAAACAATGCCCTTAGTCTTAGGACCAATGCCACAAAATACAACCAAGCCCTTGGTTGAAGGAATGCCCTTAATCAGTCTAGGAGCACGTATGTGTATTTTTATCTATAATATTATAGGAAAATATTTGTCAGGGTAAGGCAGTTTTTGCAGAGGTAGCAGCAATGGGCACCTTCATTAGCACCACAGCCTTCCGCTCACAGGCAGGCCGAGTATCGCTTGAAAGTTGGCCGTGTACCACTAGTAGCAAAAATAACCACAGTCAGGAACTCCTGCTACAGGTAATCTCTATAAACCCAGCATCAAAGGTTTATCAAAACCAGCATTCTCAGCAGAGATTAGATCCTCCCTCTTCTGCACGCTGTCCAGGAACCCATCCCTCTCTGGGACCATTTCCTCTCACTCCAGGACATTCAGCGCACCTGAAACTTTAGAACCCAGCCTGCTCCATCCTCCGGGGGCTGGGAGGCTCCTTTCATTTCATAAGCAGGCCAGAGGGGTTTTTTTTTCGGTTCTTCTGGTTTGTTTTAAATCAATGTAGGAACACGCCAGAGGGGAGTGAAATCCTGAAGAAGATGGATTTCTTAGGGAATGCAAGGGGGAAGTGACCACAGGCTACAGTACTTGCACTTTAAACAGCTCTGAAATGTAGCACGGGAACAACCCACATAAAAAGGAAGGATGCTTGTCCTGTATGGGGCTGAGCACCTCTCAGTGAGGATTTGGGCCTGGACAGCACCTTCCAACTCACAGCAGAATTTAGGTGCTTTACCTACCAGATACTTGCAATGAAAAATTTTCCCAAAGTAAAAGTCCAATTTATCTGGGGGCTCCTCTGAGCTTGGCATCAAACCAATCAAGACACTTACTCGCAGCGAGGTCCCGAATACTGGGGAGGGCACTTGCAGGAGTAACCATAAACCCCATCAATGCAGGTAGCTCCATTTAGGCACTGGTGCCGCACACAGTCATCGACATTGATGTCACACTTCTTCCCAATGTACCCCCGGAAGCATTCACACCGAAAATCTGCTACCGCATCGATGCAGTCCCCATGAACACATGGGCTTGACTGGCAGTCATCAATGTTAGACTCGCACAGGAGCCCCCCCCAGCCAGCACTGCAGGCGCAGCTGAAGGAATTGAACAAGTCCTCACAGGTGCCGGCATTGAGGCAAGGGCTGGAAGCACAAACATCAGCCCCAGTGCAGCCCAGCTGGGCGGTCCTTCCACTGGACTGCTGGAACTGTTCTGGCTGGGGGTAGGAGAGATGGGCAGTGAACGGCAGGTGGATCCCCCCTATCATCACTTGTCCTAGGCAGCCAGTGAAATTTTCAGCTAGAACGATCACTGCATTGTTCTTTAGGAAGTCCAAGTTCCCAGCATTTCCCTGCAGGGTCATGTTAACAGACCCATCCAAACGAGCCAGCCATCTGGAAGAGAGCGCAGATGGCTCTTCCATAGACACAGAGATGGTGTGCCAGGCACCGTCCGTGACGGACTTCTGACTCAGGAAGCTGACACCTTCGATGCTATTCCCGCTCCTGATGTCAACAAGCAGGGAGGAGTTCTTAATGGCTATCTGGAGGGAATCCACTTCTTCCACAGCCCGAAGCAAAACAGCATCTTCATCCCTGGTTCTGAAATCCACGTGGAGGCTGCTCAGAGTTCGAGTCACTGATGCATTGGTGGTAAATTCAACGGCAGCATAACTATTAAATGTTGCATTAGCCAGACCTACAAATAAAGGGGCAGAGCATAAGGGATTTGAAAGGCGGTTGGTGTCATGTTTGAGACAGACCAATGGCAAACTCCTGGCAGGTTCTCTCTCTTAAGAATCACGCAAGCTTAGTGTAAGTAGGATTATAGGCCTAGCTGCTGGCACCCTTAAAGCTCTTCCTGTTTACCATTTTACCTCTAATAATAATATCCAGCTCTTGTGCAGCAATTTTTACTCATCAGTCTCACAGCACTGCACAAAAATACAACTATTCCCCTTTTACTGCTAGAAAAACTAGCATGTAAGTCAGGAAAAGTTACACATCCAAAGCTGCTGAGGCAGCCAGTGGCAGAGCTGGGAACACCCCAACATCCTGAGTTCCAGGACTCTTTCTAGCCACTGGACAACACTCCCTCTACATCAGGGCATCATTAGCTAATGAGTTTTCTTCATTCTCCATGGTTCTGTCTTAGGAGAAAACTGAGATACATTTGCCATGCTTAATTGGGTCCTCATTGGTGAAATAACCTGAGACTCTAGAAATGGCTGAATGTTAGAGAGAGCAGGATGTTCCTTGCACTGCAATGATAATGACAGGCAACCACTCCACAGGTTCCTCCCTGATCAAGTCAAAGTAACAGAAGAAACACCTTTGACTACCATCTTTGCTCTGTCAGAACCTGGTGGTAATGTGTTTATATTCATTGCAACAGTACAAACTAGGAATACTGCTTATAGACAGCGAACATTAAGGGTTTGACCAACAGGTAAGCGAGGAACAGCACTTACACACATATCCTGCTAGAACGTCTATACAGGTGGTAGCTTCAGGACATGGGTCGCTCACACACCAGACTCTCTCTTCACAAAATTTCCCAGTGAAATTTGCTGGACAGCTGCAATGGAAATCATTCCAAGTGACAGTGCATCTGCCACCATTCTGACATGGTTCAGACTGAAAAATAAAATAGCGGAATTTAGGAGCAGCCTAATTCCTCTTTGGATCCAAGAGAATTTGGTAGAAGGAAACGTGACAAATTAGCATGAGCAGCGCTTGAATCAAGAAAGAAAGGCAATTTAAATAGTGACTCAACAGCAGTGAAGGCAGCACAAGGGTCTGTACAAGAAATTCCCAAGACCCTGCCTTTCCCTGTGTGTGCTGCTGATCAACAGAAACTCCCTGGGCAGAGCTCCATCAATTAGGAAAAGAACAAAGTACAAAAGCAAAGGTGAGAAACAGATGAAACAAGCTGCAATGCTCCTGGAAACCTCACCAAGTTCCATCGCTAGAAGGACATACCTAAAACCAGAGGCATGACAATACTTTATAGCACCATGAGCAAGAAGGGCAAAATTAGGGAGTATGGCCTCCCCATCAGAGGAGGCAGCTGTGGATCTAAGGGCTCCATGGAGACAGTTCTTGGAACTGTTGTTGCTGAAGTGAAGAATTCCTGGGGGAAGATGTGGTTGTGCAAGTCAAGCTTTTTTTGTAATCACAGAACTATAATAAACAACTGCACACATGTAGAGACAAACGAGAGACGGCATACCTTGCAGGTGTTATCAGAGATGCAACCATTCACAAGATCATTTTGAGTCCTATTGAGTTCCTGCGGCAGACTGTAGTTCTCAACCTCAAAAAACTGTATTTGGTGGCTGTTCAGCTGGATGTCTTGCAAACAGCCTTTAAAATAGCCTCCCCACATATCAGCGCTGTCTGGGTTAGGATGTCCGCCAATAAACACTTCATAACCAGCTAGAAGAGGTCCTGCTACGAGCCGTCCTAGCTCCAGGTATGTGTCCGATTGGTGAGCACCAACAATTCCTCCTTGGAAAGACAGAGCTACCAAATGTCTTCTCCCATCAACTAAATTTTCTGGAAATGTCACAGCATCTGTAGATAGCATCTCTATCTTCAGCTTGCCATTCCTCAAGTATATGGTGAGGCAGGGCTCAGTTTCGTTGCCGATTTGCAATACCAAAGCGTTAGGTTTCCGACTACGAATGAAAAAGGAGATGTTGAAGTTTGGACCAAGGCTATCAGAAAGGGTGAAAGAGGCAAAGCTGGTGGAATTCTCTAGGCCAAATGTTGCTGCTGGGCGCTCTAGAAGAGAAAAGAAATGCACATCAGCTCAGTGACAAGGGAAATGCAGCCAGCACAGGGATATTCCAAGCTGCAACTCCTTATGAATGGGGCAAGATCTCTCTTCCCAACATTTTCAACATGCATCAGGGTAATTATGCTCTCTCCCCACATGTCTGTGAAATTAAAAAGTAGGCAAATGTGTCCTTGCTTTCTCTGGAGGGCATGAAGCAAGCACCCAAGTAGCAGAAGAGGGAAAAACAGGTCCATCAGAGACCTTCCCACCTAGCAGATTTACTCAAGGACTTTTAAAATACAAAGTTGCTTTTAAAATTTGTAAATTTGGTGGTAACAGCAGAACAACTTTGTACTTGCCATGTTTAGGGCTCAGCAGTGAAATTAAAAACTGGAAAAAATGCAAGTAGATAAGATTTTAACTCAAATTGTCGAAGAGCTTCCTCTAACACTACGTGTTTTATCTATAAAGCAACACATTCCTATTCATCCTTAATTCAGAAGCTCAAGATAAACTTTTCAGTGTCAAACAACTTCCCTGCCCTCCTGCAATCACATAGGTCTGATACAAAGATGAAGTCAGAGCCTCTGCCTCAACCAGGAATAACATCTGCACCACAAAACTGATGGAGCAAGTGACAGAAAAGGGATCAATGAGAATTTTATTTACAAAGGGTTTTGCTTTACTTTTCTCACCGGTCAAGTAGAAAATACTGCTTCCAGAGCTAGCATCAATGCTTATCTAGTATCTTTGAAGCACCGATTGACAGCGGAGCTGGCAGATGTAAATCACGTGGCACTTACCGTGTGAGCAAGCTGGGCCTCCGTAAGGCCTCGAACAGTCGCACCTGAAGGTTGCCCAAAGGTCCACGCACAGCCCGCCATGAAAGCAGGGCTGGGAGAGGCACCACTCCGTCCGGTCACAGCCCTGCTTCACTGGGGAGGACTCACCCACAGGCAGATCCACTGGGAGCACAGCTTTAGCATCTACCTGAAAGTCTTCCAGGCAGCCGACAAAGCCTTGCTGGCTCTGTGTGTTGTTGGCCATTGGATCCTCAGCACCTCCAACGTACATGTTCAGGAAGGCATGCGGGACCAAAGCAGTGCCATGTGGGACAGGAGAGCCCTGCAGGCAGACACCTGCGTCACAAGAGTCATGCCAGAGCTTTAGCTGCACCGTGCTGTGCAGAACAACTTCAACTTTATGCCACTGGCCATCATCAACTCTCAGCCCCTCCAGGAGCAGCTGGTACCCCACATCCTCCCTCTTCAGTCCCGCATGCAGAATGCCATCAAAGAGCTCCAGGAACAAATATTCAGCTTCATGGCCTCGGTAAAAAAGAATAGCGCTGGGCAAGGTGGTTCGGAACCGGAGGGACACGCTGGCAAGCTGATCTCCTGCTACGTCCCTCCTGCTCTGATTGTTCACGGGCAGCTCAATGAGGAGATACCCTCTGGAAGCAAAGGAAAATGTTGTTGGTGTTGAGCATGTGGCATCATAGAAACCAGGCTGGCACTGGCACAGGTGGCCGTGGCTCTCAGCTTGGTAGGTTGGGATGCACAAGGCCTCATTTTGGCAGTCATGCGTCTGGCACCCAGTGAGCTTGACAGAGCAGTTCTTCCCTCCCCATATGCTGCCATCCTGGCTAGGGGCACAGTGGCAGGTATAGTCAGCAATGCCATCCTCACAGACAGCTCCATTCTTGCAGGGACCCTCCTCACACTCATTGATGTTAACAGCACATTCCACACCTGTGAAAGAGATTTAGAAATGGGATCTCACTGCAGGGGATCGCGACTCCCTTCCCCAGAGCAAGCCTGCCAGAGACCGCCCTCCCCAGCGCTGCTGCTCTCTAAGCCATTCTCTTCAGGAAACCACCAAAAGACCAAGAGCTGCCAGCGAGAAGCCCCGCGCTCACTGCAGAGCAGCCTACCACTAACAAGCAAGAGGAGCATACTTGTGTGCTGTCCTCCCAGACGCTGCAAGGAAAGTGCTAGCTACAGAGCTTCAGCCAGGCAGCCTACATCATCCAACACTCTACTGTCCTCTCCCAGACGATCTCAAACACCACAGGTAATCAACGTGCAAGGAGAGCAAGCAGAGGATATTGAACGGACAAAACAACACAAACAGGGAGTTTATGCTTGTTTCATACGTAGGTTGGGTATGTTGAAACTCAAATTAAGTCTGTAGATCTGACTAGAGCGTGTTCCAGGCACCGTTGTTGCAAACGGCATCAAAATGGATCGCTAGCCAGGGAAGTTATCGGAAAGCCTCAGTTAAGAAAATTCAAATCCCCAGACACCCCTCCAGTTGTAAAACACTCACAAAACCCAGTTCATCACCAAACAACTAACAGAACATGCTCTGCAGGCACTTTGCCATATTTGCACCAAGCTGATTTCAGTTCTGTCCAGTCCTGCAGAAGTAAACCGGGTAAGAAGTACTGCATCGCAGCTCGTCTGTCTCCTTGAGGCACATGTATCCCAACAGGGCTCAAGTAAATTACAAGACATTACACTCAAATCTGGTTAATGAAAATCTCCTGTCATTTTCCTGAGCATCTCCAGACTGACAGAAGAGCCCTTCTGAACCAGTTCGCTTTATCTAGCCCGTAACATTGGTGTTCACTAATCTTCAGAGACAGTCACACAGATAAACCAAGCATGGATTATCCCAATCTAATAGCATTACACGCCGAATCTAGCTAGCAAGCACAACGGGGACAGCAGAAAGAAAAAGAAGGAATTCACACACAGAGGGGAATCAAAACACAAAAGACATTTGTAAAGAAAAGCCACTGGACAGAATGTGCATGTCAAAGAGATTAGAGAGCTGCCCGAGGGAAAGAGATGAAGGGAGATAGGGCATTAGGAGCACTGGAGCTGCACTTGATGGGTGATAAAAAAAAAAAAAAAACTTAGCAAAGATACAGGCTTCTTGAATATATGCACTGATGGTTGGCTCCCTTCATGCCTCACAGGCAGTCTTGCACAAACTTCTAGCGCCCTGCTGTCTAACCAAGTTGCTTTACTCTTTCCAGACCTGGTGTTTAGTTGCTGTTACTAATGCCATCTCTGCAGACAGGCAAATACTCAACACCAGCTTCCAGCTCCAAAACGTTCGTTTGTGTCAGTGTAGGGACAGAACACATATGGAGCTCTAAGAAGCACTGAAAGAGAAATGGAAGGCTCTGGTAATTCTGCACTTTCCAGCTATGCTAGAGCTGTTCTGTAGGCAACATCACCTTGGATTCCTCTAGGACACAGCTCTCTACTGATACAAACTAGGAGAACTGCTCTGTGTAGTGCCTGTGGAAAAGCACTGAATTTGGCCAAGAACATCTGCCTTGAAGAAGAGCTTTGCTGATGGACAGATTCAGAGTTACTAACACTACCTCAGCACAGCCTTTTTTCTCCAGCTATTAATGCTGGGCTTGCTCAGCACACAGAACCTGGGGTGTGATCTGACCTGTAAAGGAAGCAGCAAAGACAGAATTACAATTTCAGCACAAACCTATGGCCACACTTGAAGGAAATGCATTGGAATAAATAGAGTATAATGGACACCTCTGGGCCTGGAGAATCCCAGTCTGCAAGAAGATGGGAAGACTTGAACTGGAATTAAGAAAAATCAGTAGAGCAGTAGAATTATGTGGAGTGTGTTTTCTGAGTCATCAGTGGACTGGAGGGCTCTCAAAACAGTAAGAGGCAAGCCTGCAGCCAGATTTAAGGGGAGAGGCTGTTGAATGGCGTCAGAAAGGCAGATGTGCTATAGAGGCGAATCCTTGAGATGCTGCTCGTTTCGGATCAGAGCTGTTGATACGTACCAGGGCAATAAGGAGAAGACAGCATTGGTTTGGATAACAAAGGGAGAGATGCTGTGAATTTCTGCATTTCTGAGAAGGCTGGGAGGCAGGGTGGAGAGCCCCATTTTCCGGGATCACATTCCTCGCCCGACCGTGGCCGCTCTCCCATTGCGCAGCGGCAGCGGCACCTGCCCAGGCTGCTTCCCTGCCTCCCAGCTGACACCTGTGGGGCCAGTGCTTCACACCAGGTGGCAAATTAGTCCCTACGGTGAGTGCACAACCCCAGGCTGGTGGCTAATTAAACACCAAGCTTTCCCATGGGACGCAGCTGGTTTGATTTCTTACATTATTTGTTTGAAATGGGTGAAAAGAATAAGCTGACACTTCAGGTCTTTACACCCTGCCTAACCTCACAGCTTAAAAACAGGCAAAGGAAATGTTCAGCAGCAGAAAGAGAGGAGGGCAGCTCTTCTAGAGGAACCAAAACCACAGGCATCGTCTTTATTGCTGTCGTCATTTCTGCCAGCAAACAGCCGGCCTTCACAGGACTAAAGCAGAAGAAGGAAAGGGCCTCTGAAACAACACCCAATGTATTCTTGGCCTCCCAGAAGCCACTGCAGTGCCGGGTTTGAATTTGGAGCAGTTTTTAAAACAAACTGGTAACAGAGCAGACCGTGCAAGAGTTCTAAAAATCTGGCTAACAACATTTTTTTTCCTGGAAGCCACTGTCACCCCTGGCTGAACAGTTCCCTGGTGCTATGTCCCTAACTCCTCACATGCCTTACAGCAGCCATACCCTTCCTCAGCTTGTCTTGCCCTCTCTCCTCCTCCATTACCACCAATGATTTTTGTCAACTGTGTTTGAACAGCTCCAGTTTGTCAAGTTCTTCAGTAACACCAAAACAAGGCAGAAGAAGGAGACTTCTGTTGCATATTGCTTCCTAGATGCTAATTTCAGTGCAGCAGAGGGGTCTGTAATTTTGGGGTTTGGCAGCAGATGACAGAGTGTAAATGAAGAAGGGGATGCCAGCAAAGTAAAGGAACTTTTCCCTACTTCAGAAAAAAATAAGACTTTTGCTGTAGGCCATTACAGTATCCAGAAGTACAAATCATTTACTTGACATCCATTATCCCAATCTTCTCCAAGACCTGGACAGTTGTGTCTTTGCAAACCCACTAGAAAGTGGTTATTAAGAAGTTGTTCAAAACTAATTTGTTTCTTTAAGAGAAGCTTAGGCATCCCTCTCCAGGTATATTTAAAAAAATAAAATAAAAATAAAGGGGATGACAACTCCATTTGACAAAAACAAATTACTCTTACATGGTCTTCTCTGTTCCCTCTAAATTTCTTAGTTCAAAAGTTCTCTATTTTTTGAACTACCAATAGTAAGAGCGATGTTGCCATTCTGATTCATTACAGCATTAGGAGACTGTAAAATGTTTAATGAGTTTCTTATCTAGTTAAAGACTAACGAATGCAAATCAGTGGAACTTGTTATCTGAAAAATCAGAGAAGTGCTATTTAAAAGGCTGCTATCTATCTGGAGAGAAGTATTTTCAAACGCTGCAGTTCATTTAGCAGTGTTTTAGCTAACAGTCCCAAGCTAACAACCCACAGGGGCTGGGTCAGAAGCAGACACTCAGAAGTCGCTCAGCTTTAACAGCCTGCAGTAGTTTCAAATACAAATCTGTTCACTAAATTCTGAAGTGTGATTGATGGGTGAGAACAGTCGTGTTTCATAGATGCAAGTGTTACTAAAATCCACCACAGCTCGCCAATGCCTGAATGAAGGCAATGATTTACTGACTGCTATTAACAAGCAAAGATTCGTTGTACGCAGTGTAAGAATCATATACTTCAACAGATACATAATATGTTAAAAGAATGAGCACACATCAAGAAAGTTATTGTAATTTAGCTGTCATATACCAAAAAACCTTGAAGGATGAGGTCTATTCATGGGCCCAATCTTGAAACCTGCAAGTTCAGTGGGGCTTCCCGGCCAGCACCGGCTTGCCCTCTCCCGTAAGACAGCTGAATTCCTAGCAACCTTTCCCTAGTGCATCCTAATTAGGGTTTGTATTATTATTATCAAAAGAAAAAAGGAGGGGAGGAAGGGGGGGGGGGGGGGGCAGGGAAAGAGAGAATTAGCTGCAACAAACGGACCCCGACACAATTATATTTGCACAATTACTGCCATTTCCATGGCAACACGCTGCTTTGACCTCTCTCCCGCCGTGCACTACTACTCAAGGAGACGGTGGGGGAGGAGATGGAGAAGTGCACAGGCCAGCAAAGGGTTTGTCCTCCGAGTTAAAACAAAAACGACTTTTCAATAAAGGAGTTTTAAATCATCAAAGAAAAATAAAAGTTGCAAAAAACATCTGTAGAAAGCAAAACTAACGTTTTCACAGAACTAAGAGGGAGACACCTGTGTGTTTACGCAGTACACCCGAGTACAAAACGAGGAGCCCTGCCTTGGAACACCCCGGGTTTGATCACCGCACAGAGCAGGGCAGAATTGTAGCAAAGACGCACACGGAGCACGCTGCCAGCTCCGCATTCATCTTGCGGCAACAAGGAAATTCCTTGCCCTAAAGTTTCCAAAACAAAACTTTCGGGCTCTTCAAAATAAAAACATTCTTCCTTTCTAGGCAATTCCTGTTCCTTCTCATGCCTCCAGCTACCACTAATCGCACAACCAGCTCCCTGCCCTGAGCAGGCACGCAAACATTCAGGACACATCGTAATTACTGTATAGATCTCATTACCTGCTAGCAGAAAAATTCCCTTCAGGATCACGCCAATCAGCACAGATTTCATGGCCGACTCCTTGTGGACATTTGTGACAGTAAAGGGGAAAAAAAAAAAAAAAATTGGGGGTGAAGGGGGGGGGGGGGGGGAAGGAATGACAAAAAAGGCTGGACTGAAACGGCAGAATGTGTGTCAGCGCTGCCTGATGCCAGTCAGACAGAAAGGGATTGGAGATGAAAGTAGCCAATATAGAAGAGACCTGCGCTGTAGTGAGATCTAATCCAGCCACGCTCTGAACCTCCCCAGCTGGCCTCTGTCAGTGCTGACATGAAGAATGCGTACTCACAGCGTATTCGCACTCGGCGCGTTACAGCAATCCCTGCAGTATCCACAGCGTTAGCGCCAGCAGTAAAAAGTCAAGAGACAATCTCTTGCCCTTCCCACCTCCCACGTGAATCTGCCAAATTCCACGAATAAGGCCAAAATATGGATTTTTCTTTTTATAGCCTAAGCCAAAAAGCTCGCATTGCCACCACTGTGTAATATCCAAACCACACAAATAAGGAGAGCTCCAAACGCAGAGTGCAACCTGGGCCCTGCTGTACATTCAATACTCACTGAATCAGGGACCAGCACTTCACTTTCCCTCCTCCATGTGCCCTATTCTGTGCATCTGTCAGGACAAGCATTCCCACTCTGCATTATTCACGATGGAAAGTCTCAAGTTTTAACTGCCATGATCTGTTTCTCTGAAGTCAAACTGAATGGAAGGAAATGCCCTGCATTATGCTGATTGTACTGGTTCAAACACGGCACCACAGAATCAAAACCCTCTCTTTCCTCATTAGCAGCCTCATAACATTAGCTGTTGCAATCTCATTTTTTTTTCTCCATGGTTCTGTTTTTGTTATTGTTTTAAAAAAATACGGTTACTTTTGTGTTGTAAAGTTCCTGGAAGCAGAATTGTACTTTCATGTTACAAGGAACCCAGAGAAGGCTCTTATTTCTATGAGGAAACATTATCTGGGAGCCTTTCCCCAAACTTGGAGCCTCTGTTAGTATCAATGTCAGGTCCAAGCAAACAAAAACTCCCACATGTCAGAGTCTGGAATCTGCTTTAGCAGTATCACTTTAAGATATTAAAAGAAAGCATTCCGACAACTCTTGTAGCTATTTTACTTTCTTCATTTCACTCAATCCAAACATGCCAGTCAATTTTACAGATATTTTAAGTGGGAGGGATATGGTGAGTGTTTGTTTGGAGTCAAAACTTTTCAGATAGTCATGTCTGGGTCCTATGCATGCACAGGCCTATCCTAGCACAGATTTTAAATACTATCTATATTAGCTAGTACGACCCTTCTGTTATTATTGTTCAAGAGAAAACAAATGGGTAGCTTGTGCCCATTCAACTGCCCACTGCAACAATAAAGCTATAAAGACTGGAGAACACTAAATCCCTATAAAAAATCCCGTATTTTGGTTCATACACACACGTGTACATATTTACATACACGCACACAGAGTCTAGTTGTATACTGCTGGCTGGAAATAGATTGTACCCAAATCCACGTAGCATAAGTCAGCACAAATTCTGATCCCCTATTAGTCACTACATCTTTCCAAATTCATTACGTGAAACATTGCTAATTAGATACTGCGATTGCTTCTTTTCCCAGGATCAGTTTAAGGATATATATAGCCTAGGTCTCTCTTAGACAGAATGAGGATGGAGAAATACACAGTCATGACAATAGTACATATATATGCGCAAGATAAAATACTTGAAGACCTCGTACAAGCAAAAATGGTGGATCACTGAACATCTGTTTCAAACTACACACAACTGAGGAGTAACTGCTTAGGTTCTTTGAAACTGGAGGATTCTAATGATATTAAAAGGATCAGATGATTCATTTTCTAGAGGTTTTAATTCCCCGTTCTTACACACTGGCAATCATGCAAGTTACAAGATTCAGTCATGGGGTTTGAATTCAGAGAATTATTTTGTTCCTAATCATTTGTAAAACTTCTTGGAGGAGGTCAAGATAAAGAACACTAAATGTATCAGAGGGTTCTTAGCAGAAAAATGTCACAAAATGGAGAGTGAAATTTGGATAGAAATTTCCAAATTTCACACATGTTCTTTAGATAGAGATTAGCAACTTCCTTTGGTAAATGAGTCCCAGAAATTTAGGAATTTCTTTCCAAGCTTCAGCATCACACATCCTAGTCTCAAGAGCTAGCCATCAAAAAAGGAAGAAGCAGCTACATGGCAGGCACATACTGCAACCGTACACGGCCGTTCACATACTGCAAGCAGTGGTTTCCTGGCCAGAAAATCAATTATTACTGAAAATAATAAACATTGCTGATAACCGTTTTATGTGAAAATCAACACACTGAATCTAGTCCGATATCTGACATCTTGAAGTCAATTCTCCTGGTAGATACCATTAGAAGACAGCCATCTCGCCATACCTATGTGCAGAATTACTCTGTCTCTCTGGGACACTGCTCTGCCCAAGTACTTGCCTGGCCTGATTCTAAAGATGACATTAAGCTGGGCTTCACCCATTTGGGTTAGTAAGGAAGTCAAATTTAATTCATCAGACTTGCTCCAGCACTAATAATCCTCTCAAAAGTCTTTAACCATGGTGAGCTGGCATATCTCAGGCTGTCCATAGTCAGAGTATCTACGCAAAGGGCTAGTTCAAAACAGATTGAGCAGTCACAAGCATCAGAATCTCAGAGGACACTTCTGATCAAAACCCACCTGACACCTAGACACAGGCAGGATCTAGAGTGAAGTGTACACTCTTGCATCATTCTGATCAGATAACAGGAAAGTCAAAAGGTCTGATTAACTATGGAGCTATGATCCAGAAGGGAGATGCAATGTGGAATGGAAGAGAAGCGGGAGGGGGTCTCACAAAGTGTTCCCTAGCTCCCTTCAGCTATATTTACCAAAAGGGATTCTGTTGAAGGGGTAAAAGTCCTCTAATCTCTTTACTATTTTAACCTTTTAGCTGCCCTTTCTGTAGAGGCCACATCTCTAAAACAAATCTGACATCAAGAAATACCTGCACAAAAAATTATCCAAAGGTGGTTAGAAGGAAGAAGCATCTCCCATTTACTTCCTGACCCATGACCCAGGAATTCAAGCCTATTTGATCTGGGCCAGCACTTGTACAGAGTAACCATTTATAGCTGGCTACACGGACGCTATCCTGCTCCTTTTAGGACAATTGACAAAGACATTATAGCTGAACAAAGCAAAACGGTCAATAAGCACTCCAATTATTTTGAGACATAATCACAATCTCTCCCAAATTTACCACCACATCACCTTCTGATTTCTCATGAAAGCAGAAGCATTCCTCAGCCATGTGCAAAACAGCTCAGAATTTTACCATGCTCACAAGGTGCCACTGCCAAGGGATGTACAATTGAAATGATGGTGCTCTTCCTCTCTCGTTCAGGCTGACCAATGCCACAGCACCGTGTTTTAGGACACTGCCTTTCTAAAGCCAACTTTAGCAGGAGTGGAAATATGAGTGGGAGCGCTCAAGCCATTTAAAAGTTCTTCAATGAGCCAAATTCCACTTCAGCGATTACATTCTTGCAGGTTAAAAATCGGCTCCCATTCCAAATGGAGGTCCCTATCTTTTTCATGTCCTGGCCTAAACGATTGCCTAGTACATACATGACAGAATGAAACTATTCCTATGATTAAAAAATTCATTTTGGGTTTTATTTTTTCCTAAAACCCAGACTTTTCCCAATATGCTTTTTTTCCTTCGACCACAGTTGACATCATTTCCAAGACCACGCAAGATTCATTCTCCTCACTTCATTTAGTGCACATGTAATATTTTGGTTCATCCTGTCAGGGTACATCCTCTACCAAAGCAGAAACTGATGCACTGAACAGACCCTTCAGGACCTGTTATGTAGTTCCCCCAGGAATGAGGCACCACTTTTGCAACAACTACATTTCAGAGAGAGGTGGCTCATCTCCCTGCACTGCTGCAGCCTGAGACAGCACTGAGGCAGTTAATTTGCAAAGAAAGAATTTCTCCTGACTCACATTGTTATCCCAACACTCCCCAAATTCCTCAGACTGAAGAAAAAAAAAAAAAAAAATACAGAAAGAACCCCCTGCCGCCCCAAGAAAGCATTCTTCATCAGAGTAGCAAGTTCACTTTAATCAGCGGAGGCAGCTTAAACCCAAGTTCATGGCAGATCTAAGCTGCCACAGAAATGTGTTTTGAACAGAAACATTATGGGAAGCTTCACAAAGTTGTTCTGTGATCCTAATATGAAGTAATAAGCTGTTTACCCAGCATGACTGTACTGGGATTAATTGACAAAGGAGGGGAGATTAATTGCTATTATTTCCCTGTCAGCTTCACTCCTCCACACGCACTCACTGATCTCACAGACTGCTCCCAGCCTCTCACTGTGTTAATGTGTCAGAACTACCTCAGCTGAGACAAAGTCCTTTACCAAAAGCGATATCCAGAAGAGCAACCTGCTTCTAATCCCCTTCAAGTACTAATGAACCCAAATTTGATGCAACAGAATGAACTCTAGCACTCCTGTGCCCATCATCCTGTGTTTCTGTCAGCTTTTCTGCCCATGAGCATGCTAAGAATTGGAAAGGATTAAACAGATGATCTGCAGTTTGGCAAAGCACAATGAAAACCTGAAGTCTGCGAGGGTGCTGGGGCACTGAAGGAGGAAAAGGGAACAGGGCACATACGTGAGTGGGAATTCTGACAAGTAGGATAAACTTTAAACTATCCTTTTGGACAAGATCTCAGTTCATGAGTACAGCATTGTGATTACCCACAAACATAGCAATGAAGAGCTTAGATAAAAGCCTATTTTGAAAGACCTCACCTACAAAAGCAGATTTTTCTTGGCCTAGCCTAAATTAGGAATCCAAAGCAAATGAGATAGGCCAGAAAACCCCACAAAGAATTCAGCCCAGTTACAAAAGGTGTTAACTAGGAGTTGATTTGAGATTCTGGGAGTGAGAATACCTGTGTAATGGCTCTTCCCAGCAAAGAGCTGGACAGAGTTACACCAACATAGCTCAACCACTATGACCACAGAAGGAAAACAGAAAACTTTCCCATGCAAAAGAGGCCTAAGACAGCCTCTGGAATGCTGCTACCTGCTGTTGCAAGAAGTTAAAAGAGATGAGGTTTTCCTCTGGCTTAAAGTTTTTCTTTTTCCCACGAGATGGCAGCCTAGTAACACTGCAGAAAGGTTACATCCACCTCAAAAATACATAAATACAAGATTGTGCTGGGGACCACCTTTCTTATAAACTACTTTTTGGTGTTAAATTGCTCAAAACATAGAGTACATGTGGAATTTGAAGATGCAGAAGACCAAGAACGAATATTTTAAACTAAGATGAGCTTTCGTATCAGCAGCGTACCTTCCCAACAGAGCTGATGTGCAATATTCACTATCCCCCAGTTTTTCAGCTAGAAAACTGAGACCTGTTAGGGTCAGGCAGGGCATTTGTGTAAGAATCCAGACTCCCCATTCCCTTGTAAACAGAGAAGGCTTAATTTGCTCACATCACAAAGACCTTTTGACCTCCTAACATAGCAGATTACTGCCTTCAACCAAAAATCACTGGCTCTTATCATCCAGGGGTGTTAGGGAATGGAGATGTTTTACAGATGTTTTATGTGCTGGTGATCCAATCCACTACAGTCAGTAGTTTGTGACAACTAGAACGTTAAGCACCCCTTTTTTTATTTGACGGCTGATTTTGTTTACCTTCAGAGTACATGTATTTTTAAAAAAAAAAAACCAAAACCAACCAACCAACCAAACCCCACAGTTCTCCCAGTGAACTTTCACTGCAGGATACAGATCCCCTAGATATTCTGATCTTAGGCTCTTCTACACAGTTGATCTTATGTCTCAAAATATAGCCTATCAACTTACTTGACCAAAATCACATAGCTTTCCCATGGCATTTGAGCCCTGAACTGCAGACATCCCACTGCACCACTACCACACTCCCCCCAGTTCATCTCAGTCCCACTCAGCAGCCTGGGCTACCCAGCGCTGGAATCCAGTCCTGCAGCCAGGCAGTAACGCAGCAGCTCAGCATTAGTTAACCAGAAGGACCTCATTCCAGCCACCCCCCTTCACCAACATTACCTGAAAAACCTGGTAGGCAATGACAAAGGAAGCCATTTATAAGGTCCACGCAGAGCCCTCCATTCTGACACGGCTGGGACTCGCACTCATCAATGTTAGTAAAGCAGGTCTCGCCTTTAAAGTGAAAACACAAATAGGCACCTTAAGTGCACCATTGAAGGAAAGAATCTGAATGACAACTGCATTCATAATTTTTTGCACTTCTTTTCTGTCATCTAAAAATGCAAAAGAATTTCTTCAACCATAGCATGTCTCTCCAGACAATCTGGCAAATAGATACTATCAGAGAAACAATTAGGGAAAACGAAGTACGGAAAGGTCAAATGATTTTCCAGTGTCACGAAAGGGAGCAGCAGCAGGATCAGAACTTCTGAACCATTTCCATCTGTGCAATAGTGGACTAAACTATCATTTTTCTCTCAAAAACGAATAAAAGTATTATTGTTTAGACCCTCCTACTGGGTAATTTCCTCAGCTGTTAAATCCAGCCTTTTATACATATCTATAAACCAGGGAAAGGGTGATACTTCAGTTGACCATCCACAGAGCTTCTAGCTCCAAGAGCAAGATATCAAGAACCCCCTTTTCTTCTGTCCACTCTGGTTATACAGTTGCTGTCATGAGAGTAGTCTCATCAAGGAAACACCTAGAAGAGTCATCTGGGACTCCAGGGAATTAGTTTCCTCTGATGAGGAGTTTCACAGATATCCTGTAGGGGCGATGCATGAGACTGACAAGAGTGAAACCACCTCGGCATCTGCATAGCCAGAGGGCATTCATCAAAGCGTTTGGGAAGTGCACAGGCTGTTGCCTCAGCCTTGAGACAGGCTTGCTGGACAGAGAACAACATTCAGACAGCTGTCTGCGATATATTCATACAGTATGTGAACAGAAGCACGTTCCTGGTGCATCAGGCTGCCACCCCTCTGAAGTACCAGTCTTTAAGTGATTTTTGTTGCACAGCTAACATTGCTCCCATTCCTATCTACTCAAACCACGCAGCATCTATCAGGCACAGACAGGATGAACCTTTAGTGCATAGCTCACCTGCAAAGCCTGGCTGGCACGAGCAGAGGAAACCAGCTGCTTGGCTATAGCTGAAATTACTGGGGAAGTCAGGCTGTGTTCCGTAATAGGCTTGGTTGGATCGCTCAAAGCATACACCTCCGTTGTGACAGGGATCTGTCGCACACTCATCCACATCCTCTTCACAGTGCTGCCCTGTGTAACCTGCCAGGAGACATCAGTGTCAACATCACGCACAACTTCACTGGAACTACTCTCCCAAATATTGTGGCTGCCTTGAAGATGAGATAAAGACAAGACAGCACTGCAGCTCATCTAGTAGGGAGTCCCAAGGCCCTCCAGTTTCTCCACTATGGCAAATGCCGGAGCCAAATAATCAAACTGCACAAATGCAGGAAAGCATTACCTCATGATAGAAAAATAAATGATGGAAAATGCAGAAAAGACAAAGAAAATTTTATGGTTGAGAAGCAGGGTGCACTCCCCAGCAATGCGGTCAGTTGGATTTTGGGATGGCCTGTAAAGGGCAGCTGTGGCAGCCTGAATGTTTCAGACAATGAAAAATCATACTAGACCATGCAGTATGATCATTAATTCTTTACTTCTTCAACACAGCAATTTAGCACATGCTCTCCATTGCAGTGTGCCTACACACCAGCATAGCAAAATACATTTCTAACCTACCTGGCCAGCAGGCACAGCTGTAGTTTTTTATGCCCTCCACACATGTGGCACTGTTCAGGCAGGGTTCAGAGGCACACTCCAGGATATCCAATTCACAGTGGTCCCCCTCGAAGCCTGTGTCACTGCAGTCACAACGGTAGCTGTGGGACAGCAAAACAGAGCAATGCATAAGCTCTTACTTTGACTGCAAAGCCCATAGAATCACAGAATGGTTTGGGTTGGAAGGAACCTTACGGATCGTCTAGTTGCAACCGCCCTGCCATGCGCAGGGATACCTTTCACCAGGTTGCTCAAAGCCTCATCTAACCTGGCCTCAAATGCTTCCAGGGATGGGGCATTCACAACTTCTCTGGGCAACCTGTTCCAGTGCCTCACCACCCTCACAGTGAAGAACTTCCTTATATCTAATCTAAATCTGCCCTCTTTCAGTTTAAAGCCATTACCCCATCTCCTATCACTACATGCCCTTGTAAAAAGTCCCTCTCCAGCTTTCTTGTAGGCCCCCTTTGGGTACTGGAAGGCTGCTATAAGGTCTCCCCGGAGCAGACCTTTAGATCAGACCTGGTATCTAATTGCCCAAACAACACCGATTTCTCACCTGTTAATGAGGTCATGACATGTCCCATTGTGCTGGCACGGCTGACTCACACATTCATTGATGTCCACCTCACACTGGATTCCTTCATAACCTGGTGCACAGGTGCAGGTGTAGAACCCAACGTGATCATTGCACAGGGCCCCATTCTGGCAAGGGTCTGAATCACATTCATCTATTTCAGCATCACAGTTCACACCTGTGTTACAAAACAGAGAAATATCTGTGTTACAAATCCAGAAAAGTATATCTGTGCTGCCTGGACTTCTAAGCTGGAATCACAAAATCCATGTTATCAACTCAAACTGGCTAGCATAATGATCTGTTCTAGTTTAGCCTTAAGAATATTGGGAGCTCATAAACACTTTGCGATTCTTACAAATTAAGGACCTTTAATTTTTATTTGCAAACAAAATTATTTTGTCTAGACTTTTGGGATCCTTTGAGGGCAGGGAGGACAGGGACAGGAAAAGAAGAATCACACTGCTAGTCAGTTTTATTTAAACTTTTATGTATGGTATTGCTCTTACAGTTTTAGTTACACATGGTACTCTTCACTTGTGTTGTGGTGCTATTAATCAGATCCAGTGTTCTACATCGGAGGCGGTTGCATTTTGGAAAAGTGATCTCTACCTGCTTCTTCAAAACATTGTTCCATTTGTTTAAATAATATTTGTAACTTGCTTTGAGATTCCTAGGAAAAAAGTATTAAAGCAGTGCAAAACTCTAATTACAGTGATGCTAAATATTACTAAGTAATTTTATTATGAAATGCTATTAAATATTAGGTGTTAGCTCCAGTATTATTAGTCAAGAATAACAGCAAGTCATGCATTTTTGGTCCAAACTCTCAGCTTTCCCTGACAGAATAAGACCTCTTGTGTGACTTCTATGCAACTGTCTTCCATACTACCTATATTCCACCTCTTTGAGTTGTCTGTGGCCTGGCATCACCTCTAAACCTTAGTCATTCCAGTGGCACCTGCCAATCCATCTAATCTCCCTTTCTTGGCAAAGGCTCACCACATAGTGGACATGGCCACCCTAATCCTGACGGAATGTGGGCCCCCTAATCTGCTCGTTCAAACCCGTCAATACCCATGCAAAACTTCCTTCACCCGAATTCCAGCTGCAAGCACCAGGAAACAGCCTGGCCCTGCTAGCCAGTGGTGCTAGAACCTCTGGATGAAGCACTAGATCATAAGGCAAAGCCTCATATTTGACATCTGAATAACTGGGAACACAACAAGCTCCTCCAGCTGCCTGGGTCATTTTATCGCTTCCTCGGCAGGGGAATCCCACAATCCTGAATTGAGGATTCAGCATAAAGATAAAAAAGAAACTGATTCGCAAAGACAGAATTATACTTGATACTCAAAATCAGTAGTAACCTTAAGGCCTACACAGAAATTCTGCTTTTTTCCTCCTTCATCTCTGTTCATTTTTATCAGAGAGAGTGAGTCAGCATCAGCGACTGCATTCCTGATGTTGTAACTTCTCCTCATTCCACTGGTAATCAGCAGCATTCCTTCACAGCAACCTAACTTTAAACACTTCAGTCTGTGACAACGAGGAAGGCTGAGAAAGTTCACGTGCTAGGTGGTACCAGGCAGGCATGGGCGCAGTACAATTGCATTCCACTCCGATAAGCAGGGCAGGAGAAAGGACAACCAACCCCCCACTGCCTCCCTCACAGATAACTCACAGGTGTAGATTACTCTCTGAGTCACCATTAGCACAGATGCACAAAAAGAAGAATCTTATGTCCCATACCAAAAAACATTTACTGGGCGTGAAAGAATTGGAGAAGAAATTGCCAACTAAAAGCCACTTTATTCCAAAAAGACTACTTCCCTCAGAAATCCTGCAGGACAGGACAAAGAACTACTGGCCAGATAGGCAGAGATAAGTTATACCTGGAAACACTAAGTATACATTTCCTGATAATAAATCTCTTTTCTTATGTATCTCCCTTAATTTCATACTGAGAGCTAATCGCATCTACTTTGTATGTAGTACTCAAGTGTCAGACAGTCCACCCACTTCCACTCTTAGATCCACGTCTCTCAACATCCACACCACCCATGGAAATCAAAGCCTCAGCTATTGCCTGGAAGCCACAACAAGCCCTACACCATTATTCACACACAGTACCAAACACTCCAGAAATACGAGTTGTGCAACAGAGATTTAGCCTCATAGCTGTACCATGACAGCTTCTCAGGACAGCTACGAACACTGCAAGACACAGCAGAAGGCAAATTGTGGAACTACACGAACAGTGAGACGCAACCCAACCACCTGGCTAGTACATGAGCACGAAAGGTACCTGTGTAGCCGGGGACGCAGTTGCACAGATAGTGATCCATCTCATTCAGGCAGGTGCCGTTGTTCTTGCAGGGCCGGGAGGCGCACTCGTTGATATCTATTTCGCAGTTGTAGCCTTGGAACCCAGGCACACAGAAACAGCTGTACTCATTCCCCCTGTCCCGGCAGATGGCTCCTTGGGGCGGTGAAGCCAGGCTGGCAGATGCAGGTGTAGTCCCCAGGACCCTCGACACATGACCCATTATTTAGGCAGGGGTGGCTAGAGCACACAGAGCTTTCTGTTTGGCAGCCTTCTCCGTTCAGTCCTGTTTGGCATTTACAGGTGTATCCATTTACACTATCTACACATTCAAAACGAGGATCTTTACAAGGGTTGCTCTCACACTCATTAACATGAATGTTACAATCAATACCTGTCAAGTCAGGCATACAGATGCATTCATATTCCAGGAGTCCTCGAGTCCCATTGCAAATCCTATGGGCAGGACACCCATGTTTAATGCATGCATCATAAAGCAGTTCACAGTTTATGCCCATGTAGGCTACAGGCTCCACGGGGCAGGTGCACTGGTAACCCACTTCCAAATCCTTACAGCTCCCACCATTTTCACATGGGGATGAGGAACAGCTGCTATAATTTTCAGAGTATGAAGTCCCTGTTGAGAAAAGAGACTTTTTGTTAGCCAGCATTTGTAGCCCTAAAGAAAGTTCTTCCGCCGATCACCACGTACAACTCAGACTACCATCCTAAATTCCACACTGCAAGGGGCTGTTCTAGCCATTAGCTCAGGATACTGGAGAATCAAACATTTACTATAAAGAAGACAATACAACATGCCTTCATATGAGGGCAATCAGAAATTTCTTGCTAAGACGGGTGACTAGATGCCTGTTCTTCAGGAGGCACTCACAGACCAACCATTTTACTTGTGCTTATTCACCCCTGAGTCACTCAGACCAGTGAAATGTATCACCTTACACCCATTCACAAAATGAATTTTGTGTAAAATTCAATGACCCTTTTGCTGGTAGAGCACAAGACTTGTGCTTTGAAATTCGGAGGCAGAGGGTATGTTTTAAGATATTGGCTGTGGCTCTTAATGTCCCAGCTGCTCCTTCTGGGGATATGATTTTTTTCTCAGCTAACCCACTAGTGATTTGAAGATGCTGCCTTCAACAGCCCAACCCAAACTCCAAGCTGGCACACTTCACGCAGTCTCTGATTACATGGAGCAGTTCAAAGTTTGATAATCGCTGGCCAGGCACCCTCTCCCCACAGGTTAGACGTGTAAATTTGCACAGCAGAAAACTTTTAGGTGTTATAAGAACAGCAAAGAAGAGCAGAGACTGATGATATTCACTGTACTGATGGCATTTTAGATCCAAATCCTAGTATATGCAGAGCCAAAACAGCAGCCTAATACCCAGATACCAGCAACTGATGTTGAGTCCAGATTCCCCTAATCTGGGAGCATTTGGGTGTGATCAATTTATTCATGCCCAACCACAATGCCTTGTTGTCCCCCAAATGGCAGAGTTTAAAAGGCTCTTGCCCCATTAAGCAATTCCACCATCCAGAAATGTGATGGGACGTACTCATGGGACTGCAAATTTAATTCATATAAATTAGATTATATAGGATACATGATATCAAACAAATTGTTCAATTTAGATATTTTTCAATGGGGCAGAGTGGAAGAATAAGAGGAATCCTCATTTCTCTTCCAAAAGAAATTTTAAATTCACTTTGTGACACAATCTGGTCAAAGGGCAGAACAGCCCAGGGGACAGGAGACAGTTGCCTTGATATTAGAATTAGGATATATGCCCTGGACTCAATGACACAATCATTTACTTTCTGAAGGAAAAAACCCCAAAAAATGGTATAAAGGGACAAAGTCAGTGCAGGGAGAGAACTTCTCCCTTCACAAAGGCAGCAGTCGTGAGCCCTCATCCCACTGCGGCTTTCTGATATCAGAGGCTTTTGTTCTGCTCCATTCCAGGATACATAAGAAGAGAAGCTGTGGGGTAGAGATACCCCAGACTGGTTCCTGCTTAAGTGCCATGAAACATCCAAACTTGGAAGTAACTCTGCAAACAACTATATAGCAGATGTTTTGAAAATGTCTATGAAAAATGGCCACAAAGCAGAGCTAAAGCTCATGAAATAGCAAATGGTATCTGAGAAATGGCTCCTGCTTCTGGTGAGACAATCCTGCCTTTGCCTAGCATTGGAAGCCAAGCAACCCCTAGCATTTAACCTTGGGTTTAAATGCCATTGTGTAAGCAGCTCTTTGCCCTTTCTGCTGCTTTCTGTATGCAACTGTGGGCCAGCCAGTGACAGGAAACTCCAAAGAACTGCAGGTGGAGAGTGACCAGTTACTCTGACACTACCCACAGCTCACCACCCTTGCTGCATTACTGCTAGTTGAGAAATGTTCTTTTAACGTGCCATGCTCCATGCTAAGGATTTGGCAGGATCACACACCACAGCACCACTTCTTAGCTGACCTTACACATTCTCTCATTCATGCCATCATTATCGCAGCCCATTTTTGGTCATGTTGGCCTTGCTCTGGTGCACCTTCTACACACCCAGTAGTTAATCTGTGTCAGTGGTTTTCTATCAACTCACTGCCCCATCAGCTCCCCAGTCTCTTTGTAGCGGAGGGTGGAGGCATCCGACTTCAGGTCCTGAAAGGGATTTATAGGAGACTTTGGTTTACAAAAGCCTGCCCCTGCCCTGACCTCCCCCAAATTCCTCCCTCCAAACGACTGTAGTGTTTCTAAGTCTTGTTTAAGAGGCAGTGTTGATGGGGGAGGGAGGGTGCTCAGGGATTTAGACAGCCCTTTCTCTTCCCAGCATCATCTCTATGGCCCACCCCTCCCTTCCTCTCCCATGTGATGCTGGGGAGAGTTGCTGAGCATTGCACTGTCCAGCAATCTCATTATTCTGCCATCAACCCTTTTATTCTCAGATTTCCAGTCAGGCAGAAAACAAGGATGACGGAATCTGCCTGGAATCTCTGCAGCAATTAGAGTGGGAGCCCAGGAAACTATTCGCAAAAGAGCTTTACTAGGTGGGAGATATGAGCCTTTGTATGTTTAATGAGTAACCAGTCCCAGCTGCACTTTCCACAGGCCAGGAGCACAGCCTGTGATGATAAAAAAAAAAAAAAAAAGAGACCAAGTCCACTGCATGTTCAGAATGACTTCTCCAATTTGCAGCAGACTCCATCTGCAAAGAAATTCACATTTCAACAGAATCACCAAGCACTGCTAGTGTAGGCAGGCTGAAGTTATTTCAAAGGCTACACGCATAGTTTTCTGCTTCCATGATAAGTAGACAGTCTAAATGCTTCTTGCAAATAGAGATAAACATCAAATCCCTTTGCTATTTCCTGTCTTTTCCAAAGTTCTTGCACAACAGACATACCTTTTTCTACCTTCTCTGCTTTGGTTCATCATGTAACTTTGATGCTCAATAATCTGTGTCAGTCATTAATGCCTGCCCATTACAAAAAGATTTGGTGACAAATATATGGCCCCATAGTCACACACAAACTTGTAGACACAACAGGGCAGATCTACAGACAGATACCAAGTCAAGCAAACACAAAGCTTTGCTAAAAAGTCAAAAGGCCCTCTTGGCTTACCGAGGAACAGCGGTATAGTAACAGGGAGAACTTCAATCTCCTCTAAGCTCGCTATGATCATGAACTAGTTACGCGTACTCATAATCTGTGGTGAATAACTAGCTGTGTACAGGGCTGCATAGAGAAAAGCTGAACTCTTGCATTGTTGCTGTACTAGTTGTAGCTAGTTTCTATAACCAAATGTTACCTTAGTTATGTCTAAAAGTGATGACTTCAGCAGGACCTCATTTTGGAGGAAAATGTTCCTTTTTTGGAACAAACATCCTGAAGTAACACAGCGTTGCTCATAAAGGCACGCATGCAGCAGGCTGAGAAGACTGCAGCATAAATCATAAAATGAAACAGTATCTAAGCAACTTCAAATTATTCTGTGAACTGCAGCTTGCAGAATATTACCCACTTGCTTGCCCTACTCAGTGGAGGTTACAGGTGTATTAACAACACTAACTCCAAGATTATAACATATACTCCCCTGTATATAGCATACCTATACTAATACTGGAGAGTTTCCCAAGGGCTAAACATGCCACCGTGTAAATATAGTATAATCCTAATATTCATTCAGTGGCAACGCTCAACTTCTGGCTAAATAATTTGCCATGGTTGAGACACTAATTCAAAACGGAATTTGTTACAGAGTGATGTCAGAGGGGGGGATGTCAGCAGTGAGAAGTGAGTACAACACTTGTGACATCACCAGGAAGTCAAACGCCAGGAAATTCTGCAAGAATTCAGTGTACTAAATGGGTATCAAAGACTTAGACTACCACCTCGCTTGAAAAAGAACAAGTATAACGTTTTTAGCTCTGGTTTTGTTATTTTCATCCATCAGTCCTAGGGCACACAGTAATTCCTCTCAACTTCAGAATAGATTAGTATATGAATGTGAATAGCATATGAATTTGCACCAAATGCTAATAAGCTTAATGAATAAATTAGCTTTTCCTGCTGCACAATATACCAACCATGAAGGCATGTAATTCAGACTTTGCTGTTTCATGAAAATGGTGAAAATCACATCAAAGAAGTCATTCAATGACAAGAGTTTATATTTTTCCACAAAGTAGTTGTTGATGGATTAACAATGACATTCAGGATTTCTCCTTTACTTTTCACAAGAAGAATATGAATCAGTGATGCTTGTAAGTGAAAAAACAATAAAAATACATTAGTCATACCATCCTGCAACCCTACTCTGAAATGAAACTGGAGAAGACTACAGTTTCTTTGAAGAATACGTTCCAGGAGTTTAGGGGTGGATTAGGAGGAACTTCAAAGGCTCACGGAGTTGCATATAAAGCACTCATTGAGCTCTGTCAGGACAGGTCTGGTTTTACACTTTAAAGGTAGCTGACAAAGATTTTCCCTAAAAGATGAGTTTGTGACCTTTTGTATCACTAAGGCAAACAAGCTGCGTTACCAGGCTTTGTTTTAATAAATGGCTTTAATAATTTTATACTTTAAACCTTTACTAAATTATGTCAAAGGGCAGTTGGAACAGCAAGTTTTCTAGCATAAAAAGAGAAATCAGAAATTAATGAGATGCTGGGCAATCTGAGATCCCCCTGGCAGCAGTTCACTGTCTCTCTCCCGGAGAGCCCTGAGGAATCTCTTCCTTCAGTTAAGCTGGGACAAGATGCTGTTGTACTGCACTGGCAGAGGGAGTTGTGGCCACCAGTAAAGACAGCGCAGGAGGAGGAGGTTCTCAAAGAGCAAGGTTTCTGTCCTTTTCTTTAAAAAACAAACAAAACCCCTCAACTTTGTTCTCCATTCTCTCACACGTGTTGTGAAACCTCAGTGGTAATTTCCCCCACAACATGAGTTGCATTGAAGTAACTTCTTTCACAGCCTCCCCGCTCCGTCCTGACATTCCGTTAGCACTGCTGGCAGAGGGTTTTATTAGAGACCCATTACGAGTTGCTAAGACAATACACAGGACAAGGAGCTTCAGTCATTTTATTATTTCACCACTTGCGAGATGCTGCTTGAGCATTGCTCAGTGGCTTCTACTTATTGGGTTTGCTTTTCACATGTTTGTTTTTTTCAAAGTCTTTGGAAACTATGATAGAGGATGGATGCCCTCAAGCTGGGGATACACCTGACCTCCTGGAAGATGCTCAGGGCTTCACTGATAACTACCTTAAAGGTGTTCTTTATGGTCACTTAAAATTCCAACAGGGAAGTGGCAGGCATTGAGGTTATCAGCCCAAAGACTACCTTGTTTCCTTCATACTGAAGGACAATTTTGACATTTTTTTAAAAAAAATTTATTTAATGTGTTATTCAAATTGACATTACCCACAGTCCACTTTAAAAAAAGACAGAAAAACAGAGGATGCAAAATACCAGACTGAAGTGGCAATGCTTTTAAGGGGTAACCAAGCTACACCTATGCCCAACAGTGTTCCCCTGTGACAGGAACCGAGCAAAGGGATGCACACTCCTCTCCTCAAGAACCTGTTACTGGGAAGGATTCCCAAACAGAGGAGGAAAGAGTTTACACACTGCATCTCCTAGCATAGCACTTTTGTTTTCTCTTAAAGTTGCAAACGGACAGGACTCTGGCATATTCTCCTCTTGGTTTAGTGATACACTTTGGGTAAAGACTGCTTCATGCTTACGATTATTTATGTTTTCAAAATTATGACCCAGTCGTGATGTATTAAGCTCCTTTTGTGCATGGATTTGTTATTGAGTTCCTTGACTTCCATGCTATTTTAAATCTTGCTCCCTGTGACTATCATCTTTTACTAAAAGGCACCGCAGGGTTGTGGAGAAAGGTTTCCTTCAGGTGTATTTCACCTGCCCTACTCACTACCACAGGAAAAAAGACAATTTACAACCAAGAGGTGAGAACAGCAGGCTTCCCAGCAGCAGCCTCCAACTGCACTGCTATAGTGATTGAGCTAGAGGAATCTTCAAGTGCCTAAACCGGGAATGCTCGAAACCCCAGCCTGATGCAACTCTTACCAGTCAGGCTGTGCTCCTGCTGATCGCCCCAGCACATCTTCCGCTAGAGACAGATACTGAGGCCAAGGGTAGAAAAGGAACCCCTCCACCTCAAGTATCAGAGTAACACAACTACTAAACAAACTCTGAATAAAGGACTGGAAAGAGTTATGTCTCCATGACAACAGGAAGGCATGTGCTTATATTAGTAAATCCCTGCTGACCTCTGCTGATCTTTCCCTATCCTGGTCAGTGTAAAGGATTAATGAAAGGGGACACACCATGGCCTGTTCCCAGGATCCACACACCAGGAAAGAAGACTGGACAGGCCTGAAAAGGGGCTTTCATGCTGTTCACCCTCTCTCTTCCCCACCTTTGAGAACTTTGGAAGTATAGCATATCTGCTATGGGAGGCAATGGCAGAATAAAATCAAATCCTTTTTTAGTAAGTACTTCCAGTGTACGTGTCCAGGGAATGTACAAGGCCTTTTAGGTGGCTTTAAGCTTCCTAGGGCTTTACAAGCCCCACTTCCTTCTTGACACTGAGAGATTAAACCCTTTCTTCCCAGACCTGAGCAAAGCACCTGCTCCTAGTAACACTAGCATCAGAAAACAAGACCCTGAAATTCTCTGAGACTACTGACAAGCTCATGCAAGCTAATAATTGGCACTGATTTTTCACCTAGGCTAAAATATTCCATAACCTGTATTCCTTGTCCTGTTTAACATGGTAACAGGCATCTTTTGACAGCTGCTTTAACAGTGGGCTTTTCTATTCAACATCAGAAAATCGGATGTGGGCACGGGAAACTTTTCGAAATACCACTGTTTGATCAACTCCTAAGCCCCCGAGCTGCAGCAGCTCACCAGCTCTGCCAGCCGTCGGGAGAAGCTCTGCTGAAGTAGCTTGCTCCCACCTACCAGCTGCTCTCTCTGCCCCCCCCCACCTCCCATCAGCTTTTGTTTGAGTTTCCTGGTCTCACACTCAGGTGATGTCACCATCAGGATCAGGTACATTCAATTTCCCTCGAGATCCCGGTGCCCAGAGGCAAGTCCTTCCTCTCCATTTTTCCATAGCAACTATTTTTTTTTAAATTGGTGCACAAGTAGTATAAAAGGGAGAAATGATACTTCAAGCAAAAATGCAGGCCGAGATACTCTCTGCTGGCTGAATCTAAACATCACCATTATCATCCCGGGTTAACAGCTTATCAGATCTGACAACCTCTGTGAAGCAAGACATGACACTATGAAAAAAAAAAACCCCTCAAAATAAAGATTAGATAATCAAAAAGCAATATTGGCATTAAGCAGGTAGTACCTCTATGACAATACTGAATAAATGGCCCAGCAAGATGCTAGGGATCCTAGCAATGCCTAGAGCATCTTTTAGAAGAGTCATTTTAAAAAGAGCCTTACAATTCATGCCTTTGATGTATCTTGTACAGTTTTGGTAGATGAAGCACACAAGCCCAGCATCTTCGCCAACTGCCTGTTTGGATACTAATTTAAAAGCCTCTAGTGAAGTCCCTGCACACAATTCAGATGGCACTTTTTCCTATCCAAAGTTTTAAATGGATATTGTGCACTCATCGCTTCCCAGCCTACTTCTTACGTTGTTTTTCTTTGCTACTGTAGACCAACAAGTTCCAGACCACAATATTTGCATGCTCGCTTTTTGATGTGACGGAGCTTTTTCATGCCAGAGGTATGTACACAGTCTACTAGTGTAAAATATTTATAAAGAATTTATGAAGGCCTAGACCACTAGACTTTCATTAAGACAGGCATAAGAAGATGTGGCTCAGTTTCCCCTTGCGAAATATGCAGAATATTTACCCCCTCAAAGAAGCAGAATGCTGATTCCTGGCTGTCTCCCACCCAGCTTGCCCAGTGAATTGCTGAATGGTGCCAAATGGTGGGCAGCAATCCATAGGGCTGAGCAGTGCCCATATTATGGTCAGAGGCATTAACAGCATTCATCAGAAGTATCACTTCAGGGCATTAAACTTATTCTTAACACAGAACAAGTAGCTAAGCTAGCTTGTTTTCATTATCTGTTCAGCGTTTTAACGCAGATTTGAAGATGTAACTCCTATTACCATGCTTCTAGAACCTGGAGAAAGACAGGAGCTATAAAGCCATGTTTTATGATAGTATTGCATATGTTGCCACAGTAACTCTTTGATCTTCTGTGGTTATGGTACCCCAGTATTTTCCCTTAATAAACACTCCTCCAAGCTGACCTTCATGGTTTACACATTCTCTGATCTCTCAGCCATTTCCACAGATCAAACACGGAGACAGGGGGCTTCCTGTGTATTCAGTTAATCAGATTGAGTCACAAGCTTTAATTTCCAATTCTTATTTAAATAAACCGACAATCAACAGAACACCTGAAAAGACTGTATTTATTTGCTTCCACGTTTTGAGGCGAATAAGATTTAAACTGTCCATATGTCCGAGCTAATCTCAAGAGCTTGCATCTGAGCAGATAGCAAACTGCCAGAAAAAAGGTTTGTCTGCACATGTTCTCTCTCAATAGGCATCCAAAGCATTTTCCAGGCCAAAGGTATGTGAATTACCATGCTCTTTACTGGCTAGAGCTGTGGGAACAGAAATGAGTAGACACTCGGTTCTGCCCTCCAGAATCTCCTTTAGACCACAACAAATTAAGGTGAGAGCTCTTCTGCCCATTACACAGACAGCAGCAGTAACACTGGAGTCACACACAGAGTCTGTACCACTGTCCTGCTGGAGTTTATTTTACACAACTGGACATAGTGTGGATCTGGCTGCAGGATGGTCTTACGGTTACAGCTTGCAACAGGCCATCTGGATAATCAGAATTTTCTCAAAAATTTTGAACAAGTAACTTAGCCACTCTGTGCTTCAATGACATTTAGACTCAGACAACTAGAAATAAAATAAAAGTAGTCATATGCCTCACAAGGGCGAGAAATGGCATCTCCTTATGGCCTTAAAATTCTACGAGTGCTACATAAACACCATCATTCACTGCAGTTAAAATCTGGCAGAATTCTCCTTGCAAAATAGGAGCAGGTGGAAAGACTATGGAAATTACTGCTTCCCTTGAGCTTTGCTGGCTATATCAAGATGTGTCATCCACCTGCACTCCAGAAGAAAACAACATTCTCAGTAAATCACTGTTCCAGAAAAGAGCTTTACCCAAGAGTGAAAAGCTACCAGTGCAATGGTCAAACAGCACAAATCCCCAGAAACAGGCCAGCTCCCTGGCAGCCACATACTGAGCAATACCATATATGCAATGGGCCTTCCTTCTGCACCACACAAAGCCACCATAATTGCTTCACACTCCAAACCAGTAGCTATGGTTACTAGACACAAAAGACAGTCCTGCTGCTTCCCTGTGGCCAGAGGAATTCCAGGCACTTGGAGCGAATGCACCAGACAAAGAAACTGGTATAAGGAAGGGGGGGGTAAGGGGGGGTGGGGGGAATCACACAAAAATCAAAACACATTTTGACTTTCATATTCATAGTCTGAGGTGATCAGACCAAAGGAAATTTAGGGAGGGTTCAGAGGGGGAAAAAAATAATTAAAAAAAAGACTGTTGGGGAATCAAAGGAAAAGTTGAAAACTTTCTCCAACTCTCAAAAAGTACATGTAGCCAGTAACATGAGAAAATGCCAAACGCGGTGTGCAGCAGATATTAGCAGAGAAAAGGCAATTTGACTGTATTTTCTGCATGTTCCCCATATGCTACCTCCACTTCTTCATGTCACTGATCATTCCTGTCCTAGCTCAGTGGAAACCAAACAGGACTTTTATATACAGATACTGGCCTGGCAGTGCTGAGGAGAGGATAAGGAGGCCAGTTCAATCCCAATCATACTTTCCAGTAAAAGGTTGAACATGTTCCTGACATGACCTTATAATCCCTAGATGACTAAAACAGATGTCTAGGCCCAGCAGATCACCAGGCACCCACTCCAGAAGAAACAGAGAAATCTGTTTTTCAGGGAGCATAAAAAATTGTATACAAGGGTGACTTTTGGAGCCCAAAGCCATGTTGATGTGAACTTGAAGAATCCCAGTATACTCAAGTGTTCAATGTGGAAAAAACCAAAGCAAATCAAACACCTCCATCAGTGTGATAGACTTTTTTGTTTCCTCATCACTTCTTGCACTTTCAGGATGGATCTGCTTTCTTCAAAATTTCTAAGTGAGAATACTCATCTGCTGTCTTCTTCCTCCACTTTTTGTACCAGAGGCATCTGGCACTTCAGTGTATTAGTGTACTCCCCTATATACACTCCTCTTTCGCCTAAATGTATAACTAAAGCATATAGAATGGAAATAAAGCTCTGCATTTCTTCTGTATGGACATGACTGTAAAATTCAGAACTTTTCAATGGAGAAGGTGGTTACTATAACAGCTGAATACTTCATTACATGAAAGTGCACACTTTTAGCTCTTGTGAATAAATGCAGGCATACACGTGCACAGAAGGAGAGACGAAAGGAGACAAGAAATACATAGAAGGAAAAGCATTTCTAGAATGAAATGCCTGTTCATCTTCCAGACAAGAAGTTTTCAGACTTCAAATCTAACCGTGAGAGTGTCGTTTTGTTCAGTTACCTTTGCAATACAAGGGCAGATCACAGATTTGATCCAAAGTCACTGCAGAGTAGCTGGGTAAGAATCAGGCACGGAAGACGAAAACTTACCCCAAAATAAGAGGAAAAGCGGCAGCAGGCGAGCAGCACTGTACGCCCTGGATGCAGCTTGCTTTAATTCCATGACAGGTCTAAGAGCGGCTGTTCTAAAGACCTCAGGGGAGAAGCAGTAGTTGGAAGGCAGCAAACGCCAGCTCTCCCCACATCAGGGGCTGTGGGGCAGCTCCTCCGGGGCAGGCGCCGGCCCCATGCCCTGCCGGCCCGGGGACCAGCACTGCGGCGGTGGACAGAGTCCCGCTCCGCGCCCGGCGCGCCCCCCGTGCGCCCGCAACGAGGGGAAAACGCGGCCCGGATCGCACTGGAACGAACTGCGGCGGTGGACAGAGTCCCGCTCCGCGCCCGGCGCGCCCCCCGTGCGCCCGCAACGAGGGGAAAACGCGGCCCGGATCGCATTGGAACGAACTGCGGCGGGCGGGGCGGCGGGAGGGCTCCCGCGGCCGGGAAGAGCCCCGGGCCGCCCAAGGCAGCCAGGAACTGAAGAACTGGGAGATTCACAGCACGAGGCAAAAAGGAAAAAGGACCCTGTGTGGTTTTTTGGCTTTCTGTTTTTCCAACTCCCCCTACCTAACGAAGAACACAAACCTGGTGTCTCCTCCATAGCTGTGACGGGAGCTCAGAACCGGCTGGGGGGCTGAGGTGGCCGGGGTCATTTCTAGGATGCAGGCTTCTGTATCAGTTTGTATTTACAGACGAATTCCAGATGAAGATCAATCACAATTTTCTGATAGAGGCTGCTTTGTTCAAAGAGAAAAAAAGACCAAAAAAAGAGACAAAAAGCACAGTGTTAACCCCCAAGAGCAGAGGTAGCCCACATGAGTCTTTACTGCTCTCGCTCATGCATCATGAGATGTGTGAACCCACAAGACATACGAACCCACAAAATGTACATGAACCCTCTTTTCCCAGTTAAGGAACAGTTACAGAGGCCAACAGGAGAAGTATCTGCGTAACATAAGCACCAAATCCCATCACGACCTTTAGATGCATGTGTTCCACCTTTCAGAAGTAGAAAAAATTATCAGTGTCCACTGTTTTATGAGAGTAACTGGAAAAAGACAAGAGTCCAGATTCAGTTGTGACCTCCTAAGTATCTCTAAACCCACATTACAATTGGATTAAATTAACCGTAATGAGAATTACGTACATTGCCTTACCCTTCCACTGACAACTAAAAATAGGAGGCAGGTAAGATGCCATACAAATTCCTAGTTTAAACAAGAAATATGCAAGATAGCAAGGAATGGGTGCAGATGGGCCTGGGCTGCGCATGATGAAAACAAACTAAATGACTCATTGTAGGACTGCTGTTATCTCCGCATCCTTGCGGAGGGGACAGAGGCTGACGGGCCATGTGCGGGGAAATGGGACATTTACTGCATTGTTTGTACCTTCAGTGCAGAGAGCAGAACAGTCACCGCAAGAGTGTTTTCAGCACCAAAGCACCGCCGTTCAGGGAGGAATGGTTCACCTCACTATCCTGCCCCGGAATGCTCCAAAGATGATATAGCGCGTGTTATCAACCTTATCTGGACCACCCTGCCCCCACTTTCATCTCTGGTGTCTTCCGTCTGTTTTCTCAAGATCAGCCTCAGTATTAGTTTCTTGCCAGTTACCACAACCATCTGGAACTAATTTCTCTCTCTTTAGAGTCTCATTTTGCTGTCAGGGGACTTAACCAAGCACTGCCACGTGCAGAATCTTTCTGCTCAGAAAATTTTTCCCTCACCTGCATGAATTATCCTCCTAACAACTCACCTTTTCCAAATCAAAGCAAATACATCTGAATCCATCGCACAATTAACACTGCAAGAAACCACCACTCTTCCTCCACTGAGTATGGCCACTTCTGTGAGTTGACCAGTGCAATATTTTACACCACTTACGAAATAAAACTATCCATAGTAATTTATGGCTCACATGTCTACCTGCAGGACATGCTCAGCTTTCATAAAACAGAATTAGCGTAACAAATCCCCACACATAAGAAAGCAGAGGCCCTCCCACAGAGGCTTAGGTCTCATGCAGCTCTTCTGCTACTGCTGTGTGGCCTGTGGCACCTCCTACCCTGGCAGAGCCATGAGCTACGAAAAACTTGTTACACCCCTAGCTAGACTCAGGAAAGAGCAAAACAGTTTAGCAGAGGCTAAAAAAGTTCCAGAGAGAAGCTCAGGGTCTCTCAGTACATTTGAGACCATGTCTCAAGCAGCAGCTTCTTGTGCTAGTGACTGAGTTTTACTCTGGAGACTTCGCTTGGTCTTTCTGTCAAGTTAATGTTGATGGGTTTGAACGGAACTGCTAACACGGCCGATATGTCAGTAGTACTGCACATGCAGGAATGCCATGAGCGGTGCCTTTTTGAAGGTACCATTTCACGCACTTGTCACAGCAGGATTTGGACTTGAGCATCCTAGGAAATGGCAGCAGTATGTGGTTCTCAGCCAAAATCTTCCACAGACAGGGGTGAGGCACTCATGCCTCTACTGCTACAGGACACACGTATTGTGAGTTCGGGGGTTGGAGCGGGTTACAAAGGACAATTCTCTTGAAAAAAAGTGTTCATTTGTTCTCTATGACCACCGTTAACTGCTAGCACATCCAAGTGGTCTGCTGGGACTTAAGGCTCATTTAGTGTCGCTCAAAACCCAAGCTAACAAAGCCCGCCTAGGTCAAGACATCCGACTTCCTTATAATAATCAAAATACCTTAATCCAGTGTCTACTTGTGAGGATATTAGAATTTAATTTTTTCAGCGTTCATGGTTGCAGTTTTATGAGATTTTGCCAGCATAAATGGCAGACCATTTCTGTGCTGGACCCTTGGGCATACAAAAGCCAGTGTGGGTATTAACCAGCTTAGTCTAATTAAAGGATCCTAATGCAACTCTGTTAAGGCCCTGATTTGTTAGGCTTGACTACATTTCCAAAGAAGGAGCACAATTGGGTGGATTTATTATCTAAAGCATAAGCTCCAAGTCCTTAGTCATGCTTGCTAAAGCCTTCCCCAAACTGGCCGTGGTTTGTGCTACCTCCGCATCGCTGCAGTCCAACGTCAGTATAATCTGCTCTTTACCATAGTATTAAAACTAGAGCCAAAGGACACAGCTGCTTTTGCCTGTGTAACTCTCATTACAGGAGACTTAAGGACAGCGTAACAGCGAGGCTTCTATTCTCAGCCAGTAGGCAAGAAACTTTGCAAGCCAGAAATGCATGCCATGAAAATGGGGCAGCAGTAGGCAAGCTGGATTAAGAGAAAAGGGAGAGAGTAGGTCCGGGGTACTCAGCTGAACCTTTCTGTCTTCTTATTTTATAATTTGTTGTATACTTTTCACAAAACAATCCTACATATTTTTCTACAAACAGTTCAGAATGAACTGCACAGCAAAGTACCTAAGCAAAACGGTCTGCGCTTTCCCTTCAAAGAACAACATATGCTTGCATATGCTTCACAATCTTTCCTCACACAGGGCTTAAAATAATCCTAATATTACAGACTGGATACTACAGCTTAGACGTGTGATATGACAGCCAGTATCACAGACAAAGCTGGTAAGAATAAAGGCATCTCCTGCCATACACACATATGGTACCTGCCTCACAGGAGAGAGCCTCAGCTTCCTTCCTCACAGTTCTGGAACCTCACCACTGAATACAAATCTACTTTTCTGAACTGAACAATGCAAGCTAACAGCAGCAAAGCCTTCCGATTTTTTCCCCAGCTTCATTGTCTGAGGGTTATTAGGCACAACCATGAACAAAGGAGCCCATAATAACAATGGCTGCAGAACTTGAGAAGTTGAGGTAAAGAAACAAACTTCCAGTTCCACTCAAAAACAGCGTGCAAAAAATGACTGCTTCAAGTATGCTCTCCTGCTCTCAATCACTGCTGAAAGGTGCCAGCTATATTTTCAAAAAGTTCAGGTTTTGGAATTTCAAGTCTACAGACTCACAGGCCAATTCTGTAAACCGAAAACTTCAAATGCAGTTTGGTGATGTGATGCTTGAGGATTCTCCGGGGTCCAATCTCTAACTGGCTCTTTCCTGTAATAACCAAAGTTATTGCCCTTAACATACATTGTCACCACCGTTCCATCTGGCCACTAGATGTCCCTTCTGCACTGCACAAATTCAAGCAAAGGCCATTGTGTGAAAACAGGAGACTTGAAGAGAAATTCATGTATCGCCAGCGCTGCCAAACGAATGCAACTAGACACATCCTGAAATGCTGAGGACTGTGCCAAGTAGCACACTGAACACCACAAGACCTGCTGCAACATCCACACATCAGAAGAGCCAAGGAACAGGTTTGTTTGCAAGTCAAAACTTCAAAGTTGCTATTAAAACTTGGCAAGAGCACACAAAATTTCCAGTTGCAAGACATCCTATTGCACTTTTTAGACCCAATATATTTATTTTCCTACTACTGCTAAGCAGAACTGATGGCAAGTAAACCATGCTGCCTGATAAGAGTATTGAACATATGACACTGGTCAGTCCTAGGTAATGGCAGTGAAAGGTTGCTATTTCTTGCTATGCAGTAACTCAACAGAGCAATGCAATGGATGGTCAGAGTTCTGAACCAGTCTCACTTTCCTGGAACACAACAATTGATGTCGGATAAAATTGTAGTGTTGAGGAAGAAGAGGGTTAACAGCCCAGTAGGACAGAGGCAGAACAAACAATTATTTATGAGAATTTTATAGGAATTATCTTTGTGGGTTAAGACTGAATATAGCATACGTATCCGTACGTTTGCGATCTAACCATATGCGTAGGTTTGGGGTCTAACTCTTCCCAGACATGCAGCCCTGCAAGCCTGGCCATCAGGCGCCATCCTGTGGCAATGGACTCTCACTCCTGTGATGCAGCAGTGACCAGGCTCAAATGCACAATTCCTGCCAGTCATACAGCTACAAACAGCAAACAAAATCCGCCTTAACTGAGAATCTGGGACAACATCACGTCCCTCTTAAAAGAATATCACTTCTACAGAGAAATGACATCTTAAGCAGAACTTTTTCTAGATCAGTATCACCAGCAATTTCTTGGAAGACTCACGTATTTGTCAGCAGACTATGGGAGGTCTAGGGTTAGGATTTGAAGGGACAAAGTTGAAGCAGGTTTGCCTGAAGTCTGAAATCACCTACTCTGCCTTGCAATATTGGCTGCTCATGCAGAGATCTTCATTACATGCCTCATTCCGAAAAAGAACAAATTGCAAGGACTGTAACAAGGATACAGGCATAGCACCTATAGTTTCCTCTCCAACATATAAGCCCATTCACAGCATATGCAGACTAGGCCATAGCAAATATAGGGCTGTACTTCTGCCAAGTTATCTCTCAAGTAAGTTACAGAACTCAGGCTCTAACCATGTATATACCCTTTGATCTATGTGAGACCCTGCTGGAGTGCTGCAGGTCAACTTTAAGCACCTTTGATCCTCTTCCACTGCTTACAGCTGCCTCAGTGGAGGTGAATCCCTTCCAAGCGGCCTCCCTTGGCAGATGGGAAGATGAGAATGTTGATCAGCTAACAGGAAGCAGCTAACAGCGTAAAAGAGGTCTCAGGCAAGATTTTCTGCAGTAAAATGTTATAGCAGGAAGAAGGATGTGTTCAATACATTGCCTGGATCTAAGAGTGTTTTGAAGTTGGGTAGACTATTGAGAGGCCTTTTTGCTGCTGTTTCTGTCAAAATGATCCAACATGCCTGTAAATATCCCTTTTCACTATGACTGTCACCGGTTAGAGGGAGCCTCTCAAGCCACTGGAGGGCAGTGCTGGGCAGTTTTCTGATCTACCAGCCTAAAAACAGCTTTGAAAGGCAACCTCCTGAATTAGCATATGTTTGTTGCAAATGTCTGCATTGCTGGCAACCCTGGAGTCATGCTGGTGCCTAGGGCGCTTAGCAGGCTTCAGGGGAAAAGCTAAATGCTCAGCCAGAACCAAAGGAACCTATAATCAGAGCCAAAGGAAGGGAGCTATGCCCTGCAGCAGAGCCTGGGTGAAAGGAACCTTGTAATGCAAAAGTTTGCACTCTGTGAAGGCCAAACACGGGGGTGGGGGAAAATGGAATTTTGGAAAAGCCCCTAGCTGGACCTGAAAAACAAACACATCTAGCTGCACCATGTGAGCTCTGTGTTCTGAGGCAGAGCCTAGCCTCAAAGTCCTGTACATGACATCTATCTCTGCCATGGAAATGACACCTTTGAATACTGCGTAAATCAGCAAGCTCTGCCTCATTTTCCTCCTAGATGTAATCTCTGTAGTCTCTCACAGACTTCATACACATAGTCTGCTCTGTAATGAGGCCTCTGGGAAAAACTGAACATTCTTACCACAGTAGGTGGCAGGAAGTAAAATGGATGCAGACCACGGACGTGCCACATGTTGAGGAATGAGTAATTTTCTCCAAGAAGCCAAAGATACAGGGCTTGTTTTTATATATGTGCACCTTAATAAAAACTCTATTCGAGAAACACTCTTACTATCTCCAAATCTGATCCAGGTAACTAAACAGACACATTTGTCAACACCAAGGCAAGAGACAACTATACAGAGACAGCCTTATGTTCAATTTCCTGACTCACAAGCTGGGCCTACTGTCCAGCTACTTTCAGTACCTTAGGCTTGCACACTCATGACTTTCTAGGCCATGTTTCACAGCATTATTAGCATAACGACTGACTGTGCCACAGGGACGAGTAGCAAACATCTTCTAAATTAACTTTTGTTCTAAGAGGATTTCAGACTGAAGCCCCCATGTGAGTCAATGGTTTCTTCTTCACAGATGCCCCAGAATAACGGCTTTACCTAAACTGGGTGTGCAAAAGTTGCTGGGTCAGCTATCCCTTGGATAAGAGGGTCTGGCAGCCTTGCAAGGATTACTGCTGCACACACTGGCACGTGGGCAGACATTTCATTTTGCTGAGATGCTAAATCCTGGTGCTTCCATCACCATCCATTTGTCAGATTGCTTAACAAACCTTTAAGAACAAATACAGATCTTTACTGTTAACAGCATTCAAGCTTGTTCTCATGGTCTTCAAACAGTGCTTCATCCCAGTGTCGATAACGCTGAATCTATTTCATGATTAGGACTTGAATAATTAACTTGCCATCACACTGGCACCAATCCTTCCAGATCTGCTCTGTATGTGCAGACCCCTCTTTAAGAAAAAAAAAATATTGTGTAAGTCAGCAAATTTAATTTAATAGTGTATATGCTTGTACTCCTGACTGGTTCCTTCTGGCATAGAAGTTTTGATGATGACCAACAACATTAGTACTGCTTCGGCAGCACTAATGTCAGATGAGAACAATCTGAGCTGAGAGACAATCCCACATTTCGTTAATGCTCTCATTCTCTATTAGTACTGCTGCATTAGTGCAAACTGAAATCAAGGACTAGGGACCTACACAATTAGATGTTACGGATATATAAATTCCCTGCTGAAGATAGGTCAACATCAGTTATGATAAATACAACAGGTGAATTGTACCAATATACTAAGCATTTTCCCAACTTCAGAACAGTGAAGGTTTATGAGTGATCAGTTACAGGTCTTAAGATATCAGTGATCTCAAATCAAACTTTATTTCAAAGACCTGGTAAAAAATAAACTCAAAAGATATGCCCACCTTAATTCTATGATCCTTGCAGACTTAAATCAGGCCTAATCCCTCACGTCCACTTCTGAAAAATATCCTTGTTTGCTTCTAACTGCATAACTGGACCAGAGACAAGGGTAGGTTTCTAGGACTTCAGCACTTCTCCCTGCCCTGAGAGAAGCTCTAGTTTGTTCCACTTCTCTTAGGGACCATGGTTTATGCACATTCTCTACTTCGTGTCTTGCAACAGCCGGCAAACCAAGCTCCTGCTGAGCTTCTGCAAAAGGGGATATTGATCTGCAACACAAGTGTGTGAATCTTTAGCTCTGCTAACTGGTGTGCTGAATGTGCATTGATATGAGAGTTCATCAATATGTCCAAAACAAAAACTGCTCAATGGCCTCTGAAAAAAAAGAAAAATGAAGCTTTTATAGCATGCCGAATTAAAATGCAGTTTATAATCTTGATTTATAATCAAGAAGTCCAGCTATGATACAATCAACTTTCACATACACAGTACATCACATTGCACAATGTCAGTATGGCTTTCTTGCTACAATGGGCAAAAGGACCTGTGATACCCAAGTCAGATGTCTACTGCCAGTCCAGCCTTGTCGTTCACCAATTATACATACCATTTCTGGAAAGAAATGTTATAATTGACAGCTTATTGAAACACGATCCATTTTATCCCTGAGAAACTCCATTGCAATTAAGTCAACCCTATATATACTCCAGTAAGAAGCATCATCTTGTAGCTTTAAAGAAGTATTCCACAACAAGGCCAGTTTGTCAGCATCGTTTATTATGCTTGAATGCTTTATGAGACAGAAGTCACAAACCTGACAATTTAATTTTCATTTGCTTCGGGAGTGACTGCATATGCCAGCCTAGCTGTACTACCTGGGCAAATGATGAATCCTTCTGCTTGCAACTCAGTTTTAGGTCCTCCTCTTTCTATTACAGGACATGACTTCAGAAAAATTTCCTTTCCTGTATCTGTGACCAGAAGGCAAGCCAAAGTATAGATGGCTGAGCTTCCTGTAATAGCAGAACAGTTGCAGAAATCTAATTTCACTCCATGGTGTATGAATCAATCTCTGGATCTTTAGCTTTGCTAACCTGTACGTTTAGTGTCACAGATGTTTCACGAGGGCCTATCAATGCTTTTAAAAAAAAAAAAAACCCTTTGGCTGAAGATTTAAGCTCCATTTGATCCTAAAGCCTTTTTAATGCATGACTCTGAACCAAGGGACTTTGCATATTTCTGCTAGTCTCACTTCCCAGAAGGTCAGTAGGGCAACCACTCTGGAGAAAACCGACTCCAAGAAGCAAGGAGAAAAATCTCTTTAGATGTCTGTGTTCTGAGAAAATGACAAACCACTGTCACTTGTACTATATGAGAATAAATGAAAATTTCTTCAATTCCATTTCTACCTCCCTGTAAAACTTCTTAAAACATAGGTTCCCTTTGCTTCTGCGTTTCATTTGATTCAGGCCAGACGATGTAACATGGAGATTAACCGCTACACAGCGCCCTGTATTTCTGAGATTTCACAGCTTCATTTCACTTAGAAAGGTAAAAAAGTCAACCTGCAATACTGTCAACTGTATGGGCTGTTACATTTCCTCTTATAACTTGGGGAATCATACAGCCATTTCCCTGAAATCCTGAATGAGCTAATGATTACTTTAAATTTTTCTTTGTTAGTCACAGTTAACCCTAAGTAGCCTTCAGAAGTGCACACTACATGTGAATGATACAGCACCTCTTATTATAGCAACCACCTTTCAGGAGTACTTGAATGAGAAAACAAAAGCAACCAAAATGCAGGGGAGAAAGACAGGAATGTCGGCAGATTGTTTTTCTCCCTTGAAACAGTTTCCTCCCATTCAATAAGAGGTTATGTCCTTCAGATGTGATTTTAAAACAGTGAATCCACTCCTGGCTATTAACTTCAATGCTGATACATACTTAACTCCAATTTCCTTGTTTATTTCCCCTCAGTAACTTAACCCTGCTGGCAACTTTTGTTAAAATCAGAAAGCTGGCACTTTGTATTCCCACCACCAAAAATCCACTGGAGTTAACAGTGAAGTCAAAGCCACAGTTCATCCTCTTTCCATGACTTTAGAGCTCATAATCCTCCATTAAATTAGCCAGTAAGGACGGTGATTTGCTGATTCTGCCCAGCAGAGGACTTGATGTCTTGTCTTTTTCTATCGCTTTGCAGAAATGGTACTTCAGTTACAAGCACATCCTTGTGGGCTGATGGAATCTCACTGTTAGGTCAGAACAGGTTCCTACAATTTAGAAACCAAATAACTTATTTGAGCAGTAACACAGAGGAATTGCCACGGCAGCAATGGACACAATGCTTCCCAAGTCATTCACCCATCTTCAGCTGAAACTGAGCTTCTGGGGGTGAAATAAGGTCAAAACAAAGTAAAGAGTGAAATGGAATCTGTCCGACAATAAGCCAGGTGTCAGGCGCCCGATCCACAGAGCCTGACCAAGGACAAAGCGGTCGTTCTCTGTTAGTGGTGGTGGGATGTTGGGAATTTTGAGCAGATGTTAATAGGATGAATACATACTAGTCGTGCAGCCTCAGAATGATAATGGCTCTAAATACCAAAAGCATATTGATCTCCTGAAGTGCATAGTCAGAACATCTAATGGCACTAGAGAGAGCAGGGAAACACTCAAAAGAGGGAGAAAAAAATAAAAAGAAAAAGATGCTTTAGATTGGAGGGGTTTACGAGTTAAAAAAGCCTTGGGGCACACAGGGAATGTTAAAATGCTACTGCACATACAGACACAATACGGAGGGATGCCAAGAACGCGCACTTTGTGCATAGGAATGGAAGAATGAATTTACAGAACTTGTATGATTATAACAGGCCTCAAACACTTCTAGGTAGAATATTAGAACCAGGAAGAACCTAAAGAGGAAAACAAATTCTTACTGCACTGTCCTGGTATATCAAAACTGTGGGAAAAGAAAAGCTAACACCAGTGATGCAGAGAATGCAGATACTGTTCAAAAGAAATTCAAAGGGAAATTCTTTTCTCATTTCTAATCTGCAATGTCTTTTTCAAGTGCGAGACATTTGAAAGCTCCTTTTTAAACAAGGGCTGTGTAACTGGGAAATTCAATTCCTTCTCTTTGCTTTGATATCTATTTAGTACAGCAGTATACACACCGCCAAAAGCAAAACGTTATCCTCCAATCTGCACCAGAGGACCAAGCGGTCCAATGACATACGCTCCCTGCTCCATGGTACTGATCCAGTTTTTTCACCATCTCATAAAAGTACGTAGGTCTTAGAAGGAAGACAAGACTCCAGGGCAACAGGACTGGAAGTTATCAGCTTGTTCAGAGTTCTTTTTTCACGAGGTACAAATCAGGCTAAGCTACACTAACAAAAAGATCATTGTAAAGTTCACTCTCAGCAGTGCCACCATAGGAGCATATCATAATTCTATGGACTCCAGTCAATAGTGGTATATATCCACTGAACCACTAAGGACATTAAGCAAACACAGAGAAGAGATGAGAAAAGATTCCAGTTGTCCTGAGCTTCCCACTCTCTGACCACAAAACCGCACTCTCATATCAAAAGGGGAATGAAACTCAAGGGACATTTTAATCCTACACCCCTGCTCTAATTAATAATCCTCCTTTATCAATATTTGATAGAGCTGTTATTGTGTCTCCTCTGACCATTACACTTTTCATATAATGCTCTGAATTAGGCTGCTCTGTAACAACGTAATAGCAATGTACTCCTTTTGGGGTAACACAGATAGAAAAACTGGCACCTTCTTTCCTAACACAGTGCCTTTCCAGAAGCCCCTGCTTCAGGACTAGCCTACGAGATTGACAGCTATAGCATATGTAACTGGGTAACAATTTATGCAAAAAGATATATTGACTCAGCCCTAAATGACCCCTGCCCTTTGTGGCCCACTATACCACCATCATATGGAAGAGAAAATACATTCATATCCTGAAAACCAACCCAAAACATAGATAATGTTGTGCACAACAGAGAACAGTCATTGTGTATACTGGCATAGAGAATCACAGTTAATAAGGCACAAAAGCGATTATGACAAGAAAAACTGACAATTTTTTGTAAACTGAAGTGTTGAGGAGGAGGATGTAGACTACCCTGTGCTAAACATAACAAATGCCCGTCCCTCACCACAAAACCTTCATTCATGTCACACAAACTCACTTAGATGAGTACGTGATTAGGTATGCTGTTGTGCTTGCATTTCCACAGGGTTAAGAGGTTACTGCTGCCACCCAATTACTCACCAGCACAGCTCCACAAGAAAGCACTCCCCCTCTGCTTTGCATGCGTAACTGCAAATGCAATAACTCCCAAAACAGATGTTGTTAACATGATCAAGAATATTAACTCAGCAATTGCAAATGCTTAAACTAATGTGAATTGCTTAGGTAAAAGGCAGCTCAAGAACAATTATACACAGCTAGATGAAAAGTAAAACATTCCACAATCCACATCACATTCTTTAAGGATCTTCTTTGGAAAACAGAATACATACTCAGAATTCTCCATCAGTGCAGAATCCTTAAGATTAGTCCCTGCTGCTGAAGAACTGAGACACAGGGAAAGGCAGTACAGATTCATGGATATAGAAAGTGCTTTTCCCGTACATTCTTCAGTCTCCCAATTTCTGAATACTGTACCTTTCACCTGCAAGGGATCTTACATACACACAAAAAGTAAAAGTAAAACATTGAAGAGAAAAATAACCTGCTGACAGCAGAGAAGCACTCAGCCTGTGCATTTTGCCAGTGCTGCCCAGCTTGCTTCTCTACAGGACAACTGTTCCCAAAGCGGAGGTAGGGGCTGAAGTATGGCAGCACACTGGGAGGCTTACACTTTGTCAGATCACACATTTTCCCAATTCCAGGCTTTAACTGCATTATACAAAATTGGTATCATAACATGCAAGTATCAATTCATGGAGAAATACAATGAGGGAGCAGAGAAGCAGATTAATTCATCCCAGTTCAAAGGCTGGGCAATAGTGGCTTTGCTGCCTGGAAAGCAATACCACAGCACTTACTGTTTACAGGAAAAAAAAAAAAGAAAAAAGAGGGAAGAAATACTTGGAGCCATCCCCAACTTTCAGTCACTAAAGATTAATCATAGAAGTGTGGCACTCGTCTTCCCTAGCTCCCTAATGCAGTATCAGGATAAAGACTACAATTTGGTCTCCCAGTAGTGAGAGGGAAAAGGAAAGAAAGAAGTGGGGATGAAGGAAAAAGGAACCAGTCAAAAGCAGGCTTGGGACTCCATATAATTGATACATTATTTATTTATTTGTGTGTGTGTGTGAGGAGGCCAAGCCAGTTCTCCTGTTCAGAATGTACAAACCTGGAATTTCAGCACCTAGAAGTGAGCTCCTGCAGTTCCAAGCCCAGCCAGGATTTCCTATGCTCACATTCTGCATGGAGCCCAGTGGAGACAGAATTTCTATGAAGAGCAAGGGAAAGGGTTGGGGTGCACAGAAATCACTTAAAAGAGGTTTTTACATCTTCAGCTTGTGGAACATAAAGCAGAGATATTAAAATGGGAAGATTAAAAGAAAAGAAAGAATTTTTGAGGTATTCATGGGACAACAGGTAGAAGTCAAAGTGCCAGAAGAAGCCAGAGAGACTGCTAGTTACCATGTGTCTTCTACACTTACCATCTGACTCACAGCCTGATGAAGTAATTAAAGATAGCTAGCAATTACAGCAGGCTTTGGTTCAGGCCCACAGAGAGCACGCTGCTAGGAAGCTCGGTCCTTCCACATTTCAGCAGATTGTGACAACCGTGAGATTGCCAAAGGTCAGAAAAACTGTGGAGAGAGGGAGTAAGTCTGAATAACATCTGTCCAATGAGTTAAAACCACGAGATGATGGAAGCTTTGAGGGAACTTTTATGTCACCTCTTCTGTCTTTAGAGAGAAGAAAAGATGTGGTTGCATTTTATTCTTTCACAGCAACGATACAAGCACAGAACAGCAAACAGATGGAGGTGTCATAAGCAAAGTGTGAAAAAGAAAAAAAAAGAATGAAGTGAGAGTCCCTCTGCTGGAGATTATCATGCCGTGAAATCCTGTTTGTAATGACCTGTCAGAAAAATGCCTCAATTACTACAGGTTGGGATAAGCTGCGGGATAAGCGTAGGTACTTAACCTCAGAGACAGAAGGCCCCCAAGGATGGACTGGTTATCCACACCATAAAGCAAGGCAGGCCATAGACCTGGGCAGGCCAGCGACTGCAGGCAGCGTGACAACAGCCTGTATACCCGACCCATGGCATGGTGTAATCAACCCTGGCACGCTACTGTTTATGGGAGTATTCATGCAAATTCTGAGTGGTGGAGCTCTTGAGAAGTCTCAAGCGACAGTAATGCTTTTGGCTGTTTGTTTCCACCCACAAGTAGGGGAGGAAAAAAAAGGCGGAAAGTACAGAAGAGAAAACATTCCCTAAGTGGAAGGAATGAAATGTTATCAACATATGATGGAAAAGGCTTAATGTGGACTATCAAAGCCTATGTATCCCCACCACAAAACATGCTAGCAAGGTTTAACTGAGCAGTACGGGTTTTGAGGGACATACTGTTGTATCTGTAAAAAGAAGGTTTGGAGATGTTACATTTTCGTCTTTTTGCCAGGAGGTCCGTTATTAAAATTGCTGTAAATGGTAACTTGTTCAACTAAAGAAGAGGCTCTTTCTGCCGTGAGCTATAAAAGTAAGTTAGTTTTCAATTCTGTTTTTGAATGATGTTTCAGATATTGATTTCTACCTCATACTCAACAGAAGTAATGCTTTCTTCACAGTTCTGGTGCTCGGAGCAGAGAGAAGCAGCATTTTCCTGAATACTTTCCTGAATCTCTAAACAGATCTTTTTTAACACAATGTTCTCTGAACAGATCTTCCCGATACTTCTCCATCCCATAACCCAGCAGCCCTAACAAACCAAAGTATTTGGCAATACTGAATTGCTCAAAGAAATCCGAGACTTCTTTCTGTTCATAGGTCTCCCTCAGGGCCCTGAGTGGGTTGCAATAGCACAGTCAGTCGCTCTAAATAGCTTGTATCCAAACGCTCTACTTGATGGCGATTAAATATATAAAATGTTACACGTCCAATGTTTGAAACAAAAAGGCCCAGGGCGCCTAAGCAATGCTTTCCACATAGCGCTCATTACAGCACTGGAAGTACTGGAAATCCTATCATGTGATCCAGTCACAAACTATTGTTCTAAAGAAAAGAAATCCCCAACAGAATGGAACAGTGAGAAAGTTCAAGATGTAAGACTAATTTTTTTTTTTCCTTTTTATTCCATGTGTAAGCCAGTCTTTGCTGTAGACCTGTATGAGAAAACAGATGTTATACATGCTCATTTGCTGCACGATACTGTTCCTAGGAAGCGTGCTACTCTAGGCAATTCAATGCAATTTTTTACTGTTACTGTGAGATACGTATGCTTCCAGAGGAAAACAAGTTAGGGTCTTTTTTCCTCGGAAAGGGCTGTACTTTACACAGATGTTGCTAACAAGAGGGAGTGACTATCTGCAGAACACACTGCTATTTTCTAGTATCAACTGCAAATCAATTAAGACTTTGTTATACAGTTACACTTTTTTTCTAATACAATACTAATCCTGACAATCAGTTAGTTCTGCTTAGCATTTTGGTAGTGCTTCTCAACAGCTTCTGACTGGTCAGGCTGCGGTCCCCACTGTTTCAACAAACTATAGAAAAAGGCAAAGCAAAAGCACAGACAAGGCAAACACCATCTCTGGCTTACCAAGTAATTTAAATATATGAAAGTAAGTGTGGCTTTATAGTCCTTTAATTATGTATTGCATCTGAATTATGTATGGAACAGAGGGCATACAGGAATTCTGGTGGAAAGAAGCAGCATTGTGTAATAGTATTTCCTCACCCAGGGTAAGACATGAAGGTGCCCTACAACAGGTTTGCTCCAGTTTAATGGAATCTTATAAATCCCAGAGAATCTGCACACCCATTCTCACTGCAAGAAGCTGTCCCACGTGCCTAAGAAATTCCCTGTAGCCCCCTTAGAGGAATACATTTACATTGCTGGTGAGTAAAACCTTTCTCCTATATCCTGCTGTACTCTTATTTAGCCCAAACACTGTTCAAGAATAACGTAATACATAGGTACTTTACACCTATAAGCCTGTAAGACCTGACTGATTCAACATGAAGTGTGTAAATACAGAATATACATCATGCCTTTCATATCAGTCAGTGGTTTTGTAATGTCTGGCAAGCCTCAGAATTGTTAAGATATTCTGGGACCTTATCTAATCAGCAATTTTACTGTTCTGTTGAAAAGTATGACTGGTTTTGCTACTCAAATTCAATATTTACACCTCCACTATGTCCCCACCAGGGACAGAAATAATCAACTCTTATAATGTCATATAATCTAGCTGTAATGTCACTTGGAAACAAAAGTAAAGGTTTTTTTTTAGCATTGTCACGCTATGACTACACACATAGTGGTGACAACGCCTACATTAACCATTATATCAAGTTCTGCCACTGCTACCTATAGTGGATCTATAACAAACATATACATATACACATGATCCATTAATATAACAACTCCTGTGTTATACCCTTAATTCCAGTCTCTTCTTTCCATTTGCTTTTGTTTTCTATTTTATGTTCTTCATTTTAAACACATTATGTGTTTATACATAAATAAATAAAAGACTTTTTAGAGAAGTGGGAGTAGATAAATGATTAATCCTCTGAGGCAGTTTTACAGGTTGATCTGTCCTTATCCATTTCAACAGTCAGACATCAACAAGAAGCGTTCTTCCACCTCCACCCCACCACCTCTTTAGACTGGGTCTGTACCTTGCACAGGGCAAAATACTGAACACTGCTCCCCAAAGCAAAGTTTGAAGCAGAAAACAGTAGCTGTCAACTTCAGATACAGAGTCACACATGCAGGCCGATGTTTGTTTTGCGCTGGGAAAGCTTCCGAAACTCCAGGTCTAATTTTGCATAAGGAATTTTTGTGCTTTTGTCTTTCCCTTAGGCACAATGACCTTCCCTTCTAACAGTGACAATGCTGGCCTGCTGATTAGCAGAGCAGCTTTGCAGCCAGACCTCTGGATGGGGCCAATGATAGGCAGTGAAATCTAACTGCCACTTGGTGGCAGAGGTTTGATACCACAATTACATTTCTGGTTCCCAGGAATGCATCATGCATGCTTATTCTCTGCCCAAGGTGACTCTCAAGATTATTTCTTGCCTCCTCATTCATTACCACACATATTTATAGACAAATTAAAGATTCAAACTGAAACATTTATTCAACTAATCACTTTGAGTTCTAGTAGAATAAACAGTATCAAATCAATTCATTATCTCAGGGGTTCAATTTAACACATCCATTCTCTGTTTCCTCTCTGCAGTATCATGTCTCACACAAGTTAAAACATCAAACACCACTGACAGAGAATAAGAAGTTCTGAACCATCAAACTACCTGCTTCAACTCACAATGAACAGAAAGCGGATTTGCCGCAATAATCAAATTAGAATCATAGAATCATAGAATCACAGAATGTTTTGGGTTGGAAGGGACCCCTAGAGGTCATCTAGTCCAACCCCCCCGCAGTGAGCAGGGACACCGCTAACCAGATCAGGTTGCTCACAGCCCCATCCAACCTGGCCTGGAATGTTCCCAGGGATGGGGCCTCCACCACCTCTCTGGGCAACCTGTTCCAGTGTTTCACCACCCTTGTTGTAAAGAATTTCCTCCTTATATCCAGTCTAAATTAGGCTTGCTTCTACACCCCTCTTCCAAAGACTTCAGGTCTAGTCTTTAAGTCTTTACCTGATAATTCAATTACTAGCTTATTGAGAGCAACTATACACAGTATAAGTTACTTACTGTGATTTGGTTCACAACACGAATAAACAATATTCTACAAACAGACACTTCTGAACGTCTACTTCATGAGACCTTGTTTATCATTCCACTTCTGAGGAAGCTGCATATTTTATTCCTTAAAGATGCTGCAACAGCTCTGATTCTATGGCCACAACCTTCCATCCCATGAGAGGGGCAGCCCCATGACTTCAGCAGCTTTGCCCAACACAGGAGCAAGCTGCAAGGTCTAGCCACAAGAAAAATCTTTTAAGTCAAGCCAAGGGGACCTACACAAATTGCATCTAAGCTCTCCATTTCTTGTTTTGCAGGTTTTTTTAAAACCTTCATGACATTGTGAACCTCATAAATACATACAGCAATAACTAATCATTTATCTATAAATAAATTAAAGGGAACTGGCGATTTTACATTTACAGGACTTTTAGAGAAGGATTGAGCTGAATACTGTGAGCTAAGTTTATGCCTAACCTTGGGCATATGGACTCTTCCTGCTGCCTATGAATTTGGTCCCCAGCCTTTACTCCTCTCTACCCAAGTCTCCAACTCCATAATGCCGTTCAGAGTAAGTTACACATAAAGTTGCAGAACATCACTGCTGACATGCTCCAAGCCAGGATGCTTCCAATTATACAATAGTTAGTAAAGCAGGGTTAGAAAAAAGGCTCTTTAAGAACAAGGAACTGTTTTTTTCTGACAGGAAACTTTGGACACTGTACAAGTTGAAGTTCAGGACAGAGTTTATAAACCACAGGCATTTAACCTCAGAACTAAACATCACAAATCCTCTGAATAATGATAATTTCACCTAATAATAACTGGGGTTTTTGTCCACACAAGAAAACTCTGATCTAGAAACACTGATGTAATTAAAGATCATCTTAGTTTAAACCATATCATAAAACTTCAATTAACTGAAATTAATCCAGCCAATTTACCAGGTTAGCCGAGCTGACTCTATGTACAGCAGCTGCACTTCATCAAATAGGAGTGCTCTATTTACAAAGTATGCATTTATCCAAATATTGTGGACCTCTTCTGACACTTTAAATGAAGACAGAGAGTGAGCATAAATACACCAAGATGTTTTGGTAATGGTAACTTTCAGGATCTAGAATAATTATTACTGCTACCAAAGGTGTGTTAACTTTCCATGAAGAAACAAATATGGGTTAAAATCAGAGCAGGCAGTAACTGTGTATGTCTAAGAGAGAAAGCAACTATTTAACATAATTTACAAATTCTCAACAGAAGTAGTTACTGCAGAGACTGAATATACTATCTACCAGATATGTCACTTAGAATATTATTTTTTCATCTACTACATTAATATTTTCCAGATGCAAGTCACAGCTGGTTAAGTTGCAAAATCTCCATTTGCCTCTTATTTCAGCATAGGTGGGGAGTTTCCATAACTGGTGTCCCTTTGTTATACCTAGACCTATTTATATTCAGGTTTCCCATTCCATACCTGTACACCTCTATTTCCTGAAACGTCTCTAGTTTTAGAATTGTATATTGCATATTTAGTGCCTCAAGTACCTCACAAGTTAGTTGGAGAGTGCACCTTTCTCTTTTGCTTCATTATTGGGCACAAGGCCTGGAAAAATAAGAATGTGCAAATTTAATACAATAAACCTGGCATTTGCCAAATTCCTGCAAGTCTTTCTTTTGGAAAAGTTCAGGTAAGAACAAAAATCATGCGTGACCTCATAGGAAGCAAATGCTTTAGAATGCTTGTTAACTATTTTTATGGCTCTTAGCATCAGGGTATCCAGGCTCTTAAGTAATGATGACAACAGCATTGACCCCTGCATCCATCCAAAGATCCAGAAAAACTGACCATCCGTCAACCTTCCTTCATCAGTTGCTCCAGCTTTTTCCTGTAACAGATCAGCATCTTCACAAAATTTTGGGAAGATCCCTGTATTTCTAGATCACACATGTCTCACCAGGTCAACCAAATCCTTTTTCCAGTCTCTGCCACACCATTCATGAAACCCCATATGACACAGTACAGCTTAATTCTGCCCTCAATATTCCAGTCTTGCTTTCATGCAGTTTGGACCATTTCCTTTATTCAAACCCTGTAGACTCTTCTGCTTTTCAAGTATTAAAGCACTTAAGTTTTGCTAATACATCTTTTTATTTGCAGTTCTCATGTGTTTTTGCTAGACTAACACATGGAGCATGCTACACAGCTTTAAAAAAAAAGCATATAAATATCCTTAGCATGGCTCAGCTAGATGAGCCTAACAGACAGCGTGTGGCCCTGGAACAGAGGCCATGGTCATTGTAATGCTACCTGCTGAGCACAGCCCCAGCATTCAGCACATTATAAAAAGGGCATTACTGTAACAATGACAAAGACAGTGAGCGCTACTTGCATAGTGTTTAATGAGCAACACAGACCATGGCATTTGGAGACTGACAGTTTAGGTTTGTTTGTTGTTGGGGTTTTTTTTAACCCCAAATTTCTAGCACCTTTCAAATAATAAAGCGCCTGAATTAATCGGGGAGTCAGTTCTGAGAAAGCAGCACATATGATTTCAAGCCCTTTTGCAAAAACCACACATGGATGCCTTTCAACGCCAGCATGACAAGTCTTCCACAAAGAAAGAAATTTGAGGAGATCACACTATACTTGCTTAGAAATCATTTTGCCTTTACAGGATCCGAACTAGAATTAGAATGCTGATGCCCTGTTATAGTAGAGACAGAACTAGAATTACAAAGACAGAACAGAACGATTTTCAGGATAGGGCATTACTCACAAACTGAAGGAACAGCTCATGATGGACAAACTTCTGTTATCAGTTCTCTCCAACTTGCAGACTTCTGCAGAAGCAAAATAGAAGATACAACAAATAAAAATATTTATGAATTTTAAAAGCCCAAACCATCCCATGCTAGGTACTTCTACTCTTCCCCTTTAAATTTTCCAGAACACTACAGAACACTGTTTTTGTAGCTGCCAATTCTGTGACCTTGCTGGAAGTCACCAAGCCAGAGATCAATTAGCCAGTACAGAACAGAGAAGCAGCGTTGACTGCATTCTGCCTGTCCCTTGGGAAGAGCAGCTGTGCTTCAGGGTACAAGCAGCATAAGCCTGGAAGATTGTTATCCCGTGGGAGTGCTGATACGCAGGTTGGTTACTAACTGCAAGATGCACAATACAGCAGAGCCGAAAGAAAACAGGAAAACCTCCTTTTTCCTTTGACTTCTACACTTAAAATTTTCCAGTAATTTAAAAACATTTTAATTTTGCATACGATGAAACCTTATTACACTAAGTAATATCAACAACAAATACACCACGCTGGCTTCAAACATATAAAATATGAACATTCGTTAGTACTCTTCCTACTGAAGTGCACCATAGGAAATCATCCTTTAAAAATACTGCACACTCTTCACATATCCCATTTAATCACTTATCGAAGTTGGGAAAAGTTTGTCTGTAAAGATTAATTTGGAATATACAAAATAAATTAAAAGAAACCTTTACTGACTCTCAGAAAAGGTTTCCTGGCTTTTATTAGCAAAGGAAGAGAAACATCATCAGTTACATTTAAGCATGATCAAAACACCTACCATCTTCAACATACCTTTGACAAGCATGTTGGTTTTCCTTGAAAGGGCAATGCAGTTCCTTAAAGGAAAAAAAAAAAAAAAAAAAAGAAAGCAGTTTGCATCAGCAGTAGTGAAGTCCTGAGACTATTCTTCCCTATGATACGGACTGGTTTAGAATATGTTACCCAGAGATGCAGCAAGCATTTTTAAGCAAGCGCCATAAAACCTCAGTAGATCACCACTATCCCCCATTTCATATACGGGATGAACAAAAACACAGAAGAATTGGGAGATGTTACTTGTGTTACACACCAAACTACAGTGACAGAGAAGGATAATAGCCCCAGTACCTTAACTTCCAGTTGCATACCTGAACTACCACACACGTTACCACAGAGGACAGCGTCCTTCCTGACACCCCCAGAGAAGCAGCAATGTGTACCCTCTGCTGTCCCCAGTGACACACAACTCTTTCCAGTCCACTTCAGACAGGGTTCTTGCACACACTGCAATCTCTGTTTTCTCTTTCACATGGAAGATTAACACAGAGAATTTTGAATTACAAGACTTCGGTGCCATCTCTGCATCTACCGAAAGCTACTGCTACCTAATTTGTCTGGCTTGTGTTTCTATGCCAAAGTAAAAGGCAAAATAAAACATAAAAGAAAAGAGACTTTTACAAGTGTCAGGAGGTAGGGAAAATGGTAGTTGATATTTTGGAAGACTACTGAAATAGTCTGTCCCATGTAGTGACATCTCATCTCCCCCAGATCTTGACTAAAATATTAGTTACTGCTCTTCATCTCACACCTGCACTACAGAGCAGTGACTTGAATAATAAAACCATCAAACTTGTAAGTTCTAACTTAACTTGCCTATTGGATCAAGTGATGTAAACAGAACTTCAGCAGAAAATCTCTCCCCAAGAGACATCAGGAGCCCTTATTTTTGTATTTCAGTCCCCATTTCCACCCTCATGGTGTTCAGAAACAAATCAAATTAGCCACTTGTCTCTTGTCAGGGAAAGAGGACCTATTTGCAAGTCAGCGGGAACATCCCAACACTCAGTCTCAGTAAAATTGTTTCACAGCACCTTATTAGAGACTTGACAGGGATCATGCAGCACTATCTGCAAAAGCTGACTGATGACATAAAACACAGTATTTTGGGAGATGGAGCAGAAAAATTTCAAAGATCAGCTGTACAGAACCACATATATTAGGGGTTTTTAATTTAAAATATGAGCATTCTAAATGCTATCCTGAAAACGTTACCAGGATGATATAATGAATGATGATGACGATCATGCGTTACCTCTCAATGCTACAACACTTCTGTATGTACTAAATTTCAACAGTTGTCTTGTTATCTTTCTCCTGCGACTACACTAGCACTCCAGGACTGGAAAGCCAAGGACAGTGACTCAGACCTCTGTGGTTCCTAGCAAAGGGCCCTAACTGCTGAATGTTTTTGGAACACAGTTGCGGGGCTTTCCACTGGGGAGATCCAACTGCTGGCTGACATACGGCTGTATTCTCTGTACTGCGTGGACTCCAGCTCTGCAGTATTTAAAACAGTACAGAAATATCTCACATAGAACTTAGCCAAAAATAAGGCACCTGCCTGGTTACTACAATGTTACAACAGTCTGTCTGCTTGCCTTAATTTGCAGGCAGCTATAATGCTATTTGTGTGATATACAATTCCTTAAGGCCTCTTGGAAGAAACCCGAGAGATCAGTAGTCCTTAAATAAGTAATTAGAAGAGCTGAAATCATTTAGGTCATCAAATAGCAGTGGGATAAATAAAAAGTCGTAGCTCCATGAACACATGCATTTAATAGAATTTTCACATTTATTTGTCAGGTTAAATGATAGAAAGGCTGCATACCGAAGCATAAGAGGCAGAACTGCTGACTAGCATCTATAATAGGAAAGCAAAATAGGATTAACAGTACATACTTGCATTAAAATTATTTGGCAGGTTAATAAAAAAAAAAAAGAGAAAAAGAAAAAAAGAAACAAGATACATCAACAGCCTTCAACTTCCCACTCCTAATGCAAGTGAACTTAGACCAAAAATCCAAAGGGAACTTTCTAATCCAAAGTTAGAATCTAAATCTAAAAAAATCTAAAGCAAAGACAATGCACAGAATGAGGCACTTCTACGCTCACAGATGTGTTACACTAAACAGGCGAAAATGTATGTGAAATATACTCTCCCAAAAATGCAGGTACATTTCTGCTCAAATGTCTTAGGTTTAATCAATGTTGCCACGTGTACCCTACTCCAGTACAGTACCCCGCCATTCCCAGAGTAGGCACCTGTCCCCTGCCCTACCCCATTACCAAGACTGCTTGTTGCCTTACTTTAAAATCCTTTACCATCTCTGCTCGAGCGGGCCTCCAACCCGCAGCTCCTACAGTCTTGGCAGGGAGGTCAGTCTTGTAATTTTTCAAACATTTCAGTCATTCATTCATTTCTACACTCCTACTGATCCCTACCTAATGGCTCCACCCTCCACATCTGTATATGCTCCTACTTCCTCAAAATGGATTACAGGAATAAAGTTTGCTACTTTCCTTACTGTATTTGGTTGAAAGAGACTCTAAATTATTAGCTGATTAGAGTCTTCTGAAACTACTGACCTAATGTGACCACTTCAGGCTTGCACTTGGGCAAGTAAACCCTGGGGGATTCTTTCCTGGTGTATGGTTATCACAAGGATATCTATTCTACCAAACACTTGGGCTGTCCAGGGGACCATTTGGGTTTAGTGTACGGGATCACATCTGCTTGTTCAACTACTACTTAACTACTTTGAGATGAGCAGACATCTGAATAAAAACTGCTCTGACCCCACGTTGCAATATTGGATTTGGGTACCCAGACATTCGGGAAACACATCAGCTTCAACAAGGTCAGTGTTTTATCCTAAGGGTACAGCTTGTGAACGTTTTCCAAATGCCACTGAATTCTGGCTGTAGTCTCACAGAATTTTTAATGAATTTATAAAACTACTTCATTATAACAAAAATTCTCATTATAGCAAGATTTTTAGACCAGATTTCTGACCACAGTTCAAAGTGGTTTATTTCTATCTAACAATTACTATTATTCCTAAGAGTTCTCCACTTTCTGTTGATGAAAACAAATCTTGCTAAAGCTTCTTTTAAATTATTATTATTATTATTACGACTGTACTGTCAGCTGCACTCAAACTCTGACTCAAGTTCTAGGCTTCAGGGTCATCGACAGACACTTAGCTATTGTTTCTATCAAAAAAATGCAGATCACCATAGACAAAAACAGATACGGGAAGGAGAAAACACACAGCTAAAAAATCAAACAGAAAAAACCCCACCACCACTGAAAACAAAAACTTTTTGTACCAGAAACAGATTGAAAACAGAAAGAAAATTAGCATTTAGGAATGAAAAAGCCTATTCACTGTTGATGTTAAATACAACACCCGCAGAGATGGAAGCTGGGTTTATTTTTGATAGCAGCATAAACATTAGAGATAAGCCAAAAGCATTTAGAAAATATGGGTGCAGTACAAAGGCGCATGTGATCAGAGATATTTTGCTTTTAATCTTGACCTGGAAAACCTCTTGTATGACAGAGCCTCTTTTCAGTGGAGTCACAGTCCTGCCTGGTTACTCTGCCTATTAGTGATAAAAAGGCCACCCAAGTTGTTTCTACTTCGGAATGATGGCAAAACTTCAAAGGAAAAGGAAAAAAAAACCACCCTAATATATCTACCTAAGGACCTGCACTAAAATCCTATCTTCCCTTATCTGGTCCAATCACACTCTTCCCTAAAACAACAACCCTTACAACTGTGTCCTTGTTTTTCTGGAAAGGACATTAATATTCCCCCAAATATTTATCTACTTGCCAGCAACATATACGAAAATACTTATCTCATATCGATATGAGATAAACATGCATCATATCCTACCCGCACAATAGAAAGACCAGCTGATTTCCAGATTGGTTCATCATGTCTACAATCCCAGTAATATGTAAGTGCTAACCACATCAACCACAATCAACGTGAGGGTTAAGCGATCACAGGATTAAATCTCCAATGTCTATTACAAAGTCTTATGACTGAAAACTGTGGACACCTCTGTGATGTTCAGTTCTGCTTTGGAGGTCTGTTCATACAGTCCAGGCTTCTCTAGGGAGGGGAGCTGCAAACCGACAGTCAATCTTTGGAGCTTTATGCCACTGAAGTGCAATGAGAAGCCTGCTGTGTAAGACACTGCCAACTCCACAAGCTCAGCTACAAGATGATGGCAGAACCTTCTTTTTGCCACCTTTCCTTGCACAGACCGTACAGGCAGAGACGCCCTGTAACCAACAGCAGTCGTGTGCACATCAGGTAAAAGCACTGCCATTCACAAGAAAAGAAAAATGGTAAAGCTCAGATGATACATCAACACCTCATCTCCCAAAGGAGAGATGTTAAGGATCAGAAGACTTCAGATGATCATTTAGGGCCATACCTTTATGAGAAATTTTAATTAAATGCTCACAGAAGGTTGGCAATATTATTTGTTTCCAGGCCTTTCCACTGCATAAAGAATGCTCTGTTGGATCAGAACAATGCTCCTGTGTAGCGCTCTGAAAGCTGCGACAGGGGATACCACTTTGGGAAAGTCTGTGAGCCCGGCCACTTCCCATGGTGTGTTCTCTCTGTTTTTCCTCAGGGTCTGCAATTGTTGTATTAGTAATGGGGTATGAAGTCAGTAATTAGCACTTTGTCTCACTTCGTCTCAACCTGCAGAAACACTTTGAGATGGGAAATAAAATTACTGCTTTTTTACCTCCATGCTGACAGGAGTCATCACATGCCCTCTCCTACATCAGTGATGAGCAATATGGTAGCAGGCCTTTGAAAGAGTTCATTCTCTTTCCCATCTTGGGCTTTACAATCCATATTTTGAAAAACACCATCACATTAACCGCAAAGTTTTAATTTCTCAGGAAACACTCCTGTGACACATGCCACAATGAAATAATCTCAGCAGAAAACACGTCTGCACATGCACACTGTGCTTGTTTTGGCCGGGACAGAGTTAATTTCCTTCACAGTGGCTAGGATGGGGCTAGGTTTTGCATTTGTGCTGAAAACAGCATTGCTAACCCAGGGCTGGTTTCATTCCTGCTGAGCGGGGCTCACACAGAGCCAAGGCCATTTCTGCTGCTCACCCCACCCCAGTGAGGGGCTGGGGGGCACAAGGAGCTGGGGGGGACACGGCTGGCACAGCTGACCCCGACTGACCCCAGGGACATCCCACACCGTATGGCATCATGCTCAGTGTATAAACCTGGGGGAAGGCGCTCATCTTCCCACGTCACCATTACACATGACGGAGCCCTGCTGTCCTGGGGATGGCTGAGTACCCACCTGCTGATGTGAAGCAGGGAAGGAACTCCTTGGTTTGCTTGGCTTGCGTGTGTGGCTTTTGCTTTACCTATTAAACTGTTTTTATCTCAAACCACAAGTATTCTCACTTTTACTCTTCTGATTCTCTCCCCCATCCCGCCAAGGGCAGGGGGAATGAGCGAGTGGTTGCATGGGGCTGAGCTGCCGGCGGGGGTTAAACCACGACACACACTCACATTTTAAAGAAGCCTCTTTACTGCTATGAGTTTTGTCGCAGCCACTAGTGGAAAACTTTTAATTATACATTCAGTGGCTGCCAGATGGGGGTGAGAATACAACTAGTGGACTGAAGACAGCACAGTCTACAAAGACGTTAGGATGGCTGAGGCTAGCTACATTGCTCTGTGACCTAAACAGCATCTATAAAAATAAGATCAAAGCACTTCTGTTTACAAATGGTTTAGGAAGCTGCCGATTTGCAGGTTCACTACAGACAACTTCACTTGGGCTGGTTCTAGCCAAACAAAGGAAGGGATGCAGTGACAGGGTCCTACCAAAGGGACTGTAATGCCTAGTCCTGGTAGAGCATATAGCAATTCACTTGCTGGTTCCCTACATTCTGCACCATGACACTCAGCAAAGCTAAGACACATCAAACAAAAACATGAAATGAGAAGATTAACAAGTAGAGCAGCACATATTGAGATATGCATTTTTTTTTAACCTAGACCTTTTTTGTTTTTAATAATCGATATAAAGTAGCAAATGATTCACTAATTGCACTTCTAAATTGTAATCCAAGCTGGAATCAATCACACATGGCATAACTCCTGTTCTTACTTGAGGCTAAATCCACCACAGTGCATGCAGTAGCCTCTCTAATAATTGCATTAGTCATAACCTGAAAGTATTTCCCACTTACTTGGTTCTAGTTTTGCTCGCTTTTCAAGCTGATCCTCATCCTTATCTCTAAAAAGATCTCTGAAATGTTACCCCACAGAGCCTGCTCTGGGACTTGAAGAGCACTGTGGTACATTTCATGGCGTGATTCCTCCTCTTTTAGTGTCTAGTTTTCCTCCAGTACCATTTTATCTCCTTTGCTCCAGTCCAAAGTCAAACAACTATCATTCAGGATTGCACCAGGTATTAGCAAGTACTCCATAAAACTGTTAGTAATGAGTTACATACACAAAGAACTGCCAGATTTACCCATGTCATCTTTTGTTTTGCAGCACAGGTTCTAGATTTTTAAGTTCCCTCTACAATGAATAGTCATCTGCTTGATTGTCTCCCTTTTATGCCCAAGATATACTTTTTAAAAAAATGAATACAGATCTTGTAAGCATTTTTTGGAATAAAACTCTTTGTTACACAGATTAACCACCTAATAGCTGTGGGCCAAAGAAAAAGGAAGGCAGAATGGAATGAAACGCAACAATAAAAGCTGGAACCAAGTATAAACAAAACAAGGTAAATTCTGACACCTAAGAACAACAGGGGATGCTTGAGGAACGACGAGATGGCATTCGAGAACTACCAAACATGAACTCAGTTAATCAACTTCTGCAGGATCCTCACCAGGAAACAGGCACATTAGAGCCCATATTAAGGTAAAAGTCAACAGTACTCGTGCTCCCAGCTACGTGGTGAGAACCCAGGCTTAGGTCATATCAGTCGCAGCACAAGCGGGGTGTAAGGAGAGTTGCTTGGTTAGGACTTGGATATGCTTTCAGAAGATCAATACCCACACAGTTACACCTACCACAAGCAATGCTTATCTGCCCTAGCAAAGACTATTCTAGTACTGATATCATCTCACATTTCTTTTCCCCCACTGTGAATCTTCTGCCCACATCCTGCAGAGAAACAGATTCAATTAAAATCTGCCAAGTTTTCACTGTTGACTTCCCTTCCCGCACCCCCAGACCGCTCCCAGCCATTGACTACTTAGACAGTTAGCCTTTGATGTTAATGCAGATTTGCAGAAATATTTTTATTGACTCGGGGTTTTAATACTTGCACAGTCGCTCTGCTAAGATAGGGGATTTAAAAAAAAAAAAAATATTTACCCTTTCTGAATGCAGCTTTAATCCGCTCAATATCTATTTTTATGCTGTTTATATTATAACCTTTTAACTTTCACCTTCTGCTCTCTGTGTTGTTAGGGGTTTTTTGTAGAAGCCAGATAGCATCATGACTTTCCACTTTGTTTTTTGTATCCTTTGGCATTCTACCTCCCTTCTTTTCTCATGACTTCTCTCCACACAAGCAAATACAGCAAGACAGATGAGTGGCCCTGGACACTGTTTTATGTTGTATGGGATTGTTTCCGACTTCATTCTTATCATTAAAGATGAGTTGCTTTTCCAAACTTCAAGATTTTCTTCAAAACGCTTCAGATTCGCAAGTCATCTTCTTAGCTTATCGTCTTTCTAAATCCAAGCCTCCTGTGAGGAAAGCATTCAAACACTGCCAAACTTCAAAGCATGCAAACAGCCGCATTAATTTACATGGGACTAATCACACATTTAAAGTTAAACATGTGCAATTATTTGTTTTCTAGATTAAAAAGACGTAAAGTCAAACAAGTTCCTTTTCAAATTGTCCAATTTTTTGTTATTTTTAAGTTCTTGTGAAGCTTACGAGACTAATTTCACATGTAAAGATAGCTTTTTCTATGAAGATTTTTAAAATACATGCCTCATGCAGAGGGTTTTTTTTCCAATTCAATGTCTGTCCTCAGATACGTTTGCACAAATCCCATTAACTTTAGTACATGTCTACAGGCAGAATTTGAAACCTGTAAAGAACTGGGTCACTGGACAATAGTAAGTCTCAAACAGAGATTTCTTTTCTGAGTTATAACAAGAGAAAAATACCTCAGGCACTAAGTGAACATTCCCATTTGTCCGTAAACAATACCAAACACTTGAAATCTGATAGGTTACATTTCATCCTTGCTCACTTCGGATTTTTCCCTTTACTACAGCTAATAGCCATTTAGTCCTTAATGTAGTACTTGCAGCTGATGCTGGATCATCCAAGTACACCACCACCCCGCGGGGCTGCCTCACTGCCGATTTCAGGACCTGGTGCACTCCAAGCTTAAAACTGGCAGCTATCAACAACTTTTTGTGAAGGGTCCCTCTGTTTTTCTGGGTTCTTTTTTTGGTCCCCAGGAAAAGTGCTTTCACATGCTGGTCATATATACTCGCTCCTCCCTTGCTTCTATTTTTTATCTAATACTGGTAATAAAATTTCTTTATCACATTTACAGAATACGGCATAATCAGGTATGAGACCTAGAAGCAGGAAAATCTATCTGGGAACAGATTTTTTTTTACAAACTAATTCTACATTTATTGTGTCAGTAAACATCAGTGAAAGAGTCTTAGAAGGCTTCAGTCACTACAACTGTTCTCTGAGTTAGCATCTCAGATCTGTATACTGTTCTCACATGATTGGTTTCATTCCATTACATACACTTTTTACAGCACAACATCTAGATAGTGCCTAGAAGCAGACCATCCAAACCTAATCTGGCCAGAAGGGAGATGCAAAGAGACAGGACAAGCCACTATGCAGTATTCAGAAGTTAATTATGAGTTCCCTTTCCACATTCACTTTTCCTAGAAAGTTTAGATTTGCTGTAATCATTTAGATCATAAACCTCTTTCCAAAAAAAAAAAAAAAAAAAAAAAAAAAATCCAAGTTACACGTTAATGACATAGACTTTGTATTTCCAAAGATAATATCACCCTTTACATTTGCTTCTGCTCACAGCTGTGAGGACAGCCCACTGGAATGAGCACAAGGCTTGGAATTCTAATCCAGACTATGCTACTTGTTGCCTGTGTGACCTCTGGCAAAGCGTTTCACCTAACTTAGTCTCGGCACCTCTACAGCCTTTGTGATTCCCTCAGTTGTCTAGGGGATGCTGGTAACATTCACGAATACATGACAACGTCTTAAATATTTCTGTGGAAAGATCTGCAGGAAAACGTACATTATTTCCATCATAGGTCTATATTAAAAAAAAAATAAAAATCTTTCCATGTCAGTATTTTGTCCTGAGAAAGAGCACAATTATTGTTAATTACTTTTACTTTCATCAAGGTAACTCTAATTCCAGGTTGCTTTTGGCACAATTCAGGCCTCCATCTCAGTTTACTGAGTATACTCAGATATAAATTCAATTTTCTTCGTTTTTATTCCATGAAGCCAAAAGACAGATATTAACTTTTTTTCCAAGCCTCAGATGTTCTTTTCCTTGTTAAATGTATATCCTTGTACCGCAGTGCCAAAGCTCTTCCAATCCCCTGTATTCTAAATTAATCCATCAATCCCCTTTCCTCTGTGTTTTTGCCCTTGGCAAATCATTAGCCCAAGGGAGAACTCAACAGAAAAATTCAAGATTTCACTCAGACCACAGCTGAAAATATCTTTCTTCTGCCTCTGCAAAAGCTTCACTATCTGAGATGCCATCTCTTGCAGATTTTTCTGTCTTTACTACATTTCCAGCTTCACTGCACAGCCACTAATTTTCACAGCTGCCCCTTCCCATTCCACTATCTCCTCCCGCAGCCTTCCTCCGGGCTGTATTTGTACTGTGTCTCTATTCACTGTAATCAGTTTGAAATAAAAATGTTTTCACATTAAGTCCTTGGACCCGTCCTTGATTTTCTAGCTATTACTTTCTCGTCCCTTCTCAAGGCCTACACTAATATTTTAAGGCCACACAGGAGATTTAGCTAAACTCATTGCTTTGAAGCCTCTCGACTTGAAAGCAGTAATTGAGATTCCTCAGATTTGTTTCTCCTTTCAATCCTTAAACATCATGAGATAAAAGTTTGTTACAAAAGTAGAGCTGTGTCTGACTGTTCAGGACTAGGGTGACAGTTTAGCCACAGGCTTACAAAAAAGTGTACAAAATGTAAGTTTAATTTGAACAAGCTGGACCTCTCACTGCATGTAAAGTTATTAATGCACACGTGTTTTCTACTTCCACTCTAATGCTGCAAATCACTCTTTTGAATGAAAGTTACTGTTTCGCTTCAGCACCGCAAATCTCCTGATCCTCCTGCCTTTTGCCAAAGTTCCCTCATAGGCCGCTTCGGCACAGCATGTTGTGTACTGATTATTTTGGCATAGAGCTCCCCAGTCAACTGTCTTCCACCTTTCCAGTCTACATAAAATTAGTTTTGAAAACTGTAAAAAGTTGTATTAAATATGATTGCCATGGACTTATACATTGAAGGCGATGTTTGAAAAGGCACTTAACCTAGAAAACCTGGCAGAAATTTTGAAGCACTTGTGAAGTTGTCGGCCGTTTGAATGCTGAAGCAAAACCATAAAGGTTCTATCACATCCAAAGAAGAAAAACCCCACCAGACTCAACCCTCCCTTCCTTGTACCGAAAGGTTTTGCCACGCTAGCACTGCTCTGAAGAGTCTGATGAACTCGCAGTGCTCTCTCCAACTTCTCCGTAGTGCCCATCTGCTCTAGAACAGGCAGGTGTCTGGGATTAGGAAGAATTATCGCAAGGCAGCTGAACGCTAACCTGAACCCATTTGTCTTGATTCCTGAAAGATGGAGATGATCGAGCGCCGTATTCCCTGCACAGGCCGCCTCGCCTAAACACACCACAAAGCTGCCTTGATTTCAATGTCCTCACACAACCACCGAGGATTCCATACGGAGAACAACTACTCACACGGAAACTCTCCTTCTCAGCTCCATTTAGGAAGCTGCTCTTTAGGAAGCTGCTCTCTTTCTGCACTGCTTTAGCATCGCGGATGTGCGCTGCCTGGGTAAGGGGCGCCAGGGCCCTGCCTCGCACCTCGCCCCGCCTTCGCCCCCTCCCCTCAGCCTTGCCCCATCCCGCCCCCCGGCCCGCGGGCTGCGCTCCAGGCCCCAGGCCCTGTCAGCGCCCGCTGGCCCAGCGCCTCCCTGCCCCTGCCGGGACGGCTCTGCCGGCCGCCGGTATTTACACTCACGGCCCTGGGCCGGCAAAACCGCACGCCCCATCTCCGCTGAGGTGCCCCGGCGCGGGGGCGGCGGCTCCTGAGGGAGGGGGGACGGCCCGGCCCGGCCCGGCCCTGCCCACACACACACACACACACACCTGCCTCCCGCCGGGCCCGGCCGCCCCGCAGCCAGGGATGGGGAGAGCCCTACCGCGCCGCGTGCGCACTCTGCGCCCGACACGCTAGCACCTACGGCATTTACGCAACGGCAGCCCTCTCAGGTGCAAGCGCCCGCGCTGACGACATTACGGAGAATTCGTAAGAAACACTAACCTCTTTGAGGGGCTTTACGCAAGTGGCGTTCCTAGGCGCAGGCTTGGCCGCTCCTAGCCACGTAGCCGCCGGAGCTCCGCGAACCGCAGAGCGCCCGCTCCCCGGGCGGGATTGCGCAATTTGCGCAAGGAGTAGCGGCCCCAGGTAGGAAGCCGGACGGGCCGAGCCGAGAAGCCTTACGTCAATTCCGTAAGACTGCGCTGGCCTGCCTCGAGGAGGGAGGAAGCGGCTGATTCCGCGCCGTTACGGAATTGGCGCGGCGGCCCGGCATCCCCCTACGCAGATGGCGTAAGGCTCTCTCTCAGGTGCAGGGAGGGGGCGGGCTCACGTTGCCCGGCAGCCCCAGCCTATGGGGGCGCTGGGCGCTGTCACGTGCCCGAGCCCCGCTCGCCGCTGCGGAGCCGGAGGAGCCGGACGGGGCCACGGAGCCGGGCCGGGGCCGGGGGGGCTGCGCCGGGGCCGGCGGCGAGCGGGGTGAGGCGGGGGTGAGGGGCTCGGCGCCGCGGAGCGCGCGTGCGGCCGCCCTCTTCCCCCCCCCCCCCCCCCCGGCGGGGCGGCGCGTACCTGTCCGCGGGCGCGCAGGTGGCTGCGGGCGGGCGCGCGGGAGCCGCGGCCGGGGCTCGCCACCGAAAGTTTGCTGGAGCCCGGGCGCGTGGCGCTGTCCGCACCCCGGCCCGCGCCGGGAGGGCTCGTAGCCCGTCAGGGAGCCCGCGTCCCTCCGGTGCCTTCGCGGGCTTCCTGGTTGTGAGGAAAAAAAAAAAAAAAAAAATCGTTTTGGTTCACGTTGGGTTTGTTTTTTTGTTTTCCTTTCATTCTGGATTTGCTTTGCGCCGGGTTTTGTTTAATCGTTAACCCACTAATCTTTCTGGAAGTGAGAACTTGCAAAGGGATAACTGGGGGAGTCGGATGGAGGCTCCTGAGTAGAGCAAAACTTGAGTTTTGAATCAAAATAGAAATGTGCATTATCTAGCTAAAGGTCTTATTATTGATTTACATGGCTCTGAAAATGGTGCAGTGTGATTTACAGAAAGTAAGAAGAAAATGTCCTGCTCTGGAGAGCGTGCGTTCCACATAGCTCGTGCACAGAATATGGCGGTACAAGAAATTTGTAAAATGGGGGGCCTTGGATATCTCTGAATTTTTTTATTTTTCTTTAGCTGTGTGCTATAGCTTGTTAACATTTTTAAAAAGTTTTATCATACATTGCTCCGAAAACTGAAAAATTCTAAGTGCGGCTGAAGTAAAGAGAGACTTAAGTGGGCATTGTTGTCAGGAATATAAGGTATTTCAACTCTCCAGTTCCAAAAAATGTTTGCGCAACTTTAACTTAAATTAAAATAGCTGGGCTGTTTGACTTAAATTAAAATAGCTGTGTGTTCCAGTGAGCATTTGAAACCTGGCCTTCTAGGGTAAAGACTGAAAACTGAAATAATTTCCTTCATTCATGCAGAATAACTTAACACCCTTGGAAAGAACGGAGAAGGAATGTCTGTTTGCAAAACTTGGTCTGCCTTTATTTTATTTTAAAAGATATGGTAACCATTTTTGAGAGACCCAAAGGAAGCAACTGTGGAGGCAGAGAGGGCCTGGTGCTTGCAGGAAGGAAGGAAGGTAGAAAAGTGCTGTCTGTGCTTGGAGGGGAGACCTCAAAAACAAAACTTTTGGAAGAGGAGGGGAGGAAGGCCTCTCCACAGAGGCTCTATTGCTGTGTTCTTGATCTGCACAAGGTGGTTGCTCATAGTCTCTGAAAAGCAAAAGTGTTCTCCAAGAATTTAAGTAGTTTGATTGGCCATGACAATGATTTGTAGAAGATAGGTTGTAGTTATTTCCTGCCAGTGTAGAGACAAAGAAGAAATCCATGTCAGCTGACTGCGGCTGGCTGTAGCTTCTGCTAAATTCCTGGTCATTTTTAGGAAGTTGGACTTGCCGCTGGAAGTTCTTGGCATGTGTCATTTTCTTCTCTCTGGAACTTTCCAGTCATTTTCCTCCGCTTCGTGTTGGTGTAGAACGAAGGGAGGGATGGGGGAAAGAGTGGGTAAGGATTGCTTGTAGTAAATTTTTAATTTTGACTTTTCTGTCTCTCAGAATCTTGTCATTGATGGTGGAAGTCTAGTGCTGCTTTGGCATTCCCAGTTGAATCTTTAGTCCTTGCTAATTTTCTTATTCCTGTTTTTGTAAAGGGGTTTTATTTGCATGGGCTGTTCATCCAAACTAATCATTATTATTGACCCATTGACAATATTGTCATCTCTCTACAAAGAAGATGCTGATGAAGTGCCAGTTTTGCTCCAAGCGGTTCACAGGCTAAAGGCAAGTAGAAATCCAGGACTTAATTTCTTGGGGAACTGGAGGAATGTTCCATCTAGAAATACTTGTATGCTGGGGGAAGCCCCAGGCGATAACCAGTATCAATGTTGCTGAAGAAGTGACTGAATCCAGCCCTGTAGTTTGTCCCAGAAGAAGGAATTTCAGACACAATCTGTTTCATACCAAAGGTTTGGAAGCAAATGAGAAGAAAGAGTAAGCAAATGGAAAGAAAGAAGATGGCAAAAGGCAGGCCATGCCTAAACATTGGAGAAGTAGTTTAAGCTCTGGTGGATATGCAGATTTCAGTGACCCTTGCTTCTGACTTGTAAGCAGTCTTTCCCATGGATGTTCATTCAGTAACATGATGCTTAAGATTGCAGAGCTCTCTTCTTTTGAAGCCCCTCGGTTAATGTTCCTCAAAGGCCTGTGGGTGGACTGAGATATTTTTTTTTTTTTTTTTTTTTGAACTGTGAAATCCTGTTGAGAGACGGGGAGGGGGGTCAACTAAGAAGCTGCTTCATCTTGAGTGAGAAACCTCACTGTAGAATCATAAAAGCTGCACTTTTTCCATGTTGCTTTGGAAGCAGCTGAACTTTGTAACTTGGCATGTAAATAGAGCTCTTTGAAGAGCAGGTCCATGGCTGGGAAGAGGGGAGAGGGAAATGCCCTGGCTGGTTAACAAGCTTTTGAGCATGCAAAAAGCCACTGTGAGCATGCTCGTTGAAATATCTCTTAAAACACAGAAGTTTGCAGAGCCTTGTCCGTGGTCGTGGTGATGCGCAGACGCCTAGAAGTGGCCGATGTGGCTAAGTGTAAATATGAAACAGTTAAAAAAGTGGCAGTTTGTGCATTGCTATGGACTGGGCCGGGTGAGGGAGAGTACTCGGGGCACCCAGGAACGTGTTGGTCATCTGCGGGCGAGTGAGAATGCAGAGGTTCAGTTTACACCTCACTAGGCAAACTCTCCGCTCTGGGTGAGGTAGGATTTATGGTCAGTCCAGCCATGCCAACAGAGGACTTCAGTGCAGCGTTCTGATTTCTGTAACTTACTTTCTGCGGAGGCTGGAGGAGGGGGGACTCTTCTGTTCTAACAACATACACATGAGGAGCACTTGGCTGGTGTAGTGTCCTGGATTTGCTATAAACTGAGCAATATTGGCAAGTAAAGATCGCTTTACTGCTGTATATGGTGCAGTGATGAAATCAAAAGGAAAATTCCTGGTTAAAGCAACATGAAAAAGTCACAGATTTAAATAGCAGAAGAATGCAAGTCTCAAACATTTCTGAAGAAATCATAATTTGAGTACATTTGTTGTACTTGCAGCATGATTGGACAAATAGAAACTTAGTACTTCATATCTAAGGAAACAGAAGCCTAAGCTGCCCTACCTGAAAATATTTGCTTATATTTTTTATTAAAAGCGATAATTGATACAAGCTACAAGACCAGAGACAATATTTTTTCAGTTGTACTTCTGCATTTCTTGGCACTTGTGTAGTTTTTCCTTCTTATGTGCAAGTCTTTCACTGAACAATGATGACAGAAAACATAGTGTCAACTCACAGAGGGATAGTGTTTCTATTTAACTTTTTTGAAAACCTTAATTCATATCCCGTTAAGAAAAAAGCATGCATAGGAATTCTTAGGAATGATATGAGTGAGTTAACATAAACTTCGTGCACTTTGGATTTTTGGAGTTTATTTTGTAGCTAAATTACCTTATGTTTCTGGTCCTCTCACTCTAAACGTTATGGAATGGAAGAGGACTGAGAATTCTTGGACCCCACTCCGTGTTGGTGTTGCCTTGTGTTCCTACCTTTGTTTTGCAGCGCGTACACTGACCTTTCTATTCATTTCCTATGCAGTGTAGGAATGTAGACAAGGTGCTGGTTATAGCAGAAGCGTTAAGGAAAAATTCAGGGTATGTCATTTGTTCTGCTGTTACTGAAAGGTATGTAAAGCATGGTACTGGGCTGCTCTGTCCCTCCTTCTCTGCTGCTAAACCCAAGAACTCCGAGACTAATCCAATGTGCGGATTTTCCATGCAGCTGAGCGGGGCTGCTGTATTACTGGGCCGTCTGCACATTTGCTGATTGGCTTCTCAAGTAGTAAAGGCCATGGATGATTAAAACCCTTGTTGTTTTACATGATTGATTCTTCTATAACTATGCAAAACTATGTAACTCTCGTAGTAAAATATTTTCATCACGTGCTGGTAAGCTAAAGGTGTAAATGCATGTTGAAGAGGAATAATCTTGTGAAATCCAGTTGCAACTCATTTTAGGGGATCTCTCGGATTGTGGAAACTTAAGTGATCTTGCTGCATGGGTTGATTTAAATTAGTTCTCTTATGTTGTGGCTTGGCACGCTATTTAAGAGCCTCAAGATGCTACTTGTGATTGACATAACAAAATGTAAATTATATGCTGTTTTACTAGGCTCTAATTTATCTGTCGTAAGGTTTGTGTACCAATAGCACTAAGCTCTTCTTACAGTAATGTTTCTCTTTCATGTAATATCTACGTAAGGGAATTAAATTACTCTTAATTGTATGCTTAAAAATAAAATAAATTTGGGGTGTGTCTGGCTATCACAGTAAATTAAATTTTGCTGCTTCTTGTTCTTTTTGTGCATTTACTTTGAATTGACTTTATCGAAAAATTAAATGTTTGAACATCTGATTGGGAAGAACACTCTTACTAGTGGGTAATCATGAGATGTCACAGAACTTGAAGAAATCTTAGAAAACATAATGGGTTGAGATTATAGGCCTTAAACTTTGATGTAGTGAGCGCTGAAGAAGTGAAACAATGATTGAAGCAGAACTTGGCATTTGGCTTGGCAGTAAATTAACTCGGTGGCGAGAAACTGATGTTGCCGCTTAGAAATTGCCCTGCAGTAGGAGCAGAAAAGGGTCTGTTGATTTTAGAGGCCTCTACTTCTCTCTTTCCTCTGATTCTTGAGGGGGGAAGACACATTTCTTGCATCAAACACATTTCTTGTTTGGTTTTGTAATGCAGCAAATCTGAGTGTTAGCGTAGTGTTTTAAGTATTGGCCCTAAGTATCTTTAGTATTCTCTGAGACACAGGTATGATGTTACGTGTGGAAATGTTTCTCCCAAGCTAAGGGATTAATTTAGTTGATTGTGACCCTAAATAGAATCTTCCCCTAATTGTATTTCTCAGCTGGCAGTACCTGCCTTCCTGGAAAAGCATAAAGAGGCTCCAGGTGTGGTGAAGCCCAGGCGCACAAGCTCTTTGAAGCTGGTTTGGAAACCAGTGTTGTTTTTAGAAATGAGCTTTGGCAAAGCCATCCCCGTGGAGGCTGAGGAGACCCAAGGCTTGGGGGCAGGATCTTCTTGGGCACGCAGCACTGCTGATTTCCTCCAGTGAGATTTTGCCACCAAAGGGTTTATCCTAGTGCGAAGAATACTGTGAAATTGATACACCTTTTTATATTTTAAAGGGGGTGGGTTCTGTACAGTGGATTGTGATTAAGTCATGGTTAGTCTTGGAGGAGGCATGAATATTTTCATTACTTGTCGCAGGGTATTGGGTGGCTTCGGTTTTGTTATGGTGTAGCAGTCAAAGCGTTGTTACCATGAGCCTATAGAACCCTTTCCATAGGCATGGTATCTCTCTTGAATGTCCTCATCCTTGCTCTTTAAAAAGATCATACAAAACTCAGCAAGGAAACAAACTGGCGTGCTGCACCCCACTGAATTTAGTTGCCATTGTTGAAATAGGTGACGGTCTTAAAATTGCTAGCTGGTACATACCTGAATAAAGAAGGTATTTAACTTAAATGTGTCCTTTTACAGCCTGCTTAGCAAGACATTGAGTGGTTGTACTAAACATGTCACCTGGAGACTGGGAGGAAACATACAGTTAAGATGGTACAAACCAGTCCATTTTAAAAAAGGGATTATGGCTTGTATTTAAAAAAAAAAAAGGGGGGGGGGGGGGGCCTTCGAGTTCTCTGTCCTATGGGAGTCAGCTCTCAAGAGTGAAACCGGTACTGTGTTTCTGTTATAGTACATAGCATGATCATGGTGTAACCTTATGTAGATAAGATGGATGGGATTGGGTTGCGGATGTTTTTGTTAACCATAGAAACAAATAACATGTTATCAGTGGATCTGAAAGTGCTGACTAATGCGTGTTAACATTTAATCAATTCTGGAGTTGAATTTAAATGACAGCTATTTATGCGGTGTTAATTATCTGGTCCTGGGCAGGCTGGTGGTGGTTCTCCTGCAGCTCCCAGCCCGTGGGGAGCGGGAGCAGCCAGCACGACCAGCGTGGCTGGTTTTTCCAGCTATGCCGCGAGGGAGCTGTGTGGTGTTCTGGTAGGTGCGTAACTGATGCTGGGTGAAGACATCAAATTTTCCAGTGTGAAGACAATAAGAAAAATTAGTCATTTATTCCTATATTTCAGTACTTCTGTACTGAAGGGGCAGCTCTTTGCATATGGGAACTTGCTCTTCAGTTGTGGTGTGCCGTAGTTTGCTCGCTGACCCACCACGCGCTTAGTACTTTTCTACTTTCTTTATCTACTTTGCTTGATTTCTGTACATGTAATATGACAATTTTTCAATATTTGCTGTAATGGAAAAGACGCTGGAGTTGAAGGGGGAGCTGTGGGTGTACAGCCTGTTGTCTTGAAGGAGCGAAGTGCCAGAGAATACACACAGCCCCTGGAAAGCTGAGGTATGATGGGACAGGTAGGGAACATGGAGCTCCAAGTGAGGTAGTTGAAAGGAAGGGGTTGTAAGGAATCCATAAAAGACGATACGGAAGACTATAAAGTGCTTGAAGAGAAAATTGAGGATTGGAAGGTCCCATAAAAATCTGGGAAGTGTTTAGGCCTGTAATACCATATATTGCGGTAGCTGTGCACCCCAGAGCCAAGCCTGGGCTGACTTTAGAGTAGACTAGTAAGAGAAATTTCAAGCTGGATTGTACTTTACTATGGAGGTGGATTCTAGATATCTGACTGGCTAATTTAAAAAAAAACTTTCTTTATATATAGAGACAAAAAAAGTGTGCCTAGGTGGGGTCTTCTGTTAATGTGAATTAGCAATACTTTAGATGAATGTTAGCTATGTAATGCCTCACCCTGAAACAAAGAGAAAGAAAAAAATTTGTATGGCCTCACTTCTTGGCTTCTGCAGTTCCTTTCCTGAACAGTAGGTGCAGTGAGAACTGGAGATTTTTAGGGTTTGTTTTCTTTTTTTTTCCTTAAGTAAACTAGACTGGAATCCTACCTGAGAACCTATTGGAGCTGGCAGCCGGAATCTAAGTAAAGCAAAGGAGCTTGGTTTCCTCTTATTTGCCTCACGAAGACTTGACATTGCTAGACTGAGACATGAGATCTCAGATGTAATCTCAGATACCTGCTTGAATTATTTTGTGAATGCATATGGTACAGAGACTTACAACATTTTTTATTTCTATTCCTCTTCCACTTCCAATCCTAATCTCCTTCCGTTTACTCAGATAGCTGGTTTAGCTCAACAGAAGATGAGAGGAAAACATAAATGCCCAAGGACTGATTTCTCCTCATCTCTGCTTTGAAGAAAGCCTTTCCCATGCCATGGATTCTTAGCAATTGTCATGTTTTCAGAGAGCTAAAAGTGTTTAGTAAGCAGCTATTTGATGTCCTAATGATTCATGATCTCTTGATTTGATGTCTAGATAATTGGACTTAACAAATAGATTAGGGCTTCTTTGGTTACCCGGTCACGCTGTCCAAGTCTTTAATCATATAGAGACTTAATTTGTTTCTTTACAGTAATCAGCTATGCCATTTGAATGACCTTAAAGAGGGGTGGGTGTATCACTGGGCCTCTGTAGACTGGAAATGTAGTCTTTCTTAGGCATGGTAACCGGGGATGTTAGCTGGTGTGCATCCAGTCAAGCCCAGAATAATTGTGAGCATTCCTTCTAAAACTGGAAAATTCTAAAAAGCCCAGTGAGTAAACTCTTCAATACCAGGCACAGAGCAACACTGTGATCCAGCAAAGAAGGTCTGGTGATTAAACTGGAAGTATTGATTAGGGGAGCATTTGGCCCCTTGTCAGGTTCTGCCACTGATTTACCACACAATTTCATTGCTTTGTGTCTGAAGTTCTCCTGCAAAGACTTGAAATGTTTCCCCCTCTTACAAAAACTGTTATTTTAAAACAAGTAATGTACTCTGGTAGATACGGTGAGAAGTATTCTAGAAAAGCCAGGAAGAAAGGCAAATACTGGGAAGGTGGGGGGGAGAAAAGACTGATAACTTCTTTGCTTCTGGTGGGTGAGGGTGAAACTGGTGGCTGCCAAAAATATGAGCTCAGAGAAGTAGCTTGTTCTGCTCTGAACCCACATCTGTACACACCTCCTCATCTCTACAGATGGCCAGGAGGCTGAAGAGAGAACACAGTTGTCTAAATTTGTGTAAGAGAAAAGAATCATGACTCCCACCTTGGAGGCGAACAAGAACCTCCTGTAACTGGGGTATTTTCGACAACTTGAAAAATTCGGTTGAATTTTCACTCTTAGCAAATTATGTGAAACCTGACACTGTTTGCAGTTGCTAAATAATTTTTTTATATTAATTTGCACTAAAAGATGATTGGCTGGAACTGTACTCTTTATTCCTTCAAAACTAGCCTGCTAAGGAATAAATTTGATCTAGAAGTCGTCCTGGCAGGTGTGTGCTTTAACAACGTAAAAGATGCTTTTCCACTTTAGATTTCATAGTACTTCACATTTTAGAAAAAAAAAAAATAAAACTGTCACCACCTAAATAGCGATGGTATTATTTGAATCAATCATGATAAAAGGCACAAATATAAAACCAAAATATTTTCATCTTTATGTTTCTATTCTACTGATGTTAGTGTGGGAATAAGATTCTTTTGCGGGTTGATGATTTCTTTATCTTTGGGGGAATTCAGTCATTTTTCCTTTTGTTAGCCTGTGAGATAAAAGTATATTGTTTAAAGCAGGTAGCTGGGAGCCAGCATGATAAAGCAGTGAACTCTCGACCAAAAACCTGGTTTTGTGGATGTGGCCTCATGTAATAAAACAATAATAAGAGCAGTTTACAATCTTCTTACAGTTCTCTGATTAACCCCTGTTCTTTGCAGACTGGGGTTGAATACTGAATGTTGCTGAATTGTGACTGTATATATTGCTCCCCTCCACCCTGAATGCTGAAGAACCTGAAACTGGAGACTTGCTGAACCTTTTAAAAACAAAAGAGTGATGTTGTTTAACTTCTTGCCATGGGTCAGGAGCCTGAGCTTCGTGCCAAGTTTCAGCGTGAAACAAAGTAAGACTGCAGAGTTAAGAAAAAAACCTCTTGCAAATAGCGCTCATATGGAACTACTGATAAAACTGTGACTGTCGAGGCACTGTGACTTATTAAAGCAGATTCTTACAAGGGAAATGAGATACGACCTGCCCTAAACATTGTTCAGTAAATTACAGTTCTTAGTAGAAAAACTTATCAAGTGCATAGGTGCAATATTTTGTGTTCCTTAATACAGATTCCTCATTAGTGTTAAAATAACTGCATGTTACAAATGGATCTGCTTTTTCTGTGTAGTTGGGTAGTGACATACCTCTGTTTTGGTTCCCGTTGAGATGCTTCCAAGTGTGCTTTTAGTAATGCAACATAAGCATAGTGTCATTGTCATAACAGCATTCCACCCTCGGTGAGAAGTTGCAGCAGCACCATACAAAGATGCAGTTGTTTTCTCCCTTACAGCATGATGTCGGTCATCCTCACAGCACCATGTCTAAAAGACTTTCTCTGATGGTTGTGTCGAGTTTAATGAAATTTTGGAGGGGAACAAGTGTACTGAAAGGATATTAAGGGTAAAGAGGATTCAGAAGAGTTTGCATAGGAACAGGCAAATGCAGAGTTCAGCTAAGCTGATTGGGATCAATGAATTGCCCAATGAGGTAGAGAGAGTCCGGGTGAAGCTGTCAGATGTTCCTTTGGTATTTGGGGTATCCATTTACTGATGCTTCTGCAGTTACTGCAGGGTTTGAGTATCATTGTACTGGTGCTTCTGTAGTTGCTGTAGAAACTGTTGGCTCAGGCTGTCTCCTTGCAGTTCTCCTTCAGAGGAGGAGCTGCTCGAGGAGAGCTTGTCTGGGCATGGGACTCTGTGGTACATTTATTGTTTTCTTTCACACTGCAATCTGTAATCTTTATTTTAATAAAAATCCCTTGGCTAGCTGCTTTTGCTCGTAAGTGTTTGATCTGTATGTGGTGCTCACAGTAAAGGAGTTCTCTTGTGCCAGAAGAACAAAGACTTGCTTTCTGTTTGCGCTGGGCACTGCTGATTTGCAGTAGTTGACTGGTTTTACTGCCAGTTTTAGCAGGTGCACCTTGTCTCAATGAGTTCTCTTTGCCCTCGTCGCATAGTACAGTAGCAAGTCTCATGCGCGGTATGTAGAAGACTGAATTTTGGCTGAGAGCTGAGAAGTACAGGGATTTGCTGTACTTCTCTCTTTCCTTTCCCTTGCTCCTTTTCCGTTATTTGTGCTCCTCTTGTGTTGCAATTGGACTAGATGATCATTGTAGGTCCCTTCCAACTGAAATTATTCTATTCTAAAAGTTTGGAATATCTCCTGAAAAGACCTTTTGTGTGCTTGTATAGCATTTGTGTTGATAGATTGGATATCATATTCAATAATATGCACGCACAAAATAGTCTTAAGTTTTCTTCATATTTCAGAATAATGGAACAGACCAGAAAACTTGACAGTCTTTATACTGTAAAAGGACTCAGTAATGTTCATTCATAGAAGTGTGTACAGAGGTTGTTGATGTAAAAAGATTGAAAAATGTATATGGCTGGTCTTGTTGAGAAAGAAAAATATCTTCTAAGTTTGTCATGAGGTTGCAAAACCTTGCTGTTCTCCTCCTGGTAGGTAAAGAACGTGGAGGTTGGAGGCAAGGGGGATGACAGGGTTGGTTGATGGGGCCTTCCGCGCTGTTCTTCCACGTTGCAGTGCTTCCAGCCTGCAGTAGCATGAAACTGGGTCCTCTTCCCAGCCTCTCTGTAGCAGTTAAGTGCTTGCAGCACGAGAACAGCTTGCAGACATTCCAGCACAGGAGCGATGAAACAGGGTAGCTGTTAAGACTAGGATGGGGGAAGGAGAAGTGATGGGGGCTTTAGACCTCTCTGTGTCTGCTGTATGGGATACAAAATCGCTTGCCCAGAGATCCAAATACCCAGAATGTGTGAAGCCCAAGGGAAGCAGTACATGTTTGTTACTTGCATGCATTTACTTTTCTTTTGTTTCTTAGGAGCCTAAGAGAAGATGGGAGTTAGAAGGCAGAAAAAGTAGGATAGGCTAGAATTTGGGGTCCAGAGTGAGATGCTCAGTGCTGAGGAACGGGCTGCTTTATAGAGTGGGGCTGCAAAGCTTCCCCTTATCTTGCAGAATGGCTCAGGTCCCTTGCTAGTGTCCTGAAATGTTCTCATTTTTCTGGCTCCTGTTCTTCCTGAGAACAGGCTATGCTTGTCCTGCTGCCTAACAAAAGAGGGACTCCATTGTCCTCTTTTGAAAAAGACACATAAGGTTCCTGAGTCTGCGTCAGTTTGACTTTCAAAAGAGCAGAGTGCTCAAAAAAAAATTGATGCCTGAAAATAGGACACATTCTGAATTAGATTCCTGAGTTTAATCACACCATATTCAGATATTGAATTGCTAGTTTGAATCTCATGAATCTACAGGTAATTGTTGTCGAGCATTTACTGTGACAGTTTGCCAAGCTGGCCCATGAAGGATGGCTGTGGTCCTACAAGGGAGAGCAAAAGCAGCCAGCAATACAGTGTCTGTTCAAATTAAACTGAAGAAACCTAAGTCAACGGTTGAAAGCTAGAATGGGGGAAAGAGAGCATGGTCCATGCTTGGTGTGTATAGTCAATGAAAACTACCTACTTTTCCAAGTCCTACCACTGATCTACTATGGCATTAGGCAAGTCACTTAAGTCGTGGGGCAACGGGGTCTCTTCTAAATGCAAACAGTATAACATGTACACCTATTACAGCAGTTGGAGAAGTAATGTTTGTGAAGTGGTATGAAATTCTCTTGTGTGTAGCTGAGGTCTGATTTTTTTTTTTTTTTTTTTTTTTTGCTAATAAAAGCACGCTGGAGCTTGATACTGCAATCAAAATGGAAGAGAGTTTTAGTCTCTGTTAAGTCCAGGCTGAAGATTGCTATCTCCGATAGGTCAGCAATGGAACGATGGGTAGTACTGTCTGCTTACCGGTAGATGGAGAAGTAGTTTCCCAGATTTCTTTGGCTGGTAACCTCTGAGCTGTTTCATTCAATCTATTGCTCATGGTGTTGCAAATGCCTTCATGTCTTGACTGGCTGCAGAGACAGTGTTAGTGAAGTGGCGGGGATGGCCAGTTGCTTCCACAAAACAGCTTGGTGACACCTGCATACTTTGAGTATTTAGTTGCAGTATTTAAGAATGAGATCCGAGAGTCTAGAAATGTGATATATTCTCCCCATGGTAAATGGAAAAACATTACCACAACCGCTGTGAATTAATACAGTTACATAAGTAGTGTTACTCAGCAAACTATGCCTGTTTTCCAGTGGAGATAACTTTGATTCATCTATTAGCTTTTAATTTTCATGGCGATATTCCAAGAGGAAAAAACACTACTTAAGTTTTGTTCTTAGCACAGAGATAAATGGAATGTCTCTGTCACTTGTCTGAAACCATGTGTTGAAAGGCATGATTTTTTTTTTTCCCTAACAGTTTTGCAGAGTAATAGGACAGAATATGATTTGGATTGCAGAAGACGCATGCTGGGTCAGTTTAAAGTCTGCCAAGTTCTAATTTGCAATTTCTAGAAAATTTAGAACAGAATCTGAGTGCCTGCAGAAATCATCATTCTAAATTTAACTCGTGGATTTTGTCTTGGTAAAGCATGAAACTGTCTGGTAGTATTTGTCCACTGAATTTCAGGGACAGCATTTTCTTGTGTTGAGAGTTCTGCACTGGTGGTTCTGGCATTCTTTTCCTGGTCCTGCAGTGTATGAATTCTAAATGCTTTAGAGCAAAAATCTAAGTGAAAAGTGTTAGCTAAGTTTAATTACTTCCTTTTTGTTTCTCTGAAAACAAGCAGAAAGCCTTTGGAAGAATGTTTTTTCACCTTATTATTGTTTTCTTTAATGCATTTCTGCAGTTAATTAATGATGAACTGACTTTTAAAAATGGCTCTTGCTGGCCTCTGAATGCTCGGTTTGCAGTAAGTGTAGGAGTTTCCAAATATCTCTGAAAAGGCCCAATACAGCAACTTTTGTTTCTGCAGTAGAGGAGCCTTGCAAAGTGAATAGAAGAACTTGTAAAACAGCAGAAGCAAGTGCTCGTTCAGTGCCCAAAGCAACGCATCTATGTACTTTTTTGAGAAAAATCCTTTAAAAAAAAGTTTCTGGTTTTAGAGTTGACTTTTTCTTGAACTGTGGAATAAATCAGATTGATAGCATTATAATCTAAGATTCTTTTACCAGTAAAAATATAGTTTTAGACTCTGAAAACCAAGTAGGTTTTTTTTGTGCTGAGCAGTGTTCGCATCCCTTTGGTTCTTGTTCTCCTTGCTGTGGTAATCCCATAATAACGATGGTGGTGTGATGTGGACACAGATTTACATAGGTGGCTAAGCAGGCAATAAAAACGTTAAGACTCTAATCTAGCCTCCCATAACTTCTCACCGAGGGATGAAAGAGTTTATATCCTATTGTCCGATTTAGGAGAATACCATCGATTTGTACAATAGCTGGTTTTTAGTTCTGATTTTGATCCTGCCCTCTGCATCTTGAACCGTGCGCTCTCCTACCCTGACACATTGTTGCTTTCCAAGTGCACTTTCTTCTGAAAAATACAACAAAATAAATCCCATCAATGTTGCTTTTAGGAACAGCAGGTTTCCTGTTATCGGGGGGAACTGAAGTGGCTAGACACAAAATGCAGTTAATGGCCCAAAATAAACTAACTTAGATTGTTTTTCTCTAGTCTTTCCCCTGATAGTAATTTCAGGTGTTACTTTTAGCAGCTATAGTGTACAAAGTGAGCTTTGGGGAGAAAGTGAGATTTTTGTTGTTGTAAATCAATCTCCCTGCAAAGCTGAGAGCATTTTGAATGCTGCTATTGATTGCACAGTCTGTTTGCTTCCCTCGGAGAAAAACGGGCGCGCACCCCTTTTTACACTGGAGTTGCAGCAGCTTGCTGTCACGCGCTTCTGGTTCCTAACCTGGATGTCATGATCCTAACCTCCACAAACTCACTAAAAAGCAGGGTCCTGTGGCTTGTGGCAAGCATGTTGCTTCCAAGGCGCTGCTGTTGGTCATAGCCTTATGCTTTGCTATTCAGAGGTGTGTTGTTTAATCTTGGTAGGGAGAACAAAGTATGGTGTTGATTACTCAATCTAAAGAAAACGGTGAATAGCAAAGACTGGGGAAGCCTTCTGTTAACAAATGAAGAGCTGCAAGTGTCCTTCTTGCTGTGTTGTGAGTAAAGTGGCACACTAGAGATGACATCGTTATCTATGGAGATTAAACTAATTCATAGTCCTAGATGAAATATGAAGAGACCAAACCAATAAAGTTGTGTTCGTGTTCTTAAAAATGGCATCCAGGTGGGATTGGCAAATTAATACTGACAGGTTTTTTTCCTCCCAGATTTTATTTGAAATTCAAAAGATAAAAATAGATTGTAACTTTCCAAGTTCACGATCAATTAGTTAGAGCTGTGTTCTCCAAAGGCTCTGCAGAATATAGTGCTACAGACACCTAAGCATAATTTCACTAACTTTGAAAATTTCAATATCATATTAAAAATAAACAAAAAAAGGCTGTGTGGAATTCATTACTCCTCTCGGGAAGTTCTGAAGGATGAGACTGACACATATAACTTACACTGAGAAATTAATTTTGCAACCTAGCTCGTGGTCTTCAAACAGCATTGCCACCACTGATGGTCCCTGCTAAAGTTGTCTTTTTTTCCCTTTTACGTAGCTGTGCTGTGCTAACTGGAGAGAAGAATAATGGATGAGTGTTGCAACTGAGGTTGGCAGATCTGACAGCACATGCATGCAGGGTAGATCTGCTGAGGCAAGAAGATGCTGGATTAAGCCAATTTAAAATATTTTTAGACTCTTATAGTTTTCAAGGAAAATGGGGTTTTTTTTATATTAGTTTTGTAAATCTCCAAGTATGTGTTTGACTCTTTTCCTTCCTGTTAGCCAAGCTAGGAGTTTCTACTATGAAATCTTGTCCAAGACACAAATAGTGGACTTAAGTCACAAGTGTAAGACCCACAGTTCTTTCTCTACCATCTAACACATCAGTGTGACATTGTTTTTTACTTTCATTATGGATATTGTTGCTAGCTTTCATGCCTAAATAAACTAATTCAAATTTTTTGGTAGGGTTATCGTGCATTTGAAGTAAATAATTGTGTTCTGAGGCTGAAAATTGATGGCAGCCAGGGTACTTTTCCCTAGAGAGACATCCCTATTGCTTCTGTTGTAGGGGTTCTTGCACTATATTCTCAATCAAATTTGGTAGCTTCTGCCTGGCAGATAGTATTGCTACCATTCCTCTCACTCCGAATGCTTCCATTAATAACACTGAATCATTGGCTTTGAACACTGGTTTTTTGGAACATATGCTTTTTAGAAACAATTCTACTAAAATCCCCTTTTCCCCTCTTTCTTTGTGTGAGTGGCTTATAAAATCAATTTCAAGTCAGCAACGTGGAAGAAATTCATTCATTAAACTGCAGGCTCCGTTTTGCTGTAGCTGAGGGCGCTGTGCCTGCTGAGGCAGCGAGCCCTTGCAGGTGGGGCTGAAGACCTGAGTGGTGCAGCAGCCAACAGATGGGATTCTGCTCCTCAAAGGAGGGGGGTTTTGTCTCCGAAAGAACCTAAGGTCATAGTTACGGACTTTATTTCAGACGCTTCTGCGGCATTACATGGTGTGGCATTGAGCTTCAGACTTCCCTGGGAGTAATAATCTAAGACACAGGAGAAAAAGAGAGAAACAAACTGAAAATAACAGGATGGATGAGGGATGGCAAGAAAAAACCCTTGAAGAAGCTTTTAGTAACCTAGGACCTTTGACAAGATGTTCTTTGACAAAATAGCCAATAGGACAGGAAGTAAAAAAATAACCTGAACTTGTTCAGTAGCCACAGTGGAACTAAAACATGGTAAAAGTCTGATAGAGGATGAGTATGGGCTGAGAGCACAAGAGCTCTTTTGTACAATACTTGCAGAGTCTAGTGCAGAGTTCTCTTCCAAATCCTTTTAAATCTTCTCTCTTAAAAAAAAAAAGACGTCGCTGAAGCAGCAAGACTGACATGCTAGAAAATGCATTTAAGTGGAGAGTCATGAATGTTTAAACTGGCTGAAAGGCAGATGTGCGCAGTAGCCAGTGTGGATTTGCAATATTGAAAATGCCAGCTTCTTTACATATTGACATCAGGGAAGAAATTCTAGGGGAGAAACTGTTGCTTAAATTTCGCCATTAAGGATTGCTGAAATTTTAGTCAGAAGGATAGCATTTATTCTTAAAAACTTCTTAATACTTTGAAACTTTATGTAAACATTAAAAAAATGTGAATCTCAAATATAGTGTTTACATTGTATTACTTGTAAGAAAGAATTACTAAATTTGTTGTAAATAAAAGCCAGAGGTTTAGGGTCCATGTTGCTTTTTTCTTCTGTCTTACTGATTACCAAGGTATGTGTTAGCTTGAGATACAGGACAGGGAACAGCCAGTAGAGCAAACGTGTTTTGCTGTTGCCTCATAGAATTGATGAAAAGTGCAAACCACCAATACAAGCAGATCCAGTTTCTGTAGGACAGTTTGTTTTCTAGTCTCTCTCTCTTTTTTTGGGTAGATTTTATTATATAATACTTATACACATATATATGCTAATAAATAAATAACCAACATAGGAAGGGAAGGCCATGATTTCAAGCTTTTCCATGTGTATGCCTTTGGCCTCAGTTCTGTAGAAGACTCATTCTGCTTGGTGGAAGAGGTGACATCTTGGTGGCCTCTTCCCCATCCTGGTTGTGTCTGTCCAATGTAGTTGTAGGCTGCAGCTTAGGTCAACCTGCAGTCTATGGGATATGAAATCATAGCAGGAAAGAAACTGGGGCACTGCAGCTATTTAAGTTAAGCTGAAGGGTGCTAGGGAAGGAATGTCCTGGTTCTTAATCTGTTAAACATTGTGGCTGCTTCCCATTATGGTTCTGGAGCGAAGCAGGCCTCACAGGTAGGGAAGTGGGCACAAATGGGTGTGGAAAATCTCTAGGAGTTTGAAGTTCTATAAAGCTTTAGCGTTGGGATGCGAGTGCAGGACAAGGCTTGGGTGGTGAGAAGCCCAGCATGGCACTAAGCCGCACTGTGTGGTTGAGGAGGTAGAACTGTGATTCTCTTCTGGAGAATGTGATGTAATTTCAGGCATAGATCCAGAATTTTTCTTAACCAGCTCTGTCTCTGCAAAAATGACATTGCAGATGGTGAGTGTCATTTCAGTGTAATATAATCCCTTTTATTAATTTAGTTAATTCTTCAGCTGTAATTGAATGTAGTCCGTGTTACGAATTTCGGATGATTTGGAATGTGGATGTTGAATTATGACTGCTTCATAAATGGTGCATACTGCAAAGTAGCATCAGGTTTGCATTGTCCAGTTCAGCCAGAAGAGTGGGAATGCCTGTGCTACAACGTTGGAAGTCAAAAATCACTTTACCATTTCACAGACATGGAGAATCCAGTGGTGGTTTCTGTCTTGTTTCAAATGAATACTTTGTATTAATGGTTTATGTACCATCTGATCTGTGATTTTCTAATTTTACTTTTTTTTTTTTTTTTTAAAAGACGCCTGCCAAGAAGTGCTCCCTTTGAGATGTCTTGTTTTCTGTAGTGCTCAGTTTTACAGGAGATTCTCTTTTGGATGTTTCTGACTGGTTGAGCAGGAAATACGTTAAACTATTAATGCCCATGTATCGATTTGCTATTTAAGTGTCAACAGCCAGTTTTTAATTCCTTTTTGCACTTGGTCTGTCTTTACTTAGTCATGCATCTTGACACCCATACCAAGAGATGGAGGCATTTTAAAAATTATTTCATTAGCGCCCTTTTGTAGCGCTGGCTGCGAGTGGTGTGCTGGGTATTGAGCAGGTGCCAGGGAACCTGAGGCCACATAGAAATCTGGAGAGAGAGATGTAAAAAATACCTTGAGGACTGCAACTGCTGCTCTGAAGACCACTTAGTGAGTTTGGTGATAGATCTTCCTGTCCTCAGTAGTGAATAGTAGCTTAATCCTAAAGGAAATGGATTTATATTCCTTCCAAAACTATTTTTCTTTGTTATACATTATATTTTGATATCTGCAGTTCTTTCTACTAACGTATATTTCTTTCTTAGAATGGATGGTGTGGTTCTCTATAAAACATAGCATTTTCTTCTTCAAATGATTGTATATATGCTCACACTGTGCCTCTGTGTTCCTTTTTTAACCTTCCTGTTAGGCTTGTGATGATTTCCCCTTAGACCATCTTTTCTTCACCCTCTTTCTAGAAGCTAAAAATATGAGCCATGCTCTGCACATCCCGGTTTCCTCTTACCTTAATACATTAATCTAGATTAACTGATTGTTTGGCTTTAGTTCTTCTTCAATTCCTTTACCAGTGTGATTGATTTTGGCTGTTTTCTCATTCTTTGCTCTACATTCTAGAGGGGGAATCCATGTGCAAGTGCTTTGTTGCACCTTTGAACCGAGGGTCCCCAAGTTGCCCGTCCTCCCTGGCACAGCTGAATTCTCTCTGGGGGCTCTTCCAGCACCTTCCTCCCCGCTGACCAGCGGGCAGCAGCTTCCCTTGCGCTGTGAGCATTGTCAGCGCTCTAGACCCTGGAAGGGGACTTGGTGATGACAGGGGCCATGATTCTGGGTCTGTTGGTGAAGTATGTGCCCACCCTGTCTTTGGCCCCTGTTAAAGCTGGGTGTTGGGGCTACCTGACAGAGGCTACTCCTAGGAGATTTCTGAGCACAGGAGCCTTTTCTGGCAAATGTTGTGAGAACTGAACAGGCAGTAGTAACACTGGAGTCAAGTATTTGTTGTATGAAGTGTAAGAATTTGCCAGAGGAAGTACCTTTCCAGCTTTTAACTGTAGTGTTGCTTTGTAATTATTCATTTGGCTGGAAAATTCCTGTCTTCTGAAGGCTAACCCAGATGCAACTTTGCCAGGAATTGCATTACTTGGAAAATAATAAAACTCCTATGAATATAGTCTCCAGGTGAAATTGAACGCTGAGCGTATTGTTGGAAGCAGTCTGAGTCTTATTAAATATGTATTCCAGTGTTACAATTGCACTTCTTTGCAGAATGCTTATATGGTTGTGAGTGGCAAGGACTTCTCTTCATATGGTGGTGAAGAATGAAGAAACCAGTTCTGTACAGCGCACAAGCAGCTAGGATTTAAAATAGTAAATACCTGCACAAGTGGGAGGTCAGTCATACTTTGCAGATTTCTCTACCCTCTGCTCCTCACTGAATCCTCATGGATTGTATTTCTTATCTGTTCCCCTCACTTTGTTGATACTTTTAACGTGAGGAAAAACTATTTTGATATTTCTCTGTCAGTTATTTTGACATTAATCAACATTACAGATCTTGTTTTGTTTGGCGTCTGGGTACATCATAAAAAGAGTTGCTGAAAGAGTTCAATTATAATATCAGCATCTCTGCCAAATGTATTGAGCTGTTCTGAAAAGCGGCTTGTCTTTTCTGACCCAGATACACAGTTTCCAACTGTGGGAGATGCTGCCAGAAAGACTCTTGGCAGAAGGCCAGCAATAAAATTATACTGCAGAAAAACGCAACATATTTTCAGCAGCACTTTATATGGTGTGACGAAAAATTACCTGTCTCTTGAATGCAAAGCAGAAGTTAAAATAAACTTGCAATTTAAAGTTGCAGGCCTCTTATTCTGACTTTTAAAAGCAACAGAAAAGGATACAAATTCCAGCTCTTTTCTATTACTGGGTCTGATGCACCTCAGGCTGTGTTAGATACTCGCTGGTTTGTTATTAGCAACCTTGGTTGTCCTTGCTGCTCTTTAACTTAAACTTTGGGTGATCTTAGGGTGGTGTGTACTGTGGACTGTAGTTCTCATGGGCAGATACTGGTATACAGGTAGATTAGGAGGGTGGAGGGTGGTTTTAACGCTTCAGCTGAATATTGTTGGCATGTGCCTTCTTGATGTAGCATTTAAAACCAATTTTCATGGTATTCTACTTGGCCTGGCCAGGTGCCTGAACAACAGCTCATTGAAGTGAGGGTTTGGAGGGCTGGAGTCCAGTGACCCTGGTTTCCCCCTCTCTGTTGCACCAGCAACACCTCTCTACGAGGTACCACCGCTGCGAGGGGATACCAGGATGCCAAACGTAGTTCATGTCTCCTTTCTAGAAGCTTATCACTCCCTGATTATGATGTTACATTTCAGTCCCCACAGAGTGCAAGTACCTGTTTCTCCTGCTTTTTCACTTTTCTGCTCACAAGCACTCAAATATTCATTACTTCTGGCTGTTCAAATGTCTGTCTCCTGGGAACACAACTGCCAGATGCAGGAGTATGTCCTACTACAAAGGCCTCATCTGAAATTCTTTTCCTTGTTTGTCTTGTGCCAAAGCATAAACTTCCTCTGTGAAGGATGGGATGTTTAATGGAAACATTGTGAGACTGTCATAGTGTTTTAATAACATTTCTAATGTGTCAAATCCCCAGTGATTTTAAACCGCATCGCAGTCTCTACTCAGCTCCTCTGTGCTCTGCTTTGGAGACAGTATTTAGTCTTGTTTTACACTTCAGGGCCACATGATGCAGGGTAAAGTGACTTTGTCAAGGTCGCCAAGGTCCTGGTGGTGTTAGTAGCTTTTCCTAGAAATTTTCTTGCAAGTGTGGGTGGCAGCCCCTGACTAAGACAACCATCCATTTCAATACTGTGCTTTTTAGTCTGGGCATCAGCTGTTACTTCCCTGAGAATGCAGGGACAAATATCCTGCTATAGCCTGGTAGTAAAATGAGGCTGTTGGATTTATGGAATTGCTGCTCACTTCACATAATGCTTTCTGATGTGTTTGGTGCTGAGCTGTGTTCTGCTGCCTTAGTCCATATGGTTGGAGCAGATTTGATTTTAGTTTTCCTTAATTTAATTCTGCATGCTGTCAAATATACTTTGTTCTGTATATTGTGTCTGCACTTTTATAGTAAACTCCCTCCTGTTTAGTGCTTGTATTGGAAATTTTCTCTCAAAATCTGAACTATATTAGGTTTTCACTCCCATGCGCGTTTCTGTGAAATACTCTTAGGATAAATGTTAATGACTTGAAAGACATCGTATATCAGCTTCAACTCAACTGTCAGGATGTTGTTTTCCAGCTTTCTGAGTTTTATAATAAAGAACCCTTTGTAATTCAGCTGTATATGCCCTGACCTCAGCCATTCACTGCTGAGAAAAAGGGCAGGTAGAATCAGATTCATAAATAGCTTTATCCCACAACTTTTACTTGTCACTGAAACTTGAACTTGTCTTGAAAACAAGATGGTTACTACCCACTTCAGGCAGAGTATTGAGTTGGTGGCTTTGCTTCATCTGTCCAGTAGAAGGTAGCTGTGAAACATTCATTTTCGGTCTGTTTCAGATATTCAAAGAACACTGAAAAGCACTCGGTGCATCCAGAACTGTGCCCTGAGGTATGGCTGTTCCCAGAGCTTGTGAGGTAGTTTGGGGACTTGCCCTCTAGACAAGAGTCTGCTCAGCAATTTACTGAAGCACCAGAACTCGCTCAGCCAGCTATCTCTGTCCATCTGCTTTCAGTACACTGCACGAGCTGATAAGCAACAGCTTGCAGCAGTCTTCGGAGGCAGGCCAGGCTGGAGTGTTGCTTGGAGTCTAGAGACATTGTACTGGGCATATGCTGAAGTCAGCAACACATTCCAGTGCCCTTCTCTCTGCCTGGAATTGCCAAGTTACAGTTACCAGAGAAGATAGCAAACTCAAAATGTGAAATGTAGGAGTCACAGGGAAGAAGAGTATGTGAAGATAGCTGGAATTTGGTTTGAAGAGAGAACTCATTTGAAATACATAGATGATCTGGAAACGTGGCTCATAAAAGTCTCTCTAGCTTGCCATCTGCTGACTTAAAAAGCATATTATTATTATAGAAAAGCAAAACAAAAAGACCTCGTAAAGTGTCTGGTTGCTTCTGGAGATGGTGAAAGGTTAGTAAGTGTGGAAGAGCTTATGACTAGCTCATAGAATAAATAGTGCCAAAGCAGTAATCTTTGCTTATTTTTCCTCCCAGCTGCCCCTGCGTGGCTTTCAGGATCTCTAAAGAGAAGAATCTGGTCCTATGAAAGAACATCGCCTTCCTTGATCGCTTCTGGGAAGCAATTTGGTAGAGTGTTAATATCCCTTGGTAGGGTCTATAGCCTTTGCGATAAGAAGTGTCCTTCAGGGTTTTCATTAGCTTGCTTTTCCCGACTATTTTTAGTATGACTGCATTTGACTCTCTTGGGCTTTCTTCCTTGGCAGTCTTTAGGTGCAGAAGCAGTATTCTTGTGCAGCTGCTTTTTGTTTTACCCAATTCTACATCCTAAATGCAGTGGTGTGAGATACAAACAAGCAAGTATTAAGCACTTGCTGCCAAAGCCATTGGTCCTATAAATGTGCTTTGTTTCTCCTTAACTACAAAAAGAGTGAAGCCTTTCCCTTGGCATGTTCAAAACTCTATGGGATGCAACGTTTTAATTATTCCCTGTCACACCCCTGAGGTTTAAGCATCTACAAGGCTTTCAAGTCATCTCGCCTATCCCTCTGCTGTTGCCAAACACGCTTTTAATCTCTAACAATGTCAGGATTCTCTGACAGACAATATGCAACATATTGCTAGAGAAGGAGGATCGACATACAGGAGAAAAGGAAAACATTTGAGTGTGTGTCAGTCTGCAGAAATTTACTGACTGGGTTTCCAATTGCTTCAAAACGTTGCTGAAAAGCTGATGCAACAGTATGTGTGGTGAAAGGAAAACAGGAATTTTCTGCAAGGACTGGTGTGTCTTGCTACGCAATGAGCTTATGCTTTCCTCTCTCGCGTGTTACCTGCTCGTTACTCTGCTCTTCTCTTGCCTTACAGAGCATTTATTTGCAGTTCCTTATGCTGCCAGTGCTGGTGTTTTGTTTCCTGGTTTCGTGCAAGAGGGCTGCTCTTGTGGGATCTTCTAAATGTTATGTGCTGTGAAAAGCAGAGCAGGGGCAGGAAAGGTGGTGTGGATGATTTCAGCTGAGCATTCTCCCAAGTCTTACATCTTTGGTTTGTTATAATGCACTTGTTTGGTTGGTTTTTTAAATAACAACTTACAATTATTGCCACCTGAAATCTTAGTTCTTGTACAGCATCTGACACGTTCAGGATCGAGGGCTGCACTGGGGATTTCAACAGATAATTACTTTTTGATAATTAAATATAGTGTGTTTGATTCTAATGCGCATGCGACACAGACTTCTTGAGCTGTTTTTGTATGGAGCATGTTTGAGATGTTGGACTTCCCGTCTTCCTCATATCAGAAACTTAGATTGCCAGGTGGCTGACAAACCACACAGAGATAAGCTCTAACTGGCATGGGAAAGTCGTTACATACGTGTGGGCACATTACACAAAGTTGCTTTCCACAGTGACATCTGCTTGTTGTTCAGGAATAAATGGTTCAGTGCCTGCCTCCCCATCCTGAAGCCTGCTTGCTTTAATCAGTGGTTTGACTTAATGTGCTGCATTGAACACTCACTGGAATTAACATGCCGTTTCTTCTGGTTTCAAGTTGTTTCTCTCTTTTTGCAGGTGAATTACAGAAAGTGACTCCCAGAGCATCTTGGCTGTATGAACTCTTGAGCTGTCAAGGGACTGAGAGGCTTATGAAGAGGTTCTGTCAGACAAAACAGTGCTTAGCAAAGACACCAAGGAGGAGGGAAAAGGAGAAAGGGAGGGAGAGAGAGCTGAAACACTAACAAACCATGGTAGGTATTTGTCATCTTTCATAGAGTTGCATTAAAAATATCCTCTGCTGACCGTCTTGCATGGGTCCTGATACAACCAAAGTAAGGGGATTTTCTGACCTTGCACTAAATTAGAGATGGTGCTGCGTGCTTTGAGCAAAGCAAATGAGGTTTGATATATTGTCAGCCTCTTAAAACCAGAGAGTTGTCTTGTGAGCCTGCATTACATGAATTATTAAATATGAACGAAGGGGATGCTCATAAGGTATTCTAATAAAACTGGCATTAGGAAGCTGCAGCAAACAGCGTGGGTGACCTTGAACTTGCAGGTTGCATAACCAAATGCTGATACTCCCCTTCCACCTCTTCCGTACAGAAGCGAGTGTTGATTATTCTTATTTGTGTGCGTGTGATTGAATGTGGTTCTGTGCACACTTTGTTAATAGTGTAGATGAAATGTGTGCAGCCAAATATACTTGGTGTACATTGTTTAAGTGAGGACTTATTTCTCGTCTCCCTGGTATTGGTTGCAAATTGGGAATGCTTGAGATGTTGAATTTGTAAAGCTGTGCAAGTATGAAGTATTGTGAGTGACGGTAAGGTTCTGAAGATATGTCCACAAAAAGGCAATAAACCTGCCCAGCTCCTGAGAAATATCTGTGGAGAACAGTTTAAGCATATTTGTATATTTTTAAGTTGTCTAATGTTATTACTCGGAGAATGGAAAGGAGAATAAATGCAATAAATTTTACATACAATTTTTTAACACCTGTGTAGCTGATGCTTCTGATAGGCTGTGTGTTTATATTTATATTTAAAAAGACCTAAGATGAGACTTTTATCTGCTACTGAGCACAAAGGGAGGAAGAACACTTGACAAAGCAAAGTTGTCAATATGTTGTATTTGAAATAGTGTCTCATTTTGCTATTATTTTTGGCCTAAATTGTAGTGAAGAATTGATCTTGTCAGTCCCTCTTCATTAGAAAAGAAAACAAATATATTCTGATTTAGGAGTTACTCATTTGTTCCTGTTTGACTTTGTTCTGATTGGTATTTCATGAGATAAGAGATATGGTGGGGGTGAATTAATAAATCCAGCTTGTCAGTTTTCACTGCTGAACTGCAGCTTCTTTCTGTATCCATGTTGCGAATAAGCCACAAGAGGGACCTCCTGGAAGCATTTTGCAACCTATGAAAGTACTGGGGATAATACCAGACCCCGACCGATGGGTTTCTTTGACTTCCTGAATTGTCCATCTGGGTAGGAGCCCAAAAGTTAGGAAAGGAATGATGTCACATCAACCTTTGATGGAAGGGACCCAGTCAATGCAGTGAGCCAGGAAATGATGACAGGTTCCTTAACAAGGATTGGATCCAGAGGCCTCTGAGATCCTTCGAAGGCCCTTTTTGCCCCTAACAGTGCATACTGTTACAGACCCATGGAGTAGGGGTGCAAATGAAGCCTACTTAAGGTATTTAATGTGTAGAAATTTTTGGTTGGCGATTTCAAGTTCTGGGAGGCTTTTAGCAGTGACTGACGTGTCTGTAGAGAGCAAGCTGTACAGCTGCTCTTGCCAGAGGTCAGTGCTGTGCTCACAGCTGGTCCAGGTCACTGTTTAGATTAAATAAGTCTCACCTGGATCACGTGCGACAAGCCATAGCTTCCTAGCACAAGTTACCCAACCACTTAGGTTTACCTTCCTCAATAGTGTCACTCAGGACTTAGAGTCTCTCTGCAAACTCTTTTAATTAGCACTCTAATCTCTTCCTATTCTTTCAATTCTTTAATAAATTATTTTGGCCTTTTCTTACCAGCTTATCTCTATCCTCATCTTCATTCATGTCTTTGTAAGTCCCTGCGCAGTTTGCTAAGCCTCTCATGGTAATATGTATTGCCTATGACTTCATTTGCAGCAGTAACAAAACCATAAGGGAATGGGTATTTAATTGTCTTGTTCTAAGGTGTGTTGCCCTTGTCCCTAGTGTAACTGAGGAGAGACGGCTGCACCCGGCACTCTGGCATGTGCAAAGTCGTATTTGGACAGTGTAAATGCCTTTCACAAAATAGGAATCTTCTCTGCGTTCCCCTTGTCTGCCCTCCTTTCCTTTACTCAGTCTGCTCTCACCCTGGAATGCTTATGTTCTAAATTTCCCTACCATGAAATGAGGTTACCTTTTGGGGTGAGGACCCTGGCTTTTCTCTCTGCTCTGAGCTATCCAGCTGCTGAAGGTTGACACAAGCCAACCAAGCTCGCTGAAATTCAGGAACTCCCCAATTCCTGCTAGTATTCCAGGGTAAGGAAGCCCCTCTTTCATTCAGTACTATTGCTCACAGCTTGTTATCTCCATGAGATGTAGGTCTTTCAGGCAAGATCAGGGCCTAAGTGATTTCTTAGTGACTTTGATAGCTTGATCTAAAACAAGCTAGTCAAAGGATGAGGGAAATCAGAGATGCTTGATAGTGAAATGAGTTGCCCATGATCCTGGATTGTCTGTTGCAAAGCTGGGAATGAAACTCAGGGTTTTTTGGTCCCCTGCTCCAGCACTCTAACCTCATTCTTAGCCAGCCAGACCATGGCCTCTTCTCAAAGAGAAGCTTGGGGGGGAGGGCAGGGAGAAGTGAGAAAACCAACGAAAATGAGAAAAAAGAAAAGGGGGGGAAGGGTATGAAAGGACAAGATCTAGAGAATAAACTCAATTTCTAACCATGGCAAATGGAGAAATGCATACTACAGGTCTTCATCCTATTTTGTATCCACCATAGCTGTATATGAGCACAGAGATTTGTCTAGTCCTAGACCCAAGTTCTCCCTTTTTCTGGTTTGTGACTGGTGCACGCAGTGTCACAGCTTCCATTTAGGATGGACCTACCGCCCAAAAAAAAAAATTCTGCTTGCTTAATTTTTAGATGTCTGTATCAGCTAACCTGATATAGGAGTCTGATTTCTGTAGTCACATGCGGGTGGGTGGGGAAATGTACCTCTGAAGCACAATTTATCTCATCCTAAAGTAGACATAAACACGAACTCTGCTCCAGATGTGCCTGGTAGACATAAACATGATCTGTGCTCCACATGTGCCAATTGCTCCTAGTAGCCAATAAAAGGATTCTAAAAGAGTTGAATTTAGGTATCAAGTATTAGGTGCCATAAAACCCACCCAAGGTCTTACATTTTGCCACTTAATGCTGATTTTGCACTCGTCTTTGGTTTCTTTCTTTTTTCTTTTATAATTTATTTAAATAAAGAAATCAATCCTGCATGATTATAAGCAGTGGACATCATAAAAAACCTTCCTACATCTGTCAGGGAGGATTCCCATTCAGGCAATGTCCTTCTATTGATAATCCAATAATTTTATTCTTTTTTTCCCCCCTGTTTCCCACTTTGTAACAGAGATCTATCCGATCTTTTGCTAATGATGACCGCCATGTTATGGTGAAACATTCAACCATTTATCCATCTCCAGAGGAACTTGAAGCTGTCCAGAACATGGTATCAACAGTAGAATGTGCCCTTAAACATGTCTCTGACTGGATGGATGAAAAGAACAAGTCTACAAAATGTGAGGGTGATGTGGAAGCAAAGGAGGAGGCTGCAGAAAGCAATGCCAAGTGAGTGAGTTGAGCCTCATAATGTGTTACTGTACTGCTCTGAATGGGCGCCTTTCCTTCGAAATAAGAGTCGTAGTGTTACTTGGTTCTGTTTCATACGAATGTTCATAGGAGGAAGTGGATATATTTGGACTTTTTGAGGTGGCAGCACGTAGGGTGAGTGCAGGGAATAGTAATAAGCCCAATGTGGGCAGCAGTTGCTCTCTATTTCATTGTTTATTTTACTGTGATGTTGTGGGTTGCATTTAACAGACAGACTTTTCAGCAATTGTAAGTGAATTTATGTCCCCATAACACATGAATGTAAACCCACAGCCATGTAGCTTCAGGGCTTCTTTAGTTTAAGACACACAAAAAAGATTTTTGTGAACTTTCATTGTTTATCCAGCAAACTAACTTTTCCAAGGATCTATTACCATCTATTATTGTCATGGTTTAACCCCAGCTGGCAGCTCAGCCCCACGCAGCCGCTCGCTGCTTCCCCTCTGCTGGGATGGGGGAGAGAATTGGAAGAGTAAAAGTGAGGAAACCCGTGGGTTTGAGATAAAGATGGTTTAACAGGTAAAGCAAAGCCGTGCACACAAGCCAAGCAAACCAAGGAATCCCTTCCCTCCTTCCCCCCGGCAGGCGGGTGCTCAGCCATCCCCAGGACAGCAGGGCTCCATCACGCGTAACGGTGACTTGGGCAGACAAACGCCATCGCTCTGAACATCCCCCCCTTCCTCCTCCTTCCCCCAGGTTTATACACTGAGCATGATGCCATACGGTGTGGGATGTCCCTGGGGTCAGTCGGGGTCAGCTGTGCCAGCCGTGTCCCCACCAGCTCCTTGTGCCCCCCAGCCCCTCACTGGTGGGGTGGGGTGAGCAGCAGAAATGGCCTTGGCTCTGTGTGAGCCCCGCTCAGCAGGAATGAAACCAGCCCTGGGTTATCAGCGCTGCTTCCAGCACAAATCCAAAACCTAGCCCCATCCTAGCAACTGTGAAGAAAATTAACTCTGTCCCAGCCACAACCCAGTACAGTTATGTAGTTCTCTACTGAGTGAAGCATCTGTTTGCTCTATGTTCCAGTCTGCTCCCTGATATGGTGCCAAGTTTTACTGTTCTAACATAACTCCAGTAGTAGAGCAAGAAGCAGGAACAACTGGCACTCTTTTTTTTTTTTTTTTTTTTTTTTTTTTTTAAGTTTCCTAGTGTAAAACTTTTTAACTTGGGCACTTCTGGCTAATCAGTGCTTTCTGGATAATCTCTCCAACTCAGTGAGTATATGTCCAGGTTACAGATGAGGAAGTGAAGCACCAGGAGACCAACAGCCAATTTGTCATGACTTGAAAAATGCAACTTGCAGTTCTCTGCTCTTCCTGTGATCTGGTACTTCTCCACTGAACGTTTTGGGACTTAATCTGGTTACATCTGTAGCATAACCTGCACTAGCAATGTAGTCAAAGGACTCTTGTTTCCTTTCCGATGAAAGTCTGCTGCTACATGGGCTTTGCCCAGTAAGTTCTGATATTAAAACTAATGATGTGTATTCCTTTTCCTATACAATTGTTATATTTTCTGACACCTTTTATGGTAGTAGAAGGTTTATTGTGAGGCCTTCTAAAATTTTTGGTGTCCTGATAAATAATACATATGTTAGGTTGTTTATATTTTGGGATGGTGGAAGTATAACCTACTCTAGCAGAAACAGATGGAAATACAGACCCTGTCTATTGTATGCTTCAGGAGTAAGATATAGTTCAGTGCAGGTAATGAAGGAAGATCTAACTCTGAATCAGGAAGACTATTAATTTTTAAACTGAAAATACAGTTTACTGGCTCAGTATGAGAGAGACAACAATTACCATTGTATTTATCAGTTATTCCTAAATGCGTAATGACATATGTCTGAAAATTCAAAAGTGAGGTCTTGCTTCCTATTTTATCATAACAATGTGGTTCCTAGTTATTTCCAGGTCTCATAAATTTTCAGAGTAGCATTCAGGAAATAAGGTTTGAGGCTGTGCTGTACCTCACTGCCTGGATGTACTTTAATTTAGAAACAAGAAATGTGCTGTATTAACTGAGGAAATGTGTATGGCTGGGAGCAGCAGAAAGCGTTCATGACTTTATCTGGTTTCCCAACAGAGTTGTGAATGCTACAGAAAATTCGACAGGTATTAGTAGTGGTTTTGCACAGGTTTCTTTCTTAACATTTAAGCTTGTCTCTGATTATCGCTAAGATAAGGTCGTGGGCTTGGGAGCTATTGAAAGAAACCGCTTGCTGTGCGTGAAGTTTAAATGCAGCACCACCTACTTGGAATACGCTGATCCACATAGGAAATGCTCAGCAGCATGACGACCATTGTATGATAGCCTGGAAAAGTAAATACACAAATGGTCCCTCATTTGGATGCCTGTGGCTTTCAGTGTTCCCTAATAAATATTTAACAGACACAAGTCTGATCACTGGCATTTTTGTGTAAGGCCGAGCTGTGATATGTCACTTTTTTTGGTGTGAAATGTATTCAAATAGAAATAGCAAAACACTTAAAATCATGAATATCTTTACATAAATTAACATATAAATTGGTTGAAGACAGCATGATTGTATTGACACCAGAGAATAATTGTAGTGGATTGATAGGCTGCTTCTCCACAGATGGACAATTAAGTTTTGTCATCTCCTCGAGGAAGGTATTCAAGCTCAGTGTTTGCTGAAGAACAGCCTTGCTCGATACGCAGCGTGCTGTGTGTTTTGTTGGTGACTTCCTAACATAACTGGAGACATTTTTAGGTGTCTTCTGATGTGGGTAAAATAGGCGCAGAGTGGATTCTTAAATAAATAAATAAATAAATAATTCTTTTTAAACATCCAAGCGTGTGGTAAATGCTTTTGAGACAACTGGAGAGCCTTGCTTTGACGTGTGCATGCAGGATTTTTCATGCTTGTGCTCTGTTATGAATTTAGCATACAGTTTCTGTAAACATCGGGGTCACTAAAAGACAACTCGGATCACTTCTGAAAACAGGATTTCTGTCAGAGAGCTCCTCTCAATTAATTAGTCTGCTCTTTTGGTAGATCTGCAGATAGTGAATTTGGGCTTTTCTAAGCTTTGTGACCTGAGCTAGGCAACTTCTGTGTTCATGTGAATTGCAAATCAGTGCTTCAATTAATTTTTTCACTGGACCTACTTGCATAAAAGGAGCCTATGCTTTTAATTTTCTATCAGTGATATGCCACTTTAGCACAGTCAGCAGTCCCGTACTGTTTATCGCCTCACTGTGATAGGATAATAAAAGTATTTTGAATGTGTGAAAATGCCATTTTAATTACTCAAAATTGTTTCATTTCCAGGGATCAAGGTGGTCGGACGTTGTGTGGTGTTATGAGAATTGGCTTGGTTGCAAAGGGCTTGCTGATAAAAGATGATATGGATCTGGAGCTGGTTCTCATGTGCAAAGAAAAACCCACAAAGACCTTGTTATGTATAGTTAAAGACAATCTCCCAGCTCAAATTCAGGTGAGTTAATTTAGGGTAGTCCTCTAACAGTGGCTGATTGCACTGCACGGTGTACTTGGGTAAAGGCTGGAATTTGTTCCAGGAAAAGATGAGTGATATAGGTTAAAGAAATATACTTCAAATCTAGGACGACATCTAGGGGGTGTGGCATCTTTAATGTGATGATGTGAAGTAGCTATTCACAGAATTTAACATCTTACCCCTGTTGTTTCCTAATCCCTGTTCGTGATGTCAGTTTTCCTATGATAGCAGCTAACCTCTCTGTTTGGTAACTAACCCAGCTGATTTTTGCTCTCTGGTCCAAGCACTAACGTGAGCTAAATCACAGTCCCAGAAACCTTCCCTGCCCGAGCATGTGAATCTGTCTGTATTGTTGTCCCCTGTCCCCCTGCCTGAACCTTAAGTTCTACATTGCAGCTGCTTTGCTTCGCTTGGGCTGTTCCAGGATAAACGCCTCTGCACTTCTGGAGTGAGAACCAAGTCGCTTTAGGTGGTCACTCATTTTAGCTCATGTTAATCGTGAGCTCATAATTCTTTTTATTTATGGCTATGTAATTCTGATGTTGGCATCCAGTAGGCAGCACTTACAGCTAATACTGGTCTCTTCAAAGCAGCTAGGGATCGCACCTTTTGGACAGAGTTCTGAGCCTGAGTAATCAGTTCAGCTTCCAGACTGACGTATGCTGTTGCTGAGAAACTGCCCTAAAGTACTCAGCTGCAAGTGCCCCTCTCCAAACTATGTCTAAACTTGATCTGCTTTTCTTCTGATCTGCTTTCTGCCTTGTGTTTATTTCCACATAGACAGTTTTGTGTTTTACTATTCTTGACAGCTTTTTGTTCTTGCTGCTCATTTATTCACATAAAGGGCTTGTTTTAATGAGATAATGTGCCTGCAGATGGGGCCCTATCCATAGCTGAAAATGCTAAGGAACTATTGAGTAGTAAAGAGTAAATTTTACTCATTTGTAGTGAGGTGTGAGATGAGAAGGGTTGAAAGTGATAAGAAAAGTTAGCATATGCTTCCAAAAAAGTGAGAACGGCAGAACAGACGTAATTAAAAGATGCGAAGACTGCAATGAATTCAAGGGACAAGTAGGTAAGATCCTATGGGGAAGCACTGTGAGGGAAAGGATTATGGAAAACACGAGGCAAGAGGAATCTGACTCATGGAACAAGCTACAACTGTCATGGGCATGAAAGACAGCGAGAGGTTCTGCAGACGCATCAGGTAGAGGAGGTGTAGGCCGGTTAGTGGACAGAAGGGGCAAATGAGGTACAGAGATGTTAACAGCTTCTGCTTTGCTTCTTGGAAGGCTTGTAGTGAGCAGATGCTTAAACATTTTCATCCCAACAATAAAGGAGCTGGAGGAGTGCAGATTGCAACAAGGAAGGAAGTTAGAATATATGTTAGATATGTTCGAACTGTATGGCCTTGCTGAAACAAACTCACAAGCACAAGGAATAGCTTTAGGACTCGGAACCATCTGTGTTCTTTGCACGTCTGGAGGCTGAGAGAGGTCCCAAAGGACTACTGAAGGACCTGCAGATACAGATCACTTGAGACAACTCTGACACAATGCACATTAATGGGACAAATTATAAGGCAATTTGTAGTATTATCTACAAAAGAACCATATGCATTTATTGGTGTGCTGTCAGGAGCAGAAGGTCAGGTTTTCCAGGCGATGTCAGGGATCTCTCTTGGGGCTGGTATTAATGAACGAAATGGGTGACAGTGGGGTCTTGTGCCCAGTTTCAAGTGCTGTGTGGAAAGGGAGTGAGAGAGGTGGACGGACAAGTTGGAGAAAATCAGATGAGTGAGACTGAGCACGTAGAAAACCATGTACTTGAAATTACCTGGTTTGGAGAAAGTCAAGACCAAATGAAAGGTGTAAGCTCTAAGACCTGAATGGTTATTTATAAAGGGACAGTGATTCCATGTCTCACATGGCTACCAAAGGTAGGATGCGAAGTAATTGGGACTGTAGCAAGGGGCAATTTTGTTACAAAACGGGTCATCTGAATTTATGTGTGGCTAAGAATCAGAGTAGACTGGAGATGTGGTGGAATCTCTGTCGCTAGGGCATCTGAAGAACATCTTAGGGCTGGTAAGAGACGGCCAGGGGATGTTGGGTCCTACTTCATGGCAGGTACGTGGATTAGGCGAGCTGGTGCAGCTCCTGCACTGGAATCTGTCGCCCATTTGCACTGACGGTTACGGCTGCGCTGGTCGTACTGCGCGTGAGAGCCTTGACGTTTAGAGGCAGCGTTACTGGAGAAGTGTGTACTTAAGCACAAACATTGCTGGTGGTATTTTGCACACGAGCAGCTATGAAAGTCAGCTTCTTTCTTCATAAAAAAAAAAAAAGTGATAATATGGTGGGACTGCTTAGTATTCTCATTAAATTTGCTGCAGACCTTTTTTCTTAAGCACGTTACGGGGTTTTTCTGTTTGGTTTTAATGAGGGAGGCAAGGCCTTATTTGTTATTGCAATGTCTTGTAGGCCTCTCATTATTTGAGGTGTATGCACATACAGAGATTCTGCAGTTTTTCAGTTGATTGGGAGATTCTTGAAATCTTTCTTGGTGACTTTCAGAAACTTACAGAAGAGAAGTATCTCGTGGAGGAGCATGTAAATGAGGCAGCTATTATTATTCGTAACACAAAGGAGCCCAAGCTAACTTTGAAGGTGATACTTACATCCCCTCTCATTCGAGATGAAGCAGAGAAGAAGGAAGGAGGTACACAGAGCGTTTTAACTTGTTTTTAAGACTGTTCTATCTAAATGCCCTGACTGTGCAGCACAGGGTTAATTGGGAAGTAGGTTTTTAATGATGCATGGTGTACTGACTAGACTGGCTATTGCCACAATAGGTTACATTATTTGTGCCTTAAAAAGACAACAGTCACTTAATTCTCATGTAAATGTGCATAGTTTTCATTTGCAAGCAATATTGCTACAGTGTTAATTTTGACGTACAATTAGATCTTAGTTCTGCTTTCTTTCAGACTTGATAGTTAATTCTTGAGCACCCCAGCGCTGCACAGTCTTGTTTTCAAATTAAGTCAGTCAAGTGGGATTGGTTTGTAGTATCTTGAAAAACTCATAAAATTGTTTCTCTTTTACATTTAAAAAAACCTCTCCTGCAAAGCTCGCAAGTACGTCGTCCTGGCCCTCAACTTGTATTAATCGATGATACATATGTGTGTTTGTAGCGTTAAGAATTTCCTCACTGGGAGACAGTTGAAGTTACAGTGCTATAATACAGCACTTCTGCTTCTGAATTGAATATTGTACCTCATGTCCTTAGAGCAAAATAGATATAGAAAACCATAACTTAGTTTCTTTCTCTTCCTTCTCCCTAACTGCCTGGCGTCCAATATAGTTATATGCCCCTCGTTAAAGGAATGTCGACTGGTAGTATCAATGAGCTTGGAAACAGACCAAGAGAAATAGAGAGGAGCAAATGTAGCCGTACTTTGTTTTATTTTTAAGATCTTGTCAGTAATTCCTGCTTCCGCTTCCCAAACCTATCCCTAGAAACTTTGCCACTGGATGATGTCAGACCTTTGACCAACTGGCCACTCTCTGTCATGACAACTGAGGCAGCTGGGCCCGTCTGGGCTAGGGAACTCCCTGTTGCTCTCTTCCCATCTCTAGACTTGCCACGAGTCCTCCGCTTCCTCCCTGCTCCCCCGTGAAGTCCCCGCGCAGTGAGAAATGTTTGGTCAGTTTCCCTTCGCTTTTCCCTGAGGCCATGGCAGGAAGGATCCCTTTCCAAATGAACCGGAACACTTTGGCAGCAACTGGATGCAGACAAATCTTACAAAACAGATGAATGGCAAAGATTTCCTAATTGCAATCTCTGTTTTTTCTCAAATTAGTAACCATGCTCTTTTGCAAGACCACAAAAAATAAATTGCATATTACTTCAGTTGTTCAACTTCCCCTAAGATGCTGAGATCAGCTGTTGCAGCTGATACGTGTTTGTGAGAAAAGAGCACAAAGTGCAGAACAAATCATGATGTAAAGGATTTGTAAGGTTCTCGCAAGGGATACAGTTTTGCACAAAGGCTTCTATCCAAGTATTTTCTTGCAAAAAGTGATGCCGTTGTGCCAGTAAACTCTAGGGACTCCTGAGTTCATCTCAAACTGAATGAGGATTTGAACTTTTATGCATTCCTGTATTTAAAATGTAGGTGTTTGATTTTATTTTCAGTATCTTAAAATACTTTCAAAATTCTTGACTAATTTTTTTTTAAACTTAAAATGGTTTTACTACCTCTTAGAGTGGTGTTATGCTATCATTCCTGAACAGCTGATAAGGATAGTTAATAGGGTAATGGATCTTGTTTTAAAGCCCAGGTTCTTTGACATTGATTCATCCCAAGTGAGCAGAGACATTTATCGTATTCCTTTTCAAAGGTATGTGAAATGTTATGCAGACGTCACTAAGTAAATTGAAAGGCAGGAGGGACACTTCTTTCCATGATATTTCCAACCCTATTTAGGTCACTTTCCCTTCAATTCAGACCAAAAAAGTTTCAAGGGAAAATATTCAGAGTAACTGTCCAGTGAAAATACCTTGATCCCCAGAGAAAGTTCTGCCGTATTTTTTCAGTACTCCTGAATAATCCGACCAAATATAAATACGCTTTCTATGCAGTTTTAAACACTGTTTTGAGTTTATTACATACATCCTTTTGAACAAAGGACCTCAATGCTTGCCAACTTGCCTTTCATCTTACGTGTAAGATAGGCCGTTGGGTTCCAGGCGCTGCCGGCTGTTTGCCCCGGAGCCGCTCCCAGGGAGCAGAGGCTGCGCAAAACTGACCAAGGTTTCGGCGTTCGCTGTGATTAGCACTAATCTGTCTCTAACCAAACCCGCAAGGTTAGGTGCAACGGACCTCGTTATCAGTGCTCCCATTTGTTCTGTAGGAATGCTGTGTGTGCCTTCATGCCCTGATGTCAGAATGTATCAAAAAACATTCCTGGATTTCTCTTCAGTCCCCACCTCTTTGGAAAAGTGTTCATGTTTAAGATGTGGTGTTTGTCCTATTTGTTTTTGCTGCTTGTTAGCAAAAATAAATAAATAGTGGCCCAGTGTGTGTGTGCATTTTGGTGTTTCTCACAAATGGCTATCCATAAAGCTCTGCTTTCTCATGTTGAGAAGTCAAGCATCTAAAATTCCTGCGTTTTGCATCAGTTTAAATTTTAAACTTCTTAAGAAACTAAATTCTTAGTCATAGCATCAAATATAAATTGGGCTTTCCACACCAGAACCTTGTAGCTTGCAAATCCGCTGTTGTTACTGTGCACTCAGTAACAACATGCTTATGTAAAAATAAACAAGTTCATTTACCAAAGTGGGGCTGAAATCAACCTGGCACCTTGAGCAGCCGCAGTGTAATCGGCCTGCCTCTGCTGCTGCCTTTGGGCGGGCGCAGCCAGCGATGCTCCAAAGGTGCTGAGTGCCCTTGAGGGGGCAAGGAGCCACAGATTTAGCTTGCCTCTATGGAGAAGACAAGGCTCCTTGTATGGCTGGCTGCAACTGAACAAAGTTGGCAGCTACTGCGTGAAGAGAACACGTACAGCAAGTGGGGAGAGAATTACCAAAGGATTGGTTCTGTGTTACGTAGTGTGAGCTAATGCCAGGGCTTTATTATTAACCGTTTATTAAACTTCTCATATCATTGCCCTTGTTAAAACCACAAGAAAAAAAGTAAAGCTTTGCAATCACATTTGAAAATTCTGATTGGGTCTCACTTTCCTGACTGACAGAGCATGAAGAAACATGCTGTTCTCCTGAGGGTGTTGAAAGGGAGCCTGCCGCAAGCCGCTCGCCCTCTTCACTGCCTGTTCTCTTCATCTTTCCGTTTAATAGAATCTTGCACCCAAAAGTTGGCTGACTGCAACATCTGCGAAAGGTGCTCAGGACACTAGTGCTGAATTGGCAACTGGCAAAATTCTCCAAGATACTTGTAATTTAGACCTTTGGAAATAGCCTCAATCCTGTAGGAAGAAGTGTGATTCTAACTTGTTGAAACAAAGTAAATCTTAGGAAATTTTTCACTCACCTGAATGACAGATGACACGTGTTCTGTTTTGTTTTGTAGTTTAAAGGAAAAATTAATTTGCTCTGTCAATGGCTGGAACACATTTTAGTAAAGCCTTGTATGATACTAAGTAAAAATCCCTAGGCATTTACGGACCCAGTTCATTATAAAAAAATTAATGATTTTGCAGTCAGTCACCTTTGCCATTTCTAACGTTTTAAAAGAAGATTCTGATCATTCATTGACAATAGTTGTTTTATACAGTACATGAGCTTTAAGCAGATGTTTATATTGTCCACAATAAAGTTTTCTTACAGAACTACGTAGACGTACATTTAGTAATTGTGTGCCACAAAACATTACTCCTGAAAATACCGAAACTGCAAAGGAAATTTAGAAGCAAATACCATGTTCCAAAGTGACCTGTTGTACTCATAGAAATCCAGTGCTTTGAGACTTTGCAGCTTTTATGCGGAAAATGGGCAAGAGGAGTGATTACTGCCAGTACTGTAATACTGCTGCTGAGGGCAATAAGAAACAATGCAAATATCTGCTGTGAAGTTCATTGGGGTTAGAAAATGAGCTTATAGCACTTAAGTCTTCTGCTGACAGCAGAGCCAGCAGGTGTGACCTGCAGCTGTGAACTGGCAGACAAGATACCTGGTTCTGTTCACTTTTACACTGTTTTGGGTTTGTTTTTTTTTTTTTTTGGCTTTGGGCTCTTTTATCCGTCATAACATAATGTGCTTTTACCAGAGTAACTTTCCTGTTGAATGGCATAGGAGGTGAAGCAGCTTTGACATTAAAGATGCGATTGCACATGCAACCAAAGTAACCCGTGAAAATGTACCTTGAGATGTTACTAGTAAATTGTACTGCAAACTGCTGGTACTTTTTTCTCCTAACTTGTCCTCATACTTGAAAGGCCTTGCTGGATTTTGCTTATCTAGCATAGTCTTCAATTTGGAATGGATATTGTATTTCATTCAGACCTGCATAGGTCTCTGCAGACCTGGAGAATTGACCATTCTGAATAATGAAAATAATATGTTTCAAAATTAATTATTTTGAAATAAAGAGTAATTGTGTATTCTTAGGAAAGTCACATACTCAAGGTTTTAGTTGAGCCATGGATTCATTTTGTTCTTCCAATACGATGTCAGCTAAAAACTATAATCTTTTCAACCTGATTTCACAGATAGGCAAAATCTGTTATTTGTGCAGTTTCCAGAGAATCTGGATGCTAATAACTGCTTAGGATTAAAAAAAAAAAAAAAAAAAATCAGGACAGAAAGGACTGATGTGTAATGTCCTTCAGCACAGAATTGGGTGTGACTGCTAAAAGCAGTTTGTTGCATGTTGGATAAAGAAAAAGAAAGGGGGGGAAAAAAAAAAGAAAAAAGTGTAAACCTGAACAGAAGATACCAGTGTCTTGTCTCAAATCCTTCTTTGCATTTCCTCTGTTGATTTCAGTTGCTGTTGGGAAGAGATTTAAACAAGAGGGGACTATACCCCCCTAATACCTTAATAATCTGGAAGTTACCAAACTTAGTAGCTTCTTTCATATGTTCTGGTTATATGAAAGACTAATCAAACTGTAAAATTTCATACTAGCATTAATTATATATACTTTCATTGAATTATATTGGCTAGTACTGTTCATGCTGTAATATTTCAAATATATTCAATGTTTTTCTTTGGAATTCTCAACAATTTCATGGACAGAACTTCACTGTCTGCCTATTACAAATTTTTTTTTTACCCCCAAAAGAATATCTTCCTCTTGTCAAAAGAAGCTTGTCTCTGAAATTCTGTGCCATTTTTGTGCACTTGGAATAAAAGTCGCAAAGAAGGGAAAGAGGAAAAAAAAAAAAAAGCTCAGTACAACCCAACCAAAAAAAGAAAAGGTGCTATATAGCTATTTTCTGCCCTGAAATGTGTTCTACATTTTTAATAAGATCCCAGATTGTCTGTAGCAGTGGCCATCTTTATTATTACTATTATTTTACAAGGAGTGAATGCCTTTGCTTCTGTTGCACACGTGCACATTTACTACCTTTAATGGCTTGTTTAAATTAAATAACACAGTGCACTTAAATTCTGGGAGTCTTATTATCTCATTGAGATGCTGCCGCTCTTTTTGTATTGTGACAGAAACCCCTTGGTCAAATTGTATCTGTCTCTTTTTATCCCATTTTTACCAGTAGATAATGTTGCGATGAAAGATCCTCCGGACTTATTGGACAGGCAGAAATGCCTGGAGGCCTTGGCGTCTCTGCGGCACGCCAAATGGTTTCAGGTTGGCTATTTGTTCTTACCTTGTTGTTATTGTAGCCTTACGAGGTTTAATTTGAGACAGTTTTAATTTTAATGCCTCTTTAATTTCTGACTAGTCCCTAATAGAACAGAGGTCTAGAATTCCGAATTCAGTGCTGTACTGTGCAAGGGCAAACGTGACAGGTAGACAGCCAGCTGGTCTAGAGTTGTCATGAGGCTACAAAAGCAATCTTGACGTTTTGCTTCCTTTTTTGTATGTCTCTCTAAATTGAAGTATTTTACCTTTATATAACTGGTTTTATTTTGCATGAAGCTGATTAAGTACTAAGTAATAATAATTAAAAAAAAATCTGTCCCAGGACTCTGTGCATTTAAAGAAAAGCAAAATTGAAGGCCAGGTTTTTGCAGGTGTATTGGAATCATTTTGTTTGTTTTAGGCCAGGGCAAATGGACTAAAATCATGTGTAATTGTCCTTCGTATTCTGCGGGATTTGTGCAACAGAGTCCCCACATGGGCACCACTGAAAGGATGGGTAAGTACAGAAAGAGTCGAAGGCCACAAGGTCTCAGATCTCCTGAGAACCGTAGCAGTGTCTGGATTGGAGAAAGCGGTGCATTGTATGAAACTCCTCCTTAACCCCCCCGCCTCTCCTTTTACTCCTCGCTGTTACCTAGGTAGAAAAGTGCTCTGGGAAGGAAAGAGAACGTGAGCATGTGTTCGGTCTGTGAGATGTACAGATACCATGGAAAGAGGCCCATGTCGTGGGGCTTTGCACATCCTCATGGATTTGCAATAGAATCCCACTTGTTGCCTCCAAGTTTAGCTTTTCAAAAATATCCCGCTACCGTGACAGCACAGCTCCTACCAGAGGATATACCATTTCATGTTGGCAGGTTTGGGGCGGGCCAAGTGCTCTACATATCCAGAGAGGAACGCTCTGTAGGTCAGCGGAGGCAGGGTTTTCTCTCCTGTAGAACTGATAACCCTTTGAGAGGAGAATACTCACGTGGCTCAGCTTTCGAAGGCTCCTCCTGTTAGACTTCCTGGGCAGTTAGTGGAGAGCAGTTGGTTTCCTCAAAAGGTGCCTCAGAGCAGGGAGCCAATACAGGTGCCATGAACTGTCCTCTGGGATGGATGTCTCTGTCAGTTAGGCCTGTAGTGGATTAAAAATGAAGTAAGCTGATGTGAATATTCTTCCCCTCTACCCCTCCATATTTAACTGCAGTTACGGTTACCCTTGTGTCCATACTAATCGTAATTTAATGTCTTCTAGCCACTCGAGCTTATATGTGAAAAATCTATAGGTACTTGTAATAGACCTTTGGGTGCTGGGGAAGCCTTGCGACGAGTGATGGAGTGTTTGGCGTCTGGAATTCTGCTTCCCGGTAAGGGGCCACGTTAACTTCAGGAACGCAATCAGCCTTAACGTTTTGCTGTTGCTGTGTGGTTAGATGAAAAATGCCCGCCTTAAGCTCTTAACCTGCAGTGTAGCTAAATGAATGGTTTCTTGTTTAAAATTAAAAGAAAACTTAAAAAAAAGGAAGTTGCATGGTTGTAACTGTTTGCATGAGTACATCCAATGCAGCAGAAGCTAATGGGGAATGCTAGGTTTGTTTATAAGTTAACTCCTACCTCGTTAAGGGGTTGCAAGCAAATAGACCTAATGACCATCTGCTTTCTATAGATTCATCGAAATCTACATATACAAATCATTTGGGTTTTTAAACCTCCTGCTTTTAGTTCACACTATTATACACGTGCAGCGTCAAGCCTGATGAGTTCTGTGGCTGTTGCCGCAAGGGAGCGCAGTCTCGGGGTTAGCTTGCTTTGAGCTTTGAATCCCTTACTGGCAAAGGCGCGCCCCCAGCTCTGCTGAGGTCTGAGCCTGGCTGTTGCACTGCCCATCAGTCCCCATTTTCATATTGCTCCTCCTTGACTCCCAATAACCTGCTTTGCCTCTTTCCCTTCTAGGAGGCCCTGGTCTGCATGACCCCTGCGAACGGGAGCCAACAGATGCTTTGTCCTATATGACAGTTCAGCAAAAAGAAGCCATTACACACAGTGCTCAGGTAGAAAACTCGTACTTCTGAGGATCTAGATGCTGTAACAGTGATGATTTCAGCTCATTAATACAATTTGTTCTCTGCTAAGATAGCTTATTTTAAAGGCAGTCCTGACAGTTCTTCCAGTGTGCCACCCTGGAAAGATTAAATGAAAGCTCATGAGCGCTGGAGTTAAATGCGTACAAAATCTGATCCTTACAAAAGGCAGCCTAATGTCTGAGCACCACTTGCATCCCACCTCGAGTGCTTATGGCACAGAGCCCTTGAGTAGGCTCCGTGTCAATGTGCCCTGCACTTTGTATTACAGAAATTAATGAGTTTTAAATTTTTAGACGTTAGTATTTTCTATAGCTGTCATAAGCGATAGCAGTAGAAGCTGTCTTCTCACAGAAGAAGTGGTTTTGTGTCTACAAACTTATTTAGAAACTTAAGACAACCGAGGTAACATAGCGCTGTGATGTAACTTATGTTTCTACTGTCACCTTATAGCATGCCCTCAGATTATCAGCCTTTGGTCAGATCTATAAGGTTTTGGAAATGGATCCCCTCCCATCAAATAAGTCGTTTCAGAAATATTCCTGGTCAGTAACTGACAAAGAAGGTAGGTATTGCTTGCTCCAAAAATCACTAACTGGGCAGTAAACTAGGGGTTAATTTAGAATGGGTGAAATTCTTGAATTATATGCTGTGAATGCAAGGTAAAGGCTTTTTCTTTGTTGTTAAATGTGTGGGTTTGGTTTGGTTTGGGTTGGTTTTAATATTTCATTGTTAGGAGAAAATCTGGAAGTTCTGTCCTCTAGAAGTATGAACAGAGGAGCAGTGGTACAGCTAGAATATAGCCGACGATTTTCTTTAAGCACAAAGTCCTTTGGGGTCTGAAGAGTAAAAGTGGTGTTTATGATTCTTATGCTGGGGAAGGGGAGACTGTAGACTGGTCAAAAAGCATGGAACAAGTGTCTGTAATAAGAATTACTCAAAATTTCTTGTTAGAAAACAATATACATTAATAAAAATAAATTTCCATGTATATTTTTTGTAAAAACAATACTATTAGAGTTCTTGCCTTAGACGTAACTGTAAAAAACAACACTGCAGTATTACAGTACTTATATCACACATGCTATTGGAAACGGACATCTGGCATGGCATGGTACAGTGAGTAGTAAGCTAATATTGGTTTACATGTAGCAGTAAGAAAGCTTTGACTGATGGTTGAGTTCTTTTCGTCATAAACATGCGAGGAACAGTATGGGACTAATCAGACTCCTGGTGCGGAATTTTGTTTTTCTAATAGCATATCCATATTACAAGGAAATTTATATCCTAGGTACAGGCTCATCTGCTCTTAAGAGACCATTCGAAGATAGTGTTGGGGATGATAAAGATCCAAATAAAAAGATGAAGCGCAATCTGAGGAAAAGTAAGTGTAACGCTTCTCCATTCTGTTTTCAAAGATCTATTGTGCAGTGGGAGTTTAAAAGCTGCTCTGTGTTGGTGCGGAATAACTTGTGAAAAAGTCTTTGGAACAAGAAATGTTGTCTCTATCACCCCACATTCAGAATGTCAAACACATCTCTTGCTGTGCATCTGAATTCCCCCTGACATGTTTTACTAAGTGAATGATTTGCATTTTTAAATGGGATGCAGCTGAGGTATTTTATTGATAATGTCCCTGTACTGTGGGTTGTTTTGGTTTGGTTGGTTTTTTTTTTTCAAAATACTGCAGTGACTTTGCTGTGTGAAGATTTGCCTTTTTGCATTCTTCCCCTTCTTGAGCTAGTTGTGGGTCTCTTAAGACCTCCCACAAAAAAAAAATAAAATGCTTAAGCTACAAAACATTGACATTGCATACGTGCACAGGCTAGAATTCTCTCAGCATTGCTGGGATCCAGTCAGTTCTGGGGGCTCTTTTCATTGCGCTGCTTTGGTGCCAGTTCTGGATCTGGTGCCTCACTACCTATAAAACTTGCTACTCCTTCTATAGCAGCCAGGATGAATATAGCTAGCTGCAAAAGAATTGGGTAAAAAAACGGGTAATTATAGTTGTTACCCAAAAGTAGAATGGCTTATTAAAGACTTAGCAGCGTGAATGGCTATCCTCAACTTCTGAGAGGCTGAAGGGTTGTTTTGCTCCTTTATACAGACAGAAGGCACTGAAATGCAAACTGTTTCATTTTTCTGTTCATCTTGTTTTGTTCATTTTCCCTCCCACCCCTCCCCTTCCCCACCCCTTTCTACTATCTTGTACTAGTACTAGATAGTAAAGCAATAGATCTCATGAATGCTCTGATGAGGCTGAACCAAATCAGGCCAGGGCTTCAGTATAAGCTGCTGTCACAGTCTGGTCCAGTCCATGCCCCAGTCTTCACAATGTCTGTAGATGTTGATGGTACGACATATGAAGCATCAGGACCTTCTAAGAAAACAGCCAAGCTCCATGTGGCAGTGAAGGTAAGGCAGCCTGAAGTAATCTGCTAACCCCAGATCTTGGAACATAGAGTATGAAATATGGTCAGTACTATGCAACCTCAAAATTTAAAAAATTCGGATGATTCTGAGCTACTACCAATGTACTCTAAACACAGCTGGGCATGGCTCAAAGATACTAGCGGAGGGGAGGGAGAGCTGCCCAGGGTTCTGCAGGTCAGCTCACGTGACAAAGGACTGAATGTGGTGTTTAAGTTCTGGACTGGAGGGGTTCAGTTTTGTTCTGTTCTGCTCCTTCCTCCTGTTGGTTTGAAACAGCATGTTGGTGGCTCCCTCTTTCTCCCCTTCCTTCTCTGTGTCCATTCCTGGGTTGTGAGCTCCTGGAGAACATGGAGCCGTTTCCCATCTTCAGTGTCTGAAGAGTTACCTTTGCACACTGGGATAAACAACGTACGTAAATGATTGGTCTCCAGTCAGTTTTTCAGTAAGAGACTAGCATCGTTCAGGTGCTAGTCAACCTGCTGTTGCTTCCTGTGTGTGCTCTGCAGGACAGAGCTGAGGTCTGTTAAAGCAGCGATAGGCTGGAACGCCCAGCGCGAATGTCCTTGTCCTGCGCGAGGACAGTTCAGAGTGCTAAAGCAGACCCAGCCTGCTGGGCTTCTGGGAAGAAATGAAAGTTTCCTACTAACAGTTGATGTGGAGGAGAACCTCTTTTATTAGAACTGCGCTTCTGATAGGACCAAGCCCATCTGTCATTCTGTGCTTCGCTTTGTTTTGAACAAGAATTTCCTTTTTAGAAGCTTCATCTGGCAACTTTCTGCTTTCCTTTGATTTCAGTTTTGAAAACCCCATTGTCCCATGTGCTTTCAAGTTCAAAGTATCTGAGGGAGTGTGTTGTTCCTCCAGGAAAAGTAGCTCTCTGCATGTGTGTCCTTCCAGACCTTCTGCCTCATTCTTTTATTTTCCTTCCCTCCCTGCAGTTGTTTCTTTTTTAAAAAAAAAAAACAAACACAAAACCAAAAAAAAATTAAAAAAAAAAAAAAAAAACAAAACACCACCTTGCACTGAAAAGCTGTGACTTCTCTGCCCTTGAAGCTCTCTGCATCAGCCAGATCTGTGCTGGTGCCTACCCAGCTCTGTTTTCTCTAAGTTTACACATATACAAATCCTGGGCTGCAGTTCAAAACATCCATGAGTCAAGCCAAGAGGAAATGGGTGGTGTGGTAGAGACTGGCTTTTTTTTCATTTCCTAGCAGACAGGGGGCCTGCTTTCCCAGGCTTACAAGAGGGAATAATGCTAGAGCTGAGCTTTTTAAAAATTTGAAGGCCTGAAAACGCAGCCGAATCTACCACGACTGTATGGGAGCTGAGCCTAGAGTTACCCATGCAGGTCTCAATTCAGGGTTGGAACAGAGTGATTTTTGTTCTTGGGACTAAATTTTCAGTGGAGCTTCAGGTTCTTTTCAGATTCTTCTGGGCCTGTGTCTGGTACCTGCATACAACCGGGTTAGGTAGCTGGTTCAAGGAGAGGCTGGTTTTGCTAGTGGAGGATGTTTTAGAAGGAACTGATGAGTAGTATCTTAATCAGTAAATTTTCATTTGCTGTACAGCTGCTTGTTGTAGGCAGCGTGGAGAAAGCTTGGGGTTGTGACGTGGCTCACTAAGAGCTGGCTTACTGCAGACAGACAGTGCAGTACTCTGCTAGCCGGGCATTCCTTTACCTCACGTGGGATTTGCTCCCCGTACACCCACTTTGGAAGCATCTACCCTCTGGTGTTCCTGAAAGATGCAAGCGAGGGAGGTGGTATCAGTCCCCTAGCATCAGGGACACGTTTTGTGTACTCCTTGGGTACCTACCAGCTGTCGCCTGCAGTTTCCTAGGAAACTCCAGAAGTACCATCCTGTAGGATTACAATGCTTTAATTCTCTTAAGACTGTTTGTCTTGTTTACCTACAGTCAACCTCTTGATCTGTCCATACACACAGAGAGAGGGGGAAATGGTGTGCAAAACAATCTCTTTATCATGCTGTTAAGCAGTGTTACGCAGTGGATGCACTTCTGAAATTTAATCTATTACCTAACAAGGTATTCTTGAGATGATGAATGATGTTCATGAGTAATTGCTATCTTTGAGACTAAAATTCTGTTTGTCTTGATTCTACTTTTGAAAACCTGGAACTATTTTCCCCATTGCTATTGTGTTTATCTCCATTGCAACACAGGAGAAAACACATTTTTAAGCAATCTGCCTTTATTAAGTGTATGGTGGGCATTCTTTTGTGTTGCGATCAGCTTTGTATTTGTTTCCGTACTGCTACTTATTTTACAGTTCACTTCATGTGGCTTTGTTGTAGGTTTTACAAGCGATGGGGTATCCAACTGGTTTTGATGCAGATGTGGAGTGTATGAGTTCTGATGAAAAATCAGATACTGAAGGTAAAAATGAAACAATGTCTTCAATCTCAAGCAATAATACTGGAAATTCCACAGCCGACACCTCCGCTACCCTAGAGGTGAGTGCTCCATTACAAAGTACAAGTGATGGAAAGGTGTGGGGTTTGGGTTTTGGATTGGTTTTTTTCTCTTCTCCCAGGAAAGGACGGTGGTTTAGTTAGGGTGATGGATGAGGAATTAAGAGATAGTTTCCAGTCCCAGATCTGCCAGAGGCTTTGTGTCACTGTGGACAAATAACCGATCTTTGTGCCTCCTTTCCTCAGGTTTAGGGTGGGGTAGCCATCTTGTTGGTCCTCATAAGGCCATAAACTCGAGACTGGTGGCGTCTCTTCCAGTCAGCTGCATTGAGAACGCTCCCGTTTCAGTATAATGTACTTTAACTTTGGCACTTGTAGCTGAAGCCAGGTGCTATGAGGAGCACACTGAGCTTGTTTTCTCACTGAAGTTGTGGGAAATAGGGTATTCCTCAAAGGACAGAATTCCAGTAACTTTAGTAACTTTGGCTGGACGTCCCAGGACTCCAGCTGTGATGGGTCTGTAGTACATCAGTTGGATATTTTCTTAAAGTATTTCTGGTATTTGTTTCTTTTTGCCATTGAGAAACCGGGAGATTTTAAATTCATGCTTAGGTGTTGCCCCTTTCACCCTTTTCTTCCTGATTTCCTTGACCAGTGTTTGTAATTGCCACCAGGGATTTTAGAGGAGCATCCTGTGAAAAGCCTGAGTACCAGCTTTAATTTGGACATTTGTTTGTCTGCCTGATAGCTCTGCGGGAAGCTCTCTGGGGGCTGTACTGATAAACCATTGTAGAACCCCGCTTTCTTTTTTGTTACAGTGCTTTTTTCCAGGACTACAGGGGGTTGTGCTGTAAATTCAAGTAATTGTTCTGTTCTTCAAATACTTGTCAAGATGTTAAAATATGAAATTCTTCACTTGGAAGCCACTTAATTTCGAGACAGCACGTAATCACAGACAACTCAATCCATATATGTATTGGGTCCACTGAGACATCTCCAGGGAAAGGAAATGGGGGTGTTTTATACTCAACAAACAGACCTGTTAATTTTCCTTTAAAATTTATTATATTTTATCACGAAAGCAGGTAATATTTTAAGCTGGCCAAGATATTTCCCAAGCTGCTTGACTTTGGGTTTCCATGTTTACACTTCTGCAACACTTTACTTTCAAAGGGCAGGTCCTGGTACTTAAGACTCCTGATCTTTATCCAAAATAAGAATTTGCTTTGGAAAACACTGTTTTGATCCCTTAATAGTCGTCTTCTTCATTAGTGAGTAGTCATTTGTTTCTGTAGCTGAGCGCACTCTAATGCGGGCTGATACTCTGGTGTGCTAAGATTGCAGCTTTACCTTCCTTGCTTTCCAGTTACAGATATTTCTGCTGAAACATGTGACTCGGGGTATGAGACCTCTTCAGTCAGAGCTCAGTAGTGCCAGGACATAATTAGATCGAGCAGCAGAGATGGGTGCAGGGTTGGGGAGGCCAATCTCTCCTTTCAGTGATAAAGCCTTCGATTTCATGGAACTTGACACCTTGACACAGCTTCAGCTTTGGATACCCTCAGGGTTGAAATTCCAAGTGCAGCTGGTGTAATGTTCAGTTTGTGTAGACGCCAGACCAGGCCACAAGGACAGTAGCTCTCACCAACAAACACAGAGGGTGTGACTTTTACAGTTCTTTAGAGAAGGGACTTCCCATCCGCTGCTCTAGTGCAACGTGTTCTACTGAAGCCAAGGCAGCGTCTCTCTGATACAGCTCTGTTCCCGGGAAGCCTGCCGAGAAGGGAAGAACCAGCTATTGCAGAGGCTTGACACAGCGATGATGCTGGCGTTCTCTACGTGGCTGGCCACGTGGCACTGGCCGCCACGGTGCTGTAGATGTTTGCCTGCCTGTTGAAGAGATAAAGGCTCTAACACAACACCATAAATGTCTCTCTAGGTAAGAACTCAGGGTCCTATACTCACAGCGAGTGGCAAAAACCCAGTGATGGAGCTCAACGAAAAAAGAAGAGGTCTGAAGTATGAGCTCATCTCCGAGACAGGTGGAAGCCATGACAAGCGCTTTGTGATGGAGGTGAGTGAAGCGGCGTTACAGAGTCGGCAGGTGGTTTTATTAACAGTGCTTCAGTCTTTGGAGTTGCTTGCTGCTACAGTTCAGATTTTTTGTATTTTGCCATTTGCAGTGCACATTTGTGGTGACGATATTTTCAGGTTTTTCTGTCTCTTACTGCTGCTGTGATGATTAGTCTGGGGAAAGGAGTGTCTGCTATGATTTAGGAAAATACAGTAAGAATTAAAACTGGATTCTGACAGCCCCGAACTGCATTATGTGTTGACATGAGGAGGAGGAGGGAAGTAGAATATCCACAGCTTGACAAAAACACCTGATTTGCAAATTTTGCAAAATTTGACCCAATTTGAATCTCCTCTTGCCAGCTCACCAGGAGTATTTGGAATGACTGTAGCAGAGGGTAAACATGATTTCTTCATGTACTTGTCCTGTCTCTGAAGTAGCACTGGGCTCTAAGTGGTACAAGCTAGCATCCCAGTTAAACAGTGTATGTACAGTGTAGGCAAAGATGTTGGTATATAAGGCATTGATAAAGATGAGGGGAGCCTCAAATGGTTCCTAAACCCCCTGTTTCCTAGTGGTATCATTCCCGTGTTGAGAAGCTCAAGCATATTGGCCGAATTCAGTATCACACAGATATACTGGTCCTCTTTGAATTGCACTTGTAGTTTCCAGATTCCCATTCTTTATCAGCTTCATAATCTAGAAGCAATAGAAATTTGTCACATAAACCACTGAGGACTTTTTACTACTGAAGTTCTTCAGAGATGGCCCGTTGTGATGAGTGGGCGTGGGACAGTATTTCCGAGGATAAATACTAGGCATTAACTCATGTCTCAATTTTCAGGTAGAAGTAGATGGGCAGAAGTTCAGAGGTGCAGGCCCAAATAAGAAAGTAGCAAAAGCAAGTGCTGCATTAGCAGCGCTTGAAAAACTGTTCTCTGGGCCTAATGCAGCAAACAACAAGAAAAAGAAGATTCTTCCTCAGGTAAGCGTTGTTATTTGCTTTTTGGACCACTCTGTTATCACAGCTCTGGGTTGTTTTTTGATACAGGAGCTTCTGTAGGAAGGAAGTGATTTCAGTCTCTTGTTTTATGCACATATGGAAGGTTTCTGGTTTTATTTTGCTGTTATAATTATTGTAGTATATCAATATAATCTGATAGCTGGGACCATATTGTGGGAAATACAGTAGAAAAGGAGGCACAAAGAGAGAGAGGTGCTGATGAGCTGGAGGAGATACAGTAAGGTCAGTGGCTCAGCCAGTGATGGCGTGGAAGCCTCTCATGTTTCAGGCCCGAGCCATAGCGCGCTCCTTCCTCGTGTGCGGTGCCGTAGCCTTAGGGGATAAGTCATCTCGAGCCAGGTAACAGCCTTCTCTCCAGATTCTGGGGTAAGCTGAGGTTTTTGCACCTTTTCAACTTTCAGATGAGCCATTTTGTTTGGTGAGGAAGACTTGAATAATAAAAAGCTCAGTCTTGTCCACTAGGTTTAACAGCCACAATGATCTCTCAAATCTATTAAGATTAAGGTTGAAGAGAGCAGAAACTGATCAACAGTGTTCTTCCTCCTGAGGACCACAGTCTGAACGAAGTCTTGAGGATTACAATTTGTCTCCTTTGTGCAAACAGAATTAGGATTTTCTTGTCATTTCACACGGGAGCAGAACGTATCAACAGTCAACTTGTACTTTTTGGCTTTGTTCTGAGAGTCCTCCCCATTTCCCCAAGACCTTAGGTCAGGAGTAGTTCAGTTTCCATTGCTGCGTTGAAAGTCTGGTAAATGAGAAAAACACGACCTCACAGGATGATGGCCCACTTGCAGTTAAGATATGAAAATGACCTCTGATTCAGGCACTTCCTAAATTCTGATTTTTCTTTTTTTGTTGTTGCTCATGTGTTCTTTTTTCAGTAGGTCAATGATGGCGATAACTGCCAGACTTGTCTTTGAAATACCTGGATTTGCATGATTTTGTTTTCGGGGGGTAGTTGGGGCCTCTAGTACAGCAAAGCTGTGCCCTGATGCAGTGAGCAACACCAGCTTCTGTAACTCCTTGCCATTCTTTCACTTGTAGGTGGTGACAATGGGAGAAGGAAGGTGGCATTCTAGTAAAGCTAGTTTAAAGCAGTCCAGTGTTGTCAGGAGATGGTTATTTGTCTTTGGGGTGAAATCCTGGCCCTGATGAAGTACGTGGGTTCAGAATGGTGGGACAGAAGCAAAGACAATGTTGTAGATCGAGGAGAGGAAGCTTGTAAGGAGGCAGGAAAGACGGCAGCGAGGCACAGCAGAGAAAGGGTCAGAAGCCACCGGTGTGTGTTTGTGCCCACGCAACCACAACTTGGGTAAATAACGCAGTCTGACGCGCCGACTGCCAGGTCTGAACAAAGTGAACGTGCTCCTGGACTCGGTGTGCGCTGCTGTGCCCTGCAGTCACCTGCCAAGGGACTGGCTTGGTTTCTGTCACTCTGATTCTTAGGACAGCAGTTCTCCAGTCTGTATTCCGCCTTTAACAAGACTGGCACATCGAGCATGTTTAAAGAGATTTTTAAAAGGTGGTGATTTAATGCAGATGGCCTTGTATTTCCAGCAACGCTTTCACTTTCTGAATTGCTATTTTTTATTACTCCGGGCAGACTAAAGGGGTTGTCAATACAGCTGTTTCTGCAGCAGTCCAGGCTGTTCGAGGCAGAGGACGAGGTGCTTTAACACGAGGGGCATTTGTTGGGGCAGCTGCTGCTACTGGATACATAACACCAGGTAAGGCATGACGCCAATAGTCTGCTGGGGTGTTCTTTTCCACATGTGTCAAAGCGATCTCTTCAGCTTTAATCGTCTAAGATGAAGCAGAAGGGAGAATTCACGGGGCTTTAAATAAATCAAAGAGATGAAAAGCTGGCAGTACCCGTCCTTTTATGAGTGTGCAACTTGAAGCTCGGCGTGCACAGGGCACACAGTTATGGGCATAATGGCTTTCCTGGCTTTGTTATTTTATTGTAGGTCGTCCTCATAGTTCACTGCCATGGCACAATTCCCAAAACTCTGTTCCTAGCTAGAAGCCTGGATCCTGTGCCCTTTAGCGTGAGGAGAGGCTTTCCCAAGAAACCCTTGTGGAGGTTAAGCTGGCAGGCTCGGCGATCACTGTGCTCCCAGAAACCTTCCACAGGAGTTGCGCATGTGAGCGCAGCAGCCGTTAGTAGCTTCTGTGGTGGCCGAAAAACAAAAATAAAAGAATTTCTATTCAAACTCTGGCTGATGTTAATTCGTCAGCTCTGCTGCACTGTTCTGATTGGCAGAAACATCTTTTGAAATCCAAGGGCCTTCTGGTTCACGTTTGTCCTCGGTGGTCACTGTGCAGAGCAGGTGAGTCGCTCACCAGGGTATCTCATTGCCGATTCCTTAGGGTGAGTTTGCAACCATCAGAAGCAAAACTGTTCCAGCTCGAAGAGCTGAAGTGCTCAGCTGCTACTGCTGCTTTTTGTTGTGTTGGGTTTTTTTTAATATGACAGGCACATACAGTGTGAGGTGTTAAAATGTAAACACAAGAAAATTTTAATGAAACGTTCGCTTCCTCATTCCCTTTACTTTTCAAAGTGCATTGTTCCTTGTGACTCTACAACACGTCTGAGGCTTGCAGGTGACATGTGAAGGGAATCTAGACGTTTTTACTTGGAAAAAGAACCACTCATTTGTAAGAATGAGATGCTGGTGATTCCTTAGTCAAAGCAAATCCAATAGCTTCCAAAAAATAAAACTTACGTTGCTCTGGTTTTCAGATTACATCATGAGCTCTAATTATACCCTTCAGCAATTCACACATGCTAATAGTGTAGCCCCGTTGTTTGGTAGACTTGCTTCCTGGCACAGTCGATGGCAAGTCATCTTCATTGTTCCTGTATGTTGATGTAATTATAAATATTAAAAACCAGTAATTCATTTTTAATGGCTGTTAACATTGTTTTTGGAACTGTCTTTCTGCCTGAGGAGTCATTTATGAGACACTTCAACCTGCCAGGGGCATGCTTCTTGCCAGCATGGAATTACTCCAGAAATAGGTTTACTTTCCCAGCCGCTGTAGTTGTTAAGCTTTTATTGGCCTTGGCCTTCACAGATTATTTCTCTTCATCCCCTATTCTTCTCAGAAATCTCTTGCTTTTTGTGATGGACACAAGCGATCCCACCAGAAAGAAACCTGTAACACCTTCCTGAACTACTGAGATGTGATAACCAAGATCGGTGTTACCACTGTTGGTTTTTGTCTCACTCCAGAGTCATGTTTAGCTCTTTGGGGAAAAAAAATGTTGACCTGTTTGCCTCCAGGTGTTCAGATGTCCTTTGTCTGTTAGAAATGGCAGAGAAAGCAGAATTCACAGGAGCTTTACTGATGTGGTATCTGCCACGGGCTCCTGGCATTCCCCCCTCTATAATGGAAGCTGAGGAAAATGACTGTTCTCAGCCTTAGACTGTATTTGTGTTTTAGGATGAACATAAGCAACTATGGGATGTCTGACTGGATCATGCCAGCTCCATGCTCTCACAGTACAGGCTTGAGGGCTTCAGCTGAAACAAAATGCTAAGAAAACGAAAGGCAGAATTTAACTCTTTGATGAGCTACCATTGGGTAGCTTGTTCTTCAGGCCACTATGTAGGAGGATTTTAGTGTTTTCAAGCAAGATTTTGTATGTATTATTGTGAGTTTGTTTTCTCTGTGGTCCTGCTTCATGTACCAGAAAGGGTCCCTCCCTGCGTGTTGGTGTGCGAACGGCGATTGTCTTCAGATACTGTAGGAAATGAAACCCGTCCCATATCTGTTTATATTGCAGGCTATGGAGCACCGTATGGGTATAGTACAGCTGCGCCAGCTTACGGTATGTATAGCCCAATAATTAACAAATTAGAAATGATACAGAAACTGTTGTGGCAGTCTAAATGTGGCAGTCCAAGGAGAAATTCAAAGAGATTAAAGCTCTTAAACCATGACAACAACAACACTTCTATGCCATAACCTTGTGGTTCTTTTTTGGTTGGAGTAGCTTTTTTGCCTATGCTTTGCCTGATTTGTGGAAGGACTGCTTGTTCTAATTGCCTGTTCCCTTTCATACTGAAACCGAATTGAAGTAGTTTTCTTACTTTTTACAGCCAATCTGTGCTCCATTCAAAGACTACCGAAGGGCCTATTTCAGCATCTCTGACCAGTGTTTATCTAAATGGCATTACAGTAACACTGGCAAAATGTTTGTCCCTAAGCGTAAGTGGCTTGTGGACAAAGCTGCCTTAATGCTGTCAGCTCTGTGAACTCTGTGTGTGTATACACCCACCCCCACGCACCCCTGGCAGGCTAAAACGTTGCTGCCTGGGACAAGCAGAATGGTTTTTGTGTAGCTTATACCCTTAGCAATCAGACTGCAAGGAAGCTAGGACGCGGTAATTTGCCACAATGCTTTTTACTAAGAAACACAGTAATATTAGGCTGGCAAAGCTCTGGTTTCATGAAAATTGTAAAATAAACTGATAATCAGAGAGCTATGATGGAAGGGTTTTTCTTAACTCGGCTTCTCCCTACCCACTGGCTTTTTTTACGCTAGACTAACAATGCATACCTCTAACCGGCCCTTTTGGTTACTTTGAATGAGGTTTATGTGGCAATGGGAGCAAAGCGGTTTGGAGTCAGTGATATGTCCTGGCACACACAAAGCGAGCCCACCAGAACCAGCCCCACTCCGCTCCCGTCACGGGAACTGGGTGGAAGCCTGCTACTCGAATGACGAGTTGAGTTTCAAGGCCTTCAGTTTTTCATATGGGAAGCTTAAGCCTGCGATTTGCTATTAGTTTTCTAGCTTTTGTAGCATGTGCAGTACTTGTCCCTCTCAAATTTGTATAGCTTGGGCAATACCAACTCCCCTGATAGCATTACAAAAGTTAAAAATATTTTGAAACGTTGCTTTCATTACTTTCTTTTAGAGATGTGAGCTATAAAGAGTGGAGGAATGCTGCTGCTTTATTGAAAATGTTCTCTTTGCTTGACTTAAGACCAGCTGGTCCCATTCCATACTCCTCAGGGGGAAGGGGAAGGAGAACGGCCCCGTGGGCTGCACTTACACTCTGCAATTCCCCCTTCAAAATTAAAGCAAACCTCTTTAGCTTTACAACTCCGGCCCTACCGCCCGGCCAAGCGCTTTGACAGAGCGGCAGCTGGCAGCAGCGCTGTCCCAGGGTGTGCGCTGCGGGTTGTCTTTTGTGTTGCGCAAGGAACAGCTACGCGTTTTCTCAAGGGAAAATGAAAGGAAGTTTAGTTTAGGGTTTACTTCATGGTACTGGATTTTTAAATAAATCCCTTTGGTTCTTTCCAAGTAATAGTCATGGACTAGAACTAAGATGAGTGGCATCTGCATGTGTGGTTTTCTTCAAGCAGGGACACGTAGTGACGTAAGAGGAATCCTTTCCTTGTGAAGAATATGATTGTTACCCACTTCCCTTGCCACTTTTCTCGCTTTTTTCATTCCTTCCTTCTGTGTTTTGTGGTTTTTCTCATGATGCCTATTTTGGGGAGCTGGATTTTAATGACTTAGCTGTGTATACGTGACATATCACTGACTTCAAAGCATTGTGGAATTGAATGCCCCCATTTTTCACATAAAGAGTTTCTGTTTTTAATGTCTTATGATTGTGATGCGAAGTACTGGGATAATGCTTTTGGCTGTAAGGTAAACATGTCTCTGCCTTTGTAAGCTGTTGCATGTTGGGAAACTTCACTTTGATCATCTGGTGCTCTGGAATACCTGCTGTTGCTGCTTTGTGATTTCTAAATGGATACACAGGTTAAATACTAGAATTTAAATAGGAAAGATTAAAAAACCAAACAAACATTTAATTGTGCAGAAGTTTGCGAGGCCACAAGAACTCTGTAATAATCACGAAATCAGGCAGATATTAATCTTTCCAGATTTGCCACTTCAGTACAGGAGAGGAAATGCAGAATAATGAAGCAGATGCAGAATTTGCTGTAGGTGCTTCAGTTTTGGCTGCCCTCCCTGGGTGCTTATCAAAACTGCTGAGTAGTTTCCCTCCGAGTTCTCTCTCATGCACAGCAGTGCCTGTCTAAAGTATCTGCAGTTGTAACTGGCCTGTGAAACTACCCTCGGAGCGAGATAGTAGAGATTAATTATCATAACAGTGATGAAGTAGAGCTTCAAGCCTAAAGACAACTCTGCTTTTGAGAATATCGCTTACTTTAATTTTGCCGAACGCCAGGACAACAATAAAAGCAAACTTGAAGCGAACCAGCTCCTTGGAGTAGTGCAAAGTGGTGAAGTGTTACTGTTCACGGGCCTCTGCAGCCTAAGATCCCATTGACTGACTGATCTGGAAAAGGTTAATGAGAACACTACTGTAAGCTCTTATCTGACTTTCTTGGATCACTGAACTCATTTGGAGTCCTCTCCCTTTCTTCTCTCTGTAGGTTTACCCAAGAGAATGGTTCTGTTACCAGTTATGAAATTCCCAACTTATCCTGTTCCCCACTACTCATTCTTTTAGCAAATGGCAGAAGCTAATTCCTATTGATTGAACACCACAGTACAGTACAGAATGTTAGAAGAAAAAAAGCCTTTTTATCCTGTTTTCTTTGAACACATACTTGAGCAAAGTCATTTGTAAAGAAACATCTTTTTCCTACTTTTTGATTTTAACAAAATGCAAATTTAGTTCTCTAAAACTTGAAAAAAAAAATGTTCTGTGAAATGTTACCTCATTTTCAAATAACTTATACCAGCCTTCTGTTATAGGGAAGAACTAGAAGCTTAAATCTTACGTTTTAAATGAAGTATCCGATTATGTAAAATTAAATTTGTGAAGGATGTATAGAATATAAAACACTGATCACAAATAAACTGTTTTGTTGTAACACGAGAGTACTGCCTGTTTCCTAATGCAGTCACAGATTCAGTTAATGACCTGTACTTGTTGTAGGGTTATTAAATGCAGGGCACAGTTCTTTAAAAAAAAAAAAAAAAAAAAAAAATTAAAAATGAAAAAAAAAAACAAAACAAAACAAACCTCACACGATAGAAACTTTACAGTTAACATTTAACTTTGTAAATATTATGGTGTGTAATAAACTTAGTAAAATATGGGTTAAAATATTGGTTTATCTTATTTTTTATAGTTAAGCATCAGTACCTGAGTTTCCTTATAATCTTTAAGATCAGCATCCTGTAACTGTGATTTTTAGACACAGTCTTAGTTATCCAAGAAGGCTTTGCACTTGTACACAAAATACTGAAAAACAAACAAAACAAAGGGAATTAATCTTAGGCTGTCCCTGTATTAGGGTGCATTCTGTGAAATAAATCTTAAACAAAGGAAGTTCCCACAGAAGGACTCTCGTTACGTAATTACAGGGATACAGTTAAGTCCGTATTGCCCAGAGAAAGGACGACACTAATGTTACAATCAGGTTCTTTACAGCTCAAAAGCTGCTTTTTTCCTTTCTTTTCTGTTTTTACAAAAGAAAAAAAAAAAAAGAAAAAAAAATTGCACTTGTTCTTGTGGCCTTCTTCACTTTTAAGATTGTCTGCCCACCCTTGATTTTCCATCCACCGTTTCTACAGAAAGCATTTTCATTGTCAATCTTTTATTAAAGCAAAGGGTTCTCCTTTTCCCCCTTATAAGAATCTAAAGCAGCAACAAGGTCCCCATGAAAACTTGCTATTTAATTGTCCCAGTTCTTGTTGAGTGCTGCTGTGGAAAGTGACACACTTCAGCCATAGGCCAGTACTTTTCTAAGAGTTGGTGCTCAAAGCCAAAGCATCCTCTTTCCGCCAAGGACTGCGGGCACCTGCCTGACATTCCAGGACAGGCCCCGGCTCCACGCTGTCTCCAAGTATTGTAGACTTCGGCATAAAAACCGCTGTGGGCTCTAAGGAGGGATTCGAGTGCTCTTTATTAAGGTATCACCCCACGAAATAAGCAGCGCTGTTGGTTGCGCCTCTCAGACCTCGCCCGTTGCCTTTCAGTAGGTTTGCTTTAGTTCATGCTCAAAGATTGCCCTTACCCACTCTGCTCTCCAAGGGACGGCTGCTGAGGCGGGGGAGCCTGATGTATGACGAGGGCATAAGAACGGTGCTTAAAGCAATGTAAAGTTCCTCCTCCCCTACGCCCCCCCTTATAGGGAAAGCAATATTAGAAGAGCTTAATAAGGGGTGGCTTATGTAACCAGCTGCTTTTCTTGGAACCAACTGCAGCTGTTATTCTTAAGCGAAGTATTTGTGCTTAGGAATGTGTTTACATCTTCAATGGTTTTTCTTCTGCCGTAGTTCTCGCTTTCGTTTGGTGTTGGTGGTACTTTAATAAAAAATGTAGATCTATTGATCTAAGTAGTGGTGAGCCTGCTGTTGTCATCCATACGTTAGCGTTGAAATGAAGAGCAGGGCCTTGGGGATGTCGTCAAATTGTGAGTGGTGCTCATAAATCACCGATACGTTTTGCTGGCCTATGGATGAAAGGAAGCCATCACGGAGCAGAAAAAGCATGGCTGATAAGAGCCCATTTTTGTTAATCAAATATTCATTAAAGAAATCTTTCCTCTGCACACATTTCCTCCCCCTCCCCCCCACCTCCTTCTCTTTTGGAGTCCCCCTGATTGGCAACTGTTTGTAGTTTATTTTTTTTCTGAATCCCCAGCTTTGTAAAATTTCAAACAAAACATTCTCTGAACCAATTCTATACGATGAACATTCGTACGCCAAATAACTTGTTCTGATTTCAAAAACAAGGAGGGCGCTATGCTCTTTTCCAACATGATGGCAGTCATTTCAGATGATTTATAGAAGTCATTTTTTATTTTTTTTGTCATTTGTTGGGAGTTACTAACCACATTGTAAACTTGCCCCCTTGCTGCATATTTTACATTTCTCTGCTTTACTGAAAAATATGAATGAGCTGTCAGTTCTTTGTTTAGAGAGTGGTAACCTTGGAAGTGTTAGATGTTTCAATACCTTCAAAGAATTAAAAAGTGCCCATTTTACAATGAAAATTCCACTTGCAGCTGAAAGAGCAGAGAAATTTAAATGGAGCTGTAGCTTCAGCCGGTCTCTCCGACATTAACGTGAAGTTTTTGCTTCTCTGCTCTTTTCCCACTGTAGGTGGTTTTTTCATTGACAGTCCCTATTGCCAGCCTCTCAGCATCGCACCTTTTATTATTCACTTGGGCCCTCAAGATTTCTTCTCTGACTTCTAGAACCATCAGGTTGTGTGGCTCGAAATGGCATTTTGTACATGTCTTAAAAGCAAGAACAAACGTGGCTCGTTTTGAGGTTTCTCAACTTCAGACATGGAATCTGAGCTTTTTTCCTTTTTTTTTTTTTTTTTAAAAATGTTTTTCTCACTTCTTGAACTTTGTTCCATTTAAGGAAAAGCAATACTTCCTCCAAGCCACAGTCCTTTCTTTGGGTACCGAGCAATAGATGTGTATATACTGCTGGTTATTCCTTGACACTAGAAGGGAAAGACTGGTGTGTCGGGGGGGGGGGGGGGGAACCACCCACCAAACGGAGAAACAAAGCCCAGCAGAGTGCCTGCTTTACGCAGTGAAGTCTGCATTTATTTTCACTATTTAAGTACTTCAGAATTTTAATACTATGACTGTATTTGCATGTTGCTACAAAGACTTGCAATGGTCACTCTTGAAGCAGCAGTGCTTTGTGCCATTGTACATGTCGGCAGACATGACACGTAGCAAAAAGGCAGAAGAAAAAAGTAGAATATCTATTTTTTCCAAAATCTAACTAAATGATATATTCTCTCTCTCTCTCTGTCTCTTCCCCACATCATTAATATGAGGCACAAAAAGGGTAGGCCTGAACTTGACTCTCAAATGGATTGCTTTTGTGTCTCTCAAAATCATCACCAAATGATAGGAACGTAGTATTTGGTAAACATCCAGTTCAGAAAACTTTGCTGCTCTAAATTTACTGAGGTTTTTTCCTCTTAAATATTTGTATGTTGATATTTTGAGATTGTGAATCAGCAATCAGCAATAACTGAAAGGTGAATGTTTTTTTAAATGGTATTGGAACATCTATATGTTGCAGCTTAAGACTTTTAAGCAGTTTTCAGCAGGTTAATACCACTTTATTCTCATTCTCTCCGGACCTTCATAGCCATATGCACTTGTATAAAATAAGCAGAAATGTAGTGACTGTAAGCTGAGATCGTGATATAAAAGGTAAGAGATTTTATTTTCAGCTTAAAGAATATTTTTATTGCTTTTTTTTCTAAAAATCTCGTATACCCGTGACAATCTTGTATATGGCACGTTTTTATGTCTTGTTTAACTAAATGTTTAAACAGGTAATACATAGGTCTGAATTCCAACTTTGTATTTTTCAAGGCCACGTCATAAACTCCAGTTTCACTTGCAAAAGAAAATATTACTTAACACTTTCAAGAAATTGTTTGGTTTTATCAACAGACTGTTCTTCAAATATTTTTCTCTTGTGTAGCATAAAAAGCTGTGTGTCAGGCACTGCGTTCCTTGCCTACCTGTGGAAAACAGTTGGGTAGGTACCAGAGCCATGGCCACGGCCTGCACCGAAAGCCGTACCACGGTTATAGGTACGTGGAATAAAAATGAGAAGGGGAACGTGCGATATTGCCTAATACAGAGAGGAATTATTTCCCTAAACTATTAAAGCTAAACTCCAAATGAGGAATGCAACTCTTTGATGCTATTGCAGTTAAAATCTGCAGAGATCAAATTACATCAGGCCAAATTAATTCCTGAAGCAGCCAGGTTTGCTTTCCTCTGGTGGGTGCAGTAGGAGGAGAGGAAGGCAGGCAGGCAGTGATTTAACTCTGAGTATGAATAATTTGCTTAGCTGTGGTTTTCTAAAGCTAGAAATTAGGATACAGCCATCTATAAATAGTTATGTTCAGTTCTGTAGTAAATGTTTTAACAAATATTTTACTTGGATTAAAATGGTTTTGGATTATGACCTATATGGTGCACATGATATGTGTAGTTTTAAAATACTAGGGTTTTTTTTTAATTTGCCTTTATATAACCTTGCGTTATGCAAAGTTGCATAGTACAGTACTGCACAAGTGCAGTACTTGCAGTACTTGAAGTTGCTGGAAACAACTTTTTATATAAAAATGGTAAAAAAAAAAGGGAGGGAGCTGATGTTGTATTAGCATTTTAGGGTCTCAATTCAGAGATGAAAGCATAAAAACCTCTGACTGATTACAGTTTATACTGATGTAAAACAGGAAAACACTTGGTATGGAATTTGTAGTAGTATATCAGGCCCAAAGCTTGTTGTTTTGCATCAAAATGTAACAGCAAAAATAAACTATATTTCATTTCAATATTGAAAACATCAAATTCAGTAAATAACTGCATGTGTAGGTTATCCATAACTCAGGATATGTCTGCATAGAATTCATAGGCTGATACAGGAAGGCAGCTGTTAAATATCGTTAGCTTTGCTACTGTTGGCAGAAACCTGATCTTGCAAGTGGCCTGTAGATGTGCACCGGGGGACGCGAACGAAGGGACTGTACCTGTGACAGCACATAACCATTTGATTACATTTGCAGGTGCAATTGATGAGCCACCCCAGTGTCCCTCCCATTCTGGGGGGCAGATTTTCATCTCCTGTTATCTTCAGGGTGCAAACCTGGGGCTTGGTCTGAAGCTCACTTAAAATTCAATTCATTCTTTCAGCCTGTCAGGCTAAGCGATCCGCATAGCGGAGCAGCAGGCTGCTCCGTTTCTTCAGAAGACAGTATTTTATATGTGTCAAGGCAATGTTAAGGTGCATTATAATGAACTTCTCTGGAGTATTCCTTCCCTAGGCTTAACTGATGTCAGTCTGACAAGCTCTGTCCAGTTCAAGGACCGATTAATAAAATGTCTTGTTGACTCTTATTTGATCTGTTTCTTTGTGGCCTGTACTTGGCAGCTTAATCCATTTGTATTGGTTTTCATCAGAACTGCTTTGACTGTGAATTTCCATATTTTTTATGTCATTACCCTTTTAGTTCTTACCATCCTAAGCATTCCACTCTTCTTTTTTTAAATTCTCACTTTGTTGGATCTTCTCTTTTTCACTGAAAAGATACTAAATTTCTCCAATACATTTTTGTTCGTAATGTAAGTACTTATGTCTGAAATTTGACCCCTCGCCTTTGCTGCACCCCTTCTCAGTAGGGTAAGACACCATTTCCTGACATGCAAAATACAGTTTACTTAAGACTCCTAAATCCCAGTTTTTGCAGCCACTTGGAATCAGTGATAAGATCCTAAGGTGCCAAGATTGCGTAGGAACTGGTCTCATTGACAGTGGAACTTGAGCGAAGTATTCCTGTGGATCGAAGTGTCGCAGTTGTAGGCTCCGTAAGCACCCAATATATTGGCATCTGAGAGAGCAGTTAGGTTAAAACCTACTGCTGGAATTTAACTGCAATACCAGGCTATTATCTGATGAGTAATTTGGTAACATCTGCTTGATCAATGTCGCAACAAGCACTGTTTTCCTAAGGCAGAACTAGAAACTCCTTTCTTTGCATAAGGTTTCTGCAGGTTTCCTTTTAAAAGCCTCCTCCCGGGGGCATGGTCTGAAGTGCCTTTTCTGTGAGATCCGAGGTCTGGTTATGGCTAATGAGCTTTGTATTGCTGGGTATACACAAGAGCCAAGTATGTAAACCTGGTTCCATATGCTTTGTGCAGCTGCTAGTGTCGTCGTCTGTTTTCTAGTGAAGCAGAAATGTTATTTTATAGTCTGAATTTCTGGTTCGTGGAAGAGAGTTCTGAAAAAGTTCCTTTTGATTAGAACATATATAAATAGGATACCAGGGAAAGTCTGTGCCTCTACACTACCCACCTTAACTCTAGTTTTAGCTAACGACATCATAGTGTGTATTTTAGGAGATGGTGTCTGGCACTTAAAGGATTAGGAGAAGCCAGAGTTTTACCGTAAGGAATTGACCTGTTTAACGCGTTACCTGTATTGGAGGGGGATGGCATTACCACTGACTCTGGGAGAACAACCGTGAGCTTCAGTGGTTAATGCTGAGGAAAGTGAGGCTATTTACAGAGTGGGGGTAAAATATAGACTGTTCCAGTGTTAGAACAGCATTTGTTTGCCTTTAGTTGCTCTTGCATACAAGCCCATAATCAGGCAGGTACTTGCTTTCCCTTTCTACCAGTTTGGGTTTCACGGGACAGCATGAGGGGGACATGTACGTATAACCAGGCTGTTGCGCTGTCTGACTGGTGTCTGAAGCACCCGTGCAGCACAGCGGTTCTCTCTGGCCCAGATTTAATTTAATCCCAGTTGACTTCTTACACAGTTGTAGCACTGGCGTCAGAGCAGCATTGATAGGACCTTGCTGTGAGGTCGTACATTCTAGAAACAGTATTTTCCTTTGTTTCGAAATAGGTGAAAGCTAGACAGAAGTATTTTTTAGAAATTTGTCAGCACATGACTTCAGGAGACACCAGGTGTTACCATACATATGATACAAATCAGCTGGTAGCTCCTCTCCAAAAGTGTGTAGCTCTGCAAGGGCTTGGCACCTCCATTTCCCCAGCAGCAACAGTCAAATAGCTCAAGTTTGGAACAGCAGTCTTTACAGATGGAAACCCTTGAGTACTGTGCACTGCTAACTGTATCTCAAAATTTTTATTCCCTATGGGTGAGTGGCAGCTGGATTCCTTGTCATCTTCCCAGATACACAATGGTGAATTTTGAAGAAAAAAGGTATTTAATGAAGTAGGACTTCAATCCTACTTTGCCAGCCATATGAGATTTCTCCAGGCGTGTTCTAGCTAGGGAAGGTTTGGAGGGCTTGGCCAGCTGAAAGCATGGTACATGATGCTTCCTGCCATCATGTCCTCTCTGCCAGTGCTTGCTGTCTTCCTTAAGCACACGTTCAGGAGTTGGAACACGGTGACCTTATTCCTGGGCGTTGTGCCGCTTGGATGGAGGGAGGCCAGCCTATACTCATGAAGGGAATGTGTACCACACGGCCTCTGTTGCCCAAGCAATTTCTGTTGGACACGGTGCACAATCCAGCCCTCACAAAGGCAATTTAGTGCCTGGGTAGGTGGTTCCTAATCTGTTTAATTTGCTGTCATACAGCCAATGTGAGTTAACTGGGTGATTCAGCAATTGTCATGGCTCTCACTTAATGTGCTGTAAACCCTGTTGCTGTGACTTCCACTGCAGTTAAATACCTTTGCTTCTGTGAATTCTGTCCTCCTTCCCTGCCTTTTTTCATCATCTTCTAGCACCCAGTAAATTAAGTGATTCTCTCAAATCATGGAATTGTTACATAGACGTTTTTAGATTCCTAAAAACTTTTAATCAGCCTATGAAGAGCTTTAGAGAAAAAAGTTTTCCTACAAATATTTCAATTTATTCTTGTGCCAAGGGACTACTTCTACTCATTTACAAAGATCTGTGAAAACTACTCTGCTATCTCCTATCTCTGGAGACTAGGATTCTTTCTTTGAGAACACTTGCTTTCTGGTAGGAAGAAAGATTTAAGTGTGTCTTACTCAATAAAAGACTATACCCTCTAGCCACTAAAAGAACTTAATTAGAAGTGCACAAATCTAAAATTATTTAAGGCTTTTTGTTTTCATTGAACTACTGAGAAAAATTTCCCTGACCACAAGTTCCTCACATTATTAGGCAGCAGAAAATGAAGGAAGAGTGGCATGAAGATTTTTCAAGTGATCAAGGGGGAAAAAAAAAAAATCTCCTGCTTGTTGGCTGTTCAACTGTGGGATATCAATCTCTTGGCACTTCTAAAACTCCAAGATAGCAATAAATGGGAGCAGCTTTAACGTACCGTCCCTGATCCAGTCCCAGCAATGTCCTTGGAGAATGATCCTGGCAGTCCCTGTCTTTTCAGTCACCAATCCCCTGAAAGAAACAGTGTCCCTTGCTTCATTTGTAATTCTGCATCTGTACTCCTGAGGGCCCGCAGATCATCACAGTCTAGAGGTGGGATTCCTGAACATCTCTCCAGAACTGTATAAATGAAAAGCAAGCAGACAATACAGTATTTCAGTCTTCACAAAATTGCAAGTTTCCCTCTGCCTCTTTTGCTTGGTAGGCTAAAAGATACAATAATTAGGTATTAGAACTTCTTGCCTCTAGCTAAGTTCTCTGTAGATAGTTGCCTGTTACTTAATCAAGGGAAAAATATTTCCCAGCTTCAGATGAGTTCCAAGTCACAGAAGCAGCTTACAAAAACAGCTACTATTTCCGGTGGCTCTGGGAAACAGCACAAGAACTCTGCTGCGGTGCATTCTTTTGGATACATGATGAGATATGTAAATGTGAAGTTCAGATTGCTGTTTGCAGTCGTGAAGCTAAGACCTCTCCTCTCTGGCATCAAAGGAATGAAAATGAGCTCTCTGCTGGACTCACTGAGGAGTTCTGTTAAGAACGGTTGTACTGTCTTAAAAAACAGTAACTCAGCTTGAATGTTCAGGACACAGACCCTCTCAGGCTTCCTGCTGAATACATCTATTGAAAAAGTAGATACTTTGTTGACTTGTTTAAAGCAAAGCAAAGGGATAGTGTAGTTGCACCCGTTATCTATATACCGTATAAGACACCTTGTCTAACAGCTCACTGGTTTCATTCTTCTGTATTAGCACATCTAGTTTGCTGTGAATCTGATCCTTACTGTAAAGTGGTCATTTTAGAGCCATTCACTGGAGGAACTCGGCACTGAAGCCCTATGGATTGTGGCAGCAGTTTTCATCTGTACTTTCTTTTGAACATTAAACATTTAAGCTAGTAATTAAGTGTTTGACATTAAGAGAATTGTCATCACAAAGCTGTTTCATTACTTACCCCCGGAAGTTATGTCTCCTTAGATTTACTTGTGTCCTCTAAATTTGTACCTATTTATGTCCAGGTTTTCTAGTGCTCCTGAAACATCTTTTTTCCCATTCTGCTCATAAAAATGGGAATGATTCAGTTGTTCATTTGTAACTGATGGTTAATACAGAAGCAAGAGTAAGACACATATGCCTGTTCCTCCAGTCTGGGGTCTTCTAGGAGAAAGGCTGCTGCTTCTGCTAGGTCTGTCTGACAGTGTGTAGGCAATGCGATGCCTTAGTAAAAGTAGCTGTGTGAGTTTTGTAAGAGAAAAGTTGATCATAGCATAAAATTTGAATTCAGTGAATTCAGATTTTTTTTTCCCCAATTCCTGTGGCTGCATGAAATATTCAGACCACACATTTACCTAGATATTTAAGAGGAGTCGAATGTCCAAAACTGGTGTGTGGAGATGTGCAGTTCTAAAGCAAATTTCTTAATTTTGGATGTTGTTTTATCTTGTATTTGGTGCCTTAACTCTGTACAATCTAAGGTCATATATACTGTACCACAGGTAGTTTAATAGTTAAGTGTACTTTAAAAGAACCTATCGAGCCTAGTCTACAGAAACTGTTGCAGACTGAAGCCTTCTCAGTGGGAGAGTTCTCTTCCATGTTTAATTAATAATCCATTGATAAACAGGAGTTGCAAGAATTTCAAGAGCATATAAAAATTTTAACCACAGATTGAGACTGAATTTATCTGATTTCCAACTTCAAAGGTTTGTGGCAATAAGATAATTAAATGTACAGTCTCTTCTATGTTCTGTCAGTAAACATCAAAACGTTTTACAGCTAGCCAGAAGTGCATGTTTGTGAAAACCTCTGGACTGTTATCTCTACTAGAACAAATTACACTAATTCTAAAAGGCATTAATTGAATGTTATTGGCTATCCTTCATTCATTAGTACAGGGGAGTTGGAATGAGTAACAGTTGTGATTAATTTTTAATTCCAAAATAGCATGTGGACTTAAGCCTCATTCCTGCCTCTTACCTGGATCTAGAAGCTCCAGGTGCCTTATGCTGCTTTGCAGTTCCCAAGGTGTAGTGCAGCTTCTACTTGAACCCACGCCTGCTGAATGCATTTGGTCCTGGTAGAATGGACTGAGGCAAGAGAGAGAGAGAAAAGAAAAAAAAATGAAGCTAGGATGCCCGTCTCCAGTTTTAAGGTTGAGCATCATAGATAGGAAGTTGGAGGGAAAGTTGCACTGCCTTTTCCAAGTCCATTAATAGAGTCTGTGGTAAAAACCAGGAGGTTTATGTCTACTGTGGTAAACCAGCAGCCTTTAGTACACTAAGAGCAGGGGGAGATGGTATTGTTTTTTCAATAGTTTGTATAAGAGGTTTAAGCTATCCATATAGCAGGCTAAAAGCTGCTTGGTGATGTTGCTACAGGAGATGAATTTTTATTTTTTCTGTTCAGTAAACAAGTCCAGGATGGAAAATTTTCCCAGAGGTGGAAGATGAACAGGAGAAATCCAATGAACAAATTCTATTTCCTGATGCAGCCCTATCCAAAACAGGGAGACTGCTCCAGGCAGTGTCAATAGCATGCAACTGAATTTGGGGAGGGAAAGGAATAATAGTCATTTCCCCTAAGGGAATACCAATAACTGATTTCTACAATGCCCACAGTATTCTAGACAACTTGCTTTTACACAGAACAGCACGGCAGCAAGGAAAAGCAGATAGTGCTTCCACAACTAGATGTTGTAATGTACATGTTTCAGGTCACCAGTTTGGTGTAACTAGTTATGACAAAGTAGGTTCATCTTATCAGAAAAGCATACTTTGACATTCTATCCACTTTTATTTTTTTTAAGCTAGAGGGGAGTTAATTATAGCACTCGTCTGTTTCAAAGCGAGTAGAGCAGAAGGTAAGTTTTAACTTCATACTTCAAAGCTGCTATGAGTAAGTTGATTAACAGTGTTCCATGGAAACAACCTGATGTACTTATTTATTTTCTTTGTGCTCGTTTCTATGTTCTTAGAAAAGCACAAGCTTGTGTAAGCGTAATCAATACAAAGTTACTCAGGGTACTGTGTCATCTCAGCAGTGGACACTAACTGCATCTTAAGTCAACAGGCACGTATAAATCAAGCTTAAAGAGGAACAGAACATCTTGGCAGGTTTTGCTTTACTACTGGCACTGTTACAATTTTATGATCTATGCATACGGAAATGTGTGTATTGCTGCACTCCCAATAGAGCTTGTTGTTCTGTAAGGGCATCCTGTAAACTAACAAAGTAAAATGTAGTCAGTGTAGGAGAGAGTTTTCTTTCATTGCTTCCACAAAGAACTGTTTATAAGCAGAGGAAAGTGATACTGCTCAAAGCAGAATAATGGTGGGCTGAAGAACAGCATTCAGAGCAGTACCACTTCTGAAAAGTTAGTGATTATATGAATGTAATTATGAAAATTCTAGTTTGCTGTACAGATTATTTCCTGTGTTTTCAAACTAGTATTACTGCTTCCCTGCTCAACATAACAGGATAAAGACAAGTGTAGTTTTCTAATAACATCTATTGTATGGAAGTACACATATACTGGAAGAAAATGGAGGCTGTACTGCAGAGAGCATATTCAACTACAGAGCCATTCTCTGGGCAATGCTGCATAATTTAAGAGTGGGTAAATATGCCTTCAGGGACAACATGACACAGAACAGATGTTTAAAAAAAAAAAACAAACAAAAAAACCAAAAAAACACCACCCACAGGAAAAAAGCCTTGAAGCTTTGTCCAGTCATACATTTATTCTTCCCTGAAAAAGGGACAGGTATATTCATATGCGCTTAGTGAGTTATACATCAGACATCATTAAGGTCCTTAAGGACAAATGTTTTAAAGCTAGTCTCCTTTTGGACAGAAAAGGGAGGAAGTTGACTCTGTCTTCCAGTTCCCAAGTGCAGTGTCTTATTTCTGATCCTAACCCCAAGTCAATATTTATTGATCAAACTGACTAAGCTTTTTAGGTCGACAAGCTCTCTACGAAGCAATTCTGTTCTCTCAAGCCTCTGCAGGGGCCAGCAACTGGTGCTTAACTACTACTTCCACTCCAGAATGTCACCCGTCCTCCAGCTGTCTCAGAGCCATTCTGGGACACTTGCACTTCTAGGAGAGCAACACTGCTGGGGGGAGGGGGGGACTGTCAAAAGCACTGAAATACTACAGCAGAGCAAGTCCCAGCAGGCTCTATGCTTTTTAAAGTCCTGTCCAGTTCCTGGTGACAAAGCTGAGCATGAAACCTGTACTGCCAAATGTACCAGCCCCTTAGTGAGCAGGACTTCTATGGCAGGCAGTCTCAGAAGTGGACATTTTGAGGAAAGGCTGGTGTTTTCCAAGTCCAACTCATAATCTTTTTTTTTTTCACCTGGTTGAGTTTCCACCCACCAAAAATCACCATCAGTCAAATCAATTAAAACAATTGCTGCTAATTTGGGCTAAAACATCTCCTTGTGTAACCCAAACTGCCATCACCCATCCATCAGAAGAATTCTTAAGCAACGAATCCTCAGGAGGCAGAGCCCTGCTAAGAGTCTGTACACTAGAAGGCAGACAGGAAATCTGGCAGTGCAATATAATGTGACTTTTCTGATGACAATTACTTCTACAAGACAAGGTAAAGACAGAGGCAGTGTTTCATGCTCAGCAAGTTTGTAGAGGGAAGGAATGCAATTCTATAAATCACTTGTACTGTATTTCTGTTTCTAGACTTGAATGAATTTCACTTTTCCTTTGTGGGTCAGCATAGTACACATTAAAGAAAAGGTCTATTTTTCTAAATCTTTCACCAATAGGGGTCTGACCTGCAGCCAACAGATGGATTTATTTATCCACAGAGGATAGAGTGTTTATTTTTACACTAAGATTGGATACGGCATTGAATAAAAAGAAGTATGACCTTTGAACTATCTAAACCTTAAATACTATGAAAAAATTCCACAAACGAGTAATATAGTGGACAATTCCATCTTTCTTCCCAATAAATCTCTCTCAAAAGTTACTCAGAATTAAACTTCCAAATGAAGTACAAGAGATCATTGTGGTCTAATTACAGACTACTTCCAAAATATTTAGGATTTCTCCCAATTTGTAATCTGCAGAGAACAATGATGATTAAACTATTCCTAACTATACTGTAAATAAAGCAACTTCAAAGAAAGTAATTCGGCAGCAACCTTAGCTATTTATAGCATTAAAAATGTAATCTGACCATTCAAATTGTGTTAATTTGGTAGCAGTTGAGTGGGAAGAAAAATAACTGCACACTGAATTTTAAATTGAGCTGTATCTACTCACTAGCCAAAAAAGCCTGCAAATGTAAAGTAAATGGAATGCTCTTTGTACGTTAAGTTGCTTCCTCACGTGATGCTGTACCCTGTACACTTGGCTTCATATGGCTTCTGTGTTGTGGTTTGTATGCCAGCCACTGTTATTAACTGTACACAACACTGAGATCTGCACTGTAATCTTGGTTCATTTGCCACTGATTGTAATCCAATGCTACAGACTTCTTTGTATATAAAACCGTAACCATGTCCCATTTGCTTCCAGTAGCATACAATAAAGGCTTATCTCTATTAACAGGAATTACGGCCTTATGATTGGTTTGGGGTTTTTTTTTGTTTACAGTGAGGAAACTGGCTTTAAGGGTTTTTTTCTGAAGCCTGGGAAGCCAAACCACAGAAGTCCATTCTCCTTTAGTCAGGTAATAGGCTCAGCAGAAAGGGGAGACAGTGCTTCCTATGACTGCAGTTTTATCAGCAAAGTTGTGACTTTATGATGTAAAGATAAAGCACAATTATGCTGTAACAAGCAGAATGCATTCCTTCACAAAGGTGGCAGTGAATAAGGTGCACAGGACTGATGCCACTGGACATTAGCCAATAGAAACAGTGGCAGAAAAGCCCAGAGAAGACTGTGATGAGACTAGCCAGGACGGCAGGTTTTACTTCAGAGTGAAAACTGGGCATTTCCTAGTATTTAGCTAATTAGGAAAACTGGGTGTCTATTTTCTTAAAAGATAAATTACATACATATATAAAGAATGAGTAAGGGTCTTTCAAATGTTTTTCCTCTCCTGCCCCTCCCATTTCACTGTATTTCCTAAACATTAAATTCCTGTGGTCCCAGTTTGTTGTCTGAGGTCTGAAGCAAATCTGAGCAATTCCCTTGTCCAGAGACATTGAGGGCAGCGGTTGAGAATTGTGTGGCTGTTGTTTTGCTTTGAGGCTGCAACTCATGGTAAGATTTACTGGAATATACAAGTACTTCCAGTTGCCTGCAGTTACAGAACACAGTTTTAGTCTAGGAGCGAAGATAGAGAAGTCATTTTATCATATGCTCTTACCTTTTCTTAGAACTGTTTTTTCTGGTCTTTAATCCAGCATTTCAAGTCTAAGTGCAGAGGTCATTAATCAAATTCAGAGGAGATCAACCTTGAGGAAGGACTAAAAACTGTTGTGAGCTGCCTAAAGTTGAGATTGCTCTTAATAAAATGAGATGTATGGAACCCCACAGCTTAGCATATATGACAACTGGAATAAGACCTGGTGGGAGACTTTTGCACTCAACAAAACAGTGTGCAGCCAGCTGAGTCTGCTGCTGCACGGCACAGAAGTCAGTTATGCACATAAGAGCTACTGAGGGACCACTGTACCAAAACCAACCAAACTACCCGTCACTTAAAATTCAGAGCTGCACCACATATTTAGCAATTAAGATCCATGAAGAACTAAACAGTCAGTTAAGAAAACATCACTAACACTTAGCTGAAACTGAGGTCAGTTTTGCCCTGTGTATCAGCAGTATACCATACCTACATACACATTTAATGTTAGCTAGCTTATTAAGAGGTCATTCAGAAAGCTTCCTTGGGATTATCATCCCAAAGGTACCGAGAAGGCTAAGAGCTCTTCAGCAGAAGCCTGACAATTTCTGGTCAGTGACAGCTAATGAAATGAGCTGGGCCGCTCTGGGAGCTGGCTGACATTGTGCGGCCTCACAGCAATGAAACAAGGGGCAGATAAGGGAGGTGCTCGGGAGGAGTAATACCAAGTCTAGACTGATAAAGGAGGTTGGCATGGCCTTCACTGTGAAACTGCCTGACATGTCCTACTTAAGTTTTCTTCCTGCCATGCTGTAGCTAACCTGAACTTGCCCAGGCAGTTACACAGTACAGTGTCTTGTTTGGGAGAACAGGGAAGCTGTGATTTGCGGCCCCTTGTACTCATTACTATTACCACCTCTCCCCCTCTGCTGCGCCCAAACCAGCAAATACCCCAGTCTGTCTACTTTTTCTCAGCATACCGCAATGTCTCTCACTATCAAACTGCAGATGAACGCATGCAGTGAAATCTGCAAGAGAAAGTGCCTTCCTACTTTTCAGGCCCTCCCCAATGTTGCTTGATCACTCTAGCCCCATTCCTTGCTGGCACAGCACTGAAGGGATTCGTGCAGAAGGAACCATCTGCATAACAAGCAGGACACCCAGTTTATCTTGCTGCAATCAACATCACCTTCAAAAAGTGTATTTGATTACAGAGGAAGCAGGCAAAATTATTTATTGACTGATGCCCATGCAACTAACAAGCCAGCCTGTCACTTCCAAGTGCAAAGAACTGCTGCATCTATAAACCTGCCCAAAAAACCAGAGAACTAGCTCTAGTCTCACTTTACAATAAACACAGGATACCCAGCAACGGAAATTCCATGTCCTACTGTCTCTTAATTTCAACAGCCTGATTTATCTAGATGTCAGTTCCCTTTTCTCACGAATAAAACAACAGACCCCAAACGCAAGGTTTTGTAACATGCATTTGGGACAGAGGGCTGACAAAAGCTCCTATTTGTTCAAAAGCACACTTAAGAGCTGTGTACAGCAAACATTAAACCATCCCTCATGCTAGTCTACTTTGATGTTGGTCTGTTTTACAAGACAAGGTGAAGGTAAGGAAAAGCAGTTAATGCTGAGTGAAAGTAGAGGTCTACTTTCAGAAGAAAAGTAGGAATCTTAATAGTATCTCAAACAAGGACATTTATGCTCGCCAGGCTCACAGACACCTTCTACAAGGTGCTAGACAGTTGATGATTCCAGCTTTCCCTGCCAAAAAAAAAAAAAAAAAAAAAATCAGAAGGCACTCATTTCAGCATTTAGGTTTCTGAAAACCTGTGTGCATGACAGTCTGAGCCACACCCTACTTGCCACAGGACCGGTAACTTGGCTGACAACTATCAGTGGTTGTTCAGAGCAAAGACTTAAGCATGCGATCAATTCCTATTGTTCCACAAAGAGCATATAAAAAACCAGATTACAAAACTGTCCACTGGATGCCAGCTGTGGTGTTCTAAATTTCATCCTCAGACTGAAGTCCCACAGAACTACTGCACTCTCCTTCGGTCCCTCCATCAAGCACCTGGTCTCCCCAGCACCAGAAGAATCTCTGTCTCTGTTGCAGAACTCCCTACCAGCGTTTTTGCTTACTTGAGCATTGCGTGTCCTTACAGGGGAAGCCATCAATAAAAGAGAAGAGTAATTTCTTCACCAGAACTGTCTCCTCTGCTAAGCCAGCACAAATTCTTCATGAACAGCACCCCTCTTTCTGCAAGAACAGAAGCGTCACCTCACTTAATTGCTCACGACATAATGCTGACTTTGGTTGTTTGCTGCAGGACTGAGTTCCAGCAATTCAGCTAGAAAGAGTTCTCTTTCCCATTTGCTAAGCTGTAAATTATCCTTCCCTTTTGTCACCCCAATCCTTGGTACACTCAACTGAAAGACATTGGAGCTGCTAACGCTTTCAGGGCCTTGAATTCATCTTCACTTTGGGCTATAGATTCCAGCACATTTATTTGTAAAGCTATAAAAAGCCTGTGTGTACTCTTGTTACAGTAATACAAAAAGGCCCTTTCTCGCTCCAGGCACAAACACAGGGCAAAAACCTAAAAAGGCCTTTGGATCTCACAAAAGGGTCACATAGCTTAGCACAAATAACATTTCCCTCTAGTACCCTTTGCTTAGGTGCTGACACATACCAAAGATGGGATTTCCTGCTTACAGTAAAGGCAGACTCAGCCCTCTGCTGGTTATCATTTATTCAAAGGGTTTTTTTTAATCTGAGTAACTTCTGATAACAGCAGAAGAGGGAAGGCTAAAACAGGGCAGGGTGACAAACTACCACTCAGTAAATCAAATTATGTTGCTCTGCAAAGGAGTTCCACACAAACTCCGGTATTACTGACACTGCAGGTCTTGAGGTAGCAACAGGATTTTTGCATTCAGCAAGCACAAAGCAAGCATGTGGACAGGTATTTGAGTTGCAAATTACAGGTCAGTTATCCTGGTTTTAATGAACAATGTGGTTTTGAGAAAGATGCTGTTACATGTTGAAGACACATAACTTCCTGTGTTTGCAGCCTGGGAACTGCAGAGATCTCTGGGTACCTCAGTTTAGGCTGTAAATAAACAAACCTGGAAGACAAAGATGAGAGCAAATCCCTGTGACTGGAGGAAGGGTGATGAGACCTTTCTTCATCTTCTATTAAAACATTTATTCCAAAAATCTTTCTTCTGCTGGTAAGAGTAAAGACTTAAATTGCCAGAAAATTAAGCCAAACTGCAAGCAACTGCTCCACTGGTCCCACTGACTTCCAGAGCTCCATTTCTATGTGGTCTGAGAAGTAAGGTGCTCTTGCAGAGAAAGCCAAGAGCTAGTTTGCAAGCCTCAACCTCAACTGGCAGACCTCATTCCAGTCAAGTTCATCTTATCTTGGCAATAGAGAAGGTAGAGCCCTGCCTGCACCCTGCCTGGCTGAGGGCTGTGGTTGTTCCTGAACAACAGCTCTGTACCTGGAGATGGAAGGCACAGAATCAATAAACCATTCCAGTGATGCCACAGTTACAAAAAAGGATCTGTCCCTCACAGCTCTGGCTGACCTGTACAAAAAGTACAGTATCACAGATTCTTTGTCATTATTCCAATCTTTTGTTCTGCAAATTTTGTTCTGCATATAGCTGAGGGCAAAAAACACAGAGCTCCTTAAAGGAGGCATCTGTTTACAGCATCTGATAGAAGCCCAACATGCCAAACTGCATGTCTGAGCAGCTACCTCAAGATACTTTATACTCTATTTAATCTCTCACCTTGCTTGTTATGTACAAAGGGCACACAGAGTATCCAGGGTTGTCTGGGACAATGAACTGGCTCATTTTAATACTGCAACAAATTAAAAATTACACAGCTGAAGCAAAAGACAACACCATCCCTTGCAAAAATAACAAAATCAAAAAACCAAACAAACCACTAAGGCCAGACTAGCACAGACGCAGATTAGAAAAATGCAGCAGCGTTCACTTAAAGATGAAGAATAAACCAAATTCAAGCATGTTACATTATTCTCACTGAGAACAAATGAATGAAGACTTGGACAAAATTTAGAACTTCCCAGTTACACTGCTTACTAGCCTCCTCACTCTGTCCTAACCACAGAAATGAGCAGGACCTGTAACTTCTAAAGGCCCTGAGAGATTGGAGCAAGCTGTGGAGTTGCTAGTGGATTCTAAAAACAGTCTGTTACTGTAATGCTGAGACTGAAAGCACCCAGGAGCTCTACAGTTTGCTGTTCGTGTCTGTGCTAGCAGCAGACATCTCATCCATAATTCATAGAAGTCTGGCAGAGGCTTCCAGAGCCCCTCCAGTATGCTGGGTTTTTCACTGTACCATGCAAAAAACACCTTAGGGAGATGCACAGCCGTCATCTCGTAGAAACACTATCCTTTCCCCTCTCTGCTAGATGAGATCTTGTTCCACAAGTGATTCTCAGTGGGATTATGCAGCAGTCCTACCATGCCCCAAGTAGGTAGAGAGCTCAGATATACAGTATTCTGTAAGCAACAAGCCTTCATCCTCCTCCTCTTTCCCATTCATTCACTCTGGTGCACCAGTATTAAATTACCATAAAACCACTTCTTTAAACTAGCATAAGCCTTTGGGGCACAGAAGACATTAAGTCACTTCCCTCTTTTCTTGTCAGCCAAGAACCGTGCCAAAAGCACAGTGGCTGTCTATGGTATTCTTTAAAGAACTGATAAAACCCCTTTGCTCACATCATGAAAGCTGATAGTGGCACAGCTCTTAGTCTCATCTCAGCAAGTATTTTACTACGTTTTCTCAGGCACAGAAATTGAATTTAATCTGCACAGCAGTTTTCTTTTCCCTACGTGGGATAAACTGGTCAGACAGATTAGAAAACCCCATCAGGAGTCATTCTAGTGTCACCTCCCAAAATTCGTTTATGAATGTGGCTCTAAGGCTACCCTTTACCCTGGATCACACAGACAACTCTATGAATTAACAGATGCTCACAGCAGGGAGTTTAAACACACAGCTTTGATGTATTCATGGTATACACTAACTGTACACTCTGCATGATGAGGACTTCTGCTCATATCTGGCAGCCTGCAAGTCTCATCATTTCTGCACCTCCTGGAGTCTGAGAGTCCAGACTGGCTGTGATTCCAACCAAAGAGCAGTAGAACATTCCTAAAAATCATGACTTTTGTCATACGAGGCAAACCTCTGCAACACCATAACAGTGTGCTCACTTCTATAAAACAACCTGTAGTCTGAATAGTTATCCCCTCCAGAGAGAGTCATGTGCAGAGTTAAGCTGCACACCAAAGGCCCATAAGGCGAGATCATGATATAGCAAGTGAACAGCTAAGGTCACATCACCTCCAACTGTAACTCACTAGAGCCAATTAAAAAATATTGTTGCCCTAACATTTTAATTAAGGTAAATGTAAAGTTTTTGGTATTCTGAAAAACTTTTCACTGCTATTTGATAAACTTTTGCTATGAAGTTTGCTACACATCATATCTCAACTAGTATTAGTGAAGCAAGAGAGTAACAGAAAGACTTACCAGTACTCTAAGCCAGGATGTATTAGAAATACATCCCATAGATGTACTTCCAACACATTTCAATTTTACTACACTTCCTCCTAGCAGATCCTTTTCATACAAGGACATAACACAACTTTCAGAACAGAGAATAATATGGAGTGTTCCACTCTTGTAACTACTCCAGGTATCGCCCAGATTGTAGATTTTGGATTTTCTAAAAGGAAATGCAGGTTCACACATAGGTTTTTGCTACTGCTGGGCACCCAATATCATTAGATTCCTTGGAAAACTCCAGGCTTAATGATTTGAACGTTTCTCAACAATTCATTCGAACAAGCAGCAGTCTATACAGTTTAGTGACAAGGGTCAGCATGCTGAAAGCAGAAGGTTTTCATGAGCCCGTCTCCCAGATACAGCTGTGCCAAAGCAATAGGTCCCTGCCCCTGGAAGCTTTGTCACTGTCATCCTCCCAGACACCATCACAGCTATGGACTCCCCAGCTGCATAATTTGTGAAAGTGCTCCCCGCTTGTACCAGGCAAAATCAGCTGGGTCAGTTTTGTTGCTGGTCTGAACTAACCACTGCTCATTTTATAAGAAGAAAATTATACAACGCTACCAACTGCTCTGCTGGCAAATCAGCGTGACTCATTACTCTAACAAACAGCCCACAGCAACTGGCATCCGAGGGCAAACACCTCTGATGTTGGCACTGCACCTGAAGACAGCATCTACCCAGAATGCTAGAATATACTCCTCTTTCTTCCACACCAAAGCAAGGGAAAACTCTAAACACAAAATAAACTGCAAAGCCTATCTGGAACATACATTTGGTTCAGACTGGTGCACTATGCGTCACGTGTCATCTACATCTAGTTCAGAGTACCTTTTAAGACAGACCCTATGGCACATCCTTCTCTTAGAAAAAGCTCAATCAGCACGTCTATCTCCAAAAAAACAGCTGGCGTCTTTCCTACACCACTACCTACAGAACATCAAGCTCCTGACATAGTTATCACAAAAACTTTTCACTACAAAAAGCATATTAAAACACCAGTTATCCACAGCAAAAAGAAGAGTCATAAAGATAATGTTACAGGATGTCTTTACCCCAAAACAGTTTTAAGACACTCCAGTTAATCCTACTGGATTGAGAGGAGCCTAAGCGTACATTAAAACTCAACTGCCCTGTCCCTATTGCTGCAAACTAAGGGTTTGACAGCACAGCAAAAAACCATCAGGCTGGCTGTAGATCTGCCCCCTCCCGCGCCAGCACTGGTATGCCTGAGTGAGTGTTGTCACCGGGAAGCCAGCAGGAATGTGCAAGTTGAGAGAAGAGGACTGACCTTTTAGTACAGTCTGATCATTCTATCAGTTCTACCACACTGTAAATCTGCACCTAATAAGATGGAAAATACTCATCAGAGAGCGTGCTTTTAAGCAAAATTGAGGGTTTAGGGCTTGCAAAGTTAATCATTAGACAAGCAGAAACTCAGCAGATTTGAGTGTCCCAAGGCAAAAAAAAAAGTAAAGTACAGCATGAGAAATTCACTTGTAAGAAAGCACCTGCAAGTGCTTTCTTTACCTCTTCTCTGACATACACAGAATATGACATGCCAAGCAGACTCAATAATACGTGTAAGTAAGGATAAGACAGTACAAAAATAAATGTTATCTTGAAATCTGCATCTCTGGCTGAATGCTATTTGGCATCCTGACAGATTCTGTCTTTGTTAGTTCATTGCTTGAATTACCTAATTGCTAAATTTTATAAAAATACATTTTAGCTCCCTAAAAGTATAGGGAACATTTAATTTAACATTAAAAGATCATTCAACAAAGATGATTTCTGTTAAGATCCTTGCTATTTAACATTGCTCTTTAGAAGTCTTGCAGGGTCTGGGACTTCTACAGTGCCATCTGCGGCAATTTCATCTATGCCAATTTGGGCCGAACCCTGTAATATACTCACTCAATTAAAAATAAGAGAGATTGCACAAAATTGGTTAGCAAACTGCTTCCGCAGTCCTCAGGGGGGGGATCAGATAACTCATATTCTCCTCCCATTACTTCAGGAACAGAAATCAGAAAAGTTCTATTGACATTAGTTTTTACCCTATATAAATGCATTTGTGTGCATTACATGTGTAAACACACAAGCTATATTTTTTCCCCCATGCATTAGCACCGCACAGAAATATTTCCCTTTTACACATCTATACAAGCACTACTTCAGTGATTCTAAGATTTACAGATGTATTTTTTTTTTCCCTTATTCAAGCTTTCTGTACTTGCAGCATAAGAATACAACCAACATTCAGCAGAGCCTGTAACGGAGAGGAGGAAACCATGAACTGCCTTAACCTGCTCAGCAGTTCGTGATTTGATTGGCTTCTTGTTGTGCAGGGTCTCCGTGGGGAGATCAGTACAAGGCAGCCACTCATCACATTATAGATCAAGTAGTTGAAGCACACAGTGCTTTATTAGTTCTCACATCCCATTTCAAAGCTTTCCACTTCAGGGGGCCTCAGTTCACCTCTCAGCAAAGCTGGTGCAAGGAAGGAAGGAACAAACCTGTCTAGGACCATGATAAGCTGGCGTAAAAATAACCCCTCCAGAACAGCAGGTGCTGGTGCTAAGAGAACTTACCACCTTCCTCAACCTGAGGGGCCTATGGTGTTGTCTGCAAAGGGGGGGGAAGACAAGGCAAATTAAATCCCGTATCGATTAAGAGAAAATTTTGCACCTTCCCCACCAAGACGCTACCAAGTTCAGTACAGGCTTCCCCCAAACCATTATCAATCTCCAGTGATTAACATTTTCTTTTACACCTCTGCGGTCTTCCCCTGCCCTAGTGCTCTCCAAACAGCAGCACGTAGGTAGCACTGCAGATCCCGAGGAGAGCTCAAGGAGAGCAGCCCGCTGAGGGGATCCCCACAGACACCAGGCAGGGAATGAGGGAACCGCCACGCTGAAAGGTCTCTGCTCCCCTCCAGGCCTCAGGATCAGGGGTGCTCAGCAGCTCTGGGCAAACTGCTCGGATGCCCGCACTCAGCCTCTGCTTCCCGCCCCGGCAGACCCAGCCTCTCCTCCCGTGGGCCCTACTCCACGGCCCCTTTCCCTCAGCCACCACCGTGGCGCGGTGCCTCACCTACCACGAAGCATCCAGCAAACAAGATGGCGCTGTGGAGAGGCCGCCGTGGGTGACGCCCAACGCCAGCCCCACGAGCCGCCGTCTCTCAAGGGCTGCTCCCGCTGCCAATCAGACCGCCAGCCTATCAGAGATCGCTCTGGGCCGCGCGGGCTCTGCCCCCCACTCCTAAGGAAGGAGGAGGGAGCCATGAACGCCGCTGAGGTGCGGCCGCCTGGGCTCCCCGGGGAGGCGGCGCCGTTTTTCTCTTCGCAGCCGTACGAGGAGGGGCCTGAAGAATTCAGGGTGCTCCGCGCTTGCCCCTCCTCAACTAAATCAATCTCAGACAATCATCCTCATGTTAAACTTCAAAATCAGTTCAGTTCCACTCATGTGAGAAAACACTTTCGATGTTATGCCCACGTCAAGGCAACAAATACGCTTTCTTAACAGGGGCTTTTCTCACAGTCCTTGCTTTCCTGCCATTCCTGTAACTGGACTGCAGCTGTGTGGCCAGATTATCCTACGAAAAAGCCTTTGGTACAGGATTACACTTTGTCCTATTTCATTAGCATGCAGAAAATGCAGCCGAATCAAATCCTCATTCCTCAAAGTCATTACGGACATGCAGCAGTAAATTCTAGCAAAACTTTGAAGGGTTTTGCATGCAGCGTCCTTGATTGCCTTTGGTAATACAGAAGGAATAACACTGCACAGAAAAAAAAAAAAAAGCGGGGATAAAAAAAGAGGAAAATTTACAATAGAAAGCAATCCTCACTGTGCACACAGACGCCACATTTTCGTTATTTTTTTTTCTTGAAGAAGAACCCGCAGTTTAGTTAGTTGGCTCACGCTAGTCGCCTTGTTCACTCAGGGCGCCAGGCACGTGGCCGGGGAAAGCCACCCACCCCGCCGCGCCGTCCCCTCTCCCGCCGCAGGCTGAAAAACCTCGCCGGATTAAGCTCTTACGTTAGGCACCTCTGAAGCGTCTAAAGTTAGGCTGGATGAACGCAAGCCAAGCTGTTGAACAGATGGAGTGAAATCCTCCTCCTGATAACAGGAACTTTATATCACTGCCACAGATAAGAAGGGCAGCTAAAAAAAGTCAGGGAGGTGGTTATATAAATTTCAAGAAGGCTTACCAGCAATGCTTAAAGGTAAAACTTTCTGATAGATCTTGAATATCCACTTCCAGCTGCAGACCCTGAGCAGCCAAGAAGTTCTGCAACAAAAATGAGATCGTAACACTACGAGACCATCAGAACTTAACGATGCGGCACAAACATGCAAAGCATTAGGAAGTTGGAAGCCTGGAGCACTTGAGATTAAAACCAGCATCAGCAAAGTGGCACTTGAGTTCAGTGCACAAAACTGTCCGAGAGGCATATGTGAACAGAAAGGTTGATTGACTACCAGCAAATAACCAACCATTTTATTAATGCCAAAAATGCTGCAAATTCATCTTCCTCATCTTAAAAACGACCTGCTTCCTTGTGTTGCACAAGTAATTGCACCTCAAAAGATGTGCATCTTGGCACAGGATCCATTTTTCTTAATTAGCTGTGGATATTTGAGATGGAGTCAAATGTGAAATACATTGGTAATGTTTATTTTCAAGCATCAAAATCCTTCAGGTAGATATCTAAAATAAACCATAATGACTGGAAACTCGCTATAAAGTGTTTCTTCTAAAACTCTGTGAAGAAATCATTTTCTGATTATGCATGTTGTGTGTCCACACTAAAATGGGGAGTATATGCTGCATGCAACTTCAAAGTAATGTTTACTTACAGAGCGGAAGAGATCTGAACAATAAAGCAATTTTTCCCCTCCCTTTAAGTACCTCATTTTTGGAGGAAAGAGCAAGCTACACAACTTCCCAGTCCCTTTGGGGAAGATAAGTGGATGAAGTGCTTTGGGCTTGAGTTGTTCCTTCTTTCCCCCTGCTTCCCTTTCCCATATTTACCTTCAAACTTTCTCCAAAAGTTGTAATTATTGAGAAACTGCAGAGCTGAAGTTACCAAGGGATGCACCTCTGTGAAAGACAAAGCAGCAAAGACTACACACAACCTGATAATGCCATTCTCTTAAAGCAAAAGTGTGGTTAGAAAGTGACAGCGTGCTAACAGCCTCCTAGAGCAGGGCTGCTCTCCAAGTCACCTTTAGTCATTTCGGTGACAAAAATACATTTTTACTCCTTGTTATCTCTGCAGCACACACACAGCTAGGGGAGCCCGCGCTGCACCGTGACCCAATTAGAGCAGCCATCCGGTCGCACAGCTAAACCCTACGTTCCGTTATGACCAGAAAATCCTACTGAAGATGACGTAAACGACATTTGACCCCACAGAATTTGTTAGTGATGATGATAAGCAGAGCTAGCCTACATTTATTTTGCAGATCCAAGCAGAATTTGGAGGGCCATGAAAAAAAAAAAAAAAAATTCTAAATTGGACATGTTTGAGAAACACTGAGTCACAAGCCTCAAGCTGCACAAGGTCATTTTTGCAGTTTCTTTTTTTTCCAAACAAGATTTTATTATATAAAGCAGCGTTGGCAACACTTAGAATATGCAGTCTTTTTTAGGAAAGCCCTTTGCGGCATGATTTCGGTCTTAGAGAAGCCTGCAGATGCTACTGCTTCTACTTTAAGAAGAGAATTAGTTTTATATTGCAAAATATTTAATTAATTTTAGCAAAGCTCTTTGCGGCATGACGATAGTTTAGCTCGAGAAGCTTGCAGATGCTATTGCTTCTACTTTAAGAAGAGAATTAGTTTTGTATTGCAAAATATTTAATTAATTTCCTGTTGAAATGAAATGAAACAACAAAATAGTTATACAATTTTACTAGTTTATATTTCAATTCATAAAGTATACACACTGCAACTATGCTACCACAATGTCCACGCATCTAATATTGATGGAGTTACAGGGGTTTTTTTTGGTATTAAACAATAGAGATAATGTATGTAGTTAAGGAAAAAAGCTTGGACATAGCATGTTCTATTCCGTAGTTACAGAGTACATTAGCTAGCATTAGTACAGTAAACAAGAAAAAGGTAGAAATACAAAATAAACCAAATATCTTTATATACAAACCAGTGCCTCTTATTGTTACCAGCTTATACTCACACTGCACACAAAATTTATCCACTGATGCAATAGATACTTCAGCATAACACAAACCATTATAAATTAAAAAAATTACAAGGTGCAAAACTCCATTCTACAGCTTTCTGGTGAGAACTCAAGACAATCCAATGAGTAAGAAATCCAAGCACGTTTAGCACCTATTAGTGCAACTGCATCGAGCGTGAAAAAAGACCTACACAACCTCTGAACATGTTACCAGGGAAGCAAGTTGGATAGCTAGAGATGCTCGCAGCTACACTCACGCAGTGATTTTTGCCTTGTATATATCTCAGTTTATTGGTTCTTTGTCCCATTCATACCTATGTGCAAAACTAAATCCTGGAAGCTTTCTCAGAGCTTCACAGAAGGCCTGCTACAGCCGGGTAAAAACAAACAAACAAACAAAAACAAAACAAAAAAAACTGACAAAAAAACCCAAACAAAAAGACTCAATTAAATGTCAGACCATCCACATAATTAGTACTTATTAGCAGTCCTGGTGTTGGGTCTTTCAACGCTGTTGATATGTGGATCAAACAATATGACACAGAAGTGAAACGGAAATTTGCCAGGAATTCTGATTATTCTTGTCTAGCACTCAGACAAGTCTCCCAGCCTCAGGTTGTGAATTTGTTTGGCAGCCCATGCCAAAAAAGCCCAGAGTTGCATAGAATTGATTAGTAACAGAAAGAAATGCCAAACACAGAGAGATGGATGCTGCGTCTACTAAAACAAAGTGGTTGCTCGACAGGAATGCTGAAATCATCCCCATTCATAAAGCAAAACATGTCACCTCCTACTCTCCATATCCTACCTCTGGGGACTGCTTTGTGGCACTGATGTAGTTCTTGCTAAAGTTATCTTTTTTTGTTGTTTCTTTTTTCCTTTTTTTTTCCTTTTTTTTTGTTTTTTAACTTTGTTAGTGACACTTTTCCTTTCAAATAAAATATTAAAAAAGGTTATAACTGTAAAAAAACCTATCATATGTAAACTTAACAATTAGGGTTTGGTAAGTTCTCGTACCTAGTCTGTGAAAAGCCTCCAGCCAGACCGCAGAATGGAGTGTTTCTCTGAAGAGCTTCAATCTAGCTACATCACCTGTTAAATATCAGTAGTATGAAGATCCCATGTCTAGCAATAAAACCTTTCTTGTGTTTCCATCCTCTTTATCACTGACCTATGGAAATCCTGACATGCTGTGTTTCTATTTTATTTACATTCTGGTCCTCTCATGTCACAGAATTAAACATCTGGCCAAGGAAGGCAACAAAAGGTGTTGTGTTAAGAAGGTGTGTTTGACAGAACTGCTTTTCAACAAGTCTCTTTTCCTTGGACTCCAGTCACTGTTTTTATAGAGCTTATTGTTCTGTTGAACCACGTTTTCTTTGCAGCTTGTACTTCATTCAATGCCAGACCCAAATGGTGCTCCAAATCCTGCAAACAGAAGAGTAATTTCATTAGTTTGTTATGTATTCACAGGACAAGGTTATAAGAGTTAAAATTAGAAGGCTCTAGGACATCTACAATCTCTTGGCCACTTTAGAAGTTAAACAAGTCTAACATAAATTAAAAGTAGCACAACAAGCTTATGAAGGAAAAAAAAAAGAAGCTTTGAAATCAAAGCAAGACTTGTCATTGCCCTTCGTGAAACATTCAGCTTTAGTACATCCAAGCCCTTTAATTCTTTCCCATTTGAGAAGGAGCTATTCCCACAGGAAGTGGACTTTCTCCAAACAAATTTTTACATTTCTGTGAACTGACACAGCAGTTTTAGGCTAAAAGAACAATGTTGTCATATTTTACACAAATACCACAAATACCTAGAGTGCTTTCCAATCATGTTTCAAGAAACATGTCTAACATTTGTCACATGTTACTTCTGCATTTAACATTGACTGTGAGATAAAGAAATGCATGATTCGGTACTTTGTCAGAGCTTGGATTTCTTCCAAGAAGTTGCAGAAGATCAGTAAGTACTGCACTGCAGCCAGGCAGATGTCTGGAAGTTTAAGTAGCTGGTAAATACAGTTCATGCAATTTCAATTATTTTGTCTGCATACACTAAGGTTCAGACCCAGTGTTTGGTTAAATAACCCATGCAGGAAATGGCTGGTTACAGTTTCAACCAACAGCATCTATTCCAACACCTCTACAACACACACATTTTTCTAGGAATGCAGACATACCATATAGACTACGAAATGAACCTCCAAAACATTACCTGTATTTTACATTCCGCCTCCACAAGCTGCAACTTGGTCTGGGCCAGCTCAAGCTCCATTTCCCTCAGCTGGTTTTTCAGCGTTTCCTTCTCCTCGTCTGTGTCCTCATCTGAACCGTCCTTGGCAGAACTAGCAACCTTCACACGGCCTTCTTTATTGAAGAACTCCCGGCAATGCTCACAGTCATCCACTTTTTGCTAAAGTAAATAGCTGATTGTGAATGCTTGCATTGAGGTGCTGGTGATATGATCAAAGCCTTTTCCTGCCCCTGCTCTGGAAGAGCAGCAGAACAGGAGAGGGACCGCTGGCAAACTCGGGAACTCTCGGGGAAGCACAGCCAAACAGGAGCTCCTGCCATCCCCAAATTTACGGGCTTTGGAAACACTGCTGTATTTTTGGTAACACTGTATTGCTACAATAATGGGCTCTGTACTGCCTGCGTGTTAAAGACAGTCAGAGAAATCTCCAGAAAATAAAGACCCCTCAAAAAAATTAAGTTATTATTGCCCAGCATCAACATTAGCATGTAACCAACATAGCATGGGAGAGAGCTGACAGTTAGTCATTCTTCTCCAAGATCTCCCAACTGTATTCTTTCCAAAACAAAGTCACTAAGGAATTCTCTTTCAGCCACCATTTTAGTAATGAAATAAATTGTGTGCTTTCTGTTATGATTTTGCTACGAGATTTAAACATTGTAGACTGTGGATCTATCTGGTCTCTTACCCGTATTTTCTCAATTTCAGCTTTATTTGCTGTTTGTTGCTTTTCCAGTCGTTCACTCAGCTGGGAACAAATCTGACAAGCAAAATTATGTTACCAGACCATTTATAAATGTAAATTTTCTCCCAAATGAATGCTAAAGCACAAATAAATGCTAGAGGAATATTAACATCGATAGTCTGAGGGCTCTTAGAAAGCCAGGAAAATTGGGATGCTGCTTTAAGTTGTCTCATTGTACATATTCTCATTCTCTACATATTCTCATTCTCTACATATTCTTCTATGCCCACAGGAAAAGTTGCAGTTTCAACGTAAGTTATTCACAGTTTGGCCTTGCCAAAGGAGCCAGAAAAGGTTAGGAATAGCATGGCTCTTTTTGTTGCCTTTGGGATAAAAGAACCAGGCAAGACAGCCATAGTAGTAAAAAAAATCAGTTCATTCCTCGAGACCTGCGTGATGCAGACTTAGGGATGTTTTGAAGGTTATGGGCCCACTAAACATACATATGAATTTGCTCCGCTTCAATTCCGAAGCAAAGTCTTTAAAAGGAAAAAAGCATCTTTTTTCTTTCTTAAATGCAGCTACCATTTGACTGAAGAAGGGAAGCTGGGAGAGAACTTTTTTTGGAATGAGGTGAACAAGAGCCCATCTGAACAATGTTAGGCTCTAACCGTGGCTGTGGTGACTGACAACCTACAAATGTAGGCATCAGGGGCAAACAGAACTGACCACCGAGCATCAGGATCTCAGCAAAAGAAAATGCAAAATGAACCACAGGCTTCCCATTTAAAATAGCTAAAATGTCTCCTCAAATGCATGGCACAGATTACACTCATTTCCAGAATCAACTAAAATACCTGAGAAAGTCTTGCAACTTGATAGCAAACCACATCACCATTAAGTTGTACTTACCTGTTTGTAGTCACCAATAATAGAGCTGTTCTTTTTGATCTCTGACTCTGCCTTATCTAGTTCCCTACGACACATTTCCTTCAGCTGCAGGAAAAAAAAAAAAAAAAAAAGTAAAGGGTTTATATATTTCTACAGTCTGAAAAATCACCAGGTGGTATTTCTTCCTTCTCCTTAACCTTACTGAACAACGGTCTAGCTCAGCTCCATGCAGACAAGGAAAAGCTGGACTTTGGTGGCCATCATTGTTAGAAAAATTGACTAGCTAAGAGAAGAAAGTATTAAAAAAAGTGCTGACAGCTGAACTCCTATACTGCCTCCCTGTGCAGCAATCTTTGGCACAGTCTGTGCCTTCGTGATTTCAAGTTGAAAATTCACTACCCTATGAAGCACCTGGCAGGAAAGCGAAGAATTCTGCTTTGCTGATGTCCTTTACACTACAGAAGAAGGACAAACATGATTTAGAATATTAAGCCTTTCCCACACTTGTCACTTTATTTTTAATTTCTGTACTGCACAGAAATGTGAAAATGACAAAAATGCCCCTAACCTGAGCTGATTCTTCTTCTAGGCGCCTCTTTTCTTCTTCTGCATCAATCAGCTTCTGTTTGGTCATTAGCAGTTCCTTATTCAGAGCATCTGCCTTTTCCTCTGCCTGAAACACAAAAAGAGGAGTACAGCACTGAAGAGAGGCTTTCTTGATGTGCCGAGGCTGCTAGGCAGCCATGGGCACAGGCTCCAGTGGGACACAGCCAAGACAACAGTCTTTTCATTCTTATTAATAAGAGTCTGTTCATTGTTATTAGTAACAGTAAAACTTTATTCTGAAAATTATTTTTCTAAAAGTTACCATCTGCAACGGCAAAGCAGCAACAAACCAAAATTAATGAAGTATACCACTATACTCCATCACTCCAAAACTCCTCCTTGAATTCAGTGATTAGTTTTAGCAAAACTGGAGTAGGGATTGCTCCAAAGAAATCCAGTAACAGAAGTTTTGTTTTCTCATCTAGACTGGAAGGTGACCAATACATTTTGAAGACAACAAAAGGCACAGAACAGCTCACCATGTGCAAGATGGGTAAAAGACTATAACCATCTTGGACCCAAGTTCAATATTCAAACAGTCAACCTTGCAATGAAAACAGAATTCATGAAAAATGCCTCTAGAACAGCTAAAAAAACCCCCCCAAACTCTATGACACCTACCAATGGATGTGATACCATCTTTATTACATCACCCAGAAAATACTGCATGAAAAAACTTAGCTGCCAAAGCAAGCCTAAGAGTCAGACCCCCCTCTCCTTTCCTCCTTAAAGAAAAGAGATGTTCCACTAGAAACCATACAATCCTTTTTATTGCAGTTTTTAAGAATAAAGATTTACTGTTGAAAAATCTCGGGCTTTTTATAAACCACTAAAAACTCTGCAAAGTTAAGACACCGTTTCCTGTCTTATCCACAGCAATGCAGTACTTCCCAATAGGTGTATGAATTCTACATAAAAATAGATCAATAACTCAACTGATATATAAATCTTCAGAAAGCAGCTGTACCAATTCCCTTCAAAGGAAGAAAATCAAAAAGTGAATTTCAGTCCCTTAAAGTCCTGCTGATCCTTTAAAACAGATGGCAAAGGCAAAGAGAACATCTTTTCATTATACACGATTTTTAGGCTGTTTTAAAGTTAAAGAAAACTGGGATGTGGGAGTCCAACAACAGTACAAAAATGAAGCCTATTTTCTGGTCTAGTGCAAAGGATATTAAGGAAATTCTTGTATTTCCGAACGCTTTGCTTTGATCTTTTAGGTTGCAAGATTTCAGACATGCCACAAAGGTATTAGAAACGGTGGGTTAAACAATGTCCTTTGGTACTTCTCTGTCAGGACATCTGGCTAGTAGAATGAAACTTATCATTTCAAGATCCAATTAGAAGAATTAATCAGGGTCCTAAAGTAGGATCAAACCTACCTATCTCCTCCTGGGGAATAAGCCAAATGCTGCCAACATCATTTACCATCTTTGAAGGCATGACTATTATATATCCAATGAGGTATCTCAAAGATTTTGCTTAATTTTCTTCCTCTCCCAGCTCTCCATTTAAATGAATCAATGTAAAAGCATAACTGTGTCTCATACAGGCTGAAGCAGCCACAAACAACAGTTAATAGCCAATACAAAAAGCTTCTTCAGTACTTTTTTGCTGGAGTCCACTCTCTGAGTGCAACTGCTGGGCAGCCTGCATAGCCTTCTATCTTTAATGAAGTGAAAAAGCATAGGTAACGGGAAGCGAACATACCGATGCCTTGTGAAAACCCTGCTTCCAGAACATACTTCTATGATTCACAGATTTTAACACTAAAGAGCAGTAGATGTAATAAACCTGAAAGTCATAAACCAAACCTCATTAAAAGCAACATTCACCCATTAGCATCAACATGTACTAAGAATATTTTTCCAACAGCAAGTTTCCAGGCGACCGTGGGAAACCTTAAATTCTCTGAAGCAGATAAGCTGAAACATTCTAAAGCCTGTCAACTCCTGCACTGTATGATTTTCAAAAGTCATTTTCCTTTGAGATTTCAGAAATGCACTTATCTTGGTACAGAACAAGAATGGCAAAACACGAGCACTTGAACTCTTCCCCTCATCTCCCCAAGCAGATAGCCTAAATGCACTCTAGCCTACCACATGCACTACAAACACCAGCATCTTTCCCTCTCTGCATGCCCTGTAAAAAAAAAAAGCATATCCTAACAAAATCTCCCAAACATGAGCATGTAAAGAAGGGAATGGGACAGCGAGCTTCAAAAGAAAAAAATAATCCTGTAACACAAAGTGAACCCAAAGTTTCCTCCTGAGAGCTCTACTGATAAGGGAAACAACCCAGGATGATGAGTTCACATGGGCAGATTTCAACAAGCCAAATGGAAACCACAATAACATTGTCAGAGTTGCCTAAGGTACCGGAGAATCTGATTCCACTGAGAGCTAGACAGACTCAGATTTTCACGTTTATTAGGCACTCTGCAAAAGCCTGTCGGTTGTACAATCTTATTCATAAGAATACCAGTTGAAGGAAGAGAGAATACAGCATCCGTGTTATTATCTCTGTGACAATTCAAAAAGACTTGACTCAGGTCCTGCTAGACTTTCTTTTAATATACCTAGAGAAGAAAGCAACTCAAGTACAGGCTCAGAATCGCTCCTCTCCCTCAAATTAGTCTGAATGCTTTTCAGAGTAATTAGCGTTTCAGTCATCAGTCCCGTTACCCATGGACCTCTGATGCAGGCCTATATATCACCAGTCTGCAATAAGAACACTGAGGAAAGAATCCTATCCCACTCAAATAAAAAGTACTCCGTGTACCTCCTCTGCAGTGAGAGGGGTAACGAGGAATTAGCCCTAGTACCTTATCTCCACTAGGCAGCATAAAGAAATGTCTTACATTGTCTAAATCTTTTCGCAGAGCAATCTTGCTAGTCACCAGTTCGTGTGCAAGATCATCATTTTCTTGCTCAAGCCTCATGTTTGCTTCTTGTAGGCGCCGGTTTTCACGCTGTGGGAAACAAAACAAAAGAAATCAAGAAAGGGGTCTTCCCAGGTGTTTGTCTATGAAACACAATGCTTACTGTGCCTGAGCACAAATGCCTACCTTAAGTATGCAAAGACAACTCTACCTGCATGAAATTCAATGAGGAGAAAACTAGCTAGCCACATTGTAAAGATAAAATAAATAAAATATTAGTCTTGAGAAGAAACCACGTATAAATAACTCTGTTCAGCTATTAGTTGTTGAGCTACAGAAATTATTTTGAAGAATGCAATAGTAGGGGTGTCATTCTGCCATTAATACCTTGCCAGCAGGTTCCTACAAGTACCGATTTTCTTGGCTCAAAATAGAATTTGCATGCTGGAAATAGGTGAGAGGGGAGGATCCTGGGAAAACCACTCTATTTTCTTCTGTTACAACTCCCAGCACACGGACTGATATTAAAGGAAGTTTACATAAAACTTCAGCTTAAAATAAATAAAATTGTGTATGTGTGTTGATGTATTAATATATGCATACATAATTTTATATATATAATTTATTCCTGTATTATATTTATTTGATAAAGAAAGTATTTATAAAATTATATACTTACTGTAACAGATCATTTGAAATTAGGGAGAGGAGCGAAGGCAGGTTTATAAACAGAAAACAGAGTTATAATGAATTAGGCATTTTCTGTCTGTTTGTGGCTTTTGGTGCAATCAGCACGTTACACAAGTGCTAGAAATGGGCACTAGTGAAACAGCTGTATGAGACCAAATATAAATTCATACTATTCCTTTTTTCATGGTGAAGGTGGGCTCACAACAACCCCATCCTGACTAACATTGCCTATGTAGAGAGATTCACTTCATGTTCATGTAGCTGATTCCCCTGTTGTATCCAAATTGGTCCCAAAACAAAGAGAACAGCTCAGAGAAAAAGGAGTCAAAGTAGAAACTGCCTGCAGGTACTGTGTGTTAAATCAGACTGGAGTAGGTAAGCGTTACCTCAAATCTTTCTATAGGATCCTCCTGTTGAGCTTGCTGCTCTCTCATGGTATGATATTCCTTTTCATATTTCTTCAGCTTCTTCTGGCTAATCTAAATTAAAGCAGCCCATTAGTTCCTGCCCAGAACATCAATAAAAGAACACAATTCACAAGGGGTTATGGTACAGGCTTTAGGCAACTCCTGCCTTCTACAAAACACGGCTACTATCTTCACTCAGTTTGGAGCATCAAACCCTCAGACATGGTCAAAAATCCCATTCCAATCAATGTAATGACAGAAGCATCCCTTCCTCTTACCCTTTTGTGGAATTTTTGAACGGCATCCACAAGAGCATCCTACCTGAGTTTTCCTTGGTGCTGCGCAGCTACTATTTGATGCTCCAAATACTACAGTGACTTGGCCTAACAGATCACCTCAAACCCCACAAGATGTGTTTAGTTTTTGAACTAGCATGATGCTGAGGTTTCTTCAGCTGCTTTTTCAGCTGTAACATTTATCATCGTGCAGAAGTGTTTGGTTTACTTTAGATGAGACTGCAAATGCTGAAAGGGCAAGTGCAGGCTCAGCTGACGTTTCTGTTAGTGTCACTCAAGCTCAGCACAAAACAGTCCGGTCCCAGAGCTGCCTAGGTGTCTCGGCAAGCAGCAACAACTCAGAAGCACGTATGCTCTGTCCCCTGCTGCTCTGGGATTCAGAAGGCTGGAATTCTGTCCTCAGCTTGGACACGTAACACTAGGAAAGTGAATCTCTCAAGGTCCCATTTTCTCCTTCTGCAGAAGGGAGAGAAAGGTGGTGTTGAATTCGCTATTTTGTGCACAGCGTTCAAGTCCTACAGGGACAGAGAACACAAGAGAACCTGTAACAGATCCTGACCAGCATCTTTGCTGGTGTCACCCGTCAGCCATGCCCTGTGCTACAATGGTTTAGCAACAGAGACCATGCCAAGGCCACTGTGAGCATTTCACACGCAAGTTAGCATGCGTCTCATTAAATCTCTGGTATTAAAAGTTGCTGCTGAACCTTTATTATTATTTCAGTAAACCAAATGAATAAAACAGTTATTACTATGTCTTCTTCCTTAAAAAAGCCTTGTCTGAGAAACATGCTAAACAATTTTACATGCATAAATGACAGGCAGAATGGAAAACGTTTAGTTTCTCTTATCTTTGGTTTTATCATTAACAACCTTACTTGAACTGTAGAAAACTGGTAGCCAGGCTCCCTCTAGTGAGGGCTGCACAGAAGCTTTTCGCCATACTTCAGCCACCAGTTTTTTGGAGATGCCAGTCCATTTATCTGGAGTCAGCCCAGCCCCATCACAACTGCAGAAGTTGTTCTCACCAAGCACTCCAGGCCCACACGCAGCGTGTTAACCCTTTGCTGACAATGAAGCCAGTAACTGCAGTCGATCATTTCGCTGCTCTGCCCCTGCTGAAACACTGCCTGCCTTACTGGGTTGCATACACCAAATCTCAAGCTATGTCGAGGTTAGATCTTGAGAAGTGAGGCATCCAGCCACGTGAGAGAGAAGAGGAAGGCAGGCACACCACTATATTTTCGTGTTCTACTTTTCTGGGTGCACTAAACCAGTTTTGCCTCTAGATACCAATAATGAGGTGATCCTGAGAAGATTTGCTATTGTCACTGATTCTGGGCATCAGAGCCCTAAAGGGAAGGATGCCCTGGGGAAGTCAGCAAGGCCTTTGGGTTTGCATGGCGATAGAAAACAGGAATGAACACTGAAGTCCCACCACAGTTTCTCAGGGGCACAGGAGGCAGCACTAACTCTGTGAACATTTGACTGCAACATTGAGGAGTGACTTTAAGGATCCAGCGTTGTCTCAAGCCGATCATTTACTGACCTCCTTTCCAGCAGAATGCTGTTGTAATCACAATGCCTTAGCCAGGCTACTTCTCCCTTCCTATAAATGATTTATTTTGACATCAGGCCCTTTTCTACACAAAAACACTTCCAGATACAGAGCTGGAGATTTCTACTGACAGCAAAGGACTTATATTTTAGGTCAAAGAAAGCAATTACGTGCAGCACTCCCATCAGGGGCAACAGACACGCGTGTGATGCAGAAGTGTTCAGCATCTGTGCAGTCTGTACTTTCTCTGTAACATCCCATTTAATCCCCCCGAAAACACCCAACACTCAAGGAAGCAGTCGACAACCTTGCCGTGTAGCATTCAGAGAGGCTGTTTGCTTTAACTGCTGCACACTGCCCTGGGAATGCAGGGAATTTTGGCAGAGTGGGAAGAGGAACAAGTTGTTATTTGGAAACATGAAAGGCGAATGCACTCATTACACATGATCTTAACCAGATGCACACGCAACATCTAATCTGTGGCTAATGTTAAACGATTGGAGAGCTAAAATAGCTTACTTTATTCTTGATTATCCTGTAATTTCTAAATTAGTTTCATGTAAGATATGCTTGAACTCTATGCAGAATACTGTTACGCATACTGCTACCACAACCCAGAGTACAAGATGCCTTGACTGTTAACACACGCAGTAGTTCAAACACACAGAAAAGCTCACAGAGCTCTCTGAATAAATGCTGTTAAGAAAATAGGATTTACTGAGATGAATTCATTTATGGGACAGCATCTCTCCAGCCTACAGTACACACCACGCTCTAGCTTCTTTCTATCTATTCTGTTCACAAGAAGGCTCCTGTAAGAAGCAGAGATGACGTTTTACTGTGGTTTCTGTTATATAAGTCAGAAATCTAATTATAATCAGTATTTCCTAAACATTGACTGTATGAAAAGTTAATCAATGATTTGTGGGAGAAGTCAAACAGCTGTGATGACCACATTAAAAAACAGTGCCAATGAACTTGCTAGCCTCAAAACACCCTTGCAGAAAGCAGTGGGTACTTAGAAAAGATCCATGTTCAGAAACATCTGCACACCAAACACTGTAGAGTACGTCAGAGCTCTGCTTCCAACCAAGTGCCTTAGCACTTGTTCCCAGCATCCAGAGGAAAAGCCAAGAGGGAAGCCAATACTGTAAACCTCCCACATGGGCTGCTCATGAGAAACAATGCTCTTCTGCATTATTAAAAAACTTCATCTAACTGCGGCAGCACTAGACAACATTCAACTCAGCCAGCACTTTGTTTCATTTCATATAAAGTAGACCCTCTTTAGACTACAAAGACCGTAACAGATTAACCTGTTATTGTCAGGTACCTTGACTACAAGCGCAATAGTCTTGAATGGGAAATTAACTTGAAACGCTTTTTAGAAAAGCGGCATACATCCCCCACCATAAAACAATGGCAAATCAAAACCTCACCCAGGGAACACATAAACCACAGGGTCATTTCCTTAGCTTGACTTGTAAGCAATTTTAAATGCTAAATCATATTCCTTCATCTCCCTAGAAGATCTGTAAATCAATCAATGCATTTTTAATGAGTTCCCTGTTGCAGTACAAACATCACACACAGGCACAATTAAAAATAGCCCTATTCTGTCTGAAAGATGACATTCTGTTTCTGCATTACTTAAAATGTTTTAAATGGAACCTCCCCACTACCTCTCGATGAAAGGTACTACCCTGTTTGCAGCTGCTACCAGAGAAAGATTTCATCAAAGAACCGCAGAGATGTCTGCAATTTTTTTATATTAGTGCCATTAGTCATTTAAGCTTTTTTTTTTTTTAAGTAGTCTGATTTTTAATAGCACCTAACATTGCTTTCTGAAAGCCACTCTGGGCTTGAGTTCTCCAGGTGGGCCCACGTCACTCTGAGAACCTTGGGGCTTTACTGTCTTTCACTGTAAAGCACCTGCAATGGATTTGCACTTGGACAAGTGAGTTGCAAAGTTACACATGGAGACAGAAATTGTACCCATTAACGATACGCTTGCAGTTGCTATCACCACATCTTTACCTTCATATTACATGCTAATTCCATCAGCTTTTTTGCATTTTCTTCTGAACGGTATCTCTTGGGCAGCTGTACACGGAAGAATTTTAAAGCCCCTTCAAAGTCAGTCAGTAACAAATCGTCCTTGGTAGTCTAGAGACAAGGAAAGAAAAACCAGTAACCGCAAAGCAGATCTTGTATAATTATTGAATTCCCAGAGACAATAGTGCAACAACAGTTTTGTAAAGCTCCATGAACATAACTACAACTTTCTGCAAATAGAGTTTGTTTCTATTTCTGCAACCTTCCATTTCCCCACCACCGCACCCTCAAAAGCTCCGTGCTGTACAGGGCATGCCAGACAACAACACATGTAATACAGGAAGTTGTCAGCTTTTTTTTTTTTTTTTAAAAAAAAAGCATAATATTTTTTTAACATGCATCTTATTTTTTTTATATTGTGCATGACGATGCATAAAACACAATGTAACATTGGATACTCACTTTTAATAATCCCAGTGCAACATTAAAGATAACACTTATTCCCTGGAAAGAAAAATAATGACAAAATAAATTAATTTCTCAGTATTTACAAGCCTGGATATTAATTTATTTGGTGGGGGTTTGTCTGGTTTCTGTGAAAAGAAGAACCAGGATACAAGTGTAACCTGGTGCTATATTAAATCAAAGGCCCAGAGAATGAATTTGCAAATAATTAGGAAAGTATCTTTACTGGAGAGCCATTATAGATAGCAAAACAGCATTTCAACACAGGTTTTATTGTCATCTGAGTAGTTTGAAACTCAGAAATGATGAAGGCCCTGTTGTGACTAGTTGGTCAGCTCAAGATCATCTAATTTTCATATAGCAACTTCTGAAAACCCTGGATTCAAATGCAGCAATATATATACATCATTATATTAAATTCAGGTATTACAAAATTGGGATAATTCGTGTAATGAAAAAAAAAAGTGACTCACTTTAGGACAGAGCCCCACGTCATCTGTTTTGCCACTACTTGCTAGAAGTGTTTTATTTATATTGCCCAGTTAAATACAGTCTCTATAGTCAGTAGTAGCGTACACCTTCCTAAGGGGTACCTTTGATAATCAAGACACATTGCTCATCTTATTTCAAGACTCTGTTTTTCTTTTTCCCACTAAGTTATTCTTTCACTATTACTTTAAAATGATAACCCCCCCCCTTAAAACTTCACTATGAACACATTTACTATTTATGATTCGACAATGTGTTTCTAAACAAATAGAACTGATTTTCTCGATACCATCTGTTGCTTTCTATTACATTGGCACATGGACAAAGCAAGCAGCAAAAAGATACAGAGGAAGGATAAGAACATTGACCAGGGGACTTATGAATGCTGAAACCCCTCAGGAGAAGAAATGCAGACAAATTGCCACTTCACAGTAACAACTGCAGATCCAACAAAGAATGGACACATAACGTTAACCAGTGACTAAAAAAGCACATGATTAAATAACTCAAGGATGCTTCAGCACAAAATGTGATTTGTTCACTTACGTTAATAAGCTCTGACTCAAATTACACTACTTACCAGCACACTACCAAATATACTGTTCTAAACATGATTACATACAAAATCTCAATGTAAAGAATTTTGCTCTCTAAATACATGCTGTGAAGTGTAAAGAGACTTCGTGTTTCCAGGAGAAAGAGCTCCAAGCTTGTTAGATTACCAGCCTGAGAGTTAGCTGGACAATTTTACACGCCATGGTCTCCATGTAATAATATACTAGGGCAAAAAAAGTTATTATTGCATATAATACAATTTAACAACAGAGGAAACCACGTATTTGTAAATTAACTCTCATCCCATGAGCACTGTACAGAATCTCCCACAGATTCAACAGTGTTATAAGAAATAGGAGATTATACTCTTTTATATAGATGTTGAATCCTAATTTATATCTTTAAAAAGCTGAGAACTCTTTTTCGTTGCAGAAACATAACACTTCTACACAAAAATAATTATCGCGTGGCTAGCTCTGAAAGAACAGATAGTAACAAGGACACGATAGTGAGAAACTGTCAGAAGTTGCTAGCAGTACAAGTCTCCAGTTATAACACGTACCTCACATAAGAGCAAGTCAATAATATGGAAGACCATGTAGAGAGGGAATTTTGCAGTGAACAGGGTAAGGAACCACTGGGAAGCATACATGTGCGCTTCAAGGCTAATGTCCAGAAAGTGGTTATACAGATCAGGAATGTATTCCTAGTAATAAAAAAATACTGAAAGTTAATTACACTACTTTAGAACCACAGCTGAAATCCCAAAGTAACAGACATAAGTAGGGTAGAGTGACAATCAGTGGAGCAAGGTATGCTTCTGTATCCCCCCACAACATGCTAAAGGACCTTCTAAGGGTGCTGGGCTCACCCCGGCGTGCTCAGAAGGACGCTGTATCACATGCATGAGTGCCATCTCCGAGCTCTCACCTGGGCAGCAACCCAGCCAGCAGCTGCGCTGGCACTGCAGAGCCGCTCTGCGGCGTGCCTGCAGCCAGCTCAGACATCGCTGCTACGCCAGGTCACACGAGACAACTCCAACTGGTCAGACGTCTCTGCCTTCAAACTTACTGCACACGGCCAGTGGCATCAGGCTGGTCTCGAGTCAGCATTCTCTACTTTTAAAAAAAACCTCCAATATGGATAGTCCTCACTCTTCATCCTTACTAAGAGGTCACAAACACTACTCACTTATAAGATAAATTGCTATTTTTGAATTGCAGGCTCTGATCCATTCTCTTCACGCAAGTTTGAGCACCTACCTGCATGAGGCGCTCCAGCTGATAGAACTTGCAGTGCAAATCTTCAAAGTTTTGTTTGAAAAGTTCCCTGAGTCCATAATCAAACATGATTTTGACCAGAACACTGAAAGCTTGCTCCTCAGGCATCTGTGAGAGAGGAAACTGTATTTATCACAGAGCATTTAAATCTTTTGTATCTGTTCTGTTTGCCCTTACCTCCCTTCTCCTCCCTTTTAGAAAAAGGCCAAATTGTCACTACTTTTTAATCTGGCTATACCCAGTTTAAAAGTAAACAAGAATATTAACACACAAAATTACATCTAGTACGGCATTTCGCTCTTATTCTGTGGAATAAACCACCTCTCAATCACCCAACTGAAAATACATCTTTCAGACTTCAAGACCAAAGCAGTTTCTTGGTGTCTTTATTCCAAACCATGTCAGAAGCAGAATCCTACAGATTTTGAACAGCCTAATCCCTGGTCACCTACGTAACTAAGACAGAAACAGTATTACTAGAGGATGTTAAACAGGATCTTTCCCTTATTCTTCATGGTATATTTACCTTTTTAAATGACATTATTACATTTGATGTTTATTTATTAGATGGCATGAATAGAGACCAGTAACTGCTAACTAAAGTTCCACATATCACAGCTCAGTATTGGTTTGGGAAAGCTCAACATCCCTTTCCTGCCAAAAACTGAAGAAGCACTCATCATGGCTCGTCAGTGTTTAGACATTTTTTCCCTGACATCAAAATTCAGTTTTCGTATTTCCATATGAAAGTCTGACTTCAGGTCAATCACTTGTTCCTGTAAAGGACAGAACATTCATCTCAAGTATTCTATTATTAATCTGCAGATGGAGTTTGTTAAGACCAAAAACTTTACTGAGACATTCCAAACTGGTAGTGAAGGACTCACAGAAACTTAATTTCCTTTTCTGCAACATTTCTTTTTAATATTTATCTTCCCTAGCAGCCACACTCCAAAGGCTGACTTCAAAGAGAATCAAATAAAACGAAACTTACTTGTAATTTAGCCTTTTTAAATGCATACATTATTCCCAGAAGCAACAGCTATTGTTAAAGAGAGAACTCTAGAATAACACATGGTTCATTCTTGACAGTGAGTCTCTCTAATGAAATGGATATTAAAAACAACGGACACATGAGACAATGAAAAAGCTAAAAGCAAGCACGTATGTTTCAGTAAAAGCATTCAGTTCTCCTACCAGAAAGTACCACCCTTCTTGATCTGATTCAGAGTAGTAATGAAGAATCAATTGCTCATCAACTAACTATTTCAGATTACAGTTACAAAGAACTAAAAGGTTGTTATCATTAATCATTTGGCTTTTGTTTCAAAAGAATGGAGTTTACAATCTCTTCTACATCCTCCACTGACTTTACATTATGGAAAATACTCCACTAAAGACCAGACTTCCTCTTCCACTGAAAACTGTGGAGAAGTCTTCATCCTTAGTTCTGCCTGGTAGCAACAATCACTAAAAAGCAGCTGGGGAAAAGAAATCTCAAAACACTACTGGGCTTAGGAACTCTGTTCAGTTTCAACTACCCATGCTGGCAATAGGAACACTGATAAAAAGCAGACATTACTTTAAAAAAGAACAGTCTATAAATAATTTGCACAGATTTCTAATCCGCTTATATTTCCCAAGCATGAGTGAATCTAAAACTTTTGCTTCTGATATACAGTAACCATAAATCTCTCTCGCTTCTGAACATACAAGCAATTAAAGGATATTACTCTGACATCACTTCTACCAACAACGATTAAGTTTAAAAAAAGCATAATTCAGTATTTAAAAAAAAAATTAAAATATTATTGTGTCCTTCACTAACCTCTAAACCCAAGACGCAAAGGCCTACAGTACAACAGCCCACATAAGGCAGCACATTGTTCAAAGCACTCAGACCTAATAAACTGACAGCCCATCAATGTCAAAAGTACAATTCTGTGTATACAAGACATACAGCAATTACCATCCATACGTCCGACTGATGCCAATAGAAACGCCTTCTAAAAAGCTTAAATCTGACCTTGAAACCCTTTAACAGAAACACTTATAGTGTTGTCTTACACACAAATTCCATGCCTGCTAGTGATCATGAGCACAAGCCTGCAGAGTTTCAAACGGAACACAGTGAAATGAACGCTGGCTGTAGACAAGACTCATTCCTAATACCACAGTAAGTTTTAAACAATGTACTCTTCTCTGTCTAAAATCACATTATTATTGACCGACATTTAAGTGGGTATGTGGCCTGCAACCCTACTAGTTCAGGAGTTATCAACATTTGTTCTAGGCAAGTGGAGCAATATTTATTCTTAAGCTTAAAACAAATGGGAGAAAAATCACCACTTACATGTAGAAGCAGCACAGCAGCAAGAAACGATTGGCCTTGACAGTAGCCAATCTCTTCATCATAGACAGAATAGGCCTAAAAAAAGAATCAAGACTTTACAGCGTATCTGTCTTCAGCTACAAACACAAAGAAAACAAAACACCGCATCAAACATAGCTCCATAAAACATTTGCGGGGTGCATCAGTTACCATTCCAATGAAGGGATGATCGGTATGAAAATCAAACTGATATACAGTGGCAGGTTACAGTGCCACACCAAGACTGCTGCAGCCTATTAAATCACTTATCTGAGTACTTTTACCTCTAAACAGGTGCTACAGGGACATTGGGAAGAGGGAGAAACACTAGGAACACAAAAGAAAGTGTCCTGGAAGCTTAAAACATTCCAGTTGAGACAACTGAATACAGCAACAAGCTGTCCTTTTTTGCTAATTTCTTCCTTTTAATAAGCAACTGCAGTGCCTGCCTATGGCTTTATAACATTCACAGGAGGTACATAGTTATCTCCAGTTTTAAAGACAATGATGTATGACAACAGCAGCTTATGGCATACATTACACGTGAAGGACACACCCAACATCAGCACGTTTCTTTTTCAAAAGGCAACATCAGTGTGGTTTCCTGCACGTGTCTCTAGCTTTTACAGCACAACTTAGACAATATCAACAAGTAGGGAGCATGCTGCAGCCAAAGGTGAGCTGCTCTTGATCAGTATGGAATTAGCCCTCATCTTCATCACAGCGTATAGTTTGGCCAGCTTGATCCAGGCTGACACATCTGGAATCACGTGAAGTCTCTGTACCAAACACGTAAGTGTTCAGGAATCCAGAAGGGCTTATTGCTTCAGGTCTCCTATCTGAAGGGCACTACAACCTGCTGAACATCTACAGTGAAGAACCAGACTGAGTCTAGTGCCAGAGTCTGTCTCCACAATGCGGTTAACTGTAATACATAAGCATTCTTCTCAGGTAACAGTTACTTCTGTTCATGATATTAAAGACAAGTTACCAAAACCAGTCAAGAAGAATTTAAAGAATACCTTGCATATTTTGTACAGGGAGTCCTGGCCATCTCCCCCAGTATCTTTAAAATAATCATGAGCAGGGAACGTTCGATTGATGTCTCTGGTGATAGCGCTGTCTTGTGGAGACTCCTATTAGGAAAAAAAAAAAGAAATGTAAATTAAAACACATCAAAAGAATATAAATTACAATATGCTAGGACTGAGAGTTAGGAGATTGGCACTGTGTTCTGTGCACCATTCTAAATTTAACCAAATACAATCTACTCAACCAGAACAGACTGCCTGCAGGCTGGCAGATCCAGATCACAATCTTGATAGACTTGGTTACCTAAGCACATCTGGGAACGGTCAGTGAGTAGCAGAAAAAGCACACACACACAAGTGTTCCAGGACATTGCAATGCAGACAGCAGCCTTCACTGGGAGGCTTCTGAACATAAATACTGCCCAGTCACATTTCTTTCATCCCGCAACAGTGGAGAGCAACAGTCAATTGTAAGCAGCTGCGTGCTGTGGTCCAAAATTCTGTCCTTTAGTTTCAGCTAGAGAAACCACTCTTCATCCCCGCCACAGAATTAGACAATAGAAAAGCATAAAACTGAGCACAAGCCCAGGACAGACAGCATTGTATAGTAAACCGTAATATACTGCAGGGACAGTCGCCTATACGAGCTGGGCATTTCAGCATGAGGAAGATGGAACTTTGTTCTCTACATTGCTCTGGTGCAATCAGTTTCAGATGCCTTCGACATTTGGAAAGCTGAACAGTAACAGCATACAACTAAGAAAACCAGTAAATGTGAGCAATGGACTGAAAAGACCAACTGGAAGAAGCACCAAGCAAGTCTGCATCAACTCCGCCCAGCTTATATCCGAGTGATTTAAACATCAAAATTTCAGATTTTGTACGGATGTGTCTCACCATAATGTCTTGTACCTTTCGAGGCAGTCATGACCCAGCCGTTATCTAGCCGATTACTATAACCACTGCTATTACCCAAATTGCTGAAATAAAACAGAAACAAAAGCCCCCTGTTCGTCCTTAGGGATTTCTTTTTGTCTACAATTGGTCCCTTTGTCCGCTATTAAAAAGATGACTTTCCTGAGCAGCTAACAAGAGCAAGAGCTCCTTGATAGTGGCAATCATCTGAAAAGATGCCACGATAATCATTAAGCAACCATTGCTAACGGCAGTGTCAAAGGCTCCCTTGTTAGGTGGCTTCCCTGGCAATGCCTGAACACACAAATAATAGAGCCAGTCGTCTTCACGTGTGAGATTACCATGTCACAGTGCCCAGGTTAGCACTGCAAACATACCAGATGCTCTGCGGAAGCAAAGCAGAAGAGATGGTTTATTTTTAAAAGAAGTTTTACTATATCCAAATATCCCATGCTTCTGTTAGACGAATGGAAAAAAGGTTAGAAGTAAAATAGTAAAAAAGTACATGATGCAATCAGTGTGAAGATCATTAAACACAGCTTTTAGTTGATCTTTTTCTTCACAAAACGATTTTGCAAAACAGAACAAAGTTACCACAGCGTGCTTGATTTTCTCTTCTGATTTTAATCCAAGGTTAATGCTCCTCTCTGTGGCTTAATACAGACATTTCATTAGGAAAGCATTACACTGCTATTAGATTCAAAGTTATTGGATTGTTTTGGAAATTATATCAAATGTACTGTTCAGCATTTCAATTCAATAATAATTAACAAGCCAGAGAGGTCCGTCTCATTATAAGGAAATCGGAAGCAAACAAAATCCAATGCTAAATAAATTTCATATAAATTTAAGCCTTTTAAGTCAAAGACAAGTAAGAGAATGGCTGGCTGTTAGCTTCAGCCACCTTTGCAAGTAGAGGAAGGCAATGGTCAGAAACAATTCTGAAAACTTTAAAGCATGTGAATATGGTCTTAGTGATAACTTCCAGTTTCTTCAAAGTTTGCAAGACTGAATTACAGTAAAGTACTCTGCTTTGCAAGACCATGGGTTCTGTTCAGGGCTAACAGCAACCTGTGGGACCAAACAGGCGGGTTTCCCGAGTGCTACCTGTGTTCTGCTGCAATGGCAAGATAATCCTAAATCCACTTGCCTTTTAATCCACTTATTAAATAGCAGAGACCAAAGCATCTGGTTGGAAACTCTGAGGATAGGCTTCTCAAACAAATCACTCATTATGGCCAAAGAGAACTAATTAGTGGTCTCTCTCTGGCTTTGCGTGACTTGTTCAGCACTCGACTCCTATGTCTCAGTGCAATTCTTCAAGTAATCTGTAACGCTAGTTCCTGCAGCTGAAACATAGCTTGGGGAGAGAAAAATTAACGGAAATGATAAGGTTTAAAAATGTTTTTCAAACAGTGGCTTTGAATTCTCCCCATTAGTACAAACTGCTGTAATCCAAGCATTGTGTAACCTTTTCTTTACTCCTATTTTTATACCTTGCTGTGAGAATTGGCTCAATGGGCAATTTCTCATGCTTTCAGGGGACTGGGAACTGAAGGAAACCCTTCTGAACCCACACCCTTCGCAAACTGGGATTGAAAAATAGAAAGCTAAGAATGACAGGAAGAAAAAGAAAGTAATAAAACAGAATGGAAAACAGCCATGAGAACTGAGGCGAGCGTAGTGAAGATTAGAATTCTCACAACAGTTCGCTGCTCCAAAGGAAAGCAGGAAAATGTAGATGCTCAGACTACGAACATACCCTTCCTCCCCCTCTTCCATGCACTTTAAAATACTAGTGGAGTTATACTGAAACCTCCATCTCCAGTTGATTTAAAAAGAAACTATGTCAGTAATTATGGAAACCAGGACACAGTCCAGTAGACAAAAGCTTATCTAGTGTATCAGCCTGTCTATAAAAGCATATTGGTTCCCACCTTGTAAACTGGACACACTTAAAAAGACATTTTCCTTGTATTTTCGTGATCTTCCGGGGACCATCCCAGGATCTGCAAACCATATCATGCAATTACAACCTCGATCAGTGTCTTCAGACTGAGACTGTGTTACTTTAGAAGCTTTTTCTGTAGCTTAAGCCACAATTAAAAGACACAGAAGAGCTGGAGTTCCTAGCACCTCTTCATGGGGCTAATCTACTTGCAGTTTTCAGCGGCTCAGGTTTATTCTACCTAGTCCCCTACATAAACCCGAGAGGATGAAGAAGCAGCAGCAAAGAATTGCTGAAGGGACAAGATCTGCGATGAAAAAAAATCTGAAAGCAGCAATCTCCAGAGAAGCAGAGGAAGATGCCTGCTGGAAATGGCTTGCCACCCAAAGCTCAACTCCTGTCTCACCAGGCTACTGGAGAAATCCGATGGGGGCATAAAACATAAAGCATTTACCTAGACACAGGCTGACTTCAAAAACGACGTAAGAATGGAAAAATGGGGAGGTCCAAACTTTAGATTCCCCCCTCTCCCCACCCCCAAAATGATTCAAAATGTGGACGTTTACTCACTGGGGTGAGTTATCTGACACATCCACCACAAAAACCACACTCTGCTTGATTCTCACTCTTGCCACAATGGGATCGATTTTCACACAGCAATTGTTTCTTAGGAAGGTCCCACTGACTTTGCAAGGATTTTGTAACACGGTCAGAGATTACTGCGAGAAGGGTCTGGAGACCCCATTGAGCAGTGGAATTTTACCTGCTTTGCCCAGGGTCAGATCAGCACATGGCATGTGGTCGCAAGCCACCCAAGAGGGCAACAAGCCAGCTCACAGCTTTCAGCAGTTGCAATGAGCAGAAAAAGCCAAAAATCTCAGAAACTTTCATGGGCAGCAACAAGGGTAATCTTACATGATGGGGATAAGTTATTTTGAGCAGATCTGTACATTTTAAGCACATCCGGAAATATTAAAAGGTCTTTCGATAGCTATTTTCAACGTCAATAGGAGACTGTGTCACCAGGTCTCTTTTCCAGGTTGATGGTGTTCCCAAGTTCATTTTGAACAAGCCATATCTACACTGGCTTTTCCACAGAGTGCATTTCCTGCGTTTGGCGTCGAGCAAAGCGCTGTGAGGAGGTTTGGGTAAGAATTACACCTGTTACTGAGACCTTAAGGAAGTATCACAAAATCCACTTTCAAAGCAACGTGCTTGTGAACTTCTCACAAGAAACGCTGCCCGCAGAATGTGTTACCTGGAGTTAGCACTTACCAAGGATATTCTTAAATAAATAGTGTTTGTGGGGAAAAAAATGAACAATTTAGACAAATTCGGAATGGTCAAAGAGCTGCAATTTGATACAATAGTGCATTGATACAGCATACTTTCAGTCCAAATATGGCAATATAGTTCAATTCTAAAAATAAAAGTGAATCCCTTGTGATATCCAGCCCTTTCGCTGTGTTCGTTTCCTTTTAGGGCTCAAGTTTCCCACAGGAAAATTATACAGAGGAGTTTGCCTACAGTGCCCTACATCATGTATGGATGAAGCATAAACACAAAACGCACGCTGGAAGGTTTTCCTGCTCTTGGCAATTACGTACAAGCCAGACTATTTAGAGCAATCAAGATAAGAGGAAAAAATCCCACCCACTCCCAAACGAACACACCTTTATCAGCACAGTTACATAAAAGTCATCCAAGACACGACGTGAAAACATGTGACGTATCATTTATTTCTTAAATGTATTTATGATCCATTCAGACCTTTCAAATAAAGTGTACAAGTGCATTTCAGAATAAAAAACTACACTCTTCACACAGCTCTGTAGAACACTACATTTCATCAAGAAACTTGAAGCAAAAACTTCCTATTAAACCACCCATGCATCCTTTGGCTACAATAATATCACTGATCAACAAGTACTGCTATTCAATTCTGAGTTTCCCTTTAAAGAGAAGGAGCATCCTAAAATATGCTACCCCTTCCAGAGACCTCTCTTTAAAGAGAGAATATTAAATAACTTAGCTAGGCTTTTAGGCAAAACAGTAAGGCTACTTAGTACTGTTGATGCATGATCCATATATTTGGAGAACAGGCAATCCTAGGCTATGTGAAATGCGTCAACAGCCCTTGAAATTTTAGTAGTATCAAGATTACATCAATCCAGAACAAATGGCAGACAAAAATGTAACCAGTGGAACAATCACTGAAAAATGTGCAGTTTCTCTTAGGATGGGAAGTGCTGATAACAGATTCAGGAAAAGTGTTTATAAAATTCGCTAAGAACCACATTGACATTCTTAAAATTACATATTGTACAGAGCCCTAAACTGTGTGACCGTAGAGCTGCTGCCGTGTTAAAATGCTTGGTTTAAAATACGTATATACACATACATATCTGTATGTATTTTAAACCAAGCAATTTCAAACGGCAGTAGCTCTACGGTCACGCAGGATACATATATATATATCTCTATGTATGTTCATCTACAGCAAAAAGGAAACAAGCCAAGAGATGTGTGACACAGCTGGGGTACAGATCATCTCAAAGGGAATAACACATTTCTTTGAGTTTTAATAGCTCATAGCAAAATCACCTCTTGGAAATAATTATGCAAAGATTTAGAATCAGATATTTACATGCTTCCGATTTATCTAGTTCCATTTAATATTTAAAAATATGCAAGTATTACTTCAAATCAGTAACATTTGTCATTTTTGGCTCAACTGTAGTTTTTCTTATTATTAGTCTTAGTTGAAAAATCAGCTACAGAAATGTCTGTTAAAACGATGGGGTAGAAGTACCCCCCTCCCCTGTATTTTAACAACAATTCTGAGTTGGCACAAAATACGTAGTTCTGGAGCCACAACAACTCTTCCTCGGCTGCCTTGCGTATCAGAACACCCATCTTCACCATCTCCCCCTTCCCTTGCAGAGTACAAAATCGAGCAAACCCAGGCAGCGATGAGGAACACCGAGGAGCCCAGACTGACACCCTGATACTCCCCGTTGTGTCAGAATCACACACAGCGTTAGAGAGTCTCAAGGGTCGGATCGGCTCCAATTCACCTGTTTGCTTTTCTAATCTGCTTTGGTGGATTTTTTTTTTTTTTTTTTTTTTTTTTTGCCGTAGTTCTTCGTAGCAGGGGTTTCACACTCACACCTCTTTCATCTTTTAATACAAAACAATTTCCAGCATTAAAAGGTGCACAAAGTTCTGACAAACACACATACACAATCTTACCTGTGATTTTGTCTATTCTTGGCCTTTTCACTGACACAGGAAAAAACTAGCAGTTGCAACACTACTAGTGTAAGGAGCTGGACTGTCTCCCGAACAAAACTCCTCATAACGACCCTCTGACAAATGTCAAATCTGCACAGAACACACTGAAATAATCTCACCAGTGGCTTCTGCTGTCCCAGTTACTGTGAAGGCGCAAGGAGACAGGTGGGACACGAGGAAAAGCGAGCATCCTTTAAAGTAAGGTCGCTCCACTGTACGTCGTTCAGCAAAGCAACCTAAAAGCACATGCACGCGTAGCCTCCCATGCTTGCAGTTTAATTGTAAACAGCATGTGGGAAAAAAAAACCCCAATTAAAAAAGGTACTAATACAATTTTGAAATCCCTGAAGAAAAGACATACCCACGAGTATTAAGAACAGTAAAAAAGCTCATCATTAGCAACTGCAAACTCATTTCCATCCTGTTGCATTCATTAGAGGAATACAAAATTGAATCTAGTGTTTACATGCTAGAATTACAATAGAAACTAGGTTTCAAAGGTTACATATGGAGAGAAATTTATCAGCATAGGAACTTGCAAAACACTGTGCTGTACAGCATTTCTAAAGACAAAAGTCTGTGAAGACAATATATGCAATTGCAAATCCTTTCAGACAGTTCAAAAGCGTGGCCAGAGGTAATGCTGCTTCCTGTTATCTGAAAGGATTAACTGCACCATTATTTTTAGTAGGTTTTAATGACAACAATTTATCCTCAAGAAATACCTAACCCCTCAAAAACCGAGGTGATCAGAAACATACAGGTACCTTACAGCCCTCAGGGGTTTATTTCTTTGTACACTAAACATCAATTCCTTTGACAGCATCTACAGAAAATGTTTTAAAAAATGTTTTTATGAAATACTTTTAATACTCAGTAATGCTAATATTTAAAAATACTTCACAGTGTGGTACTAATGTAACTTCATAAAACGAGCAACTCGAGTTAGCTAAAGCTCAAAGCCTTACATTATATTAAAATAGTCCAAAGATTTCACACACACACAAAATCACTACCACTATAAATATACCTAAATCACTTTAGTGCAAAGTCTGGTTTTGCTTCCCCTGACAAATCCCTCTAAATTCCCGCCAGCATATTAAAACGTCATCCTTTACTAATCTAATTATTGATTTTCAAGAATTCATTTACAGTTGAAATCCCAGAAGAACTTTTTTCAATTTACCATAAAAGTAATGATTGGTTTATTAAGCATTTGATTGCTTGTATCACATGATCTTTGTAACATTTAAGAATGACTCGCATATGCACAGCAAGAGTTGAGTTCATCTTCACAAGGAGTTACTTGAATTTATTTAACTTTTTTAATTAAAGGATCTCCAGTAATGACCATCAGAGAGAAGCCAAGGCTTTGAATTACAAAATTGCTATCCTCATCTTACAAATTCATAAAAAGAAAGAAGTCAGAACAACAAGTTTGGACTGCCTTCCCCCTGCCCAGCCACCCAAGGGTGCTCTCGCAGCACCCAGCCGCTGCGGCACGCAGAGGCGCTGCCGGGGTATCGCACGCCTCCGTGTGAGCAGCAACCGCCAACTTCGAAACCCACTTGTCTGTCCAAACCCCGATTCTAAATACAACCTCATGCAACGTGCATCCACTCAGCGTCAACTTCTTGGCAAATAAAGGTACTGGTTAACAACCTGCGTACAGGTAACGGTCCCCCAGCGACTGGGGCTCCTGGTCTCTCCCTGGAGCAGAGCCTGCACCTCCTTTGATCAGCTCAGTGATCAGGACACTCTCCCCCATGTCTTCAGGCCAAAACCGAAGATGACTTGAATGACTTCTGTTTCTCAATTTAAGTAACCACTAATTTACTAGCTAGAGAGTCTGTTTTGACTGGACAGATTGCTGAAGTACACCAGAGGCTGTACATAAACAACGCGGATCGGGATACAGGAACATAGCTTATGTTAACGTTTTCATTAAGTGCTAATGCTCAAGAGATCCCAATACAATATGGGCGAGATCCTCAAACGCTTCCATTTGCAACCACCACTAAATGCACGTAGGGCAGACACAGACCATGGCTTGTTTCAACCTCTGCAATGGGAATAAAAGCTGAAATGCAACAGAAGTCAATTTTGAGCAGAGAACCATCAGCAAAGCTGCCTGCATAAGCAAAACATTTCACCTGTCTAGAAAACCTTGTGACACAGGAAAAAAAAAAAAAAACCAAAACTGAAAACCTGACTAACCAAAATGTATCCCATCCAGTTACTTCCCTATTGCTAGAACACCTCAGATGGTCAACCATGACACACACTGGTATTATCCCATTTTACCCAAACTGAAATGGAGGGCCTGGATCACCACTCCAGGTCTGAAGGGAATCAGTCTTCTGCAGGAGTCCTGAAGCTCAGACGAGCTGCCTTCGTAGAGCAGCAAAGCAGAAGCAAGAAGGTTAAGCTCCAGCTTTTAAAAAATGTATTGTAAAGGATGTGACCCAAATGAAATACTCCATTGTTTTGACAGAACTGCAGCTTCCATCCTACCATCAGCGCAGGCACAGCTGTCCAGCAGGTTTCCTTGGTTTGTTTCCACTGGCCACAACTTTCAGTTTCTTTCTCTAAATACAACTGCATCTGGTTTTACACATACTAAATTGTAATTCTGAAGAACTCTCCTCTTCCAAAAACATTTTACATACATCATTTTAGTGTTAAATTGTCTGCCTTCGCTTATCTGCAGGAAACGTCTTTCGAAGTGGTACCTCTGCAATGCACAGGCGGTAAGGGAAGTAACAACTGAGAAGCTTTAAGCCTCTAGAAGTCAGGAGAACATTTCTTTTCCAGTGCAAAATGGGTTGTTTTCACGATGGGGGATCCTCCTATCGTCCTAAAGGAGGGGCTGGTTGCTTTTGCATGAGACAGTACATAAAACCTGATGGCCCAGCGGTCTCAGCAGCTGCGACTTCCCCCAAGGTCTAACCTGACCTCAGCCAAATGTATTTCAAGCCCACACTATTACAGAGGCTCAGGGCCACCGAAGTGAGTAATTGATTTAATGCATCTGATTGACCTGAGACCACAGCCACACACAAACAACAGTATTCATCGTATAAAGATTATGAAATATAAAAAAAGCCCTATGTCCACCATGCTCTCTAGAGCCCTGAATTTCAGCAAGAGGAATGGAAAGAGAAGAGCAGAAAATGGACTGAAAGACCCAGGCAGGCTGAGAAAGCCCAGAGGAAGCACTGCTTTCGCCAGGGGATCAAACGGACTCAGCTTAGGCTTTTCGTTGCCACCGTTATGCCCCAGCCTCTCCCCTCCTGGAAGCCTCCCACAGAAGAGCCCCAGGGTTTGCAAAGTGTCTGTTCCTTTACGTTCCATAAGGGAAGACAGCTACTCTTCCCCCACTTAAGTATAAAAACCACGGAGGCCTTTACACCTCTTGGATCTCAGCAGAACATCGGTTACAAGCATGTGCTTTGCCAATTTCAGGTTGTGTTGGTAGCGAGGTAAAATTAAAGTTTACCTTGAGTGACACCATGGAAAGGATGTGTCGTTGTATTCTGCAGAGTCATAGAAGGGAAGAAAAAGGTTTCTAAACTAAACAACAAAATAAGGACCAGGTCAGGCAAATGTTTTAGGAGGTGCTTCAAGCACCCAGAACTAAAACTGTGCTAAAACAACAACAAAAGCCCTCCAAAAGCTCCACCTCCTCTTACTAAATTAAAATTACCTACAATAGAAGAATCAAGTAATGGGAAAAATTTTAAACGGGCCTTTTGTTTGTAACGTCGAAAGCTAAGACTCCTATGCTCAGATATTCGTTCCTAAGAAATACGGCTTCTAAAGCACCGACCTGAATTAGGAGTTCTGTCAACTTCAAACCCTGATGTGGAGTAAGATCAGACTGAAATGTTTCAGGCTTCCTGACTCATGAAGGTTCAGTACATCCATTGCCATCACAGCAGTGGGTAACAGCACAACAAATATCAAAAAAATCTGCGTATTAAATTTGCATACTGAATGTTCCCATCTCACACCACATATATGCCTTGGAAGTGTCATCTTCAGAACAGACAAACTGCTGAAATTTAGGACTTCTTGCAGGTAAAAAAACCTTTATATGAATGGGAAAGGAACACTGCCATAGAGATGCAGTGCGAGACTGAAATTTGGAAATTCTCATTCAAGCCTCTGCGGTAAGAAAGACTCTTCACACGTCCTCATGCTACTCAAGATTCTCTGTGCCTCGGTACTTTGTACCACTTTCTTCTTGTCAAAGATTTCTGACAAATATTCAAGATTGCCCCTTGGCACTCTGACACCGAGCCATGTCAGAATTCCAACGAGTAGAAACAAATTTCTGAGTGATAAGAAGCTTAAAAACAAGTACAAAACCCCTACTAGCAAATAAAGACTGTAGAAACTAGTAACATTTAATTAAAAAAACCTAACAGTAGGTAACAGCAAAACTTTTGTTTCACACAAAAGGTATCTGTCGAGTTAAAAAATATTGTCACTTGATTCGAGATTATAAAAAAATACTATTTCACAGATTTTCTGCCAGCCTATTTGGAAAATGACAATGTAATCACAACCTAAACTTCCAGTAAACTTTAAAAAAAAAAAAAAAAGGTTCTAGATGAAGCAAATTATTACCTTCTGAGAAGTTGTGCGTACAGAAATCCTTGCCACTGAATTGCATCCTGAAAATTGAACCTTCTAGCAGCTTAATTTGAAAGTGAGGCAGATAACCCTAATAAAAAATATAAATTTACAGTCTGAGATGGAACTTAAAAAGTAGTTCATTTAATCGTATCACAACACACAATTTTTATGAAGATGTAATTTGATTTCTGTATTCTCCTTGGTGTGGCACTCATCTGTGCAATGCTCTTCACACCGATTTCTAAAGCACCAGGCACACTCAGATACCAATACAGCCAAGGAAGGATTAGATTCGTAGGTACAGTGGTAAAAGTGATCCAACTGGAAAGTTTGCTGCCTAACAATTCATAGCACAGATTGCGATGAAAAGGACTACTGTGCCTCATGTTAACTGTATGACAGAGGATGTTAGATGGACTGCTGAGCAAACAAGGTAAAACATTTCAAAATTATTTCTTGAACAGTTGGCGCAGTGATCAAGATTCACCCCCATGCAATTTCACTGAAGACAAGACTCAAATGTTATGAATATTTAAAACATCTAATCACATACAAACCTAGATCAACATTAAATTAACTTAGAGGGGAAAAAAGGTTGTTTTTTTTTAAAAAAATCAATAAATTAACACAGACAAAAATAGAAATAATTGACACTAAAACTAAGCTACCGAAGCAACATTTAAAAGCGTCTGCAAAAACACTGGATGAAACGAACACATCAATCGGCTGCGACTCCTCTCCGTCCTCATCTCTTGGAGCTTTCCAGATTCTGATTTTCACCTCTCACGGAAATCATCTGAGCTGATGAAGACTGTGAGATGAGGAAGGCAAGTGAACAAAAGCCGGGCTGTTAGGAATGTTATAACGGAACCTTAGCTGCAAAGCAACAACAGCTGCAGGCGTGCATCTGCATCTGTAACAACCACGACACTTTAAGCACAATTCTAGGCTTATAGCTGAAGTAGCAACTGTTTCATCTCGAGTTAAATCTCTCTGCCATGATTTAGACCCCTTACCACTTTTTAGTCTTCCATATTCTCAAAAACTAGGACACGATGCTATTTAAACCCCCTACTCATGCCATAGAAAAAAAAAAAAAAGCAACAATCTTTGCTCTCCAGCTTCCACTTAAACCTGAAACTGCCATTTTTAAAGTTTTAGGCCCTAGCAGATTCTTTTCTTCTATTAAATTTCATCAAATGCTCTTTTAGTGATAGATTGCATCACTTCAGAGACTAGCAAATGTTAGATAAGGTGAAGAGTCGGAGAAAGCTATTGGGAGTTTACCTGAGAGGCTGTTCCAAAAATACCACACACACACACGCTTTGATATTAGTGACTAAAGCCCTTAAAATTGTTCCCCAAAGCCCACCTTTGCCATAATACCTACAAAACGCTTGAGAACAATTAGCCAGCTGATGTGCTGTGAGCTTATTATATCATTTATAAATGACTCACTACACCCTTACGCTCTGCTCCCCCCACGGCTGTCTGTGTCTCTAACCAAAATTCAGACTGCAAGAGCTCTGCAGAATAAATCACCTCTATCATGTCTGTGCAAGGATCACAGCGTAAGCCCTGGCTCTAGACACTTATTACAAAACATAACAAGAAATGTCGTCGTGAAGGCATCAGGGTTTAGACAACCTTTGTTCTTAAAATTCTAGATGAACTAAGGAGGAAGTTTATCTTGAGAGGTTTGGACTATTGATGAAATACGTCGAAAGCGGACCAAAATACGACTTAAATGGGATTTGTAACAGGGCTCTCAAACCAACACTAAGCAGCAACAGCAGGGGGTTCTGCCCCATCCTCCCCAGGAACAGGTACACACACATATCCATAATAGAAACTCATGTCTTTCAGCAACGAGTGCTGACAAGCACAAGCCATGCCAGGGGTGCTCCATCCTGCTGCTCCCTCTTTTCTTCACCGTTTCCTCGCCGGCAGCCTCACAAGACTGTACTGGAGTAAGTGTGGGTGGGCAGCAAGCAGGATGGTCTGTAGCAAGCCCCTGCACGTGCAAACCCAAGACAGACACACAAAGTGGTGTCCTCCAGGACAAAGCACAGCTCACAGCAGACCCAGGGAGGGTAGGAGTATGCTTGCAGGAGGGACAGGGAGAGTACCAAAAAGGGGAGATCTCAATCTCTAACAACAGTGGATCTGACCCCATTTAATACAGAGTCTTCCCTTTGGCCAAGAGAATGACCCCGATTCTGAAAAAAATCAAATTACTTTTCCCTATTATTTTTTCATTCCCACTAGGACTAACAAACAGTACACACCAACCGTAGCGCAGGAGCTCGCAGAATTCCCCAGGCTCACAGCAGTCCAACGCACCAACTGGAAGCACAACGGAGGGAGCAAACTGCCGAGGCTCGTGGCACGTAACCTGCTCTCAGACCAGAGGTGTGGCGGGGGATATCCCCGTACTGGGGACAGGGTGACATAAGATGATGCAGCCTGTAATCCGTTACTACAGGAATACATGGTTCACTTTCATTTTCCAGTATGGCATCAGTAAACAGACAAGGATATTCTTTAGGAAAAATAATCAATTTGAGGGCCATAGTGCCCTCTTATCAGCGTTACAGCACTCAAAAATATTTCATCTAAGCTAGCTTGAAAAAGCTGTGGTCAATGAGATTTTGTTTCTCAGATGCTGACTTTGTCTGACCAGTTAGATACGTGTTTGCCAACAGGATTTAGCTCCTGCTATATTCGAACCATCTTTAATCCCACGAAGGCTAAAGAAAAATGTCTCTCATTTAGCTCTGTGCACTTATGAATAACTCAAATACTACAGTTAAATTTACAGCATAGTTCCCTTAGCTGTTTAGAAGACAATTGTTTTCTTTCCTTTCCCCTTAAGTTCTAGTATGTAAAATATCAGAAGAATTTAGATTAAAAAAAAAAAAAAAAGGGACATGTTATTTTTAAAGTTGTTCTTGAGAAAATTTCCACATGCAAAACCGTGGCATTTCTCCACTGGTTTGAGAATAATTTTCACATGTTGGCATCATCCTCAAGTGGCTGCCACAACTCTGGTATCATAAAGCGACATGTATTTTCTCTTATCAAAACACGTTTTATTTAACTGCTAAGTTTGGTCTGATCTAAGTTGTTTCTTCTTAATTCACAACAAACAGGAAAACGCAGATGCTGAACTCTGATCGTATACACGCATCCTACCAGAGAAACGGGGCATGGAAGCCAGATCGGTCCTCCTAAGCGGACGACTGTTCCCACCACATCGCTGCACTCACGGCTCAATCAGACTTTAAGTTCATACTGAAATGCTCACATTGTTCACTACTGTTCTAGAACTCCTGTCTAGGTAGCACTGAAAAACAAACTGTTTGGACCCTTCTGTTATGATGCTGGAACATTGTGTCAATATACTTTGGCATATGTTAAAAAAAAAAAAAATCCCTGTAATATACCATACACTGTGACATTTCCACTTCAGATCTATCATTTACATGTGAAGCACGAATCTCGAGAGAACCTAGTAAAGCTGTAAGAAAGACTACATTTTGCCGAAGCTCTCAGACACCCACTCCATTCAGTCACACCAGCTGGAGAGGTAAGTGTCAAGATACAGCTTTATTCTTAAAAATGAGCACGGAGGTGAAACTCCACAGCCTCCTCCACAGCAATAATTTTTTTTAAAGTGAAATCACAATGATATGTGCTCCTGATTCTTCTACGTCAGCAGCATTTCTCAGAAACCTTTTTGCAAATCTGGACATCTTAAAATCACATTTAACTTAGTTTGCAATTTATGGAATTGTCCCTGCACTTCCCAGTCCAGCTGATAGGAGTCTTAGACATGACATCCATTGGAAGATCTTTTGCTCCTAGAGGTAGAGGAGTCCTTAGCTACCCTCTGTCTAGCGCAAGAGGCACAAATAGCCCCCGAGAGGCGCTTAAGCCCCTTCTGAAAGACACTGTTGGAGAGACTGTAAATGACACAGTTGCAGAAACTGTTGCTAATGGCAAGCCAAGTGGTCAAGAAGGATGCAATGCGGTTACTATAGACATTGGAGCTCTCCAGCAGAAAATAGATTATGTAGGGCAACCAGAGGATGTAGAAGACGCTGGTGATGCGGAAAAGAACCATGGCATAGCGCTTGTCCGGGCAAGGCTGTGCCTCCCCAGCCTCCCCATCCTGAGAGCTGAAGCGCACTCGCCTCTCGTTGATCTCCTTGGTGTGCTGCTGGCAGATGCGGAAGATGTTGAAGTAAGTGAAGCAGACGATGAAAGCGGCCGGGGCATAGAACATCACCACGATGAAGAGGGTGAAGTAGGGATCGGTGTTCCAGGAATTGGCACACCACTGAAACACATCCCCGTGATATCCAGGCTTTCCCCAGTGAAAGGAGGGTAAGAAGACCAGGCAGGAGTACAGCCAAATGATCAGTATGCAGATTCGGAGCCTCCATGGGGTAACCAACGTGTTGTAGGTCAGCGGCTTTGTGATGGCAATGTATCTGTCAATACTAATGCATGCCAAAGAGGCCATGGAGACACTTTTCAGCACTGATACCACATAACCAAAGATTTGGCAAACCAAGGACTCACTTAAAACAATAGGATAGTGCAGCAGAGACAAAGAAGGCACCAGACAGCTCACGCCCACCAGGAGGTCAGCATACGCCATAGTCTGGATGAAGTAGCTGGTGGTGTGGTGGTTCAGCAGAGGTGCACAGTGAAATACAAATATCACAATAATGTTGCCCGAAATAATCAGCACCATGAGGAACACAATAATAACCACTTCCAGCAGGCAAAAATTGATGGTCTCCAAATAGCTAATGGCCAGGAGACAGAACGGCCGGCCACTCTGGTTGCCAACCAAAGAGGAGTTCATCTTGAGCACTGCAGTGATCGCTTTACTTCATGCTCCTGCCTGCTGCCTGCAGCCACTCCAGGCAGCTGCTGTCATTGCGGCTGGTGCTGTGTGTGTAGCAATGTCAAAACCGGAGCTCCAGTCCCCAGGGCTGCTCCAGATGCTGCTGCTGTGCATTGTCTGCAGCACAATTCCCCTTTAAATCCGGCTCCCCGCCGCTACTGGTGCACCGGGACCCAGCAGCAGTCATGGCAGCAACTTCACACCCGCACACGGGAGAGGGCTGATATTAAAGCCCTCCTGGGTGGGCGGCCTCGCCGAGGAGGGCTGAGGGGCTGCTGGGGCGGGCAGGACCTTCCCCCGGGGGCCCCAAGGGGCAGGGGGGCGCTCCCCGCCGGGCTTCGGCTGCGCCTCCTTCCCCCCCCGGCCCTGCCCCAGCCCCCGGCCCGGGGCACCGGGCTCCGTCCGGCGGGCAGCGCGGGGTGGGGTGGGCTCTCGGGAGAAGCCGCCTCCCCGAAATTCCCGCCGCCGGCCATCAAGGCGGAGGGATGCGCGGCGGGGAGGGGGTCCAGCCCTTCCCTCCTGGCTCCATTTTGCACGACGCTTTTGTTCGCCGCCTCTCCCGGCCCGCGCCGCTCCGGCCCCGGCCCCCGCCGCCGCCCAGCCGCCCCCGGCCCGGCCCGGCCCGGGCCGCAGCCCTGCCCCGCCGCCCCGGCCCCTACCTGCCGCAGGGGCACAAAAGCCCGGGAGCATCCTCGGCCGAGCGCCGGCACGGGCGGCGTGGGCTCCGGCGGCGGCGATGCGGAGCCGGGGGGAGGGGAGGGCGGGGAGGGAGGCGGGCGGGAGCGCGGGGGAGGCCCCCGCGCTGGACAGCGGCGGGCTCAGCCCTCGCCCGGCCCGGTCCTGCAGGCAGACACGCACCCACGCCGGCTCCCTCCAGACGGACAGACAGACGGACACCCGCCGCACAGCCCTGCTCCTCCCCTCAGCACCTCCGCACGGCACATGACGGCCGCCCAAAGCAGGGACGCGAATTCCAACGTTCAGCCCTAACTTAAGGCTTTTCCATCCCAGTCCTTTTGGGGGAAATGCTTATTCTTGGAATAAATGTGTCTTTGCTAGGTGTAGTTTGCGTTGCTTAGGAGACACCTGAGAGCACGGGCAAAGCTGAGCACTGTGTCCCACCAGAAACCCAGGTGTTGCTCCAGGTCGGGAAGCACCTCGTGCATACATATACACAAAACCCAAAGGCTTCGCTGTCCCCAACAGTCCCCGAGACAACCTACACCAAACTAGACAACCCAGTGACATTCCAGAGAGCAGACACGCAAGAGATGCGCAACACAGCACTTCAACTTGTATTCACACCATAAACTAATACCATCACACACAGTTAACCAGAAAAACCTCTTCAATGTGTACAAAGCAAAGACATCATCACAGGATGCTCCTATGTTGTTCGTCAAGAGCGTTTTACTCACTTGACATGCCGGCAAACGCGTTCCCGTGGTATGCGGAAGCTCATTCTCCAACTTGGCTCCACTGCCAAGGCTTAAGACAGGCCCATCGCTACGGGAATTGGTCTTTGAACTGATCAAACCAGTAAGAGACTGGAGCGAGGCTGGTCAGCAATTAAGGTCCTTTTATCAAAAACCAAAGCGTGAGACTGGCACCCTTACAAGCCCAAGTCCACACACTGCATTCAACCGGTACCAACAAACCCAAGGTTTTGGTTCACCAAGCTAAACATTCACTATTCCATGGGATACCTAATGGAAAATGAATTGCAGCCGAGGGGATAGATCTCAAAGCAATCACACTGCAATGCTGGGGATTTTAGCTGACCTGTAAGTAGAAGAAAAATGTATTTTGCGATACACATGTATTGGTCAAAAACCTGTGCTGGACAACAGCAGGACTTGGCAGATTTTTAGTCTTGTGCAAAAGCCTGAAAACAAAAACTCGGTTTTCCCACCCTATCCTTACCCCAGAAAAAAATCCCTTTACTATTGTCCTTCACTTTTGTTGTAATTTATGGCGTTTCTACTCATGGCAATAGAAGTACTACAACTGTAGCTAGGAGACACAAACTTTGAATTAAATTTAGGCAAGGGTATTGTGGCTATACAAAAAACAAGCTATGATTGAATTACTGCTGGAGAAATGATCTCCTATCTTTCCAAAGCAGAGAATGATTTACATACCAATCAATTCAAACAGTATTTCTGGATCCTTGGGCGTGAATAGGCACATCATATACATCCTTAAGAAAACAACATACACTGAACTTTAAATGTATCTCAGATACATAAAAACAAGGTAGCGCTGGAAATCGTGAGACTGGCCAAAACAACATCTGGTTGCTGAAATTTCAGAACAAAAGATGCACCACCAAATCACAAACTCCGCACTGTTTTGATTTTTATTACAAGCTTCGCTCCATACAGCTGATGGGTATTTCTGTAGGAGAGACAGATCTGTTTCTTCCTTTAACTGGCATTCTATTGTTTCTCCAAAGCCGAGAGGAGTAACTTTATTCAAAGTTCATGCCAGCTTACTCCCGATTGCCTACCACAGCCGAGCTCAAACCAGCAATCTCTCAAGCACCCCTGCGTCAGAAGCCAGACGGAAGCAGCCAACAAAGGGTGTAAATCACAACTGGAAGGTAACTGGGCTGGAGATAAACCTACCTGCTACCCCAGCCCTCTGGTCAAGTGCAGAACCAGCCTACCGAGACGAACGGCTTCTACGTGACAGCACAACGTGTGGCCCGGGCGGCTGAGCTCTGAGAGAGATTGAAAATACTTTGGTGGTGTAGAGACTTCTCCCACTCTATGCAGCGACACAATACAACCTCATCTACAACTATTAAAAGGTATTCAAGAAATCATTCAAAGTTACAATGAGAACTCTTGGGAAAACTACTGCTTGTAAAAGATAATTAAACTTTTATCACCACGTGATCAAAACTAATCAAACAAGGGATCTAGAGGTTCAGGCACACTGACAGCAAGACTACGTCATACTTCTCACAGCATGATTCGCAGATGTACGTTAGGTTTAATTTCAGTTGATCGTACACAATCGTGGCCCTTTATACTCCTGAAAATGAAATGTATTCTTCTTAACTTATATGAACATATGGAAACGTGATTGTGATACAAGTGGAAAATAAATGCTAGCCACCCACAGCTAAAGTACGGTTACATTTTATGCTACTGATGAAGCAACACATTCAGTCAAATAAAGGTAGCAACATTTTAATCTATTTCTTCATTAAAAACCAGTATCATTTGCACCAAGACAGAGGATTATATTTGGTAGAACTTTTGTGTACTGTAATCCTCTGCTCATGGAGACAAAAAAGTGGGAAGATGAGAAAGTGGGTAGCAAGAGGCCCATTGTAAGAAAAACTGGAACAAATTCACCTCTTACCAGGCCTAGAATTTCTACGAGAAATGGTGACCCTGGGGTAACATCCCAGGATACTCCTCCTGCCACTGATTTTTTTTTTTTTTTTTGTGCCACAAGACATCCTCTCACACTGCGATTTTCTTAATATAGTGTATTTATCCCGTACAACAGTTCATGGTTTTTTTCCTTCTGACATTATGTCCTCCCACACAGACCTATATTCAAAAGCTTTTATTTTTTCCTCAATATTGTAAATGTCAGGTTCTTAAAATTTTGGTATTATGAAGTACTTCTGCACTGATCTGAGAGATTCAGTAGTCGTATTAATCCTTCTTAAAAACCTTGTCTGAAAAGTGGCTATCATCTATTTTGCTTTGTATCATGATTTTATTTTTTTTAACCTGTGTGGCTAGCTTTACAAGTTTCCTACTCAACAATACTTTCCATCCACCTGTGACTGCCAAAAACACAAAGTATTTTTCCTGCAGGTGTCCATTAATGCCTGGAGCAAGTCCCCATGTTTCTTCTACCTCTCAGTGGCTGGAAGCCTGAAAATTAACAGCCGTAACCGTGATTGCCAAAGTCCTACCAGGAACAGATGCCTCTCAAAGGGATCATCTAGATTGTTTTACCTAGAGTTTGCTTTCCGTCCCCAGTAGGGACATGACCTTAATTTATTGGGCTGGCTTTCATCCACACTCCCCACCATGAGCATGGCAATCTGGAGTTGCTAAAAGCTTTATTATTGCACGCAGATGGTGTACAAATTCTCAAAAGTAATTTGTGGAAGCACCACAATGGTGAAACTTAGACGCTACCGCAACAACACAAGCACAGAATACAAAACCCCAGCTAACGTATATCAGAGAAATAAGGAGCAAATAATTAATAAATACTGTTGTGATGACTAGAATGCAACAAGCCCACACCTTGAGGCACGGTTTCAATGCTGGTTTTAATGCACAAATCAGATTCAAGAAGAGACCTAGACGCAGCCTTCACTGGTAGAACACAACAGAAGACATTTCCTTTTCAATCATTCAGTAGCCACACATCAACAATAAGCAAAAACCTATCCTTGCAGCAGTTAATTTGCAAAAGAAAGCAAAACCCACAGATTCGCCAAGCACTGGGGGCCAGAACTGCACAGAAAAGCAAACACCAGAAGAAATACTGGGGGGCCTGCATCCAACACCCTGTGCACAAGGGGGAAAAAAAAAAAAAAAATCCCTGAAAAAGGCCAGAAGCTTTTGAAGCAGCTGTCAACACAGATCCTTATTAATTTGGGACTGTGCTGCCGCGTGGGGTCATGAAAAGCCTGCCAGAAATCAAATGCAGCTACAGGAATAGAGGTCAACATTAAGAGAGAAGGGGCACTGGATTAGGAGCCCTCAAACAGGCTTACCACATCTCCTACTTGCACTGAAGAGCAAAGGTTTCACATCAACTCCTTGTGCTTCTGCACTACACCACAGCAGTTATTCTCAGATACACCATTTTCAATGCATGGTAATGCAAATAATTGCACGCTGCATGCAGAAGAATTTGTATTAGTGACACGCAAAACACGGCGAAGCATTACAAGGGTGGTAAAGCAATATATTATAAGATACCCTTGCCTTCACATAATTAATATATTTTTTCCCCAGACACATTTACTCCTGTGCATTGCTGCATCTTGACTGTAACGGAGCTGCTATTTTCAGAGCAGTAAGAATTAGTCACAGTAGAACTACAGAATTGTCAAATAATCTAGAAAAGGCATGAAAATAAAAAAATGAAAGCCAAAGCGCAATCCAGCATTATTATACTGTTAGCATATACTACATACAATGGGTCTCCAAATGTTATCTTCCTGGGTACCGGATTCATGTTCCCATCAGCCTCCCAAACAATTTTGCATTCTTTCCCTATTTGCATCTTTAGTACTTCTACACAGCCACTGATAACCTTTTTCAGAACCTTACACTGCCCACAGATTGAAGAAATCACAGCTCCACTGTCAACCAACCAGAGACTTTTGCTCTCAAAGCATCAATCTTTGTCCATGCTACAGAAACAGCCACAGCCTATTTTCCTGCAATTTACCTTTAAGTCACCATAAGGCAAACAGCCTCAACAATGGTCTAATATGGCACTTGCAGATTAAAGGAGACTTCATTTTCATTTGCTCGAGCTGGTTATTATAGCACGCTGGTAGCATACTACAGACCTCATATGATTACAGCAGAGCCTGAAAATGGTCATTCAGTACTCATTTTCTTTCATTGTTTAATTCCTTAATTAGTTTCCATGCTGAATGACCGCTGCAGGTATAGCCAGTGCCGTTGCTGCAGAACACAGTGCTGGATTAGCCTACTCTCCCTTTTACTTGGACTCTAGAGATGCTTCCAACACATTAGATCCAGGTTATTTCCTTTGTCTCTGCCAAATGTAAATGAGTGGAAAGGTTTCACAGATTTAAAAATGAAATGTTACACTATTCCTTTCGAGCTCACAAAGACAGTAGCAGTACACGTCACCAACTGTGCCACAAAGAGATCATCTCTTCCTCTCTGATACCAAAACACTAAAACAGAGAAACAAGTGACACCATCAACTGCTCACGAGGCAATTAAAATAACACAACAGGGTAACTGGGATACACTCCTTGACAGAGCACTCAACCTCCACATTATTTGTATGATTTATTCACCATAAAATCCAAGTTACAGCTCTACAATGCAGGTACTAATATTAAGGAATTCAGATCAAGTTTCTTCTATATTCAATAAGTGTGTGAAAATACTTATAGCAGAACATTTTTAGCTAATCTAACATGATTCATTCAAATCACGTAGGATCCTTCCTGCATGATTCCAGCAGAAACAGAGTTTAATTTCAGAAGCCCTCTTGCCCTCAGAATAAGATCTTTAATTGCTCCTTGCAAATCTGTGTCATCAGAACATAGATATACAAAGGCTGATTCAGTTGTTTTGCTTTTTCACTGGTGAATAATTAATTTCTGTTATATTTGTACTGAAGCTGTATCATTAATAATTTCTAATATAGACCTTCCAGACTTTGATGTTTGATGAAAGCAGTAAAATACAATATGTCTATACAGACAATGGTCAAATCCAAATGAACACACCGTTTTTCTGGATAAGAAAGTAACATTTCATTTTGTGACCCATTTGTTACTCTAGAACTTCGAGAAACACCGAATGATGTCTGTATATATGATATTTTTTTTTCCTACGTTACTGTGGTCAGCATTCAAGATGAGAAGCTAAAAAACTGCTGTCTAGTGAAAAAGTGTCCAGTGTGTTCTGTTTTTTCTATCAAAAAAAGACTGCAATTTTAACTAGAGTTGGATTTTTAACATAAATGTTAAGACAATACAGCAAAATTCCGCTTTCAGTCAGTAAAGCCAAACAAGCAAAGGAAATGAGCTCCCCTAATCTCCATCAATCATGAAAGCAATTAATAGAATACTGATTTTTGACCAACTCACTCAGAACAGGACTCCTAAAAAGAAAGCACTCCAAGACTAGCACTGCCTGTTAGGTTTTTTTGTGGGAGGGAGGGGGGCATTATACTCACTGGTTGATACACTATATTCAGATAGACTCATGAACCTTTAAGCAAGAGGGTACACACTCTGAAGCCTCTGTGTTTCCATTCCTTAAGATATGGGGGGAAGAAAGATGAAAAAAAGCATTCTACCTTTGTGATGAGAATTCGGTACTTCTCCACCAGGTGATCGTTGTTATGACACCCTGCCAGCAACTGCCACACTTCTCCTCGTAGGGCCTCAGGGACACCACTTCTCACCAACGCTGACAACGTCTTTGGCCTCACACTCAAATTGAGGTGCCTGGGTGCAGGTGAAGGCATTGTTACTATTATCCAGATACAAATAAACGAGTACAGGAGCAACAACTGATGTGTAACTTCAAACATGTCACATGGCAGGAATTTCAAGACAGTCCGTATGCTACCAGAGTAAGTGAAATTCAAGTTATGAAAAAAATACCCGAAAAACCAACCAGATTTGGAGAAACAATTCCCAAAATATTTCTTTGATTCCCATTAAATTTAAATATACGAACCACAACGCTCCAGCAAAAAGTAGAACTGGAGGACAGATACCACACTGTGTAAGCTCAGACTACACCAAAATGAGAATTCCTTTGCAGAAGCATACACTGCTCTCTAGACTTCCTAGACCCAAGCAAGGCAGGTAATCTTCCAGGTGAGGGAGGGAGAGAAGGCAGGCAAACAGAGCTGTAAGAACACCCTCACGTGGTTATCTAACTACATCCACGCATTTAAGCAGCTTCCACTGCACAAGCTAGTCCCATCTAAACAGTTTTTTCAAGTGAGACTGGTGACAGCTCATAAATTACAGCACTGGAAGTTGTAAAAACTGAACCCACATGTCATTTATGCAGTTACAGAAAGTTAAGCTGAACAGTCCATTCGTGGCTTATACATAAAATCCCCAAAAGACGGAGGCCTTAAACCAAAGAAATTACTTTTTTTCTGCAGTTACTGAAAAAAACAAACTTCTAGGTACAATGATTAAGAGGACGGATAGACAAAGCCAGGCAAAAACATGGACTTACATCGCACTGATCACATTATGTTCTTAACAATAAACTGGTATTTAATCATGTTTGTTAAGAGTCTAACAGATCTGTGGATGATAATTTTACACAGACTGGGACTCCTTGTTGCTTTTCTCCAGTCTACTGTGGTCCAACACAGTAATCTGGAGACTAGCAATGCATTTAAATCAGTATATACTGAACAGCACCTAATACCATAACGTCCTCCTTCACTTTGCTTTCTTTGAACAAAATCAACTATAATAAAAATAATATTTATATAATAGTTACATTTCTATATATACACATTCATATCTATATACTATGGATACAGAGCATTTATTATACCTTTATAATCTATAAATATTTATATAAAATACTTGTTCTATAAAAAAAAAAACAACAAATTCTTTGTAAAGGCCTATAAAACTGCTTTGCCTTAATCTTGGATCAGGATAAGTACAATCGTAATTCCAATGAATACAGCCATGAACTGTAAGGCTGTAGACTAAAAGCCACACACTACTAGATTCTTCCAAGCTATTTTGAAATGAGAAAATTGTGTGACTCAGCAGTTACGAAATACGAGCCAAATATTATTTAAAAAAATCACAAAATACCAATGCATATTTAATTGCTATACGAATCTAATTACAGGATTCTAAAAAACTAGCATGAAACTACCTGAACTCTGATTTTTATGATTTTCAATCCTCTTACATTAAAAGCTCAAGGATCATTACTTCCAAATACTCGTTTTTAGTTAAGAAGGAAAGCCCTTTAACACATATTAAAGATGTTGCCAGCATTAGCACAGAAGCACTTCATATCCTCTTAGAGCTGCCAAAACATTTTCAATGGGAGTCAGGTGGCTTAATTATCCTTGAACCCTTGGAAGAATTACAAAAAAAATTCAAGTTGAAAGAAACTTTCTCACAGCACCAGATGCATAGAGCTCATCTGTTAAAGATGTTTCTACAAGTCTAGGAGAGGGAGGGAAAAGGGATCATAGATCATTTTACTACAGCCTTCCCCTCCTTACAAATGTGTCCATTTTGTATGACTGCTTTCCTACCAAATTAGCACAATATATTAGTGCAAACCAAACTGGAAGGAAAAGCACTTACTCAAATAAGTACTAAGTAGTTGCAGAAAATAAAAAAATAATGCTAAATTGATATGACCTTAATTTAAAGAGAATCCTGGCTAAATGGTCACATCAATGCTTTTCCTCATCCAAAGTGCATGGCTTATTCTAATCTCTGCTGTCCTAGATCTAATATTCTGTTCAGATCTTTGATTTGCTGTACTCCCCTTGCTCTGCTCCTCAGTAACATTAGGAAGCAGAAGGCAACAACTAAAGCCAAAGTCAAAACGCAGCATATTTGAGCTCAATCTGATGTTGTGCCTGTCATCCCCCTTTGTGGGGGGAAAAAAAACAACCCAAACCTGAATTTTGCAGCAATCAGCATCGCTTTCTTAGAACTGCTCAGGCTACTTCAAGATGAATAAAAGATCTTTCATGAAAGGAGGACAGGTGTTGCATTAGCAACTTGACTGTCAAGAAACAGTCGTCTTGTAAATTGGCATTTTCTAGGAAAATAACAGAAGAGCTCGTGTACTTCCTTCTTGGCAAGCTCCGGAGCCATCTTCCTTCAGATAAGGGAGGAAAAGCATCTTCGCTATCCAAGTACAAATCTCCCATATTCTTAAGCTACAGTTACTAAGATATGACAGCTGCAGGAAAAATTGGCTGTGAACTACGGAATTACAAAGGGGAATGGAAGTGATCTATGCAAAATAAAGGCAAAGGAAGCACTGCATTTTCTTTATATTACTTAGTTTATGTTTTTCTTTAACAAAATCCCAGTGAAACTCACAGATAAGCAAAATACTCATTTTAAGAGATAACCACCTAAAGACACAGCATAAGTGAATTTCTACACAGTATTTAAAGCATGCACTCAAAAATACTTAAAACACCCTCTGAAGAAATTAGAAAAACACAAAAGTCAGAAAATAAGGGGTGTTGTGGATATGAAAAAGGACTAAATCCATACTAATCTGACCTCAGCTGGCTTCTGGAAATAACAAAAACTCTGAGCAGAGGGAGCAAACAGACTGAGAATATTCAGAATTATAATTTTCAGAATGTGATTTTGCCACTTACCATTTGGACAGCAGCTCTCCCCATGTCTCAAGAATTTTTTCTGCACACTCTTTGGAAACATCTCCAGAACCACTTAAGAGTGGTTCATCATTGTCTGCCAACAGAACAGAGGAGGTATTATGAGATCAACAGCCTCACACTCCACCTCTACAGATTTAAACATTGCTCTCCTAATTGTGTAAATGTGTGGCAAGAACTACTTCCCATTGGGGGACGTGGCGCTCATGCGCTCAGCACAGAGAAGGCAGGAGTAGACTCTTATCAGAGGTGCACAGCAATGTGACAAGAGACAGAAGACAAGCAGCAACACGTGAAATTCTAGTTAAAAATCAGGAAAAAAATTTACCATGAGAGTGGCCAAAATGATACAAGGGCCCAGAGAGGCTGTGGAAGCTTCACCATTGGAGATGGTCAAAACACAATAGGACAAGGCCTCAACAATCTATCTGGCTGGATTCATGGTGAGTGGGAGGCACAGAGACCTCCAGAGGTCCCCTTTTCAAACAAGTAATTCTATTTTTCTACCCCAGACTTTTGGAAGACTACAAAGATTCTCAAATAGCACAACTTTCTGTATGTGAAAAGCAACAACACTGTAAAAGCAAAAAAGACAATAAAATCGTGGTTCCAGCGAGTGACTGCAGACTTGCCATGTTGCTACAGATCCATGGAAAGTCCACAAGGTATTTTACTTTACTGTTTTGCAATTTACTTTGAAAGCTAGTTCTCTTTGATAACTTCTTGGCTTAAATTAAACAGCTTTTTGAATGAATTGCGTTCAAAAATGCGGTGAGGGGGAAGATTAGCATAATCACAGTAACTCTTTTTGAAACCAATACTAACTGATGTACTCCCAGATATTTTTAAACACTCACAGGAAGTATCATATGCAAAACCTAGATTTCACTGATACAGTAGTCAGCATTGGCTTTGCATTACTGAGGAAATACATTCTTTTTCATTAAACCTGTGCTTTCTCAACTGACACCTGAACTTGTCAGCTAACTCTTACAATGCTGCAAGTCGTATCAACTGTAAACAAAATAAATATTTGCTCATGGCCTGGAAGAGAGTACCACTGTGGTTTAGCGTAGTGCTTAGAGATTGCTACCGAATAACACTTTGCAGAGGAGTTAGTTTTCAAACCTACCTTCTCCGCCTCCTCCCTCGCCCCCCCAGAAAGGGAAATTAAAGCACAGAAGTGAAACAATTCACACAAAGCCGCATAGAAGGCCAGCAGAAAAAGTGAAAAAGCAGAAATTCAAGTCATCTACATTTCAGCTCAGAGCTGTAAGGCCAGATGTTTATATACTCAGAACTAGTCCATATTTTCGTTTAAGAGCATTTTCAAAAAGCAGAAAAAAGATCTTGAAAATGCATTAAGTTTCAAGCTGGGCAGGTCCTGGTATAGTTTTATGTGTTACAGATGTCTATACTCGCCTCTTCACTAAAACATGCTGCTTGCTTATATTTCCAAATAATATCAGCTTCTCATTTTTACTCTCGAATCTGTTCACAGCTGCTCAGGGAGGGGCAGAAGCTACATGATAATCCCAAATTTTTAGCAGCCTCTTTTCACATTGTTCCAAATATATCACACTGGAGGCTTCATGAGGCCTGGGCTGAGAAAAGCATAGACACAGAAGTGTCAGACAAGGGAGAGGCTGATCCAGGAATGCGGGGGTACTGGTTATCGAATACCCACAGCATTAATGCAAGGGGGGGGATATAAAAAAAAAAATAAATCAGTAGGCCAGACTCTGACTGGAAAGTATTTGACATGTTTCATAACTATGTTATTTACCAACTGCCCCTTCTTTCAAAGTATACAAAGCACACAGTCCACTTCTTACCTTCCTCTTCATCATCCTCTGGAGGAGAAGGTATCATCGAGCCCTGTGACCCAGACTGCGGCAGACGAAGAGAGGGGCTTGCTGTAGTTTTTCTTCGCTCCCTTTCCGATTCACTTTCTAGGCACACAACTTCATATAACGTGTCCGAGTTATTCTTTCTGTCCTTTTTTTATCTAGGGAAAAGAATTTAAGCTATGCAAATACCCAGATTCTTCATAAGGCCTTTTGGAACAGGAGAGCTGAGAAACAATTTTTATCGCATTCTACAGTGAGGAATGTTCAATCCCTGCAGCACACTTAATGCATCGTGCAGGCCTGCAAGTGTTTCTCTCCCTACTGCCCTAGGACAAGCTGTAAGCACACTGCACCCAGAAGGCGTGAGGATCTATTACAGATAGAGCCCAAGTGTCGCTCAGGTCTGCCATGCACAGGTAGCTCATCTTTTCAACCATAAATGGACTGGACACAAATGCACTGATTTTTCAAGCTGTAAATGCATCTGTCCAACAAATGGTCTAAGAGAGGAAGGTTCCTGAATATGAAGCAACTCTGCCTTTATTTAAAGATTAGCAGAAAATTAAAAGTAAACCTTTAAAATTATGTCTAATTTCTTTCTTTAACTTTCTGGGCATGTGGATAGTGGCAAAAGGAGAGTTTTAATAAAAATTGTTCGTATTTATTTTCCCACCATAGCAATTGTCTTTAGTGATGCTTCCAAGTCATAGATCTGTGTATACATCGCTATAGGAACACAAACTGTTGAGTCTGAAAGTCTATTATGTGGCTTTGTCTTCTCTTTAATTTTCAATGCTTTGATACCTTCCTTTCCTTTAAAGGAAGATTTTTCTTTGTGAAGTGGTTCTAAAATTTTAATACAGTCTAAGGGTTTAGAACTTTTTTTTTCCCCACAAATGAATAAAATAAGAGAGTAGAAAAAGGAAAGGTGAAGAAAAGAAGGAAATAAGATTTATAATTATACTCTACACTAAGCTCCCAGTGCTCAATTATCCTTTGGAGTATTAAAAATGAAGAGAAATGCATCAAAACTAAAAATGACTAAATCACTAAATGTAATCTGAGCAAATAAAATCCCTCTGCTTTCACCATTTCCAAATAAAGAAACGCTGCCAATGTAAGATAAGCCAATTCTACACAGCTGTATTTTTAATAGGCTAATCATGGCTCCATAGAAACAGGTTTCCCTTCCAGGCTTATCAGGCAGTACATTCTATATTTGTTGCTTCCACTATGAATTTTGAAATCTTCCATTAGTAAACACTGGAAGTTGGATAACCTGACGGTGCCTGTGGAAAGAGAATTAGCTAAGAAAAGCCACAATGCCTGTGAATATGGTAAGACAAAAGATACAGAATTAGCTAAGCAAGATAAGCTTCCTTTGCCAAACAGAAAAGGCACCTTTTGGAGGCTGTAGAGTATTTATAGCCCAACAGCCTTAACTGATCAACATCTCCATGCTCCACCTCAAAAATATCCTAAATAAAAAGTCTGATCTTATCCATGAACAATTTTTCCACCTTAAATTTTGAAGGAAATTTTGAAGGAACATTTCCAAAATGTTTATTCATATTTCATATAAAAAAAAAAAAATAGGACATACACGAAAAAGACTCCTTCGTGAACCTCTTTATTACTACCAAGGTGCCATTATTTACTCACACTTGAAGACAAGTGTAAAGAGAACCAAGAAAAGCCTCTTATTTCATTCAGAACCTCTCTAAAAAAGAACACGTATCAAGAAATCAGGGCTCCAACCTTTCTTTTTTGGGCTGCACCCAGAATTATTAAACCTTGAGAGAGCACATACATCCACATTGTTATTTGCTTCAATATATTTCCATTTCTTTAAACAGGACTTTCATTTCAGAATAATAATTTCTAAACCAGGAGAATGGCAACTTCTTCAAGTCCTTTAGTGACTTGGACCTTCAACTTTCCAGCCTTATTTTGAGACCAAGTTATTACCTTGTACTGTTATTATGAATATCCTTGGACAGAAATAATCCTTTCCTTTTTAGTAGATAGGGTAAAAAAATAAGTTGGAAAAAACAGTAAAAGTTTTTAACAAGTTCTAGGGATTTTTTTGTGGTTGCTTGGATTTTTCTTCCCCAGGGGAAAACTTGGGGTATATGTGAAGTCTCTGCTTCCAACCATGTACAAGGGGAAAAATAGACCTTCACAAAAATATTTTTTTTTCCCCTAATCTCAGGTGGATGTTTGCTCATCTAAAAAAATGTGTTGGATTTGTATGATAAAATCGATTTAGTGACATACCAGATAGCAAGTCACTAGGGTTATATTAAAGCCTTTTTTTTTTTTTTCTTATCCCTTGATTTTACATACTTACTCTACTATATCCTTATGCAAGCAACACTCAGCATGGCCGCAGTTTGTAGATAAAACCTCCGTTCCTTTCATTTCTGTGGTTTGGCTGGAAAATCCGTAAGTCTGTGTGTGTAACTTCACAGCCTCATCAAAGCCGTCAAGATTTGCTTTGAAATGAGGACATCCAGCTTTTTATGGGAACTTTAGATAGCCAGCAACAATTAGCATAATGAAGGATAGCTTTTCTAAAATTGAAGAGCACTTGTTGTACCTCTTTGATTTAGGAGCAAATTGTTGAAATATGAACATTATATTAGTAAAGGTTTTACCAATCATAGGGAGAAATACCATAGTGAAATTCTCATCTGCCAACAGGCACTAATAACTACAATTCATCCTCACCTCCAATGCATTTGTATTTATTCAGCATTATACCATAAACCCCCCTCTCAAGTCTCGAAACAATGTAATTGACCGCACCACAGTTACATTTGAAAAACAACCTTACCAAATCCCAAATTAACTTAATTAACTGTAGGGTTTATTTCTTTATTTATTAAAGCGTTACCTGTTTCAACTTCAGGAAAAAATTTTCAGTAGAGCTACGTTTGCTGAAGGGCCAGAACAATCTCTCATTAGGTGAACAAACTCTGACTTTAGTCTCCAGAATAAATCGAACAGGTTCCTGAACCTCAGTTATCACCAAATCCACAGCGGTAGTCATGAACAATACTTTATCTAGAGAGAAAAAAACAAAGTGATAGTATTAAAAGAAGTATTTCAAACAAAATATTCCATAACCTCTTTCCTAGTAACCTGAAATAACAAAGAAACTTTTTTGCAGAATTCAATTTTTCCCTTAATTTAACATCTCAAAACCCTAGAAGTTTCAAAACAGGAAAATAGGGTGACTACGCACTATTCCCTAGGAAGTAAGGGAACTTCAGTTTTCAGGCCAAGAAAATGACCTTGTTAAAAGAGAAGAAAAATTTTGCTTTTTCAAATTCCACTGAAATGTATCAAAAATCTTCATTAAACATTATAAAGGATCTGTATACTTAACTCCACAGTGTAGATCTCTTGCCATCTAACCTAAATACATTTTAGTTCTTTTTTTGGTTTTAGAAGTTACTTAGACAAGTCCCACCATATTAAAGGCAGCATTTAAGACCATCCCGGCTGTGAGATTCAGAAAATTGACTATACAGTCTGATGCTCCAAAAGGGGGCAACTGGACTCAGCGACCTATGAGATCTCTTCTGGTACTAAATGATAAATTGTGTCCTTTAGATAGGACGGCATTCAATCTAGCAGCAGACTGCACCCAGCAGCTGACTTTTATGACTTTGCCCAGTCCATTTCCATTAACTTCCCCAATCTTTGGCATGCAACTGTGACAGCAGATTGAAAAGATGATAATTCAGCTGACATCGTAAAAGTAGTCATGATAGACCTGTTTCAGGACTCAAGAGAGCAATGCAGCATCAGCTATTTTCAGACTACAGTTGGGAGTGTTTTACTTGCATTTTCATAGGTACAAGAATACTTTTTCTTTTTTAATTAAAAACTTGGATTCAGAAAAATCTGAACTTCCCACAGAAACTAAGCAAAGACTAAATCTGCAATAGTCATTCAGTGCAATTCTCAATGGGATTCTTGCTCCAATGGTGTGCAAAGCATCTGCACCCCGTCCCCACACCTATACAGTCTCCTGCTGGGATACAGTCATTCTTACAAGGTATTATTACTGAAAACAGGAGTTTTCTTCTAGCCTTCTATTTTGTTTAGATTTTTATGTTACATCTGGCATCCTACTTTCTGAGAATATATCCCATACTATGAAAGTCTTTTTGTGGGATTCATCTTAAAATAAAAGAGAATTGATCCGATGCCCACTGTGAAAGTCATTTGCCCTGGCTAGGGATAACATCCAGCAAAGTTCATACCTTTTGGCGTTTCTTCATTTACAAATTGGAAGTGTGGAGATTTTTGATTCCAGCTCCCAGTGATCACGTATGATTTCCCATCAGAACTTTTACCCATGGACTCCTGGAAACAAGAAACAAGGTAAGTTTATGTATTTTTATTTAAATTAAAGAAAACTCTGTATTATGAAGTCTCAGCCCCGTAAAACAGCTACTGCACTGGCAAGAGAAGGGCAAGCACCTGCAGTCCACATGACACAGTCCTGTAACAGAGATCATCTCTGGAGAAAAGAGCGGAGTTCCCATGCAATCTTTGGTCTCCTTGCTGATAATGCAAAAGGGCCAATTAATACTAATTGTTATATATAAATGTGGTGTGAACATCTGTCTAGTGAGACCTGAAGACCAATAGCTCATTTTGGAGGTGGCCGTTTGACAGCAGCTTTCAGCTCACAGAGGTGTGGGCGAGATAGCAGCCAAGTACTGGAAAGACAGGACTTCAAAATGCAAAGGCTTTGCTTTTTTGTTGCTGTTCAAAAAAAAAAAAACAAAACCAAAAACAAACCAAAAAAAGAAACACCTTTTCAAGCTGCTTTTAAGTTGTTCTGGAAAATCCAAGGCAATCCAGTCATTCTGGCCTCATTTTGCATCATTCAATCTCTGAATGACAGCTGCCTGAGTGGTAAAGCATTTAAACATTTAAGGCTTTAATCAGGAACTGAGGGGATGTAGTTCATTGCCTCTAATACAAGAAAACAATTAAATCAGAACACTCCTACAAGCTTCTGAACTTGTAAACTTGGCAGGTGTTTCACATTAACACACCTTCTACTTCATTGTGATGTTTTAATACACCAGATGTGTTTTTATTCCAAGTAGCTATTTTATAAAATAAATTTTACTTTCAAAACATCTTGAGATCCAGCTTTATTCAGCACACAAAACACATGTTTATTCAGCTATTAAGAACCAATTCAATATTTTATCTTTAGTGTTCAGCATGTCTGTCTTCCCCATATTTGTTTTCTGGGCAATCCAAAGCCTGGCAAAAAGCAAAATTATTCATGTAGTATTGGCCCTTTTTGGGTACTCACTCCTATAACAAGCACGTACTTCACAAATACTAGTAAGTTTGTTTTCACACACACATCTGTGAAGTCAGATGATCTCTATCATCATTTTATAGATGGAAAAGTGAGTCATAAAGTGCCCGCTAATTCTCAGTGTTATATTTCAAGCCTCTTAGGCCTCAATTTTTACAGTGATAAGTATGCTGTAAAACTTTTAAGGTTCAAAGCACAGCTCTTTAATATTTGGCCCTTCTGAAAATAAGATTCTACACCTCTTACTTCAGGCCCCTAACTGAGAACAATCCTGACTGACTGGAAAATTGGGCAACTCCCTTGACCAAGCATCAGGTCATACTCTAACTCTGTAGCAGAGACAGGGATTCAACCCAGCTGCCCAGAGCCGCACCCTCAACAGCATAAGCCACAGCCTCAATCCCCATCAGCAAGTGCACATAAGCGTCTAAATATTTTCTGTTTATCCTGAGACCACACATAATCGTAATCAAAATTATTACTGAATTTTGTTAATAAAAGATCCTTACCAAATCCAAAAGGTGCATGTCACCACTCCGAACATCTTTCCCACGGCTAAGGAGAAGGCCAAAACATCTGCAAAGCCAGGCAAGAAATTAAACTGCAAAAATTAGACTTACTAATAAACCGTTAACGTTCCTTATCTAAATATTCACTGGCATACATCACAAGCAGCCCATGAATCCAATAACAAATATCAACAAACCTTGACATTTGAAGGCAGCATCAAGCATGTCAAGCAGAACAATGTCAAGCCAATATTAACAATGTCAAGCAAGATTTCATAAGGATATTTACTATACGATTTTACCCTGCCTACAGTAGCCTGGAAAGTTGTTCAATTATCTTTGTTTGCAAGAACAGTGTAAAACATATACTGCTAACAAGGGTTCCCTATCCTGCAGGACAACTTAGCCTGCATTCTTCTTCCCTTAATTATTTTTTTGAGACATATTTGCATAGAATTTACCCTTTGACACAGACAAGAATCAGATGAAGTACAAGGACCTGTCTTTTATGGTTCATTTCGCAAAGACTTTTGGCCCACACGGGTATATTCCACTTCATCCTCTGGTTTACCACACTGTCTTGCATTCCATTTCAGACTGCAAAGGCTGGCAGAAGCCATGTCTTTTCTCTGCAGTATGAGCAGCCCTAAACTCTGTCAGCAGTCAAAAACTGCTAGTTTATTTCTAAGCAGTGAAAGATTTGAAGTCTGAGCTCTCCCCTTTCCCTACACAGATGCTTCATATGCTAGAATTCCAGATTGTGGCAGATTCAAAGTGTACGTACAACAACATTCTCACATGCAACAGAGATGAAAGGAAAGCAAAATGAAGTAACTCAGTCGCTGACTACAGCCTCAGCATTTAAGACAAACTGGCCCCTGAAAATAAAAGCAGTATGTTTTTTAAAAAAGACTTTGAAATGGGCATTTAGAGGGGATGCGACCACTGATTCCACAACCAGATCTGTGCAGGATTTGACTGCACCTGTACTGTGCCCCCTGCCACACACGCACGGAACAAACCAACCTGATCTTCTGCACAATCCCACTCAAGAAAGAGGTGTGGCATTAAACTACACAAATGGAGTATTCATGAAACAATTGCTAATCTGCTGCCTCAGAGGAAAGAACACAAAGCATCAAACAGATAAAGAATATTTTAAAAATCAATGAAATTACCTCTCAATAGCAAGTTCTTTATTAGTTGTCTGTTGGACGTAAATCACTATCTTCTTATCAATTCCTTGGCGGAGTTTAAAGCATTGCCTGTCTTTGTCTTTGGGAACTGCACTGTTATTTACCAAGAAAGGAAAAAAAAAAAAACCAAACACAACTTAAGAGCGTCATTTATCTGTATTCCTTGCATGTATCAAAAACAGCATCAGACACTTGGTGAAGCCAGCTTCTTAGACAAAAGCACTCAAGACCTTTCTTCCTCACACGCTGCAATCAGTAACATGAAGAAAGTGGCAACATAATTAGGTGTTGTTATTTTACCATCACTGGGTGAAAACCAAGCACACTTAGTTTTCAAAATAAAAACTGTGTTTTTATACTGCGTGGCTTAGTGTTGTGAGACTTCCAGCAGCATTTCAAGAAAGTTTCTAAATAGTGATTCCCCATGTAACACCAAGTATTATCTGTTAAGCAATTACTTATAAGAAACCGCAGGCTGCTGGGGCACATGATAAGCCAACAAGCTAACAGTGTGCACCAATCTTTACATTATTTCCCTTATTTTTTCCTCTACACAGCACCTTCTCCTAAATGCTGCAAAAGAGGGGATAGCATGCTGTGGTGGAAAAACCTAAAATTACACTTCAATGCTAATACACACGCTAAAGTTTCAGCATCAATATTCCCTGTTGAGCAGCACAGTTGCAGTAAATACTGGACAAATTGAGACTACTGGATTTTGACTTTCTATTTAAGTCAACCACATGTTCACTCTTCCTTTGGGTATAAAAATAATCCTTATTTTATTTCAGACTTTCAAACTATGCACTGTTACCCCCAGGAGTTGGAAAATGGGACTGTGGAGTATCACCCATAGAATCATAGTTCAACACCTCTAAAATTTGGGTTTATTTTCTGACAGCAGGTGCTTACCCAGGCCAGGGAACAGCAGGCTGCCTTTAACTGACAGCAGGAGTTTTGTCTCCAGGCCCAGGACAATGGATTTACATACTTCGAGCCAGTACATGCAGTCAGACCTCATTTCCCCAGCATGACAGAAATGCGCTACTGGTGACGCAGGGTGACAAGTAAAGATTGAGATGAGAGACTGAGTATGGGGAAAGCGTTCTCTCAACTTCCAGGTGAGTAGGGGTCTGCACACGAAGGGTCATACAAGGATTAGTGTCAAACTGGTAAAGCTTGCTATTTGAACTAAAACCTACACTGTATGCCCAATGTAGGTAGGATTCTGCTTAGCTGGAGGCAAAAATCCGCTGTTCTTCACCTTGTATAGGGTAGGTACATAGCTTGTAAACAAATGCCCTGCTCCACCCCTAATGGAACTGTATTTTTGTGGCTGAAAAGATCTTTAGATACATCTCCACAGCAAAGGCTGCGTTCAGTCTGCAGCCCATGCTGACGTACCCGGGACGGCTAGGAATGAAACAGCTCTTAGCAGCACAACTTCCAGAAACCATGTAAGCATCAAATCTTAGTCTGGCTTACGCTGCCTGCACTGCTGTGGCTATGCTTACGTTGGTACCACGCCAGCAAGATGGGACTTCACCCGGCGCATTACCGTGAGCTGCAGCCGTGCTTCCACCTGCCGTGCACCCCAGTGGCCACTCCTGCAGCCAAGCCCAAGAACTGTTAGTATCTTCCAGGCTCAGGCCCTGAGCTAAACCATTTTTCAGTTTCAACGCTTGAGCAGTCCTTTGGAGTGCTGAATAAATACCGGATTATTAAGTGGGATTTATTTATTTATTTAATAACTAAAACTTGAGCTGGATGTAAACCCGAGAAGAGACACATCTCTGAAGCTGTGGCTAGGAGCCAATGTGCTCAACAAGTCAGAGAATTTGGCAGACATGCTGTACTGAAATAAAGACACTTCAGCAATTACAGAACACTATAAATGGTTACATAAGACATCTAAGGGCACTGTGTATAGGCTAAGCAGAAAAAAAAACCTTTTTAGCATAAACTAAAAAGGGTCTTTTTAGAAACCAAGGTTGTCCACCATCAGACTTAACAGGAAAACAGCATTTTCACATACATTTCACATACAATGTGAAAAGCTGCTCTAATACTCTCACCCTACACCACCACTTGCTAATAACGCCTGGTTCAGGAAAAAAAAAATTCAAATGTGAGGACTTGGCCAGAAAACAGAATCAGTTAGAAACGGAAGCAAGCTTTGTTCATAAAGCTTTTTTGATGCTGCTAAAGAAACACCACTTTTCAGATCAGAACAGGTGAGTATTTGAATTAAACAAATCATAGCAAAACCAAGGGGAACTAATATTGATCATCTTTGATAACTAATTTGAGATCAATCCTAAGAAATCACAGGAAAATGGGTATGGATGAAGGATTTATCCTTCATATTCTTAAAATGCATGATGTAACTAGAAGTTGCAGTCACAAGGGGCAAATAAGGAAAGCTGTTCTTTTACTAGGATAAAAGTAACAACATGTCTACACAGGCAACGTCATTCAAGAAATTTACTTTTCCTGAGCAGCAGTGGAAGATTTCAGCTTGAACTGTGCAACTCCACTAACTACCAAAGCACTATCATGTACAGAGGAAAAAGTCCAGCTGGTATGATTTGTTCTATTACATTCTGCTCCCGAACTTCCCTAGAGAATTCTCTCTGTTCAACATATTTAAGACTGAACTGAATTTATCCCATTCATGGAGCAAAAGCAAATGTAATGACCAAAGTTAAAACGAAGAGCGGTTTATGTTCCCATATGTTTCTGCCCCCTATGCAAACATCTTTCCTGTGACTGTAAGTAAACAACTATTTAAGAAAGGGTTTTAAATAATATTATTATATTAACTTCCAGGCACTTGTTGATCACAAATTCATGATTGTATGGCTGTTTTCTGACACTGGGTTGTGTACAGAGCCAGATCTCTGGAGACAAAAAACATATTATGGACAGCTACACCTTTATTTAGTTCTGCAATAGCAATATGGGAACAAGTCTGAGATCTTGATCATCAAGCTGATGAAGCAGCAATAGCCCTGTACTAGATATCAAAAGTAAATGAGTCTTGTGACAAACAGATTTGGCTGAATACTTCTCTGGAGAGTAACTTATCTTTTGGGGATCAGCAGAATGATTTATAAAACTGAATTTTTCAGAGTTTCTAATTTACTCTGCCTTCTTTCATGAGACTTTATTAAAAATATGCACCCTTATGCCTCCTGCAGTATTTACACAGCCTCTGCACCTTTGAAAACCTGGCCAAAACTGCACACAACTCTGGACATGAGAGCACAGTCCCAATGAGGCATTTTCAGCTTCAGCAGCAATTCAGCTGAATACAACTTAAAATGCATTGCACAGAAAAGGGTTTAAAGACAAAAGAAAAATACAAAGTAGGAAAAGCACTTTGCAGGTAGCACCAGGTTCCATTCAACAACTAAGATGAAATAGCCCAGAGAGTCATCACTGTTTTCTTTCCCCAAAATGTTTATGTCTGGGATTCATTTGAAGTAGAACAGGAAACTTTCAAAAAGGGAATTTAGGGACCACCTCAGACTCACACTTTCTATTCACTCACTTTCCAACAGAACCAGATGCTGTATGCACAGGAATAAAGAATCTATACCTGAAATAACCTTTCCCATCATCTTCTTTGATTTCCAGTGACACGGAGAAGGTGAAAATATCGCTGTCTGGAGTCTGGGGGGTGGCAATGGCTGAGAGCGGAGTTTGTTTGGCAGAACGACGGAAGGCAGTGGCAAAGCTGTACAGTATTCGGCTCACCTGCATGCAGACAGCACCAAAGAAAGATCAGAAAGCTACAGACATACAGAATGCAGCAGTTGAAACCTACCTGAATTTTCATTGAAGAACAGAATGAGAAGTAATTGTACAAAAATAATTCAGTTTTAGCATCTAATTAACTGGGTTTCTACACTTCTTAAAAAGGATAAACTATTAAATGTGCATTCTTACTTTGTATCTGAGGTTTCTATAATTATCTCAACCTGGGGTAGAAAAAAGCCAACAGTGATGAATTACATTACTTCTGGAGTGCCAGAAATACTTCAGTTTCATTTCAGTAATAATGTTTACATGTACATAATTATCATTTGACAAAAAGATTCAACTTACAGCCTCTTGGATTTCACATCGGAAGACATGAATCCTGAAGAGTTCTGCATTGTAGTGGCTTTCAGTGAAAGCAAAGCAATCACTTTCAAGGGTTCCATCATGCCCTCGTACACAGAAAAGTATTTTATAGATTGGATAATTTGCTATTTCTGTGTTTGTCTGAGGATCTAAAAGTCTGTTAAGAGAGAGAGAGAGATCATGCCCTAGTACAAGATAAATTAGATAAATCTAATTTTACTAAAACAAAAAACCAAAGCTTGCACCTTTAGAAGAATTCTTTCAGTCAGATATTAACTTGCAAGCCTTAAAATTTCATAGATACTGGAGAGAGTACATCACAAAGAAACAGCTCCTGACTGTCATTTATTGCAAAGCTTGACCAGAATAATTACAGTTAAATTGAACAGCATTAAAAAAGTACAATGCAACAGACATTTCCACCAATTATTTCCCCATAGTTTTCAGGGCTTAGTCTTCAAACAGCTACATTAATATGCAGCAGTGGACAGCCTCATCCCTGTCAAGCCTCATGTATCAGCCATCTTCCAGCCCTACAAACTAAGTAATTTCCAGGCTATTTCCAAAGTCTTCAGCAATAACCACTCCCACTATGGCTTTGGGGACACCTTGGATCATCATAATATTTCATACTGATCCTTGGACATAAAACGTCTTTGGTAAACAAATTCAAAGCATCGCTTTGCTCAGAATTCTTTAAAACCCACTTTTTCCACTAAACGAAATCCCAAGTTCCTCATGTCTCCTCCCAGGTAAACTAGTAGCCTGTTTCCTTTGCTAAAAGGAATTAAGATTAAATGTACACAGTCGCAGAGTACAACTGAGTGAGCTTCATACCTCACTGTTCCTTCAGAGACATTAGGCACTGACAGAGTCACATCTAAAGAAATCTGGCACTGGCTTCGTAAGATGGACATCATTCTGAGGGCTTCCACTTCACTCCGGGGAGCGTTCACAGAGGCACAGCCTAAGTAGGTGAGCTTGCTGAACACCACACTGTCCTCATCCGTCATAGGTGTAAAAGGGCTCAAATCCTCGCAGTCTAGGGTGAGACACAAAGTTGAACATAAGAAGCAAGACAAGGCATATGTAAGTAGATTATCAGAGATTGACTCATCACTGACAAAAGCGACCAAGAAACACATTACAGAAAGTCAGGTCAGGCCAAAATGCTACAGGAAAACCCTGCCTGAAAGTGAGTTACTGATGGCAGAGAGCAACTCAGCTACCTCAACTCTACAACTAGTTCACTCAGAAGGCTTCTTCTAAATGCAGAAGTGCACCGATTCTCATTACAGCAGTAAGATGCATAGACAAGCTAAACAGACTAGTATTTTATATAGCCAGGCAAGTAAGCATAATATTTCTGCACACACCTCAAGGCTAGTATAGCAAGTGTTTTCAGAAGAGAGGACAGTTCAGCATATGTTAACTCGTGCATCACATAACCTGGCATTTACTGCACTAGGTGATTATAATGGGAGAAATGGGGAAAGGTTGGTGCACACGCCTGTACCTAAATTCTCATTCCTTTCCCCACAGAAAGCTAGCTCACAAGATACCACCAGGCATTCCCCATTTTTTTCCTAACCTCCCTGGGATGGTTTCACTGGCAAACTCATTTCTGGTTTCTGGAGTCCTGCCACCGACACTGGGTTAATGGTAGAGGATGCTGAAGCTTCAAGGACAACAGGCTCTTCCCCATCTCTATCAGTTCTAACTTCTTCTCCATGCTCCCGGTCACTTGACTGATCTTCCATGGGTGGGTCCATCAGCACGTCTTCAAGCTCCCTCTGCAGCTGCTGTTCGCTTCCATTCCCCACAATCTAAGAGCCACAAACAGAGTTGAGACACAAAAAAAAAAAAAAGACTGTTCAAATGAAAAAAAATATCCTCGGGCACAGGGTCATTCATACGGCATTTTCGGCCAACCAAAGCAGCAGTTAATAAATTTAACCTAGTTACAACCATAAACACAAACTGCAGCGTGCAAATGCTCACCAGTACAGATTACATCCTCCCTGCTTTAGCAAATCAACAAGCTCAAAGCAGGGATTTTCTAACACTGGAAAAAGTGAGGAGATTCCTTTCAAACCATTTTTTAATCACCACCTACAAAGACTAGCTTAGGGCAGAAGAAACTTACAGATGTCCACAGTACAGTGGTCTATAATAATTCTCAGAATAGTTCCAAAAAGGGCCAAATATAATTAAATGTGCTACATGGTTTATGGGCAAGATAGCAAGATTTCACAGGAAGAGAACAATCTGGAACAGGATTATGCCATCACACCGAGGAGAAGAGGTAGTGGTGGTTTATTTCCTAACACTCATCTACAGCCTGACTTTGCACGCATTGAACTCAACATGAAAGCAGAAAGCAACCTAAATGGTGTAAAATTAGGTCCTAAGCTAGAAAGAGAATGAAGACATTAATTTCAGGAAACCCTTAGATACTGTATCTAAGGAAATTCTTTGTCCATTCCTCTGCAATTAATAGGGATAATTGATGCTCTACATAGTTTAGAAATTAAGCACAGAAACGGAGTTTACACAAGTATTTTACCAGATGGCAGTCAGAGAAAGGTATTTGATTCCAACACTTCAGCTGCTGCTGGTTATTATTGTTGGCACCAAAACTCAAGCCTATGAGCAGATATGCATTTCTATACCCTTACGTCTCTGTAAGCTTACTGACTTAAGACGCTACATGCAAGCTAATAAAATCCAAATTGTGCAACTACTCCAAATTCTTAAAAAGAGTATAAACGAAATCTTAAAAGAAAAATTTCTTTTTTTTAATCTGTAAAATAAGATACTAATGAAAGGAAGTGGTTAAAAACAGGAGGAAGAATACAGAGCAGTCAGAAATCTGCCCATAACACAATCTCAATATTGAAGCAAATTCCATCTGCCTCAAAACTAGCATCTCATAGTAGAAAATTAAATTATCTTGAAAGTACCTGAAGAACGGCCGAGGTTCTCACATTTTAACAGTAAATAAATCAACCTGGAGTCCAGTTAAGATTACTGAAATAACACTGGAACAGATAACAGAACACCTTCATGCACACAGATATGCCTTGCAATGAATTAAATATACTATGAGCAAAACATCAGATGTCACTTAAATTTCTGTATGTGCATTTCCACCAGGCATGTCTCAGGAATAATTACAATGAGATTAAGGTTTCTCAGCCAAGTCAGAATTCTGACATATGGCCATTTCTATATTATCCCCAAAGACAAACTTCTCAGTTCAGACGGAAAAGGAAGAAACATGAAGTTGACTTACTGTCTTCTCTTTCACTCTCAGACCCACAATCTCCAAATAATTATCTGCATCTGCAGCCTCTATCTGCATTCCATTAAAGGTGTAAACTGCATATTATTTTTCTAGTGAAAAATAATTATTTACTACACAAGAATATTAACAAAGAACAGAAACTTCTGACCTGAAATTACTCTAGAATAGAGCAGAATACAATTACTATAAGAGAAGAAAAGTCACAGATCCCTGTTCTTCAGAAGAAAGTAGGCAAAAAATAAAACTCGCAGCTAATGAAAAAACAGCAAGCACACAAGATCCTAGAGGCCGGAAGGGCATAAAAAAAAGCAATAACCTAGTGACTGCTTTACTACAGAATCTAAACAATAACAAAAAAAATCTGAGAGGTTTATGCTCTTGAAACTCATGGTCAAACAGAAAGTACTTTTTTAGTATGGATTAAAAAATACATTCATGTGCTATCTGGGATCATCTGCCATACTCAGCTGTACATCCGCAGAAGTATCAGTAACCTGTAACTAGTTACAGGAATCCATAGATCTGTATTTTCTTCCCAATAATTTTAGTATTCATTTGCATTATTCATCACAGAAGCAATGAAGAATCTTGCACAAGCATGAGGTCAAAGGCGTAATTCTTGTAAGTATCAAGTTTATTTTTCAGGTCTTTGCAAGCATTCATCAGAAAGATGACGATGATGGAAGATGCACCATGTTACTTTACTGTATGCAGTTTGTATGTTTTGCAACAAAATGTGGTGAATCAATGTCCTGCCAGCCCCGTCAAACACTATATATTAAAAAAATTAAATAACTTCTAGTTTACAGGAACTGATTTCTATGAAACTTTAAGTTAAAATTAATTCTCACAAAAAACCTGCATCTCTCATGCTTCCGCTCACAGTGATTAAAGAGACTTCAGTTTGGGTTTGGGAAAGGAAGGTGGGGAATTTATATCCAGTGAATTAAATGTTGTAATGGTATTAACCTAAAATGCACATGAAAAATATTCAGTTCCATCAAATTGCAAGCCAAAAAATTCTGAACTGTGATCTACTGCATTTGGTCAAATAATCAGTATCAATAACTTATATCTAGATTCTGCTCTATAAAACATGATCTTGAAAATAAAAGTCCCTGAAAAGGTAAAACACGAGTCCAAGTTCTTTACAGTGTGTCAGGAAATAAGCATGTAAAAAGAAAAAAATCTGTCTCGTAAATATTCTAAAACCTCATCATCAAAATCTTCATTTAAAAAGTAATTTAAAATAACCCCTGCAAGAAAGCCTTTCTTCTCAGACTACCCTCAAAAAAGAATTCTAAAAGACACAGTAAATACACTTTTGGATTGGAGGAGCTCTGCTGTTCTCATAGGCCTAACAGTCAAGCGCAACAAACCAGCTGCCTGAGCAATGAAGCCTAAAATACAAAATCAAACTGACTTCATGTCAACCAAAGCCTCTTATGCAACCATATAAATTCACCACATTGTGGGGACAGTGCACATTAGGATGTAAACATGCTAGAAACTTTGCTGCAACCCCAAAAAAACAGTAAGAGGCAGCACAACAGAGTGCAGCAGAACTAAGGGCAGAAGGGAAGAATAAACAAGGCGTACCTAAGAAAAGCTTCAGGTAGGTTTGCTTGAGATAGAGGAAAGAAACCATTTACCCTAATCACTGTTTTCTCCATTTCTCGCAAAACTGAAAAATATTTAACCTTTAAATAGGATGTAGCAAACTTCCTTTACAGCAACACGGGGGATTTATTACAACTGTGTCACAGAATCATAGAATCATTTGGTTGGAAAAGACCTTTAAGATCAAGTCCAACCGTACCTGTCCACCACTAAACCCTGTCCCTAAGCACCTCGTCTGCCCATCTTTTAAATCCCCCCAGGGATGGGGACTCGACCACTCCCCTGGGCAGCCCATTCCAGTGCCTGACAACCCTTTCAGGGAAGAAATTTTTCCTGATGTCCAATCTAAACCTGCCCTGGCACAACTTGAGGCTGTTGCCTCTCGTCCCACTGCTTGTTACTTGGGAGAAGAGACCAACACCTCCCAGGCTACAACCCCCTTTTGGGTAGTTGTAGGGAGCAATAAGGTCTCCCCCCTCAGCCTCCTCTTCTCCAGGCTGAAGTTTATTCCCTTCTCCTGACGCATGTGCTGCTGGCCTCCGCTGCGAGAGGTCGTCTTGTACCGTGTAATTCAAGAACTCCTGTTCTACAGTGTGCTCCAGAAGCAAGGCTTTCATAAATCCAGCTCAGTCTGACTGGCAGTGGGCAAAAGCAGACACAGAAACTAATACGGGAAAGCAGAGACAGCTAGCAAATTGTAGTTCGGGAAAACAATCACTTACAACCCCTTTTTAAATTGAACCATGTATTTCAGCATAGACAAAAAGCAAAAACACATTATGAATTATGACCAACTGAAGAAAAAAATATGGTTCCTGACTGTATTCAGAAGAAATATTTCTCTGTCTGGACTTGAGAAAGAACAATAAAAAAAAAAGCCCATTAATTCAGTCCACAGCACTATTACTTAAAAGTACAGCCTATCAACAAATCGGAGACTAGAGCCTTAGGTTTAATGTACAAATTTCACAGCCCATCACATTCGGCAAACACAAGCCTAAACTTCTAGCACCATCCTCAGCCTGCGCTTAGCCAATGTAAGATCCTCAAACTGTTTTTCTAAAGAAACAGAAGACCAGAGAAAAACACATGCTCAAATATGAACCTAAGCTTTTGTTTGTTTCTTTTTCTTAGTGGGCACATCAAAGCACATGGGTTTTGACATATACAAACAAATTACCTTGGTTATAAGTACCAAAGCAATTGCTTCTCCCTGAAAAAACTCATTTGTTCCTATGAAATACATAACCTCAGTTCTCATGCCGAGCTGTTAATATTAATTTTCCATATACTACTAAAGCACTTTTAGATATCACAGTGACAGTACTTTTAACATACCCCTGACAACCTTTACAACTCCACTTATCCATGCACACAATAAACAGTTTAATAATACAGTAAAACCGGCTACTGAATTGCTATTTGCAAGCTGAAAAAAGATACCAAGAACAAGGCCATATTCTAGGGTAGCATGTCTCTCTGCTTGAAAAAGACAACTTCTGTCCCTGAGAACAGCTAAAAAACTCTTCCCATTTCCTCTGTTAAAAGTTTTTACCTCCTTAAGCAGAAGGAAGAAGGTTAACAGGAAGATCCCTGTATGAAGAATTTAGACTGTGCACTGACTGCTTATCTCAGGTATAATGTTTCCATTAATCACTCAGATTACGGCCAATAGCCAAACAGCACATGTTCTCAAATGCCAGAATACTGAAAGGCTCAAGGTGAATCACTTTGTTCAAGGATTGTGCTCAGTCTTGGCACCAAATTCATAAAGAAGCTTATCTTTAAGACCTGCAAAGCTCTGTGACATTCAGTGCTGAATCAGGGAACAGCATAACTTTATTTTTGATGATTGGGAGGCTGCAGTGCTAATGTTCTTCCCTCATCAAGAGAAGCAGCATACCTGCAGCCAGCATTTTATAAACCACTTTGGAAGTAAACACACAAGGAAAATTTAAGAAGCACATTTCAGGAGTTGGTTTGAAATTCATTAAGCATATTGCTCTCCAAAATATTTGCAAGCTTTCTGAAGATGACCTGTATATATACAGGTCCCTTCAATTTCTTTGATTGTACTAAACAAGATACAGCGTGACATACACACCCGGCAGGACAGCCACAAGGCAAGTGTTAGACCAGCAATACAAACAGCTCCCACGTGGAGCAAGAAGTGTTGCAGACTATGGCATTTCATGTTTCCAAACTTTCTTTGGGAATATCAGAACAGAATAGAAGATCTGGCTGACTGTGTCCATCTCCTGGAGTCTCAAACGATGCATCACAGCTTTGGAGCTAATTACATACACTGCCACATAAGCGTTCTCAAGGTAAGCACCACTCTGGAGACTATTCTGAATTCTTAGGTATTTATAGCTGCTGGCATTTGCAGCATCTAGAAAGACAAGCGTGGGGTTAGAATCTTTCAGTAGGTTTCATAGATCACCAGGCTGATTGTTCAAGAAAATTTCAGGTTTTTTTAGAATATCCTATGATGTGAAGTGGCAATCTTCCGCAATAGCAGTAAAACATTAAGTGAACACTTTTGCCAGACTAAGCAAAAGTAAGATCTTGAGACTCTTAACTAAGCTTGATGTCCTATGTAAAAGAAAATAGCCACTATAACGGCATGTCTTGTCCAGGACTTAAAGGAATGCAAGAAAAACAAAAAAAGCAGTTGGGAGGTAAAAGCAAGATGAGCAAAAGCATCAAGAAACGTTCAGTAAAGTCTCCGTTACAACTGCTGCTGAGGAAAAGAGGAACACCCAGTCCAACAAGCAGAACATGTGATTTCTTATATTTAAAGATATTCTTTTGAAGACACAGATGTGACTGTAGACTTGTCTCTTGCAATGGTGGAATATCTCTTTCCATCTCCCACAAAGAACACAGTAGCTTGACACACTCTAGGAAAGATCTGGTTTTCAACACATTAAAATGACAGAATTTGGAACGACCACCTTATTTGTGTCACTTTGCTTAAAGACTGCTGAAATACAAATTAGGATGAAAGATTTTAAGTAGCTGGGGGAGAGGAGGGGAGGAAAGAGTGACAAGGGTCTCTTTTCAGAACAGCACTTTTAAAAGTGAGATGTCGTCAATGCCCTTCCGATTCACACAAGCCTACTACATAGGCTTGTATTCTCAGATTCATGCCAAGTTGTTAGTTATAACTACACTTCTACATTTCTTAAAGAGAACATTTCAAATTGGGGAAAACTTTAATATATGTTTGCATTAACAGATACAGTCAAATCAAGTGTGTGTTAATATTCCTTTTTATCTGAAAGCTATGATAAAAATCACAGTTCCCAGTTCTTGACAGTCAGTCTGTTTCATCCTAAGCACTTCATGAAGGATTCTGCAAAGTGGGAAAAACCCCACAGGTAGTGATGGAGAGAGCTCTTACTCAAAACCTAATTATCACCTCTGACATCAGCAAAAGTAATGCAGGAATCACTGGCAAAATTGATTCTTGAATAAGTTCTCCCTTCTGTCAAGTTTTCCACAATAAAGAAGTCCCTCTTTAAGCTCTCTACGGTTAGTTTGATTTAGAAGAATAGGGAACAAACTCAGGTTATTGATTCTTACCTTCAGTCCTGTTTTTTCATCATCACTACCATTATTTGTAGATGGTGTTTCATCCCCTTGCCTGGAAACCAAGACAAAATCTTCACTGTTAAGAGTGGATACCGAGTCTGAAGAGACACTGATTTTTCCAACAGAAGCCTTGTCATCCATGACTTAAAAAGGAAGTTCGATTCATGAATGAGATTAAATATGTTATAAACTCCTGAAAAACAAAAATCATAAAAATACTTATATAAAACTTCATGCTAAAATGCTCAAATGTTTCTTTTCAGAAACCTGCTGACTAGTTATCAAAGGTAACACATCTGACAGCATAATCAAGTTACAACTCTCCTGTCAGTGTATACTCATGGTCCTGCTTTGATTTTGTTAAGAAGCACGCTACTATTAGAGCACTGGTTTCCATAGCTCACAAAAGGGAAGTTAATAAATCTCTTTGCAGTATTTCATGATTGTCTCAGGCACCATTTTCTACACACAGCACAAAACAGGCCCTCGGAACATACACCACACCTGCTGACAAAGGTCTCGTATTAAGGCCAGAACTATGAAGTCCGTTTATGTTCTTCAGATAACCTGTCTGCCTTCACCTATGTTCATGCAAAAATTACTTCTGTAGCTGTCGGAGCACACTGTATGCTGCAGTCACATTCTTTCCCCCCCCCCCCCCCCGAAACAAGAGTTAGATCTAACTCCTGATGTTTTGTGGTAAGGATGCTCTAAAACCTTGGGACATACAGCATTTTATGAATCTACACTGAATCTTCTGTACTGTAAGGGACAATAAAAGAAAAGACTTCCAAGAAGCAGGAAGAACAGCGTAGGCTGGATCAGTACTGAGAATCAGAGCCAACAGAGGATTTTAAAAGGCTGGAACTGGCACCGAGAGGCATTTAAAGAAAGGAACAAAAGGCGAAGTTCAGCTGCACACCTTGAACTCTACAGCACAGATTCTCAGAATCCATGGCTTGAAACAGACTGCTGTGATAAAAATGGGTGATTAAATTTCCCAGAAACCCAAATATACCCTTCTTGCAATGGCTTGGGTCTTTACATAATCCCAAGCATGACCAAACCCAAGTGCCTTTTCAGCCTCAAGTTCTGCCTTCCATTCAAGTGGAGCACTGTCCCAACCTGGCTTCCAAGAGAACAGCAAAACACTGGAAAAATCTGGCATATCCACAAGCACAGCTCATCGCATTCCTCGCTGAACCAAGAACAATGCACCAAAAATAGCAAAGCCTGCTTTTATTTCTATCGATACCCTTCTCTCCACTGCCACCAATATGACTTGAAAAGCTGCCAGGAGGACAACTTCCCCCCCCCCCCCCCGGGTTATTTTTAACCTGATTACTTTCCCGACTGAGTCACTTCATGGTCCCGAAACATGTTCCACTGGACAACTGATGCACTGCACAAGAGGAAGAACGGATGTGGGTTGTTCATGAATAACAATACACCTATGATTACTGGGTTTCAATTTCAAAAGCATGTTTAGATATTTAGATATACTTTTCAAAAAAATTTTAAGATCCACTGACTTTAAACGAGTTACTGTCTGAGAAATTTAGATACTTAGAAAAGTTCTACCCACTGTATGTGTCTATCTTGTATTACTCACAGGTATCTTCTTATGGGTAGGGCAGAGTTTTCATTTTTAAATACAATTTCGTTTGAAGAATTCGTATCAAAACATTTATACAGAAGTTCCTTATTGCATCATCTACATAATACACAGATCATCTGAAAAATAACTAAATCAAATATATTGAAACACTGAATAAAAATAAGCTTCAAACACTTGATATCCCTTTGGCTTTACTGTTTGCATTCAAACAGTGCAAACTCATCTGCCACGCTAAGCCAGTATGAGTGGAAGAGCAGGCTTTGATCACAAGCAGCTGTAAAGATCATCTAGGCAAGGATCAATTCAGCAATTTATTTTGGCATAGCGCATCTGTCTTGAAGTGTTAATTTCACCTATTTCCAAAGTCTTTCAATCTCACACCTTTCACCAACATTAACTTCAATTAGAGAAGTAGTATGCTGTGCTTTTGCACACTCCTTTTTTTAGTAGCGTGGTGTAAACAGACACCACGCTTGATCCTGGAGCACAGCTGGCTTAGCCTAACCCCCAAGGTAGTTTCACAATACAGACTTGCAACAGCAGAAGATCCTGATTAGCCCAACTTTGCCAACCTTATATTGAGCAAAAGTCTTACTGAAATTACACAAGATATGAGAGCACAGGAAAGGGGACAATGTAGTAGACTACTGTAAGAAGCTTTTGTTTATTAGTGATGTATCAGCAAGCAAGGCTCAATTGCCCAACCACGCTGGAATCGGCCACAGAGGTTCATCGGATTAATGCTCAACTAGTCGAGGTGCAAAAGCACAGTCCTAAAATATTAAAAATGCTAAACTATTGCCTGAAGTTAACCAACATTTTCATGTTCCCCTACTCTGCTCTGGATGGATTTTATTTCTCTGTTCCTTCCTATCACTTTGTTCCATGCAGATGACCACATGGATCATTTTACCCAAATCAGAAAACTCACAATGGCAGAATCAACAACAGAAAGCCTATGAGCTCATTAAAATATGGGCCAGCCCAGAAGGGCACACATCAAAGACCAGCAGAGCAATTAAGCATGGCAGGCTTATGACTCCTTTGGAATCAAACAGCAAGAACACCAGCAGTGACAGTGCTTTTTAGTAATACCTGCAACTTGTCTAAGAACTGAAGCTTTCTGTTCTCACGGTTTAGGGAAATAGGAGAAAAGATCCCAGCCAAGCGCAGATCTCAAGTTTTAATATCAGTTTCTCAGAAGAAGCCAATGTCTCATCCCTTACAAGGAAAGAGACTTTGGTTTGTTTCAACATAAATAAAACATGAGCTTACAAATTCAGCGTAGTTCCCGACACAAAACTACACCACAGTAATGTAGTATTTGCCCGGAGGTGTCTTTACACCTCTACAGGAGACAGAGTGTCTAGGTAAAACGCATACTAAGAGGCAAATTTTTAACGACTTATTTCTTTGCTCACCTGTGTAATTAAATGGGAATCCTGGCCTCTCCTCACACAAAAGACCATTGGAAAAAGCTGCAAAATGCGAAAGGCAACAGGGCTGGCTCTTGAGTCACCGCTTTCAATTCACCTTCACTCTACGCTTGCTGTTGGTACACAATGTGAGTCCAAGACTCAAATGCTCTTTTTAAAAGTGTTCTTTATCTTTAGAGCAACCAAACCACAGTAGCAACCTACCTTCCTCTCTCTACTCAAGCTAACACGTGCAAAGGTACAGCAAAGACACCATTCGCCGTGCTAAAATCTCAAACAACTGGAAAACAAGCCTATCAAAGTTCAAGATTAGTTGCATAGATTCATAAAATATTTATCCTTTACTTTCCTATCCTCTCCCAAGTATACGGCACCTGACCAGCAACTTGTGATAAAAATTTTCCTTTTAGGTACTGCCAGAATGAATTTAAAAGAGCTTAAAGCAAACAGTATACAAAAAAAAGAAAACCAGAAACCCTTCCATTTTACATTACTGTAAGAGACTGAGGTTTGAATGCCACCCTGAGACACGTGCAGTAAGTGAAGCAAGGCACCTGTAACTATGGCTGCTCTCACTCCATTTCCAAGGGACGCCCGTTTTCCAGTGTTTAGAACATCCACAGCCACACAAAAAGCCAGGAGGTGAGCAGAAAAATCAGTGTTTCAGCTGTGAACTTCTTGGACTGTTTAAAATAGCAATTACCTTTATGTCAAAAGCAGACTTTAGAGGAGAATACAACACACAATATACTTAAGTTTGGGGTTTTCAGGGCAGAAGAGGGAACAGGAATGCAAACTAGAGAGGAAAAGAGATTTTTTTTTTTTTTCCTCGTTCATATCTTTCTCAGCTTTTGTCCTTCAGCTGCAGTTCCTATAACAGTTCTACAAAGATACAGTATATCTGATGACAAATGCACCAGATAGTAACTAAATTACTGAAGAATATTACAATTAAAGAAGCCACCTTGAACAGCAAAGCCAGAAAGCTTGGCATGCAAAATAAACCTATATCCTCTATCCTCTAAAATATAAAACCACTAAGTATAATGTTAAAAAAACATGGAAAACAAGGAGGCAGCACACAGCCAAGACACTGAGGTGACTGACTAAATGCAAATCGATTCACTGAAAATAACGCATTTTCTGTTTCTATTCCTCTGGCTTTATGCACAACTTAATCAGTACGGTTCGATTTAAACACACAATTCTACTTTCCTCATTTTCATCATTAACATCTTTGGGTGGGTGAAAAGGGAATTTGTAGCAGAGTTCAGAAGCTTTACAATGTACTTTGCAAAGCTGTTTTATGACAAATAAGCCAGCACTCTTTAGGATTCTTAGCTCTCTACAGTCTTTTTGACACTTTGATTTTTTTTTTTAACTTCACAATTCACATAGAGCACACTTATTGTTTTACAAATAAACAGCGAGTCCTGAAAAAAGTTTGGAAAACGCTACAGCACAATGCTGTCATTACAGGTGGTTGTGCCAGGTGCCTCAGTCCAAGCAGCATAAGAAACGCAAGAGCAAAAGTGATGTTACACTGGCAGACACGCAGGAAAGCAGCTGCGGCGTGACTTTTTCTGAGCACAAACGCACCGCCCGTATTTTATTGCGGCTTTGGGGAAAAAAACCATATGAGAAAGATCAATCGCAACCTTTTTCTTCTCACATATCACATGATTAGTCTGTGTAATCATGTTTGATCTTTACCCACCTTCCCTGTGCAAGACACATTCTCAAATGCAACGAGAAGTATTCTGTGCTCAAAATAGAAGCAAGTGGAATACTGCATGTGAAAATAAAGATTTAGGATGACTAAAGAGTAATTAATAAAAAACAGTGACTACAATACTAACTTTTCTGTTCATTTTAAAACACACTGACAGCCACAGATGTTCCCACTAACCTTGAGAGCCAGAAAAAATGGTATTTGGAGATAAAGCCGCCTCAAATCTCACCCCACCCCACTCCCTTCTCAAGAGTGGAGAAGCGCAGCTCTCAGGAAGCTGAGTGAATCATTGGCTATTGTATGCAAAACCAGGAATCAGACAAAACACAAGAGTTAAGATAATGCAATCTTTGTTAACAATCCTTAACAGCTTTATAGTTATTGCCAACATAATTTGGCTTCTAATCTTAATTTGAACTATCTGCTCAGAGGAGAAAACTCTCATTTTAGGCTCTTGTAGTCGGCAAATTCTCCAAGCCCAGAAACCTGCGGCAGGTCCTGGGAAACCATGGTTTATAAAAGAAATGCTGACGCTGCCTTAGCTAGCCCATCACAAGAATGTCGCTGGATGAACTAACTACAAACGGCTGGTCCATCCGCGCTCCACGGCTGACGCTCCGTCAGCATCAGGCACATGGATGCGCTGTCTGCGGGACACAGCACAGGCTGGAGGCCGGCGTAAAGGCAGCGCAGCCAGAGGCTAAACAGCCCCCCCGAAGAGGATGCTTGATATACTTCTGGAGTTCCTCTCTCATTAGGATTCAGACAGAAACGGAGCGTTATGCTTACCAGACAAACACAGCACTTCAAAAACATGCTGCGCAAGGATTGAAAAAAGGAGAGTTGCATTCGGTGTATGCTACTAAAAGCTGTCTGCACACGGATTTGGAAAACGAAAGGAAACCCCTATGCCAAGCTCCATTTGTTAATTTGTTTACTGTGTACACAAAACTAAGTTTGCACAGGTCCTTGACCTTTTAATGTTAAGTAGATGCCTTTAAAAAGAATACAATGTTTCTATAATTTAATCAGCAATGGGGAAGTCCACGCAGTTACGATTCTTTCTAATAAAGTAGCTAAAAATCTCAGAAACCTCTCCTGAGCGTTTTTTTCTCCTCCTCCTCTCCCCCAAAATGCCTTGAACAGGCAAAACTACAGAGACCAAAACCACAAAGTCTACTTCTACCAGTTCGATTTTCACTTCATTTTTGCTGATGTGTGTTTTTAAACCGACTTAGCAGAGTCTGTCTGATTACACTTAATTCTCACCCTGACTGACACAATCAGCCCTTAAAAATTATCTTCTGCAGATGCGTTAAGTGAAACAAACATGACCCTGCCAACAGGATGGGGGAAAAAGAGCAACCGAGAGGAACGCCGAGGTTATGGTACGTGAACCAAACGGAGGGGCCTGGGCTCGATGAAGAGCCAGAGTTTGGGATCCTCCTGGAAGCAACAGGCAACAACCGAGGCAGCCAGGCCGCGGGGCGGGGAGGCGGCTGCCTGGCCGGTAGATCAGCGCCTGTCCCCAGGGAGCCCGCGCAGCCCGGGCCGGGGCCCGCCGCGGGAGTGAAACCCGGCGCCTCCAGTACGCGCTCAGAGGGGGCCCGGGAGCACTCACGGGTTTCGCGGCTGGAAGGACGGGAGAAGCGGAGCGGGTCCCCCCCCGCCCAGAGCCGCGGCCGCGGGCGGGCCCCGCCCCCGGCCCGCCCGCTCCCACCGCCAGCTGCGCCGCTCCGGGCGGCCCGCCGGCCGGCCCCCCCGGGGGAGGGACGGGGCCGGCAGGGAGCACGGCCCGGGGGGGCGGGGCGCAGGTGGGCCCCCAGCGCCCGCGCCGCCTGTCACCGGGCAGAGCCGGGGAGCGGTAGCGAAGCCCCGGGCGGCCGGGCCCGGGGGGGGGGCGGGGGACGGGACCGGGCCGGCAGCGCGAGCCCCACCTACCCCGGCCGCCGCCGCCGCCTCCCGGTGCCGGGCCTGGGCCCGCTGCCGCCCACGCACGGACGCGGGGGGGGGGGGCCCCCCGGGTCCGGGTGCGGGGCGGAGGGCGCGCGAGCGCTTCCGGCGGCCGAACAATGCGGTTCCGAGTCGCCGTCCTGGGCTGCGGCGGCGGCTGTAGGTCCCGGCGGGCCGGCGGGGCGCGGGCGGCGGCCCCGGCGCGGGGTCTGGAGCGGGCCGCGGCTCCCGCTCCGCCCCCCCCCCCCGCCGCCGCCGCTGCCTCCGCCTCCGCCGCGGGCCGGGTTCGGCGGGCGGCTCGGCCCGGCCGGGGGCGCGGCGGGGCGCGGGGCCGCCCGGGGGGCGCGGCTGGCGGCCGGGCCCGGCCCGGCGCGGGGGCGGCGCGGCCCCAGGCGCGGGCAGCGGCGCCCTCTGCTTGCGGAGGGGCTCCCGGTGGAGCTGCCCGGGGACGTCGTTTTCACGTTTGTCGGGAAGAAGCGCGCCCGGGAGCCGGTGGCAGCCCGCGGCCGGTAAAAGCCCGGGGAAGCGCCGGCTCCGGAGGGGAGGTGCTGTGCGGGGGCCCTGCCCTCCCGCTCGGCCGGGAGCTGAGCTCGGTCCGCCGCCCTCCCGAGAGAGAGAGGGCCGGGGTGTACTTGATGGCTTTTTTTTGTTTGTTTCTTCCTCGGAGAGCAGCAGTAGCGGGAACTGAACGTGCGGCAAGGCAAGCCGGTTCTTTTCTGTTTTCAGTTTCTCATGATGTGACGCTTGTAATCCGCCCGAGGAACGCTGCGTGGCTGGAATAGTTGTGGCTGGTTAGCAGCGCAGTATAGCGTTTCCTTGGCACCGGTGCTTTAACCACCTTTACACCGTAGTATCCCAGGGTGGGAAAAACAGACTCACAAGCAGACTTCCTTCATCGCTTCCAAGGGAAAGCACAAAAAGAAACAGTTTGATAATGCCTGAAATTCACTGAAGATACTTCATGATGAGACGTTGCTACCGTTTAAATTTGTCAAAGGCTATTGCCTCTTAAAATTAAACGTTTTGCCCTAGAAATGGGAATGAGTCAGGGAGCATCGAAGAGAGGATGACTAAGAGACTGTGGCGGCTCCACTTTCTGTAGATTCAGCAGAACTCATTGTACTGCAGCATGATGCTACCCCTGTTTCCGAGCTGTCCGTGGTCCCTTGTTTCTGGAGGCTTCTGAAATCCTTTTGTAATTTTCACATGCCATACACTGGAAGAGATACTTGATGGGCTCGAGTAGTGAGGAGGTTGCGTCTCCGGATGATGTCTGATCAGCAAATTGAAAGAACCCTGATTATCAACAGATCCTTCCAAAAATGTTCCTTCCCTGAACCCTTGTCTCGTGTATTTGTTCATTTACGCTAGGCACGACTCCATTCCTGTGGTGCTCGCTGAGCTGATATTTCATGCCCCAAGAGAGCAGTATCTGCTTTTATCTATAAACTTCAAAGCTTCCTTTCAGGCTTTATGTGGTGTTGGTAATAGTTGTGATGTGTAAGTTTTGCTTTGTTTTGTTATTTTATCTCACCAAATCTTGCATCATTTAATCTCCTGAGATTTCTTCACTTCCTGCAATCCCAGTTCTCTGGCAGGATTGCGTGAAGTCTTTCATCGAGAATCAGTGTAGTCTTACAAATTCTTAAGACACCTTGTCTTGAAAGACAAAAGATTGATACTTGGTTTATGGAAAATCCAAATACTATCAAAAAAGCACAAAATTCCTAGAGGAGTGATCTTGCAAAGGCGACAACAAGAAACAAGACTTCCTGCATTCCCCAGGTATTCAAACCAGGGAGCCTAGAAGGCCTGATTTTTATAATGAGGGGCCGTATGGAAAATTTTTTTTCCTGGGATCTTTTTTTAAAAAACCAAAACAACACACAGCAAACCAACCCCTGCAAAAAAACTTAACGATCTAAAATGACGCGTTAAACCCAGGGCTGCAGATATCACGAAGTAACATGGAAAACATCTTAAGGGTTTAGAATACTGCTTCAGAAAAATTTCTGTCCTGTCACCTCTACTTCATATTCAAGCTGCATTAAATTAAAAAAAGGTAAAGATATTGTAAGGCAAGGCATAAACTTGATTTTTTTTTTTGACTTTTAACTTGTAATGGACTTGAGTATCTAGGCTAAAACATGATATCTAATTAAACACACTTCATGTTATTATTTTAGACCCTTCTAACATGCATTCTAGGAAAAAAAAATTCTCACTTGGGTTTTTTTTGTTCTTGTTGCTTTTCTTTAGGTGTGCCAAAATGTCAGAAAGATCAGATATTCTTCACTTCAAGTTTGACAGTTATGGAGATTCAATGTTACAGAAAATGAACAAACTGAGGGAAGAAAACAAATTTTGTGATGTCGTGGTCCATATAGATGATGTTGAAGTTCACGGGCATAAAATTGTATTTGCTGCTGGCTCTCCCTTTTTAAGAGATCAGTTCTTACTAAATGACTCCAGAGATGTAAAAATCTCTATACTGCAGAGTTCAGAAGTGGGGAGGCAGCTGCTTCTGTCCTGTTACAGCGGCATTCTGGAGTTTCCCGAAATGGAACTGGTAAACTACTTGACTGCCGCAAGCTTTCTGCAGATGAGCCACATCGTTGAACGATGTACACAGGCCCTCTGGAAGTTTATAAAACCGAAGCAGCCTTTGGAGAGCAAGGAGTGTGAACAGCAAAGCGACTCCTCTGAGCTGAAGGACCATCAAGGAGACGACGACTCTCTGCAGCAAGATTCTCCTTGTATTCAACCTTCAGAAGACAGTATGGACATGGAGGATAGTGATATTCAGATCATCAAGGTAGAGTCCATTGGGGAGGTAACGGAAGTTAGGAACAAGAAGGATCAGAACCAGTTTATTTCTTCTGAGCAAACTGCACTGCATTCCTCAGAGCCTCAACACTTTCTCATCAACTCCACTGTTGAAAACAGAGCAAGTGAGATAGAGCAAAACCACCTCCATAACTACGCCCTTTCATACGCTGGCACTGATAACATCATTCTGGCCTCTAAGGATATGTTTGGGCCTAACAACCGAGGTATAGACAAAGGCCTCCAGTGGCACCATCAGTGCCCAAAGTGCACAAGAGTATTTCGGCATCTGGAAAACTATGCTAATCACTTAAAGATGCATAAATTATTTATGTGTCTACTCTGTGGCAAGACATTCACTCAGAAAGGCAATCTCCACCGGCACATGAGAGTGCACGCAGGCATCAAACCGTTCCAGTGTAAGATCTGTGGGAAAACGTTCTCTCAGAAATGTTCCTTACAGGACCATCTCAACCTGCACAGTGGGGACAAGCCCCATAAGTGTAACTACTGTGACATGGTTTTTGCGCATAAACCCGTTCTGAGGAAACATCTTAAACAGCTACACGGTAAAAATAGCTTTGACAATGCCAATGAAAGAAACGTTCAAGACATAACAGTGGACTTTGATTCATTCACATGTAGCGCTGCTACAGACGGTAAGGTCTGTCAGCAAGCCGATGCAAGCCAGGTACTGGATGCAGGGAAGCTGCCTCAGGCTGTGCTCAGTTTAAGAAATGATAGTACCTGCGTCAATTAAGCAATTAAAACCAGCCCTTTGTAGGGATCGTGACTGAGAGGAGCAAACAGTTGGTTTGGGCTCTTACCTAAACTAGCCTAAAAGGCTACGGATGGATGGATGGATGGATGGCAGGTTGGATTGCAAAACCTGGCAGGTCTTCAGCCATCGTTCTTAGTCTTACTTGATATTTTCTGTGAATAGCAATCTTCCTTCAGGTTTCTGTCTGTGTCTCTACTGTGGATTATGGGGTTAATTGTTTCATTTCTCTCTGATTAGGAGACTCAAGACTAACACCTTCTGAAAGACTGTTGCTGTGGGCTGCAAGTAAACCATCTGCTGTACAGTTAGGGGCCTCTCTCTGTCTGGGCAGATGGAGGAAAGAGCAAAGAGGACAAGTCTGTGAGATAACCCAATTATTTTTTTTTTTAAGCACTGGATAACTGAAAGCACTCCATATAGTTAAATTTAAACTTACCTCTTAAAAATTGTCTTTCTCTGATCTTACCCCTAGACCCCTACACTTGAAATGAAGTATTTTTGTGTCACTTTTTTGCCCTTTCTAAACTATTTCAAGGAACTTCTGCTGCCAGTCAACGTTATCTTAAAAGCTCTCAGGGTTTTTAACCTCAACATGCATTATGAAAAGATAAAACCCTAAATGATTTGGCAGGGCTAGCTGATGATTGCATAGAACTGTTCAAAATGAATTGCAGCTCTGGAATGTGAGAGGCCGGCGCCTGGAGTGCAAGTATGACCTATTTCTTACGCTGTCATACCTAGGATTTTTAAAGGGCACTTACCAGCGTATGTACTGAGACAAGCTAAACAGTTAAAAACTAAAAATTTTCATCCATCTTCCATAAATTTTGCTTCACATAGGCCACAACAGTTACTGGTTTTAGAGCAAAGCCGGAGTGGAGAAATACTGCTTTTTGACACTGTGAAAAGAATCTGTTTTAAAAGCTGCAGTGTGTAACAACTCCATGCTCTTCCTTTTTTTTTTTCTTTTTTTTTTTTATTTTTTTCCCCCTTAGTGCTTGTATATCTCACCTTGATATCTAACAAAGGCCACATGTCAGTTAACTTGAAAAAAGAAAACAAAAATACCTGCCATAAAAACATTAACATCATCAAGTTTTTTGATTTCTTGGACATTCAGAGAATACTTTTTTTTTTTAAGTGACCTGCATAGTTCATGACCATTAGTGTTTTACAGAGCCTAGGATGAGGTATAGGTAGCACAATTTCCATAGGTTAATATATCAGCAATTGACTGTACTCAGCAATACCTCTTATATACCGCCTTAAACATCAAATGTAGCGGGAATGGCATGTGAATTGGGATTCTGGGATTATACCATATTACTTCTCAAAAGTGCCGTGGAATTATCCGCATCCCAATCAGGCTGAAAGAAACTAATTTATCTGAGGAACACCATTCCCAGTAGAACTCTTATTACATTGAAGTGTAGCATAGACTAATAATCAAATGGCTGATCCTCGGTAGAGAACTGCTGTTTGTATTTGGAATAAGTATTTCTTCCAATGCAGCTCTTTTCCACAAGGTTTGCCATGAGGCTGAGATTATGCTTCCTACCTAAAAGTAGTACTGTTTGTGTGTTTGAATGAGGGGGTGGGGGTGAAAGGCTGCTATTGTGTGGTTAAAAATGCTAAACAGGTATGACCAAAGGTGTGTTAGAGCAAAAAATGTTTTGTATGTAATTATCAAAAGTTGGTCTTGATCTTCAGATACGTGTGTGTGTGTGTAGAAGCCAGGATTTCCTTATGCGGACATTACACTGATGGACGATAAAAAGCGTTAATCTCACAGAACATTTTCAGAAATCCACGTACTTTCAAGTAGAAAAGCAAGGTGATTCTGTGAATCAGTTTTTGCAATTGAGTTTTTAAACTACTGTACTTGACTGTTACATGAACTATTACATGGACAGCTATGAAGTAAGCAATGGAAATGGAGTCACGCCATTACATCTTTCAAGTTGTAGCAAATATATTTAGGCCTAAAATCTAACTATTTGGAACTTTTTAAAATTACTGTTCAGGTTCCTGGGGCAGAAAATAGGTTTGCATGGGAAGAAAAACTGGTTTTCCTCTTAAAGCAACCTGCTTCCAGAATCGTTTTGAGCTAAAACTGACCATGACAGTTGCACCTGACACTTGCATTTTGTCTTCAGGCAGAATCTTCTGTGTTGTTCAAACATTTTGGTAACATATTATTCACTATATGGAAACAAGTTATAGCACTCACATCAAAACGAAGATAGACATGGAGAATAAGAGCTTGCAGAGCCAGGTCAACATGCTGTAAGGGACTAGTGAACAATCTAACCAGACATCGACATGGACACGATAAATAAAATGATCTTCTGCCAGAGAAAGGAATAAAACTGTACAAATGCTAGAAAAAGTGGCAGCAAAATGAACAGTACTGAAAGCTTTGTCTGTCTGGGAAGGTTTTTTTTCATGGAATCATGAAGCTGTAATGTTACTGCAAGGAGAATACAACTTGTTGAAGTAGCTGCAGGTGACCTGAAGCTGATACGAAGAGACAAGAGGTTTCCTAAGAAACAAAAAAATTATTTGGTCAAGATACATAGGTTTTCAATCCACCCCCTGCTGTGGGGGTGTCAGCGTCCAAGAAGGGTGAGACTGCTGGCCGTTCAGTTAAAAGGCTGCCTGTGGTCATTTGGTGAGACCATGGCAGAAATAAATAGCAAAAAGATGATACGCAGAAGACTGCTTCTTCAATGAAAATGGACGCATCTGTTGGATGAAGAGTGACTTCTTACTAACGTCTGTGCTTTTGGCCTGGCAAATGGGTGCAGACCAAAAGATCGATGCAGGAGATGGCTGTGTGGCTCCAGAAACACTGGAGATCTAAGAGGGCAATACGCTGATGGCACGGTGCAAAGTGCGCTGGTGGTAGAGTTCATCTAACAGACAAGTGAAGAGTATAGAAGAGGTGTTAGAAAAGAAAAATCTGGCTAATGCTTCTTCTCTGAATTACAGATTAAAATGGAGTGAGAATTATTATAAATGGAATACACCGAGGCAGCTTGATTATAGAATGAGATGAACTTAATTGTCCATGTTTGTAAAGTGTTGTCTTCATTGCAATGTTCCGATTAGTGAAAGACTAGATCCATTGGTTGTTGCTACTGATGCTGCATATTCAGATGAGGACTATGGCAGTTATCATAATCTGTGTGTTAATGTGTAGAATACTATTTGCTGGTAAGTGGATAGTCTCACAAGTTAATGTGCTGTACAACTTCCTGCATATCCTAAAAATAACTGAAGTCTATTACAAAAATATTTTAATAACTCCTTGAAAATATTAGGATTTTTTTTATGTTGGCATTTTATTTATTTTTTTTTTATATATATAGGAGAAGAAAATCTTAGAACTCCTTAGGTTTACCAGAGGTTTAGGCTCACCGCTTTTCTGAGTGGTGGTAGCTTGTGTAGCCTATGTTCCTGCAGCCTGTGCTGCTGCACAGCCTCCTGTATGGGTCAGGGATGAGCCTTTCCTTAATTTATTTTTTTCTTTTGGAAGACGTGTTTTGCAAGTTAGTAACTGATAAAATTGAAGCGTCAGTCTTTTTCTCCTGTGGCTTTTTTGGCAAAACTTAGATAGCTGCCGCTGAACTTTTGTTGAAATAACTTAATAGTGCGGGGGCCGATTTTGGTTCTGGAGTCATCGGGAGGAGTAAAGGCGAGGAGGGAGAATCAAAATGTGAGACGTACTGAAACCGTTGAGAGAATTCTAAAGTCATGTGAAGTCTTGATTTTTTTAAAAAACCAAGGGGGGAGAATAGTCGGCCCTCCTGGCGTGGTGAGGGTTGAGGAGGCAGAAGGGACGTTTTTCCTTTGAGATTGTATAATCGACGGACTGAGCATTAGCTACCTCTTCAGTGACTGGGCAGAAGCCTCAGCCCAAGTGTCGTTACCAAAGCAGGCGGGGCAGCGGCTGCCGGCGCAGCCTCCCCCCGCGCTGGGGCCGGGCCGGAGCCGGTTGCGGGGCGCCGCGCCTTTCTCTCGGCGCGTTCTCGCCGACGGCGCCCGCCCCCGCGGTGGGGCGAGGAGGAGGAGGAGGAGGCCCCCCCCCCCCCCCGGGCAGCTGCTCTCCGAGATGCCTTACGGGGGCGGCGGCCGGGGCGCCCCGGGCCGATACGTTGCTACCTCTACCGGGCGTTGGGCGAGGCGCGCCCCGTTGCCGGTGCGGTGTCCCCCGGCGGCAGCCGCTGTAGCAGTGCCAAGTCTTCTAATAAACGTGCTGCTAACTCTGTCTCCCGCCGCCTCTCATTTCCCGCCGCGGTAACGGCGCCCCGGGGGCGAGGGGGGCGGGCGGCCGCGCTGGAGCCGTTTCCGGGGCCGCTGGCGGAAGGGGCGGGCGGGGAAAACGCTTCCGGGGCGCTGCGGCAGCGGCGGTGGGGGGGGGGGCGGGCGGGCGCGGCCGTTGGCAGCGGCGGGGCCCGTCGGCCGCCGCGGGCGGGGGGGGGGGGCGAGGCGGCGGCGGCGGCTGGGCCCTGCCGGCGGGGGTGGGCCCGGTCTCGGCGTGACTCTCTCCGGCGGCGCCGGTGCCTGCCCCGCGGGAGCGACGCCATGGCTGCGGACTCGGAGGTGCTGCACTTCCAGTTCGAGCAGCAGGGGGATGCCGTGCTGCAGAAGATGAACCTCCTGCGGCAGCAGAACCTCTTCTGCGACGTCTCCATTTACATCAACGACACCGAGTTCCAGGGGCACAAGGTGATCTTCGCCGCCTGCTCCACCTTCATGAGGGATCAGTTCCTGCTCAATCAGTCCAGGCAGGTGCGGATCACCATCCTGCAGAGCGCCGAGGTGGGCAGAAAGCTGCTGCTGTCCTGTTACACGGGGGCTCTGGAAGTCAAAAAGAAGGAGCTGCTGAAATACCTCACCGCCGCGAGTTACCTCCAGATGGTTCACATCGTGGAGAAGTGTACCGAAGCTTTGTCGAAATACTTGGAAATCGATGCTTCCATGGAGAACGGTAATCAGGCTGCAGAGAGGTGTCATTCCTCAGATGCAGAGCTGAGAAATGGGGATGACGTTTTGGATAAAGATTGTGAAATAATTGAGATCTCTGAAGACAGCCCGGTGAACGTCGAATACCCTGTGAAGCAGGAGAAGGGGGACATCTCACGGCCTGCGGTGCAGAGCTTGGTCTCAGAAAGAAAGGACACAAAAACCCCAGAAATATCAACAGTTGAAATCGGATATAAGGACGATGAAATCTGTGTCTTCAGAATGGATTCTATGAGCGTAGCGAATGTAGAAAATGACCATTTTCCTCAGCCTTGCACATCCTCTAAAACAAACTTGTATTTTCCAGAAACCCAGCACTCCTTGATAAATTCTACAGTTGAAAGCAGAAATACAGAAATGCCAGGAAATCACTTCCAGGCGTTTGTCAATGACAATCCAGAAGGAACTTCTAGCCTGATGAATGGGTTCCAGAGCCTGGAGGATTCTGGCAATTCATGGCGGCACCAATGTCCGAAGTGTCCGAGGGGATTTCTGCATCTTGATAACTATCTCAGACATCTAAAAATGCACAAACTCTTCTTGTGTTTGCAGTGTGGCAAAACATTTACGCAAAAGAAGAATCTCAACAGGCACATCCGGGGGCACATGGGCATCCGCCCCTTCCAGTGCATGGTGTGCTTGAAGACCTTCACTGCCAAAAGTACCCTCCAGGATCACCTGAACATACACAGCGGTGACAGGCCCTACAAGTGTCATTGTTGCGACATGGACTTTAAACACAAGTCTGCTCTGAAAAAGCATTTAACTTCTGTTCATGGAAGGAGCAGCAGCGAAAAACCAAACCTGAACACTGTTACAAAAGTTAAAATCGACTATGATTAACAGAGGGGTGGATGTGGAGCCAGGCTCCACAAAAAGCTCCTGCCTAGTGAAATTCTAGATTAAATTCTCGATACAGATCCCCCACGTCATGGAGAGAAGCACAAATATGTGACTGGCAATCAAAGGCAGGCCTTGCGAGCAGCAAGCTTGCCTGCTGTAATAAGGTTGCTGTTGCTGTAAGTGTGAAAAAGGTGTTTACTAGTTGAAAGTAAACTGCAAAATACGGGAAATGATTTCATGCTTCTATTATCCTGGACACATTCTGATTTCCCCCCCTGCCCCGCTTATGTTTTGCACTCCCTTGCTTCAAGGGCAGGCACTGCCGGTTTTCAAACTATTACTGATACTGCAATAAGCTGAAGCCTGAGCCGTGATGTTCCTGATCTGTAACAGCTAAGGAAAGGGGATGTTTGTATTTATTCAGCAAATCAGTCATTCCCACACGGTTCACGTACCATTTATGGTGAAACCATCTCCTTACTTGCCCAAATTTTGCTAGCTTTCAACAGAAAAAAGGCATGTTTTCATACACAAGTCTGTGATATTTAAGAAAGAACGCACAACAAACAAAAAATAACCAAGGAAGCCTTCAAATTGCCTCTTGCAAATGGAGAATTGGTAAAAGAGAAACAAACAGTATTGCCCTGCAGTTCATTTTTAACTGGGTAGTTAGAAGGACTTGCGTTCAGTTTTATAAATGAGGTCTGAATTTTTCTAAACTTCCGATTATTTTTTTTTTCTGTTGTACCAGTGTTTTGCACCCGTATTTGACTAATTCTGGTTAAGTTAGTCCCATTTGTTGAGTTGTAACAGTTGCCTTCATTTTTTACAAATCTTAGATACATACACTAATGTGAAAAATTAAGCTATGTGCTGTTAGATAGTAGCAGTTTCAACATTAATTTTGAAAAACAATCCTTTATCTCTTATTAGGAACAGCTTAGACATAGAGGTCTTCTCATACTCTAATCCTGTGATACAGTAAAACAGTAACTATGTGTGTTTGGATAGGTGTGTTTGTACTTTGTCAAAGGTCATTTTGGTTTCATCGAAAGCCCTGTAACGCAGAATCTTTATCCTGTACCCGTCTTTGATTGGTATATGTTTCTTCCACTTAATGTGATACGAATAAAGAGTCATTGTTAATATGAGATAATGGTACTTACCTTAGAGCCTCTGCCATTAGCAAAGAGCAGTAGTTCTTAATCATGTCTGTTATCACAAGGGTACACTTTCCTTCAAGTCTCAGAAGTTCTGTTATGAAGTTCTTGCTCTGTGTCCAGAAATCGGGCCCGTGTGCTCCATAACCTGGCTGCTTCTAAAATACAAGAAAATATTTTCTAATGTCAGTTAAGAGGTTTCGCTTACTTTCCTTCCCTGTGTCTGTGAGTGCACCGGCTGTTGTTTGGGGTTTTATTTATCAGCTACACGAGGGGTTAGGTGTGTGCAGCATCTGCCGTGCAGTTTCCTGTTATTACCAGTAACAGGCAAGGCCAGCTGTGCCAGCGTTATTGCCATCTTCATCTATTGGAAATTTCAGTTTAAGAGTTTTTCAAAACTTGCTTCACAAGGGTTTTTTTAAGCTCTTCACCTCTTATTATTTACACTTAAAGTACATATTAGTTGGATTTGCAGGTCCCAGTCCATATTAGGTCTTCTTGTGGTAGGCAGCATATGTCTCACTCAAAAACCCTCCAGTTTGGGTAGGCAGGTGGTGTGTTCCGAAGCTGAGCGAGCACGCCACTAGTGCCATATTCCTCCAAAAATTCACAAAAGTATCTGACTTCACATAGACAGTTGACTTGTGAAGGAAGCCATTGTATCAGAGCGTTGGAGAGGCGTGAGTGCCAAGTCTGCATACCTGGGTGTCCCTATGAATAATGACAGAAATGACACCCCCAGAGTAAGTAGCTAGTGTAACTGTGAGTTAAAATCGGCTGTTTTCTCTGGTATTTTAAGTATAAGGCTCAACCTTTCACAACTTCTGCTATTACTTCATATTAAAAATTGATAATTTGCTTTGTTTTGGTGATTTTGAAGTATAGTAATTGTCATGAAAAATAGTCAAAAGGTTTGGGAGTCATTTATGATGCGACTGCCTGATACTTTGCAAAAATGTTCAATTTTATAGCATTGTCTTCTGTTTGCATTCATTAGTCTGTCACCGTTTACAGCCTTTTTGACCTTTGTGATTCACAGTTTGCTTGTTTTTCACAGAATACCATTGATTTTGGATTCTTATTTGCATATAGAGTCTGATTTTCAAAAGCACGCTAATACCTGCACTTGCCCTTACTGTGTTTACAGAGGTTAACTTGGGTATATGTACAGGTTTATATGTAGCTTTTTGTTTGTGTCTACAGACCTAGTTACTTAAAATAAACTCCTTCATCCTTGGAAGAAGTCATAAAAGAAGGGAAAAGTTGACTTCCCTCCCCCCATCCTTTCTACATTGGGCTGCTGTCACTGTAGTTCAGTAAATAAATGTATTGTGCACTTATGGGACCCATTTGGTTCAACTGTACTTAAATTTGTTCAGTTAATATGTATTTTGGCAGGTGTATGATTATCTTTGGTAACACTTCAAAAGATCATTCCTTGGTTTTTGTTCGCCTGGTTTTTGTAGGTATACACATGGGCACTTCCCTGTGCGTCGAAGGGGAAACAGAGGCTGATCTTTTGAAGTACATCTGTGGGAGCAGGACTGCAAGTTATTTTGGTTTGCTGTTGTATTGCATGTAAACATGAGAGGGAGTTGTGTCGTGCAGTGGGCCAACAGCATGTTCTTTTCAGTGGCTAGAGCGTCTCAGTAAACTTTGTGAACAAAACCTGATTTTGTGCACATGTTCACATTGGTGTTTCCTCTCCCCTGTCCATACGTGTAACCACTTGTCCTGTCATGACACAATAAATGAAATGCAAACGACATTGTTTCAGAAATACATATGTTTTCTTCTAATCAGAGCTAAATAATCCTGTGCATACCTTGCTACGGCGAGTAAACAAGCTGTTGTAAACAAGATACTGTGTTCCAAGTGGCAGTCATTTAGTAATGCATTTTTTCTGTCCTTCAGACGGGTCTATCAGCAGCACCTACTTGTCAGATGAATGCTTTCTCCTCAGAAATCGCAACTCTACAGCGCCTCGGCCTTGATTAAAAGACCTCTTTTGATCTTTGTGACCAGGCGCAGCCCCCGGGCTTTTCTCTGGGGCGGTCTGTGATAAAGCAGCAAGCCAAGCGCTCCCGACACCGCCTTTGGACCGTGCAGGCCCTGAGGGGGCCCTGAGGCGGCCCCGCCGGGCCCCTGGCGGGAGGCCGTGGCGGGCTGCACCGGGACAAGCGACGTGCGGCCTCCAATCCCTTCATCCTTCTGAGCGCTAGTAATAGCAAAGTTATTAACTAAAATTTAAAAAGGAAAATAAATAACCGACACTAGCGGTGGAGACGGGGCGGTGCGCGTCGAGGAGCCGCTGAGGCGCTCCCGAGGCTAGGCGCGCCGCCAGGGGGCGCCGGCAGCGGCGGTGGCCGCTCTGCCGCGCCGTCTCAATGGCTGCCGCCTCCCTCTGGCGGCAGGGCGCGTCCGACGGCGCGTCTGTGCCGCCGTCTCGATGGTAGCTCCCCGGCCGGCTCCCACAATGCCCCGCGACGCCCCCTCCCACCGCGGCGGTCACGTGCGGGGCGGTGGCGGGCGCGGCGCGGCCGTTGGGCTCTCGCGCGGCGGCGGGCGGGTCTCGCGAGAGGGGGCGGGGCGGCGCTCCCGGCTGTCAGCGCGATGAGGAGGCGCCGCCGAGGCCCCCGCCGCTGCCTCCGCCGGGCCGCGCCGCGCTGCCCGCCCCATGGCGTGTGAGAGGCCGGGGCCGCCGCCTGCTCCCGGCCCCGCCGCCCGCGCCTCGCAGGTAGGAGCGGGGCTGGGCGGGGGCAGCCGGTTTCCCCCCCCCCCCGCCGGCCGGGGCCGGGGGCGGGGAGCCTTTGGGCGGCCCAAAGGGCCGGGCCCGGGCACAGGTGCGCAGCGCGGCCGGCGGGAGCCGCTGACAGCGGCCTGGCGGAGGGGGGCGAGGCTGCCGGGGGACCCGCCGGGCCTTCCCGCGGCGGGGCTGCGCCGCGCTCTCCGCGCTGGCACCGGCGAACGTAAGGTGGGGAGGCTCCCGGTGACCTCGCCGGCAGCCCCTGCGGACGCCGCAGCACCAAGCAGCCCGTTCTGTGGTGTCCTGCAGTACGAGGGGGAATTGCACCGGTACCGTGAGCGTTCCCACCCTTGTGGAGCTGCGCTTTAGGGTAATGGTGGAGAAGAGTCATGGTGGAAAATAGGCCCTGGGACTGCACCCATCCTGTCACTTTAAAGTGTCTGAAAGAAAAAAAACAAAACAGCTGAGCAGGAAAAGCGTGTCTTGGCTCTGCTGATGCTTCAGGTGCACTGAGGATTTTGAGTTAAGCGCAGAAGTCAGCACAGAGCATAGGAAAGGGCATTGAGTGTGATGAGGATTCAGTAACAGTCGGGGTTCAAAGCAGAATGGCGTGGCTCTTTAATGAGAGAAAATAATGACAGAGTTTAGGCTGACAACCAGGAAAATTTCTGATGTAGGTCTGTTTTGCTTTAAGTGCAAACTTGGGATTTTGGTTGGGTTTAATTGTAATGCCTGTAGCTACTCTTGTGGTCATTCTTTCGTGCCCATTATAGCTGTATCATAATGTTGAAACAAAAATTAAAAACAGCCCTTCAGATCACAAGGGTGTAGATTTGTAATTGTGGCAGAAAAAAAAAATTCTCTCATTTTAAATGAGAACTGACAAGTACAATTGTAAATCTTGTGAATCAAAATACTGTTATTTGACCTTTGATCTCTGTCAGATATTTATCTGTGGAAATTCTGAAAACGGAAGCTTACGTTGCTAGTATAAGTATTATTCTGTGAAGCACTGAATTCTTAATTTTGGTAACTAATCACTTTCCTGAGACTCGCGTGCCTTGTTAATGAACTTTTTCTTGCTTCTGCAATGTAAGCAAAGCTTTCCACAAGAAAAGGTTTCTTATTAACTCGTGTTCCGGTCGTCTTTGAGGTTAGGGCCATTTCTCTCAAAAATATTAAACTCCAACAATTTTAGTGTCAGTGCTTGAGATGTCTCAAACTTAAGTCCTTGTCTTAAATATTGATCTTTTTTATTTAAGGCTTTGTTGATTTACAATAGATAGAAGATGTACAGTATCCAGAGGGTAATAGTGAGTAGCATTTTTCTTAGGTGCACATTACACGTTTTGTTTGGTAAGATTTTTTTATACCCCTTAATGGGATAAATACTGACTGGACGATACTAATGAAAGGAAAAAAAAAAAAAAATAGATTCCTGGGCAGATTAAGCTATTTTGTACAAACTTTAAAAAGGCTTTCCGACTCTGATGGAACCCTCTGTTTTCTTGCCTATGTCTCAGAATGGAATTGGTGTTTTATTAAAATTATTTGAGAAATGTTAGAATATGGAATCTCTCTTTTGTAAAATGTATAGTTGAAGCGTGGAGGTTGTGTTAAAAAAAAAAAAAGGTAGGGGGATCCAAGCCATACATGAGAGATGTCTGAAAATATTAATGAAGAGTAAGGAATTCTTTGGTGTATCTTTTGCTGAAGTAATTGTGCCAGAATAGGTCTGCTCAGAGATAGATTCCTTTTCTCTGCATTCAGTGTAAGTTCAACTGATTTTGGTGGCAAAGAAAATTTTGCATTTATTTGCCCTTCAGGTAGTCCTGAAAAGTCAATACTATTACAGGAGCTGAACCGGTATCAGGGCTGTGGCAAGGACAAACTCCTTTCGGTGACACCTACGAAACGCAGAATCCCCCACAGTGGCATTACATAAGTACATGGGAAACTTTTAAAGTCTAGCAACAGGGTTTCTGCTAGCAACACTTGAACAGGAAAGAGCACAGTGAACTTCTGAGGATGCACGGACTCCAGTGTTGACTTGGGGGGGATTTAGCTCTGAATGGGGTGAACTTTGGCAGCCACCGAGCAACCATGAACTTACATTTGTATTAGTGAATTGTACCCCTGTTCATAGGGAATTATTCTTCAGCCACATTTAGGGAGGCAGAGGAGATCTAAGCTTTAACTTTTTAAGAAGATGGCAAGTGAAGCATCCTGTAGGTGTTTTGGCAAAATGTAGTCGGGATAGAGAGATCTATATTCTAGTATGTCACCAAGTTTTCTCTTTCTGGAATTTAAATTGGCTTGTAGAATACTCCCAGTAGCATTAACATTCGGTGAAAAAATGTCATTGAAATCCCATCTTTAATGGTCATTAAAGACTCTGCTTTATATATAGAATTTGCACGTGATATAAGGAGATTTACATGTGACAGATATTATGGAATATAGAAATAAGCAAGTCTGCTCTGTAAAGAGGATTTATTTTAATTTCAAGCCGTCATAGCTGAATGATGCAAAGCTATTATGGGGATGGCCCTTTTCTAAGCCTTTAATGAAGCTATTTTTTTAGATCTGTAGATGATGGCTGTTGAAGAGAAATGAATAAAAGATTCTTGCCCCTTCAGAGAATAATTTAATACTGATAATTTGATTACGTGGACGCTTAAGTTTCTGACCCAGCCAGGATGCTTTCAGAACTACGTAGCTTAGGAAGGAAGGCTTGAAAAAGCTACCTCCTTGTAGTGCAAACAAACGATTAATCTGCATAAATGGAGAATTATAATGGACATCACTTAGAAAATACCATCTGAAAATACCAATGATCTCTGCAGTCAATATTAAGAGGAAATCAATATCAAGGGCTCTTTAGTGATTAAAAATCAATTTAATTTTAAGATTTAGCCTTAAATCCACAGTGGGATTGTAATTAGACTACCTTAATTTGTGAAAATGCCATATAATCCCACAAGTTTTTCAAAATTTTTTGTTCTTCTCTAGAGGAGACTTCTCTTTTTTCAGCACTGACAGAATTATTCCCTGTCGCATTCTCGTACAAGCTTTGCTTATTAGACTTTCCTTTGCCAGCGTCCCACAAGGGACCTGATCAAGCAGGCCTGAGCAGAGCAGACCTAGCATAGAGCTGCAAGACCTCCACTTCTCTATAGAAACACAGCTGCTGGTGATATTGCTGCTTCTCTTTTTTTTCCTAGGCGTTTGCCTAGGCTATGGGGGAACTGAGTTCAAGCCTTCAACCCTTGAAAAGGGATGAAACTTGCATGTCTCGTGTTTTGGTAGATGCCCTGACTCTGGGCAGTGCGTGGTTTTGAAGGGGATCGCTCCCTATCTCGCCTTGAACCTGTTGTACTTTGAGGAGAAGAAAGTTTTCTGAGGCTGAGGCCCACGCTCACCATGCTACCTGGGCATGTAGCTGGGGAGGAGGCACTGAATTTTTTTGTTCCTTGCTCAAAGAACTATAGCTAGATCTGATCCAATGACTGACTAGTAAAAATGCACAAGCAATCTTTTAAAATGAAGCAAAATCCAAGTCGTCTGCTTGGGCAGCTGAAGACTAGGCTGCAGTTGTCTTCAATGAATTTCAGTCCTTATATGTGTGAGGAATTGCTTCAAGGGGAGGGACTGAAATTGCCCCATCTCTAAATGTGTGTGTTTGGATGCTTCTTTATAAGATGAAAACATGGGCTAAAAGTATTTAAAAGTAATTGAATTTGTATCTCTTGGTGTAGGTGAGAAATGTAGTTGTAAGGCAACACCAGCACCACTAAGTAAAGAATAGCCCGTTCTTTATTTTTGTGTGAAGTTGCTGAACTCCCAAGGACGTTAACTTCTGGTGTGGAGAAGTCAACATCTCCTTCTGGTGTTACGCCTCTAAGCCCTGGATAAAGGTAGACTTTAAGATAAAGCATTGTCATCAGAATTTCTGATTAGCTAGTCCAGGCAACGTTCAGCTCAAGGTGCTGGCTCAGTATCCTGCCGTGGGCTTCTGAAACCTCTCCTTGCCTTGCTTAACGAGTGCTGATACTGAACTCGGGAGGCCAAGTGCCAAATGCTCGACATTGCTCTTCATAGATCAAGCCCTCTGTCTTTAAAGGTTTGTTGGAATTCCTGCAGATGTGTGTCATGTCCCTACCTTCCAAACAGCCCTTTATTATTTCAGAACAAATTTTTTTGGCAGGGTTCTGGTTGGCTGGTGCCTATGTGCTGATAGATCAGAAAAGTAGAGACAGATAACTGCTGAGCCTGGTGCCTTTCCTGAGAAGCGTGCAAATTTGGAATTTTTTCCAGGTAGCAATTTTCATGGAATGTGTATGTGATGCATCTCTATCAGGTTGGCTCAAAAATGGTCCAGGGCTCCTGAGGTTCATGTGGGAGAGGAACAGGCTAATAGAAAGCATCATCACCTAAGCTTGGTTTCTTTAGGAAATCAGGATTAAGTGATATTTATCATGCCCAAAGGTTGTTGAGTAAGTACAATGACTTGGATTAATTGTAAAGAATGTAATGGGATCAGGTAGTTAAAAATTAATGTAAAATAAGAACATCTACATTTTACAACTTCCATCATTTGTATATGGTACAGCTATTTGAGAAACGTCTGGGGGCATCACCTACCCCCCCCCCTTGTAATTTCATAAAATATTCTGGTCTAAAATTATCATGAGAAAATCAGTAATTTATCATTGTTGCTCAACTCCATTGCAGCCATTACTGCAGTGGGAAAATGTTATTGTGTTAGAAACAGAAAATTAAAATAATAATTAATATATTAATATTACAGTAAAAATAAACATAAAATAAACTCCATTAGAATACATCTTATTTATTATGTAATTTCTGAACTTAGGCTTGTGCGTTTTTCAGTTTGTCATCTGAAGTATTGCTTCTATTAGTAATACTATAAAATTTATTGTAACTGTACTATGTAGACATCTTTTAAGTAAAAACTACCATGTCTTTTCAAGCTGTGTGCCTTGTATGCTTGGCTGGTTTCTGTATCAGCCATTTCTTTAGGATTTTGGGGGGTTTTTTTGCAGGGTGCTTCTACTTTGATGGGGAAGGGGAGCCCCGTGTAGGTGCAGGTAGATAGCATGTCTGCCAGAATGAACCAATAGACCAAGTATGAACTGCGTATACCGCCTGTTAAAAACAAACCCAAACTGCTTTCTGGTTTACCTTCTCTCTCCTCCTTGTCTTTGCTCGGTTTAGAGCACTGGAGGGATTTGCTCTCCAAGAGGACATCCCTGAAATACATTGTTTCTGACAAGGACCAAGAATCTATTAAACATTTGGCTTATGTTTTTTGTAGAGGTTGACATGATAATTAGGAGATGTGAGATTGTTTTCGTAACGCACTGGTGTGCAATGGCAGAATAGCTGGCGGGCTTAATGGAGTATGGAGGCTTCCTCCGTGTATGGCTGCTTGAAGTTTTAGGAGTTGAGGGCTTTCCCCAGCTGTTTGCTGATTTAATTAGATTTTTTTCCTGTCAAGAAATCTGAAGGTCAACACATGCTTAGTAGAATCTGTCATTTGTGATAATTAAATATTCTGAGATAGATCTCTCAAAATCGGTGGGGCACGTGTTAAGAATCTGTTGTGTTTCATCTCTGTGCTGGACAGGAAAACAAACAACTACATGTTAAAAGCTTGTCAATAGAGAGGCGGCTGTTTCTTGCAAGTCTCTGAAGTATCTGTGGAAACTGAATGTGGGTACTGTCTCAGAGCAGAGATTCCTGTGTTTGAGATAATTAATGAGCAGTGTGGAAACAGAGACTGTTTATTAGGAGATTGTCAGTGACCAACAACATATTAGCAATTGAGCTGTGCCTGTACTGGCCTTTTCTTAAACTTTTCCCTGTGTGAGCTGTGGTAGTAGCACGCTGCCCGGGGTTGTCTGGTTTGTGCTGTTACCTGTGTCGTGCAGCCAGGCAGGTGAGAAACACCAACAGTGTTTTCCTAGGTCAGCAGTAGTGGTGGTGTTAGCACCTTGACGCTCCTGGTAATGCTGGCAAAAAGCTTTAAGGAAAGTATTTGCTGCAAGGCTTTACACTACAATTCTGTGCATCTGTTTTCCTGCTGTTTCAGTAGGGAAGCTGGAGTAGATGTGCTAAAGGAAATGGAGGGATTCTTTACAGGGGAATTAAAAATCTTTCTAGGCATGTTGGCTCATAGTTTGGTTTTGCTTTTGGATTTCCTTGGTTAAAAGACATATGTAGCAATAGCAGATTAAAGAGGACTGTGATTTTTTCAGCCCTGTAAGAGCTTTGATTGTGCTTTCCTAGAAGGTGGGTGAGAATCTGTTTTGTCCGATGCATGTGAATATTCTGGCTTACGTTAAAAGTGTTACCTCAGCAGTTTGGTTTTGAAGGGCCAGGGGCAACTTTCAGTTTGTATTTTACACTTACTATGGGAATTCATTTGGGGGAAAAATCACGGCATAATATTGAAAAGCTCACTGAGATAAGGACATCTTGTACAAATATCCTGTTACTTAAAGGGCACTGAATGTTCATAGTACTAAATAGGATTTCTAAACAGATGGTCATAATTAAGATAAAATACATCCACAGATAGAGTCTATTTGGTGTTCTAGTAATTATTTCAATGGTCCGATACTTTAGCATTAATTAAACTATAGCACAGCCAACAACGGAATTGCAGTAAAGAGTTACTGAATTCAAAAGCGGAGGGGAGGTCTCAGCTTCCTCAAAACAATCACCTTTTTTTCATCATTGAAGAAAAAAATAGAATGTTAAACGTAATTAAAACATTAGTGTATTTGCATTTCTAACAAGCTGCTAGGAGAAGCTTGTTCATAGCCTTGAAGTGAACGAACTGGTCTCTAGGTTGCATAGAAAGTCACATCATTGCAATTGCAGCAAAGGGTGGGGCTGTTTAGCTCTTAGGTGAAGCTGTGGATTTAAATCTTCACGATGAAAGTTTGAATGTAAACGGTTTTGATGAACTTCTTTGGCCTGTTATCTTTTTCAAGAACATAAGTTACATGAGATGGGATGTCTTTCAGAACAATTTCTATAAATCCATATTTTCTTTGGAATAAATTTTTGTAAACGATGTGCATGGTACTGCTGCACGGAGTGAGATGTTTCAAGAGACTTAGTAGCAAGCCAACTGAAGTTATTGCTTGCTTTATCATAAGTTCTGTCCTGAATACCTGGATTTTCAACACATCAGAGATTTTCTCGCTGTGTGTGCATGGAAGTGGAGTTGCATTGTGGTGTAAGGTAGAGATGTGAAAAGCAAAATTGAATACAGCCATCTCTGCCCTTGAGTGCTCCGGTGCGTTCTTGAGAGAAAAGGGGGAAGTAACACAAGAGAATCATACACATTCTTTTAGTGTTTTCTTACTTAATTTTGTTCTTAAATTTTGTTAATTGATTTGTCTTTTACAGAAAGAGAAAAAGTGTCTTTAAAAAAAAAAAAAAACAAAAACAAAAACCAAAAAAAAAACCCCAAAAACCAAAGCTATGTTTAGTTTGGTGTCTGATTAAGATCTGCAGAAGGAAGGCATTGTTCTACTTCACTTCAAATGGAAGTAATATTTTAACTCCCTCCCGGGGTGGAGGGGGGGCGGGGGGAATAAAAATCTGTGTCTTCTCCCCACCCCAGGCCCATTCTAGAACTAGGGAGTGCTTTCAGGGTTTTGAAAATTTGAGGTTAGATGAGATGGTATAAGAGATGGTTACTGTGATTCATGCCTTTACACTTTCTGTGCCAATAAATGTCTTCCTATGCTAAAGGTGTATTTAATCCTGTGAGAAGAACTTTAATGCCATTTATTGTGGATAGGTTTGACTTCAACTTATGGTAGTCTGCAATAATTCGGTTTGTTAGCTTTTCTGGTACAATTATTAAACTCACACAAAGTTGGGGTTTTTGAGTACTTCAACCTAAGGATTTGGTTTTATTCTGTAAAATATTGAAATGGTGGGGTTTTTAATTAAAAATCATTCTAAATTAGCAGAAAGCATGTTTTAAATACTCTGTTATTCACTTACAGCTGCCAAAACATAGTACAGTGAAATAATGGTCTGCTAGCCTGCTAAACAAGTGTCCAGCTTCCACAATGCCTGTGCAGGCAGCTCAGTGGACAGAATTTCTGTCCTGCCCAATCTGCTACAACGAGTTTGATGAGAATGTGCACAAACCCATCAGCTTAGGTTGCTCTCACACTGTCTGTAAGACCTGCCTGAACAAGCTTCATCGCAAGGCATGTCCTTTCGACCAGACTGCCATCAATACAGACATCGATGTGCTTCCTGTAAACTTTGCACTCCTCCAGTTAGTTGGAGCCCAGGTATGATTTAAGCAGCTCTTTGTTTTGCCACTTCATGTTATTACCATTTACATGCCAGTTGCAATATGTGTGCTGATCTTTTTCCCTCATTTTAGTCTAAAAAATGGTAAGACATTAGAATGGTAAGATATTTAGAAGTCCATACATGCTCTAAAAGCAGCTACACTGTTTTCAGGACCATCCTCATAAAATTAAGATATGTTCTAGTTGTAAGCTGAATTCTGGTTTTAAAAGGCTCTTGAACTGTGACTGGAGAAAAATACCTATTAGGAAATAGCCAATTACCTGTCACAATTGTCATTAGAAAAGTGAACCTGCAGATTGCGCTTGTTTGTCATGCTCTTGCAAGAAATCTTGCTTCTACATGTCACATGTTCGAAAGTAGGTAGCTGTTTAACCAAGTTTCAGAAGTGTGTGTGTGGGTTTTTTTTTTAAAACACGCATGATGATGGCTTTTCAGTTGTGTTTTCAGACACTGGCTAATCAGGCCAGGAACGCTCCCCGTGCTGTCTTGTAGCAGTGGCAAAACAGCAATTATATAATCAGTACTGTGCTTTATGGAGACTAAATAAGTCTGTTCACCTTATGCTGATTCATGTGCTTTTTCATATTACTCTTGCTCTAACACTTGGGTGATGCAGTAAGAAGATGCTTTTTACTTTGCTTTTTAATGTCTTATCACATGCCTTGACACAGTTATTGGTAATAACGCTATGTCAAAGTGGTTTTGTTTCTCAAGTTCACATGGTCCTTTTTTTTTTTTTCTTTCTAAGTTCGTGTCAAATCACTGCCTTGATCTTAAAACATTCATTTTCCTGGTCTCCTAACTTCTTGAAATGTCTTTCAAACAATTGAATGTATTATGACTAATACTCCTTCTATTTGCACTGTCTGACCTTGTTACTCTACTTTGAGGTTTTTTTCCACCAAGTCAAGTTTGCTAGTTCTTCTCTTTGAAGATTTCAGCATGCCCAAATTATGCTTAAATTATTTTTTAACTTTGCATTTCATTTTTTTCATATTTTCTTGCCAGTTAATTTTGTCTTACAACTTCCCTTGTGTCTCCGTAGTAAATCATGCTGATCTTGTACACTGATCATCCTCTCAAATCTTGTGTTCTTCATTTGTCTTTTAAGTACCTTCTCATTAGACCTCGACCATTGTTTTCTGTCCTACCTTTGTTCTTAATGTGTTGAGTACTAGCAAAAATAATCTTTCATCACCCTGATCCTCATCTTCAGTCCTTTTTGTTACTCCTTATTGCTTTCTACATACCTTGGGTGGGCCCTGACTTTTGCTTCTCAAAAAGCAGTGTACATCTGCAGTGTTATGTAATTAATAGTAGTGATGTTGGTGCCATCATAGGCATATCAGGTAGGCCAGCCAGGTGTATGTAATCCTTCTCCCCCTCCTCCCCCTTGCATTTTCTTAGGTACCTGATCATCAGACAGTAAAACTGAGTAATGTAGGAGAGAACAAACACTATGAAGTAGCAAAGAAATGTGTTGAGGATTTGGCACTCTACTTAAAGCCATTAAGTGGAGGAAAAGGTGAGTCTCTACTGAACAGTGGAATTTTGATGTAGCTTACTTTTAACAGCATTGTGTTTTCAGCACTGATTTTAGGCATCAATGGGATAATCCTTTAATTTTTGTAATAAATTTTCCCTTATGTCTTTAAAAGCTTATTTGCACCTGTGACACTTGATTTTTTTAAGTTTATGAAATACTCTTTAATATTACTTCCCTGGGGCTAACTTTGTACTAAAGCTGAACTTTTCTCAAACAATGGGTTTGATGTCAATTTAAGACTTTAAATTATTTTGATAATGGATTATACAGATTTGCAAAAGAGAAGGGAAGATACCTGTGACTAGTATCCAAGTCCTAGAGAAAGACACATACTATTAGACATTTTTTTGTCTTATTCAGATAATTGTCGGATTAGAAGCAATAGTTTGCTTTTTCTTGCTTTCTTTGAAGGTGTGGCAAGCTTGAATCAGAGTGCACTGAGCCGTCCAATGCAAAGGAAGCTTGTGACGCTGGTGAATTGTCAGCTGGTGGAGGAAGAGGGTCGGGTTAGAGCTATGAGGGCAGCTCGATCACTGGGAGAGAGAACTGTTACAGAACTGATCTTGCAGCACCAAAATCCTCAGCAGCTTTCTGCCAATCTTTGGGCTGCTGTCAGGGCACGAGGATGCCAGTTTCTAGGACCAGGTAAAGTACCTGTAGAATCTGCAACAGTCTATTTAGCTGTACCTTTTCTTAACATAAAAAACATTCTTTGGAATTTTCTTATGTTCAATTAAAGATGCAATTACTTCTGGTTTTCAAGTTTTTGCCAGGGAGAAAGAAGAAAAAAAAAAAGGCTATAAGTTAGTAAAATCTGCTGGTTTAAAGTTTTGGGGTTTGGTGTTTTTATCCCCTTATTAACTGCTCTTTGAAATTGGAGGAAGTATTTAAAAAATCCTGGCAAAGAAGAGTAAATAAGCATGCTTTCTGCAGAGTTTGTAATGCAGCGTAACTAACGAAGGCTGGTTGTACTGCTGCTTGTGATTAGAACTGGATACTGCAAATGCTCTCTTGTTCATACTTCAGCTGTAAATACAATCAGCCTATCTTTAGTTGCAGCATGCTTTTAATTTAAAATTTACGATGATCCTGTTTATATCTTTGATATAAACAATAAATTCTTAGTTATGAGTTAGTAAGAATGTTGCTAAAGCAAGCACAGAAATGAGAAGGAAATTGTGTTTAAACTGGAGGCAGTCCTCTCTTGATTCCAATAACTGATGATGGCATTGTTGTACTGTTCCCATATTTATTTTATACAGTTTAATTGTGTAGCATTGATGAGATGTCCAAAACGACAAGGGCTACAAGACTGCACAATGGACAAAAGTATTAAAACTGCACTACTGATGTGTTTATTACTGAAAACTAGTCTTAGCTCTTTAAGTTGTTATGCTTAGAGTGCTTCTAAATATTATTTCTAAACTAGCAAATTTCTTAACGTTTACAAAGATTTTTCTTACTATTAGTGCAATGAAAAGTAATAAGGAATTATGTTCAAGATTATTTGGATGCTCTTACTTATGGTGTTAATATGATAGCCTTGCTGTTTTCTGGCAATGTATTTCACTTCCTATCTTTTATTTTTGTGTGTTAAAGCTATGCAAGAGGAGGCACTGAAACTTGTATTACTGGCACTGGAAGATGGCTCTGCACTCTCGAGAAAAGTTTTGGTACTTTTTGTTGTACAAAGGCTAGAACCAAGATTTCCTCAGGCCTCTAAAACGAGCATTGGTCATGTTGTGCAGCTACTGTATAGAGCATCGTGCTTTAAGGTAAAATACCAACATTTGAAGTTTGTTACTGTGAACTAGTGCAGCTCCAGAGAACCTGACCTGGGATTAGTATCTTTCACCTTTAAAATGTTACATAAATTCAGTTTCTACACATTTGAATAATGCAGACTGTAAGATTTTTATCTAGAACTTCCATGAAGTAGTTGTTCAGTATTTAAAATTCCCTGCAAAAGGAACAAATGGTCACATGTGGAATTGGACAGAATAGATTCCGAAATGACTGCCCTCATTATTAACTGCTGCCAGTCATCTGGAAGTTACCTCCCCGAAAGAGGTGTGAAACCTGACTCTGTAGGCACTCCTAGCCTGCATCAGGAAGAAGTTAAATGTTTTACTAGAATCACTTTTGACTTCATTTAGATTTGTAAGAGTAGGCCATGGCCAGACGTGCCAGACTGGCCTGGGTGCCCTCAAAGATTAGAATCCAGTCCCAGCATTCCAAAGAAAACTTTTGGGATACTGTAGTCCTGGGAACTTCCCTAGCTCCAACACCAGGCATGAGAGGGGGACACCATACATGGAGAGTGCTACCAGCCTGAGCTTCAACGTTGTGTTCCAACAAATTTTTCTCTCTCCCCTTTTTCTTTTGTCTGTATCTAGCTGCCTTGCATTGAAGAGCCCCTTTATTTTTATATATAGGGCTGGATTGTTTAAAATGAACATTCCCATTCTATATCTGGAGAAGAGTGAAAAGTTAATTCCATGGTCTTTTTTCTTTTTGAATTGCAGTTAAAAACATGATTATCACAACATCACTAAACATTAAAATAGTGAGACCTGTTGCTGTCTTTTGTGATGAATGTCTTGGGTAACCCAAGAGTTTTACTTAACATTTATAGTGGGCTCTCAGTTAAATATTCTGTTCTTTAAATATCAGTATCTTCTCTTTTTTCCCTTTGTATTATTTACGTCATTTCTAGACACTTTCCTGTTTGTTTAAGTCATTCTTTAATATTGGGTAGCAAAAACTGCTAGTAGAACTACTACCTTAACTGTATCTTCTGCAAATTGATTACTTTCCTAGTTGGAAATAGTGGAGCTGGTATAGTTTTGCACTTGTGATCCTGTAAAAACTTGAAGAGCTGGCTGTTCTGCTGGGGCGCTGCTAGCTAAGAGGATGGATGCATGGAAGAAAATTCAGTATATGCTAAATATACAAAAGCAATACTTTTGTGATTTGTGCTGTGTGGTTTTTTTCTGATGGACTTGGAGATTATTTTTTTTTTGTTAAAGGAGGAGAATTTAACTGTTACTGTTTATTAGGTCACTAAAAGGGATGAAGATTCTTCTCTGATGCAACTTAAAGAAGAGTTTCGCAGTTATGAGGCTTTGCGGAGAGAACATGATGCCCAAATTGTTCACATTGCCATGGAAGCAGGACTTCGAATATCACCAGAACAATGGTCTTCCCTTCTTTATGGTGACTTGGCACATAAATCACACATGCAATCCATTATTGACAAGGTTCGTTAAAGGGGTGATTTTTAGTATCTTTGTAGGATTAGATTTGACTATTGACTGTTATAATAAAAATCCAAGAACCTCTTGAGTTAACTTTTTGTCTTTAGTCATACCAAATATTAGTTAATACTAGAATGAAGGTTTTGGCCCCACTGTAGTGTATTCTTCGTATGAAGACATTTTGTTTTCCAGTAGTTTAAGTCTTAATTCCCTTTTTGTGTCTTATGATGAAGCTTCATAGGGCAGATTCTGAGCTGAGAAATTAAATTTCTCTCCACTGATACTCTCTATATGCCATCTGAAGACACTATGTATTGCATTTAGGAAACAGTTTAATGAAAGTCTTTTTAAGATTAGTAGTTCACAGTTGGAAGATGCAGCACACTAATGCTCGCTTTGTTTTCAGCTCCAATCTCCAGAATCTTTTGCAAAGAGTGTACAAGAATTGACAATTGTCTTGCAGCGCACAGGGGATCCTGCAAACTTAAACAGGCTGAGGCCTCATTTAGAGCTGCTGGCAAACATAGATCCAAATCCAGGTATGCAAATCAAGCTTTTAAAACTTTTCTTGGTATTTTTCTTATCCTAATAATTTACTTTGCTAGATGATAACCTCTATTCCAATTCCCATTAATTAACATAGTATGTCATAAAATCTTCTTCAGGGCTCTCTGAGCTCTGTTGTAGTAGTTGGTGTTTTGAAGTGCTAGAAGAGTTGCCTCTTATGATACTACTGGAATTATTGACAGAATGACAAGCCTGTTTTTAATAATTTTAGATGCAGCATCTCCAACATGGGAGCAGCTGGAAAATGCAATGGTCGCTGTAAAGACTGTGGTACATGGGCTGGTGGATTTCATTCAGAATTACAGTAGAAAAGGCCATGAAACTCCACAGGTAATTATATTTGATTGTTGCATTATATGTCTTAATGTACATTTACTGAAAGATGCAACTTCGAGAAGTTACTATTGATTTGAAATATTTATGGCCTTTGTGGAATAACTGATAATACTGTTACTGCATTCAGGTTTTGATAACTTAACATTTCTGAATATGGAATGCAGCAGGGCTTGCTGTAGTGAGATCTGTACAGTGGCATAAGTACTTCGACCATCAACAAGAATATTTCCTTACTTTTCTGATCAAAGATGCAGAATGTAAAAGCATATTATGGATGTGTTTGTGTATTTTCAGCCTATTTTTATGTAAACGTGTATTAAATTGTAAGTGGAATGTCTTGTGTGTGTTTGTTTTTTTTTAAAGCCACAACCAAATAGCAAATATAAAACAAGTATGTGCCGAGACCTTCGACAGCAAGGGGGATGTCCAAGAGGAACAAACTGTACGTTTGCTCATTCTCAGGAAGAGCTTGAAAAGTGAGTGTGGGAGACTTTTTTCTTTTCTTTTTTTTTTTTTCCCCAATTTAAATCCAAGCAATCTCCCTAGAATTTTGAAAATGCTTTCTTCTGTACATTTATTCATTCAGAAGGATTTGTGAATCTCATGAAGTGACAAGTCCTTACATGAAATTGAAGGTACAGCAAAGCAATATCTGTAAATTAACTCCAAGTTTATTTTTTTATTTTACCCCATATGAAGTAAAATTTTCTTTCCTGAAACTGAGTCTAGGCTTAGCATCTGTCAGGGATTGGTTATATCACCTACAGGAGAGAGAATGTTAATTACATTTTGATTGATTAAGGAATAAAGTGAGTTATTTAAATAGTATGTAACATATGCAGTTTTCACCCAAATCCATTTTCAAAGAACTATAGAAATCAATCTTCTAAGAGGACAGAGATGATTTTTGGTTACAAGGAAGACATTGATATTCTGTTTACAGATTGCTGAAGATAAGCACCAGTTTAAAGTCCTGTAATTTTTGGATAGCATGTTCGTCTCAACAGCTTTCTTTTGCTGGTTTTACAAATACATTAAACTGCACAATAAGCACTTTTTAAATCATCTGTCTTTTGTGTGTTTGTACATGTATTTGTTTATAGATACCGCTTGAGGAACAAAAAAATCAGTGCAACAGTGAGAACATTCCCCCTTCTAAATAAAGTTGGCGTAAATAGCACCGTCTCAACCACAACAGGAAACGTAATTTCTGTCATAGGAAGCCCTGAAGCAACAGGGAAGATGGTGCCAAGTACTAATGGAATAGCTAATCTAGAAAGTGGTGTTCCCCAGTTGATCCCTCGCTGTGCGGACACTTCCTTGAGAGCTTTGGAGAACACCAAGAAGGGAGGGAAGACTGGAGCCAATGGCCAGAATGTTTCTGGATCCCCTACAGAATCACTACCTGAAAAGTAGGTAACTCTTTTTTAGAAGGTAACTCTTTTAGAAGGTAACAAAGCACAACATTTTGCTTTTAGATTATCACGGAGTTTGTGGATGGCAAACAATAGATACTGAGTTGTGGTCCTGCATTGCAGTTGTTGCTGGTACTCACTGGCTAGAGAGTTGTGTAGGGTCTTGCACTGCAGTACAGATATTATAGAAAGTTTGTGGATTCAAGTTGTCGGAGCCAGTGTCACTTGTTTTAGCTGTTGAATATTCCCATGCAATATAGATAAAATGGTAAATCTCTCCCTTTAATTTTTATTCTGTTGTTCTCAGCCTGGTATTTACTTACTATTGGGTTATTAACATAAAAATAAAACAAAAAACTTGCACTCAAAATTTGACATTTCCTGAGGTCAAGAAGGTGCACCTAGTATGTAGTCCCTTAATAATCTTTGAAAGCTTCTCGTTTGGGCGTTTTCCCTTAAAAAAAATTTTAGATACTTCTCTAAGAAGTACTCAGCCTCTAAACAACTTTTCAAAGCCTTTGTATTTACCAGGGTACACTTAAAGTGGTATGTAAGTTTCTGGGTACATACCAAAACATTTATATATGCTTTTGAGTTCTCTTAGGAGAAAGTCTGAGATGTTGTGGTTTAGCCACAGCTGGCAACTAAGCCCCACACAGCTGCTCACTCACCTTCCCCCCCGGTGGGATGGAGGAGAGAATCAGAAGAGCAAAAGTGAGAAAACTCATGGTTTGAGAGAACAGTTTAATAATGGAAATAATAATAATAAATTGTAATGAAAAGGAAAATGGTAAGAGGTAGAAACAAAACCTGGGGGGAGAAAAAAAAAAAAGTGATGCAACTGCTCACCACCTGCCGACTGATGCGCAGCTCATCCCTGAGCAGCAGTCACTGCCTCCTGGGCAGCTCTCCCCAGTTTCTATACTGGGCATGGCTTCATATGGTCTGGAATAGCCCTTGGGTCAGTTGGGGTCAGCCACCCTGGCTGTGCCCCTGGCAGAGCAGGGGAAGCTGAAAAGTCCTTACCTTGGTGTAAGCCCTGCTCAGCAACAACTGAACCATCAGGGTGTTACCAACATTCTTCTCATCCTAAACCCAAACCACAACGCTATGGCAGCTGCTAGGAAGAAAATTAAGTCTATGCCAGCTGAAACCAAGACAGATGTAATAATTGTATCAATTTGGGGTATGAAAAATAAAATTCTAGAGGAAATGACATGGCCCAAATTTCCACATTACGTGGGAGTGTACATGAAGAGATGACTAACTGAAATAAGTAAAGATCTGCTTAACGATTTCTTGGTAATCCTTTTCAGTAAAATTGGTTCTCCACCCAAGACTCCTGTAAGCCAGGCAGCAGCTACCTCAGCTGGTCCTCCTAATATTGGAACAGAAGTTAATTCTGTGCCTCCAAAATCCAGCCCGTTTGTTCCCAGAGTACCTGTCTACCCTCCACATTCTGAAAATGTTCAATATTTCCAAGATCCCAGGACTCAGCTGTCATATGAAGTTCCACCGTACCCGCAGACAGGTGAGTGAGATGAGCCCTGAATTAAAAATAGCTCAGAACTTTTCTCTAGATAAGCCTGAATGCTGAGAAATAACTTTCATCTCAGTTTTGTTGAATTTTTTTTTTTTAAATATCAGCTGAATCTTGATTTAATGGAATACTAATCTGGTCTGTTGCTGAGTATGGGAGGGACCTGTAGTTTGCTCCCAGTGTTGGTGATTCTTGTGTTCTGTATGTTACGCAACTTGTACCTCAGCATCCAGAAGAACTTGAACCTCAAGGTCTTCCATCTACTTTTTCCTTTGTTAGTATTTAATTGCATTTATTTAGGCTTGCTCACCTCATGCCCTATCCATGAGGGTATCCATAGACAGGATTCAAACGCAGAGGCATAGCATGCTTCTACTGTGAAGCAGTACTACTGATGTATAAGCAGTGCTTGCTCAAATGTTTTTTGAAAGGTTTCAGTCATCTTTTTAGGTTGCAGTGTGCATGTTCATATTTAAGTAGTCAACTAGGTGTTATAGCATCAGGTCGTTCACAAGCTCTCAAAACAAAAGGTAGAGGTGCTCAGCTAATCATCTCCAAAGAAAAAAAGAAGCGAAGTGTGAAATGATTATTTATGGATCTTTGGCATTATTTTGTTTTGTAGCAATATAGCTTTTTATTTTAGAAAGAACTATTTTAACTTCCTATATAAAGTGCTTAAGATGCTGTCTTTTCAGTTACATAGTTATGCCATAGTACTTGGGAGCAATGGCAGAGAAACTCCATTTTCCAAACTGGGTCAAGGTGGTAAAGGGTCATCACTACATCTGCAAATGTGGTTGTCATATGTGAAGTTATGTTCCACAGAAATATAATAGGGTCAGTAGCAGGTTTGTAAAGCATAACTCTTCATTCTCTATAAAGGTAATTATCAACACTATTTACAGTTTTAGAAGGTGTAAAATTCTGGGTCGTTTGTGGTTACATTAAATATGCCTTTTTCCAATTTTTAAGGATATTATCCACCACCTCCAACAGTACCAGCTGGTGTGGCTCCCTGTGTTCCTCGCTTTGTGAGGTCCAATAACGTTCCAGAATCCTCCCTCCCACCTGCTTCCGTGCCATATGCCGATCATTACAGTACATTTCCCCCTCGAGATCGACTGAATTCTCCTTACCAACCTCCTCCTCCGCAGCCGTATGGACCAGTTCCTCCTGTCCCTTCTGGAATGTATGCTCCAGTTTATGACAGCAGGCGCATCTGGCGCCCACAGATGTACCCACGAGATGATATTATTAGGAGCAATTCTTTACCTCCCATGGATGTGATGCACTCATCTGTCTATCAGACATCATTGCGTGAGAGATACAACTCTTTAGATGGGTATTACTCTGTGGCTTGTCAACCTCCAAACGAGCAGAGGACTGTGCCTTTACCAAGGGTAAGTGAGAGCCAGAAAGGGAGGGAAGTAGTCTTGGTTCTAAAGGTCATTACTGAAAAGTTAGTAAATAATTAGCATAGACCTCTTCTGCTTATTTGGGGTTACAGTGATCAAGACGTGACCTGGGCAAAGTTCTTGTTTTGTTTTTAACCTTAATAAAATGGGCTTGTAAAATAGACCACTCTGACCTGGATTAAGACCAGAGCCCCTCTGCCTCTTTAATTCCCATGCATGTTGCTTGAATTAATTACGTATTTAAGATTTGAGTTACTGTACATGGGCCAGGTTCTCCCCTAAATCCTTGTGAAATTCTTCTAGGAATATCGGTGGAAGGTTACAGACCCAAAGGAATTTGGGGGTCCAAGTGTGTCCCCTGCAAGTATTTACCTTCTGGTTAGAGTATGATAGGATATACAGTCCTATATTTATTATTGCTAGGAGCCTTGTGGTCATTTGAAGACTGGTTATGATGAGCAAATAAGACGGAAGCCAGAGCAATGGGCGCAGTACCACACACAGAAAACTCCTCTGGTATCGTCAACCCTTCCTATGGCAACACCATCTCCAACACCACCTTCTCCTCTCTTCAGTGTAGATTTCAGCACAGAGGTGGGAAGCCAAAGAACTTCTTTATTTTCCCTTCCTGTTTCTGTAAGATGCCATTTAATATTTCTAGTAAAGATTTTCTACCTGCCATCTATTGTTTATAAAACTAATCTTCTAGCAAAAAGAAAGCAATATCTAATAATGAATGCATTCAATCTGATGTTAAGGTGATGCTAAACATGACTGCGGAAGAAAGGTCAAGAAGTGAGGGGATTCAGTTTACCCTCACTAAAGGAAACGTAATTTTATTGAACTAGCTTTGTGAACTTCCAGGGTTTTGTAGAGGGAACAACAGTTGTTTTCCATTAAGGAGGACCTTCCCTTTTATGCTCCAAATGGCATTGTGACATGATGAGTAGGCTGAATCAAGCTGCAAATGCTTGTCAAGTCCCCAAGAATACATATCCCTTAGAAGTGGCAAAAGGCATTGGTAGAACACTCTGTACTTATGTGATAAGTTCTGTAAACAGGAATGGAAACTCAACAAATAGAAACAGTGTGGTTTTAAGAAAAAAAACAAACAAACAAACCTTGCCATACTTATTTTCTGTATGTGTAAACTGAATGCATCCAAGAAACTAGTTTGAGAACCACTGTGCCAAGCACTCTTTGCTGTGGTTTGACAGCTCCATTGATGATATTTGAGGTGTTAGACTGTGATTATTCAGAAAAGGTCTTGTAAGGTACTTGAAGTCTCTTATGGGTGCATTCAAGGTAGATCAGGATTTAGTCCTTTTCATCCAGGTTGGAGGGTTCTGACTCGTACTTCTATCTGCCACTGGCTTATACGTTACAGGAAAATGCATGGCTTCCTCTCAGTTTAATTACTATAGCTATTTGCCTGAAGAAAGCTGCCACTAACAAAGTGACACTGATTTCAGTCTCTCGTCTTGGCAGACCAGGCAGTTATTTGTAGTGGCAAAGCTTGCCGCCCTTTGACAGCTGTCAGCTGTACTGGTTTAAAATTTGCCTGAATGGGTTGTGTTGTCTCTGAGTCAAGTCTTGAATACGGCTAGAACTCCTTGATTGACTTTTGAGATAATTTAATTAAATAGCAGTAAATGTCTTATTTTAATACTGAATTCCCTGTTTTTATTATTCACTGCTTATTTATTCCCTTTTCTGTAGTTCTCAGAGAGTGTCAGTGACTTGAGTGGAACTAAATTTGAGGAAGACCATCTCTCTCACTATTCACCGTGGTCTTGTGGCACTATTGGCTCTTGTATAAATGCTATTGACTCAGAGCCCAAGGATGTGATTGCCAATTCAAATGCCGTGTTAATGGTAGGGGTTTTCTGCATGTTATCTCATTAGTACCTGCTGAAGTGTCTTCTGTTTAGTTAAACAAGCCTTTTTTTTTTTTTTTTTTTTTTTTTAAAGCTGATAGCTTCAATTCTTAATACTTTAAAATAGTTCTGCCCATTTGAAGTTGTCTGGAATATCTTTTCCCAGTTTTGTACATAAACAATGCATTTACTTCAGTGGCCATGAAAAAAATTCTCAGATGTCCCAGAGAACTATTATAGTAACAGATCTCTGTAAATCAAACTTGTAGCCAAAATATTTTGAGTAGGTGGTCTGTTAACTGATAAGACTTCATTAATTTTAAATGTGTTCTATGATTATTGGAGTAGGATAAACATTTTTGACTTACTAATTTTGTTTGTTTCTCTTCAGAGTTCTTTATAAATGTATGTGCGTGCACATATATCCTTACAATTTCTGAGGCATCTAAAACAGTCTCAGAATACGTTGCAATGGCAGGCTTGGCTGGTGAATACAGGGTTGCTGTGGCCAGTTCAGAGCAGGTGTTTCCATTGCAGAAACACGTTTCCTGTTAGTGCAATAGTTCATCCTGTATGAATGAATCACTGGCCTTTTCAGGATTCCAAGATTTGTTACATTGCCATTGTTTCAGAAAATCTTTACTTTGAAGTTAATCCCAAGAGCAATATACACAGAAAAGTTGAAATGCTGTGGACCCAGGATAATCAGCATGAACTTAATCTTTGGCTGCTATGTACCCACAGAGAATCTGTATGAACTATTTTCCTAGACTACACCTCTTACTTGGTTGGAAGGCATGTTCTCCTCTAATAAACAGTTTAATGCCAACAAATCTGTGAAAATAAAATACAACGTATGTTCTATCACCCAATTTTCATGAGAGGAAAAAAAAGCTAATTGAAAGACTTCAGGGAACAAAAACCACGTAGCATGAATCGTGGAATACAGCTTACGTTTGGAGGGGTGAGAGCCCATGCTTTTTGGAGACTTTCTACTATATAGTGTAGCAGGTTACCTTGATGTTCTATGAAAAAAGTGTAACCACATCTCATGCCAAGCCTTCTTTGATACCGCCTCCTTCAAGTATAGGAAAGGGTACTGAAGGACCTTAAAGCATACTGGAACTTTTTCTGCCTGGAAACACAAGCTTGGAAAAGCAAAATTATTTCTTCTAGCACTGGCAATAGCTTTCTCGTGGTCACTTTGCCATTAAAGGGCAATAGTTAATCATTGAGGCCCTTCTTGGCTCTCTAGCTGGACAGACTTTCAGCATTGTATTCAGCAGCAATAATCAGAAAGTTATGGGCCAGCTGAAGAATATGAATAACGTCAAATGAGTCGCTGTATCTTCTATCTCCTAAATATGTAGGATTTGGACAGCGGGGATGTTAAAAGGAGAGTGCATTTATTTGAAACTCAGAGAAGGGCAAAGGAAGAGGATCCTATAATCCCATTTAGCGATGGACCGATCATCTCCAAGTGGGGCGCAATCTCCAGGTCATCCCGCACGGGTTATCACACGACAGATCCTATTCAGGCCACTGCTTCCCAAGGAAGTGCTACTAAGCCCATCAGTGTATCAGGTATAAGTACAGGGTTCGTGTGACAGTACAACATACATCATGAGCATTTCATCCTGTTCATGCTTACTACAGCAATGAAGATGCAAAGAGCTAAAATACCTGTGTATCCTACTCTGAGAACAGAGAAGGTAATGGATGGTATCTTAATTTGTTACAGATTATGTCCCTTATGTCAGTGCTGTTGACTCAAGATGGAGTGCCTATGGCTCAGATTCTACTTCATCAGCACGTTATGCGGAACGGTATGGACTTTTTTTTTTTCTGTATTCTGTTAAAAGCATTTTCTTTAGCTTGCTGTGCTTCAAAATCCTGAATGTGGGGGGAAAACAAATCTGGAATTATTAATAGACTTTCTTAATTTGACGTAACAGATTTTTTCCTATCCAGCACAAAGCCTTGGAAAAACTAGGTTAAAACTTGTGTAGTCTTTAATACTTAATGCAGCTAATAATACACAATTACTAGCAATGTATCCCTTGAGAGACCTAATCAAAGAATTGGAGTCAGCCAGGCTGTCATGTCAAAATCTGCGATCTTGAGTAGTTTCTCTCAAGTTTTCTTGCCACATCTTACCCATATGTAAAATAAGTATGTTTGCTTTATATAATGCCTTGGGGTATTGTGAGGCCAAAGGAAGATGTAAAGCACATTATCTTAGTCACATAGTTTCTGTCCAAAAATCTAATATGATAGACTAATGAAGTTTATGGGGTCTTTGATTCGGAGAACTTGTCTTTAATTCCTAGTTTTGCCTTCTTTCTCCTAAAGGGACAGGTTCATAGTTACAGATTTGTCTGGTCACAGGAAGCATTCCAGCACTGGAGATCTATTGAGTATTGAATTACAGCAGGTAAGATCAGATATTATACTATGTGGTTTCTTTAATTAAAAAAAAGTGATTTAGTAAAGTGACTTTAAATGAATTTTCTTAGTGTAGCCTACAGAAAACAGTACTGTTGACAAAATTATCAATAAAGGTTAACTAGACGCTAGCACCACAACACTTAGCACCACAATGCATAAGGACTGGTAATACACGCTGTTCCATGGGCATCAGTAAGGCCATCTTTGGGAGAAAGTGGTGGTAGGCCTGATACACGTCAGCAAATGCAGAACAAAGTAAATGCTGTGCATTAAAGGAACACAGTTATCCGTTTAGCAAGAGAACTGTTCTTTTTGTAGGCTGGTTTATTTTGCCATTTGACGGTTTAAGTGTAGTTGTTGGTAACTGATATGTTTCTTTCTATAGGCCAAAAGTAACTCATTATTACTTCAGAGAGAGGCGAATGCACTAGCCATGCAACAGAAGTGGAATTCTCTAGATGAAGGCAGTCGTCTCACCTTAAATCTTTTAAGCAAGGAAATTGATTTGAGGAATGGTGAGGTAAAGAAAGGGGTAATTGGGATGAAACAAATCTTTGAGGTTTTTTGCATATACATAAGTGCATGCATTTTAATTAAGAGTTAAGACTCTTAGTTTTAATATTCTCAAATACTTATAACACATTCTGTGCAAGTTAAGTCACTGTTGTTGTTGCACCCAGTTACTTCCCTGAGATTGAGTAGGTGCACCTGCTATGCTGCTGCTCCAGTCATCCATCTACAAAACAGGAAGAATGTGACAATCCATTTTCATGCAATCATTACTCTTCATTCTACTTGTACATGTTATAAATCTAAACACTCTGCTAATGGACTCTACAGAAATTTCTACTTCAGTATTCATTTTATATCTCCGTTTTGGTACTTTAATGTGATTAGATTTAGCTTTGTAGCCTATGTTGTCTATGCCTAAAGTTCTGTTTGTGTCTCACTAGCTCTTTTGTATTGTAGAAACGTGTCCTAGAAATGCATCTTCTGTTTTCACTTTAATACTTGAGTGTTGTGTGAAGCAGGTGAAAAGCCAACTTGATATATTTTACAGAACATATTCTTTTTTTAGACTGATTATACTGAAGACTGTGCAGACACAAAGCCAGATCGAGACATCGAATTGGAGCTGTCAGCCCTTGATACAGATGAACCTGATGGGCAAGGTGAACAAATAGAAGTAAGTACAAAAACCTGTGTGTCTGAAGAGTTCACTGGGTCCTTTCATTAGTTATTAAAAAACTTATACAATTTCTTTGTGAATTAGTAGATTATGTTGATAGCAAGGCCATTTGGTTTTAGTCTTTGTAGTGACATCAAACATTTGCCTTATTTTAACACTAGGGGTCTCATACTTTTCATTCGGATACCTGGCGGTTAATACTACTGAAGCTAAAAACAGCTCACGGTTGTGTCCTTTGACATAGCTTTCAGCTTTCTGCTCTTTATCATTTGATAGCATTAGTAATGATGAGGAGTCCATTCCTTTCCCCTTCCCCTCCAATGCTGAAACTGTAGCTAAGAATGTTTTACATTCAAGTTTACGTTTTAAATGTGACCACTTAATGTAAACTTTGTGTTCAGCTGATGCTCACAGTGAAGTCATTTAAATTATTGTAGTTCAGTGTTCTTTTCTTTTCACTACTATTAAATTGTTTGTAGTTCTGTGCATCTGCCCCAGTTTATTCTATGCTATTTCCTCCTTTGCTGTGCAGTCATAAAACATTCTGATGTTCGTTCCAGGTATTAGGATCAGTTGTCCTTTTTTTTTTTTTTTTTAAAGCATCATACACTTAAAAGAAAGTAAGGTTCTTATTTGGAACATATTCCATAATACATTCCAATACTGGCTGCAGCTCCTTTGCTCTCCCTGTGCTGCATGATGCAGTACTGTAGCATGAGTTGCAAATCGCCATTACATGAATGGAAGGACCTTTAGCCTTTCCTCCACCTCTAATTATTGAAGCAGCTCTCATCCTCTTTATTGCCTCCTTTGTGTTTCATCTGATAAACCATTTTTTAGCGACTGATGTTTATACTACTCTTGTCATTCAATGCTGTCTTCAAATAATTAGTGTTTTTCTTTTTTCCTAAAGTAAACTGTGGTTAGGCATTCCAATAGTATGAAATAAAAATCAGGATTCTTATGATGAGACTCCCATTTCCGTCAGCTTTATGTGGTGGAACATTTAAGGAAAATTTCAAGCTGGTAATGACAGTATTGATGGACATTTCTCCTTTTCTCCCGTAGGAGATTCTGGATATACAGCTAGGTATTAGTTCTCAAGATGATCAGCTGCTCAATGGAACAACTGTAGAGAATGGGCATCCGCTAAAGCAGCACCAGAAAGAATCTATGGAACAGAAGAGACAAAGTTTAGGTGAAGACCTTGTGATTCTGTGAGTGTTAGACAAAACAGCAGTGTCTGCCAGTGTTAGACAAACAGCAGCATCAGGATAGTTGAAGCATGGTTGTTTAAGGATGAACTACGTACCTACTCAGACTTGGATTAGACATCTGCATTGTTGTAATTGTACATACTGAAACGTGTCATGGCTGTTAAAAATACCTTTCACTCAGTAAGCAAAAAATGCAAAAGTATTTTTATAGTTAACAGAAATTAAGAAAAACTTCAAAAGGTTAAATGTCGTACCCTTTGCACAAATCTCCATAGAGAGGTAGTTTTTAAAATACACTATTTTAGGTTTATATGTTCTGTAGTCTGTAATGTGTAATGCAGCTTTTGAAAATGAGGCAGACTGCATTTAACATCTTGAGCGTACCGTTCCATAGTAAGATGTTTAGCCTGTTGCTAAAAAATGAGTTTATGTCGGTATTTATTTAATGCACACAATTCAGTTCCGGATACTTGTGCATGTACTCGTTTAATATTTGTGTAACTTATTTTTCTCCTCAGGGAGGAGCAGAAAACAATCCTGCCCGTAACTTCTTGCTTCAGTCAGCCGATCACAACATCTGTTAGCAATGCAAGCTGCCTGCCCATCAGCACATCAGTCAGTGTTGGCAGCCTCATTTTGAAAACTGCTCACATTATGTCTGAGGATAAAAATGACTTTTTAAAGCCTGTTGCAAATGGCAGGATGGTTAACAGCTGAAAGGCATTCATCTTTCCAGCTTGTGACCACACCATGGAAGCATTTACACTAGCTTTTTATATATATAATATATATTATATAATGTATATTTTTTTTAAAAAAAATAATATTGGGGTCATGCATTTCCTGTGGACTCTTTGATACTTCAAGCCCCTCTCGCATTAGCATTCTGAAGAAAAAAAAAAAAACTTACTTTACTAGGGTAAGGCGTTCACTTTCCACAAATGAATGGAATTTGGACATTGTTTTACTTAAGCTTAAAGCAGCTTTTTATGAGTTTGTAGCAATCCGGTGCGGTATCTGAGCCATTCTTGTTTAAAATGGCTTCTGTAGAAAACTAACAACTCAGTTATTTAAACTAGCAGGATCCTACGATGATACATCTAGTGAAAGGAAGAACTAACTTATTTGTCTCTATTTTGTTTCATGAGAGAAGAACTCGTGTCTTGTTGCAGCTGCTTTTTCTTTAGTTGTGGAACTTTGCATGGAGTATTGTTTCCTGTTTGAAGACTGAGGGGCGGAGATTTGGACTTGAGACTTTTACAGGGTTAACACACCATTAGCTTTGCACTGCTATGTTATTTGCAGGTCTGTGGTGCAGTGCTTTGCTGCAGCTTTCTGTTTCATTTCTCCCCGCTCAATTTCTGCTTTAGTACTGTAGATACACATACACAGGCTACTTGTCCAGGTAAAGTTATCAGAAGTAAACCAAGTGCCTAAGTCCTCCAGCTAATGTACTAGGTATTGATTTCCCCAAGTTATACGTGAAACAATTTTCAACCATTTTGAGAGGTTATGCACTATGTAACAGCAATTTTGTGTTTTCTTTTTTTTTTTCCTTTTTTTATTAATAGTTCTCAACTTGGAGGTTATAGAATCCAGATGACTTGGCAAAAAGTATCAGGTGCTCTTGGCTTTCCTTTGAAAACCCTGTATGTAGTGTTTGCACTGACTAACAAGATGGTATTGCTGGTTTTTGTACTGTTTTGTTTTTAATTTAAACTAAATATTGGGAATTTAAGGTGGTTGTATTACCTTTTGTTAAATGTTGTTAATCATAATTTTGTATTCAGGTTTAATTTTTGCTTGTTCAGTGGCAACTTATTTTCAAAGACCCTGAAAATACAATAATATAGCATTATCTGACCTTGAGAGTACTGAAAAGTGTATGAATTTATGCCCTGTTAAGATGTGACTGAGAATCATATTAGACCTGTCAACTGAAAATTGCTTTTCATAAATACACATGAACTAGAGCCCTGGGCATATTTTTTTTGAGAAGCTTAAAAATCCACTTTTTTTTGGTTTTTTTGGAAAAGAAAGCAGGACTCTCCTTCCTGATGATTACTATCTTCTTGTTTGTCCTCTTACTTTTCTTTGTGACAAGTTTTACATTTTTTTTTTTTATGTTTTTATTAACTTCTGTGAAGTTGTTTACTCTGAAAATCGTACTGGAATATTTTAAGCCAAGCTGATCTTTCACCAGGTGTACTGCATGTAAGGGCTTTTCCTGCTAGCAAAACGCTTAAAGAGGATCATGTTACTGGTCGTCTGAGTTGTTATTTTACAAAATCACAGCTATGTGGTAGGGTAAGATTTTGATAACTGTTTTGTGCACGCTTCTGGGGGGTGGGGGTTAGCATTTCCCTGAGGGTTACTGATTAGACGAAGTAAATATTGGTGTTTGATATCTCTCCTAATGAACCTGTCCATGAAATAATTATGTTGTAAATATACCTGAAAATCCAAGGGTTAGTTTTGATATTCTGGTGTCAGTATGGAAGATCTTACACATCTATTTAATACTCAAATGTAAAGGAATGTATGTAGAAAAACAGTCAAGTAGTCTTTTCTTAGTTTCCTTTGGCTGTTGCTGTACCACCTCATAGCTAGGATTAGACTGATGCTTTGTTTCACTTGCAACTTGAAGTGAATGGATACAAGAACCAGACCACCTTTGTCACCTTAACTTATTTCCTATTGATGTTAACTTTAACTTAGAATGTTAGACGTAAATATGATTGTTGTATATTTTATACCAAGACCATTCTGTAAATACAAATTTATATTACTTTTGAAATGCTTCTGAGATACTATTATTTGCTGTACAATGTAATTCCAGAACAGATATGCAAACAAGTATGTCTCTTTCACGGATATTTAAACAGTGAGATCTTCCATGTTGAAGGTGATGTAATTTTTTTAAAAGATTTTTAAATTTTAAATTGCTATTTTGTTACAAAAATAGAGAAAATATAAAGGTTTGAGAAGTCCTTATTTGCCCTCAGGGAAAGAGCCCTCTGTGCACCAGAACTCCACAGAACATCTTCAGCATGATCTGAGGGTGAATATATACTACATAAATTGATTGTGTATTTACCTTAACTTTTTAATTTTAAAATTGCAATTTTAAAAACTTGGTTGTGCTCTGCTGGAGGGGGATTGGGATAAGCTGCTTACACACATTTGCCTGTTTGTCCAGTGAAATGACATAAGCCTAACATATTCCTGCCAACCATATTGGTGTATTTAAGAACAAATGTATCTATATACTCGTCTGCAGCGGGAGGTCCCATGATATAGCAGTTCTCTAGGATGACCATACACTTCATATGGCAAGTTGGTTCTTAACTGAGGCTAGAGGGTTTTTTAGTTGAACTTTTAATACATAGAATGACAGGCAAAAGAATTATTTGGGGGTTTTAACAGCACGCCAGCTTTGTCTTATGGTTTTAACACTGTGTGGGTTTTGCCATGAAACTATGCCCTCCAGTGCCCTGACAAGGAGAAGCTACAGGCGGGAACCTAGTTCTGGCTTTCTTCTTTGGTGAAGTATCAGCCCTTGACCCTATCCAACCAAGTATGTATTCATTTGTCTACTTGCAAATCAGGTGCCTTTGGGCTATGGAAGGGCTTATTTTCTGACACTGAGATATAGTGACTAATCTTTGTGTGTTAATAGCAGTGATTCCCATTTAGGTTTTGGCCTAACTTACCTGTGCTGTCAGAAAAAAGGCCCAGAGCAGATTGGGGAAAGAGATTGGCTCTTTTGCTTTGCTTGGACAAGCATTTTGGGTTGTTTTGGTTTGTTGGGGTTGTTTTGGGGTTTGTTTGTTTGGTTTTTTTTCCCCACTAGGGGTACAGCAGGGATTTCACATGCAAGAGATACAGGAATTATTAGTATCTAAGTTAATTGTGTTGCCTCACTACCTGGATTCATTCCTTGGTTTGCCTCATTTCCCACATAGGTCTTAATAGAGACTAATGCTTGTGCTGGGAGAATGCTTGTGTGAGAAAGTAATTATCTGTACATTCTTAACATATACTTACAGCAGAGTGATTGCCCTGCTACTGATATTTTGTTCCTGTAAACAGGTGACAAGAAATGAATCTTAGTGTTTATGCAGATTTTGCATTGTAGAATGTATACTAGACCCTTCAAAGGAAAGGTTAGACTCTTTGCAAAGCAAACTGGCGTTGGTTCTTGGTAGTCTAGTACAGGGACACTGAAGTTTGACATTTGATTTAGGAAAAAAAAAACATTGTATGCAGCTGATTATGTTAAATATGCTCTTAATTGCTCTTTGTAGAAGTCTAATTCGGAAGGTTTTAGTGCTTTGATAACACAGTTGAAATTTTAATTTATCCTGTACTCAAGAGCTGAATGCTGTTCTTGTATAATAGTGTACGAGGCTGGACGAGGTACAAAATAATGCACAGTGGTCAGAAACAGCTGAGGAAAGAACGCTTAAAATAACTTGATCTAAACTCAGAATAGTTCCAAACAGTGGTTTTGTTTGCTTTTTTTAAAGCACAAGGTGTCAAGTTGTACCTGTTGCTGTACATAAACACTGTATGCCAGCAGCTCCTTGGTCATGTTTGTGAACAGACTTTTCATTATTACGAGACTGTTATTAAAGGGAGATGTGGAATTTGAGTGTAACAAAATGAGAAATGATCGGATTATCTATAGTATGTAAAAGTCCATTCTTTATGTTGTAGTTTAATCCCTTTGTTAGGAAATTCCCTCTCATTGAGGGACCTCTTCTGCAAGCAGAACACAATAAATGTGCTTTTTGAAATGACCCGATTTCCCAGTACATATGAACAGCTGACTTTGGCAGTAGGCATCACCGTGTGTCTCTTTGCTGGCAAGGGAGCACGACAAGGAGAGAGAAAAAAAAAAAAACAACAAAAAAACCAAACCTGGTGAAACGAATCTGAATAATCAAAATGACCGATAGCTGAACGTAATACTAGACACCCCGTTATTTAAGAAGGATGCTTGTGGAAGCTTTTAATCACTCAAGATTTCGCTGTAAAAGCTGAAATAAAACCGAGCCTGGCTGCATTTATTTATTACTGCCAAAAGCCAAGGTCACTTGCACATAGCCCATCGATTTATCCAGAGTAGATCTCAGTTAATCCGAGGCATGGAAATGCATGCATTTTCTTAGCTGGGCAAACAAGTACATTATACGGTAGTTGTGATACAACACACGTGGCTTTTATTTGTACTGCACATACCCACTGTACAGCCACTCAGAAGTATTGTGGTTAGCTTGCAGCATCTGCTGTCCGCATTTATACTGTTTACTGCGTATTCTTTTCCCTGGAAGTTTTAAAGAAAATTTTTTTTTTCTTGTTGCATTGATTACATTTTATAAATTTGCTTAGCTGGAAAGTTTGGGAAAAGAGGCCTGTTTGTCAATTGTACAACCGATTGTGAAGCTCTAGTGTGAATATTTTTACGTCTGTATTAGACATTTTCTTTGCAAATCTATTGTTCGATTGAAATGTAAATGAAATAAAAGATGGTGTACACCCATCATGTATAAAGCAGGCACCATCGCTACGATGGATTTAATGCTCATTTTTATGGCGCATTCTCAGCTTCTATTTAAAACTATAATTTAAAAAAAAAAAAAAATCTGTAAATTGAAATGGGGATATATGGGGGAGTAAATTCTATTCCGTTTATTTCGGTTTTGAGTTCCCAATGGTAATGTTTCCCTTCGTGTTAGAAGTAGGGGGGCCCCGGCGGGGCGGTGCCGTGTGTGTTTGCTGTAGCACTGAAGTGAAGAGGTTTTAGCTTTGGCTGGTCACGGAGTAGAGCATCCTGGTTTTTCAGTGTTTTGAGAGACTTGATGGAAGAAGTTTGCAGTATTGACATGTATTTGCATGCACGAATAAAAAAATTATTTGTCCACCTTAATCGTCTCTCTGCCTTCTAGCGCGGAGCGGGGCGCTCGGTGCTGCGGGGGGGGGGGGGCGCCTCCTTCCCCCGCCCGTGCGGGTCCGCCCCTTCCCGTCGTGCCCCGCGCCGCCCAGCGGCAGACCCGGAAGGCGGCGGGAGCGGGTGAGGGGCCTTGGGGCCTGGGGCTCCCGTTGGGGCCTGGGTGGGCTCCAGGGCTGCGGGCGCGGCCTAGAGCGGCCGCGCGGCCTAGTGGGCCGGGCGGGGGGTGGGGAGAGGCGGTCGCTCCGCGGGAGGGGCGGTGGAGCGGGGCGGGGGGCTCGGCCGGGGAGCGGGGGCCCGGAGCGCTCGCTCGGAAAGGGCGAGCGCTCCGGGCCCCCGCTCCCCTGGCTGGGCTCGGCTCCGGGAAAGCGCCCTGTGGGGGCTCCGAGGAGTAGCCTCGGTAATCCCGGGCCTCCGCCTCCTCATCCGCTTAAGCTGGGTTTAACTCTTGCAGAACCTGCTGGCGGTTGGGCAGGAAGGCTCAAATCCCTTCGTTGCCCACACGGGGTGTCTTTGTCAAACGTACACTAACGGGGCTGACTTGCAGAGTCCTGCAGAATTGTCAGCCTGAACCAGCTGATTTGATTGAAATTGCTTTTTTTTTTTTTTTTAAATGAAATTTTTGTGATCGTTTAGATGTAGTTTGTGCATCACAGGTCCGCAGCCACGTATCTGGCCTTGGCAGCACTCCTTTCTACACCCTTTGCCCCTCACCCAGCAAAGAAGAGTAATTTTTGGGCATTTTGCATCTCCGTCAGGACGAGATCCGATCAGCAGCTCCTTTAGAGGATTGTGGTGGAAGGAGCCAGTGGAGAGAAAGCCCCAAACTCCGAAGGTGCTCCATGGTTCTTCACCTTTCCATTACTTGCAAACACCTGATCTTTCTGTTCCCCCGATGTGAGGGGCTTTCAAAGTCTGTAAATGCTGACTCTCAGTAGCTTCAGAGGGTGGATTCTGCTGCTGTTAGTTTCTATTTAGCAGAAGGTATTTTGGGTTAAAAAACTGTTTCAATCAAGAAGAGTGAGGATTTTTAGGATAGTTGCAATCACTCTGTCAGTGCAGCAGCACCTAATTTCAGCGTTGTCCATGCAAGCAGGATGCTGTTGACTTCTGCAGAGGTGGCTGATGTGGGCAGGTGAAAAGGTGACGGATATGAAGATCTTACTTTTCATGTTGTTTCTTAGCCTGGAAGTGACGGTCATGAGATTGTAGCACTGGCTGCACTATTTGTGTGTTCTGTCTCAATACTGAGAAAGTACATTTTCTGTGTTTAAGAGTAACCTTTTTTATTAGACAGCAAATGTGGTTACATTTTCTTTAAACTTTTCCTTGCATGTGTTATATTATTTAAATGTGCTGGGTTTCTGCAAAAGTTTTTTTTGAGATTGTCTTTGACGATTTGAATTAATATAATCTGAAATTTCTTCCAGGTTTTGATAGAAGCTTGTCTCTGAAAGACTGGAACGGCATAAAGGTCAGGACATTTTAATTTGATTAATTACATTGATCATTTTTCAGCTCAAATAAATCGTTGTTAAAATAATGCAGACAATTCTGGTTATATAAATTGCAATAACTGGGAAATCAACCTCATGGAGCTGAGTGAGACTGATAAGACTCCTGAATAATGGTTAGAAAATTCATTCTCCATGAATGAGAACACACATAAAGTGTTTCTGCACTAGTGAGCCTCAAAACAGTTCTGTCTATAAAGGTTTTTAACTGAAGTGAGTTTGAAATTGGGACGTAAGAATTAACTCACGTGACTGACTGCACCGTGGGCTGTCTGATGGCTGGCTGTAAACTGTTATGTGGCTAAAAAACTGCTCTGAGGAATTAAAGGACAATTGTTACGCATTTGAAGTGGTGTCTGATGCTGCATATTTGAATAAGGCATACATTCTCTATTTTGTTCATTTATTTTTTTAGAACATAATGACTACTTTGGATGATAAACTGCTTGGCGAGAAGCTCCAATATTATTACAGCAGTAGTGAGGGAGAGGATGAAGACAGTGAGAAAGAAGATAAAGAAGGGGAGAGCACCATTCCTGAAAGCGTTGGGGAAGTAGAGCTCAGCAGTGATGGCAGCGCAGTCAACACAGGTATCGGCACATTGGACTAATTGTTTTGTAAATACTTTGCTTATTGGAAGAATCTTGGGTTTTTCTAAAATTCATTTTTTGAAATGAAAGTGCTGGTTTTATGCAGAGTTGAGTCAGAGATCGATCATTTCCTGGCCGTTGTCTAACCTTATTTTTAATAGCCAGTTCTTTATTTTAATGTTTGACTTCTCCTCTGAGAGACTTCAGCATCATATCTAAAGCAGTTGGGCTTTGCCAAGTTGTACAGTTTGGTCGATAACACAGACATTTCTTTCCTATAACCTCACAGTTTTTAACCACTAACAGGCAGGTGCTGAACGAGCGTGTGAGGAATAGACAGAAAGTGGCCAGGCTTTCCCAAAATAACGTTCTCTACTGCCGCTGTCAGAGACACAGTACGAGTTCGTGTGGGTCGCTGGTGTGACCCAGAGGGGATTTCTTATGTCCTTATGAAAGACTGGCCCTCTGTGTTTTGTGGTCTCTATGAGAATGAGGAAAAGCCTTCTTCCTGCATGCGTTCACATAGAATCATAGAATCATTTAGGCTGGAAAAGACCTTTAAGATCATCAAGTCCAACCGTTAACCATTGATCTTTCACCCAAAGGAAGAGTTGGAAGAATTGTGGTACTAAAATGGCATGCTTAGAGAGGACCTGAAATCGTAACTCCAGTGGGCCCCAGCAGCACAGTAACCACAAGGTGCAGTCTGTGAGAACTAACACTGCTGTACGTCACAGAAGGAACTTCTGTACAAGAGCACTGGCAAACTTAGTTTCGCTTTCCCATCGTTATTTTTCTTCTTATGAAAAGCCATGCTAACAGTAGGGGAATTGGTGAGGGCTGGTGGTTCTGTTTCAGGAGCACAGGTGTTAATCTTTGGGACAATTATGAGAGTAGCCTGATTAGCTAAACTTTAATCTTCTTAGGGAAAAAAAAAAAATAGACACAAGCTCAAGGACGTGTAAAGGACAAGCTACTTCTTTTGTTTCATTTCAGCATTTTGCGCGGTATACAAGAAGCTTATGACAGGGACGCTATTTTACTGCTGACTTACAAATTACTACTTGAATTTTAAATGATAGCTGTCATTTTATTACCCTTTTATACAAAATGCCCACATACTTAATTTCAGGTCCCAAAGGAGTCATTAATGACTGGCGAAGATTTAAACAGCTGGAAACTGAACAGCGGCAGGAGCAGCGCAGAGAAATGGAACGGCTCATAAAGAAGTTATCTATGACATGCAGATCTCACTTAGATGAAGAGACTGATAAGCAGAAGCAGAAGGAGCTTCAGGATAAAATCAATGGAAAGGTAGCATGGCACAAAGGAATTAAAATGCCACTTAAATGTTTAACATTTTCAGTTTCCTCATTTGTGTATGTGAAGCAGATAGGAATCCTTGTTCTATCAGTAGATGGGGTGACGTTTCTCCCTAGGAAATCGGAACACAGCAGCTGTATAAGGGGTGCATTGTAACTGTATTTGCCAGGTGTTGTCAGGTTTAATTATTTTGCAGTTTAGTGGTATTCCAGTAGCATTGTGTTTGCCTGTGTTAAGAAATAAGCAATTTAGCTGCTACACCGAAGAAGTCCAAATCCTTTTCCCGCATTTCCCTTACCTGTTTCTCGAATAAGTCCACTTCAGGGGAGCAATAGGAAGAGTTATACAGCAAACCTATGAATGCTGCTCCCCTTGCCTGAAACAAGAGTGTAGGGGTTCATACTGATTTCATGTTTAGTAAGTGGATGTTGAGAATTTAGCTTTGACTTTCAGCTCCAAAGATAGAAGGCATTGGAAGCAGTGAATGGTTTTAATCAGCTGACCTGTGTAACTGTCTCTTACAGTTCTAGTCAGAGAAGTTACTAATTAGCAGACAGTGTGTCTGCTTTCAGATGATGAAAGTCGGCCGCACTGTCCTATACCTAGAGCGATGCAAATATGTTTAATGAAGCAAGTGAACAGGTACAAAACACAGAAAATCCTGATCATTTTAGTTCTACAGACAAGATAGCGCATTTGGTTGCCACGAAATGTTAACTGAAAAACACAACGAAAAAGCCAATGAAAAAGAAGCTAGGCTTAGGTCAGGCATGGTATCCAAATCACTGCTCATGGCGCGTAGCCACCATTAACCTGAATTAAAGTGGGAGCATGGAGCAGCCACTTGTGTTATTAGTGCAGCTTGTGGAAACTAGAATACCCAGGGCTGAAATCGCCGTTCCCACTGGACATGGTTTCTAATTGGATCAAAATGGAGTGTAATACAGAGCGTGCTTGAGCCTTCCTGGGTTGCACTTTGCTGTTATTAAAGATGAGTGACCCACATTAATCCTCTTGATTTAAATTCTCATTATGTAAGTGACCCATATGGTGATGCAGATCTTTTTTTCATGTGTCTTTGTGCGTGTTTTTTAGATGACGTTGCAAGAATATAACATGATGCACAATGATGAGGATGATGAGGAATTTTTACAGCGATACAGGAAGCAGCGAATGGAGGAGATGAGGCAGCAACTGTACAGCGGGCAGCAATTTAAACAGGTTTTTGAGATTACCAGTGGAGAAGCGTTTTTGGACACAGTTGATAAAGAGCATAAGAGCACGCTGATCATGATCCATATTTACGAAGATGATATCCCTGGCACCGAATCTCTGAACGGGTGTATGATCTGCCTGGCTGCAGAGTATCCAACAGTTAAATTTTGCAGAGTAAAGAGTTCGCTCATTGGTGCTAGCACTCGCTTTACTAATAATGCTCTGCCAGCTTTGCTGATCTATAAGGCAGGTGAGCTCATTGGCAATTTTGTGCGAATCACTGACCAGCTTGGAGAAGATTTTTTTGCTGTAGACCTGGAGGCTTTTCTGCAGGAATGTGGTTTGCTTCCGGAAAAAGACCTAGTGCTCCTGAATTCTATACATAATCCATCTGCATGTTACAGTGAAGACAGTGATCTGGAAATAGACTGAACCACTTACACCAAGGGGCCAGTAGGTGTAGCTGTACTGCGGGATGTTCTTGTGCCAGGGATTGTTCCCTTTCTTCCTTAGTGTGGACGTGTATTCTTCCCCTCCGTGCACTTTGACTTTTGCTTGTTAAAAATAGCATTAGGAATTCCTAACAGTTTTCTTAAATTAATTCAATAAAGTATGCACTGAAACAAGCTTGCTTTTATGCAATTCAAATGTATTTTACTGAACAGGAAGTTCTAATGCAATTCAGTAAGTGCAGGAGATTGTGTATTGTCATCCCTCTTCTCCAGATCACTTCGATTTTTTTAACATTTTGTTCTCAGATCAGCCATGGCTGGTCAGTCTCCTTACAGATTTCCTGAAGTGTATATGAATGCCAGTTGGTTCAAGATGTGGGCACCTACTCACTAAGATAAGAATTGAGACCACAAATGGAGAAATTTTTAAGCATTCCAGACTTAGTGACCTGGAGCTGAACTGCTGCCAGTTAACAGTGCAAGGTCCCGTCTTCCTTTCCCCAGTTTGCAGTCTCCTCCTTGAAAGCACCTTCTTGCTCTACCACTTGGCATCAGGTTTTTGTTCCTTTCTCACTTACAGATAACAACAGCCCCTGACTTCATCCTGAAAATTACTTTTCAGCTGGAGAGGGTGGTTCTTCCTTCAGCCTTGCCTGAGGCTTCAATGAGAAAACCTTTCAGTTACAGCTCTTAATACGTCCTTGGGTTTTAAAATACTCACCCTTAGAGTTCATAGTAGTCACTTCATCAGAAAATGATCTCTGCCTCTTAAGAAAGATACAAATTGCTCCAGCGTGTGTGCTGAATAGCATCAAGGAGAATTTTGTTGGCAAAATGCAGAATTAGGACTTGAATAACCTCAGAATTTCATCTCTCTCTAAAATTACTAAATGAGCGCTAAAGTTCATTTCTGTCTGGCTTCGTACTACCTGCCTCAGCTGGGTCATCAGGTGTGTTTTGAACATTAAGAACCCCTGGACCTGATGACTGGACAGCTTTGTAGGAGAGCAGCCCTGAGCCCAGAGCCAGGTCACCAATACAGGTGCTCGGTATCGGGCCCGTTTTTTCACAGCTGATTCCCTTCTCTGAAGCTCGGTATCCAGTTTCTGCACAGAGTGTTCAGCAGGATCAAAACGATTGCCACTGGCCTGGCTTTCCTCTCATGGCAGCTCTTTGGGAGCGTGTTTTTTGTACCATGCCTCAGTGGAGATCACGAACTGAAAAAAATGTTGTGGGGTGGGGGTGAAACCTTTGCGGAGACTGCAATTTTTCGCTCTGTCCTTTGTAAAAAAATAACAAATAACAAAGGCCTCCTTGAAAGCATCACTACAGCTGTTTCAGTTGCCCAGTGCCACGGATCTTAAAGCTCTCATCTTCCCCAAAACCACAGGGTGACTCCTGCTTCTGGACACGGAATAAAAGCCGTCCCACGCTGGCTGAGCCCACTTGTCTCTGTGAACGTTACTGCTACTGAATGCAGCAGCTGCCTGTTATGCTTCCCTCCTGCGTTGGTTTTGTCATTGCATTTGTCATTACCATTTGTCAGTGATTGCATTTTCATTAAGGTGTGTTTATTTATTTTGTTTGTGCTCCCTTCATAAATCAGATCATAATTTGGGGAAGTAGTTTTCAGGGTTTCTATTGCATTAAAGTTCACCCTGCCTCCAGCAAGTCTGGTGCTATGTAGCTGTGAGATAACCTGGCCAGCATTAGAGGCCATTAGCAATTTATAGCGCGTGCAAGCACAAAAACCTCCAATGATGCGGAGCGAGGTGAAGGCTTTACTGCCCAGATTGTGGTGGGGCTGAATTGCTCACGTGGTACCCGGCACAAGGGAGCACAGTGAATGGGTGCGCTCCGTCCTGGTCATGCTTGAATTGTCTTCTCCATCCTTAATCTGTTACTACAACATGTTTGCTTCCTCATGCATTACTTACTTTGCTTGTTATTTTTTAATTTTGAGGAAAGTAGACTTATCATTACCTAAATACATGACCCAATGTCATGCCATGTCTAACGATTAAATTAATTGCAAGTTTTCTGTAAGGCACTTTGGAACACCAGGAAGAAATGCAAATGTCTCTGTGTGAGCTCTGGGTTCTTAATAAGAATGGATCTTGGGATAGAAAAAGAAGAATCTGTAATTGTATCTATTTGAACTGTGTTTTAAAAAGTAGTTTAAGCAGAAAAATAATTTGTAATTAAAAATTACTGAATTGGCACAAATTGTAGCTGCTTTAAGGAAACTGGCAGAAATCCAGATTTTAAAATGTGGTAAGAGGTTATTTCTTTTCATCTCAGAACTGCAGGAAAAAAAAAAACCAAACATGAAAGTTATATGAAATTAAATCATCTAGCATGGATATCAGCACATTTAAGAAAAAACAATCAAAGTAGCTGTAATTTATATTCAGGATGAGATTGAGTGAAGTCTGTTGTGCAGACGGGGTGCGTATTAGCATCATAATAAAACCTGGCTTGGAGAGGGGGTCGGGGGAGAGCTGACTCCTTGAGTTGCTTTGAAGTTTTATTTTTATAAAGTGCTTTTTTTTTTTTTTTTTTTTTGCACCTATGGTAGCAAAACTGTAATAGGATCAAAACCTCTCCTGCTGCTGTGTGTCGGGTGGCCTGCAGCAAGGTGACTCCTGGTTATTAATCTCCAGTGCTCAGGTGTATGATAGATGGTTTACAGTGCCAACAGCCAAAAGGAAGAGAAAAAAGGTTTGAATGGAATTAATCATTGATCTGGAAGGACACAATAAGCACGAGGAGCGGGGGGTAGAGGGGAGATGTGCTGTAATGCTGCTGCTTGTTCTCAGCACAGGCAGCCCAAGCGTCAGCGGGGGGGGAGGCTGGTGGCCCTGCTGGTGCTGGGCGCCGCTGCTGATGCTTTGGCCACTCTTGAAGCTAAACCCAACTGCCCAGCTGCTGATCGTGTGCCCTAAAACCCAGCATTCTCAATGTGCGTTAAACAATGTAACAGCATAAAGCTGATTTAGAAAAGGTTAGTTACTAATTTGTAAGTGTCTGTCCCAGTCCATTCCATACAAATAAAAACTACAACTTGTACCAGCACCGTATCTGTAAGTGTTCCAGTCAAAGTGCTAAATTCTGCTCAATTTCTCTAATATTAGATGTGGTCCTGACCTGCAGGTTAAGAATCGGGGTGTATTTATAGACACACGTGGGGACTAAAGCGAAAATGAGATTGTACGAACACCTCCATAAAATAAAACTGTTTCAAAACATTCATCTTGGCATCGAGAGTGTTGGGTTTTGGGTTTGATCCGGGTGCCTCTCCTTCCCCCAAAGCCCCAAAGTCAGAACTTCATTTAAATAGATGCATTCCTACTAAATGGTGTGGGTTTGCATAAAAGGGTGCTTTTTAATTTTGTCAAAGATATTTCACCTATCTTTTCTGGCACAGCAGCTTCCCTGGTGCATAACGTGGTCCTTGGCCGAAGCCCGATGGATGGTGGCAGTGGGTTTTGGTACTGGGCCCTGGTACAGGTGCTGTGCTTTGGTACAGGGCTCTGGTGCGGCAGGTGGTAGAAATGAGTCAACGTGATGGCTGAAGGGGTTTTACCCTCAAATATTTTGTCACTAGACCTTCTCTTGCTTCAGCCAAGTGTTCTTTGTGCCGCTAGACACCAGCTGAAGTTAGGAGAGGGTGGAATTGCCCGGCCCCTCTCCCTGGCTGTTCTGGCCGGCCAGGCAGGCAGCCCCTGCCCGCAGGATAACGTCTCCCGCTTGTTTCTTCCCCCACCTCTCACCAGCAATTCCGCATCTGATGAAGTTGGTCTGGGTTACAAACATCACTCATGAAAGGCCAAGGGAGTCTGGAATCCTGGTGCAAAGCAACCGGAGGCACCTTGTCTCACCCTGGCAGAGCTGTGTGGGCATGGTTCATGCTTAACGTTTTTCAGAAGCAGTTCTGCCAGCATTTAAAGCCATAAATAAAAGCAAACTTTCTCAAATCTGTTACTTTCAACAGGACAAGAGAGCTCAGAAAGAAAGCAGCTGGTTCTGGAAAATAAGGTTGGTATTTATCACCTTTAAATGTTTTGAGACTAGCTGTATATTTACTATGACTATGTTTACACGAGTTGTGTATCTAAAATATCTAGTAGGTTAACACATGGTCAAGATCTAAGGAACAAGACTTCCTCCTGCTGAGATGTTACGTGCTCTGTCTTTGCTGTCTGCCCTTTCTTTGTCCCATTTTCCATCTGCTGCTTCTCCAGCATAGGACAAATGTGCAGAGGTGGCCCAGGTGGGTTTGGCTCTTCCTGCTGGTCGCTTGGGTTTGTGCCTCACCTTGGCTGCAGCTTGGTTTGGTTTGTGTGATCCACCCTTCAGATCAAGAAGGTACATGTACTGAGGCTAAGGCATCTCTGTGTCTGACTTTCATCTTTGAGAAGTACTATAAATAGGAGTTGAAAAAAACATTTGTTAGGTAATTTGTGTTGCCTCTGAGAAATGTTTTGCTTTGGAAAAAGCAGCCTACCGCAAAGAGGGCAGCCAGAAGTAAGGATTTTTACAGGAGGGTGTAATTCTGCATTGGGAGGGAGGAGTGTAAAATCACCCAAGTTTGTTTGCATTTAATGATCATCCAATACTGTCCTGGTTTCAGCTGGGACAGAGTTAATTTTCTTCCTAGCAGCTGGCACAGCGCCGTGTTTTGGATTTAGGATGAGAAGAATGTTGGTAACACCCTGATGGTTCATTGGTGCTGAGCAGGGCTTACACCAGGCAAGGACTTTTCAGCTTCCCCTGCTCTGCCTGGGGCACAAGGAGCTGGGAAGGGGCACAGCCAGTGTGGCTGACCCCAACTGGCCCAAGGGCTATTCCAGACCATATGGAGTCATGCCCAGTATAGAAACCGGGGGAAGCTGGCCGGGGGACAGCAATCACTGCTCGAGGATGGGATGGGCATCCATTGGTGGGCAGGTGGTGAGCAATTGCATTGTGCATCACTTGGTTTGTATATTCTGTACATTCTCTTACCATTTTTTGTATTATTCTTTTCCTCTGCTGTTTTATTAAACTGTCTTTATCTCAGCCCACAGGTTTCACCTTTTTTCCAATTCTCTCCCCCATCCCACGGAGCAGGGGGGATGAGCAAGCAGCTGTGTGGTGTTCAGCTGCCGGCCGGGTTAAATCACACAAATACAAACAGCAGAATTTGGCCACAGAATGCAAATGCACAAGGAAATGTAGGTGGCTGCTCAGAGAGGGCAGGAATGAAAGCCCAGGGTGAGCTTAACTCGGGCATTTAATCACGGTGCTGACCTGGGTGCCAGGCAATAAGGGACAAGATTTAGAAAAGAAAAGTTTATACGGATTTATTTTTGGCCTCCAACCCACCTCTTCTTTCTTAAAATGGTCAGCATATGCCTTTGTTGAAAATCCAAACAAATGTTCCTGCGCAATCGCTGGCGTGACGCACGCCGCAAAGGGGCCCGCTGGGGCAGGCTCAGGGCAGTCCGCGTGACACTCGGATGAGGGATTGCTTTTCCATTCAGCCTCAGGACCCCACTTATTTTTGCCACCTTTGGGTTTAGATGACTTTCCAGCATGGATCTTTACCGGGCGTGGGGCTGGAAGGGTGCAGGATGCCCGGAGAGCGCAACCCATGGGGCTGGGTTTGCATGAAAAAGCATCGCAGACCATTGGTCCTCCTTGTACTGTCCGCTCTGGTCAGTAATAACCTGGCCAGTGAATCCCCCCTTAAGAGGTCGCACAACTGCAGACAGATATTTTCATTGCTGGTGCTCGCACTGTACCAGCAAGCTACAGCTGGGCTCCTTGGAGAAGCTTGTCTAAGAAATCAGAGGACATCCTATGAGCCGTGTTTACCAAGAGCTCCAACAGAGGGTGGGTCAGGCGGCACTCGCCCCTGCGCCGTCCCCAGAGCTCGCAGTGGCGGCAGGCACTTGGTTGGGTGACGCTGGCAGATGCCTCGGACTAAACACCGCGTTTAGATGCAAACTGCTGTCTTCCACCTTGGAGGTGGCTGCGGCGTTGTGGTGGGCAAGGTGGTGGTGATGTGAGGGGTTTCTGCCAACTGCCACGGCTGAAAGCCTGGCAAAGAAAACGCAAGGGCTCGGCAGCGCTGGGCTGGGTGGGGGCTGTGGGTCCCTGAGCTCGCGGAGGAGGAGGTTTCAATAGCGTGTTGGATGCTGTGCCTGTGTCCTGGGCTGTGCCGTGTGGGAGCTGCTGGCACGGCTGGAAGAGATGCCAGGTTTGCCAGCGTTGGCCCAGCTGAGGTTGTTCCCGGTGAGACATTCCTCCCTGCAGGCAGAGCACCTAGGCAGCTCTCCGTGCGCCTGAGGGGCTGTCATACGCCTATCAGTTGGTACCAAACCAGTGCTGGAAGCCTTTGATAGCCACAAACAAAAGCAGGATGTTTGTGGTCTAACTGAAATGAGCCGAGCTTGTGCCTTTAGCCAGATGGTGAAGGATGCTGGAGGGTGGAGCAGCTCAGAGCAGGGCAAGGGCAGTCGCACGCACACTCTGGAGGTGAGCGCCGCTCGGCTGGAGACACGGGCACGCGGATCCCAGTGTGGGTTTGAGACATACTGACGATCTTTGGATGCTGTATTGCTCCCTGTTTGCTGCCGTTTGCCTTTTTCATGAGCGTTATGTTGCTGGCTGAGCGAGGGAAGCACAATGAGGGTCGTGGTCCTTGGGGGGGGTCACAGCACAGGGTACAGCCGGTGGTGGGGCAGACCCTGGGGGAGGGACCCCCACCATTGCCATGTAACCAGCTGTCGGTGGGTGTTGGTCATTTTGGTGCCTGGGCACAGCGTCACCGCTGCGCGCTGGCTTCCCACCCAGAGGGGAAGGGAAGGGGAAAGCTGGGGAGAGGGAACTGTGGGATGGGAAAGGGCTGTGTCCTGCTCTCAGCTTGCTGCTCGGCACTTCTGCACCCCTCAGGAGCCTCTCAGTGCCTGGTGGTGCTGCCCCCACCATCAGCCTGGGGTCGCCACGTGCTGGTCCCCAGCAGCGCAGGACGGCTGCGGAGGGCACAGGCAGGGCCGACCCGGGCGAGCACGCAGCAGGCAAACCTGCCCACTGTGCCTCGGTGAGCCAGACCTGCCTCTGCTTCCCCATCTGCCATAAGGTGATTAAAATCCAGATGATAGCCTGGTAAACCCATCTCATTTCTGAAGGGTTCAAGAGTGGAGTAAAAAGGCTCTTCCTTTGGGAGTCTTGACTTGCAGATGTTTCTTTGCCATGATGTCCTCCTAACGCGTCCCTGCCAAGGCGCCAGCTCCTTAAATCTTCCTGGTTTAAAATTCCTGTAACACCTCCCTATAATCAGTTTTATTATCTCCTGGCAGTGCCTCACAACCCCTGCTTAAGGAATTTGGCTCGTGACATACCTGGCTGATCAGGGATAAAAAAAACCAGCTGGTGCAACCAGAAATGATTGAAACTTCCAGGGCAGAAGGTGGGACATCACGGACTGTGGCTCCCCCCACAAATGGCCAACACCCCCACCCATCCTCATTCCCACCTAGGGAATGGCAGCAGAGAGTAGGGATGGGCTGTGCCTATCTGGATATATCTACCTGGAGATACCATGTCACGGCACCGGGTGGAAGTCCTGCAGGGACGGAGCAGGAGCCCAGGAGTGGTCCCCTCCACCAGCTCAGCACAGGGGAAAACCGCAGCCAACGGCTCTCTTACAGGGCCGTGGGGTGGTAGCCAGAGGGCAGCCATAACTCAAACCTCCACAGAGACTCGGGTCCAGAGACCCTCTTGCCGAGGCAATTCCTAAGGAATTCCTAAGGTCTCTCCGCTTATTTCTTCTGATGCAGTTGGCAGTGGCACAGCACACCACCAGTGACCACAGCCCGCTCTGGCTGCATGGCCCAGCTGTGCCCCAGCAGGGACCCCAGCCATCCAGCCACACTCCAGGGACTTCTCCTCTCCCCCAGCTCCTGCTGCCTCCCAAGCGTCCTGCCCTCCTGCAGGGCCTGCTGCTGGCCAGACAAAGCTTCAAAACTGGCTGGAGGAAATGAGAGGAGTTTTTAAAATCATTTATTATTGTACATGTCCCTTCTCCTGGAGGCGAACCGGGATCTGACAGTGACAGTGGCTGCCAGCTACTGCGTCGTTACGTCAGCGAGGGCTGACATCTGCATATGTTTCTAGAGCAGGACAGAAGTGGGCCCTGTGTGCCTTGGGGATGCCATTTGCTGAGCTATTAATGCAGGGAAGTGTGATGATCCCAGGATGAAAGAGACTTCATCGCTGTGTTTGCACAGAGCATCTTGCTCCGAGCAGCCCTGCTCAGGCGGCCAGCGGTGTGTGCTGGGGTCCCAGCAGGGGGTCTGATCTGATGCTTCTCTCCCGGTCTCCTCCCGCAGAGATTTTGCTTTGGTCCTTTCTTGGCTGTGTCTTGGCTACGTCTGTGTGCTGGGCAGGCTGGGGTGGGCAGTCCGGAGCGGCTGCAAGAGAAGCAAATCAGGGCAGGTTCTTACTGCAAGCTCGGCCACCGCTGGGCCAGTGTGAACACTTACGGCGTGTCCTCCCTCTGCATGCTGCCACCTGCCTCCTCTGCCTCCCTGGGGGAGCTCAGCGGCTTAACCGGGTGCAGCAGAGGAGGAAGGGCTGCGAGGGCTCCCCAGGCTCCTCTGTCCTGAGCGGGGAAAGCCTGCAGAAGAGGGGCTGCTGGTGGCCTGGTGCTGGAAAGCTGCAGGGATGGAGGGTGACAAAGCATGGGGGAGTCCAGAGCGTCCTGGAGAAGTGGGCATCCCTTGGGGAACCCCAAAGCTGGCTTAGTGCAAGGTATTCGCTAGCAAGAGAACTGGGTCTGTTGAGGACAGTGGTGGCAGCCACGCTCCTAAGGCGCTCATGCTTTTCACAGTGCTGGGTGGTACCAGCCTCTCCTCAAGGGCTGGTGTGCAGGATGCCCAGGGTGGGACCATCTTCTGTCCTGCTCCCGCTCCTGCTCCTGCTCCCGCTGCCGCTCCACACTGGGGTGGGCAGGTCCCTGCCACTCCCTGCGGGAAGGAATGGGACATTCAGCCCCAGGCCAGGAGCTTCGCTCAGCCAGCACCTGGGCAAGGACGGTCTCTACCTGGGCAGGCTGTCCTGGTGCTAGAGCTCAGTAGATGGTCCACCAGCCTTAGGGCTGCCGTTTTCCGCAGCATCTGGCACACGGAATGCCACGTATGGGCACTTCTTCACATTGAGGCACACCAGTTTCTCGAGTGATGCTGTCTTAACTATCTCAAAGCCAGTTGCTCCGCCAAATGTACTGGGTTTCCAGTACTCTGGGGAGCAGATGGGGTTTCCAAGAAGCCCCTTCAGGGAAAATGGAGCTCCTATCTCCACCATGCTTTCTCCAAAAATACCATTGGGCTGGGGTTTCTCAAGCAGCAAGCCCAGATAAAACTCCAGAGCATCAATGTCTCCATACAGCTCTTCCAGCTCTGCCGCTGTCTCTTCCTCTCCTGCATCAAGTGAACAAACAGAGTGCTTTAGCAAGGGAATTGCCCCCAGCAAGGACTGGCCTTGCTCTATGTAACAGGAACGTGGCAGCTCCTGCAACCCAGGCAGCGGGGAGCCCAGCTCCCAGGCCAGGCACTGCCCTCTGGACCGCTTGTCCAGCCTCGCAGGAGGAAGGACCCCTGCAACCAAGGCTCCAGCCCTGTCCACCCCAGCACGAGGGTCACCACCAGGCAAGGTTTGGGTGGGCAGGAGCGGCTGCTCCACTGGGCAAGCTCAGTGCGGGGGGGGGGGGGAAAGCTCATGGGCTCGTACCCCGCTGTGATCACAGAGCATCTGCACTGCCCCAGCAAAGCCCCGGGAGCTCCTGCGGCAGTGCTGCAGCCCTACCTGTTAGCTCCTGAAAGGTCTTGTAGGGCTTCATGCCAAACCTCTTCCGATACTCATTAAACGGCTGTAGCCTCAGCTGCCGGGATTCCTTAATGACCCCAACAGCCACTTTCAAGATGTTAGCATTGATGGTTTTTCCCCCACCGATCTGGAGGGCGAGAACACAAGGAGGAGCATGCATGAGGCATGGGGCAGCACCGACATCTGCTCCAGGGCAGCCCCGGCACAGCCCCACCACCCCACACTAAAGCATCCCTGTCCTGGGCATGGTGTTGGGGAGACCAGCACGTCATCGCAGCAGCGAGAAGAGGGGGAATCACTGGACATTGCCAAAAAAAAAGCTGTAGAGCAGCTTGGGTTAAAGCCGGTCCTGTTCTCAGGGTGTGTCAGGGAGCAGTGCAGGAGAAGCCCCAGATGGACGGTGACCCACTGGCCTGGGAGGAGGGGAGAGATTACAGGGTTTGGGGTCACAGGGGGAAGCCAAACACTCAAAGAGCAGCGGGTCTGCACCTCAGCCTTGCTGCTTTGCACAAGACAAGACCGTCAGAAATGTAGATGTAATCGCTTGGAAGAAAACATCCATGCGATGGCAGCAAAGAACAGTGCCAGACAAGCTGCTCCCCTGCCCAGGCTGCTCCAAAACCCTGGGGCGAGGAGATCCCAGCTTACCACAGGCTCCTGGCATCACCGAGATGTTTACTACAGAGCCCTGAGAAGAAGCAAATGGGGCTGCCAAGGCCCAGGCTCATTACAGAGCTTGCGGGGAGGACTCATGAGATGCACGTTAGGTGCTGCCCTGGGTAGAAGACTCTACGTGTAACGGCAACCACTGCCAAACGGGGAGGTTCAATACTGGTGCGCTACAGCAGTGCTCCAGGCACCGCAGGGACAGGCGATGCCTTGGACTGAAGCTTTGCATGGCGGAAGAGGAGCTCAAAACCCTCCTGCCACCCTGCAAGCCCCAGAGCTGGGCTCCACCACCCGACAGCACAGCAGCGTCTGCCTTCATGGCACCACGAGCATCTCTCCCGTGGTCCCACTGCCCTGGCGCCGGCAGGGAGAGGTGAGCAGGACCTTACCCTTCCTGCAATCTGCTTGGAAAAGGACTCCACCAGCGCCTCCACGCCATAGTCCATGAGCATGGAGGTGTTGTAGAGGAACTGCTCATAGCTGTACTCTTCCCCTTGGATGATGAAGGAGTCAGGCATCAGCCCATGCCAGTGATAGAGCTGGTTGAACTCCACCGCGATGCGATTCCGGTACTGGAACTGCGTCCCAAACAGCAGCTCGGGGTCGAACTTGAGGCTGAGGAAGTACCCGCTGAGATGCTGGACGTAGTCTTCAATGACGATCTTAATGGTCTCCCCTGAGCAGAAGGTGAGAGAAGCAGCCATCAGCCGCAGGAGCTCTGTACCCCGAGATGTCATCCATGTGCTACGGCAGCACGTCCCCGCACCCATCCACTGCCTGGGACCTTTCTGACTACAGGCTGGCTGGCTGGAAATTTTTCAGTGAATTATTTTTTCACCAGCAAAGGTCAGTCTGCCAAAAGCAAAATAGTTCCTGAGGAAGCTGACCTTGATACGAGATAACGTGATGGCATGGATCTCTCCTGGATTTTGGTCAAAAATGGCATTTCTTGAGATTATAGTAAATTTATAGTAATTTAATATATTATAATTTATATAATCAAAATGAAATAATTCAAAACTATGACAAAATTATTACAAATGAAATTTTTTGATGGACCAAAAACAATAATTTTCTATATGACCCAAAGCCAACAATCCCCAGAAGGCTGCCAGAGAAACTCCTCCAGCCTCTAAAGCCAGACTGGCCATCACCCTCAAGCGGAGACTGACCAGCGCCCAAGTCCTTGGGGCTTGCCCGGGGAGGTGGGACAGGGGGGTCCATGGTGCCTGTGCCCTGCGGCATCACCAGTCCTCACCGATGAGGATGAGACGAGCCGTCTGGAAGAGCTGCTCGTCGCTCCAGGTGGGATGCTCCCGTTTCAGTATGTCACAGACGCGGTTGTGCTCGCGCAGCCAGAGCGTGGTGTACATGCAGAGCCCCGGCAGCAGCCCAAACACCTCCTGCCCCATCGCCAGCTGCTTCTCCTTGGGAACGGCAGATGGGTAAACCATGTGGACCGGAGCATCAGTGACCATGGGGGGATACATCTCTCCATCCACCACCTTAGGGAGACAAGAATAGGATGGCAGAAAGGGAGCAGGGGAGAAAACCACGCTGGTGAAAGCCTGCCCAGCTGGGACCTCTGCCTCCCTATGTGCATCTTGGCCGCTCTCCTGCAAGTACTGAGGGGGAAAATCCCCCTCGCACTGCCCCAGCTGCAGGACACCTGCTGCCATCAGAACAGCTTCATCCCAAAGCTCATTCCCCTTTTCTGGCACCAGCAGGCACTGAGGGGGACCCTGGCAGTGCTCCACACAGGGCACCAGGGCTGGGGTCTCCTACAGGGCTGGGGGCTCCTGGTGCTCCTGGGAGTCTCTGGCCTAGCAGCTGCCAGAGGGACATGGGCTTCAAACCACCCTGGAGCACAGGGCAGAGACACGCTTCAGTCGTGCCGGGCAGTACCTGGAATTTCAGCTTCCCATCTCTGAAGAGTCGCAGCTGGTGCTGCCGCTGCAGGTTGTCCCCGTACAAGTGCCCGAGGTCCACCTGCCAAGAGAGCACGGCATCAAGGCTGCTCAGAAAGGCTCTGTGAGCCCCGGTCCCCCTCCTCGTTCCCCACACGCCCCTGTGCCCCCTGCTCTGGCACCCCTCACCCCATGCCCCAGCGCCTTGGTGAAGCCACGACCCATCTTCCCGGACGTCTTGAAGAACTGGTGGGTGAAATGCTGGGCGAAGAAGGCAAACATCAGGTTGGTGCCTTGGGGATCGGCTTCAAACTCCTGCCGTAGCAGGAACCTCTCTGCCAGGAGCTGGGGGTCGGGGAGATGCTGCTTCCCTGCGAAGGATGGAGGTTGAAGGCGGGTGCCCCATGCCGACCTGGCCAGGTACCGGTGCTGGCCACGGGGCTGTCAGCAAGCGCTGCCGTGCCTGCTGCAGCACCAGGCACCGACTTGTCTGCCCAGATGCCTTACACCCTGCTCACACAGGCTTCGACATGCCCCAACAGCTCAACCTGAGCCGCCCCAGCAGCGTTTTGGATGCCATCAGGCTCCTCCCACCCGCAGGGTCAGCTCGGGCAGGACAGCAGTGCCACACCGCATTGCCAGCAGTGCCTTGCAGGCACATCCATGGCAGCGGAAGCTTGGGCATGGGTGGGTGGGAAAGGCTGATGCTGCAGCAGGCACAGACCCGGCGTGCTGCTCCAGCAACTCAGCCCCACGCCCTGGGCCAGCCGCCTACCTTTGGTCCCCATGGGCGTCGGGCAGTTGTCCGGCACAGGCGGGAGGACACGGGTGTAATAGCTGACGTTGGCATAGGCCTCCCAGCTGATGTAGCCGTAGTCAGAGTTGAAGGTGGGGGGGCTGGGGATGAGATTGGCACGAACTGAAAGGAGAGATGGGGGTCACCACTGTGGGGTCCGGGGCACAGGGAAGCACCTCAGGGGCTCTGCCCCCAGCCCCTGCCTGCCCACGCTGCCAGACGCCCTCCCCTGCCCCCCCGGGAACCAGAAAGGTACCGGCAGCGGGGGCGTGTGGGCATCCTGGGCTCTGTTCCGAGCGTTTTAAGGCTGCAATTCCCCACAGAAGAGGAGGGCTCGTGCTAATGCACTTAGTGGATTCTTGGATGATGAATGAGATGACAATCACATAGAAATACTAAACCCAACAGCCGGAGCCTTGTGTACGCGTCGCTATGGCTCCAAGGCCCGCAACCTGAGTATTTATGCAAAGGGATGTGTGTGGGAACATGAGTAAGAAGGGCCAGCTCCGTATTTCCACAGGCTGCTTTCCACGCGCCTGCTGAGGAGCCCCTTGGCCCAGTGAGCAGGGCATGCCGAGAGCCGCTCGTGTTGCCCGGCCGGCGGGGGACCCACAGGCAGCCCAGCCTCACGATGCCCTGCGCCCCGCTGCTGCCCGGCTGGGCAGCCGCCCCCGGGCAGGGTGACAGGGTGATGGAGCGATGGGGTGACAACCTCCCTGGGTCTCCCGGTGAGATGACTCGAGCCTGATGCCCACCATGCCCACGGGAGCTGCTCAGCATCACTGCAGCCACGCCACACCCCCACCTCTGCTGATGCCCAGGGGGGTCCCCAAGTCCTGCTGCACCCCGAGACCCACTCCCACCCCTCACCTGTGAGCACCAGCCTCATGAGCGTGTCCCTGATGAAGGTGCTGTTGATAACGTTCCAAAACCACCTGAAGTGGGTCAGGATGAAGTGGTAGAAGGCAGGACTGGGCTTCAGCAGGTTGTGGAGGCGCGTCCAGAGCTCGGCTGGAGGAGAGAGACAGGCAAATCATTCGCCATGCTAACGAAGCCCGCTAACGGCCCCGGCCCACCCGCGCCATCACTGCTGGCGAGAGCGCGTGCTGCAGGCGCAGCGTGCCGCCCCAGGACCCGCGGGTGCTGGAGGTCCTCTGGGCGAGGGGGACTTACGGGAGGTACAGTTGGCCCCGAAGTATCCCGTCCGCGTGCAGTCACACTCATACCCGCCCAGGCCGACCCTCACGCACACCCCTTGGTGCTGGCAGGGGAAATAGCAACAAGGATTCACTGCAGGGAGAGAGAGAGGCATCACCATCCAGCCACCGTGTCACCGCGCCCGGTGGCTCCCTGCTCCTCACGGGGTGATGCTGCCCCGGCCAGAGCCGCGCCGGGCCCAGCTCAGGGGGGCGCACCCCAGGGGGTTCCCCCGAGACAAGGTGCAATTGCAGCCCCCGAGGCCGGTGTCAATGATGCGCGGCAGGGAGATGGCAGCCGTGCTGCAGGAGCCAGGCATGGCCCCGGCCATTGCAATATCAGGCTGGGGTAGGGATTACAGCTCAGCTTTTCTTTTACCTCCCTGGTGAGGTATTTCGGGCAGGAGCATCACTTCAGCACCGTCCCTCCCTCCTTGTGGCAGTTCGCCTCGTCTGAAACCAGTCCCTTACTGGGACTGCCAAAGGAACCGTCTGCACCCTGTGGCCACGCACTGAGGGGTGCTGCAAGCCCCGGCCCCAGCTCAGGCTGTGGCTGCTGGGGCCGTGCCCTGCCCGGTGCCCCATGCCACCATGGGGCCATGCCACAGTGGTCTCCTGCAGGTCCAGGGCCGTAGCCTTGTGCAGGGGGTGGGGGGGGGGGCTGCTGTGCCCCCGGAGCCCCAGTGTGGGATAAAGCAGTGCAAACACGGCACCGGTGTTAACAATAATGGCAATTGTCAGGGCTGAAGTTTGCTTTGGCAAGCGGCTCCTCCACTCTCGCCGTCCCGAGCGGATGAAGAAGGCCAACTGCTGGCCTCGCTCCCCCGGCTCCTGCCTGGCCCCTTCCTCTGCCGCCTTCGTGCCCCAGCCTGCAGACGCGAGATAAGGGCCCCTTCCCGCCCGTCCCACGGTGGCAGGATCCCACGGGACAGAGGGGGGACAGGAGCAGCACTGCCACCAACTTAGGTCGGTCCCCACAGACCCGGGATGGAGCCAGGAGAATAAAAGTGCCGAGAGACCTGACCTCTGGGAGTACACCCGGCTGAGGGTTTTGGTGTGCATCGGCAGAATGGCGGTCACCAGCCCCACTGGGACGCGCAGCACTCGGGGACAGGGGTGCCACCGACACAGTGCTCAGCTCTGGTGTCACCGGCTGTGGGGATGGGGAAGGGCAGCATGTCCTGAACACCAGCAGGGTCTGAGAGCCGTTCCCAGTGTGCCCAGCATCGTGGCTGGTGAAGGAAGGTCTCCCAGGTCCATCGGCTGCTCCACGTGGTCCGTGAGCTCACCAGACTCCCAACAGACCTGGTTCAGATTCTTCTGGAATTCAGGAACAGATTCCAATGCTGGGGTGGAGGGACAGGCACTCAGAATAGAAACCACATTTTTTCCATAGAAAATTGCAGCTAAAAGTTAACAGCTTTGAAAAATAAAGCTAATTTTGCAGAGTTGCTCAGTGTCCCAGCCAGCCACACACTTGGGGCAGGGCAGGGGCTGCCTGGGAGCCCGGGGCTTGGCTGACAGCTCTGCCCCAGCTGCGCTCAGCCCTGTGACCCCAAATCCCTCACATCATGGGGGCTGGCTTGCAGAGACACACTCAGCTCCCAGCTCTTCCGTCAGACTCCCTTTCATCTCATCTTTTCATGCACCCAGATGCCTTTACAGAGCTAGGCGGGAGGCAGCAGGCAGGTTCTTATTTATCTCAGACAAATTAAGGTCGGACCACCCGTTCAGTTTTTTGCAAGACGGGAACTTTTGCAAAGGGGGCTGCATGGCCGCGCAGCTGGAGCATCCTCTGGGCTACTCCTGCGTCAGTAGCACCGCACTCTGCTCTGCTGCAAACTTTGCAAGCGCCTAAGAGAGCAGTCCTATGCCATGCCTGGTGCAACCCAGGGGGATACAGGGCTGCTTGCAAGTGCTGCGGCCCCGGGGCCAGGAGGATGCTCCATGCCGCAGGTTCTGCCCCGTCTCTCCAGCTGACATGGGCAGTCAGGAGAAGTTCACTTTGCCAGGGCTCTCCCTGGCATGGGGCTCGATGGCATGTTGTGGCCGAGCACTCCTCCGAGGCGGGTTTGGCAGCATGCTGGGGTTGGCCTCCTCCCACAGTTCACAGCGGTGTCAGCGCCACGGGGTCCCGGAGGTGTGGTGGGAGCGGCATGTTCCAGCCAAAAGGGGGGGGGGGGGGGACAGAGCATGTCCTGGCCCATGACAGCAACCCCCTTACGTCCTTTTGGAGCCTCCCTCCTGCAGCGGCTCCGTGCCTCTCCCCACCCCGGCCAGGAATCCTGCACTGGCTCTGCCAGGATGGCTCCAGGTGTGGGAAAAGCTGCTGCCAGTCTCCGTGCTGGAGCACGGCCCCCTCCATGATGGCAGAGCTGGTGAACATTCTCCATCACCGCTGAAAAATGCCAGATTTTGGGGACAACATCCGCTCTGCAAACCACAGCCAAAGCAACCTGGGGTGAATCATGGCTGGGCTGGAGCTGGGCTTGCTCAATGGGACATTGCTCCGCAGCCGCAGGCTTTAAAGACGATGAAAAGCTCACGCACTTGTTTTTCTGATTCAGAGAGGTTTCCTCGGGCCCACGAGCCATTCGCAGCACATGCCGTGCAGCCAGATTGTCATCTGCAACCACTTCTGGCCAAAAGCATGCCAGGGCCGCAGCTGCACGTCATGTGGGGGTCGGCAATCCTCCCCCCTGCACCTGAGCCAGGCTGCTGGCCCCAAGGATTTGCTGTGGGTAGGTGGCCAGGCTGGCCGGAGGGGCTGATGCAGCCCCGGGGCTCTCGGTGCAGCAGCAGGCTTCCCCGTGCAGCTTGGCTTGAAGCTCTGTGAGCCCCGTTGCAGGGGGGCTATGCTGGGAGGAGGTGGTTGACCACAGGCTACGGAAACGGGCATGAATCAGAAATGGCTCTGCCAGAGGTCCCTGCCTGCCCTTGCTCAGCAGGGTCCATGCCTCACCTGCCCCATGGTCGGAGCTGGGGCACACGGTGATGTCCAGGTGCTGCTGCACCTCCCGTTTGCCAGCAGGTGAAACTGTGAGCTGTGGAATGGCTGTGGAGAGGACGGTCAGGTTTATTTTGCAAGAACACTTGTACAAAACTACACCTCTGAAGGCAAGCCAGCAGCCAAGGGCAGTAACTGCCAGAGAAAACACAGAAACACTATGGGACCGGCTTGGCTCTGCTCGCAGCCAGAGGAGAAGTCTACAGAGAGCAAACATCATGGATCAGAGCCAAGTTGCAACCTACAAGGAATGAAGTAGAAGTGCCCTAAGCAGCAAACACCCAAGGGAGGAGATCCCAGCCTCAGCCCAGTATCCTGTTATTTGGTCTTCAAGAGCAGATCCGAGGGCTAGATTAGGGCTGTGGTCCTGGTGCAGTGCTGGGGAGGAGCAGGAGCCTGGCCGCTCTGCTGGCAGCACCGTGGGGCACAGCACAGTTCCCCTAATTCCTCAATCAGATGTCTCCCTCCCTAATTAAGGCTTGGAAGAGAGCCGTCCTTACATGTATATCCCAGGTATCTTTTTTTTTTCCCCCCACGTAGTGAAATTTGCTTTGATCGTGGCGTGCAGCAGGCAGCTCTGGGGATTGCTCATGACTGCATCATCCCAGTGTGCGTCTGTCCCAGCTGCTTCGGGCATGTGGGTTCCCAGTGGGTCCCCAGGCCCTGTCCTGTGCCAGCAGGACACACAGATGCTGCTCCCAGCTGTCCTCAACCTCCAGGAGGAGCTTCTCAGGGAGATGAGACCCATGATGGGAGATGGCCAAGCCAGAGGAGGAACTGCACAGAGGCTGTCCCTTGCCTGTCCCCACCACCTGGGGTCCAGCCCAGTGGGTGACAGCCAGATCCATCCCATGGGGTCCCTGCTTTCATGCAGATGTGCTGATAGGCCCCACAGCGGGGTGCCTGCTGCCTCCCCAGCACCAGCCCTCCTCCTCCGCTCGCTCCTGCTGCTCCTGCTCTGACCCAGCAGCCTGAGCCTGAGAAGGGGGGGGGCCCCCCCCCCAGTGGGTGGATCTGCCGCCTCCTGCTGGGTTGCACCCCGACTCCTGGAGTGCCCCGCAGGGCAGGCACGGCCACCCTCTGCACAGGCACAGCCATGGGGCCTCAAAGCGCTGCAACCCTGGGTTGCGTTTCCCTTTTGGACACATACGCTGCTGAAACAGGGAAGTCACCACCTCGGGGCCACTGGTTTTGCACAGGACCAGCTGCTCCAGCACAGAGAAGTCCCTCCTCTCCCAGCGGGATGGCTTCAGGGAGAGGGCACAGGCAGGGGGAAGGACAACATGCCCCACTCTGGCACCCCAAACCTGCTTGGTTTGGGTCACTTCTCCCACAGTCCTGCTTCCCCTGCAATGGGGGGTGCCTGCTCAGCTCTGCATGCCCAGCCTGTGCATATTTTGGGGGTTCTCAGGTTTGGGCATGTCGCTTCCCACAGCAGCAGATAACCTGGGCAGGCTGCTGGTGACAGGGTCACCATCAGCACCGTTTGCAACACAGGCGGCCGGAGCCCCGCTGAGGGATGCAGCCCACGTGCCTGGGCTGGTTTTACTGAAAACGTTATTTTAGCGAGGAACCGTAAAACCTGAAAAGTGCCACGAGCTTCACGTGTTTTTCTGCAGGGAGGAAGGTCATTTCACGGAAGAGGGACTGGAGTCAATGCCCCATTAAGGACCTGGAGGGTACTGCACTGTAGGGGCTGGGGATGGAGCTGATGGGATTCATGATGTGGTTTTATTTCGCAACATGGATGCCTGCCATGAGCAGCGTTACTCCTCGACACCCCCAGGTGCATGGGCAGCCCGAGCCCACTGCGGCTGTGCCAGCATGCAGTGAAATGCTGTGGCACATGGGCACGGGAACGAAATGATGGCTCAGGCCACTGGAGCAGTCCCTGCTGCTCCCAGACCTCCATCCTCACCCCCAAACTGCAGTTTTACCTGGTATGTGTTTGGGGAAAGCTGGGAAGGGCCCTGGCTGCCAGCGTTCACAGCTATTGCTGGGAGGCTGCAGGGAGCAGCTGGGTGCTGCCTCTCAGCCTGGTGGTGGGGCCACCCTGGGGTGGCCAGGGTCCCATCCTGGCCCAGGGGCTCACGGGAAGGCAGTGGGCTTGGCGGGAGCCCAGACCCATTGTGCGGCCACGGCCACGCTCGGGCCAGCGACGGCTCCTCCGGCCCCCGTGTGTGGTCCCCACAGGGCCCCAGCGGGAGGCAGAGGGGAAGTTTGTTTTTCATGGGCGATTTTGGCCTCCGGTCAGGCGTAACGGGCCAAACCCTGCAGCGCCGGGTGCTGCGGGGACTCTGCCTCAGGCGGTGCCCTCGGGGCTCCCGGCCGGTGGTGCCTGTCCTGCCCTGCTGTCCTGCTGTCCTGCCCTCCTCTCCGGGGCTGCCGCTGCGGCCCCACGGCCGTGTCCGGGCAGCGGCGCGGCGAGGACCGGCCCGGGGCGATGGGCGCGATCCCGTCCCCGGGGACCCGGCGGAGCGCGGACCCGTCCCGCAGCAAACGCCCCGACCTCTCCCGGTGCCCCGACGGTCCCGCGTCCCCTGCGCCTCCGGGGCCGGGCCCCCGGTACCGGACCCTCCGGGACCAGGTCCCCCCACATCTCCCGGTACCGGCTCCTCTGGGACCACGTCCCCCCACATCTCCCGGTACCGGCTCCCCGGGGGCAGGGTCCCCCCTCACTCCCCGGGTCCCCCCGATGCCGGATTCCCCCCCGATGCGGGATGTCGCCGCTCCCCCGGGTCTCCTTCCCTCCCTCCCTGCCGGTGCCGGCCCCCGCCCCTCGTACCGGAGCCGTCGGTCGCGGCGGTCCCGGCGGCGCAGAGCAGCACGGCGTGGGCGAGCAGCAGCCGCAGCCCGGCCCGGCGCAGCCCCGCAGCCGGCGGGGCCCGAGCCCGGCACCCACCGCCCATGGCGAGAGGCAGCTCCGCCGCGTCCCGCCGCCGCTCCCGGCCCGGCCCCGCCGCCCCCGCCCCCGCCGCGCCTCCGCCCGCCCCCGACGGGACGGGGCCGCCTCCGACAGCCCGGCCCGCCGGGGGGGCTGCCCCGGCCCGCGCACCCCTCCCGGGGTCCCCGCCGCCACCCCTGGGTCCCCGGCATCCCTAGCCCATGCACTGGTCCCCACGCCCCCCGAATCCCCACGCCACATCCCCCAGCACCCCATGTCCATGTCCTGGTCCCCATGTCCCCTAGCATCCCTATGCCCATGCGCTGGTCCCCATGTCCCCACAAGCCCCCTGCCTGGGTCCCCATGCCCTGGGTCACCCTGTGACAGCTCAGGCAGCAGCACCATCCCCACAGCATGGCCACGGGCTGTGTGCCCGGCTCAGATCCCTCTGACCCCACGGCAGGAGGCTGCCCTGGCAGCACTGCCCGGCTGGCACCAGGAGCCAGACTGCCCACAGCTGCCAACAGCCAGAAAAGCTGAGTTTATCAGTGAAACCATCGCTGGGTGTTTCCTGCCTGGGCACTTTGCCCCCCCAGCGCCAGCCTGCTGACAATGGGGACAGGATCAGGCCAGCCCAGCCCAGGCAGGCACCAGCCACCCCACAGGGGAACGTGTCTGGCTGGGAGAGGCTCTGCCTGTGGCTGGAGTGGGAGAGAGCACAATGGGCTGCAGACCTTGCTGGGCCAGCCTCAGGGATGTCCCTGAGCCTGGTGGCACCCAGCGCGCAGGGGCTGTGGCTGCGGGTGCTCTCCATCTCCCGTGCTGCTCTGCAGCAGTGGCGGAGACCCTGGCATGGGCCTGGGTGTGTTTCAAGATTATCTCGGGTTTTGCTGTCACCTCCTTGCAGAGCGGCAGGAAGCCCCAGCAGGGCCGGGGGGTTGTGCGGTTCCTGCACGGTTCCTGCACGGTTCCTGCACAGTTCCTGCACTTGGCGTGGAAAGCAGCTGTGCAGTGGGGATGGAGCAGGAGCGGTGCTGTGGGAGTGGGGCTGTGGGGCTTTGCTGGGTTTCAGCAGCGGGGAGCAAGGGTCCCTGCAGGGGGAGCGGCACAGGTGTCCAAAAATGAACAAGGCCCTTGGATCCAGCTTCAGTGGGAAAATGCATCAGCCATGATGCAAACATGAGCTCAGCGGGCTCTCGATGTGCTCTCGTAGGGTGGGGACACCGGCTGCCTCCCAGTGACAAATACGTACTGGAAACTAGGGGCAGGTTTTGCTGTTTGTGTGCAGTTGGTACGGTCAGCGTGTGCTGGGGCCAGGGCTGCTCCTGCCTGCTGCGAGCCTGCCTGCGGGCAGCACCGTCTCACTGGGCTCTGCATGCCCAGCCGCTCGCCCCGTCCTCTGGCCTCTGAGCCAAAGAGCAGCCGAGCTGCCTGTGGATGGCCACCAAATATAAAGCCATGGCAGGCTGGCGGTTCAGCGCAGAGGGACAGATTTTGGCAGGGTGTTGGGGTGGCTTCAGTAGGAGCACGGGGAGATGGTGTCAGAGATTCGCCCAGGTGCTGCCCTGTCCCCCCCGCCCTGCGCCTGTGCGCTCCTGGGCTGCAGGAGTGGGGCAGCTCTGGGTCTCACCCTCCGCTGCTGCCACCAGGCCCACGGTGCCACAGCCCCACAGACAGCGGAGTGGTTTACCCTGCGGGTGTGTATTTTTCCCCTATGTCCCCACAGGCAGCACTGCCAGCCATGGCTCTGGCCTTTCCCCCTCCCACCCTGCACCCAACACCGGGTGCTGTTGACCGCAGCACGTGGGACCTGGCAGAGCCTGACTGCAGTCAGAGCCTGGCAGTCCCTGGGGATGTCCCAGCTCCGGGAGCTCTCCCGACCACTCGCAGCTCTGCTACTTTCCCTCTCGTCAGGTTTTAATAATCATTCACTTGCACAATATGGGAAATGGTTGCAACAGCCGCAAGGCTGGCTGTCTCACCAGGGCCGCTGAGGGGCTTGCCATAGAGGGGCTGTCCCCGAGCTGCTGGGTGAGGGAGGGGGCTGCTGCCAGCAGCTGCAGGGCTGGGGATGGCCCTACTGTCCTGTGCACGCCCACCACTCCTGGCATCTCAGCCGGTACCCAGACTCCTCACTCCAGGCGCTTGGTGCCACGCCAGGCTGCTCAGCACAAGCCCATCAATCAGCTACTGACCTCCCCGCTGCCGGTCCCGGCTGCCAACAAACCTCCCTGTTTCCCCTTCGTGGTGGCTGGCTGGCTGAGCTGCAACCCAGGATGTCTGTCCTCATGTCCCAGGATTGGAGCCAGCCTGGGTCCCCAGATGAGTCCCTGTCCCCAGCCCAGGGCAAGGGCGAGTGGTGCTGCCTGGGCATCGTGGTGGGGCTGCAGCCTCACAGCCTCCCTTGGCGTGAGCACAAGGCCAGGGCCAACTGGGGCACAGAGGGCACATCCATGGGTTTGCCACGGGCTAGGCAATGCAGGCACTGCATCTGGCCAGCAAACATCCCAACAACGCTCTGTAGCAGCAAGGGGAAGCTCCAGCGCGGTGCTGCCGAGCCCCACGTGTCCATGGTCCTGGGGGAAGTCAGGAGCAAAGCAGACAAGTAGAAAGGTTTCCTTTGGCCTGATGAACCTCCTTGGAGGGGCCAGGGAGGCTCTCGTGGGGCAGCGGCCACTGCCTCTGCAGCACGTGCAGCGTGGGAGGAAGCGGCCGCTGGGCCGGTGCCAGTGCAGGGAAGCACCGAGCCGAGCCTGTTGGGTGCTGGCACCGCTCATTATGGCAGCTGGCCCCGGCCGGGAGCACAGGCGCCGCAGGGCCAAGCAGCACACAGGCCATCAATGGGCCAAGGTCCAGCTGGATCTGGCAGCTCACTGGAGACTTCCCCCCTCCTCCCCGAGGAGGAGGCTCTGCCCTCAGTCATCCTGGTGCAGAAATAAGCAGGGCTGGGGGGGGAGGCAAGTGGCATGAGGGGTCTCCCCCAGCCTCTTGACCCCAGACCACAGCCTTGTGTGTGGCCCCGCTGTCGTCAGTCATGGAACCGGAGATGGAGCGTGCGAGTTCCCAAAGTGCACGAACAGCCCGGAGTCTGCACTGGGAAAATAAACTCACACAAGTGGCTTCAGGAAGAGCAAGAGCCTCCCCGGGGCGGGTGGGTGCGGGGCTGAGGGGGGTGTGGGGATGGGTGGTGGCTGCTCCTCCGAGCACAGGACAGCAGCGGGGACGTGGCCTTGCTGTGGCTCCTGGGAGTGCTCCTTGCTGACCAGCTGCCAGTGGGACACGGCGGCAGGATGGACGGCCGTGTGGCAGAGGCAGCCTGGGGTGGTTGGGCTCTGGCTGGAGGGTTTCAGCCCTGAGCACCCAAAACCTTCTCAGAGGTTGCCGAAGCAGTTCCTGATGCCCCAAGGTCCTCCCCTCTCCTCCCCTGTGGTGCCGGGGCCTCGCCATGCCTCGTGCCGTGCTCTTGTCTGGCTCCTCTCAGCCGGCCCCGTGCCGCTCTCACGCTGCTCTTCTGCTTTTCGCAGCAGCGGCCACGGGGGTCACGGCTGCGGCTTCGCCCCTTTTCCTCCCGTGGCTTCCCTCCTCCATCCGGAGGCATCGTTGGAGTTTTGCTTCCTATTTCTTTCCCCCCAGCACAGGGGGGGACGCAACCGTGGCTCCAGCTGTCCCGGCACTGTTGGCACTGCCCTGGTGACATGCCAGCACCGGAGCTCAGCCTCTGCCGAGGGGCAGCAGCGGAGCAGGATGGGTGCGGGAGCTGCCACGGCAGTCCTGCTTCCATCTGCACCGGGGTGACGGCCCCGGCAGCGGGTGCCCCAGGACGGGGGGTGGTTTTGGACGCAGGAGGCTGCCATCCGCGGGTGCAGCAGCTCTGCCCGCGCCGTGCGAGGCTGGGGACGCCGGGGGGGGGGGGGCACCGCCGCGGCGTGACCGCCCCCGGGCGCATCCCGGGCGCATCCCGGGCGCATCCCGGGGCAGGGGGCGGCAAGGCCCCGGTGCCGATGGAGAAGCCGGCGGGGCTACGGGCGCCGGGGCTGCCGGCCGCGTCCTCCCGTGGGGGAAAACCCCCCCCCCCGGAGAGCGCCGCCGGGGTGGGACAGCGGGAGCCCAGAGCCCGCGGCGGGTCGGCACCCAAACCCCTGCCCGCCCCGACCGCCCGGGGGGCTGGGGGGACACCCCGAAAGTGGCCCCGTGGTGCGGGCGTGGACCCTGCCCGAGCCCCCCGCGGGGAGCGGAGCCATGGGGCAGCGGTGCAGGGGCACCCCCGTGCCCCCCGCTCCCTGGGCGAAGCGTGTCCCTCTGATCCCAGGGGATCTGCGTGGCCCATGGAGCATCCCCAGGACCGCCCCATCCTTGCACATCCCTGAGAGGCTCCTTGGGTGGGATGTGGCTCGGGCGTGTGGACCCTTGACCTTGGGCTGCAGGGGCTGGGCAGAGAACAAGGAAGCCAAAACTCCCGTTTTTCTAGCTTAAGGTTAAGAGGTGACTGGTGCTGAGTCCCCCACGGGGAAAATCCCGACAGCCTCAGGTGCTTCAGTCCAGCACAACGGCGCAGCAGATGCTGGTGACTGGAGACCCCTCACAGGGCATCGGTCTGGTCTGGTTCACCCCACACAGGGCTCAAGGGGGGCTGTGGGGGGCACAGTGCCAAGCGGGGCAGCAGTGGGGCAGCCCGGAGAGCAAAGCTGTCCCGGATGGCTGAGCAGGACTGGCAACCCCTTCCCCAGCCCCGCCGGGCTTGACGGCAGAGGACCCAGCATTTCCTCCACGCGGGGAGCTGACAGATGCTGTTTGGGGGGCTACAAATCAGAGCTGAAAAACTGGGGCTGGACAGGCTGTCTGGGAACTCGTAACCTGAGCCCCAGGAAAGGAGGACTCAGGAAAGCGCTTTCAGCAATCATATTCATCATCTTCAGCTCAGACTCATTAGGCTCGCAGAGCCCAGCCCCGCCACTACCAACGCCTCCCGCACGCAGATAGAGCCGCCGGCTCAGACAAATAAATGCTTCCAGCTTCCCGGTGGATGCGGCAGGTCAGGGAGCATCTGATGCCAATTACCTGTGGTGTAGGGTTCCCTGGCTGCGCTTGCTGGCACCGCACAGTGAGGCAGCTCCCGCGCTCCAGCCCTCCCGCCCGGGTCTACCCTGGCCACAGTGGTGCTCAGCCCCTCCAGTTCAGAGTGGCCCCATGGATCACCCTCTGCTCCCCATGCCAGGAGCCATGGGGGAGGCCAAGAGGGGAGAGTTTTAGTCTCCCATCACGGGGGGAAGATCAGGCATGGGGCTAAGGCTGGAGACCTGTCCCGGCTGGTGCAGCAGGTTTGGAGCCATCTGGGTGGGAAGCCTGTTGGGGCTGCGCATCCCCACGTGACACCATGCGGATACCCTGCACCCTGCTGTGCCCACTGCGTGTGGGTCCCAGTGACCCAACTGCCCAGGGACATCCCTGGGGCACCACATCCCCATCTCAGGGTCTGAGCAGAGAGAAGCCATGGGAATCCCCATCGGGTTGAGGTCCAAAATTACAACAGAACCCTAATGGAGATCCCTGGATGGGGCTGGGAAGGGACTCCAGGGTCCAGGCACCCACCCCAAGTGGTGATGGCAGCCAGCAGAGCCATGCAGCTTTGCTGAGCGATGCAGTGAAATGGGCACAGGCGGCTCCACTCGCCCGATGTTTCTTCAGGGCAACTGCATGTTTCCACTTCTCTGGGCTCAGGCCAGCCTGGATGTCCCTAATTGCCCAAAGGTCGGCATCCCCGAGCCCAGGGCCACGTGTCGGAGGGACCCTGGGCAGGAACCTGACACGGACTCAAGTCATTCGGGATCAACGCTGGGGGCCAGGAAATTGCAACGGACATGAACCTAAATATGCTGCATGTCCCCCCAGGTAATCAGGGGCTGGGCCAGATTCCGGCTGACAGCTTAAATGCCTTAATTCCTTGGCCGCTGCAGTTCGAGGGGGTCCCGTGTGCTGTGGGCTTCTCCCAAACGGTCTCTGAGCTGGAGATTTGTCTCTAATTGGAGGCATGTTGCATTCCCCTGAAAGTAGCCAGGTCCCACTGGAGGGGGACTGCGGGAAGGCAGCAATTTCCCTTATGGAATTATTTACCTGATTAGAGAGTTTATTTTATCAAAATTGCTTCAGAATGGGGCCGCTCGGTGTGTCCAGCGCGGGGAGCTCCCTGGTGGGGCCGGTGGCCTGGAGACAGGTAATTTGTGTGGTTAATGGGACTAATCCACCAGGCAATTACACCAATAGATTTCACGGCTGCAAAGTGCTCTGTTCCCATTAATTAAAAATCTGTTAAGAAGATTAGCACGTAAAGGTATCAAAAGCAACCTAAGAGTTTCTTTCCCCACCAGCCCCCAAAGGCGAGTGTGGGAGTGCTGGATTGCTCACATTAGCACAAAAATTATTCTTTTAAAGGTAAGGGCTTTGCATTCAAAGTAACCGCTGACAGTTTTCCCCGACTTCCCTAGCAAGAGGTCCTTTATGTTTAATTATAGTTTGTTTAAATTAGCCCTGATTGTTCGCGTGGAGTGTTAGTTTAAATATATTTTGAACGTGTGGTTCCCCTGTGCCCTGCCGAGGAAGGCAGCCAGCACGAGGAGGGCAGCCTCCGGCCGAGCCCTGCGCCCCGGCAGGTGCCCCCGCCACGGGGCTGATGCTCAGGGCCACCTGGGAGGAGACAGGGGTCCGGGGGAGTCCGAACTCACCATCCCATGGTTGCGATGGTCATGCCAGAGCAGGAGCTGGGGATGGCGATACCGGCCATCGGCGGGGGCTCAGCCCCCAACCCCAGCTCTGCTGTGGCGGGCACCTCCCCAGCGTGGTGGTCTGCCCACACCACACCGGTGTCTTCTCCGCCAGCAGGAGCCCTGTGCCATCACCACCCGCTCCCCACGGCACCCGCTCCGTCCCCACGCCGCTGCCGGCAGCCGGCCCAGCGCTGCTCAGCCCCTCGCTCGGCCGCTGGTGCCGCTCCTGGCCTTTGTCCACAGCCAGACACCAAGCAAAACAAAAGCAAATTCCCTGGCAGCTGAAGGTGCCATTTTTATGGCTCGGCTGAACAAGGAAGTATTTTTTGATCTCTTAAAAATCCTGAATATTATCTGACAGTTTATCTTGTTTCTCCGCATCCGTGTCTTTGCAGCAACGCCAGCTCATTTACATGTGTATTGCGCCTGCCTCCACGGGTGCTGAGGTCAATTGAAACTCAAGAAAAGAGGAAAAATTTATGCAAAACTGTTGATTGCATTTGTATGTAATGAAATCATCCAATATTCATCTGACTATAGACTCTAATCTGAAAGGAGAAGTGAAGGACATAAGAGTCACTGGAAAGCAATAATGAGCTTCTGTAGTGATTAAAAAAGCACTTGAGCTTTCTGAAAATCCAGCCAGAAATCGTGTCTAATCAACACGGAATATAGGAGGCAGAGATTACATTGATACATTTTGCAAAGCTCACTGTTGAAAATGTATGCGAGCTGTAAACTCTGACATGCCATCCATGGTCTGTTTTATACAAATCCGGGCGGCACACAATCAGCGCCCGGGCTCGTCCCTGGCACAAAGCAATCTTGGTGTCTCTGCTCGATGACTCACAAGGAGCGCAATCACATCTATTTTGAAGAGCAATGTTGGTTTTTAACTATGTCGAGAGCTTACAGCTTCCTTGGAGTTTTTCCTTCCTTTCGCCTGTGCGTTTCCCCGTGGCCGGGTGGGGAAGGGTGTGGGTCTCTGCCTGGGATGTGCCCAGGGGCACCATGTGTGCTGGGGGTGCAACCCCCTGAGGGACCACCAACCCACCAGGGCACGGCGGTGCTTGCCAGGCAGGAACCCACCGGTGCCCTGGATCCATGTGCTGTTGGGAAAGGGCTCCCGGCGAGCGCGGCAGGGTGCGGAGAGCCCAGGGCACAGCTTGAAGGGGTCCAGCCACAGCCCTCCCTCACCCACCCCCCGCTCTGCCCTGCACCACCCAGTGGCATTTTCTGCCGAGGCCAAACTGGTGGCCAAAGTGGCATCACTGACATCAGATCCACGTTACACCCAGCCCAACCATTTTTCTGGCTCAGGGTCCCTTTCCCTCCTGTTATTCGGTGCAGCTGGAGCTCCTTCCCCACCCGCCAACAGCATCAGCTGCAGCTTCTTATCAGCTCTGGGTGCAATCTAGGCTGGAGCCAAGTGAGAGGTTCCTGCTGATGGTGGAGGAGGAGGAGGAGGAGGAGGTCTTCGGAGCAGGCAGGCCTCATGCTGCAGCTCCCAGTGTGGAGCACCAGAACAGCGGACAATTTGTGCAGCAAAAGGGAAAGCGGGACCTGTCCAGAGCTACCCCGTGTGCCAGCCACCCCCGGTCACGCTGAGCACAGTGAGTGTCTCTCCTCTCCTCTCCTGGGTGGTTTGCCGTGGCCCTCGACAGGCGCCTGCACTGTGGCCATGGCAGGCGGGGGGTGGCCTCCCAGGCCAGCACGGTGCTGTGCACCCAGCTGTGTGCTGTGGGTGCTGCTGTGATCCTGCGTGGCTTTTGGTGCTTCTGTCCGCTTGTCCTGTGGGAAATGGTGAGAGTGGGATGGGCTGTGGTGGCACAGCTCCATGGGCTCGTGTGCCGCCTGTTGCTGCTTTGCTGGTTCGGGGGGCGAGAGCAGCGGGTGCTGCACCCGCTCCTGGCTGATGCACAGCACAGAGGCTGAGGTGAGGGTGCAGACAGACGGAGTCCCCAAACCCTCCCAGGCTGCGAGGCCATCAGCTGCAGTTGCTCGGAGAACAGGTCTCTGCCTTTCTTCACATTTAAAAGCTATTTTTGAACCTGGTTTTGCCTCACCAGCAAGGCCAACCTCCAGCCGCTGCCTCCGAAGGCACAGGGCACGGCTGCACTGGGGACAGGGGCTCCGTCCCACACCTGGTGCTGGTGCAGTTTCACCACTAGGTTTTAATTTGTGTGGAGTGAGATGTTACGGGATAAGGAATATCCGTAAATACTTGGGAAATTCCTCAAACCCTTCAAGCCCAGGCTCCTGCTGGGATGCCGAGGCTGTGACAACAGCAAAAAAAGCCTAGTTGATAAATGTCAAAAGAAATACAGTAATCAGCTGAAAGCAATTTACTGAGCCATGTAACCGCCCTGGGCTCGCCATTTTCCTTTATTCATTTATCATGGTAAGCGCTTTGGCCAAAATACACAAAGCAGAGAAATTGTTGACATGTGGGGCCCTAGCAGAGCAAATCCTTCATCCTCCTCCCCCTCCCCACTGCACACAAACGTAACTTTTTGGGAGTTGTTTATTTAAGGACCGAAGAGCACTTGGTGCTCTTTGAACCCAAATGCTTTGGGAGTGGGGCTGGCCACCACCTTCCCTCCCCTTGCCATCGCCCGAGGCTGCGGGAGGTTGTTCGCTGCGTCGGGAATTACCCGCTGGTAGCGAGGAGGTGAGCTGCACGATGTGCTCAGGACCCCGTTCCGCTTCTGCCTCCTCCACCCCTTGACGTGTAGGACTGGTGGCTTGCATGCGTGTGCCGTAACTGGTCAGGGAGAGCAGATGCTGGTTTTGGAAAGTTCCTGTGCTGGCTCTTGGTCTTGGCTAAAACAGCCAATGCTGACAGCACTGGTTTCAGTTCTCTGTCCCCGAAGACTAGGGAACTGCAAAGCCCATCTCCCCTCCCCATGCCACACCAGTCAGCGTTGAGCCCTCTCGTGCCTTCCTCGGTGGCCAGGCTGCAGGTAACTCTGCTGGCCGCAGCAACGGGCAAATGCCGCTTCTGAGACGCGTGAACCCAAGGGGACGCATCAATTGGAAACTGGCTGTCCCAAGGCTGCTCCTCCACATCTCATTTTGACTTTAAGCAAAACCAAATGCCAAGGTTCACAGCAGGACAGTGCAGGTTCCTCTCGTGCGTGGTCCTCGCTTCTGCCAGGCTGCAAGGTGCTGGGATGCAAACGGGCTGGGGCGGAAGGCGAGCAGGGCAGCCTTTCCTCCTGTGCCGCAGCGTCTGTGTGGGAGCCCTTCCAGCAGCCTCCACTCCTCCTTCCTGCTGTTTTATTTTTAATCTTAGTTCACCCAATTCTGCTGCCACCTGGATGAAGAGCGAGGAGCGCTCCCCCTCCCTCCAGTTCAGTCCGAGGTGGGGAATCGGAGCAGCCAAGGCACAGAGCTGCTCTGGAGGTCTGGCCGAGCTGCCCCTGGGCAGGGATGGCCGCTGGGGTGCATGGCGGTCTGTTCTCGCTCAAGGGGGGAGCGTGTCCATAGGGGTGACACTTATCCAAGCAGCTCCTTGGTCTTTGCTGCCAGGAGCTTATCCATCTCTGCTGCAGCGCTGTCTGCCATTTGCTGGATCTGCGGCAACACAGAACAAGTCTGAGGCATGTGCTAGGTGATGCCAGAGTTTAAAGGGAAAGGAATGAATGGATTGCCTCCTGAAACAAAGCCTAAAGTCCTAATAAAACTCCAAATAGTGCTGGGGCAGTAACGGGCTCTTCCTGGGGGCTCCCACCACCTCAGTGATTCTATACCAGTGTTGCATCTGTACAGTGAGAACAGGGAATGGTCAAAGGCTCTGGGAAGAGATGCACAGCACGAACGCTTGGATGAGCTTCGTTAGTGACTTGGTCAAGTCCTTATTTAACAGGGAACAGAGGGCCCATCTCATCGCCGCCTGCAACCTTTCCACTATTAGGACAAATTCAGTAACAGCAGGAGCGCAGCCTTAGTTTCTTTGCAAACCCCTCAGTTTTTTGTAAAAAGAGATAAATGGCTTTGTTAAAGCCCTGCCCAGGGATCGGGTCTCCTAGTAAAAAGGGATGGACATAACAAGCTTATAAACAGACAGAAACGTGCATGCACTTATTTGAGAGAGTGCAGATAAAGGTTGGATCACGTTGGGGGGGGGGGGGTATGTGCTAGTTTTAAGAGACTGATTAAGATGTACTTGCTCCCAAGGTATGTGACGATGACCTTTTCTCGTCCTGAAAAATCTGGGTACAAGCAAAAATTAGACTTGAGACGCTACCTCTACAAATGCAGAAAACCATCTGTCTGCTCTGGGAGAAGGGCTTCCCAACAGGATTCGGTTACAATAGCATGGCCATTTTTCCTGCTTGCACAAATGCTCTGTATATCAATGTTTATTTTTGTGAGCACACAGAGAACTGTCCCGAAGCATTTGCAATGTATCTAACTTTAGCTGTTAATAAACAAACAGCTAAAAAGTAATGGCCTGCCTTCAGAGGTATCAATTCAGCAACACACTTAGGCTTGTGCTGAGTTTATGCCCAAGTAATTGACTTTAGTGACATCTGCTCTTAAGGAATTAGGCATGTGCTTAAGTATTTTCCTGAATTGGAGCCAAAAACTCCTAACAGAGATAATCTTGCTAGCCTTTTCATTAATAACAAACTGGAGCAATCCTCATTAACACCAGCTGGTTTGCAGTGGCCAGGCGCTGTGTAAATGGTGGTAAAGCTACAGACGTGGGCTGTTTGCTCCCCAAATTTAGCTGGTTTGTGCAAGTCCCTCATAGTATGAAAGCTTGCAGGGAATGTGTTTTTTTGGGTTCCCCCCCCCCCGTGTCAGTTTACAATGGTTCATATCATAAATTTGGCTTTGAGATTGAAGCCCTAAATCTCACAAAGAAAAAGCAAATACAACAGCCGTTGCCGACTCCAAAAATTCAGCCCAGGGCCACGCATTCCCCAGTGGGGTTCTCAGTGCTGGAGATTTGTCAGCAAGGGCTGGGACAAATGCACCACTGAGCTGTGAAACATCGTGATATGGCAGGAAGAAAAAACCAAATACATTACCTGCTTTTCTAGCAGCCAGATGGTATCTTCAGACACTTTGTTCTTGGACTTCTTTACCTGGTTGATGCTTTTGCTTCGCACCTTTCTCAGGGCCTCTTTGGACTTGTTGGTGGACTGCTTGGCAAGCTTGGCCAGGCTCTCCCTGTGCTCTCTTGTTACCCTAGCAGCAAGGGGAAAGTAAAAAAAAAAAAAAACCACCAAAAGGAAAAACAGCGTCAGCCAGATTTACTTTCTGCGATGGGCTTCAGGTAAAAGCCACCATCCTCCCTGCTGCGGTACCTCTCCGACTGCCCTGGACAGAGCTGCCACGCAGCACCAAGCTGGGCTGCACAGGGATGCCCAAGAGCTGCCTGTGCAAAGACAGAGCTCGCTCTGCGTGGAGCCCCGATGTTGCGAGGGCAGAGGGGCTTAACAGCTCAGGGTGTGTTTTCATCCTGCTTTGGTCCACCCGAGCAAATCAGCCACCTCTGCCCAGCATCGCCAGGGCAGCGTGCCCCGGTGAAGCGAGTCCTGAGCCTAGAACTGAAAGTTCCCAGCACAGCCCGAAGCTGAGGGACTTGGTCTGAATCTTACTTGTTATATAGTTGTCACTGCAGTGCCTGAAAGTCATGCTGAAATGCTCAGACTTTCCTTTTTTTCTGCTGCCAAAGTATCTGCAGGAAAGAGGGAGAATCCAGCTCCAGACCCGAGGGATGGAGCTGAAAAGTGTGGTCCTGCAAAGCCAGGAGGAGACCTCCATCCCTTCCTGAAACTCGGTATCAACTCCCTGCAACTGAAGAGCCTGAATTACATATCTGGAAGCGACAAAGCTTATGTTTCGCTCAACCTTGTTCCAGCTCATCATGATCAGGCTTTTCCACCAAGATGATGTGAATGCCTGGTTTGACGAGGGGATGATGCCAGACATGGCTAGCCACAGGCAACTCGGCCCAGGAGAACTTCAGCTGCACCTTTCCCCCAACGCAGGGCCAGTTACTGCCATGGTGCCATGAGAAAATCCTCAACTCTCCATCCCAAACTAAAAACTGCAGGTGATGAGGGAGCCTGGCCATCTGAATAAGGCAAAGGAATGGCTGACGTGTCGCCTCGGCTCTGGTAATCCTTCATCACCTACAGCTGATCACTGTCAACATCAACTGCTAGTGCTTAACAATAATATTTTAATTATTTTTCCTGGCTATTGATGTTTCCAGACTGCCTTGAGAACAAAAACCCTTGGTGCACTCACTAGCGAGAGAGCGCCCACCTGCTCGCTGAAGGTATCGCAAAATAAACATTTCACAGGAGTATTTAGAAATTGGCTGCAACAGCCTGGGTCACCAAAACACTGAGGCCAAGACTCTTCCTGCGGAGAGCTTGGGGAAATGTGGGGTGAGGGCTCCCAGGGCAGGGCCAGCTCTGCCCCTGTGTGGGGGTGCGATACAGGGAGGCTGCCGGGGCACTATCGGACCCTCGGCCCTTCCCAACCTTGTCCTCGGCCCTTCCCAACCTTGTCCTCGGCCCAGCCACGGTGCACGTGTGCCGATACCTTCCCTTGGCAGCCAGGTTGCTCACAGCAGGAGTCTGCAGAGGCGCTGCCCTCTCGCCTGTTATCTGTATTTCATGGTGCAAGAGGGAATAGGCTTTCCAGAACCAGTTAGTAATTACAGGAATTTGGGGAAAGCTGACAGACCTAGAGAGCAGCGATCCAGCCCCAGCACCCACGGTGGCCCCCCACAGGCAGCAGCTCGGCCCCCCAGCCTGTCCTGCTCCCCGCTGAGGGGTGGCTGGAGGGAGGTGGCCAGTGAATTTTGCATGTGGCAAGAGGCTTCTGGTCAGCGCAGGCTCGAGCCTGGGCCAGACGCTTCATCAGAAGTGAGCAGGGTTACTTGTGGTTTCCTCTGCATCCCAACATGATGCCTTTAGGGCTTCTCGTGTTCGATCTCCCCAGCCAGAGGTCCCGCGGCACATGCAAAACCAGCAAAGCTGGCTCACAAACAGAGGTCCGGGTGAGGTCAGATTCTCAGGCAGCTTTTTGGGGGGCGGGGAGTCAATCCCGGCTGTTAAACTTGGAGGAGGGAGCTGGAAATCTCTCCCGTCTCCTGCTGGGTGGCGAGGCGAGTGGGTCCGCAGCAGGGCCGCCTCGGCGGCGGCAGACCGAGCTCGCCGTCAGCTATCGCCTCCCCGCTCCCGCCCAGCTTCTGCGAATTGTGCCGAGGGTATCGCTCGCCTCCTTGGGGCTGCCGAGCCTTTAAGGAAATGTTTTTGTTTATGCAGCACTGCCAGATTTCCTATGCTTCCTGGCACGGGGTCACAGCTTTCATGCCTCCTTGTCTGTCTTTATTAACACCAATTTCTTTTTATCACTGCGCAGCGCCGTGGAGTTTCTCAGCGGGTTTTATGTTCCAGCCAGACTGTGTGTAAATTCTCAGCAATGCTACCAGCAATGCCAGAAACGGACGCTTTTTCAGGCAGATGCTGTTTCTGGTTAAGGAATCCATCAACATGAGCCAGGCCCATGGTTTCTAAGGACAGTTGTTTAATCCTGCCCCCAGACCTGAGACTTTTAAGCTGTTCTTAGATATGTTTTCTTTTCTGTCTAGTAACCGTTGTCCCTACCCCCTCTTTAAAGCCAAAAAAAGCATGACGTGAAGCTGGGGAAGGGGTGCCAGAAGTGGGGAATAGGGACAAGGTCCCTGCCTGTCACCCCTTCCCCGGGGGAACGCTGCCCTCCCCTGCAGCTCAAGGAGCAGCGGGGTCAAATCCTGCCGCTCCCCCAGGATGGTCCTGCCCTGCCAGGGTCAGGACAGAGCCTGGTGACAGACATGCCAGGAACGCACAGCACCCCACAGGTAACATCTCCTCTTTTTCTGCTTCCACCAGCAACCAGTGGTTTAAGCTCTGCAACCCCTGGATGCTCCTCTCCCCGCGTACGGCAGGCGCAGACCCACAGCCAGCACGACGCAGGCCGCGTCTCGTCTCCAACGCAAGATGTTTATGTGGGTAAGAGTAATTTCTGTATCTCAAATGCTAGGAATTTCCTGTGAAGGAGAGGGATCAGTTAAAAGAAAGTAGGCTTAACTAGATACTCCGCATGCATAATTGCAGATAAACACAGGGTGCAACATATATTGCTCAACAAAAAGCATGCAAGAGGCTTCTGATGATGAGCGACCCTGAGCAACGCAGCTCAGAAACAGCTTTGGTTTATTTCAGATGAATTTTTTTGAGTCCTTTCTCCCCATAGTAGGTATCTTTGCATATTTCTTAAAGGGCAAAGGAAAAAGGGCTCACAATGAGTAATTAAACTTTCAAATGAGTCATCTGGCTTTCAGTAAAGCATGTGTAAAAATATTACTAATTTACAAACAATATCCAATGTAACACAATGGGTCCAAAAAAGATGAATCTGAAAATGAGGCAATACCATAAAAGGCACAAGGCCAGGTGAAATTCAGCCAAGAGATCAACCAATACAAATGTTCCCATGGCTGGTTTTCTTTCTTTCTTTTTTTTTTTTTCTTTTTAAACCCTCAGAGAGTACTACTTATACAAATAAATATTGTCTATGCAGTGCTAGCAACGCAAACAGGCGAATGCCTTAGGGAGCAGAGGGGATCCTAGCAGGAAGCAGAAGTAAACACGCAAGAAACGAGTGTACTTTTTCTGTTCAAACTGCAATGCAAAAACTAAACTAATAGAATAAATACTGAAAAGTGAACTCCATTTTAACACTCTTGAGCACCGAAGCATCGCTGCTGCGTAAGGCAAAATCTGATGCCTGCGTGTCCAGCTGACCGGTCAGACTAAAAAGTGTTCTAAATAACAGGCAAGGCCAATTCAGGTTTGATTTTACCTTCACTGTGCCACCCCTCATGAAAGAACCAATTTCTGCAGAAACAATACTGTCTCTTCATTTCTGATTTGGTTGCTCATTTTGCACACTTGCCATAATTTTGGCAATTCCACTGCATCTGCCGTATGTTCTTTCGTAAACATCTTTAGAGTTGGGAAAGTGAAAAACTTAGAAAATTAAAAAAAGTAATTTGGGGGTATAATATTAAAGAGAAGCCTCTAGCAGAATTTGATTATTTCCGACACCCCACCCTCCCCCGCTCCCCCTTTTGCATTAGAAGGTTTTAAAAGGTTGAATCTGTCTGCTTGTCTTCCTGATAAGTGGATGAAACTTGGAAAGACCCAGTCATGTTACTCAAGAGCGGGTGAGAAATGGGGACTGGAGGTGCCCGCGAGGGCAGACCGGCAGGGCACGTCTTCCAAGCTGAAAACCTCTCTAACTTGAGACTCCCCAGGCTGCCAACCAGCCAGGGAGAAAGGGGCAGCACCCCTTGCACACCGGAGGAACAAGGCAGCACACCAGGCTGATCCTCCCTGGGCAGAGAAGACTCCTTTTTGCTCTGCAGCACAGCAAAAGGTAGTGACAGACCGAACGCATTTGTTTAAAAAACAGGGGGGGTTTTTTGTTGGTGTTTTTTTTTGTTTTTTTTTTTAAAGATTGGGATTTGCAGTTTTGGAGTTTCCTCCCCTGCAATTCATATTCAAGGATGACCCAAGTGCCCATTAACAATCAAACCACTGTGCAGCAACCCGGGAGCCTCAGCAATTATGAAGATAATGGTGCCCTCCTCCTCCTCTGCCTCCTCTCCTGAGGAATGGGGGAAGGGCAGGGAGCATGGGGAAAAGAAAATCAGCAAATAGAATGATAATGTCATTCCCTCTCACCGACAGCAACGGAAAGCTGCAATTAGACTTCTCTGATCAAAATGCTAGATAAAATTCCATAGAATTCTTAAAGTAGATCCAAAGCACGAGAAATACTTGGCTCATCTTTACTGAGAAGTCACCGCTCGTAGAACACAGCGCACGTGCAAGGTGTCTGCGCGCAGGCAGTGTACGGAGCCGTCTTTGCCCTTTGCGGGAGTTGTTTGCAGCACCCCAGCGCCATAGAAGCCCAGGGCATGAGATCCTACACATCCCCATCTGCCCAGGGTATTTAGACTGCTCCATCGCTGCAGCGTCCGAGCACCCACGGGAACTCGTGATTTTTCCTTGCAGCACCCAGACCCGGGCAGAGCAGTGCTGCTGCCCCGGTGCAAGCTGTGCTAACGCTAGCGCGTTGCGCAGCACTGTAGGAGCTGGAGCTGCTGGGAGGTCTCGCGCCACACGAGGTCCAGCCTGGTCCCAGGGATGGAACGCGTGTGCGCACGGGGGAGCCCTCGGCACGCTCCTAGAGGGTACCTCTCTATTTAGCTTCATCTGAAAGGAATCCTGTTCACAGGCAGAGACCCTGGCACACTGCAGCCCAAAGCACGCTAAGCAGGGAACATTAGGATTGCCCCACAAGTGCTCTCTTGATCGAAGCTGATGCAATGGCACCTCCTGCCTTGTCCGAGGGCTGGGGGACTCCTGTGATGGGTGAGGGAAGTGATGCTCAGTCCTCGGCCAGGAGCAGCCTGCTTTTCCACCAGCCCCACACCAAAGCTTCCATGCAGCCGTCAGTTACACATTGTGTATTGTATGAGAAGAGGGAGTGGATTTTTTTTAGTCAAAGCTATTAATTTCCCCCCTCTTTCTTTTATCACTTCCTTTTAGTGATCTCTGCAGCAAGGCGCGATTCACCCCTAATACTGCTGGTTCACTACTGCGTTACTGCTGCTTTACACTGGTGTAACTCAAGGAATTTATAGCAGGGCAGCAAAGAATCACCCCCTGAATTACAGCCACACAGTTTCCAAAGCCTTTGGCTGTCTCTTGCAAAGTGCTGCAGCCAGCTAGGACCAACTTTCCTCTGCAGGGGGAAGATGAAGAACAATGAGACCAACCACCAGATGCCAAAATGCGGTGACTTAGAACTCAGACACTTGGAAGAGCTTCCACCAGATGCTTTCAGGGACTCAGATTTTTCTTCTGAACCTGAAATACAGCTATTTGGAAAGCAGTGGCATCACGACATTACAGCAATCGTGCATGCTTACCCTCTGAAACGCACTCACTGCAACCTACTGCGTTATCTTGCAAGATGAGAAGCTCGGGCAGCCATCAATACTCACTTAGGAATTGGTACCCGAATTATTGTCCCATCCACTTCTGGGTTCAGGTTCATGCCACTCTCCCTTATAGCCTTCGTAGCTGCAGCTGTGCTCTGTAAAACAGATCAAAAGGTAAAGGGAATTAGGAAATAATCATTCCCATATGCCAGAACTCTGTCAATAGTTGGCAATCCATCTCCACGGAACATGGAAACGTTTACTTCTGTTACCAGTAAGATCAGGAAGTTACATTGGTGCGGAGAGCTTTGATCAAACCGAATGGGAAACTATGGCCGCGCTCGGTGTCGGGGTAGGGGGGCATGAAGGGGGGGGAGAGGGGAAGGGAAGCAACAACAAAAGAAAACTGTTTTGCTTCTTTGAAACTATTTGAATGGTTTGAGGCAATGCAGAGTGAAACCGCAATAAATTCCCAAGGCATAGCCTGACTGTGGCGAAGGAGATGAAAGATTCTGAGCGTTTAAAAATTCCAGTTGAATGTTTCCCACTAGAAATCACACAGTGCCAATTTAGAAACGTTAACTAACTTAACCACTTCAGCGCTACAGCCTGACCACATTACATCAGGGCAGTAGCAGTTGGCTGAGAAACAGTGCCTGTGCCCAGCTCTATGTTTATTTTGCAGCTTATTACTTAGGATTAACTTCTCAAAACTCCGCCACCGCTGGCTGACGCTCTGCCCCGCTTCAAAGGTGGGGTGCGCAGGTTTGCCTGGTAACTGCAGAGCGATTAAAAGGCTTCCTTCCCCATGCCAGGGCGCTGGCGTACCTTTACAGAGTGCCGGGCTTTACGGTTAAAGCAGAGCTTTGCCAGGAGCTGCCGCAGCGCTCTGCCAGGTTGTCTCATTCTTGACATTGACAATAACAAGACGGAGCGAGTCTGTGTTCTTGTGGCACTCGCGTGGCATTTCCTTACAAGGCGCGTTGCTATTTCTGATACTCTTTCCCATCATTAACTTCAGCCCCAGGCTGCTGCAGCAGACTTGCACTTATGAAGCTCAGCTTTTGTCAACAGAGGCGCAAACGAAAGCTCTGCATATTTGTTTAGGTCTCCGACGCGTGACATCACCGAACAAAATGAATGCTCTGCTAGTGTTTTGTAAGACATAACTGCTGTCCTCTAGAATGCAAGGGCAGAGAAAACATAACCAAGACTAGCTCAGTGTGTTAGGAATATAAACGTGTGATCCTATGGACGGTGCTTGCTCTGTAGGAAGGAGATGCGCAGTAAATGCTGTATTGTTTACCATACATATTGGAGGAGATAGAGGAAGGGGAAAATACAGCGATATTGCCCCCATCCTCTTGCAGCCCATGAAATAAATAGCTGCGCTTCAAAAACATAGTCTTGTTTGGGTTGATAACTCTTGGGCAAACAGAATTTGGCCCTGCAAGTCATTTTCTATCATTATTTTCTTTCCCAGGATCTTTAGGCATTTTTATTTGCTTTTCAATGCCATGAAGTACTAGCTCTATGCTGTAAATAATGATATCAAGTAAATGTGGCTGTAATGGTTTTAAAGAGTTCAATCTTTCCATGGAACAGTTATGGTATTAAAACAACTGCATTGAGAGAAACAGTTCTAGCTCCAGTTCAAATGAAAAATGGCCCTTTGGCTTGGAAAGCAAATTTAGGCAATGCTATACAGCGTGAGATTTAATTTCTCATGTGCTCATTTCTCAGCCTGGGCTCCCGCTTGGACATGGGCTAAGTCATGGAGTGACTTCCCCAGCCCTCCCTGCTCCGGCACTCGGAGGGACCTCGGTGCACTTGCTGATGAGGGACCTTCATTCTTCAAAGCCCTTATACATGCTGGGTACACTTTAAGAAACACTTAGGCGTCAAGTGCCTTACACTGACCTCCTCTGAGACTTTGCTGACTTAATTAATTGGGGAAAGCCTTTGCAAAATAAATAGAGATAAGCTTTGGCAAACCTCCAGACCTGGAGCGGGATGAATAGCTAACCTTGCGCTCGTTACTGCGCCTATCTGCATGGCTGCCTGGCCCTGATGGCGTGAGCCCGCTGCAGGGGACCACCAGTGCTCGATCCTGAGGTGGGATTCAGATCTCCTCCCTCATTTAGGGGCAAGTTTAACTAAGGCTCCTGCAGGAAATTAAGGGAACTCGGCTCTGCCAGAGGATAGGTCAAAGCACCTAATTTGGGTTCTGACCTGCAGACACTACCAAGGGAGGAGCTCGCTAACCTCAGCAGTGCCCAGGGCAGGCCTGGGACAGCACTTAGCACAGGCGCGGCTCAGCCCCACCAGGGAGGCTTTTCAGAAGCTCCTAGGCTACATCAGCAGCTTCTTCCATGAGCTCTCAGGGGGTGTCACCAGCCCTGGTGATAAGTAAGCAAGTTTTAGAGGAGTTTGCTAGTGTCCCCAGCACAAATACGGACTATTCCAACCACACGTTTGGTTCTGCGCGTGGCCACGTCTTCATAAGGAAGCGAAATGACATAAATACAATGAGGCAGATGCAGCACCGCTTCCACGTGGGTAGTTCAGGTGAACCAAAGGAGAGCGTGTGTGCGCGCTCAAGACTACTGGGTGCCACAAAAGCATGGGAAATGGGGAGACCTGGCAGGGCACAGTTAATCTGGGTATCTGGTCTGGGACACGCTCAGCGCTGCTTTTCAACCAAGCTCTTGGAGATCCAGCTGAGGGGAAACCAGTCCCCAGAGCAAACCCCTCATACCGTGGCATTTATTGGCTATGACCCTGAGAGCAATCGCAGCCCAACGGGCAGCATGTAACCCTCCTCTGACCCTGTGCTGCTGCATGGGAGATGCTCTGTGCGCCAGGCAGGGCTGGAGAGTCGCTCGCCCCACGCAGTCGGCAGCAAAATACCGCTTCTGTTTTGTGCCAGCCGCGAAGCGACACACAGCCCAGCCAGAGCTCTCGCCCCTGCCAGGTTTGACTGATTTTGTCTAAATGTTCCTTTGCTCAGCATCAACCTGTTTGTTCCTGTGGTGATCATCTCCCCCTTGCAATGCCTTTGGTAATGTCCTTACCTCTGGAAAATTGGTCATGTTCACTACAAGAAGCTGCGGTGACTTCTGTGAGATCTGCCCCAGCTGGTTCAGTGGAAACTTCCCATCTTTTGTCATCACGATTACGTGATCAAGGACCCCTCAAAAGAACGAAACACAGGGGAGTTTCAGTATGATACAGCAGTTCACAGCGTATGCAGTGTCCCACTCCCCTCTGCTATGCAAATATAGATGTCACAAAAGAAAAAACCCATGTTTATTCAGACTTCAGGTGCTGTTTGTGTTCGTGCATCCCCTGTGCTATTTGCGAGCTAAATATTTCAATGCTACTCTGAAGCACAAAACCACGAAAACAAAACTCTTGTTTGTTTTTGTTACTAGAATAGAAAAACTAAGCAAGATTGTTAAGAATTAAAAGGAAATTGTTATTTTTTAATTCTTAGAACATAAAGAAAATCAAAATGTTAGAAAAGTCAAAACAACTATTGTCTTTAACGTAGCAGTGTTCTCTTAACCCCTTTTTTTTTCCCCCAGTCCCAAGAGGGGGTGTCGTACACTGCCTAATTTAAAGTATTCCGTTTCTCCCTGAGCTACTCTTAATCTGCTCTCTAGTTTCTGCTGCAAAATGTTAACAGGCCAAAAGGCACATGGGACGAGAGGTACTTTATCAGTGCAATTAAAAAAAAATACCTAAGGTTAAAATAAATAGTTAAGAGACTGAGCTGCGCTTTCCAACTCCATTAAAGACTGAAGTGCCCTTGCCAGAGCTGGGGTGGTGAATGATTCAGATTTGGTCATTGTTTAACGTTAAATTTTATCCCTGAAACTTGATACTACTTACGAATACGTAAGTGCAGAGTGTTATAGTAACTGTAGGTTAGTCAAATATATTCACATTTCTTCCTACCACACAAAATTCACTAAGCGCACAAGGCTTGTAAAGGTCACTAACCACAAAGACACACAGCGAAAAAAGTTTGTATATGCCAGACACCAGCCTGATGGCAATTTCCAAAAGGCTAATTTAATGGCAATTGGATTTTTCCTGCCCTACTGCACCATTAGCTGACAACCTGCTTCTTCATCACATCTGCAAACAGTTCAGTTAGACACTTTTGACATCTCCCACTTACAAAAGCTATTTCCAGGAAGCTATTAACAAAAATGGATTCTTCCTGGTCAAGCTCCGGGTGAAGAAAGCCTTTAGTTGGGGATGCCAAGGTTGTAGTAATTGGGTGCCAAGTGAATAACTCAATAAAAAGAAAATTAATTTTGAAGAAATCAGAGTCCTCTGTTACTGGGACTGGGATCCTTATTTAGAGGCAATAGAGCATCACACAAGGAAGTTACCAACCTGGTGAGGTTCTAACACTGAGATTTCTGCTGAAATCTTCTTTCAGAGCTTCTACCACTGCCTGCATGTCTTCATTGGTTTCCTCCAGACTGATAATATCTTCAACTAGGGCAGCACTGATATTCACTCTGGCTTGACTCTGCCCTTTACCTTTAGCTGCAGATTACACATAAAATTAATTTCTATTTCTGTCAACAGTTAGTTGTTACATTAGAAACCAGAAAGAAGATATTAAAACCTCTGTTAGATTCAGAATTGAGTCTAAGATAAACTGAAGTATTTTTTAATGAGTACACTTGAGCACAGAAGCCAAAATATATTTGTAGGTCACGCTGTGTGCACTGACTCCAGCCAGGACCGACGATTGCGAGCTACTGCCCCGGCGCAGCAGCAGCAGCTCCGTGCGGTTGGTACCCCTCCCGTGGGAAGGGCTAAGGTTTCACTGCAACACCGTCGGGCAAACCAGCTCCTCCAGAGCTGTGTTCTGCCTAAGTTAGATCAATACTGGTACACGGGATAAAAGGGATAAGAAAAGAATTTCTGGCAACATACGGAGGGGTTGCAAACTTGCAAACGCCAGGAGAAAGGCTGCCGCCTTTACCTTTTTTGGTGGCTAGCTGCCTGGTCAGCAGCATCTGACGGCCACACTGCCTGCAGCCATCCAGGAGCAGGGCTGGGCAGCCTGCAGGAGCCTGCGGCAGCCCCCGGACCGTTGCGAAGGAAGAACGATAGAGCAGGGAAGGCAGGTGACGGAAGCATCTCAGTGCCATAGCCATCGTTTGCAGCTCTTCTCTAACGCGCCTGGAAGAGAGGAAGGGCAGGTGGTGCACTCGGCATGCCAAAAAGAGATTCGGGTCTTAGCTGCGGGGCAGCGGCCCGGGCGCACCGCAGCGACCGACGGGTAAATTCAGCAGACGGGGCTCGGTGGCAGCCAGCCTGCGCCCGCGTTACCTGCGCGGCCTCTGCACACCCGTCCGAGGGGCACGGGCCCGGGCCGCAGAACCCACGTATGCTGAGCAGGCCCGGCTGGTCAAAGCTTCTGGGATTTGCAGGTCAGCTGCGTAGAAATTTTTAATTTCTGTCCCACGAGGTTTGAGGGCCCAACCCCCCCCCAGGCTCTCCCGAATTCACGGGATTTGCTCCAGCCCGGGCTGCTGGAGGCTCTGAGGTGATACCGCAGGCTGCGGCTCTGCCGTGCTCGGGGCTACGGAAACGCGGGCGGAAAAGCGGGTGCTTCCGGACAAGGCGCGGTGCCTGTGGCTACCGGGAACCGGCCGCCACCGGAGGAACCGGCCGCGGGCTCTCTCCGCCGCTCCGGGGGCACCCAGCCCCCGCGCTCGGGCCGACGGCTGCCCCACGGGCCCCCGCTCCCCGGAACCCGGCCCCCGGCCGGGCCCCGCGGGGACCCCGGCCCCCCCCGCCCCGCCGGGCCCCCCCCCCGCCCCCCCCCCCCCCCCCCCCCCCCCCCCCCCCCCCCCCCCTCGCCGACCGCCCCGCAGCCCCCCCCCCCCCCCCCCCCCCGCGCTCCGGCCCGGCCCGGTCCCGCCCCGCCCCCGCCCCCCCGGTTCCCCGCGGAGGGCCGGGCCGCCCCGCCCACCGGGCCGAGCCGGGGACCGGGAGCGGCCAAGGGAGGAGGGAGGAGGAGGAGGAGGAGGAGGGGAGGAGGGCAGGCGCCCGCCGCCCCGCTCACCGTCGCGCAGGCCGGCGCACTCCAAGCCAACGTCATCGGGATCAAACAGCGCCAAGGGCGGGGGGGCCGCGCGGGGGGGCGGCCGCGGCCCCGCGGTGTCATGGTGAGTGCGGCCCCGGCCCGGCCCCGCTCTCACCGCTGCCCTCCGCAGAGCCATGGAGCCGGGGCGCCAGACGCTGCCGCTGGAGAACGCCTCCATCCTCTCCGAGGGCGCCCTGCAGGACGGGCACCGCCTCTGGATCGGCAACCTCGACCCCAAGATCACCGAGTGAGTGGCTGGGTGCGCGGCCCCGCACCCTCCGGCCCCCCGGTCGCCCCCCGCCGGCGGCCCCGCCTCCCCCGACCCTCAGGGGCGCCGCCTCCCTCCCGCTACCCCGCCCCTGGCAGCGGCGCCGCCCCCCCCCCCGGGGCGGCCCCGCCCCCAGCACACCCCCCCCGCCCCGCAGCACCCCCGGACGGTGGCACCTCCCCGCCCCGGTCCCGCCGCTGTCCCCCCTGCCCCGGCCCTCCCCAGCCCCGATGCCCCCGCGGGCCCGGCGTTACCTCCAAGCGCTCCCCACCCTCCGCCCCACGCTGCCGGGGCCGCCCCCCCCCCCCCCCCCCCCGGGCTGTGGGACGGGTGGCGGTGCGGGGACCCGCGCCCAGGGCTCCCCCGTGCCCGGGGGCAGCGCCGGCCGGTGCTGTCCGCCTCAGCCCCGCAGCGGGGCGGGGGCCGCCGGCTGGGGCAGGTTCGCCAGCCGGTCCCTGCTCCCGCAGCCCTGTGCGGGCGTGGGGGGCTGCGTGTGCCTGTGGGGTGTCCCCAGGGCTGCGCCGGCCCCACGGACCAAGGGGCTCGGAGGCAGGCGCTGAACTACTGCCTACAGTGACCCTCCAAGCCGCCGCTAGGGCTGGAAGCCCAGGGGTTGAAAACACCTTTGTTTGCTAGGGAAATGCTAGAATTTTAGGCTAAAAGCTTTTACAGTGACCAAGAGCCTTGTTTTGTTATTTTGCTGGAGTCAGCAGTGGGATTGCCGTGGTTTAACCCCAGCTGGCAACTAAGCCCCACACAGCCGCTCAGTCACCCTCCCAGCCCCTGGTGGGATGGGGGAGGGAATCAGAAGGGCAAAAGTAGGAAAACTCATGGGTTGAGATAAGAACAGTTTAATAATGGAAATAATATGTAATAATAATAATTTGTAGTGAAAAGGAAAGCAACAACAAACAAAAAGGGAACAAAACCCAGGAAGAACAAGTGATGCAACCTCTTGCCACCCATCAACCAAGCAGCGATCGCTGCCCCCTGGCCAGCTCCCCCCAGTTTCTGCACTGGGCATGATGCCGTACAGTCTGGAATAGCCCTGGGGTCAGGGGGCTGCCCTGGCTGTGCCCCCTCCCAGCTCCTTGTGCCCCTGGCAGAGCAGGGGAAGCTGAAAAGTCTTTGCCTGGTGTAAGCCCTGCTCAGCACCAACTGAACCATCAGGGTGTTACCAACATTGTTCTCACCCTAAATCCAAAACACAGCGCTGTGCTAACTGCCAGGAAGAAAATTAACTCTGTCCCAGCTGAAACCAGGACAGGGATGCAGGTCAAACAGAGGAGAGTTACTTGAGTAACTGAGTGGTAACGAGGTAGGGTGTGGTGTGACTGGCTGTGCATGGTGGATAAATGCATAAATCAAACACGTGTATGCGTTTCATGTTTTCTCCAGACTACAGATAATTATCTTCTGAGCAAATACAGTATTTGAACAGCTAAATTGTCAAGGAATATGACTTGCTGCCCAATATTTGGGTAGTGTGCTGAGAAATCAGTAGGTTTCACCCCAAACCCAAAACAACCCAAACCAAAACAATTTGGGGTTTATACACTTCTAAGAAACAAGCATTTTTGATTAACTATTGTATATGCCTGTCATGGAATACTTTTTCTTCCTGCTTCTTTTTGTGTGTGTGCAGGTGCTAGGTTTGTATTCTAAATGTGGTTCATCTTAGCAGAGCAGTTTTCTAATAGCCTCTAAATGGAATCATTAATGCATTGTGCCTTTCAGCCATTCAGCTTTGGGTGGTTTCTGCATTAATTACCATTTTTATCCCACAGCTATGTTACTCTGGTTTGTCCACATTCACTGACCACGTAAAATTAGGTATAGGACTTCTCGAGCATGTTTTGTGCTGGGTTCTTAAAGATTCAGGAAACAGGGTGAGTTAGTTAGTTAGGAAGAATAGTAGCGTTTGTAAATGCATTAGATCCTTCACTTTCCAGGGTGATCGTTAGTGGTGTTTTTAAAGATCCTTTCAGTCTAGGTTGTTCCTCTGAATCTAGGCCAGCAAGCAATACCTTTATATGACAAAACTTACTGTTTTCATAGCTTGGGTGAAATGAATTTTGTGGGTTTCAGTCGGCTTCTTACAGGCAGGCTGTTCCTTTTCGAATACCCCATTGCAGCTGCATAATTCAGCAGTCGGGGTGTGGGACACGGCTGCCCTGGTACCCTCGCTGCTGGGGACCATGTCTAGGGCAGCATCATGGCAGGGGGCAAAGGGCTTTGTTCTCCAGCTTTGTCCAACCTAGAGTGCTTCTGTGCTGCTAAGTGTTTAAAGTTTGCCCAGTGATGAGTGACAGTGCTTGTCGCTTATTTCAGGCTTTATGATTGTGTATCTTGCTTTTGGTTTTACTTTAAAAATGGCTGTTCTTGCCTGCAAACTATATTGTAATCTCTGTTGCCTTGTGAGTGAAAAAGGGGAAGTTCCTTTTAACACAGTGTCACTGTAGAGAGAACGAGTGCGGTTCTGTGTCAGGTCAGTAAGTTTCTATAAATCATCTCGACCCTTATTTTCTTACCCTAAGGGCTTACTTACATCTCTGCTCGTAGTTGCTCATCTGAATTATCCCTGTTGAGGTTACTAATCACATGGCTAAAAACATACACCTGAAAACTAAATAGCTGTTTCTTCATTTGCTGTTGTTATCTGATTTTTAAAGGGTTGCCCCTGCAATTTCAGTGTTAGATTTGTTTAAGATGGAGTAAAGTTGATTGAGTTTTTAGCAGGGCTAATAACTGGTTGTGACTTTCTTGAGCAGGAATGAGTTCAGAAAGTCTTGAATTAATCCAAGACTTCCATTTAGAGAGCAACCTATAGCTGCAATCAAGCGCTAGGGAGTTAATAGGTAACATGCACATTTGAGCACAAGCTGCAGTAATAGGAATTTATAAATGTAGGGCTGCCCACAAATTACAGCCTGTGAGTTGATGGCTTATAGGAGGTTATTGCACATACTGAGTAGCTGTGACTCAAATGGGAGTCTCAAAGGATCTTGAACGCTGATGTACCCTACGTACTGGGGTATGGTGGGTCTTCTGGTGGGCATTCCTCCTTACCAGTAATGGTTGTTTGGATGACTTCTTTTATACGGCAGCCTTAGAGGATTGTTCTGCCTGTGGAAGAAGATTGTGTCAGGAGCCTGCCGAGTGTATTCTTTGCAGCTGGAAGGAGGTGAGCTGCCACTGCAGGACCATGCGGCTGTCCATGACGTAGGACGGACGTCATCTACAGGCACTTCTGATGCTGAACGATCCCTACTGCGGGGCCTGTGCAGCAGTGCACAAGAGAGGCCGCGGGCAGGCGGTTCTGGATTTGGTGTCACTGAGCAAGGAAGCTGTGGAGTCCCCTCACTGTCACCATGAGCACCGTCTGGTGCAGTGCTTGTCCCCAGCTGCGCAGTGGGGTCGGAGATGTGCTGTGGCACAATCATTGCTCAGCACTCCTGTCCCACGGGGGAAAAACCCATACTTCAGTTACGTCTCCTGTGTGACAAGCAGAGTAGGACTGCCTCCTCTGCCCATTCCTGTTTGTACAGCCTTTTGAGATTTTTAAACTTTTGCCTGACCGAAATGTTGCATTTCCAGCTGCACAGCTACACGTACATATCTAGCTTCCAGTAGCCTTTGAATGACCATTGATTTTCCGCGGGTATGAAATAGCGGGTGTTCAACTGCCTTGGCTGCTCTGCTGCGTGTCTAAGATCCCATCTTGATGAGTCTCACCTAGAAAACAATGTGTGCATAAGTTGTTGTTACAGACTCCTACTGACTCCCAGTGGGGCAAAATTCTTCGCAATAATAGGTTTCGCATGTGGCCCGGTACCTTTGCGGTATCCTTGGGACAGCATTGTTCAGAGGAAGCCTTGCCTGTGTTTGAATAGCACTCGGGGTGCCAGGAGGAAGAGTGGAGGAAAAGGAAACGGGGGAGCTGCTGGTTTGTCTCGCATTCACATCAGATGACAGGAAGTGGAAATTGAGGTTGGCTGCGGTGATCTGTACAGCGCGGCGGGGCCACATCTGTGCGAATAACTTCCAAGCTCTGGATAACCCAAGTTGTTGCCATAGGAAAGCTTTTTACGTGTTCTCACTTTTTTTTTTTTTTAAGGCTTCAGGTCTTCCGTGACAGGTCTTCCTTCGGTACTGAAGTCCTTTTGGCTTGGAGAAATATGCGTCAAGTTACTGTTAATGCCCTCACGATATTAACAATAACAAATCATAATCACAGCCTGGAACTTTTAGTTATACAAGATTTGCGTCTCGAGCTGTTCCGTGGGGAGTAGGTGACCTGCAGTTGTAAAAATTGCATGCGTGGTTGGAAAAAAGCGTTTGCATCATCTATGACCTAAAGATTCTAAATAAAATAGATTAGGTAGGTTGCTTCTTGACTCTTAATGAAATTTGTTTTAAAGGAATGACTGCCACTTTGCTGCCAAGAAAGTATTGCTTGAATGCAGAGGTTCTCAGAAAAAAACCCGCAAAGTGTTCCTTTTAGCAGGTGGTTGCAGGGGTTTTGTTGTTGATAAACAGAATACAGTGAGGATCATCGTTGTCCTTCCACTGCCGAAAGGGGAACAGCGTTCTAGTGGCAAGCACTTTATTTTCATACCGCTGAAATTGCAAGTGCTTTTTGTAGCAATATGTTTACAGAAACAAACCTGAGGTGCGTTTACATATTTTGGAGGCTCTGAAAGTTCATCATGTGGGGGTTTATATACATCACCTCTCCCAAGCTAATGTTTTTGCTTGTACATCTGTGACTGGTTGTTGGTAGCCTGAGGTGCGGTGGTGAAACTCGGCTGCTGGGTAACCAGCTCCTTTCTTTTCCCTGCCCTTGCTTTTCTGTCTCCCTTGCTTTCTGAGCAGACACCGAGGGTTTGTAGGCCTCTTGGAAGACCACAGTGCTTCATCTGTATTCCAAAGGATGTAGGAAGCCTTCCATAATCAATTACAATGTGTTTATTCCCCTAGGAGATAACTTGGCTCTTCTGCACTGCTCGTCTGAACGCTTGCTGCACCTTCACCTCTGTAAAAGTGCATATCCTGAATGTCCACCGTGACCCATCCTGTGAGATGACTCACATTCCTGGAACTTTCTTGCCTGGCTTCTGAAGCTTAACAAAGGGCTACGGCCCTCTTCGAACATCCTATCAGGCTTTATTAGGAAAAATGTTGCCTGCCCTTCCCATTTGGACTCTCCCTAAAGTTGCCTGATGCATCTGGCAGTCTTGGGCCACTACTGGTCATTCATGTCAGGACATGCAAGGATTCATCCAATGCCTGGTGGTCCGTGTGCGCGTTGAGTTATCCTGGTAGGCTTTCAGAGCGCAGAGTGTTGTCTTGCAAGCTGAGAACTTGGACTACGTGGCTTGCTAACAAACGCTGTACGGATGATAAGGAGAAGATGAATCCTGACTAAGATGCCCTTATTAAACCCTTAGACAATTCATAAGCTCTGGGGCTGGGGTCAGGCGGTGCAATAGTAGCAGGTGTCACTTTCCTTCCAGGTCAGCCAGTGTTATACCCACTGATCCCAGGGAACCAAAAAAAAAGCTGCAGAGAACTTTCAGGATTAGATGTGGCCTGTCCAACAAATGTGCTCCTAATTTTAAGTTACCCAGTGTACTAGATACTAAGCAGGCAGATTTACTCTGGCTTTTCCCAGTTTTATTGAAAACAGCACGCTCCCCACTGGATGGCAGGAAGATAATTGGCTGAATAAGTGTCTGACTTTCATGTGCATGTCGCTGAAAAGCTGTCTGAGCCAGAAGCACTGGCAGATTTGGCCTGGATGATATTGAGGTCTGTCTGGTGCCTTTTTTTTTTTTTGCCTGGTCTACTGTCAATTCCTGGTTGCAGTTTGTGCAGCTTATCCTTCTGTCTTCTGCTTCCCCAGCTCCACCAGGCGAGTGGGAGGGTGGCTGCATTTCTGTGTGATCTGGCCGTGTCCTTGTCAGCGCACAGATGCTGCTTGGCAGGGGACAGTGGGGATCCTGAGGGATGCAGGGTGCTGTGGACCGTGGGCAGGGAGAGGGAATACAGGGGACAGAGCTTCAGGCGGTCACACCAGGGCTGGCGGGGGGATGGACACACTGTGCTTGAAAGTAGGTGTAATTTAGAGAGGCAGGAGGCAAAGTCCTCCTAGACTCCTAGCAGAACTTTGCATAATTGTCCAAAAGCCAACTCTTAATAGATCTTCTGCATGCCCTTCAGCTGGCACTGCTGGGAGGGAAGCTTTGTGCCTCGGGGTTTCAGAGCAGTCACTGGTAATGCAGCTCAGAGCTATGGATGCTGGAGGGTTGCTGTACAGGGCACCTGCTTCTGTGGGTTTTTGGGAACACATGTATGACACAACTGCTTTTGTAACCAACTGTGTGTGTGTGAGGGGTGTGTCAAGGGGTTCTTTATCTCCTCATTTTCAGAGTGGTGAAAGGTTTCATAAATGTCTTCTCTCCCCTTCAGATACCACCTTCTTAAACTCCTTCAGAAGTTTGGCAAAGTAAAGCAATTTGACTTTCTGTTTCACAAGTCTGGTGCTCTGGAGGGGCAGCCGAGGGGTTACTGTTTTGTGAACTTTGAAACCAAACAGGTATGTTGCTTTTATTTAAAATTCTGATATAAATGACTGGCTTCTTTCCCCATCTTTTTTTGTGTCTTTTTTTTTTTTATGTCAATGTAAAGCTAAAACAGGAAAGGAGAAGTTAAATACCTTGTCTACACAAACCCACAGACTCTACCAGCCTCACTCTCTGACTGCTCCTGGAAGTAGCAATAGTGATTTCCTTTCTCCTGTGCTGTCTCTTCCTGAATCATACTTTCTAATGCTAATCAGAAAGGGCTGGTTCTTTGGTCCATTTCTGTAGTGAGCTTGTGGAGTTGTAAAGTGGAGGTGCTGCAATCCACACGGAGCCTTGGATCAGCCTGCCAGACCATCCAGGACTGCTCTGAAGTCCTCCTGGTTTTAATTTGGCTTCATGAAGCACAAACACCAACTTGTGTGATGCTGCCAGATGTACGACACGACAAATCTGCAGCATCCTGGAGTGAACTGCCCCTGGCAGTCTATTTGGGGCTTTAGCACTTGTTAGAAATCAAAATTTCAAGTCATGCTCCCCTGTAACATCAGAGCTGTAGTTATTTTGTCACAATTCTGCTAGAGTTGTTCAAAAGTTATGAAGAACAGTGTGTTTGGAGATTGCTTGTTGTTGTATGCCCTCATCTTTTTGCTGTGCGGTTGCTGGTAAGGATGTCAGAAGAGCCCTGACATGGTGCGTTAGCTCTAGAAGCTACACATGGCAAGGGGGAGCAGCATTGCAACATACATTTTCAACTGCTGTGAATCAAGTTTTATAGGAGTGTCCTGAAGCTGAGATTCCACTGCTGAGCCTAGATCAGGACCGAGTGGATAATTCCCCCAGTGTGCATGGGCAGAATCTGGAATGAGCATAGATAGGTGTTAATGAGACGCATGTAATCACTGTAATGAGTCACGCTACTTTCTAGAGAAATTCCTGTAGCATAAACCTCCCTCAGAACGCTGTTCCAGTGGCTTCTACATTTGGTATTTTCGAACTCCTGATCTTTTTCCCCATTTCCTCCCCAAAAACAAGTGAAAGCATCAGCCTCATTGGTTTATAAAAATCTGGTTACTCAGATGGATGTTGGCATCTTCCAAAGATATTCCTGGACTGGGGGACAATGGGAGAAACTTTCATTGCTGTCAGTCACAGCTGTACTTTCAGAAGACTGATATACAAAGAAAAAAAGCTCTTTACATCTGGGTCGGTTTTGACTAGAAACTTGGTTTGTTTATTGAACTCTCTTCCTGTGCGTCCTGTGCAGGAAGCAGAAAAGGCGATCCAGTGTCTCAATGGGAAGCTGGCCCTTTCCAAGAAATTGGTGGTGCGGTGGGCACATGCACAAGTCAAGGTAAGCTGCTTGGTGTAAATAAGAACTGCTCTTAATTTGCAAAATCAAAAAATTCTAATATTAAGGAACAATTCTTCTCAAGGCTGCCTTAGCCTGGCAAGGTAATTTCAGCCTACTCTAGGAAATAACTCCCAGTATTAAGAGCCTGCTACTTCTCTTGCCTACCTGAATTGTGCTGGATTAGCTGTAAGTAAGAATAGGCCATTTAACCTGATGTTCTCTGTAAGGGAGTCTCTGAACGGAGTGATATGAACAGATTACTTCTGTAAATGTCCACATTTTAACTTTTCCCAAACTTAACGAGTGATTGGCTGAAAGTTTGTATCCTTCCCTTTGTGGTTTTGCTCCCTTTTTGGATGGGGGATGCATGGAAATTCCCAATTACCAAGTACTTTGTTGCTTTGTTCCGCTTCTGAAAGCACTTATGTTACAGCAGCTCTAACTACTTCTGACTTTAAAGCAGCGTATTTCACATCTAAGCTAAATATCCTTTTATTGCTTGCTCTGTTGCACAAAACATCAAGTTTCTATTATTAACTTAGGCAGTACCTTCTGGAACAGCCTTTCTTTTATTTTTTTAAGTTCTTGTCTTGTTGCTTCTGCAGTTATTTCCTATCTGGTATTTGATAAAGCAATTTATTTTGAATAACTTACTTTGCAGATAAATGGATTTGGGAGAGGCGGGGGGGGAGCTTCTTGTTGCTATTTTCCTTTGGGTAGTTTCTTTTAGCATGTGTTGATTGTCCTACAAGCAGCTTTCTACCCTTTCTCTTATCAAGTGTACTACTGCATCTGTTCTGCATGCAAAAAAAAAAAAAAAAAAAAAAAAAGCAAAACCAGGTATCTTCGTTAGAGGAGACCATGTTGTTTTAATTATTGGCTTCAAGGGCTCCAGGCTCTTGTAGCGCATCCAAGCCTGTGCAAATCCAGTCTCCGTTTTCTTTAGCTCTGTAGCTACCCGAGGGCCGCGCGCTTCCGGATGCCTGAAGGACGATCAGGCCGTAAAAGGAGTTTCAGCCAGAGGAGCGAGTGTCCGCTCCGCTGGGAGTTCAGCGGGGTGGCTCAGTGCATGGTGAAGAACGTGAATAAATACTCAGCCCAGTTTGCATGGCGCTTTCTAACTTGTGAAGGGAAAGATTTAACAACGTAAAACTTTGGCTTATTGTAACAAGTGTTTATTTTAGACAACACCAGCACCATCCATGCTAAGTAGTTTTAAGATGAGGGGCCAAGGCTTATGCGACACTGTCAGTTTGAGCAGCTCTGCTGAAAAACAAACCTGACTTTGTGCCAAGCGAAATAAGGAAGCAGAAAACACTGTGAATAGTTTGGGAGGCTGCTGCCCACAGAGATGACAGACTCACAAGCTGCTCTCTACAGAAAGGAGGTGGTTCCTAACTGGTCTTTTTTTTTTTTCTTCTTTTTTTCTTTTCTCCCAGCGCTGCATGATTCTGTGCAGTTGTGTGCTTGGGTTCCCTTCTGACTCTGCACAATGTCTGTATAAAGAGCACAGCAATACAGTAGAGTAATTACCTTAAAATTTACCACCTTTACTTCATGCTTTATGTGGAGGGGAGCAAGAAGCGATAAGACAGGATAAGGTTTAAGGATTCATATTACAATGCATGTGTTCGGTATCGGAGTCTATGTTCCATGTTGGTACTAAACAAATAATATGGTTGGGTTTTGTTTCAGTGTTTGGCCCCCACAACCGTTCCTAGCAAAAGCTTTATAAAATCTGAGGTGGCGTTAATACATCTTTAAAGTATATCTGCAGGCACCTGTTTCTTTGTTCATAATTCCAGCTGACTTCAGCCCTTGGTCTCTTGTTTGCAGAGATATGATCACAATAAAAATGAGAAGATCCTTCCCATCAGTCTGGAGCCATCTTCCAGCACGGAGCCGCCCCAGTCCAACCTCAGGTAAGAGATGGGGTGGGTGAGCAGTGACCAACCTGTGAGAGTGGCAGGGAAGGAACTTCTTCAGTAAGGTCTGGAGTTGTTGGCATTAACTTTGTGCTAAAAATATAACATGGCAGAAAAGCTGTCTTTAGAAGGGCAGCATGCTGTGAAGTAACTAACTCATTTGATGTGGGACGCTTCAGACTTGAAGTTCATTTTCTAATGTGTGAAGCTCCTAGGGCACTAGGAAGGAAAAGAGGTGAGAAGAGGAACTGGGAATGTGGAACATTCCAGCTCCTTTAGCCAGAATGTGCTTTGTACTTCTTCATATGACCTTTAGAGAGGGGTTTTGTACTGTACTAATTTTATTAAGCAAAATGCTTAAGAGCAAGCATTTTTACTATCGTGGCAAAAGATTAAAACAAAATCACAGGTAGTAATTCGCATAAAACTATTTTTTTTGTGCCAGCGTTAGGGCTGGTAGGTCTTACCTGTGGGACGTTGTTAAATTCTCCAAGCCTTCCGTTTACCTAAAGCACATAGTGCTGCTTTGCTAAGACACAATTTGCTTGAAAGGGTGTGTGATTTCTCCTCTGTATTCTGTCAGTGGAACCCTATAAGGAGCCAGGACTGGGGATAATGAATTTGCCTACAGATAAAATGAGCTTAGGATTCAGAAGTAACGTGCTAGGAAGTAGTGAGCAGAGAGACTCAAGTCATGCAGGCTGTTAGCTACGTCCATGGCACGAAGGAGTTGTTTTAGTGAGGATGGATGCTGCAAGAAGCCACAGCAGAGAAAGGAACATTACTCAGTCCATACCCAATGGACGATAGTGCGTAACAAAATTCCTAGGAATCTGGGGTGTAACCTAGGATAGCTTCTCCCTTTGGGATAAACCCTGCTAATGCTGAAATAATGCTTCTTCCCAACCTAATTGGAGTCTGGGGCTTTCCCATCCTGAGCGGTCGTGTAGCTGGGAGGAAGTCTGGCTTTCATTTCTCTGCTGTTTCCAGCAGCCTCGTCTGAGCTGCGCTCTGCTGCACGTGCTCAGACCTCTTTAAATGACATCATTTTACATGAAGTAGGAAGCTTTGTCGTGTACTTGTCTCGCTCAGTGTCCTCAAAGTGCTGAGTAGGTGCAAGGCCTGTTATCTTGTGGTGCTGCAATACATCTTGGAGGAACAAATCCGTGCTGAGGATTGAAATGAAAGAGCGTGGGCTTTAAGCGGTAGATTCCTGCCTCCCAACTTCATGCTGCTTGTGCATGCAGCGGTGGGGGCTGCCTAGCCCCTCCTCGCGTGACTAAGTATCCGCACGTCAACAAAATCTCTGGATTGCTGTAGTCTGATTCTGTGCTAAGATCAAGCTCAATTTCTCTTCTGCTTTTCCTCTTTCCAGTGTCAGTGCAAAAATAAAGGCCATTGAAGCCAAGCTGAAAATGATGGCAGAAAATCCGGATGCGGAATACCCTGCGGCACCTGTTTATTCTTACTTCAAACCACCAGATAAGAAAAGGACTACTCCTTATTCCAGAGCTGCCTGGAAATCTAGAAGATGATGCTTATGAATGGATAATGGTAGCAAGAAAACGCTGCTTTGTGTATCTGGAGTCCTCCAATGCTTTTGTACTTTGTAGAGTGAGAAGGATGCTGCCACCTGAGCAGCGCCGTACGTGCCACAGTGTGTTGTAACACCTTAGGTGGTCTGCTGAAAGCTCCTTACTGCCAGTGCAGCTTCACAGCTGAAGGCTGTTCAGAAAAGTAGGTTCCCTTCAAAGCCTCTGATGAACACGCAGACAACCTCTCGTTAGTGTGCATTCATTAGCAAGATTAGAAACAGTAACCAGTGTATGGAGTAAAGCACATCCAAAAATACTCCATGTAACTGATTACTTTTTAAAGTATTTTTGAACAAAAAGTATTCCGACTTATGTTTTTAATGGAGGGGAAGCACTTGGTTTTGATTAACATTCTGTAGTTACCATGGAAAACTTTTTCATCTCAATAAAATTCATTTAAAATAGATTTTGCAACACTTTTAGTAACCGTGCGTGCAGTATTTTATATGCACCAAAGCAAATGTATTTTGCATTTCGATTTGCAGACTTCTAAGGTGTGACTTTATGATGCAATAACCTTAAGTCACGACACGGCACGGGTGTTTTCAGTGTCGTTTAGGCTGGAGGTATGTGCCTCTGCGTAGGAACTGGTGTATTTACACACCACTGAGGTCTGCTCTGCGCCGTAAGCTTCAGAGCGCAGCAGTGGCACATCTAGTGTTTGCGTTCAGTAATCCCCAGCAGCGGTAGCTCTTCATAAACCAGATGTGGCAACGTGAGAATAACACTGCAGCCTCAGAGGTATCTGTCAAGCCCAGGACCTCAGCGTTAGCCCACCAGCCAGGCTGGTCGGTTGTCTCTTGGTATAAAGTGGCACAAAGCATTTGTGGCGAAATGGTTCTACTGCGTGCTGAGGATTGCCTGCACCGGGTGCTTACCTTACGGGTCTAACGGGCGGTGTTTCACTTAAACCCTCTGATCTGCAGCGCATTCTTCTTCCTAAACGTTACCTGCAAAATAACAAATCTGAGGGAAAAACACTGGCAGCATTTTCTCCTTAGTACACGCAGCGCTGTGACTGTGCAAGGGGGATGTTGGGGATCGTGTGCGCTCCGGGGTCCAGGAGATACGGCTCTGATTCTGCCGATACCTGATCTCTCTAGTCCTTTCTCTGGTGAATCCTTACCTCGTTGGTCACCGAGTTGCAAACTGGTTAACGAGAGGAGGAAGACAATTTTTAAACAGCCCCTCATTTCTGTACGCAGGTGTTGCTCACTGGCATAGCAAAGTAAGGGTTGTGTTCCCGGAGCAGCGCACCTACCTCCAAGCAGAGCGCGCTTCCTGCTTCCGAACCCAGCCCCCGGCACGGAGCAGTGCATGTGTGTGATGGGTGGATTGCGAAAACCCTGAATTGTTCAAAAGTAGGTCTCGTGCTGTTAAATATTTTGCTTTGTAGTTTTTGGGTAGCTGAGTGAAAAGTGGTATCATTGGGACTTTGTACCCTACGAATGTCAGTGACACCCGTTTACATTCCTCTGTGAACAGCCTGTGTTTTGTTCTTGCGTGGTCTAACATTTGTAGTCCTCTGGATCTGTACCTGTCTTGTTTAGAACAGCAATCCGTTCTATTTCTATTAGGAATTTAGAAAATGCCTAGTTTCAAATTGGGTATGTGGTTGTGTTCCCATCAGAAACATACTTTGATATTTATTTGTATTTAAATACAATTTGTTGAAATTCTTACAGTTCTAAATAAACATTTAAAATGCATGTTTTCCTCCAGGCAAGTGAGGGTGGCAAGCAGGAAGTGAGGGTGGTAAATGCTTGGCATCAGCCGAAGTCCAGTGATACAAATCTGGGTACAATAGCAGTAGTCTTTTTTTTCTTTTAACTGTTTTTTTTTTCTTTTCTTTTTGCACTACCACAGTCACTTAACAGAAGGGCCCTGTCTGTCGTTTGGCCAGACGCAGGGCTGGGGGAGCTTTATTGCAGGTCGGTGTCTGTGTCAGTGATTCCTGCTGCTGCTGGCCTGGCAGACACTCGTGCTGCCTGTGCTTCCCGGGAACGCTACAGCTTCCCAAAGGCCCAGTGCCTCTTCAGCAGCTGGAGGTGATAGCACAGCAAAACCAGAGAGTTTCTAACCCTGGAGCCGGGAGGAGGTAAATGCTCAGTAACCTTTTTCATGAGCATCAGCTCTGGGGCTTTGCCTATCGACCATCATAAAACAGGTCTGAAAAGCACCGGGAAGCTCGATGTGGCTTTGGTGGAGGATGCAGCTGGTTCTGAAGTCGTAAGTACAGAGGTTGGCAGGCTGGTGGTGGGAAGGAGAGCTCGGCTTGGCACCCGGCAGCGCTGGGGAGCCATCTGGGGGCTGTTCCTTGCCTCCGACACAGGGTCCTGTCCCCTTAGGGGTTTCTTTGCTTACCCTGTATTTCCAGCAAGTCCCTGGGGGCAAGGTGGGATACCAAGGACAATGTTCAACATGGCTGCAGTGTGGGTTTTTCCCTCAGTATTTCAGCAATCTTCCTGCCTGTGGTGAGACCCCCTCCCTCGGGACAGGTACGAAATCATGCCTTCACCCGTGGGGAACATACAACACGCCTAACCCCCGATCTTGGGATTCGGGCCGGGTTGCTCGTTGGCACACAGCTTCCTTGTCGCTGCCTCCTACGAGCTCCAGGCTGGTGGGAGGGAGCACGTGGGGGGAGAGAAAGAGGAGGAAGTTGGTGCTATCACCCAGGGGCTCCATGGCTTTGCGTTCCCGCAGCACTGTGCGGGCTGAGTTTCTGGTGCAGACAGATGTGTATCTCGTGCTTTGGGGATCTACCTGCTCTCAGCAGGCAGCGCGGGCAGGAGACGGGCTGCCCGCAGGGCCGAGGCTTGATGCTGAGGCTGGGCAAAGGCAGAGGCTGGGACGAAGTCCCCCTGTTCCTGAGCTTGTTTTGGCTTTGCAGGGCCCAGGGCGCCTGCTCTGCAGTCACTAGAGTAGAGGAAGCTGTCAGCGTTACCCTGGCGTGGTGGCTGTGGCAGCTACAGCCCTGCATCGCGCTCGGATGCGAACAAAACCTGCATTGCCCTGCTCCGACCGGCTCCGGATAGGGGGGCAGGCAGCTTTCGTGGCTGTGTCCGTGGAAACTCCTACATGTTTCTTCTGGAGCAGTCGGAGCTAATTCTGACCCCGCTAGCGTGGTTTAAATTGTCCTTTCTCAGCGCACTTGCCCGCGTCCCCCTGCCACTCTGCCCTCCCCGGCCAAGGGCAGGACAAGCAGCCGGCCCGCGGCTGAGTTTCCGAGGGGCTGCTTGGGCTCTCTCGCAACCTCAATGTTTAAACCTAATGTCTTGTATTTATTCTAAAATGGCTTTCATCTGATTTCCCCCTCGGTTAACAATTTAGCTGTCACAGTCAATAACGGCCAGGATCCGTCCCTGGCCGCCATCAGCTCACGTTACCGTCCTGCAATTACTCCGTGGTGGAACCGCTGCCGGGGCTTTGCCGGGGAATTATCAGGTTACTAATGAAGCCCGGGCAGCGGCGGGCGGCGAGACGCCGCGGCGGTGGGCGCGATCCCCGCTGCCGCACCCCATCCCGGGCAGCGGGGGGGCCCCGGGGCCGCCGCCGGGCCCGGCCGTGCGAGGCAGCCCGGCCCGTGCGCCCCGTCGGGGCGGGCGGCGGGGAAGGACCGGGCCGGGTTCCCCCCCTCCCCCCGCCGCGCCCGCGGGCGGTGCCGCCGCCGCCGCCGCAGGTAGCGGGGCCCGGCGGGGCGGGCGGCCCCCGGGGCGCGGCGGGGGGGCGCCGCTTCCTGCCCGGCCCGCGGCCGCCCCCGGCGGGGGAGCGGGGCCGGCGCGGCTCCCCGCCCTTCCTGCCGCGGCCGCGGGACGCGCCGCCCGCGGGCACGGAGCGCGGCGGCGGCGGGCGGAGCGGGGCGCGCCCGCCCCATGCACCGGAGCCATGAGGGCGGGCAGCCCCGGGGCCCGGGCCGCCGCGCCCCGGCCGGCGCCGAGGCGGGCAAGGTGAGCGGGGCCGCCGCCGCTGCCGCCGTCGGGGCCGGGCACGGCGGGGCCGGGCGCGGGGCCGGGCACGGCGGGGCCGGGAGCGGGGCCGGGAGCGGGGCCGGGGCCGCTCGCCGCCTCCCGCGCCCGAGGGGAGAGGATTTTCCATCCCGGCGTTTTTCTGGGGCGTTTTATGCTCAGCGGAGGGAGAGGGGGAAGAATTTCGATTTTTAATTACTACCATTAAAAAAATCAAATTTGCAATTCTTTGGGTGGCCTGATGGATTCCCTGATTGACAGCCGGAATTGACACTCTGGGTACCTCTTATCTCGGGCATTTACGGCAATTTCTAATTGCAGGTAGTTTGTGGGGTTTTTTCAGCGCTTTGGCTCGCATGGGAACCGAGCGATTACTTCAAGAGGCCCGGGTTAAGTGCAGGCAGGGAGAGAATTCAATCCACATTCAAATTGCTTCATTAAAGAGACGCAGCTTTTGTTGCAAAGGATTTAAATGGCCACTAGAAAGTTCTTATTTATTGTTTTGAGGCGGTTTATATAGGGTGCCCCGCGCTCGCCCGGCGCATGGAGCCGCAGCCTCCCTCTCCCGCTCTCTCCCGCAAGGTGATGCCGCCGGAGCCGCTGCCCAAGGGGAGCGCCCGCTGCCTCGACCCGCACGCCCGCGCCATGGTAAGCGGGGCCGGGGGCTTGCGGGGACCCGCTGGGACCCGTGGGCCGGGGGGGGCCGGGGGGCTGCGGGGACGCTCCGGGCCGGGAATGCCGGAGACTGCGGGGATGCTCCGGACCGGGGGTGCCGGGGGCTGCGGGGATGCTCCGGACCGGGGGTGCCGGGGGCTGCGGGAACCCGCCGGGACGCGTTGGGCCGGGGGCTGCGGGAACCCGCCGGGCCGGCTGTGGGGGACGGCGGATTCCCGGCTGACGGCCCCGCGGCGGCTCTGCCCGCAGTCGCAGCCCGACGGGGAGCCGCTGCCCGGCGCCCTGGAGAAGGAGGACGCCCGCTCGGCGCCCAGCACTCCCTCCACACCGTCCGTCTGCTCCCCGCCATCCTCCTCCTCCTCCACGCCGTCGGCCGGCAAGAACGTCTGCTCCAGCTGCGGGCTGGAGATCCTCGACCGGTACCTGCTCAAGGTGAGCGGCGGCGGGGGGCGGCGGGCGGCGGGGGACGGCGGGCGGCCCCGGGTCTCAGCCCCTTCTCCGCCGCAGGTGAACAACCTCATCTGGCACGTCCGCTGCCTGGAGTGCTCCGTGTGCCGCACCTCGCTGCGCCAGCAGCACAGCTGCTACATCAAGAACAAGGAGATCTTCTGCAAGATGGACTACTTCAGGTAGGGGACTACTGGGGGGGCCGCTCCACGCTGCAGCCCCGGCTCCGCGGCGGGGGCTCAGCCTCCTCGCCGGCTGCCGAGGGGAGAAGGTTGGAATAAGCCGCCGGGCGCCCCGGAGCAGCCGGGGGGAGAGGCGTCCCCTCGGGGCAAGGGGAGGAAGGGGACGCGGGGTGCGGCCGCGCCGCACCCCGGAGGGGCTCCCAACCCCCCCCGGCCCTACTGCCGGGGTGCCCGTGCCCCCCGGCCGAGGCCGTGCGGGCCGCACCGGGGCCCGGCGCCCCTCGGCACCGCGGCGGGGCGCCCGGGCGCCGGCCCCGCGGGGTCTGCGCGGCGGGGAATTGTGGACCGCGGGCGGCAGGCTTCGGCCCGGCTCCTGCCGGGAGGGTCAACGTGCGCCCGGCGGTGCCGAACGGCGACGGCAGCCTCCGCCGGCCGAGCAGCGGCAGCAACGCCGAAGCCTCCCCGGCGGGAGCGCGTTAAGGAACCGAAACAAATTCCCGGCAGCGCAAGTCCCTGCGGCCGGGCAGGGGCTCGCCGGGTGCCCCTGGGTTCGGCCCGGGGCCGCGTCCCCCGGGGGAGCGTGTCCCGCTGGGAGGCTGCTCCTGGCTCGACAGCCTGGCCGTTATGACCCGGACACCGCGGATTTTCCCCCGAGAGAGCGGCACGGGGGGATGGAGGATCCCGAGCTCCTCACCGGGGCTTAAGGGAACATCGGAGCTCCCCGCTCTGACCCTTCCCCATCTCATCAGGACGAGGGAATGCCGTTTGCCCCGGGGGAAAGGGGAGTCGCGGGCAGGCACCGGGCACGGCCCCGGCGAGGGGCGCGGGGGCTCGGCAGATCCTCCCGCCGCGGCGGAGCGGGGCGGGGGTCCCCCCGCGAGCAGGGGGTGCTCGGGAGGAGAAACCTCTGCGGTTTCTCCAGCGGTTTTTGTTGTGAGGGTCTCCAAGTACTCGCCGAACCGCGGCTCAGCCCCCGGCCGGTGCCGCCGCGGGGTGCGCGGGTGCGAGCGCTGCCGGGAGCCGGATCCGTCCCCGCTGTCGCGGCGCTCCGCGTCCCGCCCGCTGATTGCTGCTATTTTTTTTTTTTTTTTTAACTGATGTTTTGGTTTGGTTTGGGTTTTTTTTGTCATTTCACCCAAATTTCCTTCCCTCTCAGCAGAAAGGTTTTGGGAGGTCCGCGGTGCCGTTGTGCTGCTTCGGGGCGCCTTCAGCATTTTTCATTAATTAATAACCGTTCCGGTGCCGTTGGTGGGTTTTTTTTTGATGAGCGGACCGTTCCAAAGGCGGGTTTAAAGTAGCGGCCGGGTCTCTAAATTGCCTTCGAGCAAAGACAGCGATAACATCTGTTAAAAAGAAGCCCGTTTGGCTGGAAATGCCCGAGCAGCACCTCCCGCCCGCGGCCGGCGCTGCGCGGGTCCCTGCCCGCCGGTGACCGGGGATGCCAAAGGAAAACTAAAACGAAAATCGCAGAAGGCGCCGCCGGACTCCCCCGGTTCGCGGGCGGCTGGTTTGGGGGGCGGGGGAGCTCCCCGACCGCGCTTCGCGCTTGCCTTTTTGCTGAAAAATACGGGTTGTTTTTTGGTTTTTTTTTTTTCTGGGGGGTGAACCGCCGCGCGGCCGGAGCGGCAGCGCTCGGAGCCGGGCGGGCGAGAGGCGGCCCCGCTCCCCACGCCCCGCGGGGCTCGCGGAGACCCCGGGCCGAGCCCCGGGCCGGTCCCGCTGCCAGCCGGGTGGCTCCCGCTGGGCTGAGCCGCTGCCGCCGGTGCCGGTCCAGGGCCGGGGCGGGTCGGGGCAGATGCCCCCCGGCAGCCCCCGGGCAAACCCGTCTCGGGGGCTGCTCGCCCGGCCCCAGCCCCCGGGAGCATCCTGGCCCGCAGCCTGGCGAGCCCGGGATAGCTGGGACCCGGCACTTGGCAAAGGACAGATCTGACTCTTGAGATGGTTGGGATTTTTGTTGTATTTGTTATTCGCTGCAGATGAAGTGGGGGGGGGGGTTAAAAATTTTTTTAAAAGCAAAGCAGAAAACCCATCCTAACACGTGCGGGTCTTTGGAGCCAAGGCAGATGGGAAGGGGCGGCGGGATGCGCTCTGCATGGGGCACACGGCGGCTTTTATCGCACCAGCACTGATTCCCTGGGAGCTGGGGCTGTTCGGGGGCGGCTGGGGCTGGGGCTGTCAGGCGTGGGGCCGTCCATGGGCACTGCCCCACTGCCCGATGGCGAACATGTTTTGGCCTGGTCTGTCTGACCTTCCCTTCCCCGTTCACGTGAGGGGCTGCGTAAGGGCTGGCGTTGCCGCGGCTCCGTGGCCTCGTGTGTGTTTTTAAGCAAACGCTGCTGTTTCCTGTGTCTTGTCAAATAATTGCATTTGGCATCCAGGGCTCCAGTGCTTTGAGGAGAACCAAATTAAAATTGGAGCTCATTGAGCAGAACATTGTGTTCCCGGGTGATGCGAGGGCTGCTCACGGCCAAGCTCCCACGGCTGCGGTTGCAGGGAGGCCCGGCGTGATCCTGGTGTGATTCCTGTAGTGCCCCACTGTGACCCCCGTGGCTCCCTGCCTCACTGGGCAGCCCTTGGGCATGCGAGCGTGGGGTCACTGGCCCCAGCGTGTGTCCCTGGGGACTGGGACAGAACTGTGCCACGGGTGGGCCAGCGCCTGCAGCCTGGCTGTGGCCCAGGTGGCCTCCGTCGCTCCTCACCGTCGTGCCCCACTGGGACGATGCTCCTGCTCGAGCTCCACCGTGGCTCAGCATGGAGATAGACTCGCTGCGGCAGCCTGCTCCTGGTCTGCGGTGCGATTTGGGATGATGTCTGGAAGTTGCAGCTGACTTGGGGGATGTGCTAGGGGCTTCCTACAGAGCAGGCCCAGGAGGGGATGGGGACATTAGGGGCTGTGTCCCTTGCCCTGTCCCTGCAGGTGGGGATGGACAGCAGGACTCAGGGAGCTGTGGCACCCGGGTACAAGCACTGTGTGAGGGCCGGGACACACCAGGGCATCCTCCCGCCTCTGCTCTTCCCGCGCCCCAGATGTTGTGGCCACCCCTGGGAGAGGTGGGATGAGTCTGGGATGAGTCTCTGTGGCATGAATCTCTCTGGGATGAGACTTTCCTGGTAAAGTTGTTCACAGTTTCCATCTCCTGGTGCTAACCGTTGCGGAGAGCTGGCAGCATCTGCTCACCCGACCACAAATGACGCCTGTGAGGTGCGAGCCGATGGCTCCGGCAGATGATGCTGATGCCCTGACCTGTGCGGCAGTGCTGGGCTCGGGGAAGGTCTCTGGCTCTGCATCTCCTGCTGCAGTGTGGCCCCATCCCCGTCCCTGCCAGGCAGGTGACAGGAGCACCCCAGGGAGCCCCTTGCCTGGTGCTCTGCGGCCCCGAGCGGACAGGGCTCTTGGCGCTATCGCTGCCCTGTAAGCTCAGTGAACTAAAGTCTATTTTATATTTGAGCTGTTATTTCCAGTGGCAATGGGTCAGGGCAGCCGGCTTGCAGATGTTTCTCTCCCCATTCCTGTGTCGCTGGTGGTGGCGGGTCCCTGCGGTGGCGGGTCCCTGCGGTGGCGGTCCCTGCGGTGGCAGTCTCTGTTGAGTGACAGCGGGTGCCCGTGCCTGGCCGCAGCTGAGCCTGATTTCTGTAAGCCTGATGGCTGCGGTTGGTGCCGGAGGCAGGTGCTGGCCAGGAGCCGCGGGCACAGCCTCGGTGGTTGCCGGTGCCACTGCCTGTGCAGCCCCCGTGCCCGTCTCTGGCTGCCGAGGCTTGGCCTCTCACCGGGAGCTGCTCCCAGCGCAGCTCTGCGGGGACAGCGGCACCAGCCCCTGCCTGCGCCAGCTGCTGCGGCCCCGGGAGCCCCCGCGCCCTCGGCAGCCCCTGCCCTGCTCCCTGGGAACTTGGGGGTCCTGCCTGGCGCTGGGGGGACACTGTGCTGTGGGTCTGGGGCCAGCTGGGTGTCTGCCCCAGATCCTGGCTGCTGTGCGGTGGGGATGTGTGACATTTCGTGCGCGGTACCTTGTGCCTCAGTTTCCCCTCAGTCCTGAGGCACCAGGACATGCCCGTCCCCATGCTGTGCCCCCCCTGCTCCCTGCAGCAGGCTGCGATTCGAGCGGGGAGCGGCGATTACCACGTGCTATTAGCTCGGTAAGCCTGCCCCTCGTTTGATACCGTTCAGCAAGTATGACTGTTTACATAGCACATTGTTCAAAGTAATTCAATTTACAGGAATGATCTTTACTTCTAAATAAAAAATTAATACAGTTCTTTTGTTTGTGCGTTTATATAAACTAGCTGGCACAAAGTCAGTTTACAATGTTCCCATCTGAAGTAAATTAGTGAAGTCTCTTAGCTAAGTCTCTGTATAATTTCAGCACAGAAATGTCCTCTCTAAGGCAGCCCTTTTATTTTATTTTATTTTATTTTTTGGTCAGCTATGGTCAGGCTGAAAAATTTAAATTTTTCTTTTCCTCCCAAATAGTTTTGCCATTAGTAATTCCAGCACAGGACGGTCTTTCTGCATCTCGCTGAGCCTGCGGCGGGCGGCAGCTCTGCGGCGCGGGGTCGGGCGCGGGCAGCGAGCGTTGGCTGCGGTGGGCTGACCTGGGCGCTTCCACCGTGGCTGGGGCTGCTCTGGCCAGCTGAGACCGAGGGGTCTGCGGTGCGGGGCGTCTCCTGCCGCTTGGCGCGGTCGTCTCTTCTCGGTGTTTTGTGTCTGCGCTGAGAGATGCTGGAGCTGCTCGGGCAGGGGTGGCAGCAGCTCCGCTCCCCGACCAGCGCGGAGATCTGGAGCACCCGGGTCCTGGCCGAGGTGGGGGACTGGGTGGGAGCTCCCGGCCAGCCCGAGGCAGTGGTGCTGGGTGCACGGGGAAGCGCAGTGGCTGCCATCAGGCTGTGTTGGAGCCAGCACCAGCTCTGCGGTGACAGAGGAGATGCTCGCTTCTCCTCTGCTGCTCTTGCTGCCGCTGCTGCTCATTGCATTTATTTTGTTACGCAGCAGTAATACTAAAATGCAGAAGCCAAAGCAAGGCCATGCCTGACCCTGCCTGTGCTGTGGGTGGCACCTCCAGGCAGGCGCTGGCCCAGGGGCACGGGGCTGCGGGGGCTGTGTCTGCTGCTCCCGGTGAGTCGCCCGCCCTCGGCCGGCAGCGTTCTGGCCAAAATGGGGTTTTTCAGAAGCACACGCGAACGCCCCGTGCCCAGTGCGGGCATCCTGGCTGTCTTGTTGCCTCTTTGCTGCACTGAGCTTCTTTCCATCCCAGCTTGCTCCAGTGTGATCATCGTTCTCTCGCAGTGAGGAGACCTCCTCGTAGGAGGAAAAGCAGATGCATGCATCTGTACGTGTGAGGAGAAAACACATGTTTTGATTTATGGCAATGGGAGAGAAATGGCTCTGACACAGTTTCCGTCCGAGTCTCACACTGGCTGTTATCAAAATAAAAAGCCCACGGGCTTGGAAGCTGATTCATGGCGCTGCGTCACCTTGGCCACGTCTGGCGCCATGGGGGCACGGTGAGTTACGCCCGTGCTGCTGCCCGCGCCGCCCCGCCGTGGGGGAATGGCACCGGTGGGGCGGTTTCGCTGCAGCCCTTTCCCAGCATCAGTGTGGTGGGGTTTGGGCTGGATGGGGCAAGCGATGGGGCTGGCAGCAGCACCCACACCCAGCGCTGTGCTGCCTGCCCTTGCCCTTGCCCTGCCTGCCCTCGCCCTGCCTGCCCTCACCCTGTCTCTTCTCCTCCCGCAGCCGGTTTGGTACAAAGTGCGCCCGCTGCGGCAGGCAGATCTACGCCAGCGACTGGGTGCGGCGAGCGCGGGGCAACGCCTACCACCTCGCTTGCTTCGCCTGCTTCTCCTGCAAGCGGCAGCTCTCCACCGGCGAGGAGTTTGGCTTGGTGGAGGAGAAGGTGCTGTGCCGGATTCACTACGACACCATGATAGAGAACCTCAAGCGAGCGGCAGAAAACGGTACGCAAGCCCCAACGCCGCGGTCACGGCCTCGCCCCAGGCTGTCCCTGTCCCCCATGCTGATCCCCATCGTGGGGTACCAGGGCCGGTCCTGTTGTTGCCAAAAGGGGGTGATGGGTGGCCCTGGGGGGGGCGTTGAGCGTGAGGCCCTGGGCTGGCAGAGGGCTTCAGGGGGTGGCCAATGTGCTGGCAGTGCCCACGGCTCGGGGGAGACCTGCGTGCCATGGGCAATGCTGGGGACAAGCCCCCAGCCCTGGTCCTGCGCAGCCCAGCCCGCCACGTGCAGCGAGTGAGGAAGCCACTGGGATTTTGAGGCTGTGAGTCATAAATCTAGAAGGTGGGAAAGCTGGCGATCGGACAAAACCTTCCCATCATTTTCCACCCGCCCTGCCTGCCCGGGGACATGCTGCTCCCAGCTGGACTGCGCCGCGTGCTGCCGTCCCCGCCGCGGCACGCCACGAGCAGCCGGCCAGCCTCTGCTTTCCCAATCGAGTCCCGCTCCCAGCGGGGCCGGGGTGGTGACACCAAGGTCACGCAGCGCAGCATCCCCCTCCCCTTGGGCACAGCCCAGCCCCATCCCTCTGCGTGGCAGCGGCCAGGGAGATGCTCGGAGGAACTAATTGGTGGGGTTAGTCCGATGTGGCATGGGGAGGCCAGGCAGCACCAGGGCTGTCCTGCATTGGAGAGCACCTGAGATATGTTGGTATGGAAGCTATCATAGCTTGGGGGAGCAGGCAGCCTCCTGGGCTCAGTGCCGTGGGAGCTCGGCTGTGCCCGGGGCAGGATGGAGCCTGGCCGGGTCCTGCCCCGGTGGCTGGGGACCAGGCTGGGTGGTGGTGGCTGCAGCATCCATGAGGCTGTTTGCTTTTATCACGTTTGCTTTTATCATGTGAGCGCTGCACCGGTCGAGGGGAGGCTGCCCAGGGACGCTGTGCAGCCACAAAGTCACCGAGGGACGTGCCCGGGGCTGCCTTCCCACGGGCCCCCGCGCCCAGGACCCTCCTGGGGCTGGGGCTGGGGCTGCGCTGGGGCATCGCCCCTGGCCGGGAGCAGGGCTCCGGTCCTCTGTGCCCTCACTAGCGCTTGGTGGGCATGGGGGGGGGGGGGGCGCAAATTCTGTGTCCCGGCCCGTGCAGCATGTGGAAACCATTAACAACCTGATATGAAAATAATCAGTGTTTCTGTTTACAGTGTTTGAGTAAGAGGATGAAAACAGAGTGCCCAGTCGGGCTGGGAGGGTTCTGGCTTGGGACGTGGCTTGTGGTGTCGTGGTCCATATGGCTGGCTGCTGCGGAGGCAGGGGAGGCGGGGGGGCGGGCCGGTGTGGGGAGGGGGATCCCCAGCTGAGGGTGGGTTTGTGCTGCTGGTAGGGTCCTGCTGGTATGGGCTGAGCCCCACAGTGCTGGGGCAGTGCTGGGGCACATGGCGTACGTCCTGCGTGGGTACCTGTATCTAAGTGTCCTCCGGTATTGAGAAAGGGATGGGATCACTTTGGAGAGCTGGAGTTGCTGCGGAGCTGGAGGGCCACGCTCCCCCTCTCCAGTAATTACCCAGCAATTTCTTCTGCACATGAGGTTTTACATACAAGAAAAATAAACAGATGTTGCTGAAGTCAGAGTCCCATTCATCATCCTAAAAGAACAAGTCAAACTATATGAGAAAGTCCTTCAACTCAAGCCAAGACAATCACAGCCCAGGCCAGCTTGCAGAGCAAGCGCCGAGTTGTGCAGGCGCATCCTGGGAGCGGGGCAATCGCCAGCCCCGCTCAAGCATCCTCCCTCATCCATCACCCGTTGGTGCTTCACTGCACCGCCAAGAGCAGCCGGGCCGGGCATGACACGGGCTGCAGCGGGGACCCCGGCGAGGAACGAGGGACCCTGGGAGGACCAAGGGACCCCAAATCTGGCCGCCCTCCCCGCAGGCTCCATAGCTGTGTGAGCATGGCTGGGCTCGCCCAGATGCTGTGCTTGGCAAGTGCGTGGGCAGTCCCCTGCCACTGTGTGTCCCCGTTAGTGTGGTTGCTGCTCAGAGCATGGGCATCCCGAGGCCATGGGGACGGCGCTGCTCCTACTGCTGCTCTGGGGGCCAGGAGGAGGAGGAGGTCGGGGTGCTGGGAGGATTTGGGGCCAGGGAAAGGAGCAAAGAGCCCATGGAAATGCTCTGAGCAAATGAAACAACTGATGGAGGCAGCGCCCGCAGGGGAAGACGGGGTCACGGGGAGCAGCGTGGGGCAGGAGTGATGGATGTCGGTGAGCCCGGCGGAGGCAGGGTCCCCGTCTGAGCCACTCACTGGAGGACATGGCCAAGTGGTGACCGCGAGTCAGGGCCAGCAGGACACCACCTCGAAATCCATCTTCCTGCTGCTGTTTCCCCATCCCTCATTCCCTGTATCTTCCACCAACTTGCTGCATTTTTCTTAATTCGAAGGTAAACTCCTTGGGGCCAGCGGTGTGTCCTGGAGGGGCTCAGCAGCTCGGAGCAGCTCCCGAGCAGCGGTGCCGGCTCTGCTCTTTCTGCTGCTGCCGGCAGCAAGGGATGCTGCGGGTGCCCCACGCTGCGATGCCAGGCGTGTTGTCCCCTGGCCGAGCGGCTGTCGCAGGCGGGGGGACGGGCAGGCAGGCGGGCGGGCGGGTGGGCAGGGGGGTTTCTGACCTGCGGTGCACGGGGCTTCCCTCTCTCATAGGCAACGGGATCACGCTGGAGGGGGCTGTGCCCTCGGAGCAGGACAGCCAGCCGAAGCCGGCCAAGAGGGCCCGCACCTCCTTCACCGCCGAGCAGCTGCAGGTAGCGGGGCTGGGCCGGGGGGGACAGAGGGGCCGCGGGTCCCCGGCCTCACCCTGACCCCCTCTCTCCTCTCTCCCCCTCCCCAGGTCATGCAGGCACAGTTTGCTCAGGACAACAACCCCGACGCACAAACACTTCAGAAGCTGGCGGACATGACGGGGCTGAGTCGGAGAGTCATTCAGGTGAGGGGCAGCCGGGGCGGGCAGGGCGCGGGCACCATCGGGCCGAGGAGGGGGCAGAGGAGGTGCACCCGAAGGCTGGTGGCAGACAGGGCTCATATCCCCATAGCCCCTCGCCCCCGCACATCGACCCAGGGGCTTGCCACATCCAGCAGCTTCGTGCTGCCTCACCGGTGTGTTGGCTTCCCCGGGTCCCGTCGTGATGCCAGCACCGTCCTTCTTCCTCTGCCTCGCTTGGCTCTTTTCTATTTGTTTTTCCTTCTTATGATGCAATGAAAAAAAAAAAACCAAACCCACCGTACAGCCCCAGCCAGTCCCAGTAAATTGCCAGGTGGGCAAGCTGCTGTCAGCACGCTGCCCCGCGGCTCTGGGCTCTGCCCTGGCAGCAGGCACTGGCAGCGCGGCTGCTTCCCCAGCGGCCATCCCCGCCAGCAGCAGGCAAAGCCGGCTGCTTTGGGAAGCCTTGGGATTGAGAAGTTTAAAGAAAAAGGGGGGTTGCAGCCCCAGGGGAATTGGTGGCAGGAAAGGGCTTGTGCTTGTGCTGTTTGGGGGGGGAGGGAGAGCGGTGCCACAGGGACCGAGAAATGTCCCCTCTGCAACTCCCAGCTCGCCGTCCCCATAGACAGCCCAGCTTTGCTCCCCAGTGACATTTATCCTCTTCACTTTAATGTTCTGCTGACATACTTTCTGCATACAATAAAACCATGAATGATTAAAATAAATTTGGAGCTTTCATCCAGGATTGTTTTGCCAACGGCACATTTAAATTTCGTGTGTGAAAATCTGGCTCGAGCCTCAGTTATTGAGAGTCTTCATTTAGCTAAAGATCAAGCAGTCTGCACACTGGGCTATTTTTTATGTGGATATTTTGTAAAGGGGCTTTGAACAGGAAACGATTTGTCAAATGCTTACGACCGTTTCCTTCTCTGTGGTCCAGCGTGTGCAGCCTCACAACGCTGATCTCTCAGCCTTGGAGAAGATTTTTACTCCCAGCTATCTCTCGAAAATTAAAGCATAAGAAAGAAATCACTTTGTTAGCATGGAGCCCCCCTCCATGCATGTTTTGACTCTAGGATGTAATCCCCTAACTATTCCTTTAGTTAGAAGCAGTGCGATACGGTCAGAGGGCTCGTACCTGCCGCTCAGCTGGCGTGGGGCTATGTCCCGCAGTACCCTCCTTTCTCAGCTTTAATGTTCTGCTGATGTGGTTTTTGAATGCAATAAACCACAAGTGATTAAACCAATATTGGTTTCACTGTCCCTAAAGTCACACCTTCTCCTGGTCTAAGCTGTAACTCGGTTTCGTTTCCCCTTGTCCCTTGCCTTGCCAATGCTCATGCATTTCCCAGCTGATCTCAGCTGTGCTTTTAGGCCAGGCTAGCTGGGGTTGAAGGTTAAAGTCTAAGTAAGACCTTGAAGGGTGCTCCCATCCTTTGCCATGGAAGCCGGGCTGGGACAGGGCTTTCTGCCTGCAGGGGTGGATGAGCCTAGCCACAGTTCGGGTGCCTGGCCGCTCCCCGGCGGGTACGGTGCTGTCCCCAGGGGCTTTTGCAGCCCTTTGAGCTCAGGAAGCAGCTTGCTGTTAAAATTACTTTAGTGTGGAATGGAATAGCATGATCGTTAATGTGAGTTCCTGCATCGCCTGGTCAGGGTGTTTCACTCAGTGACTCCTACGACAAGCTTGAAACTTTCAATTACCTTAATAAAGAAGAACAGTGTTGGTTTTGACCAAGGCAAATTAATAGTAGCGATGCCACTTTGGGCACCCTGATGTCTGTACTGTCCCGAGCCAAAGCTCTTGTTCTAGTGAGTGTAAAACAAAGCTATGGAAGCCGGTGGAACGCTGGTGAGGTATTCCGGCGTGCAGATTTCTAGATTTGATTCCTTTTTTTTTTTAATATTTGGAAGAGATACCCATCACAGAATCCCAGAATGGCAAGGGTTGGAAGGGACCTCGGGAGGTCATCTAATCCAACCCCCCTGCTAAATCATAGGGTCTTGACGAAGGACCACAATTCAATCCAGTTGTCTCTCTGTGGCCACAGGGTTTGCTGCTTTTGTTTCAGGTTTGGTTTCAAAACTGCAGAGCCCGCCATAAAAAACACACCCCCCAGCACACGGTGCCACCCTCGGGAGCCCCCCCGTCCCGCATCCCTTCCTCACTCTCCGATGACATTCACTACTCGCCCTTCAGCAGCCCGGAGCGGGCCCGGATGGTGACGCTGCACGGATACATAGAAAGTAAGTGGGGGCTTGTGGGGCTCCGGCAGCGGGGCGCGCGGGGACGGCAGGGCAGGGGACGGCAGGGCAGGGGGCTGCTCCCCGGGAGCAGGCGGTAGCCCCACGGCACAGGGCGCTGCCAAAAACACCCTTGTACTGCGGGTGCAGGGCTGGTGCTCGTGCTGCTGCTCCTCGCGGTCTGATGAACTTTGTCTTTGGGATTTCCTGAAGGGCCCTTCATGGGGAGGCCCCAGATGAGAGAAGGAGGGGAGAGGGGGCTGTTGCCGCTTCTTTCCCTCCATGCCTCATCTCCAGAAAAGTCCCAGTTTTACCTGACTGGTCCTTGGCCCTCCTTGTGTTTCCTTTGTCACGGAGAAGAGGCGTGAACGGTGCCCCGTTGAGCTCGGTGGTCAAGTGGTCTCCTTCCTGCTCACGAGATCAGAGCTGCTTTCTCTAACAGTTGCCAAGTGCCGGTGAGCGCTGGGCAGCTTTGGTCCTGCCTGGACGGAGGTTTTAGCTCCGTGACTCTTGTGAGGCTTCTCCCTTCCCTCACCCACACGGCCGTAGTAAATCGTGGCTCCTGCTGCGCCTCCGCCTGATCTGCCAGGCATTTCTTCTTCCATGAGCGTCCCGAGCTGCTCCCCGGTGGAAGCCCGACCGTGCCGGTTGCAGGGCGTGTGTTGTTTGTAGTAACAGAGGCTGAAGCCTCTTCTCATCCACAGGTCAGGTACAGTGTGGACAAGTGCACTGTAGACTTCCCTACACTGCTCCACCAGTGCACCTCAAAGCAGACATGGAAGGACCACTATCTAATAGGGGTGAGAAGGTAATTGTAGTCCCTGTTTCAGGCTTTGGGGCCAAACCTCAACTGTAGCAAAGATTTTTTGCGTACCATCATTGCCACTGCCATCTCGTCAGCATCGCTGCTTCTCCATCGTCTCTGGCAGCTGCACCCACTCATGTGTCCCTTCTTAATTTTGGTGGCCCTGGGTGGATGTGCCAACTGTTGGTCAAAATGGCATCACCGTGTGCTTCACTGAATACCCCTGGTGGTTGTGACGCACTGGGATGCCGTGCCTGCATTCACTGAAGGTTTTTGACACCCTTCTGCCCAACCCCCCCCTCTCTCTGCTTTCTCCCCATCCCGTGTCGACGAGCTCTGTTCTGCTCCATTCCTCAGCCGCCCGCCCGCGCGGTCGGTGCAAACAGCGGCCGGCTGTGAATGCTGGAGCGGGAGGACCTTTAGACTCTGCTGACTTTCCAGTTTTCCATGAGTTAATAAGAAAGATTAATTTCTTGGGGATTCCAGTATTGCTTAAAAAAATAACAACTGGCTGTGACAGTATCTGACGTAGGAATGTTATTTCACAATGTCTGGCCAGGAAACGATATTGCATATTGATATTTTTCTGTTCAGCACTTGAAGTAGCTGTCTGTTGTAACGCATGGCTTATTTGGGGGCAAGGCTTCCGAAATATGCTTAGGCTCGTAAGATTTTATTTAGGTTCCCAATTTAAGTGGCTTCGTTTTGAGGAAACACCGAGCCTTTGGCAGCTCTTACTGGTTTTAGCTTTCGTCTTTACTGTTAGAAGTTCTCAGCATCTCTTTTCAAAGCTCTCTGTTCAGTGCAGGACTGCAGATTATAGAGCTCTGGTTTGATAAGCACAAGCAGGGGTATGGCCAAGCCCTTTTTCAGTCGAATGCTGCCGTTTGATCATGATATCTGCACAGCAAGCTGGCGAATTTTCAGAAGATATTATACAGTCCTGGTGCTGTCGTTCTGAGAAACTTCACCGCGACAAGTAGTTTCTGTGATTTAAATACAATCACTTGCTCGCTGCTGTTGCAGAGCTGGGTTCTCGGGGCACAGAGCTGCCCCCCAACCAGCTCCTTTTCCAAACAATTGCTTGCACGTTGAGTTCCTGAAACCTCTTTTTCCACATCCAAAATTTTTTAAAAGCAGTGGGAGCTGACATCCTGGGAAAGCACATGCAGACGCTAAGTCTCCGTTTCCCCCTGCATGTGGGGCACCCCCCTCCCCTCTCGGGGTACCCAGTGCAGCAGCCGTGGGAGAACGGAGCTGGCTCAGCGGCTGCTCCCCCCGACTGACGGCAAGGACAGACGCTGCCCTGGCAGAGCGGCGAGGCGGCGTGGTTCGAGGGAAGCCTGCGATGATTAGCAAGTGAGGCAGGAAGAGCGAGGGCCGTTGGCAATGGCCTTCGCCTTTCTTGGGAGCTGCCGTAGCACAGAGCAAATAAGCACTGGTTTCAGGGTGCTGCCTGGTAGGACGTGGGTTCACAGCTAACGCTGTGCCCGCAGGCGCACCTCTGTCAGGCTGGGAGCTGCCACAGTCCCATTACCTCCGCCCATGCCCTCCCGTTCGGCTCCGTTCCATGGGCAGGGCTGGGGGCTCCCGGGCAGACAGTGGTTCCAGAGATGGTTTTCTTTTTTTTTTTCCATGGGGAAGCGTCTGCCTGGGCCATGTCTGTTCTGTCGGTCCCTGAATAGACCTTGCCACGGCCAGGGTTGTCTGTCTCTGAAAGCAGCTAATGCTTGATTCCTGTTTTTCCCACTAGGTCATCCTCTTTCAGTATTGACTGCGCGAACTCTTCCTCACCTGCCCATGGCGCTACCAGCACCACTGCCCCTCAGCCGCTGAACCGCAGCGTCCAGCCCAAGGCAACTGTTGTCAGTCATGCAGGAGACACTCAGATCCAGCATTCTCAGTTATTTCCATTGACCAGCACCTAACATCCAGTATTATTTCTCCAGCGACACCCTGTGTATGTGTGTGTTGAGTGCAGAGTTACATTTTTCACTTGTTTCTTGTGGACTTGTAGAATGACCGTGAGTCTCTCCAAGGCAATGCCAGACACAGTCAAAATTAGTGACTCTACTGTGCTTGCAGCTCTTGCTCCCAAACCCATGGGAATACGAACAAACCAGAACATGCTGAGTCTCAGGGGGGTCGATGATCACCTCTGAACATAAAGGAAGGAGGAATTTACGTGGTTTGGCCTGATTCTCTTTTTGCACCAGTGAAGCACTGCCGGTTCCCGGACATCCCTCCTTATTTCCACTTGCATGTGTGAAATCTGAAATGGGCTTTTTTTGGCTCAGCAACTCGATATGTACACAGACCTTCCTGAGCCAAACTCATGGGTAGCTGAGACTCCACTAAGTGGAAAACACGATGCCAGCTGGAAATAGGCAGTTTTTCTTCCTCCTCAAAGTGCTTTAGAATCACATGTCCCTTGATCGCTCTAAGGTAAGTAAATCTTAGTGTTTTTCCCGCCGTTTTATAGGAGGGGAAACCAAGATGTCCTAAACTGAGAGGAACCGTGAGGGTTGGTGGCAGAGCCAGGTTTAGCACTCTGAAATTTTTGATTGCTGACTTGTTCTTAGAGCACTGAGTATCTCTCTCCTCTCACAGCCATCTGCCAAATCTTCTTTTTTTATTTTATTTTATTTTTTTTACCCTCGTTCCTTATTAACAAGCTACTTTAGTTCCTTGGAGTCATATTGGATCACAAATGGGTGATTTCAGAATGTACCTACACAGAACTCTCAGACGCTCCATACTCTGGGACTGGGAAGCCCTCAGCGGAAGCTGACTGTAAAGGTGTAGAAGTGTTCTGCCCTGGTGCGGACCCGAGTTCAGTTAGTGGAAACAGTGGGGTAGAAACTGGAGACCAGTTAAAAAGGTGAAAGCCGCAGTAAGGCCAGCAGGAGCCGTCGCTAGCTGAGCAGACAGCAAGGTGATGGCATGTTCCTTTGCCTGGCAGCGTTGCTCTGAGCCCCCCTGCCCTGCTGCTGTTCTCCCTTGCCGGAGCACGGCTGTTGCTCCTGCCACGTCCTGGGACGAAGGCACGGCCCAGGAGGATCGCTGCCAGCGGGGCCGGCACCGCAGGGCTCATTGCAACAGCAAAGTGCTCAGCAGTCTGGCCCCAAATCAGAAAAAAAGCTCCGAAATGATCCTCCGTTGATGGTAATAAGAAAAAGTAAACAAGTAACCTTTGCCAGCCCTTCTCAGTTTGCACCGAGCCAAGAGCAGGTCTGTAAGGAAACCTCTCTCCATGCAAGCGCACGGGTCTGTCTTGCTGCTAAGTGTCTGCGAGGCCGCATTCCCAAGAATGTGAAAGCCTACCATGAGCCACAGTTAGTGCGTTAATATGACCAAACCGTGCCCGAGGAACAGAAGGCAGGAATCCACCCGTTACATAACTTGGTTTTAATTCGAACTGTAGATACATGTGTTTATCCCTCTGGGAGATCCTGGATCAATCTCCAACGTCGGCCAGGTGGGCAGTGAGCCCACTGGTTTGGCCAGCCCGTATTGCACACACGGCGAGCCTTCTCCTGACCGTGCCCCCGAGCTCCGCGTGGCGCTGACCGCGAGGCACGCTCGCCGCCCGGACCGCATGGGCAATGGCGTCAGGAGGCGTGGATGTCTGCTGAGGTGGCCACCAAGATCTCTCTGTCTGAGAAGTAACTGAATACAAGCATGCATTGATAGTTGTTGGAACAGATATATATACACATACACACATCTCTCTGTGTGTGTGTGTGTGTATATATATTAAAAATACAGAGAGCGAGAGAGTGCGATGGTAACACCTTGGACAGTTAGGCCAGTATTCTGTCTAATTGCAGCCAGCAGCTAGCAGCTCTACCCCCAGTTTAAAATAACATTTGAAAGGAGAGAGGAAATTAAGTCCGCAAAGAATTATTGTCACCTCCTGATGTGCGGATAACCATTTCCAGTGACAAGGCGCTCCCGCACGCCTGACCGGACTGGGACCAGCGCTGCAGAAGCATCCCCACGGGGAGGGGACGGTCACAAGCTGCCCCTGTTGCGGTCACTTTTCTCCTTGTCTGTAGCAAGGAGCGCGGGCCGGGTGTTCCCTTTGTTGGCTGTTGGCGGAGCGTTTGTAACCGGGCGGTTGAAGCGGATCCTGTCCGCACGCAATAGCCTTGAGGCGCTGGTGGTGGTCGGCAGGGTCACCAGGACCCGACTTCCTTCTCCATTTGTGCTGGTGCATCCTAATGATCGTTTAGTTGTGGAATTAGTGCCATAAACGAGCGGGTAGCTATTCCATTTAAGACTGAAGGAGAGACTTCAGGCTGTGACTTGACCTAACGTCCCACAGTACTTGAGATTTCCACAACTGTTTTGTTGAGGGAGAAAATGGTTTGATGCATTTCTCTTCTGTCTCGGTGGTGCAATGAAAGGGGAACTATTAAATATGTATCTGCTAAATATCAGCTTAGTTACTGAGAAAAAAAAAAACCCCACCCCAAACCCACATCCACTTGTGAAATGTACTGTATATCAGAGTTTTTGTAACTGATACCACTGGCAGGGCCGGCGTGCAGGGCAGAGGGCTGGGGGAGCGCGGGGGCTTCTCTCCGGTGGAAGTGGCCTCGCCGCTGCGCTGGGGGAGCTGCCCTGCTCGGGCTGTGCACCGGGGCACTTTCCCCCATAAGTAGCCAGGAGCAGCTTTGCTAATTCAGAAATCAGGCTCTGTTTATATTAAGCCCAAATTGTTTGCAAAAACTGGAAGCAATTCAGCTTGTGCAGTTTTAGAGCTAATTATGTGTATGGAAAATACTCAACTGTACCAAGAATGTAAGAAATCCTCTAATTTATTCAATACATTGTTTCACAACATATTTCACACTGACTGTTGCCACTGAACCAAACCTTATCTCAGGTCATTTGCATTCATCTCCTGTCTGTAGATTTAAAAAAAAAAGAAATAAAATTAAAATCATTCTCATTTCCTTAGTTTATTCAGTAATTGCCAAATGGGTTCTGGTGCAGCGACGCAGACTCCACGCACTAAACTTTTCCAGTTGCTATTTACAAACCCTTTCGCAGACAAAATCCAGTGAAGATAGCCAGTGAAAGGCGGTTCATTCAAGTTGAATAAGGTAACTAAATATGGCTAGGGTCTGAAAGTGGAACGGTTTACAGTTTTATTACCAATTTTTTTTTTTTTTCGGCTCATGCTGGTTAACCCCAACGCCCGAGCTAAAGGTGCTTACACAACTTACTAGTTGGGACGGGGGAGTGGGAACCAATCCTGCACTACTATCTGTGATGTATCTGTAGGATGCCAATGATAGACACATCAGTTTTATTTCATCCGCCAATCATTTTGTTGTAGCATGTTGCAATTCTGCATGTCTTGGCTACAATGGTTAAAAAAAAAAAAAAGAAAATTTCTCTGAATGAGTGGACAGTCAAGACTAATATTTATTTTAAAAAAGTAAAACTAAATTGTAAGCACTTTTTTGTAAAACCAATGTCTGTTTTGTTACATACTTTTAATGTTGTGCTTTGTAAATGTCTTATTTGTGTAATAAATAAAGTTAATGCAAGTAGAAGTGCTGGCACTTACATCCAGAAAATGATGTAATTCCATTTTATTTTATTTTTAAATACTTTCTGGCTTACTAATCAAGCAGCAACCCACCCAGTTTTCCTCTTTTATTATTTTGTTAAACTCTGGCTTCAGGAGAGTTCAACAAACGTTCGTAGTAAATGGATATAATTTCCTAGTTAGCAAACCAGTCATTAAAGAATACCTCTGGTGTACATTATTACAATGATCAATCAATATCAAAGTACTGAGCAAAAAGAGAGGAAAGGAATTCACCAGGACAGCTAACTAAAATCTGGGAAAATAATGTTGATTAAGATGGATTTGAATGACTTCAACACTGAATCTGAGGCACTCTTTTTAACAAATTGTTTTCAGGCTTAATAACGTGTATATGCACTACACTGCATACCTTGCAGGAATGGTATTGTGTGTACAGTCTGCTTTTTTCCATGGCTTTCTCTCAGCGTGACTGATTAAACGATTATTTCTATTTTTGTTTGTGCCGACAAAGATGAGAAAAAGATTATATTGCTGTAGAGGGAAGGGGTGAGACAAATCCACGAGGACAAATCAGATTTATTGTGAGCCAGATTACCTGCTTTGGAGTATTATCATTTAGCAAAAACTGTTTTCACGCTTTCGGTTTATGTTCATTTGTTTCGTCCCAAGATTTCCGGCAGGTCCGAATGATCCATTCGTGCTCATCATCATCTAAAAGGGAGATAAAGAGAATACCAAATATCGCCATGTCAGATCTGCCCTTTGCATCACTAGGGTCTGGCTCAAACAGGCAATTTTCCTTTTGAGCAATAAATCCATTCTTAGCTGTGGGCATCTCTTAGAACACATTTTTTTGTTTCTTTAAAAGATTGTGTGCTGTTGTGTCAGACTTTGTGAAGGCAGGAGGTACTGGCTCTATGGCAATGACTCTGATTATTCATCTGCTTGGTAATGTTAGCTTGGGCGGAACTAGGAGCTTTACACGTACGTACTCTGGGGTTTGACCTTTTGGCAGGCGATGTGCAGGCGGTAGGTTGAAACGATTAGAAATGAAGATACAAATTTTTAAAATACTGTGTCTGTGCTGCTTGTCCGTTTATGAAAAGTGAAGGGAAAGAAAAATCTGTAGTCAGAATCTAGGTTCTTGTCTCCCAGCTTTTCTTTCAATGCTGTTTGTGAGATGTGCATTATGACAAGTATCGATAAGCTGATATAGTGGCTGATAGATGAATTTTAGACCATCTTCTGTGCCCCTTGTTAGTATTCATGGCTGTTACATTTCTTCTCAGAGCATAATGACAGTGTGGAAAGAAAAAAAAAAATCAAACACAATGTAGGGAAAAACAACTGTCCAGCAAAGTTTGAATAGAAATTTTGTCTATGATTACAAAAAATAACATTGGCAAATGTTAAGTTGTGGCTTCTTAATTCCAGAGATTTCAATAGTCTTGTCACCAAAAAGTGTTCAGCAGCCTTTTCTGTTGTGTTTGTGTAGGGGAGAAGAGATCTGTGTAGTGGACAAGGTAAAACAAACTTCAAAAAGCCTCAAAAAAAATCAAAGTATTACTTAAAACAATACCTGTAATTATTTTTATATAAATGAAATGATGTATTGGAGCTGCTTCTTGTGTTTACCACTGTCTTAACAAATTCACATTAGCTGCTTGTGATGTGTGTGTCTAACCTGCCTCCACCTGAATTTTACAGGGTTTGTAGCAGCCCGTATTATCTGAAAGAACAGATGATTGATTGTGAGAAGGATGGAGCCGAGGGGGCTGCGGTGCCGGTACCAAGACCATTGCTTGGCAGGGCACATAACCCCATGTATTGGCACAGCCGCCCGGCACAGCTGAGCGCCCCGCTTAGGCAGGACAACACAGGTCAAGGAGGATGCAGGTTGGAGTCAAATTTGCACAGAGATCTTTTGACCGTAGCGTTGGACTTTTAAGTTAAAGCGGCATGGTAGCATTTGAAATACAAAAGGGAGGAAGGTGCTGGGAATGAAGTTGTGCCAGTCTAAGAAGTGCAAGTTCACTTGCTTAAGGGTATGTGACAAATTAGGCCTGATGCATAAGTCTTCAAGCTTGGGGGTTAATCTTATTGATTGCTGTGGGGTTTGAAATCATCCGCTTTGTCTTTCCTTTTTTTCCCCCCTTTTTCTCATTCCCGGTCGGGGAGTGAGTGCAGGCCTTTGCTCCTCCTGAGGTGCTGCTCACGCACAGCTCTCTTGGCCGGAAAAGGCTCGTCTGAAGGGCAGCACTCCTCTGCCACCCTTGGCAACCAGCAGCCAGGAAGGCCCGAGAATCACAGGAGCTTTTCCCTGAGAGCCTGCGCTCCAGTTTGCTCTTTGCATGCACTGGTTTCCAGACAAAGCACTGGCTCGTGCCCACTGACCCTCTCCTCATTTCCCACTCCAGGGTGCTGGCTTGCAAAAGCTCAGTTCTGGTGGCGAGCGCCCACCTCTGAGCAAAGCCCCGGTGACCAGGAATAGGTTGGAGAACACCCTTGTACTGCCATTGTTCCGATGGTTCAGCCTGTAGTTTTGCTTTAATGACTGAAAAAGGGTTGGATTGGGAGAGAATAGCTAAGTTCAGCTCTTCCCGTGTTTCACTGACATGATCTCTTTTTTATTCCCTATGCCTATGAATCAATGGGTCCCTAACAAAATCCCCTGTTAATGGCACACTTCTTGTTCGGGGATAAGCTAGGAGAGAACGAACGCTGAAAAATATGCTAAAAGGGAAATTAAAGAGATGAGCACTGAATCTTGCTTAAAGACCACGCAATCGTTACAGAGGCAGAGATTCCACTGAGGGCTGCAGCGGGAATGCAAATGTGGTCCTTAAGCTTTCTTAAAAACAACATCAAAGCCATAATCAATGTGCTGGCTTTTGTTCTATGCACTAGGTGTTCCAGCACGGTAACGACGTGATCACATGAGCCTCGGCTATAGCAGATATTGTCCAGCCTGGGTAGCTCTGTGATTTTAGCTGGAATCACCTTAACTAAAAAAAAAAAAAAAAAATAGTTTATCTGAGCTTGTAATAAAATGAAACTTTGTCTATTTCTGCCATGGGGAAGGAATAAACAAAACTCACACGTGCTATACATCACCACCATCTAGCTTGTATTTGGGTACAGATGTACGTGGCTCATCTGAGTGTATACTAGAAATAATCAGCCTGCCTTCCTAGCGAGCACCCTACAGCGCTCGCTTCGCTGAGTGACAGGGGTATAAGCACTTGAAAAGGCAGAGGCTAACTTGGCTTCAAGAAGAGGGTTGCCAAATATCCTTGGTTTGCCTAGATTGTTTCCTTCTGCACTCCAGGTTTTCATGGTCTCCTATGAGAGCGCACAAGGCAGGTTGCCCTAAGGATTTTAGGCTCCCCGGACCCGTCCCAAAACATCTCAGTTCATGCAGTGATCTGACCCCACACAAATTAAATACATGTCCAGAAGCACGGCTCAACTTGCATATAGTTTAAGCAGATGTAAAAACTGAATGAGCTGTATGAATTTCAACTTTGTGCATGAAAAGGAAAAATAGATCTGATGACTCAATATTCCAAAAAATAGCCTAAAGCGAATCCCTGGAGCTGCCACCCAACCCAGCGCTCCGGGCTACTGGTCCTTGGTCTAGGTAAGGGGAGATGAAAGAATTGATCCGACATAGAGAGAGCCACAAACCCAGAGATGAGAATGGCTCCAGGGCTAGCTATGTGAGAAGAGGCAGGGAAATATTAGAATGTAAAGAGTTAAGCTATGGTAAAACATACTTTTGCTACACTAAAGAAGACTGGTTGATAATTACTGTAGTTTTAGGGCTATTTGAATCAGTGCAGCTGCAACCTCTTCAGTAGTAACCCCTGAAACAAGACAAACTGGGTTTATTGTACTGAACAAGTCTTAAAGCTCCTCCCTGATTGTTAGTAATTGGCAGCAATGGACTTAACAGCCTCTTGACTACCCTTTTTACACTCTACCTGACTGTGCAGCTAACAATTTAAATCACAGATGCCGATCCTTCTTTGTGGCAGCTGCTTGTTAACTACATGTTCCTCTTTTTCTGTCACTGGCTGCTTCCATAACCCTGCAACACCAGGGTTAGATTGGAGAATCACATTTCATCAATATTTAAAATGGAATTAAACCTTGAAGTTTGATTAATGCTACCAGATAGTGAGTTGTAATTACTATTTTGCAAATTGCGATTGTTTGAATATGTTAATATGATTGTCTAAGCACATCTTCACCTTCAGAAGTAATTTTCCCTGTAAAAAAGATTTGAAAAAAATACAAACTCTTTAATCAGTGGTAAATTATCACCCTGTGCACAATTAGGTAGTATGGGGTTCTTCATGTGTGCTGAATTTTGTGTCAGCGTATTTATCTTTAAAAGTTTATCCATTTCTTTAGATTTTCGTCAGTAGAATAAACATTCACGGAACAGACTTTGCTGAACCAGGACTAACCATGTTGATATTTGAAGGTAAAGAAAAAAAGCTTTGTCTGAATATTTTATTGCAATCTGGCATATTCCTGTTCAGCTAGTAAATGTTAACAAGTTATTTCTTCCAAAGTTAGTGAAATATAATGATTATCATGACACAAGCACTGACATCTCGAAACGGAGAGAGATAGCGAGAGATCTTAATGGATGAGCTGTTAGAATATATCTAAGTATTGGCTGATTGTTTTGAATTATTTTCTTGAGTCTCAATCAAAAACAAGATCAGTTTTCTAGCGCCCACAAAATATATTTTGAATATTGTGGGTCAGATCTTCAGCCAGCCCGAAGTGGGGTAGCTTCTTTTTTTTATTTTTGTAATTAATTCAGGCTGTTTTCATCAAGCAGGCAGAGGCAGATGGAGCCAACCCTGGTAGCCACCCGCACGACTGATCCCCAGAAAGAGCATCTGCCCACAGCAGATGATTAACCAGGGGTGCAAGTCCTACTGATCTGCTGTTGGACACTGTCTACACAGTCAACAGGTCAGTTTGGACAGCGTCTTTTTAGGCAAGTAAGACCCAACTAAATCTGTGTTCCTGTAAGTAGCCCATTTCAAAATTAGTTTTTCTCAACAAGTATTGCTATGCAAGTTTTTTCCTTGTTTTGGGTGGCTTTAGGGGAAGCTCCAAAAGCCAGCAAAGTCCAAATGGGTGTCTGCCAAAAATGCTGCCAGGTGTATTCCATGGTGAGCTCAAACTGCAGCCCACTGGATTTCTGCTCAGCAAAATGAAACCACTTGCCTAATTTTCAACGTTCAGTCTAAAAGTAGTGGCAGAAGAGACTTCCCCAACGACACGCTCCAGATTTATCTCTCAGCTGGGATTAGAAACAGCTGAAAATACAGGGTGGGCTTGCTTCAGGGTGCTTCCAAGGGATGACTTGAAAATACACTGTAATTTAGGTGCATTTAATCTTCCTATATTAAATGCATACTGCAAAGTTTAGAATTAATTGCTTCTAGCTATCGCGTTTCTGGGTTTCTTAGGGAAACCTCAGCTGCAAGAGACTTAGGACTCTGCATGCTTAGGTGTCTGCCATGATGCGGAGTGGAGGCTGTCAGCAAATAGCAGTATCGTTGTGTAGGCTTCTGGATTTGCGCCCTTGACTAACGCTTTCCCTGGAAAACATCCAGAGGTGTGCAGGAAGAGGTACTGCATTGAAATTAGAATATTTAGTGGCTTACACAAGGAAAAAACTACACTGTTCACCTTAAAAACCTTGTCCGACTCTGTGTTAGGTCTTTGTACTGCACTTCGTAGCTCTATGTGTTCCTGGTATCTCAAAGGCTTTGTCTACACTGGAGGCCTGTTGCACTCCCTGATGTTGCACGCCAGAATTCAGATCCTTGGCTTCCTCCTCTGCCCAGGAGGGGACCAGCCATGCGTGGGCATCACCCCTTTGGTCACTCTCGCTTCTGTTAAAGGCCATGTGAGCAAGGAGGGACGGAGGTGTGCCCTGGTGTGTGCCTCCATCAGGACCATCAGAGTACCTTGAGGACACAGCCATGTGGTAAGAGCGGCTTTCCATGACTACGGTTTGTACCAGGGTGTGTTTACAACAGACAGCCCTTGAACAGGAGCTGAGTTTCCTCTGTTTGCAGAGGGCCAAGCACATGCAGACCACTGTAAACAACAATATCGTTTAATTCTTTCGCATGCCTGACTCCTCCCATCACCCGCGGTGCAGTTTATCGTGTTCTTCCACTACACAATCGCATGCGATAGCATCGCAGCCATGGATTCTGCCTGGCACACCCTTTTCATTTCCACTGCCCCCTCCGGGTCCCTAGCAGCACTTTCCTTACTGCACCTGACCTCACCAACATCAAGGCTGGCAAGAAAATGGAAAATAGGCTTTCAATTAACCTTTGCTTCCACCCACAAATTTTCACCCTTCCATTTACTTTTAATTGCTGTAATTCCAAAATGGCCCCCAAATGAACTTTCCATCTCTTGTAAAACTTGTTTTCACATGAACTGTATAGTTGAATATAAGTCATATAAGACTGGTGTATAACCTATCTAAGGGATTCACAATGGGATGGCTCGCACACAAATTGTTATTCTTGGCATGCCACTCTTTGGAACTGAAACTTTCACAGTTTTCAAAATGATAAGTATTTTAAGACCAGGAAACACAAGGAACAATGTATCTGCAAAAGCTATAGCTCCTGAAATTACTGTAGTAACCTACACCATGATGCATATATCAGTATTATGGTTGTTGGTTATAGTATTGAATATAAACCATATTGGTTCATAATCTATTTTACTGAATGGAGGATATTTTCTATTAAAACATTTAATCTAAAAATATTTTCTTAGTTACACAAATGAGAGGTCTCTGCCTGTCTCTGTCACCTGAGCAGACTTTGACACTGAGAAAGACATACTAAGTATGCATTTTGCAATGGCATTCAAAATGTGCCTGATCTTAATGCATTTCTGTATAAAAAGATACAAAAAGGGCATATGATGGGTAGGAGAATTGGTCCAACATTTTCAAAAGTGTTTAGCGTAGAGTAAGAATAGACATGAAGCTGCTTCTCATAGGAGTCTGGGATTTGCTCTTTAAATGAAGTAGACTCAATTTCCTTCTGCCACCTTCACTTCAGTGCTCGTTCATTTGCCTTGCCCGCTCAGCAGACCCCAGTTTGATACTTGCTAATGTTCTGCCTCTCCTCTGTCTAAGATCTGGCTCCTCAACTCATTTATTTATTTATTAAGCATTGGAGATTACTTAGGTCCAAAGCTCTCACAGCAGGACAAAAGCTCTCTCTCTAACTAAAAACTAGGAAGAGATAGATAGGAGGCACTTGGAGATCCAGATGAAAGAGTTATAATACAATTTCTAGCCTTCCTCTTAATGGAATATTTTTCAAATCTTCTGACTATCATAGAAGCAGTGAGCCTGGGAAGTGGAATTGTATGGATGTGGGCATTAAAACTCTGTCCTGGGACTAGACACAAGAGAAAAACGTATATGGGAGATAGAGTAGACAAGACCAACAGGTGAGTTTGTATGGACTTGTGCAGAGCCTTACAGGCAAAGAAACCAAGCTGAGTGGCATGGCAGAGAGAGAAAACATTTTTTTGCAATGGTATTGCGGAGGAATATGAATCAAAGAGGCCAGAGAGAGGAGTTAGCAGGAAAAAGGACAAGTGCTCCAGCTGTTGCAAGAAAAGCAAAGGGCTACTCACATGCGCATGTCCTACTTGTGTAAACCCATAGTAGTATTGGCTCTCTGTTTTACAAAACCCTGTTTTCAGAAATAAGTTTGTCAGCCAAAGTAAAGAGAAAAAGATCAATGGATTGCAATAAACGGCATTTAGCATAAAAATGAGTAAAATTTACAATTCAGTTAACTTGTTAAATGTTAAAAAATCAGCAAACAATAGACACAATTTGTTTTGTTCAGAGCCCAGAGGTAGAGACCAAATCCTCTAAATTAATTTCTGCAAAAGCTGGGGTTTTTTTCCAAACAGGTCTGGATCCTATTCGTTGTAGAATATACTGATTACCAACTATTTTTAAGAGCTTTACACAAACATTATTTCTTTTGTTGTGTGAAATGCAGAATCAGCCATCTGGCAAATGCCCCAGAGCTAAAATCTTTTACATGACATATAATTCAAAATGATTAAATATACAACAGAAAATAGCTATAGCATTGCACTTAAAATAGCATGAACTTTTACTGCCGATCAAAACTGATTTCTTTAGCTTAACAAGTATCCAAAGAACAATTATTTGAAGAGCTTTTAAGAGTTTCAATATGTAGGAACTAAACCTCATCTAAATTCAGTATCTTAAGTCAAATAAAAAAGAAACAAATGTACAAAAGATTAAATGGTCCTGCGTTATAAGTAGATATTTAAATCTATGGGAAGCTAAATTCATTTGAACAAAAATACTATATTCCCTCTGTATGTGTATTGCTGGGGCTTTCCTCTCCATTGCTAAGGGCATCTGCCAAAACAACTCTTACATTCTTAGGCAATGACTAGGGACTAGCCTGGAATCAGACTGTTCATCCACTCCCTCCATCATCAGAATGGGCAATTTCAAAGAAGAACAGGGAATAAAGCTCCGTGCATGATCCCTAAGTGCAGTCAATCTTTTTTCCTGCACCACAGTCGACTTTAAGTTAAACTTGCTGTCTTTTTTCCAGAAATACTCCAGGCCTGAAAAATTGCCAGGTCCTCATCCCACACCCAGTTCCCCAGTAGTTTATGAGAAAGAGCACGCAAACATCTGCATGTGTTTGGGGTACATGAGGGTAGGTACAGAAATATTACCCTGTGTAATTATTGAGTGGTTATGGCTCTGCTTCTCAACTACATTTTTCAGACAAGTCAAAGTCCACGTTTCCCAAAAAGCACTTGGTGCAAGTCAGAGCTGAGTTGTAAGACAAAAAAAAAAAAGTCTAAATGTAGGAGATTTATTGCATGGATTTGCATACTTGGATAAACGTGAAATGGATGAATACATTGCTGCCAACTTTCCAAAAAAAATTTTGCTTCTAAAGTCTTTCAGACCAGGCATGAGAACCTTCACCCCAAGGTAACAATGTGAGGAAACTCCAAGTCTGTGATTACGAAGGCTCAGAATTAAAATTGCTTCTCAGCCTTGCCTGTGGAGTTGGGTCAGCCTCACAACCGAGGAACCTCAGACGTTCCAACCCCAGACTTTTCTAAACTATAATAAAATAATGTTCTTGAATCTTGACCTTTTCAGCTCATAATGATTCCTGAAGCAGCAGGATTTTTCCTGCTGCTTTTTACAAGACACTAAGGTTTGTAGAAATCCTAAACTGATTGCCGGCTGGTTTGGGATTGCAGCAACACCAAAACCTCTCCTCTTAATAAGATACTTGTCCTGGCTCTCTGGGCCTAATCCTGCTTTTAATAACATGCATGTTAATTCAGTTACCTGACTGAGATTTCAGTGTAAAGGCAGGCTTTGTGTCTTCCTGCTCTTGATGCTGTATGAAGAGATGTATATTTTTCAGGTCATACTGACTGCAGTATGGAAGCTACCCTGTGCTAATTAAACCTGAAGATGGAATATGAAAGTAGTAGCACAAATATTCTCATATTACAAAGAGCAAAAGCGTGGTTTATATTATTTAGCCCATCCTTGGGAGAACCACAGTAGAAACGGAGCAATTTTCATCAGAAGTATCTTTGCTTTTCATCAAGAGAGAGGTGACCCAGGCAATCTCCTCTAATCTCTTCCATCTCAGTAGAACAAAATTTCTATTTTTGACAGTATTTGCTCTTTGAAAGCGATGGGCTTCTCCGATATTCAGGGGTCCTAAAACCTGAATGTCACTGCTCTTCTTGTACCTCCCTGCTTTGCATTAAACACAACATCATATATTTTCTACTTTTCACTGAAAAATTGGGAAATCTTCCCATCTTTCTATTGACCAAACACTGCTACAAAGGTGCCAGGAGTCCTGTTTCTGGAAAGAAAAAAAAAAAAAAAGCAATACTCCTAGTGAAACAGGAGTCTAGTCCTAGTATCTATTCAAAATAAACAACGTATCTTCTTACAAATGAGCATTCCCATTCTTATTTATGTGTCCAATTTTGCGTACTTTGCAATACTGGAAAAAAGAAAAGATTGAAGAACACATGGAGACTCAAGAGAAATTTGAGCATCCCTGAGGAAACAGAGGTTTAGGGACGGAGAAATAACTGCAAGACTGTAATGAGAATTTGGAAAACTTTGCTAGATAAAAACGTATAACAAAACTGTTGCTGTCATTTCATTCCCTGGGCCTGATTATGTTTTCATGATGGGCCTATGCACTGCTTTAACAGTAAGAGCTCTTTAAGTAAATGAGTATCAGACCTCCACGCTAGTGAAATGCAAGGCTTGCCAAATTTAAGAGGAGTCTCTACGGTACTCCACATCCACTCATCTCCACAAAGAAGCGGAGGGAGCAAACTTAGGAGTTTCAAATGGCGTCTATTTTCTTCTCTTCTGGAACGGTACCTGGATGCTGCCAGTTTGGAGGCCAGGCAGCGCCAAGGCTGTAGGCTTCCCTGCCCTCTTTCACAAGCAGCCAAGGAACAATCAGGAATGGCTTCATAATAGCGCCAGGGTGAAAGGTGAGAATGGGAGCATTCCGAAAGCCTGCTGCCGGACCCGAGGAAGATAGTGTCGTTTTGGTAAACCTGTCAAGCTGTTGTAAGAACTTCCTGAATGCTTCCTACCATCTGCTTTTGATGCTTTCAAGACTTGGCTGGAAGCCTGGAGGTTTTCCTGCTCCTTCCTGCCCAACCTATAATGGAGTAATTCTGGATCTGTTCCCTGTCATCCCAGCCTCTTCCTCAGTTTCTTCTGCTTACAGCTGGGGGTTTTTTTAATTTTTTTTTCTTCTTTCTTTACTGCAGTGGCCTTGTGCCCTGAATCATCTCTCCTGGGGCGGTAAGAGTTCCTCTGATGTTGAACAAGTGCCGGGTTTTTCAATTGTGTTCATGTTCTTGAGAGGAAGGGTCTGGCCTACACGACACATTCCTTCTTCACACTCACATCAACAAGTTTAACTTTGTGTACCGGGCTCTCAATGGAGCGGCCACACAAAGCACATCGCCAACGGCTCCGTCAGACTGCACGCTGCGCTGCTCCGCGCAGCGAATATTGATTGATATAATTTGTAGGGTTTGAGATAAATGTCATAAAGGACAATGAGTTCAAAGACCAGATTAAAAAACAATAAATTGAATTCCAAGGCGTTCCCTCCTGTACTAATCTGTGTAGGTTCCTGTGTTTTTGGAAAGCATGTTGCTTATCTTCCTCATCAGTAGGCCCACTGCATTCCAGTATTTTGGATCAATGCCATTTGTAATAATCTAGATCAGTTTTTATTCAACGTTTATAAAACAGGCCATGTATCATAGGGTATATTTTATAGCAGATGGTATCTCCAATTCATTTAACCCCCCCTTCACTTCCCTCCTCCAATATCACAGTGCATACTTATAAAAGCTCTTGAAAGTAGAGCTGAGCAGAATTTTTTTCAACAAATAGTAAATTTGCTGAAAAATGGAGTTTCCAAGCAACAAAACTGTTAAACTGTGGCACACTGGAAATGAAATGTTCTGTCGTCTAGAAAAAAATACGTCTTGCAATTTGGGCAGTTGGAAAAAAAAAAAAAAAAGTGGGGTGGGTGGTTTCTTTCAGAAATAATTTTCATTTAAAAAAATTCTGCACTAAAAAGGTGATAAAGACAAAGGTAAGAGCCAAACACAAAGCATTTGTTTCGGGTCAGGTTCCATTTTGTGAGTTATCCCAGCGTCAACTGTTCGGGGATCTTCTGTGTGTTTTTAATTTGAAAAGTTTCTCTTTTGGCTTGATGAGAACTAATTTTCCCCAAGGCTTATTAATCTGGGGATTTCTCCACGGGACCCAGGATTTGCCAGACTCTACTCAAAGCACAGCTCTCCAAAGCGACAAGAAAGTTTCCTGTTCAGCACCATATTTAAACATAGCCCTAAGGCTCATTTCAATAAAAGGGGCTGCTCTACCATGCAGAGATAAGCACATGCTTAAGCACTTTGCTGGTTCACAACACAGAGTTTATTAGCTTTCAGGATCAATGATGTGCACCTTACGACCACTCCCTTGCTTGAGATCATATTGGAAGAGATTGAAGATTTTCCTGAGATTAACATACCAAACGGTAATAAAACATATTTATTCCTATCTGCTTGGGAATACTTCATTGTAATTTTGCAAAATATGATTTATACAACTCTGGGGATCCATAAATCGCTGGTAAAAATAAATAAGTAAAAAATATTTTAGCTCAGTGATAACAGAACCAAATCATGGACTTTTTTATGTTTTAGCCCTAATCACGCATCCTAGAAGATATGACAAGTAAACTCATCTCAGGTGACGCTGCAGAAGTAGTTAATCATACCTGCATTTCTCAGAAACCTGAGCTTGTAGTCAACAATAACTCTGGTTTCAGGATTATAGAATCCATCACCACAGTCATAACATCCTTCTGGGATTTTCCTGGGAGGATCCAGATTTGTAAGCTGAGAAATGCCTGATGAAAAAAAACCAAAGGGTTTGCTTTTATTTTCCTTTTTTTTGTTGGGTTGGTTTTTTTTTTTTCATTTGTGCCTTTGAGCAAGGTAACTAACAAATATTACATCTCCACGGCATTTGCTATAAAAACAACACCGTTACCTTACGATACATTTTATAAATCATTTTGCCAATTTTGCAGATGGAGAAAATGAAAATGGAAAAGCCCATATGCAGAAAGTGGGTGATAAAAGGGTATCACTTTGATTTCTTCATTCACGGTCCTGCGATTCAGCCCACTAAGCCAACATTACCAATATGACCCCAAACTCCAAAATGGCGCCAGGAGAGTCTTGCTGGCCTCACAGAACTACACATCATCGCTAAAATAGTCTATGTATAAAGAAGAGTATTTTACGTATTACGTTACATATTTTACTCGTTCCTTATAAATCTTTTTACCTCTTGACTACAGACAAATAATAATACTATAAAAGTCTTTTGCAAAAATATCAACTGGGCACAGATGTTTATTTTGGTATCTACTAAAGAGCTACATAGGGCAGATGCGTTCAAACTTTATCTGAGGTCCTGGGTGTAAATGAATTGCTTTTGCTCAACTTTTCTATATTAAAAGCACACCGCTACTGCAGTGGAGGTGAAATGCATAAAAGGGTTAAGGGGGATCTCAGAAGCTGTAGATAACAAAGCCCTGTCCTGCAGGTCATCACTCAAGAAGAGACCACGCTGTGGATGTAGCGCTGCACCCGGCGCTGCGCCGGTGGAAGGTGATGTCAGCGTTCTTCTGGTTGGGTCCTGAAATTAGCCAGAGCATTTCTGCTCCATGTTACTCATGTAGCCGAATTAATCTTTCTTAAGCAAAGCTGTTAGTTTAATTCCTTCCAGACTCTTAGGATCGCAAATGCAATTCAGTACCTGCTGGTTTAAGACCAGAACAGATTTCTGTATAAAATCTTCTGTCGTAGCCATCACAGTAATGCCATTTTTTATCTTTGTATTCGAGACCATCTGCAAAAGTGTATTTCCCCTGCAAAGCATGTTCAAGCACAGCGTTAATAAACATGATGGATGGATGGATGGATGGGTGCATGGGGTACAAAGGTGGCTCCCACTGCCAAAACTGGGGTCAGCTGAGCGGAGCAGCTTGGGTTTGGGTGGCATCGGGGACAGCACCCACACGGTGCCAGGCCGCCAGCAGCCCCGCCCTCGCACCCTTGGGTGCCGCCCCGGGGACGAAGAATGGGCTTAGCTCGGAAATCCCCTTATTTCACCCCAAACCTCCTCTGCCCCCCGGCGGCGGGGCCCCCTCGGGGTGAGGCGGGGCGGGGGCCACCCCCCCCGCCCGCGGTACCTGCGTGGGCACCCCGCGGTGCCAGACCGCCCGGTATCTGCCGCCGTTGGGGAACAGCAGCTCTCCCTCGCCGTCAAACATCCCGTCCCTCAGCGCTCCCCGGTACTCGGTGCCCGTCGGCAGCGTGTAGGAGCCCTGCCCCTCCATCCTACCGGAGAGAGGGAGGTTGGGGAGGAGGGGGGAGCCCCGCGGCCCCGCGCCCCGCGCCCCCGCCGGGCCCACCTGCCGCGCACGATGCCCCCGCTGTACCGGCCGCCCGTCGCCTCCATGGCGGCCCGGCCCGACGGCTCCGCGGCGTCGCCATGGCAACGCCGCCGCGGCCGGGGCGCCGCGGGGACCCGAAGCCCCGCCTCCCGCGGCCGCCGCGCGCGTGCTCCCGCGCCCCCCGCCGGCGGCGCATGCGCAGTGGCGGGCAGGCGCTGAGGGGAGCTCAAGGAGAGCGGGGCCCCATGCCCGGCTCCCTGCAGGTGCCCTCCCTGGAGGAGCTCGATGTGCAGGAGGTGAGTGAGCGCCCGCCGCCGCCGGGCCCTTCCCCCGCGGGGGGCAGCGCGGCCGGCCGGCGCCGAGGCGGGCTGCCCCCATTGCCGCTCTGCCCCGCTGTAGGTGAGAGTCAGCTCGGCCGTGCTGAAGGCCGCGGCCCACCACTACGGCGCGCAGTGCGACCGCCCCAACAAGGAGTTCATGCTGTGCCGCTGGGAGGAGAAGGACCCGCGGAAGTGCCTGCGGGAGGGCCGCCAGGTCAACCAGTGCGCCCTCGACTTCTTCAGGTGAGCCGGGCTCCCCAGCGAGCCGCCCCCGGCGGCCGCCCAGCGCCCCGCAGGCCGCCCGGGCCGAGAGCCCCGCTGCGGCGGGTGCCCGCCCGGCCGACGGCCCCCGCTGCCCTGAAGGTGAAGGCGTTCCGGGGCATCTCCCGGCGTATCCCGGCTTTGCCGAGCTCTGTTACTCGAGCGCCGCCAGTCACCGTGTTTAATTAAAAGTGCCGTCGCCATCGCCGCCCTCAAAGTCTTTATTCTTGCTTCATAAACTCTAACTCATGGGGACAGAGGCAGTGCCCGTTTTATTTGATTTATTTGTACGTGAACTTACTCTTTCATAGGAAACCTCGTGGCCTCTGCTCCACAGAAGCCAGCTCGGGTTTTTATGAGGTTAGCGAAGGGAGGGGGCTTGCTGCTTCGGCACCTTGCATCTATCTTGTGAAATCCAGGAAGCCGGCCTAAGCTTTGCACTGGCTGTTCTCTCTTTTTCACAGGCATACTGCTTTGCAAAGCTCGAGTAGACGCACAGTTTGCCTCTTGTGACCAAAAATGTAGATCAAGGCATATGCCAGACTCACGTTCTCAAGCTGCTAGCAAAGAGCCTGGTTTAATTAGCTTAAAGCACAGTCATTTCCATTATAACGACAAGTAATTAGAAATCTCTGTCCTAAGCATGTCTTCTTGAGCTTAAGACATCAAATTAATTTGGAAGCATTACAGCATTGTATAATAGACAGTGTGTTACTTAGCAAAACAAGCGTGCCATATGGAGGAGCTGTGTATACCTACCTAGCGAGAATACCTTCCATGTGTTGGTTAAGTGATTGCTATCCCTGCTTGTAGCTACAGTGATTCAAATTTTGCTGGTATTGGTATAAAGTTCTGTTTGACAATGCTTCAAATATTGACTTTTCTGAAGGCTTTAGGTGTTCCTGAGAACTTAAAACTACAAAAATGCTTTATCACAAGTTAAAGTTTGAATGAGTAATAGAAAAACATTAAAGCTACAACACTTGCTAACTGTTTTCTTTCTGCCATCTCTTACAGGAAGATTAAGACGCACTGTGCGGAGCCGTTTACTGAATACTGGACATGCATTGACTATACCAACTTGCAGGAGCTCCGTCGGTGCCGAAAGCAGCAGGCAGTATTTGATAACTGTGTGCTGGAGAAGTTGGGTTGGGTGAGACCTGATCTGGGAATGCTCTCTAAGGTAACTTCATACTTTTGTGATTGGATAGCTGGATTCTTCTCTCCCTTCTTAGGGACGTTTTGTCCAGACCAGGTCTCAAACTCTTCTCCTGGCCAGAAGGTGATTCATGAGTTCAACACTGGAAGCTTGTGGACTTTGCCAGAAGTCAGGACTCTGTCAGCATTCTCCCGGGTTGCTTTCCCAGTAACTTGCACTTTTCTTAGCCAATGCCTCTTACTTTTTTGCTTTTCCTAGTGCAGAGGCCTTTCCTTTAGGAGTGAAGGTCACACACCTGTATAACTACTCTGTAGTTAGGAGTGAAATGTCCCTCCCCTGCCTTTTTTTAGAAGTACTCTGGAGATTGGAGCTCTCAGATCAGCAATGCTTACTGTTGTTTGGTGGTACTGGGTTGTTCTTCCTTTAAGTTCTGACTCAATCTGGCTTTTCTGTATAATGCTGTGAGAAGCCATATAATTTTTTCTTTCTTCTTTCCAGGTAACAAAAGTGAAGACAGACCGTCCTATGCCTGAGAATGCCTATCACTCTAGACCTAGACCAGAGCCAAACCCACCCATTGAGGGAGAGCTGAAACCTTCGCCGTTTGGCAGTAGGCTCTTTTTCTGGTCCTGGTAAAGTGGGCAGGCTGTGCTGTAACTGAAGTGCAAAGATGTATTGCTTGCAAATGGAAATTGTGCAGTATATGTTGGGTATAACTTTAATGATTAAAGAACCCCAGACTGTTACATGGCTTAGTAGACTTCTTTAAACATACTCACACATTATAGCAACTAAAAAAAATTATTTCCCTGATTGCACAGTGCTGTCTGCAGCTGTATAGCCCTTAGGACCGTCTTAACACTAGTAATGTCGGTTGTTTGATAGTGGCTACCAAGCTTGTCCGAGGTAGGTATAAATGTAGCCTGAGTCTTTGCTGCTTCAAACAATCAAAAACTGGCGTGAGACTTTATTTACTTACTGAGTACACCGTCACTTGGATCAAGGAAACTTTCAGAACAAAAAAGTCATTAATGTCTTCCCTTAGTCTTGCAGCTGATAATTGTGCATTTTTTTTTCCAAGGGACTCCTCCTGTATAGGTTTAACATAAAATCTGTCTTGGAGCAGGGATTTAGGCTGAATCTGGCTTTTGCTAGGTATGAGGTCAGGACTGTCACACCAAGATCCTTTTTCTACTTACCAGCCACTCATTCCTCCTGAGTGGCTGCCATTTTTTTTTTTTTTTTATTTGGCGAGGGGGAACATGAGCTACTTCATCAGAAAAATAACACTAAATTTTCAACACCTTTTCAGGAAAAATTATCTCCTAAAGGGCTTTCCTGTCCCATTAAGCAGTGTAAGAAGGTGGCTTGGCTTCTCTCTCAAGGCACTGACTTGAGGGGTTTGGGGTAGATCCTTCCCATTGTTTCACTGTGATATTTTTGATAGAGGAGTAAATCAGCTTTCCTTAATCTTTTCTACAATATCTAAGTCGTATGTTTCATAGGAAGTAGATCTAGTCTTTCCTCCACTTCCACTCAATATCAAGAACCTTATTACAGAAAAAAACAAATGAACTTGTTTTCACAAAGCTGTGTGCGGTTTTGCTTGCTTGGGGCCAAATTGTGTAGCCTCAACCATAGCAAAGACTTGAACAGTGCTTTGTCCCTTGAGTAGCCTAGCCTTTGTTAGGATCTGAAGATTTATCCTCTCCGTGTTTGGGGTAGGATTAAACTGTAATGGGCCTGTAGCTGCAGCATGTGTTTCTGATCCATGGAGCTAGAGGGAAAATTGTATAACATTCATCTAAAAATAGCTTATGCACTGTGTGGCTCATAGGTTCTTGCTACTTCCTGCTTGGGGCTATTGACTGAAACTCCAAGCAGGTGCTGTGGCATACGTGTTTGCATTTTAATGTACATAGCATACTGTTTTAGCAGCTCCTCGTCTAAATCTGCGAGATGGTGCTCACCTTTGCAGCCTCTTCCACATCACTGCCAGCGTTTCAGAGCAGCCACGTATTACTGAAGACAGATAACCTCTTTTCTGCAGAGATTGGAATTAGGACAAGCTTGGGTTCTAATTACATTCAGCTGAGTGAGTGAAATGAGGTTTGGCCAAGTAGAGGATAAATTGTTCTGGGATGTTAACACGTGTCACATCTGATCTTTTGTTGCTGACCCGCTCCAATAGTTAGGCAACCTCGCAGAAAGACTTTGTAGATATTACTTACGATGTTTTGCTAATAACTTACTATTGTCAGCATAATTTATGAAACATCGCACTGCTGAACATCTGCTTTTGTGTAAACAGGCATGGGCATTCCAGTAGTCAGCCCCTAATCATAATTAAAGAGTATTTTTCCCATTACATTGCTTCTGAAAAGAATGACATGCATGAATAGGGGAGCAATTTTTTTTTTTAAACAGCCTTTTACGAACCCCACCCTTAAATTGGCTACTACTGTAAGCAAAAAAAAAAAAGTGATTTATGCTGCAGCCTCAAAGGTTTAAGGTTGTCCATTTGTTTCATGACAACTGAATCTGCTGGGTCAGAGGTGGTTGATCCAGTAACGATGCACTGACCACGTTTAAAAGTCAGAATTACCTATCTGCTCGACTAGAATTCCCTCTTCAGTTTCAAGCAGGAGGGGGCAGGTGAATGTACAAAAGAGAACAGCAGAGGAGGACAATGGAGTGATAAAGTCAAGTAGAATTCAGCTGTATGGTGAGCGCTTCTTTCATTAACCTCTTTGAGATAATTGCTTCTTTATCTCTTGGCTGAATCTGCGAAAAAGTGTTGGAAGAGGTCTGTGTGCTTTGAGCAGCGCCTGTATGTAGCTATTTCTGTTCAAAATTGTTGTGTGGCTTTACTCAAACATAGATGCCCCCTTTGGAGCTGTAATGTTTTCCTGGAAACTTTAGAACAAGCAAATGTCAAGACTGAGTAAAGACCATAAAAGTATTTTTGAGGAATGTATCTTGACATTTTTTTGGCAGATAGGGAGCAGACGCATACAGATTCAACACAGATATTTTACTGGCGATGTGAGAAGTGTTATTTGTGATGTTGTAGGCTCTTCGCTCTGCCAGGGCTTCTAATGGCACGTGTCAAATTAACAAAACGTTAAGCCAGTGTCGTGGTAGCTTGCCACACCATGGGTTAGATCAGGCAGAACCTGCTCTGTCCTTTCAGATTATGGATGGAAGAGTAAAATCCTAGTGTGGTTTCTAATCTCAGTGAGGTAGGAGCGTGTATTTCTGGTGCAGTGGAATTTGTGGCACTAGCATGACAGCATCCATCTGAAGAGAAAGTCCCCTTCCGAGACAGCTGACATTTTGATGTACCCTGGTCTCAAATGGTTCTGTTTAACTCCCAAGGCAAGAGGGCGGGAGGAGGTGTATCACTAGCCAAAAAGGCCAGGAGTCTTAACAGCGACTCCCACTCTGCTTACAGCCACCAAATCTGAGCAAGTGGTGGAAAGTAATTGCTTTTATTTAACCCTCTTGCAAGTTTCATAATTCCGTTGCATGTCATGTTACCTATATTACCATCCCTGCTAAAAAAGAGACTCCCAGGAGCCAGCTCAGGTGGAACCAGGCCTGCAAGCAGTTGTAAGCTGAGATTGGTTAGGGCAAAAACCATTTGCGTACTCCTCTTCCTTTGCCTTTATTTGGTTCTAGAATGGATAAATAAGGTAATTCCCCGCCCCCCATAAGAAAAGAAAAACCTGCATCTTTATACCCAGGACTCATAATTTTGAAGAACCTTTACCTTCAGAACAAAGATACTCCTATAAAGACAGAAAAGAAATTCGGAGCCCAGGATGACTGTAAAATCCTTTTGAAAGCTTGCTCCACTCTCTTGTACTGGAAGTGTTTTGCAACTAGGATCCATCTGGGTATTAATAGGAGATTTGAGACTCCCTCTTGTGGCTGCATTAAGCTGATCTTGGGCATCTGTGTGAAGATTTTTGCCATTGTGAAAATCCTAAGGCCACTTCAGTATAGCTAATAGAAACTTGATAAGGTCTTTTGTCCCTGCTACAGAATCCACTTGAACATTGTCTCAACTTGCTTTTTCCTACGTATGAAAACTCTTGAATTCAATATGAAGTGAGAAGAGGAAGAAAAATGGTTTGAAAACGTTCTGATCACCTTAATCGCGTTTGATGTGACTTAGGGCAGAGCCAAAGTAGTAGATGGAGGTGGTTGGGAAATCCCAGTGCGGATCATATTTGCGTCTCTGGATCTGGAAAGGGGGTGTCCCCTGTGCTGCAGAGGACAGGATGATTCTGAACCTTCAGGGCCAGCGCTAGCGGTGTGGCAGGCAGACATGGGAAGCAGGTTAATTGCAATGTTTAACTTAATGTAAAAGCACATTACTTCTTTTTATTAGGAGTAGACATGACCTTACCGAATGGTCTTAATAATGTAACCTTGCCCTTCTGTTAATCGTTTTATGGTTATGGTTTTCCACGTGAGCCCTTCTAGCTGGGGACTTGATCTGAGCCTGTTGTAAGACACCTTCTGCGTGGCTGAGTGTGGTACCAATAGTACTTTGGCAAAGAGAGAAGATCTGAGAAAACACAGAACAGCAAACTAGAAACAAAAAGTCTGTAGTGTTATTTTGGATATTAAGGCAGTAAATCAGCCCAGCAAGCAGAAGCAGATGCAGAAAGGGGGGTGGTTCCCAGCCCCCAAAGGCAGGTCAGCAGCACCGCTCGCTCGGCGGTGCAGGGGTTATTCCTGCATTTGGTTCCTTTCTGCTTCGATGGCAAGTTTCTCCACTCCCTTACACGTGTCGCAAAAGCTTTGGCAAGCCTAACGCATGCATGGGTGCAGGTTCCTCTCGTGTGTGGTGTTCTGTGCTTGACGAGAGCAATGCAGGCAGAGCAGGCGATGCGGAGAGCTGCGTCGCCTGTGTGCTCTGAGTCTGCCTGGCTGGCTGAGAGCTGCTCCAGGCTACCCCACGGCTGGGACAGAAGCAGAAGCTGCTGGGACATGAAGAGTTTTGCTGTACCTGACTGGCTCCAGCACTAAGGGCTCAAAGAAAAGAAATGAGAGCATTTAATAAGGTAAAAGCTCTTCTGTCTTGCCTGCACTCCAAGCATCTCCCCAGTGCTGCTGCCCTCGCTGCCTAAGAAATGGTCTAGATCATGTTTGTCTGTTGCAGATGCCTGAACAAAAGGATTCCAACCTGCGTGTTCCTGTGCTCTTGGCTGGGCTGGCAAATGCACATGGTTCAAGTGAGTGTTCCGTTCACGCTGTGTTCTGCAGCACAGAATGGCGAACAGCTTTTGCTGTTTTGATAGGGTTTAAATTAATTTCTCCCTTCTCACCAGGGGAAATGAGGGCTGGGAAGAAGGGCCATGCCTGTTGCTTTGTTAAGCTCGGCTTTGGCTCAGATTCTGGCACCAAGAATGGAAATAAAATACAGGGAAGGGGAGCTTCATAAAAGAGCTATGGGTCTGCTCCCAAGTTGATAGGTTAAACCGTACAAAACACCGACTCTGAGGCACTGCTCTAATATTTGTAAAATCAGCATGGCAGCTCTGTTAAGGGCTATGAGTCACCCTGAGGGTGGTTCAGCTCTTTGAGCAGTAGCACAGCCTTCTGCTTCCATGCAAACAGGAGCGAGAATTTTAATGGAGTCAGAATTACCCCTTTGGTTAGAGCACCGTCTGACCTCTGCTTTGTTCTCACTGCCTCCCATTTACAGCTGTGCAGAGAGTGGAACCTGACCCATCTTTGTCTGGGAGAAAAGGACTGGATGGAGCCCTTAAACGTGAATCACATCAATTGTAACCGTGTCCCCCCCCCCCCCCCGCCCCTCCTGTCCCCAGCCCTCCCCAAGACTCCTGCGTCTGAGCACTGCCTGGCTGCTCCTGCGGGACGCGGTCAGGTGTGGCCCGACTTGGCTTTCGTTTTCAGGAAGCCGCTGACAGCAGGCCTGACCCCGGCCATGTGCACGCAGCGGGAGGCTCTGCCTGTCCCCAGGCGCGCCCGCAGGCGCTCGTGGCAAGCCTGCGCTCCAGGCTAAACAGAGGAAGGTGAGGGTCAGCAGCGGAGAGCTCTGCCCAAGACTCAGGAAGCACATTTTGGCAGAGGAAAGAAATACAATACAAGCAGGGAGGGAAACTCAGCTTCCATCAACCCCCTCCAAGAAGCTTTTGGCTCCTTACAGCTGCTGGACTCCTTACTATCAGTTATTGGGCTCTTTATTGTTACAGGCTTTTGTGTGTTTGTTTTCTGTCGTTGCAGAGGGGAAAGAACGGAGCAATACAGGAGTAGCGCGGACTGGAGGGTAGAGCCCTGCACTGGGGGACAGGCAACCCAGCTTGCCTTTCCTGCCTGTCCCTGTCTCATTGTGTGGCCTTGGGGCATGTCACTTCCCTCTGCCCCGGCTCCTCTGCGATGGGGTGGTTCCACCCAACAGAGCACTCGCTGCTTGTTTACTTGTCCTTGTCCTTGTAAAGTGCCTTGGTGGAGTCTTAGGGGAATCTCTGCACGGCCACGGCAGGCGCAGACCCATCGTGGGAGGGGAGCCACAGCCGAGCGCTGTTCCCCTTCCCCAGAGCGAGCAGTAGGAGCCACGGGCAGCGCGGGGGTGCGGGTGGGAGAGACATGGTGGGGCCATCGCCCTCCCCTCGCCGCTCGGTCCAGCAGCTGCTGCTGTTTGAAACGCTTTCCTCTGCCGCCTCTGCCCCCTGTCAGCACGCTGGCGGCCGGGCAGCTCTGCCATCGGGACGGCAGCTGGAGATCTCGCTGTCTGAGGGATGGAAGAGGAGAAGTGTCACTCTGAGCGGTCTTGGAAGAGTGTTTCCCAGTTCTGCACACCACGGGTCTCTCCTGCCCTTCAGAGATCGTGAGGGCCAACCCCCTGCTTCCAGCTCTGAGCTGTTCTTTGCAGTGGTGGCGGCGCGATGTGTGGAAACGGCTCTGTACGGGGAGCCAAGGAGCAAGGGAGATGGCTACGGGAGCCAAAGTCCCCAAACACGTGTAGCACCAGTGCACGGGGCTTGTCCTTGCAAACCCCGCTCTGCTCCCCATCATCACTTGCTCAGAGCCTTTGTTTCTTCTAACCATGAGTGAAACCAGTTGTGGGATGTTGCGTTCAGGGCATGACATAATCTGAGTCTGGGACTCCGCTGCAGGAATCCTTTTGAAGCTTTGCTGGTCTGGCTAATTACAATAAAACTATGAAGGTGCTGCCCTCTAAATGATTAACAGTTAATAAGTGGAGGTTTCTGCTTTCTTGTGCTTTTTGCTGGGAAACAAACCAGAGCAATTCTGGCTACGTCAGGGGCGTTCTGTTTTGGGAAGGAGGTCTGCCAGAGGAGGCCAGCCCATCGTCACAAAGCCACCGTCCATCTCTGTGTTGCTGGTAGCAGATCATTCGATCAAAAATACAAGTTGCTTCCTCGCTCCTTTCTCTGCCTGTTTTCTCTCTGCATTTCTTTAAGCTTGAGCAGTGACAGTAGCCTGCAGGATTTATTTGCTGTTTGCTGACATTTTCCCTTTCTGATGCGCATCCTTATGCTACCCTGTAGAGTTCGGCTTGTGTCGGCCACGCAGGGATGGTTTGAGGAAAGGCAGCGTTAGCTGGAAACGCCCCTTCCACCCTCAATCCCTCGCAAAATGCCCGTATTAACAATACACTTAAAATCTGAATTTGAACATCTACTGCCATATGTAGTCCCATGCAGCTGTTATTGTCCTTAAAATATTTATTTTCTATCCATTCCAGCGTCTTTATGGTAGTTTTGAGAGGATGTGTCAGTACCTGTCATCTGTAGTAAGTCCGTAGCGTCTCATTCTCTGCGGCGTGTGGTCTGCTACGTCTCCGTGTTCCTGCTAACCTGTACCTGCCTGCGTGCTGCCATCTCATCTCCTGTGGATTTGCAAGGGCTGCCCCACAGCTGGGGTCGTGCAGGTCGTGTCACACCAACAGCTTCAGCATCCATGGTTCAGGGGTGTGAAATTCTCTGCACTTAAACTGGAGTGGGGGGGGGAATGTACAGGCATGGGAAAGTGCTGAGCAGGGTTTCTGGGCCAAGATGAAAGCTGGTGGATGGAGGGAGCAGCATGTCACCCATGAGACTCCAAAGCCACCGAGAACCTCAATAACTTCAAGCCCCATCCTGGGGTTTCCTTTGGCCGCCGCAGGCCAACGGCCCCATGGGTCTCTGGGGGAGAAAAACCTGAGCCCCACGGGTGTTGTGGAGCCCCGTGTCCACCTGTCCCCAGTGTTCCCAGGGTACAGGCAGCTCCCGAGGAGCAACCAGAGCTACTGGGTCCTGGCCCTGGGTTGAGCCCATTGGCGGGACGTGGGTGGCTGGGCCCTGGTGTGGCAGGCAAAGTGCTGTCGGGACAAAACTGAATTGAAGTGATTCTTTTCCTCTCCCCTTGGCCCGTGAGGAAATCTTTTTCCATTTACTATAAAACATGGTCCTTAATAGTGCTGAAGTGTTCTACGTATTTTAAATAAACATGAGTGGATTTGAGCCCAGGAGGACATGAAAGAATGCAGCATTTGCAGGGTACCGGCCCGGCACACATGTCAGCAATTTGGCTGCCTTGTGTACTTTGGCTTTTAAAAAAGCATTTAAAAGTAAACAAATGAAGGAAAATCTGGCAGCTGGATTTCAAAGTAAATTGCTTTCAGCTGATAGACCCCATTTCCAGCTTGCTTGGGTAGTATCAAGCCATACACATCCAGCAAGAAGAGCGAGCGGCCAAGGAGAAGAGCAGGGGCGGGAGGGAGAACAAAAGCAGGGAAGTTCTGTGGATTTAATTCTTCCATTTCCTTCCTTTGCACCAAACACTCCCTGCCTGTCATTGCCCTTGTGTCAGGCAGGCAGGTTCATGCCTCAAACAGCAAACTGTGCCCCATCTTCTTGCAGCCCCTGTTCTGCCAGGCTCTGCCTCCCTTCCATCAGGCCTGGGGATGGGACGGGACGGGATGGGATGGGATGGGATGAGCATCCATGGGATGGTGTTAGCGGGCAAAGAGCTGAGCCTTATGCTCAGCTGCGACCTGGAGCAGTGCTTGAGCTGCTCCATCAACCCCTCATCCCTATTTCTGCCCTGCTGGGCACAGGGAGAGCCCCGTCCCACAGCCCCAAAGCCCACATTCCAGCAGGACGAATCCATCCCTCGAGGGGTATGCGCAGGCGTGGGCTGGGGCACTGCTCCCCTGGGACTGCCAGCCCGGGAGGGCATCACCCCTCCACCGGCGAAGGGAAGCAGAGCTGGAAACGGCAGAGATAACAGAGTCATTAGAGGAGTGCGGGCTGTGGCGAGGCCCCGCTCCGGAAGGGCCTGGTGCATCCCCCGAAGGAGGAGACTCAGCAAATGCTGACAGATAATAACGAGGTCCCAGGCTGGACAAAGAGGGGAGGTTGTTGAGGTCATGCTTTGGCTCAGCTTTGGGCTCCTTCTGCTTTGACTCGCGTTTCCTCAAGTTTATAAAACTTTCTGCGGGTTGGTTCAGTGGAAAGGGCAGAGGAAACTGGTGGGTCTTAAATCCTGGCGGCGTGGGGCTGGGGCAGGGCTGCTCTGAGCCCTCCAGCAGCCCCTGCACGCAGGGAAAATGTGTCCTGGGCTGTGAGCGGTGCGTGCTGCGAGCTCGAGCGAGGGCAGCAGCCATCAAGTGTCCCTTAGGGGCTTCCAGCAGTGACACGAGTGGCACAGGAGCGCCCGGGGTGCGATGCTGCAGGCAGGGCCGCCCTAGCCCCAGCACCCCTGCAGAGCCCTCGGACCTGAGCAGAGCACAGAGGGCCCTGAGACGTCCTTGGTGCGAGCGTGGTGGCTCGTGGCCGTGTGGGACAGTGCACGTAGCTGGTGGGACCTGCCATGCCTGCGCAGGGACCTGCGGCATTTGTCTGCTTCTTTGGGAACCAAGGCCGTGCTGCAGCGCCGCCCCGGTGCTGCAGTGCCCCTCAAGCACCCACGAGCTGGGAGGCAGGCGGGCAGCAGCAAAGGGGACAGTGTCCCTGCGCAGTGCTCGGCTCCCTGCACCTTGCTGCAGGAGCCAGCTCCGCTCCCCGGCCGTGCTTGTGGCTGCGGGCACGGCTCTGTGCGATGCTCTGTGCAAGGGAGCAATTAATTAAAATGACCCGCTCTAACGGCTTTTCTCCTCCCTGTAACTCAGCAGATGGGCTCCCTTTCCTGGCTCAGGACTAACCCTCTCGGCTCCTGGCAGCGCAGAGGTGCTGCCAGCTGTAACCTGCAAGGCAAAACCTTCGGGGTGAGCAACGCTGCAGGCAGGAGGCGGCCAGGGCTCAGCCAGCGTCCTCGGCACGCGCTGCCACCATCGAAGCCAGCGGGGCCGGCTGTGCCGGCGCTCCGGCACGGTGCTCATTATCCCTTGGCACAGGGGGCCCCTGGCACTGGTGTCGGGAGCTGGCAGCACCCACATGCACCTGCCGGCACCAGCAAGCTCACCGGCAATTTCTTGGCTCTCATTAATGTGATGGAAAATCATTTTTTGTGCCCTTTCCCCTCTGTCACCCACGTGAGCTCCAGCACCCTGCCCTGGCTGGTGGGTGTGCTGAGGGAGGCTTCTCCCTTCCAGGCCCCCCTGCAAAACACGTGCAGGGAAGAGAGGACAGGACATAATGCAGAAGAATGTTCCAATTTCTTTAATTTTTTTTATAAAGAGCGGCAGTTGGCTCCTGGCTGGTCCCCGCAGGTAGCAGGCAGGGCTGCTGAGCTTTGCTCCGGCTTGGGAGGCACATCTGCACCCTCTGGGTCCTGCCAGCTTTTAACCACTCCCTGTATGTTATTTTTGAGAGGGAAGCAGCCAAGTGGGGCCCCCTCTCCATCTCCCACAAGCCGCAGGGGACAGGGTCTCCTCCACACTGGGAACGGCCACCCCACGGCTGCACCGGCTCTGGGAAAGTCGGTGCCCTTGTGGCACGTGCTCCTGGGGACCGCTCCGCTTTGCCTCCTTCGCACAGGGTTCGCACTCTCCCTGCCCGCCTTTTGCTGCCTGCTCCAGCTGAAGCAAAACAGGGAGGTAACCACCTTTGCATCCTCCGTGCCGGAGGGCTGTGCTTGGTCCCAAAGCGCCGACGGGCAAAGGCAGCTGTGGTGGGTGGGTGGATGGAGGAAACTGGGGACTGAAATCCCTGTGGTGGGGTTGATGTGAATAAGTGTGGACGTCTCCAGCTGATCCGACTGCTCCGGGTCCTTCCCTGATGACAGGGGTCAGACAAATGCATCCGGAGCAGCAGCGGGTTTGGTTTCTCTCCTCCTGACGGGCTTTCACCGAGGAGCTGGGTCAAGGGCAGCGCTGGATCTGGCTGAGCTGCCCCGTTGCTGCCTGAAGGTGCCAGGGTGCCAACGGGGAGCGGGACCCCAGGACCAAACAGGAGCAGCTGCAGGGGGTCCCTGCTGGCTCCCACCGCCGGCCGAGCCCAGCAGGGCTTGGGGACAGCCCCGCGCCGGCCATGGGGTTCGCAGGAAAGCAACAATGGAGGACTCGGGATGTGGGCCTGGGGGGGCTGCCCATGCCCAGGGGTTGTGGGGAAGGGGCGGTGCAGGGGACTTGCTCCGTGTGAGAGAGCGGCCGCGGGTGCGAGGTGGGGAGCGCTGCCCCTCCGGCAGGATGGAAACCACCCCCGGCGAAGACAGTTGCTCTGGATGTCCCTTTGATTAACGGGAAGAATATGTAAATGTATATGGCTGTTGCCATAGCTACAGCAGGAATCCCGGCTGGTGCTGGGAAAGGCAGAGCCCCCAGCCCAGCCCAGGTCAGGATTTGCATTCCCAGCGCAGCAGCACCCTGCGAAACCCACTGGGAGCAGCCGGGCTGTGCCGACCCCCATGCCACCGCTACGTCCCCAGTACAGGCGGGGGGACAGTCCCCCAGCACAGTGTCCTGCTGCTCACTATCCTACATCAACCCAGGGTGCTGCAGCCACGCACCGAGACGGGTGCACCCCCAGCCTGGTCACCAGTCAGGGAGAAAACACCCTCACGGGAGGGGTGTCCCTCAGGTCCCACCGTCAGGTCTGGTCACGCAGCAGCAGAAAGCTGGGTGCAACCAGGAGATGTCTGGGATGGGAATGAGGATGGGGATGGGAATGGGAATGGGAATGAGGATGGGGGTGCCAAATGTGCCCATGGCCCTCCTGCTTCAGGTGCACCAAATTCCCAGGACCACCCAGCCCACCTCACACCAGGCTAAGGAGAAGCCCTTCCCAGCAGCTCATTTCTGGCTGATCCTGTAAAGCTGGGAGGGAAAAGGGGCTTCACCTGCATGGAGCCCATGGAGCCCCCCTGCCTGTGGCTCTGGTGAGTGCTGCAGGTTTTGGGGCTGCGTGGGGGTGGGCTGTGCCACGGGTCGGGCTGCGTCACTCACCAGCGGGTGTCACAAGCCCTGGCAGGAGCCCTTGCCTGTTGGCAAGCAGCACGCGTGCTGTTGGCAAGCGCTTGTGCCTATGCATGAGCCCCATCCCCTGGGATGTGCCAGGGGCTGCAGCCAGAGGGCGAGGATGAAACCCACTGGCGTTCAAGCATCAAAAGGCAAAAAGTTCCTGGTTGCCTGTTGTCTGCATCTCTCCTTCCCCCTACGGGCTGTGCAAAAGGGATTTAAAACTGTAGAACAGACCAGTTACTCCCATAAACCAAGAAATATGGGAGGGATGAGAACTGAGCCCGCACCCGGCGTAACTCGCGCTGCGGGCGGCGTTGCCAGACCGTGGCCCTTCTGGTGCTGAGGGTTGCTCAGGGGTAGGTTTCACGCCGAAAGCATTCGTTTTCATATCGATTCTCAAACTGTTTTGCAAACCCGACTTGAAGCAAGACCGTGGCTTGCTGCTCCCGAGCCCCTCCAGGCATGGCGAGTGGGGCTGGGCAGGAGTCCCCGGCGGGCAGGGACCCTGCGGTGCCAGCTCAGCTCAGCCCATGGCTGCCCCCGTGCTGGCTGCAGCCCCTCATGGCTCCCCAGGGCTGTGGGGACCCCCTGGGGTGTGGGGACCCCCCCAGTCTCACAGCCCCCTCCCTGGCCGGTCCTGGGTTTCTCTGCTATCTGAGGGCTCGCCGTTACCGACTGCAGGCGCGCGCAGCCAGGGTCTCTGCTATTTCCTTATAATTTAAGAGCCTTCCTCACATTAATCTTTTTATTTTTATTTTGACAAATGTATGTTTCCAGGAAGTTGCTGAGGTCAAAGCAGCATCTGTTGCTCGTTATTTTGGGGGATGCAGAGGGTCTTTGTGAGGGTTTCCAAAGCAACAAGGAATTAAGTGGTTTGTAAAGCAGAGTGCAGGAATGAGGAGCGGGCTGGGGCTTCCCAAAAGGTGGCTGAAGATGCTGATGAAAATCAGATCAGCTCGCCTCTGTTTTCTTGGAAAACTGATCTATTTTTCTTGTACGACAATCAGCCTGACTCACGTATTTCAAGTGCTTGGCCACCACAAGCTCCGCGTTTTGGTGCTGGGATTGGTGTGGCCCCGATCAGATTTGGCTTCCCTGGGCCCGCGCTGAGTTGCGCCGTGCCGGCAGGGGGGATGCAGGCTCCGTGGGATGGGAGCGGAGCGAAGCTTTTGGGAGCAGCAGTGCAGGTCTCCTGGGGCAGCTCTGGCTGGGCACATGGGCCAGAGACCCCCAGGATGGGAAGACCCCCTTCCCCACACCCAGGAGCACCCTTGTCCCCCAAAATCCTGCCACGAGTGTCCCAGCACACCCCCTGGGGGGCCCATGGCAAAAGCTGCTTTTTCTTTCAAAACAACCCAAGGAGGGTCCGGTGCCAAGGCGAGGGCTGCGAGGAGCCCGGGAGATTTATCGCTGAGGAAATACTTTCTCCAGCGAGGGCTGACGGCCGCAGCAGGAACAATGGGAGATTCGCAACGTGAACAAAGCTGATTTCGTTCTTCTTTTTATCAATGCGTTTTCCTTGCGGAGCCTCCCTTCCTGGAAGTGGGAGATGCAGCTTCCCCCCTGCGCTGGCTGTGTAATCAGCAGGAATGGCCATATCCTGGCTGGGAAGCGAGCTGTGAAATGCTGTCGCCCACCGTGATTTATGAGCTGGTGGCAGCGGCCAGCGGCGGGGCTGGCCCAGGGACAAGGTGCCAGGGCGCGTGCAATATCCACGTATTCTTTCTCCTCCTCGCTGGGCCCTCGGGGAGCCACCAGAGGAAGTTAATGGATTAGACACACACGTTCCACTTGATTTTTATTTTTTTATTGCTGTGTCTTTCCAAACGCCTTTAGCAGACGCGCGAGCACAATGGGGCCGGGCGGGCGGCGAGCATCCCGGCTGGGCGGGCGGCAGGGCAGCAGCCTGCCTGGAAAGGTCAACACCGAGACCTTTTGCTCTGGGCCATGGGGACAGCCTGTCCTGAGTGGGGATCGTCCTTCCCCGCTGGGGAGGGCTCGCAGGGGCCATGCTCGGCGCCAGCTCATCGCCACAGAGGGGCAGAGTTAAGGTGGTGACTCCAGCTCCTCCGGTGCTGCCGAACGGCCTCAGGGCATCGCCGTGCCTTGCCCACGGGGTTATTGGGGGTTATTGGCACCCGCCAGAGGCAGCTGACGCTGAGCAGGTCTCTCGCCGCACTGGGAGCCCTAACGTCCTTCCCAGGAGGGGCTCACGGGTGCGAAAGCAGCCGGTTTCGCTCCTGGGCCGGTGCTCCTGCCACGCTGCATTATGCAATCCTCACCCGATACTGGGAATATGAAATAATTATTCCAAGTGATCAGATTTTAATTATGCAACACAGAGGATGATTATTGTACACCAAATTGGTGCCGAGTGCTTAGTTATGTATATGCCAAATTTAGTCTATACTATTATACCCAGTGGGTGGCCGTAGACAATCAGGAAGTAATTAGTTTTGCTGGAGGTTGCTCGCCTGCCTGGTTCGCTGTGCTGTCTGGGGAGCGTCTTGCTGCGCTCTGTGAATACCGCGGGCTTTGAGTTCAATACCGTCTTTTTGTGACAAGCTAATAAGCTGTCTGCATGGCGGCCTGTAATTAGCGCTGTCGATATTCATTTGGAAACGTAGACCGCGCGGAGCGGCTCCACCGCCAGCGCTTCCCTTTGTCGAGGCTCTCGGCTGGTCCCTCCTCGCCTCTGAGGAGCAGGGATGGGCACGGAGGGATGGGTGCTGGATATGCTCATGTGTTCCTTAGGTCCCCACTGAGGAAAGCACCCAGCCGTGGGGGGGTTGAGCCCCTGAGACCAAAAACCTGGCCCCCACGCACCCCTGTGTCAGCCTGGCCCTGTCCCCCGTGGGGGAGCTGCTGTTGGCCGCGGGTGTGGGGTGTCCCGGGTGCCCCGTCCTGCTGAGCTGACATGGGGTGTGTGGCGTGGGGGACACGGGGATGTGCAGGGGGCTCTGGCTGGGGTGGTTGTCCCCTCCCCAGAGCCATGGGCTGCTCTCCCCGGGGAGCCCTGAGCATCACCGGGGGGTGCTGAGGTCCTGGGGGGTCGCACCTTTCCGAGGCAGCCTGATCCTGCAGGGTCCGGGCTCATCTTTTGGGGTCTCGCATGAGGAATTGCTGGGGGGCCGGGGGCTATGTTGGCTGGGAGGTGACCGGGGCATCTCCCCCCAGGATGCACTTTGCAGCCAGTCAGTGTCGTGGGGTACTGGGAAGCGTCCACCTCCAGCCTCCACGGGAATGGCCCGGATCTGCCAGGCGGGAATTGTCTGAAGTATGGAGCAACTTTTACCTCTGTTACACAAAGGAAACTTTCCTCCTCTTTTTGTTGGAGATGCTCACTCCATTGAGATGATTGGCATACTGGAGAGCTGAGAAACTAAATTGTTTATACACTAATGAATAGAAGCTTGATTGCAAGATCCTGTTTGGAAAATTATAGTGCTGAATTGAAGCCGTACAATTACATCCAAAATGCTGCATATTCATTTCATCTGCTTTGCATAGAGATTAACAAGCAAGCCCTAAAGCAGACTCTGAAATTAAAGCTAACACCAGATTTAGTCACAGGTTACAAACTAAATGGCATTGTTTGATGGATATGAATCTTTACCACCTGCCTGCCTGATGATTGCTAGCAGCTTACCAGACAGCAAAGGAAAAAGTTTCTTCCCATGAAGGAAGCATAATAAGATGCTGGGCTGGAAGTGCCCCCTCCCGGCACGGGCGGCCCCCCCGGCAGATGTCTGTGATGGGCCTGGGGAAAGGGCTCCCGGCTCCGGCACGCTGGAGGCTGCACCCGCTCTGCCGAGGGATGGAGAATGGCCCCCAGGCCCCCGCAGAGCTCCCGGCTGCTGGGTCCATGCGAGCCCCAGGGCTGGGCTGGGTCCCTCCAGCCAGGGCCACCCTCCAGGGGCTGGCAGGGACACACACAGTCTTGTGGGGTCCCCATCTGTCCTGGACCCTTAGTGCTGAATCACCCCTGGGTTCCTCCCCCTTCCTTGTTGGGGTTGGGGTGCTGTGGAGGGCAGGGGGCTCTCCCCCATCTTGGTTGTGGGCAGCCCCTGCGTGCCCTGGCGTGAGGCTGGTCCCATCCCATCCCACGGCATCAGGCGTCGCTGCCTGCCCCCCATCCACCTCCTCCATCTGTGGTGCTCCCACCCTGCGTGCCAGGGCCAGGCTTGCTTTGGGGGCCAGGATTTATTCTGGGAGGAGAAAAGGGGGCAGGAAAGGGCAAAGGGTGCACGTAGGGAGTGGGGGGCTACACATCCCGGGGGCAGCACTTGGTGCCACGCAGCACTATGGGGGAGTTGCTCTGGAGATGGGCTCCATCTTTGATGGAGGAACCTGTCCCCGCTGCGGCAGTGCGTGTGGGGACACAGGACCTCCTGCTGCCACCGGCATTCCAAGGGGGCACAGATGGGGCTGTGGCCGGGCAAGCAGTGGGCTGGTGGCTCTGGGCAGCCTTGGTTCCCAGGAGGGATCTCGCTGCTTTGGGAATACCCAGGGGGTCCCCAGTCTCCACCTGGGGACAGTGGCTCCTGGCTCTCTGTGTGTGGGTCCTGGGGGGGGGGCAGAGACCACAACACTTTTTCTGTAAATAGGACACCTTTATTTATTTATTTTTTTCTTTAAAAGTCAGTTACCGAACTGCAGTGTACTTTATTCCTACAGACGGGCTGGTCTGTCTCTACCGCACTACAGGACAGCCCAGCCACAGCTTTACAAGCCCCCAGGTCTGGTCACCAGTGCTGGTGCCACCAGCCCCCACCCAGCCCCTCCCTGCCAGCTCCGGCATCGCCACGCCTGGCTCTGGGGTGTGTGTCCCATCTCCCCCCTGGGAGCAGCGCTGTGCCAGGAGCAGGCAGCATGGCTGCTCCAAGTCTCCATTTCTGCTCAACACTTCCCCATCTCGACCCTCCAACACTTTCCCAATGCCCTCTTACAAACAGCCGAGGTAGACGAGCATATCCTCCGGTCCCTCCCCAGACCTGCCCGGGCTGAGGAGGGATGTGCAGCATCGCTGGGGCCTTGTCTTGGCCCTTCACCCAGGGCTGGGTTTCTTCCTTAAACCTTAACTCATCCCAGGACATTCGCACTTCCGAGACCAAACCCGAACCATGCCATTACACCCTAAAACCAGCGCAATGGAGCAGCCTGCAGCCGCCAGCTGCTCAGAGGCACGGGAGGGCTCTCCCACCCCAACCCCATGATGTGGGGTGCACCTTCCCCCTGGGGGGGCCACCTGCCACAGCAGTGGGCTCCCAGGGCCAGCCCTGCACCCAGTTAGTGGCCCCCAGGGGGGTGGCCCTGGCTTGCGCAGGCAGTGAGTGCCGGGGTGTGGAAAAAGGCACCTGTGGGAGGAGGCAGTGGTGGCTTTGCTGTGTGGGGACACGGCGGTGGGGCTGCTGTCCCTAAAAGTAGGGCTGGGTGTGTTGTGGCACTGGTGGACACAGGCTGCCCTGGAGAGACCCAGCCCATGGCAGTGTAATGGCAGCCTGCTGGCAGCCTGGCACCACTACGGAGAGAGGGGCAGGGAAGCGGCACCGCAGCCGTGCCATGTGGCCCTGCTCGCACCACTACCGTGGGTGGCAACCGATGGACCCGGCTGGTGACAGCAGCCTCGTGTACGGGTGTTCACTGCCCTGCGCCATGCTGTGTCCCTGCCCAGGGGCTCCCGTCGCTCCACTCCTGGGGATGTCTCTGCCTTGGAGCATCCTGTGGGGAAGACTGGCTGGGTGGGAACCTCCCCGGAGCGAGTCAGACCAGTGCCACCCCTGTCCGCAGTGCCGTCTGCCAGCTCCTCGCCCTCCCGAGCCACGCGGCAGGGATGGCACATGCCCTGCCAGGGGCTGGGAAAGGCACCCGGCTGCTGCGGGAAGGCTGGGGCCGGTGCGGGGCTGCCTGCAGCCGCCTGGCCAGCAGGAGGGATGTAGTGATGAACATGAAATGTGCCTCTGCCAGGCAGCAGCATGTGGCATCCCCGTGCGTCATCCCCGGCTGCGTGAGCAGGGATGGGACAGGCAGCGGATGGGAAGACGGGGCGGCAGGAGGGCAGTGTGAGCTGGTGCAGACAGGGCAGGGGCTGGCCGGGTCGCATCCTGTGCAGCAGCCCTGTGCATGGCTGGGGAGCTGTTGTGTGGGAACAGGAAAGGGACCTGCCTCCCAGCCTGGGCACAGGGTTCCCCAACCCCAGCACGGGCTGGTGGAGCAGTGTGGATGGAGCTGCTGGGGCTGCCAGCCAGCTGCCACCTACTGCGGTCCCACTAAGAGGGGACCCTGCTGGGTGCCGTGGCAGTGTCCAGCTCTGGTTCAAGCAGCTCATCTTCTGAGAAGCTGATGTGCAAGCAGGTGTCGTCCGCAGGGGAGAAGGGCAGCGTGCTGTCCATGGGGCTGGCCAGGGTGGTCAAGTCCTTGGCCAGGGCCTCGCTGGCCGCAGGGTCACGGATGCTGGCCAGGGGGGACATCTGCCCGCTCTCTCCAGTCCTGTCCTTGCCTAGAGCACGCTGGCAGGTCCCAGCAGGGGCAGGCTCCATGCCAGAGGCAGCGCTCCGTGCCGGAGTCCTTGCCTCGGGGTCCAAGAGGGTGAGTGAGCTGGCAGCGATGCTGGTGAGGCTGGAGACACTGGGGCTGGGCAAGCTCATGTGGGCAGTGCTCTCAGGCTTCACCTCTACTTCCAGGCTCGGGGAGGTCTTGCTTGACCTTTTGCGTAGGATGGGCGGTGGCGGGTTGAGCTTGGGAATGGGCTGCTGCCGCCTGGGAAGAGAGAGGAGGTGATGGGCACATACTTACCTGCACGGGGGGCTTGGGCTGGCTGCCCCAGGCTCTCCAAAAGACCTTTGCTGGGTCCCATCAGTGCAACCCATCACCTACAAATGTTGGAGCTGGGGTGATGTGGCAGGGGGACAGGGCCAGGGCAGGCAGCAAACCCACAGGGGGACACGGTGGGTTCCTTGCTCCAGCTTATTGAGCCCAGGACGCAGCCCGTCCTCCCCAGCCCCTGCCGCCGCGGCGCCCTGCAGCGTGGCCTGTGCGGCGGGAGCCCTGCTCTGCACAGGGTGCTCCTGCTCCAGCTGACAGGAGATGGAGGTGGCACATCCTACCTGTCCTCCTCCCCTCTGTCCGTGTCATCCACCTTCTGCCGGCTGCTCCCATTGAGCAGAGCAAGCTCGCTGACCTCGGAGCCCTCCACACGCCGGCTGAGCCCGCCCTGCCCCTCCAGCACAGCCAGGCACTCGTGTTCCTGGGCGTAGTGGCCCAGGGGCCACGGGGCTGCCCAGGATGCTGGCGGGGGTGGAGGTGGATGGCAGGTGGACGTCCAAGCTGTAGTGGTTCTTCAGGTTCAGGGAGAGGGACTGCGCCAGGGACAGGTTTTGCAAGGAGCGGTCAACTGGCGAGAGAGGGACAAGGAGTGTGTGAAGAGCTGGGGACCTACAGCCTGGTTGTTCCCCTGGACCGCGAGGGGTGCAGAGATGCTCTGAAGCCCCCTCGAGCCTGCTGGGCTTGTACTGGGAGCACCCCAGCTTGCTCCCCGTGATGGTGAAGGGTGCAGAGATGCTCTGAAGCCCCCCCGAGCCTGCTGGGCTCGTACTGGGAGCACCCCAGCTTGCTCCCCGTGATGGTGAGGGGTGCAGAGATGCTCTGAAGCCCCCTCGAGCCTGCTGGGCTCGTACGGGGAGCACCCCAACTGCTCCCTGGGAGCACAAGGGGTGCAGCAATGCTCTGAAGGGTTGGTGCTGGGAGCGCCCCAACCGCTTCCCAGGACCCCAAGGGGTGCAGCGATGCCCGAAGAGGGGTGCAGCGGTGCTCCGAAGGGGGGTGATGCTGGGAGCACCCCAGCACCCGAACAAGCCCCGCGGCCGGTGCGGGGGCCCGCGGCGCTCACCCGGCTGCCGGTGCTGGTCCCGGGCCTCCAGCGCGGCCAGCTGCCGCACCAGCAGGGAGACGTGCTGCAGCAGGTCCGGTTGGGAGCAGGACCCCCGGGGGGCACCGGCTCCGTGCGGGGGGCACCGGCTCCGTGCGGCCCCGCAGCCCCGGGACCCGCCGCGCGGCGGCCCTCGAGCGCCCCCTGCCGGCCCCGCCGCCGCCCCCCCCCCCCCCCCCCCACCCCCCGCCGCAACCCCCCCCCCGGGTCCCGGCCGCTGGGCTGCGGGCGGGGGGATGCGGGTGGGGAGGCAGGGGGGTCCGCTGCCTCAAAATGCGGTGCTGGTTTGGGGGAGGAGGCGCGGGGGGGGGGGTGGGGGGGTGGGCCCAAAAAGGGGTGAAATGGAGCTGGTGGCTCTGCGGGGGCCCCCAATGGCCCTGCCAGAGCGGCCTGGGCTTGTGCGTGCAAGCAGCTCTGGGTCTGGGGGAGCTGAGCTGCACTGCGAGCGATGCTGCGAGCGATGCTGCAAACGATGCTGCCAGCAGTGCTGCAAACGATGCTGCGAGCGATGCTGTGCCGCAAGCGATGCTGCGAGCGATGCTGCACCGTGAGTGATGCTGCGAGCAGTGCTGCAAACGATGCTGCGAGCAGTGCTGCAAGCCACGCTGCAAGCTGTGCAATGCTGCAAGCAGTGCTGCTCTGTAAGCAATACTGCGAGCTGTGCTGCGAGCTCCCCGTAGCCCTCCCGCCCCAGAACGGGCTGCTTGCCCCCGCTGCCAGCCCAGCCTGGCCAGAGGCTGGAGCAGGGCGAGGCGAAGGGCTGGTGCCACCCGAGGGGAGGGCAGGACGCGTACCTGGGCCACGGCCACCTGCGTCTGCTGCTGCTGCTGGAGGAGCTGCTGGGGGCCGGGGTGGAGGCCGAGGAGCAGGGGCTGCTTGGGCTTAGCAGCTGCTGGGAGCCGGCTGGGTGGAGGGAGCAGTTCTCGGCATCCTGGGCACAAAGAAATGGGCAGGGTGAACGGACTGACCAGCTCAGGCTGGGATTTGGCTTGTGCTTCCCCACGGCACTGACGCCAGCATGGCACAGCAGCCCCTGCACCCCTGGCGCCACGGGCCTGTTGAGGGGGGCAGCCCTGGGCTCGGTGTCAGGCGCTGCACAACTGCAGGAGCCCCAGGACAGCACGTTTCGGAGTGACTCCCTCTCCCAGAGAGCTGGCAGGGCTGCACCATCCGCATCCAGCCATAGCTCCAAAGAGGGAGGGCAGATGCTCTGGGTGGGAGGCATCGGGGAGCGATGCGAATACCACACCAGCTTCCCCATGATGTGGCTGCCCGGGCTGGGCGGTTTCTCACTGCCTGAAGCATTTGCCAGTGGCAGCAGCGGTCCGGCGTCAGGGCCGTCAGTGTATTAAATGACTGCGGGCGGGCAGCAGGGATACTGAAGCACAGCAGTCCCAGCCCGTGCAGATACCCAGCGTGAGAAGGGCAGTGCAAACACCGGCCGATTTCAGAGCAGCCCCTGACCCAGCCGCCAGCCCCCCACGCTCCGGCACGGTGCTCAGAGCCCAGGGTCTGCTGGTTCAGCCCAGGGTGGGTAAGCTTGCAGCCACCTCGCATGCCCTGGGACCGTGTGGTGGCCCCGTGCATGGCTCACCTGGCCCTCTGTAGCACTGGGGGTCTCGACAGGCAGCCCAGAGCCCGACAGCACAGCCCCCCGGCAGGCAGGCTCCCACCCTGGCAGCGGGGCTCTTTTAGGACGGTTCCCCCTGCAACGTGCCCTGCTGGGAGCCGGCCAGCGGCCGCTGCCTTTCCTGCGCCCCTGTTTGGGCAGCTCCAGCCCCCCGAAGGGAAGCGCAGGAAAGCCCTGCCCTCCCAGCCACGCCAGTGGATCCCACTGAGCGCATTTCACCCCAGCGGTTTTCAGCCAGGCCCTCCAAGTGGTACCCTTGTGTGAGATGAAGCGATGCCATTTAGGCCACTGGGAAGCGCTCGTGGAGAAGCCCTGCGGAGCAGCTCTTCGTTACGGAGAAACCACTGCTCGTGCTGAATGCGCCCGGGGTGCCTGCGCTGCCAGACTGGGCCCCCTCAGGATGCTGCTCCCTGGGCCTGGGGGGCGAGGGGAGCCAGGGATCGCTGCCGGGGCAGTCGGACGAGCGACTGCTGCAGAGCGGCGCTGGGGCACAGAAATCCACCCCGCGTGGCAGGGAAATGGTTGCCTCGCCAGAGATGCATCGTCTGTTGTTGGATGCTGCTGCGGGAGGGGGTTCTGCCTCGCTTCTCCTTCCCAGCGCTGGGCGATGGCGCCAGCAGAGCCTCTTGGTGCTCTGCCCTGCCCGCAGGGTGGGCTCTCCCGGGTTGCATCCGAAGCCGGCTCAGCCACGCGCCGTGGCCCCGCTCCCAGCTCTCGCCTCTCCCCCTGCCTCGGCGCTGGGGCGCAGCGTTGCTGCGGCTCGGCCATGCGCTGTACACCCCGTCCTGCCGCAGGGGCTGCCAGAGCAGGGAGCCTGGGGTCTGCCCCGGGGTCTCCATGGAAGCCCCTCCTCATCAAGCTGTGATACGGTGACCCCGAGCAGAGGGACCCCAGCAGCGGCAGAGCGTGTGGACCGTCCCCCAGCCCTGGGGGTCTTACCTTACCCCTTACCTGGCAGTAACAGGTAGTAGCAGGGACAGACCCCCTTACCTGGCAGTTCTTGTCCTTTGAGGGTTGCCCAGGTTTCAGCACGCCAAGGTCCCCCCTGGCAGTGGGCAGCTCTCCGGGTCCCCTCTCAGACACACAGATGCCATCAGAGTCGATGCCAACCTCGTCCACATCCGTGATCTTGGAGCCCTTTATCTGGTGAACTTCAAACGAGACGGATAAATAAACCCAAGCCCCCCTCGCCGCAGGGTGACAGCAAGGAGCCAGGGCCCTGAGCAAGGCTGGCAGCCATGGTGGCAGCTTAGGGACAACGGCCAGGACTTGCTCCAAGTCTCGGCGTGCTGTGGAGGAGCAGGAGGAAGGGAGCGGGGCCAGCCCAGGGGCTGGTACGTGCCGATCCTCCGCTTGCTGGATGAGGGGTCTCAGCCTCCGCCTCCCCGGCGCCCAGGACAGGCGGGCAGACAGGGCGGATTCCCCGTGCCCCCCATCCGAAGGGGCCCGAAGCTCTCGCTGGCACTAGGGCTGGCCCACCAAGGACATGTCACCTTGCAGTTCCCCACCCAAATCGTCCCTGCTGCCGGTGCTAGGGGAGGGGTCTGCCCGCGCCCCGCGGGGAGCTGCGCGTCACCTTCCAGCAGCTGCTCCTCGGCCGACTTGTCGCTGGCGCCGTCCGCCTGCCCGTCGGCGTTCTGCAGGGCGTGCTGCAGGCTCAGCTTGTGGCACACCTCGAAGGCCTGCCCCACCGTGCGCACCACCCGCATCGCCTGGCTCTGCGGAGCAAACCCGCGCCGCTCAGCCCCGCGGCGGCCATGCCACCGCCCGCTGCCACCCCACCGCCGATGGGGGAAGTGGGAGCTTTCCCCCTGCTTCCCGCCCCTGCGCTGCCCTCTCATCCCATGGTGGGGGTCCAGTGCTGCCCACCGCTGGACCCGGCACAGGCATCGCCCCGGTCCCCTGCTCTTGGAGATGGGCGCTCTTATCTCCATGTGGGCTGGGGCAGGTGGGCTGCGCTGGGCAGGAGGGGACAGGGACCAGGCATGGTTTTTTGGGGACATCCAGCACTGGCGCTGCCTCGGTCTCCCCCCAGGGATCTGCACCCTCCGACCCAGCGGTGACTTTGGCTCCAGCACGGGAAGGTGCGGGGTCCCCCAGAGACCTCTCACCCAGGGAGGGCCCGGCCGTGCCCCAGCAGCATCCTACCTTCTTCTTTGATTTGAAGACGTTGCACCTGAAGGAGTTGTTAGCGCCGTCCCTTGCGATGTAGCTAAATATTTTCAGGTCTTGAGAGTCGTGAGACACGTAGAAGATTCTAGGTGAGAGAGAGACAAAGGGAATTAAACCCCCGGGGGGAGCCTGTGCCCCCAGACAACCTTGCAGGCTCCCGCGTGTCCCCAGGGCTGGCTCACAGCACCCGGGGCCAGAGGAATGAGGCGGTGCCGGCTGCACGGCCCCTCCTGTGATTTTCAAGGCAGGAGGCGATGGATTTAGAGTGTTTCTGGCTTGATGGAAAACCTTCTGGTTTCTGAAGTAGGCAAAAGCTTTTTAAAGATGCTGTAGGAAAGCTGGAAAAAAAAAAAAGTCTATAGTATTGGAAAGCGTGTGGCTATTTTTAGCCCCAGCAATTAATCCCTGCCCAGGCTGCAGCCTGGCACGACTGCCTGTAGAGTGAACGTCCTGCCCACCCCGGCGCCACCAGCCCAGGGACCCCGCACGGGCCCGTTCCCAGCAGGCAGGCGTTCCCAGCACAGCACAAAAGCCAGCGTCCCCCGGGTGCCTCTCCCCGGGGTGCTGAGTGTACGCCGAGGATTTTTCTCTCTCCTGTTCAGGCTGACTTTGTTGCCTTCCTCGTGCTGCAAAACCGTTTTTAAAGACCTTTTTATATATTTGATTTAACAAGGTAAAAATGTGACAAGTGAGTTCAGCTCTGAATAGAGAGGAAAGCGAAGGGATTCTTGAGATGTTTTTTCTTTTACTCTTGTCTGTGATTGGAATTCTTTTGTGTTGAGCTTGCAATTGGAGGAGTAATTGCCCATGTACCACATAATCTGTAAAAAACGCCGGAAGGGAGAGGTAGGCTCGGGTAATGCATCGGCATGCCCTGTGCTCCTTAGGTCCTCACCAAGGGCTCTGACCCCGAGAGCCAGTGCTGGTGACCCCAGCCCTCGGGGCTGCGGGCTCGGTGCTTGTGGTACAATTGTTCACTTAGCAGATCCGAGAGCCTGGTCCAGCCCATGCTCTTAACTGCGTCCTTAGGCTGCGCGCCATCGCTGGGCTGCCTTCAAGGAAGCCATCCCTGATGGGCCCTGAGGCATCTGGGTGGCGCTTGTGGTCTCCAAAATACTTTGCAATCCCGTGGCAGGTCCTATGGGAAGTCAATGCTATCTTACCCCATCCTGTACGGGTTAATTCCCCGTAAGTATTTATGCCTTAGGGTAAGGCCCTTCTTCAGAAGCAGACGGCATCCAGCAGGCCATGCTCTGAAGGAAAACCGCGGGAAGCCTGTCTTCAGAGTCGGAATCAGAGGGCGAGTAACTCGGGTTGAAGGCATCTCGGGGGGTCCCCTACTCTAACCCCTGTTCAAAGCAGAGCCAGCTTCAAAGCTGGATCAGTCCATCTTACTCTCAAAAACACATGAAAAGGATTCTCCATCAGCGGCAATTTTGCAGCCTTGTTAATTTTTCATGGTCCTTTGGGAAGCCAGCCGTGGTGGAAGGAACTTGGCAAGCGAGAGGTGGGGTACGCATCGCTCAGGGCTGGGGGAACCTGGCTGGTGTAACCCCCCGGCCGCGTACCTGTACACGGGGTCGTGCATCACCACCATCTTACTCTCGTCCCAGGTCCACTCCTTTCTCTGTAAGCAGAAGGCAGGAACAAAATTACAGTGAGCCAAGCCAAAATGAAACTCCAGCAGGCTGATGGGCAGGAACCCTGGCAAATGACGCGTTTGTCCCCAGCCACATCCAGGCTAGAGTGTGACTACATGATCGATGGCTGTTTCATCGGTATCTTGGATAAAAATAGATTTCTTTGATCATTTATCATATCTGGCCATCTGAGCACAGCCTTCAGGCCTGCAAATGGTCCCTACGATTAATTTACAGCATCAAATATGCAGAAAAGTAACAGGTTTTAGGGAAGAAGGCTCTGAGCAGGAGATCTGGGTCCAGCCGCTGGCTCGGCTTGGTGGGAAGCCCAGCCTGGGCGACGAGCTGAGGGGTGCTCAGCCCAGGCAGCAAGGAAAAAGCCTGCTGGTATTAACAAGGAAAAGAAACCCTATTTCCTGAAAGCTTGACATTCTGTGATAGAAAAAGAAAAACCCTTCCCACTGTGTAATTTTCCCCCTTTTATCAGCACAGTTTTGCTATTAGTTTGATGAAAAAAGCAGTGTTTCCTTGTGAAAATTCTGGGTGGTTTTTAAGGGAAGGCCGGTTTCGGTTAGCAGCGTGACTGTCCTGTGCAGCAGTGACACCCAGACGTGGCCAGAGCCAGCGTCCCGGGCACGCCGGCCTCGGGTGCCCCAGCAGGATGGGGAAGCCTCACCTTCTGCTTCTTGCGCAGAATCACCTTCACCCCGTCCACGGACACGATAATGCTCACTTTCTTCTTCTTAATGTTCTTGGCTTTGAATTCGTACTGGTGGGAAGAACAACCCGGGTTAGAAGAGAGGGAAGACGGCACTGGCAGCAAACACCAAGCAGTGATTTACGGCATCTCCAGAGCCCTTGTATGTCAGCGCCGCAGTGCATGGGGAATATAAAATCACTTACGAATTGCAGGGAGGGCCAGATGGGTGGCAATAACGCAATTATACCTCAGTCATTTACATAATCACATTAACCTCAGTGGGCTCGGTATCTCTGGAGAAAAACCCAGCTCCTCACCTGCAGGTGTCTGCAGTCTGAACTCACCTCCATTTGTGTTAAAAATTAAACTCCCAGCTTTTAAATGTTGCTTTTGCTGACAGCCAGAAGCGTAGCAGAGCCCTTTCACTCTCGAGACCTGTATTTACAGCACTGATCCTCACTGGCCCTGGCTTAGGCAGTATTTTTGGCTTCCAAATACAGCGTTTTGATACCCCATGTTTTTCACAGTCCCTAGCTGAAATCCAGCTTTCCTGGGCCAGATCCTCAATTTATCTAAGCCAGCCCATCCGTTAACTGTCAGTGCAGTGACAGTAACAGCCACACGTATCTATTAAAAAATAAATCCTTTGGATTAACACGATGTACAGTTGCCATTGCTGGAAAGCAGAGGTTACAAATCCCCTGTTTTAACAGTCAACGGTGCAGTAATGGAGCTGGGACTCGGCAAAGGGGACATCCCCGGGATGTCGCTGCCGGCTGGCTCTGCCCGTGTGAGTGGCCGCGGCGAGGCCACAGCCGTGGATGCTACGCGGGTGGCCGAGTTGCTCAGGACCCTGCGAGGGGCACAGAGATGCAGGCACAGCCGGGTAGCTGCCCCAGCGCGGTGTGGCCATACACTGCTGGTTATGGGCTACCAGAAAACAGGCGGTAGGTGGGCTCTGGCTGTACCTTCGGCAGCCTGTCAGATCAGAGGCAGCTTGCAAGCTCTCCCTGCGAAGGTGCCAGGGTGACTCAGCCCCCCCTGCAGCATCTTGTCCCCCCGAGGACAGCCGGCCACCTCGCTGGTGAGCACCGTGCCGCTGAGCCCACCGTGCCACCGAGCCCATCGTTCCGCCAAGCCTTCCCGGGGAACGCTGCGCTGCCCTGATGGGCTCAAGGGGATGGGAGGTGCCTCCGCTCCACCGCCAGCCTCCACAGTCTCCAGGGATGGCTCTGCCACATCGCTTTGGAGAATCAACGCAGACTGCGTGGTTCGTAGACACGGAGGACAAGGCGATGCCAAGTGGTGGAGTGCAACCTGAAGCCTACCTACACCGTGTAATTAGACATCTAATTAGAAATCTTATCTCTTTATACAGTTGGTGGAGCTGCAGGTAGCAACCGAGCCGTTAAGGGAGTCCAGGCGCCTCTTCCCGGAGCCTCACTTGAAGGACTCTGCGTGGCTCCGTGTCAGCACGGCACCCAAGCACTTTGGAGAAGATAGGCATCTTCCCAGCCCTCAGCACCCATTGTAAGCCACGCCAGCCTTACAGGCAGAAAATTGGGTGGCTTTCATGTTTATCAGGCTTTTGATGCCGCTCATTGAATCCTTAGCACCCTGCAAGGTTTATGGTATCAGACAGACCCCGGATTAAACCATAGCCTTTTGATCTCCCCATGAATTATTACTCTGAGACAAGCTCTCTAAAAATCTATCTATAGCACCATTGTGTGTGAAGCCAAAGCTAAATTTGCTATGCACGCTTTTTATTTATAGGGAGGAGCAAAACGATGGGCGCATCCCTCAGACTGCTGTGGGCCGGGGGGGCCCCAGGAGATGCACACGGCTGTGGGGGCAAGGACAGGTGCTGGGCTCACCGGCCTCGGCACCCGAGAGGGCTTCTGCCACCCTATACCTAAGCAGCCCCCCGGTGCCCCGGCACAGCCTTGCTGGGTGCTCCCAGCGCCGCCAGGCTGGAGCTTCCCCCTCCCCTTGCTCGGCATCGCCAAACTGCTTCCCCTTGTCTGCTTGCATGAATGTCAATAAAACTGGGATAGATTGTTTTGCCCGCTAAAGAGCTATTTATCTTTCTTTATACTCAAATGGCTGGGAAAATACTAGCCGAGCTTTCCAAGAAAGAGAGCGCAATACAGCGTATTTTCCCCTTGTAGCAACAGGGGTGCAATTACATTCAAACAAGGCTCTTTACTCAAAGGCTTTAAGCAAAGTCCAAGTCTGGATTTTGCAAAGATGCTTTTTCTTTCTCTCTGGGACAGAAAGGAACAATCAGGAGCAGCGGCAGCGCATCTCCGGGTGCTGCCAGGAGTGATGATGGCAAGCCTCTGAAAAGCCAGGGAACTTCAGCCAGCTACCGCACCACCCCACCCCAGCTCAGCCTGACTCTGGGGCAGGTGTGGGGCTTGGGCTCCAAGTGGAGCCGCACAGCCGGTGTGAGCTGCCCAGCACGCTCTGCCCTTGCCCCGCCGTGGGCCAATGCCGAGCCACTGAGCTGTGCTGCCGCAGCCGGGGCTGGAGAGGCACCCAGGGCAGGTGGTAGCAGAGCTCGGAGCTTGTCCCCTGCCCCAGCGCCACGTGTGCCCTGCACACGGTGTCTGGAGCAGTTGTGACCCTTGCAGCCTGCGGGCAGCACCCTCAGGCTCTGTGCTGGTGGGTTTGCCAGCCCTGCTCGCTCCCTCCAGCTCGCAGGCGCTGCTGCTCGCGCTTTGCTGCTGCGTCCTCGCCAGCTCCCTGCCGCAGAGGTGCCAGGGGCCCAGCCATGCGCAGAATCAGCTTGGCCTGAAAGCAGTTAACACTCGTTGGCCCCCCAAATCCTTTCTAAAGGGTGAAAACCCTCAAGGAGCAGTAGTGGTGGGATGGCCCGGCCCCCCAACGGGCTGCTCAGCACGCAGAGCGGGAACGCCGGCGGGGTGGGAGCACCGCGTGCCCAAGAGCAGGGCTGGGCAAAAGCCCCCGAGCCCACGCCGCACCAGCTTGGACGGGGCTCTCTCTCCATCTCCACACGTAAGAGGCAGATGGGATACAGCTTCAGTCATTTAATTGCTTCCTATCAAGCAGGAATCAGTATTTTAATTAACTGTGATTTATATAAGGACAAAATAGCCCATGAAAAATTACACTCCAGGAGAGCAGACTATCTCCTATAAAAAGAGGTTCCGCATAAACCAACACGTGTCCGAGCACCAGGCTCCCTGGCTAACCCGGCACTGTCGTCCGAGCCCAAAGTCTGGTCCCTGGTATTTTTTTTCGTACTATTGAATTGATGCGGATTTTTTTTTCAAATTTGTCAAGGTTACCAACAAATCCAAACCCACACAGCAGTGTTCGTCTTCTCTGCTGCCTTCCGAGACGCAATCGTTATTCTCCTGCTGCTTGTGCTATCCTACAGGGGGAAGCTTTCCGGGTGTCAAAGGGTCTGGAGTTGCCCTTATACGTGGCAATTCGGCAGGCAAGCCTGGCAGCTATGGAGACAAGGTTGGACATTTTATAAAAAAATGCAGGTCAAAAAAGGGCAATGCATCTCATTTAATTTAGCAGCTTCATTAATTCTATTCCTGATGTGGCTGACCTGGAATACTTTCTATTTCTGCTTTTAAATCCCCGTGTTCGAGTCCTTGCCTTTCGTACAGTCCCACACACTGTTGGCATGCGATATTAACTTACCCAGGAGCTAACGACTGTATGACTAGAAATGTTAATGGCGCCGTGTAATGTTTCATCTGCTAATTCCACCCAAGCAGATATAAATTTTCCAGCTTCCATCTGCTGATGAAAGAGATGGGCTAATGCACATTGGAAATCATATGCAGCTTCCAGCACCAAGAACAACTCGCATGAATAGCGTTATTCAAGGAAGCAATTCTTAATGTGATTAATTACTGAAGGTAGCAGGGCCTTCATTATGCAAATGAAAACTGTCATAAAATAGAGAGTTTGCAAGTCTTGGAGGCAGCTTCTGTTTCCAAAACATGCATCTTCCTCGTTGACGAAGAGCGGAAGGGCCGGACTCGAGAGAGCCAGCCGAGCCAGGACACGCTCCCTGCCATGGCTCTTTGCTGCTCTGCATCCCGAGTTGTATTCTGGGACATCAGGGCAGAGGCTCTAGGGCTGTTTGAAACAGGAGTGCCCCAGTGCTCCCAGTTGCTCCTGGGTAAGTGCTTTGTTTGCATGCCCAAAGGAAGATGCCGCAGGCTTGGAAATGGGTGACTCTTCCTGAAGCTGTAAATTTTCCAGGCAGCCCTCAGCCTGCTGTCCTGCCCCCGGCCCCGGCCCGGCAGGCTGCAGGATGTATGCGTCCATAAACAACCCCGCAACAAAGAGCAGCCCCGGCCCCTTCCCAAACCCTGCCTGCCAGACGGACACAGGGAGCATGGCAATGAGGAGGTGGAAACCTGCTGGGCTCTGCCCCCCCCGACAGACCGACTCCGGGCAGCGTCACCCCGGCAGGACCCCCCGGTCCCCGGTCCTGCTCCCAGGCTGGCACCCGGCCGCATCCCAGCCAGCATCCTTCCCTCCCCCTGTGGTACGCGACCTCCAATGCCATATGAGTGCCATTTTAGGAATTAAAGCCATGATGAATCCAAGGATTTCAAGTTCAGGAATGTTATTAATTTCAAACCAAACTGACGCGCATGGCACGAGGACACAGCATTATCTCAACTGCTGTTTGAATTACAGGTGCTTGGCGTGGTGCTGCCTGGAACCGACGCTACAGAAAATTCCCAAGTTCTCCTCCCAGCCAGCACAGCTTGGCTGAGCGCTGCGTGCCACCTCGGAGCTGCCCATGAGCGGAGTCGGTTCCCACACCCTGGGCACCGGAGCCTCGATCCCCCCTGAGCCACCGCGGCCCCTTCTGCATCGCATCACCCCCCCTCCCCTTCTGCATTGCATCGCCCCCCCCCCTTCTGCATCGCATCGCACCCCCCTTCTGCATCGCATCGCAACTGCTCCCCTTCTGCATTGCATTGCCCCCCCTTCTGCATCACATTGCCCCCCCTTCTGCATTGCATTGCCCCCTCCTTCTGCATTGCATTGCACCCCCCTTCTGCATCGCATTGCCCCCCCTTCTGCATCACATTGCCCCCCCTTCTGCATGCATTGCACCCTGCTCCCTTCTGCATTCACATTGCCCCCCCTTCTGCATCGCATTGCCCCCCCCTCCCCGTGCCAGCCCTGCCAGGCACCGGCGTTTCACCGGTCAGCCACAGCCCGCTCCCGCGCGGCCTCCGGCTGGCAACCGCTGGGTTCTGGCCCTTGCTTTGTTCGCCCTGGAAGCATGTGCCTGTCTGAATCCTATGAACTCCCAGTGCCCGGCGGCGGGGTGCACGCTCCCAGGGCCGGGGCCGGTGTGAATGCAGCTGGGCATAGTCCGGGTCTGTGCTGCAGTAACTGGGCAACACGGACACAAAAGCGACGCAGGAAGCAGCGGAGCCCAGGAGTGCACCTCCTGCCCAGTGGAAAAATGAGAATTTATGATCCTTGGAAACATAAAACTGTTCAGTGGAAAGCAGAAACTGAAGGGGGGAGTACAATAGGCAAGGAGAATGCTGGCAACATACTCAAAGTCTTTTTTTTTTTCTCATTTAAATTAGCTCCTTCTACCATCCAACAAATTCTCTGTAGGTACCGCAGACCGCTCCCCACACAGTGAGCTGAAGGGGGCTGAGGGGCTATCGTGGCCCCACCGGGTTTCTGGGAGTCCCTGGAAGGGCAGCGAGGCAATGTGACCACAGTTAATCACACCGGATTGATTTATTTATTCCTGGTTCTGCGCTTTGGCAGCGGTGCTCGCTGCCTGCGGAGCCAGGCAGGACTCCGACTTCCCCGACGATGCAGGGCAGCGTTTGCAGGTTTGTGCTCCAGCCCTGGAGCTGGGGCTGGGGTGGTGGGACATGGCCTCAGCTTGTTTGTGGGGAGCAGGTACCTGTGCGTGCTTCTGCGCCGGACGGGGGGTCAGGGTGCAGGCTTTGGCTGGCCCTGCCATCCCCCCCTCTCCTTTTCCAGTTCTCAGGAGCTGGCCAGTCAGGGCTGAGTTTGCACATTTGAGTGTAACCCTCTCTGCCCCCTTCCTAATCAGAGCGCAACCTCTGGCGACTGGCCTTGTGCCCTCGCCCCTCTTAGCACCATCAGGACCCTGGTGTCACCCACCAGAAGGTCCCACCCCGCTCTCCTTCCCAGGACTCCTGTGCATTGGTCCTTTTGTGCCTGGCAGTCCCTGCGGGTAACCCCCAGGAGAGGTGGGCAGCAGGAGCAGGGGCCCCGGCGCAGTGCGCCTTCCCTGGGGAGCTCCACATGCTCCTTCCCAAGGACTCCACCTAAACTACGGGTTCCCTCTCCACACAACCCACCCGGCAATGCCGATGTCCCTGGCCACAGCCTGCGCTGCAGAGACCTGCTTACAGACTAAGCTTGGATTAGGCTTGGCAAGAACAGCACCACGGGATAGACTGGCCACAGACGATTTATTGTCCGGGCTGCCACGGCTGCCCTGGAGCCGGTGCCCAACGTGCGGCGGCTCTGCAGATGCTGCTCGGGTGCAGGAGCTGGAGACATCTTGTTGTATAGCTGTGATGAAAGGGTTAATGGGAAAATCCAGTCTCTGAGCTCAAAATCTCCCCAGCTGACCACACCTAAGGGACATGAAACCATCTGCTTCCCAACACTGGCTGGTCAGGCAGGTAACTGCTCTTTCAGAACTGGAAAGTGGAAGCAGAGGTACTGGGAGATGGCCAAGGGGCAGGGGTCGGACTCCAAGATTATGGAGTCCCAGCACTTGGCTGACACCCCCAGCTCTTCTCACTTTGGCCTCTTCACAGAGACCATCTGTGAAGAGGCATTAATGGTCCTGACCAGCCTCACCTGGGGCCTCCACCCACACCCTACCCACAGGCACAGGAACTCCATTTAATTCCCCCTTCCTTGGCTCCAGTGTAGGGGTATTGGTCTCCAGCTTTAGCCATAGCCATGCCTGGCCATGGACCTGCCAACCCTGACCTGCACACTGACCTCCCACCTTGGCCTTGGATTGGTCTCATCAGCATAGACCTGCCCGATAATCTGGGCTCTTGATTGAGCCTCGTGACTACCTGGGCTTGGCTCTGCTCACCTTGCTCAGGTACGATGGGATGGGGCCCTGGCTGGCGAGGCCCCTGCCCTGCCAGCCACATTATTGGTGTTGGCTTCCAGTTCCTCCTCACCAAAGCAGCAAAGTTGCCCTCGTTGCTCCCACGCCCTAGGGCAGCACGTGGCCCCTTACACAGCTGCCTTGGTGCAAGGAGGTGCACAAGCACCTCACTCATGAGGGGTCTGTTGGCCAAGCCCCTTGCTAATGCCCCAACCTGGTGGTCAAGCCCTTGCTGGGGCTGGAGCTGAGCCATGCTGCAGATTGAGGGAGGAGGAGGGATGAAGGGCAGCGGAGGGATTTGCAAAAACCTGAGATAAGCTAAGAAAATATTTGCATTTCTGGAGTCTCCTGTTTGGCATTGTCAGCACTATTTAAATTGGTCTGATCTGCAGGTCTTCTTGGACCTGTGCCCCACAACCCCTCAGCCAGCAGGAGGGCACTTCAGCTGTGTCCAGCCAGTTCCAGGCTTAGCTCCCAAGTGCAGCTCCAAAAGCAGCTTCTCAAAAGTTGCCTGTAAATGGAAAAGGGCGTGAGAGCTCGGCCCTGTCCTCTTAGTCCTGGCTCTGGCTGTGTTCCAGCTTGCTGCAGAGATGCAGGTGTTTTCCCTCCCGCTCTTTAGGATGCTCTTTAGGGGACAGAATCTTCTGGAAGAGGCAACACCAGGAATGCAGGGCATGCCTGGCCCGGCCGTCTCCTGCTAACTCCTGTTTAGCTTTGGAGATGCTCTGGGGTGATGCATCTGAGTGAAGCTACAACAGCACTTAGGGTCTAACGGGAAAAAAATAATCCTTTGGAAGCAGTACCAAGTGCCACCCTCCTGCCAGGGTTTTGGAACCCTCGGACAAGCAGTTTAACAGGAGAGCAACCTGCGGATCCAGGCTCTCTGGACACTTCTTCCCAACAGCTTTAGGGCTCCCAGTGCATTGACAGGTTGTGTCAGCCCAAACATCTTGTGTGCCCTCTATGTCCCCTTGGAGACACCCTGCTTGCTATCATCTCACACTCCTGCCTGTCACCTTGGTGGAGTGACGGTTTGTGGAGAGACCGAGCTAAATGAGCCTACAAGCACTGGTTTGGGAAAAATGTTCCTTTCGGGAAAGGAGCTGTACAGCTCAGCAAAACACGCCTGACAATTTTCTACTTGCATAAATATTCAAACCCAGCCACACTGGGAGCTGACTAATCTGAAGACCTTCTCTGAGAGGAGCCTTCCATGCTTCAAATTCTTTTGCAGATGTGAGCGCTGAGCCATAGCTTTTCCCCGAGGTGGGCAGACGTTAGCCAGAGCTCCGAGATGGGAAACTGAGGCTGGCTGATTGATCAGGCGTCCGTCTGGCAAGTCAAGGCAGAGCAGTGAGCTGCCATCAGGAGTTTCCAGCACCCACCCACGGTGAGGACTGCACCTCCCCACCGCATGGCGTGTATGAACGTGTGATCCCCAGCAGGGCTGCAGGCCCCATGGCCACCCAGCAGCCACCCATGGAGCAGCTCTGGACCCTGTTGCACCCTGTAGCCTTGAGCCGTGCTCTCAGACTTTGAGAGCCTGTTTACAGCACAGATGAATTTGGAGAGCAACACTAAACGGCTCCTTAGTGTGAGGATGGAGAAATGCAAGCAGGCACCCACTTTCCTCAGCAGGAATGGAGGTCTGTGCACAGACCAGGTAAAGATCTGCCCGATGCTCCCCTGCTCGGGAGGGCTGGGATCTGTCGGTTGTACCGCACGGCCTGAGAAACGCTGGTTTCTAGGAGGGCTGCCCTAACAGAGGCCACCACACAGAAGGAGTTGCCATGGGTTGTGCTATAGTTTGGTCATTAAACCTTTAAAACCTTCGTCCCACCTCTCTGTTTGGGGGAGAAACTGGTAGGGCTGGGCTGGGGTGGCTGGGTTGCTGCCTGACCTCCGGCTGCGAGGATGCTGCCTGCGGGCACGGGGGCTGGAGGTTGGTCAGGTAAGGGGGAGGCAGGGGAAAGAGCTGCCTTTTATCCAGGTCTCCTTTGCCTTCTGAGCGAATCCTGCTTTCTGAGGCTCTGCAGAGCATTCAGACAGGCACGTTAATACAGGCTTTCCTTTTCATCCCCCTTCTCCCCATCTTCAGCAGCTCTTCCCCTTGGGAGGTCTCCAGCTGTTGGAGGATCAGGCAGCCTTTCAAGACAGCTCGATCTTTCCACCTAGAGGTGAGGTGGCAAAGGCAGAGGACATGGCTGGACTTTAGATGTTCCTCTGAGCCAGTCAAAAGGCTGTGGAGCAAAGACTGGTCTGGGTTACAGCCATGGGGAAACCAGAGCTGCTGCAGGTGATGGGAGCTGGTGGGGAGACCGGCAGCAGCTCTTTAATTAGCCTCTTCCACCTCTGAAAACAGGCAGACTGTTTAGGAACAAAGCTGCTTTGCCTGCTTTTAAAAAAGGGTGGGATAAAAGCAGCCTTTTCCCTGTCTCCTCCCTGTTGGAGATCCTGCAACACTGCTGAGCGCCATCCCCAGCAGCACAGGCAGCCCTGCAGCCCCGCGCAAGGTGACATCATCTGGCCCTCGGTGCCTCTCCGACAAAAGCACCATTGTGCGACTGTCACTTCCAGGAACCCCCCGCTGTCCCCAGGTTTAATAGGGAGCTTTCCCACACCCAGCCCTTCGGCCCTTGTCTCACCAGGGCAGGCCAATGCCAGCTCACAGGGAAGCCGGGGCTTCTTTTCCTCCCTACCTCTATTCACTTTGCAGGAGAAAACAAATTACCTTTTCTTGTCTGCAGTGCTCTGGATGATTAATTAGCTTCAGTAATGAAGTAGTGTCTTGGGACCCCCCACCCCAAGGGAGTCTCATGTACCAGGCACTGAGTGCACATGAGCATGGTCCCTACCTCAAAGAGCTGCTAGGTTACTGCAGATAAAAAGTGCTAATTTCATTAGAAGCAGGTCAGGTTCACCTGAAATAACCCCTAGAAGTGAAACCGCAATTATACACTGCGATACCTTCAAGTAATTCTGTATTTCCTTATAAACATCAGTGTCAAGAGGCCCTGCAGAGAGGGTCCTGGTTGTGTACACATGATGTTTCATATCCTGGTTGCCCTCCATTCTGGTATGTAGGGCAAGAGGCAAGTTAGGAGATGATTGAATTTTTTTTAAACCTTGTTCATCAATGTTCAAATAACAAAGCTCAGAAGAGCAGGAGCCAGGACTCTGCGGCAGGCTCGGAGCTCCATGAAAAAGCCTCAGACCCCCTGCATGGCTGTGGGGAGGTAACCGAGTATTTTGTGCATCGGTTTCTCACCCACAAAGCAAGGATGTTCATTTTCTACTTCATTCACTCGGTTGTTCTGGTTACAGCCAGCCCCCCAAGTGACAGCTACGCAGCACCCAGCCAGCAGGACCAGGCCACCAGATCCTGCTCGTATGAAGACGTGAGCAGGGAGCAGCAGAGGATTTCTGCTGCTCACTCCCAAATCCCTGTTGTGCCTTCGGTCCCTTCCCACCCCTCCCTGTGAGCCTGGCAGGCTGCTAACACGGTGGCACGTCGGCGAGCTGTATGAGCCTGGCGGCAGGGGAGATGCTCCTGGCTTGCTGCTTGGCATTATGGCTAAGCTGTGCAGAGAGGGCAGAGAGGAGCTGATGCCCTCGCTGAAGCAGGAGGGGAGATGGGAAAGGGGTTTTTAGTTCTTCTCTGGGTCTTTGCAGGCGTTTTCGTGACAGTTGCTCTCCAGGGAGCAGAGCACCCATTCAGACTGCGACCAGTGGCCATGGGAGCTAGCAGGACCCACCTCGGTGCAGCCGTGTGGGTGGAGGGAGCGGCGGTGCGTGGGGTGGGGGCTCCAGGGGTGCTCAACGAGGGCCCTGGCCGGGGCTCACACTAGCACAGCGGAGACAGGGAGAAATCCTCATCCCGCTGCCATGCTGTGGCTCTGTCAAAGGCAGGTGCCAGGATTTCAGGCCTCTAAAAAATGCACCGCTTCCCTCCGCGTTTAGGTAATGGCGCTATTTTAGTGTAGGTGGTCCAAGCGAAGGCCGGCGAAGCGGAGGCAGAGGCAGGCTGGGCGAGCCGTGCTCCCCGTGGGGATGGAGAGGAAGCATCAGGGCTCCCGAGGCTCGGCACAGGCAGGTGAGGTTAAGATGTAGAAGGCAGAAGGGAGAAGGCCCACATTTCAAGCTGGTAACTAAGTCAGCCCAGCCCTTGCTCCCAAGAGGGCCAGGCGTGACCTACTGTGGTTCTCTGCTTGCAGCACCCGTGCTGCTCTGCAGCCAGGAGGAACCGTGTGGCTGCAGCCTCCTCCTTAAAGCCTCTGACTTCAGGATGCGGGGGAGAGCGATGCTGAGCACGTCCACCCGGGGCGGATACTTATCCAAAGGAGGAGGAGGAATCTAGTTTGCTGTTGAGAATCTGGAGAAGCTACATCTGTGTGACTAACACCTGCTTTTGGTAAATGCTGCAGGCAGGGACCATCTCCTGGCTTCTAAACTTGCTATCACACACCATAGGCATCCTGGGTGCTGCCCTCCAGCTCTGTCCCCTGTGGTTTCTCCTCGCCATCTACTAGGGAAATCAGCATTTTCTTTGTGTATCTACAGCAGAGGTAGGAAGCTGGACTTGTCACCTCCACCTCTGAGCAAGCAGAATTCAAGCTAGAATGAGGCCTTGATCTCCATTTGCATTCAGAAATAGCACTTGATTACAAACCAGACCAGAATGAAAACGGGAGAGATGCTGAGCTGCCTAGTGTGCTGCTGCGTGCAGACCAGGTTTCATGCCTCGTTTGCTAGGTGCAATCAGGCTTCGTTCTCTTTCATGGCAGACAGCTCTTTGTTAGCTCAAGCCCTGGGTGCAGCTGAACCTTTCTACCTCTCAATGCCAGCCACTTCCACGAACAGCCTTGCTATGTACGGGTCTGAGATGGTCCGGGACTTAAATAATCTGCCTTATTCCCAGGCACGGAGACTTTTCTGTGTAGCTGTTAATACGATCGATCTCCAATGGCTCCACTTTCTTACAGAAAGCCCAGAGACTTAGAGCTGGCCTCCAAGCACTGCGCAGAAAGGATGCGTCTGCATCTGTGAAGAACAAGAGCACAGCAATTCCGGCCAGGAACTGGCCGCTGAGCTTGGAGGGGGTCAGTCGCTGTAGGGCCATGGGGACCGTGTGTGTAAGGTCTATTACTAAAGCCTTGGCACGTGGTACTGGAAGATCCTGCCTCCTCAGGAAAACCAGCAGAGTCAGGTCCCATGTTTAGATGCAGCTATTAAGAAGGATTTTCTAAAGCATGCAATTCCTCATTCCCGTTGACTTTAGAAGGAATCTTGCTTGTTCTGCACAACACATGGGGCACAAATGTCCTTTGAAATCTGCCCAAGAGCTCTCTTATCATGCGCGTTTCTGGAATACAGCAAAAGCGAAGACAGAAGGGGGCTCACCCAGAGCCAGGCACGGCACGGCTGGCACGCTGCTGCTCACTGGGTGGACCTTAGTTAGAAATTACTGAATGCTAATAGAATTGCTGATAGACCATGGTAACTCTTCTCTGCGGCAATCTGTAGACCTAATGGAAGGTTTCTGGGTTCTTTTCAAACTGCCCAGAAAATCCTACCCTCAAATTTGGAAACAAGACTGTTACTACAAGAGAAAGAAAAAAAGAAAAAAAAAAAAAGAATGCCAGTCATGTAATTTCTAAAACTCCAGAATATGAAGCAGTTCAAGGACACTGTTAGCCTCAGGGGAGCTACTGGGGTTAGTGAATCATGATGAGAGAAACAGCCTGGGTTTAGATAGGGGGAATTATGGATAAGGAGGGGTTTGATATCAGTATTTATTGTCACAGAGGTCATCAAAACTGTATCAGAACATCACAGCCGAGCGCCAAGGCAGAAGCAAGCAGCCTGGGCTGGGCTTTCAGGCTCTTGGAGAAGAGGCTACTGGATGATTTGTTAGTCAGCTGTCTGCAGGCTTGCAGAGCTGGGCGTGCACGTGCCCAGGTCTCTTGGAGGCATGGCTGGGTATGCAGCTACTTCACGGATGGGTAAGTAAAGATGAAGGACTTGTTAGCCACAAAAGCAGCTACAAAGAGCAGGAACCCACCTGGCTGTGCCCTATTCGCGCTGCAAATACAGCTACAACATGCTGTGGTGTCCCCCCGCTCAGCAGACACCAGCAGCCACCCTTGGGGCTGATGCTGGTTCCACTTTGCTGCTGCCTGCTCTGCTCCCCAGTGCCATTCCCGGGGTCCCTGGGCTAGCAGCGGTGTCAGCAGCTAGGTGTGAAGCTGTAGATGTTAACACGTCCTGTGCTGCTTGCTTATAGCTCAATGATTAACCACGAACAGTGTTCCCTGCACCCAGCTCACAGCTTCTCCTGCCCTGGGCTTAAATGCAAGGAAGCAAGACGAGCAGGAGACCAGCATTGCCCTGGGGAGGCAACAACATGAAAATAAGAAAATGTGCCTGGGCTGGAAGTTTATGCCCCATAATCGTTAACGGCAGGAGCAGAGGCTGCAGCAGGACTGAACCGGTCCATGGTGGCTTGGGATCACTGAACCTCGGTGCTCCATGAACCGCATATGGCTCTGCGGTAGGTACAGGGCATTTGGGAGGCAGCAGGTTTCGGTGGCAGACACCGGCGTTTGGGCCAGTTCTACCGAAGGACCTGTGTGCCTGAAGAACTGCGTGCCTTACACCCTCCTGGAGCCCACTATAAATGTCCCACTGCTCTTCTTCCTGTGACAAAAATAATTTTAGGAAGAAAACCCTGGAGCTCAGAGGGCTTGGTGGGATTCCTGGGGGCATGCTGGACCTGGCTGGGCAGGGTGATTTGGGGCCCTGGCCTGTGATGCTCTCTGCGATGCACGGGGGTGCATCCTCCCCTCCAGCAGACCCAGCACATGGCAGCGTCTCTGCAGCAGCAGTGACAGAAGGGTGGAGGAAGAGGGAAGCGACTCGGGTGTCCTGAAAACAGTCAGGCACTTGCCAATTAGTCCAAATAACCCATCTGGCCCAGGGAAAGGCCATTTAGAGAATGTCTAATCACTGCTGCAGGAAAAAAAAAGAAAACCATTCCATAATGCCTTTGAAAAATCATCCCTGCTCCCTCATCAAAGTGTCCTTCCCTCCAGGGACCCGCTCAAGATTTTTATTCTGTAGATTTGTCATGGAGTTATTTGGTCAAAACATGAAGTAGCTTGTCAAAGTATTATGTTAAGTAGCACCGATTCTGTTTGCCTTCAGGCCTCATTTAGTACAGAGCTAAAGCAGAATGAAGAAAGCAAGCGCAGAACCAAGCTATTGTTAGCAAATCTTATTTTACTTAGGCAGAATTCTGCTTTGTGGTCATGGTCCCTCAGGGTCCCCTCTCCTCGGAACACCGACCCATGAAGTGCAAAGGGCCCTTGCACTAGATGGGAATCAAGACAGCATCTACAAAGGCACCCACCGTCAAGGCACTGGGGCTAGCTCTAGCCCTCCTCCCGTGCCCAGTGCAGGCAGAAAGGCTGAGGCCAAAGCACAAGGTTACACCATAACTACAAGCCGATTTTTTTTTTTTTTTCGTTTGTTTGCTTGTTTTCCTGCATGTAGATAGCTTCACCTATGGGGCAGGTTTAAGTGTTTGTATTTTCATGGAGCATTGTGTTTTGTGCCTGAAATGCGTAACCTGGCTCGCATTAGCCACACAAGGAGGGTCTCTGCTCCGCCAGCGTGGCTGGGCAACCCCAGCTCCTGTGCCCTGGCCCGTGCAGTTGTTACTCAGATTAAGCCACCTCCTCGTTAACGACCTAATCTAATATGCTCACTACCACTCTCGTTGCCATCTCAATTACATTTTTTCAGACACCAATAAAGAAGCAGCTTTGAGTTGTGGCTGATTGTTCTACACCAGAACGCAATTTGAAAGCCATTATATTTCATCTCTGTAATGCTCTACCACCAGTAACATAATTGTTGAAAAAGCGACTTTATTTCAAACCAGATAAAAGCTTTGCAGAGATCTCACACACTGATATTTTAGCGAGCGAAATCAAATGCTTCAATAATATAATAACACTGTTAAAGCCACTTTATTTTACAATTAAAAGGTACCTGCCTCACTGCCAAGATTCAGCATCAGACAAAAAGCTCTGTCTTGTTCTATTTAGTACTAACATTTTAATTTAGCTTTTATCTGTTTAACTGCTGCTTTTATTAGCCTTCGACTAATCTCCAACCCATCATGACTCTTATGCAAAACAATATTAATATGCCTCACTGGTTCCACCCCCTCGTTGGAGAAGCCATCCAGCTTTCAGCACTGAGGAAGGCATTAAAAGGTCACCGTTGCTTAGAGATGACACATTTCGCCGACTGATCCCTCCATCCGCCTGTTATCAATCATACATGGTGCACTCTCTGAACAGGGTATAAGAACTGAAGCATCTACAATCACCAGCCACTTCTCAAAAACTAGGCCATAGCATGTGGCTACTGAAAAGGCTTTCAGTTGCCTTCTGTTACAGTGGCCTGTATTCACAGCTAGGCCAGTCACCGCTCGTTGGGGCTCAGATAACTAATCGTTGTTCTGTGGCAAGAAGGCCAGAGGTGATTTAGGGTTGGAGATGAACAGGGTGGAAACCTGCAAGAAATTATAAATCAGTGGGGTGGCTCTCTGCCTTGGTGAGACATCCCCAAGCAGCGAGCAGAAGGCAGGATACTCGTGTAATCTCAGAGGTGTTTATTCCTCTCCTCCCACTCAAGACGTACGAGCAGAGCGTAGCCAGTCCTCCGCCACAGCCACACAATGCTGCCTAGAAACACCATGCATGATGCCACTGCAAAACCATCTCATTAAGAGCTTCTTCCCTTTGTGTTATGGTAATACAGAGAGCAGAAACTGGATAAAACAAGCTTGGGTTGGGTTAGTCTGAGATGTAGCAGACTTGATTCTTCTAGAAAAGCAGCTTCCACATTTTTAAAACCATTTCTTCAGTCTATGAAAATTAAATTTTCTGTAAGGCTAGTAAAGCAGCACATGCACGAAACACGCTTGAGTCTGCCAAGGTGACCATGGACTGGAGAACACATGCAGGGACGCCTAAGGAGCTGCACCTGCATCACCCATCCTTCCCCCTTCCTTGGACCTTCATGGCAAGGGACCTCTGGGAGATACAGTCCCACCTGGCATTTTGGCTAATTAGGGCTGCAGGGCATACTGGGAAAAGGGAGAGGCTAGAAAACTTAGTGGCAGGGTAGGAGGCCCTTCCTGGAGGTGGGGTAGGAGGGGGGTAAGGAGTAGTGGCTGGGAGCCTGCAGCACTCCTAGTTGCAAGCTGAGGCTGCTCATTTTGCCTGGAGAAATGGATTCTTGCCAGACCTTCTGCTAGAGGGCTTTCCTCCTTCCCCAGCATGGCCTGTGCTGCAGAAAGGTAAGATCCGTAATGTGGCTGTCATCTCCTAATGTAAGGTGGCTTCTCCTCTCAATGGCATCTCTGTCAGGTCTATTATCTTCTTAAAGACCAGCAAACAGACTGTAGGGACCAAACTCGGGTGCAGTTTGCAGCGTGGAATAGTAAAATGCTTTTTAGTAGAGCAGGGCACTGAATAGTAGTAGCTTCAGTACTACCTGTGCTTGTTAAACCCACTAACTAGTCCTCTGGCATGGGAGAAGGCAAAGAACCTGCTAAGGGGGCTGGGGTGGTGAAGGCTCCAGAGAAGGAGTAATAGGAAGGGATGTAAAATCCACTGTATCATGAAAACAGGCTAATGTGCGTGTCTGGGCACACCACAGACCCCCATGGAGGGAAAATCATGGAAAATCTTTTTAGTAGGGCCAGCTGTGACAGGACAAGGGGGGATGGTTTTAAACTAAAACAGGGTAGGTTTAGACTGGATCTAAGGAAGAAATTCTTTACAAGGAGGATGGTGAAACAGTGGAATAGGTTGCCCAGAGAGGGGGTGGAGGCCCCATCCCTGGGAACGTTCCAGGCCAGGTTGGCCGGGGCTGTGAGCAACCTGATGTGGTTCAAGGTGTCCCTGCTCCTGCAGGGGGGTTGGGCTGGGGGACCTCTAGGGGTCCCTTCCAACCCAAAACATTCGATGATTCTATGAAGCTGCTGCCTAGATAGCAATGAGAGCGTTCAGGTCTAAGGGCCTCTGTCTCCACACCCTGATCCCTTCCTCCTGGGTAGAAGGAGGTAAGGGCTTCCTGGCATGGCTCAGGTAGGATCCTTGGAGCATGCTGCAGGACTCCTCTGCCTCCTGGGAAGCCCAGCCTGATCCCCATCCCTGTGCAGGAGACTCTGCTATAGCTGCAACAAATAGAGGAAAACAAACTAATGAGGCATTAGGGCTAAACTTAGCTGCAATTAACACTTAATTAACATCCCGAAAACACTTGCTGTATTTTGCCAGGGCCTGGAAAGGTAAAACCAATTAGCTTAATCTTGTGTGGTATAAACCTTAAACTGCCTCAGATGTCTGTCATGGATGGGACCCTGGGAGTAACCCGTGTTTCTGAGACTACAGTGCCTGGAGCTGAGCAGTCCCTCTGCAGGGCTGGGTAATGGGACACAGCCCTGCTTGGGGCACCAGGTACCTGGGAAAGAGAAGGGTCGTAGGGCAAGGATGCCTCCAGCCAAGCCATGCCCTCATGCCAGTCTCAGCTTTCTTAGCTTGCTTGTCTGAGAGACTGTTCTTCTCTGTGCCTGTAGCTTTGTTGTGTTGACTGCTGTCCTCCCTAAATAAAACAGATAGCAGGTTTTATTTGCTTGGTTGCAAGCAAAGGTGTGTGGGCTGCTGGACAGGGAGACAGAAGTACAGAAAGATCCAGAGAGTAGGCAGAGCACACAAAGCCATCCATGATCACCTCTACATCTCTTTCTAAGTCACTAGTGCAAGTTCCTCGGGTGTTTGTTTTTTTTTTGTGGTAGACTTGTAGGCTGTGCTGAGGAGGATTGACTATAGTCTGATCATGTACTGCCTGTGTGAATCTGCATGAGCCTTTCTTATGCCTCTGCTTTGGAGAAGAGCCAAAACTGACACCAGACTTTCTGCAAAAGTGATCAGAGCAAGTTTGTACATGCTCATGTATGCTTGGTTTGGATACCTAAAACCACTGCTCTCTCCTGGAGGCTATAGGCTCTGTTTAATGTGTATCAGCATAAGCAACCCTTGTGTGGTTCTCCAGAGCAGCAGGGAAGGTATCCCAGAAAAAGATGCTCTCTTGGAGCCTGCTTTGGGGTAAATACATTGTCCTTTTGGCATGGGGGAGAAGGATGAAGAGAGATGTACAGACTTGGGGAAGCTTGTCTCTCTGAAGCCCTCCTCTCGTCTTCCCGTAAGATCTGCTGTCTGCCTGTGTGCTTGTCAGTAGAAATGTTGATTGGACCCATGACCGCAGCATGGGACTATCACTTACAGTACTGTTCCTCATGTGATCTAGTGTATGTCCCTATGTGATGACAATATTTATTTAAAGGCCTTGAGTGACATGGCCCAACTCTCCTGTCTGTGAAGCATCTAGTAAATGGGACTTGGTAACCAACATGGAGCATTCCCTCCCCGCCCCGTGTACTATCAGCTGTGTCTGTAACTGGCTCGGGGTGTGCCAGCAGTTTGGAGCAGACACACAAGATGCTTGTGTTACGCTCTAACCCTGTAAGAACAGTCATCTGGCTTTCCTGCACCTTCCTGTAAATGAAAGGAAGGTGCACAGCATTCTGAGAGCTAAAGAAAGGTCCACACCAATAGTCTTCAGACTGCTGAAATATTTTAAGATTGTTTTCTTTCACAGCCCAGGGCTGTCATTAGCTGAGCATTTGGATGCTTTTCCAAAGAGGCTGAAAGGAAAAGCCCTCCAGGAACTGCAGCAGGACAAACTCCCATCCAACAACAATAGATCCTGGCATGCAGCTACAGAGGTCTCTACCAGGGCAAGCGCTCCAACACTTCCACATTCGAGTCTGTGTTTCAGCTGCAGCAGACCAAGTAACTTCATTATAGTGGGAGAGGCTGCAAAGACTAACCAAGAAACCCAGCTTCTATCTTTTTTTAGTACTGATCACAACTCCAGCTCAGATTAACATGAAGCTGGCAGGAAAACTTAGCTCCAGGCATGATAACTCAGGAAGAGCTTATAGGCAGAATATATCAGAGGAATCAGAATATATCAGAGGAATCTATGCAGCGGTTATCTTGGTGAGCTTCTCTTCTGTATTAAGAAGGCTGCCTGCCTGAGAAAACTGAAGGCACTGTTCTTAAAGTATCTCATGAACAAGTCTATTAAACATCTCTACCTCTGAAGTCTGCCATGCAGTGATAAATTAAACTGAGATGGCTGAAGGCAGTCACCCTGCTCCCTGCCAGCTGCCCACCGGGTTCCTCTCCTTCTGTAGCAAGAGCAGATAAATGACATCCATATTTGCTCCTGAACCTTTGCAATTTACAGCCTGGCACGGCTTTAAGTGTAAGCTGCTGAATGAAGCCAGCCCAGCTACCAGACTGGGAGCTGCTGGGGTGCAGGAGAGGCAGGTTGTGTGCGACTGTCCCTGCTACCTCTGCTTCACAAGGTTGCACTGCAGGATTGTAACTTTTACTCATCCTGATTTAAATTATGTCATGTCACACTTCAACACCACCAGTTGGTATTTGGCAGTCAACGTGATTTATAGTGTGGCTAGAGCGTGCTTCCTCACTCGAATACCATGTGGAGACATCGCAAAGCGTTGAGGCTGCGCTTGAGAGCGTGGATGCAGCAAGAATGATGAGGATAAGAGGGAGGCTGAAGTGAGAACCTGGTGCTCATGCCAAGGAGAACTCACGACATTTCTGATGTATCCTGCGTTAGACTTATAAGTGTTTCTGCTTCTCTGGCACCCTGGCCTCTGGGGAAAAAGGCTTCTCAATTAAATTAAGCCTAAGAAATGTGGAGGTAACAGAAGAAATACATTAGTCTGGATGCCTGCCTCCTGCTTGTTCATCCTGGTGCTTGGATGGGCACAGCACCAGTTGGCTGTTCCCTTATGAAATTATTAAATAACCCAACATCTGGCTCCTTTCTGAGTGTTAATACCTGCTCAGGTCCAAGCTAGACCTTCCAAACAGACCTGAAATTTCTAGGCTTTGTAGAATCTTAAGTGCAAATTCCAGAGAAACTGATTCTGTGCCTTAAAGGTAATTAAATGGAGTGACTTGGGAAAGTGCTGGCAGCAGGCTGTCTGTGGGGATGACAGGCTTTGACACTTCCTCCTACCATCTCCTTGCACAATTCGCCACTCAAAACAGCAGCATTTCACTAGGGCTGCCTGACCGGCTGCGAAGCGCTGGAGTGAGGGTAGCGTTGCTCCAGGAAGGCAATGGCTGACTGTTTCTCCTCTGGTCAGTGTTAGCTCTGGGGAATGGACGCAACATGTTGTGATGTTAACCCTTCACATAAAGCCATCCGTTCCCTGGTGTCCCAGGGCAAGATTTCCCAAGCAACCTCAGAAGCTTCTAGGAAATTTTTGTTTTACAAAACTCATCTTTACCCCAGGCCTGTACCCATAAGCATCTTTAGGAAAGCTTTCCTGTTCCAGTGTTGTGTGGGCTCCACAACATCTTTCCTCTTAACTTCAGTGAGAGCCTTCACCTGGCTAAGGGGGCAACTTGGCTATTTGGTTGTTCATGGACGGGCAGCCGGGAGTAGCATGTCTAAGGGAAGGGTGACCCTGCTGCACCAGGGAGCTATTTGGTCCCTTGAGAAGGACTTTCACATTCTTCACATTAGCTGCCACTTGACTTCTGCAGGAAGAAAAATCTTGTATTGTACATAAGCTGCCTAGGGTTCTGAGAAAGCTCAAATATCTGCAGATGAATCCGCTCCAGCGGAAAGCCAGCTCCACCAGAATGCTGACTCTGGACGCAGGAGCTTGAGCGGGTGCTGTCAGATGTTGGGACCTGGATGGCCTCAGGGAGCAGGAGAGGGCAGATGCGGCGTGCCGCTTCTCCCTGGGAGGTGGAGGAACGCCTGCCTGCACTGGGTGCTTGGAGCTGCGCAAGGAATCCGGCTCTCGTAACCAGAAGCTTGACGTGCCTGTCGGAGCACAGTGTACTTAGTCAAGTAGCAAACTAATTTCATCACCTCCCCTGCCAGGGTAAGAGGAGGGAAAGGGATTAGTTTGAACTCTGACGATCGTATAATAACATGGCAGCTGTATGCAGCTAATAATCCACTGTGAGGATTAGCAAACTTAAAGTTGTCTAGCTCTGCATAATGGGAAGCGAAGAACAGCAGCTTGCCTGTTCTACCTCCTGCATTTGCATTCCCTCCAGTGGAAGCATAGAACATGATGAGACAAGGTTTTCCAGTCTGTTATGAAATGGGAATCTAATGTGTGACTAATGGGAGTATTGCTAGCAATTCTACAAGCATCCATTCAGTCAGGAATATGGATTTAAGCTTTACTATGAATGCATCTTAACACAATCTGCTCTTTCGCAGTAGGTATTTTTCAGCAGGCTAATGTCAAAATACCTCATCTCAGGCTCCCTGGGAGTAATGTCCCCATCGCCTGTGTGCTCTGCATGTCCTGCAGTCTGCAAGCAGGCTGCTCTGCTAATGCATGGAGAGCACTGCTGAACTCCTCCCAGGTTCCCTGGCATAATTCATATACGGCTGGCAAAAGAGCCCAGTACCAAACACAGGACACCAGTAAGATGCCAAGGAGTAGACTTAGCAACTGAAGTTGCTACTTTTCTTACCGCCTTCTCTCCCCCACACTCTAAGGACAACTTTGAGTGCTAGGTAGCTCAAAGTTTGTTTTTTTGTTTTTCCCTGGGGCAAGCACTTTTAATCACAGGCTGGAGACCAGCATCAGACATAGGAGTAGGAAGGCAGTTCCAGAGCTTACTTCCATCAACGCACTAATGAATAACTAGAGCAACCAGCTCTGTCAGAGCCTGGAAAAATACAGGGCTGTGATGCCTCATCCTCCTCCCTGGTCCCCTTCTGGAGTGGCAGAAGCAATGAGTAACAGCCTGCCTGTGCTCTGGGCTGCCCCGCGCTCAGCTGGCTCCATCACCCACTGCTCCGGTGATGGCTCACGCTCCCTCCTCCCATGTCACAGGGCAGAGAGAGCAGCGTTGGAAATGTTGTGCTAGGGCTTGTACTATGTGATTTTTTTTTCTTCCACTCCAGCGGAGAATTCCAGTGGAACACTGGAGCGCACAAAGGATGAAAGCCTCAGCACGACGTGCCCCTGCCAGCACTTGGCAGGGCTGCAGGTCCTTTCTCGTTCTTGCAGTGCAAACAGGCGCTACTGCTCACAATAAGATGGTAGTGAAATACTAGTTTTCACCAATAGCTTCTTCCAGTGTTTCCTCCCAGTTGCAACTGGTGCTGCTGAGAGTCCATGGGAAAAAACTCTAGCATAGACAAGGCCTCTGCATGCAAATGAACGCTACATAAATAACCCCCATCTTCCCCCAGTTCCTAGGTTGTGTACTCTATGCACTAGAATTCTCTTCAAAGACCTCCCAGTTCATTCTTTATGCTCTAATTAAGGATCATTGCCAATTAACTATCTTCAATAGAGGAGCATCTTCCGCTCAGCAGCCAGGAAGTGTCTGAATAAGATCCTGCTGTACAATACGCACATGAAAAGGGAAGCCCTCCCTTTTTGGAAAGGGCTTCCAAGATTAGAAACCCAGTATAGAATACAGGATGCCTACTTTAAAAATATTGTGTGGTAAGATGAACTGATGGCATCCATAAATGCAGAGTGGTTTCTTATATGCTTGATGTAGCACTCGAGCACGCTATTGCACTGCCAAGACTGAGCTAGATGCCGTCGTGGCAATCGCAGGTGTGAAAATAGAATGCAATGCTTTTCTAAAAGCTGGTATTAAAATACTGTCTGCTTTTTCTTGCACGGGTGCTATCCAGTCAAAGATCAGCAGAAGTGCAGTGTCAAATCTGATGCTGAATATTGAGTCAGATCAAAATTACCAGTAGTTACACCAGCATCTAAACTACCCCAGCAGCCCTCACCTATTGCCTTTGCTTTAGATGTTCACCTGTTCCATAAATAACCAGGCAATTTAGATTGCTGCTGCACTGTGTTCTGAGCATGAGCTGTGCTAATAGTCTGAGCAGGCAAAGGCAGGGGAATGTCATTTCTGAGCTTGGCTGGGGATGAATACATCAGCTCCCCAGCCAGTTACCGGCTAAGTTTAAAAAGCGCTATTCTAAATGAAAATTAGGCGGTTAAACACTGGAGGGGGGGTAAAGAGGGGAAATAGGATAATCCCTTCAAAGCTTTAAAAGGAAGATTCTCAAACCTGCTCCAGCTGATGTGAGACATATGAACAGCCTCAGAATTGAGACCCCCTGAAAAAGTTCAGCCAGGCACAACAGCTGCACTGCCTTTTGGGGTAGGCACACTTGAACTGGTTACACATGAAGCAGATGTAAGCTAGCCACCCTGCTAATCGTAGCTAAATCTGGCGACCATTCACAGGCTGTTCTGAAGAATAAAGGGCTAGAGGAGGAAGAGTGCAGACTTGATGAAGAGAAACAGGAACTGTAAAACTGTACTGGAGGATGGGGGAAAGCAGCAAATTATTCCTTGAGCAGCAGAATCCACAAAGTCTAATGTGATGGGATTTACATCCATAACATCTGCCAAGCCACTGCTATTTCAATATCTAATAACATATTTGGAACTGTCAATGAATTTTGAGTGCTTTTGTGAAGCAGATTGTGTACATCTCATTTTTCACACAAACAAAAACCCAAACAGGCTACGTAAATCCCTTAGGTTCAAGGAGAATCCCCATACCTGCTCAGCAGAGCCTAGGGTTTTATATTTGAGTTTTGCTAACTGATCCCTTTGCAAAGAGCAGGGGATGGGCCCATCCTAACAAGCCTTGGGAATTTCTGGAGAAGCTTGTTACAATCCTGACTGTGCTGACATTTGAGCTCCAGATAGGCAGGGTGGGGGGAATGCAGAACAGTGCGCTGCAACCGCATCACTCCGGTGAATGTAACCCTCTATTCCACATGAGGTTCAGCTCTTTTGGACTTACCCGAATCCTTCTCATGGCTGCCACAATCTCCACGCGGCTGTTGGGCCTGGGTACATCCAAGCTACCGATGTACTGCAAGACAGAACAGTGAGATGTCTGTAAGTAATAATGTACAAGTTAATGGCATAGGCTTCTTCAAAACAAACAGCATCTCTCATTTAGTCCCTGCTTAGTTAGACTCTCCTGATCCAGGACATGATAGGAATATCTGTTGTGGATAATATCATCAAAGTTGGGGAGAGTTCATGGATTTCTAACGTTGGGTGTGAGCCTCTGACCTCATTCAGATTCTGGATGCGCCCTTACCAGCGCTTTGCAGAGCGGTGTCTGTTGCTAATCGAATCACGATCCCGTGATCTCTGAAAATGGGACTGTCCATCCTGTATTGTTCCTCACTACACCTGCTTTTAAAAGACTCATAGCTAAAAGCAGGTAAGAGTTGGAAAGTTGCCAGGATGTGCAGCACCCAGCTTTCCTGGATGAGTCTCGTGATTCCGGCCTAACTTTTCCATCTGGGCTATCTTCCCTCTGGACACCATTGTCCCTGCTTCGCTGGACCAGCTCAGCTGCCTGCAGAATCCTGGTAAACTTGCTCAAATCTGTCCCCTACACCAGCTCTTTTTAACTATGCTTACGGGAGCTGCGCTCCTAAACAAGCTGCCTGGCTGAGCTGCGGTCGTGCCTGCCCCTGGCACTGGGTGTCTTGCATTTGAGCGCAAGCATCGCCCTAGCGCAGAGCCCCTTGCTCGGGGGCTGAGGCACGGGCAGATGGCGGGTTCCCAGCACCTCTGCCTCTACCATTTCAACACGCATACAGCTTTCTGCAAGTGGGTTGCCTGTTCTCTTGTGTGCAGTGTCAGTATGCAGCTGACGCTGCGCGGGTTGTTAGGGAAGACCTGCAGGCAGACAGTTTGCTGCTGCTGGCGTTTTTCTCTCCTGGGTGCTGTTCTCTGTGCTGCCTGTACCCCTTACGCCGGGTTGGAAGGCTCGTGTGCCAAAGCAGACTCTGGTTGTGCACCTGCAGCTGCGGCACGGTGGTACCTGTGGCAGCACGCGTGGTACGGAGGCACCGGAGCGCTGCCCGCACCGCTGCCAAGCAGGGGAGGCACAAAGCTGCCAGCTCAGCCTTGGGAATGAGGAAAACATGCAGCATCCTGGAGAGTCACCTCCCGTGCGGAGCAAAAGGCCATTGATGTTGTGGTGTGGCTCAGAGCTCTGAGGAAACACTTGCCTGTCAAGGGCATGTTGGTAAGGGCAAGAGAAATGCCACCTGATGTGAAATGCTGGTGTCCTGCTGGCATGGGCTGGTGCCGGGTGCGGTGCTGTGGCCCGGCAGCCGAGGGCAGGGGTTAGTGGGGGGCAGTTTACAAAGTTTAGTCCCCCTTTCAAGAGCATGGGTTCATGAATCGTGTCTGAGTGTGTGGTTTCAAGTTGGGAAAGTAACAAAAACCCCACAAGAGCATCCCCAGAGCTATCACTTACTGACATAGTTCTGGTTTTATTTCTCTGCTGTTATGCTTGCAGCTTGCAATGGGTTTTATCTAGAAAAACTTCTACTTAATAGGGCTTTCAGAGATGAGTTCTCCTGGCTCAGGATTTATGGCTCTTTTATCTGCCTTGAAATAAACACTGCAAGCAATCTGAAAGGTCATCTGGCTTTTCTGATGCTCCTGTAAATGCCTTTGCAAAAAAGCATTTTTAAGAGCAGTAAGTTCAGTTATAGCCTTTGGTAAACCACAGGAGAGTCAAACTGCTCAGACCACGAGCGCTTGAGGGCAGCAGGGAAGGGAGCGACAGTGCCAGGATTTCCCTCCGGCCTGGATTTGTGTTGCTCCAGACCTGTGGTCTCTGTGGCTTGTGGGCATCTCTGTCCCTGCTCCATGGTGGCTGTCAGTACAGTCACAGGTACTACGGATCAATTCAGCGCAGCTGCCTGGCCTTTTGCCTGCGAGCAACAGAGCTGCAGCGGGGAACAGGCCACGCTACCGAAGATAAACTAATAGGTGGGGGCAGGAGGAGAGGTGGTGACTGCTGAGCCAGAGGAGATCCTCCCAAATTCCTTGCTTTGGCCTTGCTGCAGAGTTTGGGTACTCACGCTGAGCCCTGCCAGCTCACGAAGCTCTGCACAACCAGCCACCTTTCCACAAGCAGCTCCCAGTTTTGACCTCCTGAAGTGTGTCCCTGAAGATTATAGGGCAAGCGAGGCAGTTTGGTATGGGGAGATTAGAGAGTGAACACGGGCAGTCCGATGGCCTGGTGTGAGATGCCTGGCAGGCAGTTACAGCCCTGTTGTTGTCGGGGCTGCATCGGACTGATGGGCCCACAATGAGCAGCCTAATTGGAAGAGACAGACTGCAGAGCAGAGCCAAGCAAGCACGTTACTAAGGTAATACAAACCCCATCCCAGACCCACACGCCTTGACAGCGCGATATCCACTCTCTGAATAGCTCTGGGTGCCTGAAGCTGCCAAACTGAAGGAGCCCCTTTCACTCAGTTAAAGGTACAGTTGCTTCACATCTTTAAAAAAATATCAAAACAAGGATTTTTCTTCTCCTCAGCACAGTCTGTGGCACAGCAAATGTTAATTTAAAAAAAGAAACCAAAGATTAATTTTTTCCTCCCCTGAGAGAGATTTTTTTAAAATATGTGATTAACTGTCTATTCAGATGCATCCTGCATCCTGCTCAAATCTTACAGCTCTTTTAGCAGGAAAACCAAAATGTGCACAAAATCCGCATTTCAAAGCTTTATTTGAATATATATGCCCCTTCTTTCCAGCTCAGGAGACAGCAGGCGTGAATTCCATTTCTAATCTGTGTTAGGCCACCTGCAAAGAGGGGAAGGGAACCCTAGAGTTGCTCCAGCAAAATGCAATTCTTCTTGTCAGCTGAATTAGAAACCCGTTCCCCGTGCTGTCTGCAGAATGTCAATTCCAATGGAGCCACTTTCCGAGAGCGATGCTGCGCTGCCAGCCTGTTCTTCCTGATCAATACGAAATTTCTGACCACATCGGTATTTCTTTCTGATACCTGAAGACTTGCACGCGTTTAAACTAAGTCCTTGCCTGCCCAGCTTTTCATGCAGGGAAGGGGTCAGATGGAATAAGGCACTAAGGTGGTTTTAAGCAGCACGTAACAGCCTGCTGATTTCTAGGGACATACAGAGCTGTCACCTCACCGCGGCAGGAGCAGGGTCCTGCCCGAGGGGGGACGGGACAGGCACCAGACCGAGCAAGGATGCGCACACGCACCCGGCACAGGCAGCGCCCGCTGTGCTGTCAAAGAGGGGTCTTTCCAGATCGGTTCTTAAGTGAAGCGCACAAGGCAGCTTCTAAACAGCTGAAAAAACAGTAGGAAAAGAGCAAGAACCTGTTTGACAGTGATCGTTAGATGTAAGGCTTTCATAATTTATTGTGTTTTCTTTACACTTCCTTAGATGTGGTGCACAGTCGCACGGGCTGGGGGCACTTTCCGAGCTGAAGAAATACACTGCGGGGCAGGACTGGAGGGGGCACAGCAAGCCCTGGCCTCGAGCCCCCAGAGCCACCGGCCCCGTGGCCAGCACATGCCCCACTGGTGGCCACCGGCTGGCCCGGGGCCCGTGGGGACCCTGTGCCCGGGGCTGGCCTGCAACAGGCGAGGGCGGAGAGGGCCTGGCGCTGCGGGGGGAACCCGGCCGGGGAAGCGTCGGCCGTTGCCAAAGCTCCCCGCAGCCGGCAGGGGGGGGGGGGGGGGGGGGGGGGGGGGGCTAAGCCCCCTGAGCGAGGGCCCTGCCGGGGCCGGAGGAGCGCGGCCGGGGCTCACCTTGGCCTGGAAGTGGATGCCGTGCTGGAAGGCCTCTTCGTTGTGCAGCGGGACGCGGGAGTCGCAGCCATCGTCCACCAGGTTGTACCGGTTCTTCACCGGCATGGCGGCGGGCGGGCGGCCGCCTCAGGCCGCGGCCCCACCGGGCATCCCCGCCGGCAGCGCCCAGCCCCGGGGCGGGCGGTGCGGAGCGGGGGGGGGGGGGCTGCCGGCGCCCGAGCCCGGCCGCGTTTTGAATGAGCGTCCGCGGGTGCGAGCGGGGCCCCGGCCCTCGCCGCGGCCCCCCTCATGTGATGCGGGGGGCGGTGGGACCCGCGGCCGCCCCGCCCCGCCCGGCCCCGCCGGCAGCCGCGGCCCGGTGGCTCCGGGGAAAGGCGCCTCCCAGCGGGGCCGGGCCGGGGCCTTCCCAACTCAGGCCGCCGCGCGGTGCCGAGGAGCAGCCGCCCCCGGCGCTCCGGGCCTTGCGGCGCCTTCGTTTTGGTAATCCCGGTTTCAGCATTGGCCTGGGCAGCCGGTGGGAGCCGGCCTTGGCCCTCCGGAAGGAGCAGAGCTCCGTGAATCTGGAAGGGAGGTTTCGCCTTGCCAAGTCTTCTCTGTAGGCTTGACAGTAAACACCTGAAGCATCTTGTTGAAGGTTGGCTTATGGAGGTTTTGTCTTTCAGCGTGTGGGGGGCTATCCGGGCCTGATAGTGCCTTTTTAACGCAGAGGAACACCATGACGTCGTAACCTCCGAGGGCACAAAAGACCGAACCCCAGTTCTCAGCCATAAGCGTCTAGCGAGGAACTGCCCCGAGCACGCCTTGGGAGTCGCTGGTGTTGCCTTGGCTGTGAGCTGCAGCACAGTGCTCCTGACAGCCGGGGTTACGGGTGGAGTCTTAATCGAATCGTTTGCTTTTTTGGATAGTGTAAGTCACGCTGTATCACGTCAGCAGCACCCGCTCCACTTCCTGTTAGGAATTCTAAAAAGCATGCACGGTGATCCAGGATCTCACTGCAGCTCCTGCACGAGAATGGTAGGCTAACACCATTTCGTATGTTTTGGTGCTGTTCAATATATTCATCAATGACTTAGACAGTGAGATCGAATGCACCCTCAGCAAGTTTGCGGACGACACCAAACTGAGTGGTGCGGTTGACACACCAGAAGGACGGGATGGCATCCAGAGAGACCTGGACAGGCTGGAGAGGTGGGCCTGTGTGAACCTCATGAGGTTCAACAAGGCCAAGTGCAAGGTCCTGCACCTGGGTCGGGGTAACCCCCAGTATCAGTACAGGCTGGGGGAAGAAAGGATCGAGAGCAGCCCTGCCGAGAGGGACTTGGGCGTGCTGGTGGATGAAAAGCTGGACATGAGCCGGCAATGTGCGATGGCAGCCCAGAAGGCCAACCCTACCCTGGGCTGCATCAGGAGAAGCGTGGCCAGCAGGTCGAGGGAGGGGATTGTGCCCCTCTGCTCTGCTCTGGGGAGACCTCCCCTGGAGCCCTGCGTCCAGCTCTGGAGCACTCAGCACAAGAAGGACATGGAACTGTTGGAGCGGGTCCAGAGGAGGGCTACAAAAATGATCCGAGGGCTGGAGCACCTCTCCTATGAGGACAGGCTGAGGGAGTTGGGCTTGTTCAGTCTGGAGAAGAGAAGGCTGCGGGGAGACCTGATTACGGCCTTTCAGTATCTAAAGGGGGCCTATAGGAAAGATGGGGATAATCTTTTTAGTAGGGCCAGCTGTGACAGGACAAGGGGTGATGGTTTTAAACTAAACCAGGGTAGGTTTAGACTGGATATAAGGAGGAAATTCTTTACAACGAGGGTGGTGAAACACTGGAACAGGTTGCCCAGAGAGGTGGTGGAGGCCCCATCCCTGGAAACATTCAAGGTCAGGTTGGATGGGGCTCTGAGCAACCTGATCTGGTTAGCAGTGTCCCTGCTCACTGCAGGGGGGTTGGACTAGATGACCTCTAGGGGTCCCTTCCAACCCAAAACATTCTATGATTCTATGATTCTATGATTCTATGATTCTATGTCCAGGCTTAATGTGACTAGCGGCTCTGTTGGAACGTGCCCTCTGCCAGCAGCCTGTCCCACAGCTGGTGTCCACTGACTGACTCAATATACTGTCGGGATTTTTGCTGTGGGCACGGGATGTTACCCGCTGTAGCTCTGCATTCAGGGTGTTCCTTTCTTCTAGCTTCATCTCGGTGGTGAGGCACCGGCACGCAAGCGAGCCCTTGCGGATGTCGCTCTGGGATGCCCGACGTCCCTGAGCTCTCAAGACTTGTCTTCTGACTGTTAGCACAGCCACGCTCTTTGCCATTTCCAGGAATAACCAGAAACATGAATTGTGTAGAATCAAAGGGGCGGAGGCTTATATGTGCTCCAACTGATCTCATCTGGGTTCCCCAGAATTAATTTCTGAGTGACCAGTTATAACTTTGTCATACAAATAACTCCCCAGCCGGATGCTTGAACGTTGTTGAACACCACCTTTTATGTGGCTTTCACATTAGCAAGGGAGAAAACTTTGGCCACGGGCAGGCAGTGCACAACTCCCTGTCTCCATCTCAGGAGCGTAATCATCCGGAGTTTCTTAGCATCTCTGTAAGTCAGTGGGAGATGGGCAAGAGCCAAAAATTCAGAAACTTACGAGAGGGAGAAAAAGCCCAAAGAATTAATGTTGGTTCACTGACTGTGACCCTACATGTTCAAGTATTTTGTGGTATTAGCAGCTCATTCTGGCACTTGGGCTGGGTTCTGTCCTTGCTAAGTTTTTGTTTCCAGATGGGCTTGGGTTTTTTTCTTCCAAGTTATAACATTGCATTACCCTCTCATTTCAATATTCATATGTTTATGTTTATACAGCATAACTCAAAATGGGTTTTGTTTCAGGTATGTAAATACACACATTGGTTTCTGGCCAATATGCTACTCCAGACAGACAGCTTACCAGCAGATTCAGCAGTGGTGTTCTTCGTGGGTGACTTTTTGTGTGGTCTTTATGCTATTGTCTAGTGTGTACTTAGTACATTTTGTGGCACTTCTATCTTGTACGAACCTTGATTTAAGAAATATCTCTTGACCTGAATGAGTAACTTAGAGTTTGTGTGCAAATGTCCTTGGACTGATTGAGCAAGATTCAGGCCTTTGGTTCTCCTAAGCCCAAAGAGGAGGAGATGCCACCCAGTCATCCTATGCTTGTGCTTCCTTTGATGCTAACGCCAGCAAGGCTCAACTAGTAAGGGGAAAAAAACCCTAACACAGCCACTGCTGGTGAGTCTCCACATTGATTCTGCAATGCTGCACTTTAACTGAGGCATGCATGAACCTGTCGTGGTGCTGAGCTGCTGAAAGTTCCTCCTCGTTACCCTCCTGTTGCCACAAGAGTGCTCTATGTAAGTGGGAGCATATGGGCTTTTCTTGGGATAGTAACATTTTTTTAATCTGATAGAAAGGGCGGGATGAAATAACAAGAATGGTCCTTTTATTTCCCTTCTGGCACTCTCCAGTATCCCACAGATTATAAAATCCTTTGGGTAGGGGGAAAGAAACATCTTACGGGAATCCTGAGAAAAATAAGGCAACTGTGATTTAATAAAGCTTGCAGTGCCAGACTGTGTTAGATCACAATTGAATGGAGGTGTTTAATATTTCATGTTCATTAACTTCCATGAACTTTTCATAGGGCTTAGCTCTTCTGAGGTTAATGGCTTGGATCTGTGTTTGAGAATTGAGTTTGAAGGCTGCTAAACTTAAAAAGCTGTTAACTTTCTAGTTTGTTTGTTGGGCAAAGAAAATTCTTTGACTCCATTGAAAGTAAAAAAGCTGTATGCCTCTTCTTCTGGATAATAAAACTGGGCAAATATGTAGAATTAAACAGTTACACAGTACATTGTCACGGATTTAGTATAAACAAACCCCTACTAGCATTACCCCTTCTTGATGCCAATGGTTAGTCAAACTTCATAGTGGGTGTTTGCATCAGATGGAGGTACTGAGCTAGTTACTCCTTTGATGTGTAAAGCACACATAGAAAGTCCCATTTCTCTGAACACAGTAGGAGTGAAGCACCAGAGACAGCTTCTTGGCTCGTAGCTTCAAGTGTTTTTGCAGAGAACAGGTTTATGTCAGCTTTCTTTTTTCAGGCGCAGGCTACCAAGATTTCTTTCCTTCGCTTTTGCTCACATGGATGCACATTTCTGTCTGCACTGCAACTTACTCTGCATGGCAATCCTTCTTTCTATATAGCTTCATCGTTTGAAGGGACCTTGAACGCGGTGTGAATCGGGTAGTGGGTATTATATGCAGGGTGTTCTTTAATTGTTTCATCAGTTGGTTTGCAGGGAAGGTAGCTGTTGCTTCTGTCTGATCCCATCAGGGTTCTTCCAAACCTACCTTCACAACTCAGATAAAGGAGTGGCAGAGGCACTGCATGTTTTCCAGAGCAGACCAGGTCTTGATGCCAAAGAATTTTCCTCCCTTCTGCTAACCGTTTTAAGCACTTATTTCTGCGTAGCAGAGCTGCAAAGATTTTAAATGATAAATAACAAGTGACATAGCAAGACCAACCAGACAGACATCCAGTACTGGCAGATAAAACCTCCGTTACGGGAAATCACTTCCATATCATACTTGTAAGATCTGAGACATCTGTGCATGCTTACTATCCTAGCAGATCTGGTTTTGTCATGCGACTTTATCAGCATTATTAAGTTTTTTGTGCTCATGCAATTTTTACAGCAAAGTCTCCGGTGCGCTATTCTGCTAGCAGACCTGCAGCGTGCCTGTGGACATCCCTCTGAGACTCAGCAGCTGAATTCACTTGCCATTCTTCAGGAGATGTGTATTTGCTTGAAAGCAGCATTTTTCTGTCTACATTCAATAAAGTGGCAGAATGAAGGGAAGTATGCCCCATTCATAGTTACTGAGAAACAGCAGTTACTGCTGCAAAGTTTCATCAGTGAAGACCAAAGGAACTTAACTGACTTACTGACGACTTTATAGGATGGAAAGATGAATGCAGGTGAATCACCTGGCATGTGCATCAAAGCAATAAAACCTTTCACTAATTTCAGTGACTTTGGATTTTCTCTCAGTTGTATATAATAGTCATTTATGAGTTTGGGAGTTGTTCTTATGCATAATACTAACAACCAGCTTCTGTCCCCTCCTCCTACAGAGCAGGATGAGCTGATATGGGGGAAGGGGAGGACAGCATATTATGGGAATAACGTGCTCTGCTTGTGGAGGCAAAAAATTGTGTACTGCAGTCGGATTTCCAAAATTTCAGACACGTTCAACTTCTCTCACAATTGCCTTCTTTACTCAAGGAAGCAAAATTAAGCAGTATTACTACACAGAAAAATCTGTTGCCTTTTCTTGATATCATAAGATAGCGGTCGAAAGTTAAGATACAGACTTAAAGGGAACAGCATGTCAGGAGTTCACAGCCATGAAATGTCATGCAAAGCTACTGCAAGGTCAGAGGGTTATGTATGTGGTTTTCCCTCTGTTGTTCTAGGAAGCTGTGCTCCTAGTGAAAAAAGATCTGGAAGTAAAGGGAGGTAAAGATTTATATTCCCCACTATGTAATTGCCCAACCTTCATTTAAATGAATGGATCTTGAGCATCAGTTTAACACAAAAAATGGGAACAAATCAGAAACTCCAACCATTGCCAAATCTGAACTTTTCTGTATAGGTAAATTACCACAAGAAAGATGGATGAAGTAGTTTAGAAATGTGTTCTGACTTGCAGTTCCTCTTGTTTGCTTTACATCAGATAACTCTCTTATCACTCATGATCACTAGCTGATAAACTAAAATCTTTGTTGAACCAGGTAAGCCTGGGGGCACCAACGATGCCCTATAAATGCTGCTGTGTGATGAAATACAGAGGCAAGAATAGGTAAACTAGGTACTGTTGACTGAAATTGTGTGATGTTACCCTCTGTTGTATTGGGGATTTGAAGAAAAGAGAGAAAACCCACAAGCAAAATCTTTAACTGAGTCTCTGAAGCTGTCCCATGATATGACCTCAGATGTGACACGTGGAACTGTCGTGGTTTCAGCCCTCTCAGTCAGTGCCACACATGTCCTCTGCAAGTACAGGGGGGCTGCTTGGTTAGATGGTTATACCAGATTTATGCTGCTCAAGAAGAAACAGAAGCTTGATGTCTTGAAGGTTCAGCTTAGCAGCACGGCCAGGCGATCTGCCCATTAGAATCGCAAGCCTCTTTCATGCACAGCCAGTTCCAAAGTTCTGTGCAGCAGGACTTGGGAATGAAAAATGTCATCCACAATTATGCATATTTTCATCATCCTCTGTCATGCAAATCCTCCCACCCCAAGTATGCAGCAAATGTTTTGTTTGCATATGTAGGTCAACCACAAATCTTCAGTGGTCTAACATAAACATTGCAAGCATAGGTTGATGTATACAGATTTAAACCCAGTCTGAGGCATAACACCACCACTGACATTTTCCAAGTGGAGTCTGTTTACTAGATGTGTTTTCTTCTGACTTTTCATTTTATAAAGCACTGCTTTCTTATTGATTTGTGAAAGTACAACTGGCAAAAGATACCCACCGTCACTGCAAAAGGAACTATTAACTTCAGACAGTTAATGAGTAACTTTTTTTTTTTCTTATAATAGCTTGAGGAATGTGTTCTTTTTCAAAATGGTACATTAAAGTATTTCTGAAAATAATTCTTATTTTGCCACTGGCAGGAGGCCAGTTTTATTTAAAAAAAAAGATTGTATGCTCTTTTTGCAAATTACATGCTACTTGATGTTTTCCTTGTCTTGGCTATCTTTAAAAAAGAAAAATACAGAAAAGATTGTATCTATTGTCCTTAGGATGCTAGATAGAAGCCAGAAATTTTGATCCAGACTCAGTATCCAAAAAGCCTACTAGAAGAATTCAAATTTATTATTTAAGAAAAATGTTACTTATTAAACTCATAAGCTTGATGTGTTTGCATGTCTGACTCATGAATTCTGTGTACCACGAGTTGGCAGTACGGTTCACCTTCCATATGAATTGCTTGGATCAGCACATTATCATGATGTGAAACTCATACTGTTCAGTTTACTGTCTGGGAAAGTGTAATTCTTAGAATTAGGGTTTTAGTGAGAATATTCCTGCAAATTGCACGCAGCGTACCTGCTAGCACAGTTCAGGGAAACAGGCCAGAGTTATCACTGGAGTGATACTCCAGTATGATAAGACAAAGATCAGGTTAACCACGTCATGGTATAATGACCCAGTGAGTTACAATTTGGGGTAAATAAGAGTGAAGTTGTTGGCCTAAGAGAGGAGTAAAATACTGTACAATCAGTGTCCTTCCCCATTCCCATAAAATTAGACTAGCACCTCTGTTGTATTTGATATCCTGAATTTGACTAGTAAAAGTACAGCAACATTATATTAGGAGTCAGATCAGGGTTCTTACAAGGCCAAAATACTGTGAGGTTAGAATTGAAGTATCTCTTGGAGGTATGTGATACCGTGCCAATAACTGTACATGTAAACCAATATGCTGCCAAGTTCCCTCCTGTGTAGGAGAGCACACTTTGTTCTGTCCTGCCTACAGACACATCACCACTGTGACACTGGAAGATGATTCAGAAAAAAACCTGGTATTTTTCCCAGCACAGTCTAACAGATGTACAGTTCTCCTAGACAGAATACACATTCTTGTTCACTTGTTATCACAAGATAGTAATAATTTCTTCTTACCAACAACTCCCTCTGAGCAAGGGTCTATGTAGTTTCCTCCCCTGCTTCATCATTACTGGGTCAAAAAGCTTGGTTTAAGAGCACACAGTAACTTTAAATTTCCCCTCTCCTCACAGGGGACAGATGGTCTAAAGTCTCATATATTTTCTCTCCTGCTGCTAGATCCAGTTTGCAGTATTCACCAGGATACACTCTCCTTCTGCATTACCTTGCTATCTTATTGCTTCTCAACCTTTCTCCACCTGAATACCATGTACAGTCTGACTTCATGCTGCATGCTACAGACCATCTCTATTTATCTCAACATGACGTGAAGGTATTATCCATACAATACAGTGCAAATCAGGTATCTGATGTATTACAGCTTCTTTGGTAGGGAAACAACTAGTACATTATTAGCCTGTAAGAAATATGGATATATAATAATTAGGTATAAAAATATTTCTCCTTTGCAGTAATTTTTTTTTGTATTTCCCATCCTCCAAAGCCTCTTAATGCTTTGGCCCTTCTTAACTATGTTCCTGGCTTTCCTTCAGCACTGCTGACATTGGTGAGGATAAATCTCTAGTATATTCATCCGGGGGCCTGGCAGTAAAATAAGAGCCAGAGTCAGGTCACCATTTTCAATCACACTCCAGTTGGCAGACACCAACATCTGGTGGTGGTTGGTGAGACAACCAGGATGGACAGAGAAGCTGCCAGAGTTACAGACCCCTCTGAGCTCCTGCAAGGACAGGGAAATGCTCTCAAGTTTTTAATTAAGAATTGTCACAGCTATAAAAAAATAATGCACATCATTTAATAGCAACCTGAGAGCAACCAAGAGTGAGCTACATGACCTCAGCCTTCCTGGTCACTTCACACTGTAAGACACAACATTGCAATTAATTAATTAGTTTCTTCATTGCCTGCCAGGGCAAATGGCAGAAGATAGGTGATGCACTGAAAAGATGGGGGTAGTGTTAGGATTGCAGGTGAAGCTCTAGTTTGCTCCTGAAATAAGACAGTATCTTGGTGATTAAACTTTCTCCTTTATAAACTACTGCTGACTTGTGGAAAAGGATCCACGCGTATGGAATCATGGTCACTGGCAGATTGTGTCTCATGTCTTGGTTTGTATAGCATGCCAGGGAGCATGTGAGGTGAGAATGAGGGATTAATCCAGATGTTCCTAAAACCTGATCTAGTAGGGTGAAATATACATTCATATTTCCTCCTGCTCTGAGGAGTTCCACAGTCAGGACCTTAGTCTTGACAAGACCTTTTTATTTTAACTCACAGCTAACTGGAAGTCCCAACTTTTTGCTGATTTAAATTTTGCTTTCATTTAAATTATTTCTTCTGATGTCCTGTTTGAGTCCTGCTCCATATCAGGAGCATGACTCTAGTTCCTTCATGCAGAATCCTGATTATTCCTGCCTTTTTTTTTTTTGTGTTCCTAAGTCTTGCATCTAAAACCCGGAATCCCTTGCAGCCAGGCTGGATTTCCCAGGATGCAGCGCCACCACCTGCCCATGCTGCACTTTCTAAATGGCCTAGATCTTATTTTTGCTACCTTTTAGACAATGGCCAGTTCACTCACATGTTCTCAATTTCATCAGCTCTTAACTAATATTGTGAGGGATTCATGTCACTGCTGATACAACTATTAATTCCGTTCTTGACATTGTAGGTTTTCTTGTTTTCTTGTTGTGCATTTGACTCACTCAGGCAATGTTGGGAGTGTGTTTAAAATCCAGAGATTAGGGTGACTGTAGCAGCGTGGTATTCAACTGAAACTGCACAACACTCCATAGACTACGGCAACACACACACCTTGGGAGATGCTTCCAGTGCAGCAGAGGGTGCAGGGCCGAAGGGCCCTTCAGTCAACACGCCCTGCGCGCCTCCTTGGAGCGAGAGGCCCAGTGCCACTCTGCCCGCCGCACGCCCTTTCCAAGCGGCTTTTGATTAAAAATAATTCAAGAAAATACAGAAAGTAATCAAACCATACAGCGGGCATTAGTCCAGGACAGCAAATTGGTCGTTACTGGACGAGGGTGAGGAAACTCAAGAGCCGACCCACGGCGCCGGTCCGAAGCAGCGAGCAGGGCGTTGGCTTCGAGTAAAGGCACCGGGCCCCCCTGCCTCACACCTGAGAATCGCTCTGCCACGCAATAAGGAATGGATTTAATTTCTAAGTCCCGCGGGCTGGAGTTTCGGTGGCAAAGGCAACGGCTGCCAGAGGCGGCCAGCTCCGCACGACCGGCCGGAGGCAGCGACCGCCGCCGCCTCACAGGGGCGATGTGCCGCCCGCTTCCAAGATGGCCGCCCCGCCCCGCGCCTTTCCGAAATGGCCCCCGGAAGAGGCCGGCGGCCCTGCCCGCTCCCAAAATGGCCGAGGCGGCCGCAGGACGTCATTGCCGGCGGGGCGGAGCGAGCGGGGTCACCGCCTCACGGCGATTGGCCCCTCGCGCGGCCCGTGCGCCGCTTCGCTCTCATGGCAACGGGCGGGGAGCGGGGGCGGCGGCGGCGGCCGGGCCGAGGCAGCGCGGCGCGGGATGGAGCCGGCCGGGGCTCCGCCGCAGGGCTGCCCCGCCCCGGCACGGGCGGAGGAGCCCCCGGGGTCCCCGGCCCTTCCCGCCGAGAAGCCGCAGGACGGCCAGCCCGCCGGGACCCCTCCGGGGGAAGGGGCTCTGCTCGCCGCGGCCGGCCGGGAGCGGGGCCGGGTCCGGCGCGGGCCACGGCCCCCGGTGGACGCTCCAAGGCCAAGACCTCGCTGGAGGCGCTGAAGATCAGCCTGCGGCAGCTCCGCTGGAGGGAGGTGAGCGCCAGCCCGGCCCGCGGGGCGGCCGGCAGCCCCGGGCCTCGGGAGGCCCCTGGGGCTGTGCCCGGGGCCGACTGCCCCCGGCTCCGGCAGGGCCCTGGCCCGGCCTAGCGCTGGCCCCAGCTCCGGCCTTTCCCTCCGCTCCTTCCGCTGCTCTGGCGGCGGTGCTGGGGAAACCTCCCCGCCGTTGCCTTGGGGTCTGCTTCTGGCAAAGCTTTTCCTCCTCCTCCTCCTCCTCCTCCTCCCCCTCCGGCCGCCCTGAACCAGCGCCAAAGCAGGCTCCTGCAGCCGGGGGCTCAGCCCGGCTGGTGGCATCTCGATGCTGGGTTATTTCTAATTAGATATCAAGTCTGGAGGCTGATCTGATTCATGATGGGGACTGCCATCGCCAGTTATGCAAGCCAAAGTAATTGGATATTACTGGTCGCTGGAAAGGGCAAGAAAGCAACCTACCCCTCTGCAGAAGTGTTTGGCGTGTTGGGTCAATTTGTGTTTCTTTCCTTTCGCCCTTCCCTCATAGTATGGGTATGTGAAATAAAGCTCGTGATAGTGGACAAAAAAGGGTGACTGGATAGATCAGCTCCCTGATCATAGAATCATTTAAGTTGGAAAAGACCTTTACAATCATCAAGTCCAACTGTTAACCTGATCTGATGGCAAAGCCTCTGCAGCGCACATTATCTTGAAGGCATGTCAAAGAGCGTTGTGTATGAATGAAATAATATTAAACCACCTAACAAAGCACACAGTACGGGCTTTAGCCTTCTAAATTACTGTATGTAGAGAAGGTATGGCTTTTGGGTTTTTTCCCTACAGCTTGTGTCCTATGTTTTCTGTGCTGTGTGAGGAGTTCAGTGTCTGCATGCCTGTGCTGAGCTGGAGTCGTGACAATATGGGAGCTGGCACAAAACTGATGCTTTGGAACTCCTTATTTAATTCCTGAAGAGATTTCTAATATATACCTTACAGATGCTAAATTGCTCTCAAATTGTAAAGATTTTCTTTCCTTAATAACTTTATAAATGGCTTTATGGAAGTCGAGATAGCTTCTAGGAGCTTTCTGAGGAACTTCTGTAAGAAAAAGGGTACCTGTAATCCATTTGGAAGAGGGAAGCTGGAGGGGACGTGAAGTGGAAGGATAAAACCTGAGGATGAACTGTTTCTTCGTGTGCAGAAGAAGAAGCGTGACCTACGGCACCTGCTGGTGCTGCCTTTGGGATGCCCACTCACAAGATCCTAATATTTCTGTGCACCTCATGCTTTTTAAACAAAATTTGTACAGCCTTGGGGGAGACAGTATATTCTGTGCTGTTCCCAACCTCAGAGTTAAATGCTACAAATTATTCTCTGCAGGATTGAGTGGCAGTAAATATTACCTGTGTTAATTCATAATGTCCTGAGTGCCTAATATCATGACATATATGTTCCTTGCCAGGAAGAGTAATGCCTTCTCATTCTGTCTTCATAAAATTTTATTTCAAGATTTCTGTTATTTAAATCAATGGGAGAATTTAAAAATCTCGTTGCACAAAAGCTCCAGTTCTCAGTTCCTGCTCTTATGGCAAAACAGTAATGAAATACGAGACGTGTGAAATGAAAACCTCTTGCGCTTACTTCTTTCACCCCTCGGTGCACCTGCAGAGTGTCTGTCAGCAGCCTTGCTCCGTGTTTTACTCAGTGACGTACAGAGCAAGGGGGACTTCACACTTAATTTTTTCATTCTTAGGGCTAAGTTTTATGTTCTGAGTGCCTGGTGCCATTCCAGCGAGTGTTTCTGAATTAGGGATTTAAGTTAGCCTCACAGATTATGTTGCTAATGAACCATCCTTACTGGTTAATTTTGTCTTTTCTGTTTCTTGAGCTTTTACTGTTTTGCATATCTTATCCCCAGGATTCTACAGGCTTGGGATTCTGCCCTGCAAATTGACTTGTTTCACATGTCCTTGTTCCTCTCTTGGATATCTGCACTGCATTATCAGCATTCTCCCTGCTCTGCATCCCACACCAGCAATCGCTTTTGGCCTTACTTCATCTTTCTTTGTTTACTGTCTCCCTCAATATCCTTTCTCCTCCATCTGTTAGTTCAGTCAATATTTTTCATTTAGTCTGTTGCTTCCCCTTCTGGTCACTTCGTACTCTTAATAAAGAGACCAAATACGGAATTTTGTGCCATTTCATCGTACCATCTCGGTGGCTAGCGATTCATTCCTTGTAAGCAAGTCACTGTAATGTATTTCTGTAAGGTTTTTTTCAGCTTATTATAATAAAGAGGCTAATATGTATGACTATAATATCTTTTGTTAAGAAACTCTTTTCTCTTATTGACATGTATGTGTCAAATCAGTTTTCTTTTTACTTTTTTTTTTCCCTTCCCCTTCTTTCCACCCCCTGGAGTTGGAAAGAGAAATGAAAGGGGAACCCATGTTAGCTGTGACTCTTAACTTGCACTGTTTACATTGGGGAAAAAAAGAAGGTGAAAGTCTTCTAGGAAGGGATCGAGACAAACTGTTGACTTCAAGCTAGCAGGCTTCAGTAGACATGTGGAATCAATAGGCGAGATCTTGTATGAATTTGAAGAGAAAAATAAACAATGTTAAGAAGAGAAATCCAAGGAAAACTCTTTTAGTCAAGTTGCACGTAATTTTGCAAGCTCTCCCTTTCAAGTGTGTAGAAAAATAGCACTGAAGTGTTTGTTCAGACAAGGATCGTTGATGGCCAGAGAGCCTTGGAAATAGTTTCATTGTTATGGCAGGACCAGCAGAGGGAACACATTTGTTGTTTCTTGTAGGATCCATAAAAAATAATGCAAAAAAAAAAAAAAAAAAAAAAAAAAAAAAATCTTAGAAGTAGTAATGAAATGCAATTATTTTAAATACAGGTGTATTCCACAGTTGTCCCTTGTATAATACTTTTCAAGGTGACTGCATCTTGGGCTTTGGTTTAGTATATTTGATCCTTCTTCTCCCCCACCATTTTAACATTTTTTCCCATTGCTGCTTTTGTTTTGTTTCTGTTCTCTGTTTGCTGCTGGGTGTGTTAGCTTGAATATTTTGTTAGACAGGAGACATTATACTGGGCTTTTTAAAGTGGGCTCCTGTTTATTGATAATTTTTCTACCTAATGCAGCATTATTGCAATGTCATACAGGCTTTTGCTTTTGTTTGGTTTTTTGCTTTAAGTTGTACATTCTGAAATCTCCTCGCTGTAGTTACCCTGACTTGCTGGAAGAGCTTTGTTTCAGTAATAATCTCTTACTGCAATATGCTCCCTGATAATTTGTAGATGTAAGGCATAATGCAGTGTGTGATTACAGGGTTGTCCACATGGTAGTAGTTCATTTTAGAAAATTAACATATGGTAAATGCCACTATAAGACAAAAAAACCACCACTCTAAACATGGCTAATGTTGGTGAGCAGCTTGTTCTGTTGCACTGGTACATGAAGAAGAGGTGAAAGAGTTCAAGAGAGAGCAACTTGACTATTGAGATTCTGTTAGTGGAAGCAAAAGACAGAAAAAAACCCTCCTTTTTTTTATTTTTTAAGCTGTGGGAATTTTGAGTAAATTAAATTATCAACCATGATAGCCCTGTCCGTAACACCAGGGGTGGACCTTTTAAAAAGCATTGCAGAATTTTAATGTGCATGCCAGTGAAGCAATTATTCCCATCACTAGATTGGGCTATCTGATTTAGTGTGTCAGATTCTGTAAATTAACATGATATGCCAAATGAAATAATGGGCACAAATTGAGCTTGCATCCTGAGTTTATTCATCACTTAATAAATTATTTCTTTAGCTAGCTTTCAATTACCAAGAAAATGGAAGAAGCAGATGTCTCAGGCATCAAATATCCCAGCATTAAGCGTTTCATTTGTCTCGCTGTTCAGTAGCTGCATGGAGGCGTAGAAATAGTTTGAAATTTTATGCTGGGAAAAGCTGACTAGAAGACAAGAGTCATTTAACTTGTCCTTAAACATGATGGAACAGACTGATGTGACCCGTGGGACAATTTAAATTACTGGCTTCCAATCAAAAGGTAGAATGGCCTGTCAGACCAATTTGACTGTGATTGATTATTAATTGTGTTACAGTTATGAAAACAACTCTGTTCTCTTCATCAGACGGCTCCGGTCCTGCTTACGCCCTCCGTCCCCCTGCGGCTGTGAGCACCCCCGGTCCCCAGGCTGTGAGCATCCCCAGTGCTTTGGCATCAGTTAGTGCAGATGTGAGGCTACTCCAGCTGAGCCCAGGTAGTCGTAGGCAGAAGTTGTTATGAGAACAGAGGACTGCTTCAAGCATCCACCTTTCTTTTTAGTTAGTCCCCTGCACCAGGAGCTGGGGAGGTGGCGCAAGGCCTCTTCTACCACAGTAAAATTAATTTATATCTGCCTGGCACTGCCAGATGGAGCCAAATAATTCAACTTGTTTGTTCCTTTCCAAACACTATTCTTAAGTAAAAGTATAGTGCAGATGATAAAGAATCCTTCCCAGCTCATTCAGGAGGTGAGTTTGATCCTGTTGTTGGATAAATCCAAATAATCTTGATTTGTTGGGAGTAGGGAAGTTGTGCTGCTGTCTGAATTGCTCATGCAGGGGTGCAATGCTTCCATTTTCCAGTCCAGAGGTGCTCACTCTTCATCTGTTGTGAAATGATTTCTGTGCAATGTTTGTAAAGTGCTTTGATATCCTCTGTAGATGAAAGGTGTTATATAAATGCAAATTTTGTTCCCTTCATTTTGATTTCATTTAATAAATAAATAAATAAATGGTTCAGGTTTTAGTGGGAAGGGCGCTCTGAGACCTAATACTGCATCTGTATTCTGGATATACCTGTGGAGAGAGGTTAAGGCCGCTGATTGTCTTTCAGAGCCTAACAGAATTAATTTTCACTTGTACAAAAATAGATTTTGCAGGCTGAATAATAATGAAATAAGTGAAGAATCCACTGGCTCTGTTAAATTGGGTATCTCATCCCTATGAGTAAGGAAACAGAAAGGATGCATTGCTCAATTAGCATTTAAAATTCATTTTTCAAGGCTATTTACTGAGGAAACTGAAATTTTAATTAAAGTAGCAAATAAAGTAATTCACTCAAAAGCTTTATGAGATTCTTTTTTTTCCTGTCACATTGAAAAAAAAAAATAATCCAGTGCTTAAAGAAATGTTTTAAAGCAAAAAAAAAATTACATTTGGAATAAAGAACAAGTAGTTTCTGCAAAATACTGCGGTTCTTTCAGTGGGTAAATGATGCTGAAGTCGTTGGGTGATGAGGGTGGTAGATATTTAATAAAAATGTGTCCTAAAAATGCTGTGGGCAGAAATACAGCATATTTATTTGAAAGGATGTAGCCTAATCATAGACAAGATTCCTGTGAATATATTCCATATGGTATTTAAAAGGCATCTACATGGAGTTACAAATAAAATGGTGTTTTGGACTGATAAATGGGACCGTGTCTAAGGAACAAGCGTGGAAAGGAAGAGAACCTTTTTTACATAAACCTAATTATTTATTATGGTGATAATATGGATTACGAATGTTTGATTTTTAGCTTAGTAATTTTTTTCCTTTGGATTTTTGATACGGCTAATTCATGGGGCTTTTGTTCTTACTGCTGGTAGCTTGCTTTGTTTTTTAAACCACTTTACTACTGTTATAAACTGTTCCTATCAGTAACTGGCAGCGGTGTTTCAGAGCTCTTCAGACTGCTTAAAAAAAGTTTGCTCTTTCTGATAATAGAAAAGAACCTGTACAGTTTTCCAATTTATAGTGCAATCTTGATTGGGAAAAGCAGCTCTTAAGTTGTTGGAATACTTAATATTGTTGAAATAATTGCCTTAGCTCTTAATAGTTGAAATACATACGCTCAAATTGTATTAATTAAATTGTAAGCTTCTATTTTAATAACAGGCTATTAATACCAGAAAGGAATTAATACTGTGTAAACTAATACATATAACGGGATATATAAAAATGCATGATATAGTTATTTCACTTAGATATCTTGCTTTGAATATCCATTTCATATTTATTGCAGCTTGGACACCAATGTAAATCAGCTTGCTCAGAAAGCGCTTTGCAGTTACAACTACTATTACTTTACAGCAGTATTACTAACTGCATGTATTCCATCAAATAAAGCCCTAGGGAGCAGAAATGTTTCAGGCTCATGCTGGACCGGGAGCACGTGGAGATGCCACATGGTTGGGGGCAAAGGGCCACCTGGATACGGGTGTAATCTGGGGAAGGGATTTGGGTTGCCAAGCTGTGGAAGGGGAGCACAAATATAAGCCGTGAGACTCTTGGCATTAAACGGTGAGCTTTTTCAGAACAGGAGTTGATTTAGGAACTGTCAGTAATGACAATTCCTCTACCACCTCGCCTGCTTTTTTCCCTTGATGGTTGCTTATCACCCCTTAAACTGGGGAGGAAAAAAACCCAAACCAAAACACTGTCGGAGTTTTAGTGCCCAGCTGTAGTGCTTGCTATTGCTGTGCCTTCATCTGCTGGAATTCAGTGCTGCTTAATGAAATTTTATTCCCTGTAATAGTATTTTAAATTACAAATGAGTCATGCCTTAATTGTGGTTGATAACAAGCTCGGAGTTTCTCGGGACAGATCACGCCTCTCAGTCATTTGTTTTTAGTTCGAGAAACCCTTCACAGTTTGTTAACATCTTGAACTTTACAGTCTTGAACCGAGCAAAGTATTCTTAGGTTTGCAACCAAAATACGGAGCATGTTTTCTTTTGACAGTCAGAAGGCTGTTCTTGAATGGTTTATGCTTAATATGAGCATTTAGAAAAGTAAGGAATGAATGGGTATTGCCAGTTTGCTTCAAAACTTGTCTCCTGTTTCTTTTCCAGTTTCCTTTTGGCAGACGCTTGCCGTGCGATATCTATTGGCATGGGGTATCATTTCATGATAACGATATATTCTCAGGTCAAGTCAACAAGTTTCCAGGTACCTTACTTCTGTTTCTAGTTTAAACAAGTGCTTTAAAAACATGATTATTTTAACTGTTTCTGTGGTTTACTGTTTTCTAATGGGAATTATCTGCCTAATCGGCTGATAGTATTTTTAGCATATTACCGGTTTGGGTAGGTGATTGCTGTTTGGGGGGTAAGAACATCAGAATGGGCATCTTGAACATTTTCTGAACTGAAATCTGTTTTGGAGGGAAAATGTTTTTGATGAAAAGAATACTTCATATGTATGAGTTTAGGAAAAATAAGAAGAGTTTGGCTATAATTTAAGTGAAGTATACGAATATTGTCTGTTATCTAGCATTGATAACAGTGCTGTATCTTCAGATTTGGTTTTGATTCAAATTGGAAAGAATCTCTCTTGTTGCGTGCTCTGGCCTATCTCGAGGAGAAGCTTAAAGCAAAGTTCCTCAAATGGATTTTTTAATATTGAAGAGTTCATGTCAGCCCTCCTCTTATGATGACTCTTCTACTTCTTTAAGCTCCCTCTTTTCTCATTTAATCCCTGTTGAGATCTCTCTAAATAAGAGCTAAGAGCTTAGGTATTGACTTATCTAAGCCCTTTACTTCAGATTTATTGCTGCTGTTAGTATGCTGTGAGAATAAGAACCCCCAGATATCGAACTTTATGCTTTATTTACCCTGACTTTCTCCTGTCTGTGGGAAGTTCACAGGCAAGTATCGGATGGTGTAGTTTTCTGGTGGTTTAAATCTGTGTTAGATGAATGTTACCCCCTCTGTATTCCAGCTTCCACATCGTAAGCAAGTGGCCTGCCCAGCTGTCAAAACCAGAGTCCTTCAGAACTAGACCTGATTTCCAGGAACATTGCGCTAACTTGATGCTGGGTTTTCCTAAATTCTTCTTCTGGAAGAAGAGATCTTGGTGCTTTTCTTGTGAGAGATTCAAAGAATCTTAAAGGGTTGGTCCTTAGGAAGACTTAGAAACTTTTCCATAAAAATAGCTTTTTAGTCACGTTCCCAATGGAAATAGGTCTTCAGCAAATGCGTGTGTGTTCCCCATCACTTTCTGTCCTCCTTGTACCGTTGGAACCTCCTGGCCAAAATCAACTGCACTCGACAGAGGTTTGCAGTCACAGACTACTGAGTTCCTGTAGGTTTTGTGGAAATGTGCTGACCGTGTAGGAAAGAAGCCCACGGATGTTCCCACTGAGAAAGAAACTGCAGCATGAACCTTAAAAGCTGTAATATCTGAAAGCATATGAACAACACGAGAGTAACCCCGAATGCCCTGACCTTGGGAAAAGCTTCTGCCTGAGCTCACGCAGATCTGGCATGATCCAAGCATGAGATTCAAAGCTGCAGGAAAGCATCTAAGTTTGACTACTCACAAAATAACCTGTTATTTCTGATGTAGTTACTTAAATAAATGCAAAGTAAACACAAACTGGTTGATTATATTTAAATGACATTTTTAGCTATTCCTGGAATGATAGCAGGCTAGGGCAATGCTTTTAGATTATGGCAAAGACACCAGTTACTATTTGACTAAAGCTTTCCCTCTATTATTCTGAGTTGTATTTTTGATAATTAATTTTTTCTAATATGATACAGCAATACATACTGTATGAAATATGACAGGGGAATGCTACAAATATTTTGTCAGATTTTAAAAGGTTTTCAGCTTTGAAAGCAATGACTAGAGCGCCTTACCAGTAGGATGAGTAATGTTATAACAATTTACTTTTGAGATGAGACTTCAGCCTGGATTTTTCATCATTTTTAGGCACTGTCTATTCTTTTCTTAGGCATGACGGAGATGGTACGTAAAATTACACTGAGTCGGGCAGTGCGGACCATGCAAGATCTATTTCCTCTTGAATATAACTTCTATCCTCGATCATGGATTCTGCCAGAAGAATTTCCCCTCTTTGTGGCTGAGGTAGATTACTTTTACACTTAGAATAGTATAACTTGTTGAATATTGTTGTCATGTCATTCTTTAGTTTTTTCATACCTACCAGATTATTTAAAATCATGCTTGGGTGCTGTGGATGACATCGTTTTCAATTTGCCTGAGATCAGACATAGTCTGGATGAACTGCTTTTATTGGTTATGTTCTAGAATAAACTTAAAACCAGTTATGCTTCTCTGCAATGCCAGAAGAGATGTCTGAAAATTAAACATGGTAGAACCATAAGCCCTTTCCCTGTGTATTCTACCGAGGGCTGAGAAGGTTTCAGTACCGTGTGAGGAGTGTGGTACTTCACCAGATTCATTGTCGCTGAAGTCTTTTTAGTCCATCCAGCCTATTCTATCCAAAGCCTTCAAAAGGGCATTTTGTGCTGTGTGTTGTTAAATACACTCCCATCTTCCTGCATAATTGTTTGTTTGAATCTCTTGTCAGGCTGTTGTGTTGTTTAAATATTCAGAACGTAATAAAATGCCATTCTTTTTCAGCTTGTTTGAAAAAAAAGTGATGCTGTGTGTTGTTGTTTGGTTCTGTTATTACAAATATTTAAAAAATATTGTATGTGTTTGTTTTAACCCTGCCTGACTCGCCCAGTGCATTCTTGTATTCTACAGTATCCTCTACTTGGAAAAGTGAGAGAAAAAGGTATGGACTTTAACAGACTTCTATACTGTGTGTTACTTTTTGGATAATTACCATATCCACAATCCAATTAAATCCATGAACATCTTTTAATATATACTCTTCAAGTGTGCTGGCTGACTGCCGTGACACTGCTAGTAACAGTAAAAATGAATAAAATCCCAACAGTACTTCAGCCTTATTGCTTTGGATGTAAGACCAATTTGTAAAAGGAGCGTAAATTATCCAATCGATTTGGCAATGACAGGTAGATAAGTGCAAATAACTTGGAAGTAAACTTTCAGAATGGTGCGCTGGGGTCCTAGCGATGACTCTTGTGGGAACCGTGCCTGCCTCGGTTACAAAGCTCTGCTTAGCGGAGCAGCGCAGTCTGTACACCGGGTTAAACGCACAGACCCGCACGCTGTCAGCAGGTGGCACTGCAAATAAATACTTTTCTCTGGTTGAATGGTTACTGGAGTGAAAACGATTCGGTTTTTTTTGTTCCAAGTATAACAGATGTCCAGTAACACACTCCTAGGAGTTTCCTTTGCATATGTTCTTCCATCTGTGTTTGAGAAAAGCATAGTTCTTGTTATCAAACATTAGATTTTATGTTGTCAGAGTTTATGTTCTACTTAACACGAGTTTGTAATGATACCCCTCCAAAACAAGAAAAAATACAAACCAAAAAATTCCAAATCCACTGTGAACCATAAAGGGTTCGGAACACTTTTCACTTGCAGTTTCATGAGCTCTCAGCAGGAGCTCTCTGGTCTTATCTGTTGTTTGTTTGTTCATATGTGGTTCTGTTTGCTTTACAGCGGAGGGATCCTAATACTGCTGAAATTGTCAGCTCTCTGAGCCTGAATTTTCAGCTTATTCACAAACAAGTAAAATACAGCATTGGTGGTACCTGCATGTTAGATGTACCACTATAGGAACTGGCATACACCTGAATATGTAAAGGTCATGTGTACCTCTGAGCAAAAGATGATGTAGCCATCGCTGGTACGTGGAAGTAAAGCCGTATTATCACGGGCTGCAGATATAAGTGCGTAGCTCTGGATGTGTCATGCTGAAACTTAGTTGCTGTACCTTCACTATTACTAGTACTCCAGTCCTTTCGGGCATAGTTAATTACCAAAAGTCACAAATTCTGTCTCAGTGTAGGTATAGGTCAGACATGAGATGATGTTTGGTGCTCTTTGTGGTATAGGATTTTGTCGCAAAGGGCTGGACTGAGAAATGAAGACCGATGAGATTTTGCCTGCAATAGAAATGACTGCTGAAAGAAGGAACTCCTTGAGAATTTCAGTCTTGCTGCCTCCTCCTGAAGCACTGCAACATTTCAGAACAATTTCTCTCTCAAATATTCTTACTGTGCCTCACTTCTGTAGACGTGATCATGAAATGTGATCATACCTTTGTATCAAAAACTAAAACAAATGCTGTCAGCTTTTCCCACTTTCACCCATCCCTAAGTCCAGGTAGAAAACACTGCAGCTAATCTAATATTAATTAGCCAGTAATTGATGGGAGAGCTGCACTCCTAAGTTTGTTGGGGATGAGCTTCATATTGGGAAATACCAACAAAATGGTAGTTCCCTTAGTGTCATTCATCTTAAAACTGAAATGGTGATAGGTATTTTTAATAAGGACTTGCAAGTTAATATACTAAGAAAATATAGATTTACCTACTTTCAATATTCACCTATTTTTTACCTTCTAAAACATTTGTACCTTAGTGTCACTGTAACAGAAGATGAATTACAGACAAGGAGATCTCTCAGGTGCTACAGTAATCACCCCTTCACTAACAGAGAGGAATCTGTTGGAATCTGTGTGATAAGAACTTATTTCTAATAGGAAATTCCAATTTCTGAAAAGTAACTAGCTTGGGACTCAAACCAGGGTCTTGATTGCTCTCACACTGCCTTCTTTGTGTTGTCTGGGACGATGATGAATAGGCTTAGCATGATTAATTTTTAATAAGAATCTAATTTGGACAGTCTAATTTCCAGCCCAGCATATTTTTGGTGGTTTAATCAGGTTTTCAGCTTTTTGATACCTCTTAGGCATAGACATGAATATTCTAGTCCTTCTGCTGTCAAATCTTATAGCCCATTATATGCATTTTTTTCAGAACACTATATTAATTCAGCCTGTGTTTCCTCATGAAAGGCAAACCTGCAACTGGATCAGGTTTTCATACCATTAGCCATCATATTCTCTTCTTGCTGTTGACTGTAAATGGTTAACGTGTTTTTGAAGATAATTTCCTTCTGTCAAGCGAAGTACACAGAAATATTTCATATGAACTAATTTTCCTACATAACTGACTTTTCTGAGTCTGGACAAGCCTTCTCATAATGAGAATTTGAAAGAATACAGTTGAGGGGATTGTGGAGAATTTGAAGACTACTGTCAGAAATTTCCTTGAAGATCAAGAAACCAACTGCTTTCCTCAAGACAGTCAAGCTGCTGAAAAACAGACTGACTCTGGATTGCTGTTCCCCCTTTCCCCACCGTCCTATCTTCATCTGCCATGTGTAAGATCTGATAGACTAGTCCGTCAAAAAATGGACTAGGAAATGATGGAGAAAATGATTTCCTTTCCAGCTAAATGGAAGGAGTTAAGTATGAGATCTATGAGGCCAATGGCTGTTAAAACACAGGACTTCAAAAGCTGGTTGCTGTTGCCTCTCTAGCAATAGTCCCCAGAAAGCATGATCTCTTCTGAAAAGTGCTGCTGTAGCAGAGCAGGAGGAGCCTGAGGCGTGAACAACAGAGGTGGGAATGGCAGGCAGATTGCCCCGTCTGGTTTCACACAGGTTCTTTATTACTTTCTGCCCTAGTAGACTGTGATTGGCACTTGGTACATACAACTGGAGTCATAGTAGGGTGTGTTCAGTCATGAAGGTTTAAGATTAACCGAATATCTTTCTGGGATGTTGACTTTAACGACGTGTGAACCAGAGAGACTCCCCTAGTGAGGGGAAGATTATTCTTTAGTTGTAAAAAGACTAGGGCATAAATCCTGCTTTCCTCCTTTGCCCATCTAGGCCTGCTGATCTACTTGGACCTATTTATCCACACGCCGTTTATATAAACCTGATCTCCATTGTGGCATTTTATCCCTCAAAGTGACCTAGTTTGAAGAAGGATCACTGAACTGAGTTAGTGACATTTGTCCACGAGAAAAACCCTAGTCTAAATAATTCATCTTGAATTTGTGCTGTAGTTAGTAGGAAGGCTTTTAGCAGTGTGATTCTCAATGAAATAAATAACTGGATAGGATGGAGCCAGAAGACCCTCAGGCTTGGGAATGTGGCTGCTGGCAGAGCTGGCCCCTCTTGTGGGTCAGCAGCCGAACGCAATCACGGCAGAGGGTGCTGGCCGAAAATCACAATGATCTGACCAGTGCTCAGCCTTTTAGAATCGTAGAATTCTATGAAAATCACGACGAGCTGACCAGTGCTCAGCCTTTTTCTGTGTGCTAATTTTTTCTCTCTCATTCTGCAGCGCCAGGGCAATCGATCGTTTTCCCTTCGTTAGCTCGTATCCTCAGGCTTCTTAAAGTCAATCTCCAGTTGTTGCTGGTGAGCTGCAGGCCTGTGTAAAACCGGACCACCGACTTCGTTCAGCACGTGTCTGGCTGGGTGGAGAGAATAGCAGCTGCAGGTCTGGTGCTGTAAAACGTGTGAATACAAGGAAAAAGTGGTCTGTACGGTGACATCCCTCTGTCTTGAAAAGAAGCGATGTTAAGTGCTTTATTCTTCTGAATCCCATGAGTAGCTGATAGATGTGTTAGCCTGCATCCTGCGTTTTCCTCAGCTGCTTTCTTTGTTAGGGCTCCTTGTGCCAGCGCTGTTAGGAGTTTCATGAGCTACAGTCCTTCAGCATCTCTTCATTGAAACCTGGATTTTATAGTTGCGTTTTGATAAATTACGATTTGTACTCTAACGGTTTCCTTCCTCCTAAATATCTGTGAATGCTGTGCTACTGTATTTACACCCATAGGGACTTCATCTACATGCAGAGAACAGCGATAGAGCTGGGGGAGCTACAGAGGGTTCCTCACCAGGGTCCTGTTGGTTTACCATCAACTTAAAGGGCTGCCCAAGAGGCTACCACGGCAGTTTGTTTCCCACTGCTTGCTCAGTCCTTGACCTCCAAACCAGTCGCCAATTAATACTGCTTCCCCCGGGTTTTCTTTCTGTTCTTGGTACGTGCCAGTTGGATCACGATATTGGCACTCCACTTGCTAAACAGCTTCCAATAGCACTGAGCACCACTGGTGCTGGCGGGATTTGGAGAGATGGCAGATGGGTTTTCAGTCAGCCTGTACCTCAGGTAGCTGCTTTTTTCATCCTTTCCTTCTGAAGGCTAAGACATGTAAATTCACTGGCTTAAACGAGCTCATATTCTTTCCTTTGCTACATGTTGTAAAACATGCTATATTTTATGAATAGGTTTAAAAATTAATCTAAGAGAACTCTAAGTCCTTCCTGACTTCCTTTCTTTCTCAATTTCACTTCTACTAATTGAGGCATACAAATCTCTGCCATTCTTACTTTGCTATATAAGTAACAAATAAACTAAATTTTATTTAGGCATTGGGAGATAGGCATGTAACATGAAAGATCGGATATTCAGCAGGTGTGTTAGGCCCTTACAGTGACCGAGTTACCGTCTTCTGGATTTCTTTGTGTCCTCAAATAAAATGCATTGAAGCTTGCAAAGTTTAGGTTTGCTTCTTGGGAATGTGAGCTTTATAGGCAATTTAGATGGTATAATTGTTCTTTTTTCTGATGTAAAAAGGTCCCTAATTATATTGATTTTTTTTTTTTTTTTTGAGAGTTTTGCGTGAATATATGCTGTTTACAAAAGCGCGGATTTGAATCCAGCGTTTGGTTATTGGTGCCATGTTTAATTCTGACTCACTGTATCCATTCGGGAATGACATTATCCTCCAAACATGCTCAATGAATGTATCAGTTTAACATGTTCAAAGGCCAAAACAACCTTAATACAATAATCAGGTTTTGGACTGCCAACTATTAACAATCTGTTCTAGGTGGGAATATCTAATTTTCTCACAGAGAAAATAACCGATTCTCTTTTTTTTTTTTTTTTTTTCTACTTTATGTAACTTCCATCAGTTTGTTAAAACCCCAAACTCCAAAGATATTTATTGTGGCTTCCAAGAAGCTGTTGTCTGTAAAAGGCTGTTATCTGTTATAGTGCCAAGGCCTGTTTATGCCCCAGAAATGAAGCGGCTGATGTCAGTGTGTAGAAGTGACAGTGGGACTGAGCAAAAAGTTCAGATTCAACTGCCTTTTGAATTTGAGACTTTTGGATCTAGATCTGAGGTTTATAACTTTTTTTTTTTTCCTTTTTATTCTTCTCCCTTTCTGTGTGAGGATGCAGACACCTCTCTATAATCCTGTAATTCTCTATAATTTCCTTTTGTGTTTCATCGTACTAAGGCCACATCCAGGATTCTGTAGGGCAGTTCGGTTCTGACAAACCACAGATACTTCCCCGTCGCTGTTATCATAATTTCTATTTGTGATAAACCCTTTCTGTTGCATGCCCCAAGAATCTAGGGCACAGTGTGGAAAAAACTTCAAGGTATGGGTATCATGGCTTAGACTGTACTCATGGGTATCTGCAAAGCAGCAAGAGAACTGGGTACATGAGTATCGAGGTGCATGCTGCTGTAAACAATACAGAAGTAGGTCATATAGTCCTCCAGCAGCATTCTTACCGAGTATTAAAGTTGACTTTAACAGAGATCTTTCATGGCAAGGCACTGCAAGCAATGGGAAGAAATTGATACGGCAAGGTAGTGGTTTGCTAACCTTTGCTTTTTTTTTTTTCTCTTCCTTTCTCCTTTTTCTTGCCATTTCTATGTCTTGATGATCTTTATACACATGCTCACAGAGTGTTAGCAGGTGTCAAAATTTCTTACCTGCTGTTCCCTTTCTAGTGGGGGCATCTCCCATCACCCCATAACTAGTGAGTTCAATTGTCAATGTGTGTCTCTTTTGGAAAAAAAAAAAGTCTTCCAGAATGATTCTATTAATTTAACTGGTTAGCAGTAAAGAGTATTTGACATCACATTTTTAGAAACCTGCGAACTGGAAGCATTTCTCTGTGAAAGAAGTGAACTGTATCTAGTGTGGTGACTTTTCGAAGCATTTTTGCATATTAAAATGCATTGTGCTGCGTGGATGTGGGTGTTGGCTGTTTGCAGGCTCGTACACTAGAGCGCACTGTGTTTCGCACTGAACCGGCGCAGCAGCGGTGAACGTCTGAGCGGATTGAGCACGGGCACCAGCTTGAGGAAACGACAGGCCAGGCGCGGAGTGCTTTGTAGATTCAGCCAAAGGTTTTGATTTGGTGCTAGACACCATCAAATTCCCCACCAACTTCCCTCCTTGTCCTAATTTCACACTAGGTGCATCTAAAGAAAGCATCTGATTTGTCATGTGCTATGAACAGATCTTCCTAATACAAATCAAAGCCACCGCAAAGAGTTGTTGGAATCGTCATAGAATTTTCTTTATCTTGCATTGGATAGAAAGGTAGTAATAGCGGTTCAGGCCTGAGGGGAATTCTGGCATAATTTAGAAACCCCTTCATTTTGGGGAATGGCAGTAAGTAGCAACTGAGGCATAAACTCTATGCTAGGTTTAGTAAATTTGTGGTATTTGCTTAATATCTGTGCATGGCTCAGTGTTCCCTCGTTTTACTAACACTGGGTATCCGATTGTGAAAAATAATTCAGTGATGGAAAAAGGTATTATCGGTGCCAAATTTTTACTCAATCTCTCCTTCTTCTGGTACTGTTCGTCTGCATTCATACCTCAATAAATAAGGGGCCTTTCCTTAGGTTAATGATGCTCTTTGTCAGTTGTTCAAAATGCAGCGTGAAAGCTTAACTTTGTAGTTTCATATACATTAGTGACTAATAAAAAGGATCCCATGAGATATACAGCATTTCATTCTCTAAATTGGTACGTAACACTAAAAAGAAGTTCCTGAAATCATTTATACAACGGCTTGTAAAATAAAATGACCTTTTATCTGTACTAGTAATTCCCCACTCATGCTTTTTTGTTTGTCTTTGTGCCTGTCGGCACTGTTTATCTTCTACCTTTATTGCACGGTGTTTACTACTATAGTGATGTGATCATGTTATTTTTATTTATTTTTGTTTATGAATGCAATTTGTTGGCTTTCATAGTATCAGCCCTTCTTCCCCCCAATTAGTGTCTTTCAGTGTAATTCTTTTCCTTCTAGGTTCGTATGATGAAAGACAGCGATCCATCCTGGAAGCCCACTTTTATTGTGAAACCTGATGGAGGGTGCCAGGGGGATGGAATCTACCTCATTAAAGACCCAAGTGACATCAGACTGACGGGAAGCATCCAGAGCCGGCCAGCTGTGGTCCAGGAATATATTTGCAAACCACTGCTTGTTGACAAACTGAAATTTGACATTCGTCTTTATGTCTTACTGAAATCTTTAGAACCCTTAGAAATTTATATAGCCAAAGATGGACTTTCTAGGTTTTGTACAGAGCCCTATCAAGAACCCACTCTAAAAAATTTGCACCAGGTTTTTATGCACTTAACCAACTATTCACTAAATATCCATAGTGGGAACTTCATCCATTCTGACAATGTAAATACTGGCAGCAAGAGGACTTTTTCAAGCGTTCTGTGCAGACTGTCTTCCAGAGGAGCTGATGTCAAAAAGCTGTGGTCGGATATAATTTCACTGGTGATTAAAACAATTATTGCACTGACGCCAGAACTGAAGGTTTACTATCAGTCTGACATACCAGCAGGAAAGCCTGGGCCAACTTGCTTCCAGGTAGGTTGGGATTTCTGCCAGGAATGCAGTTATTTCTATTCATGGATTAATTTTCTGGATGTTTAATTCCTTTTCTAAAAGCTTTGTCTAGTTATGCTGCTGATCACCGGTTGAATGAAGTACATCCACTCAGTAGCAGTGCCTGAGCTCAGAGCTTAGGTTCTCCTCAGCCAAGTTTTACCTTAGAAATCTCAGTGTCCTGACCTATGTTACTACTAGCCATAAACACCTATGGAGAATTGCAAATGGGTGTCAGTCGTTAGTAGCAGTATTCCCTCCAGTTTCCATCTTCTAGATGTTATAACTATGAAGCTTTGCAGCTTCCTAATGTGGCTCTTAGGATGGCAGTTTTAAGACCCTCTTGTCCCAGGCGTCCATGTTGACGGATGCAGTATTCAGAGATGGGGGTAGGGTGAAAGTAGTCATCAGTATTGAAGACAAATGGGTTTGGTAATTATTCAGCACTATAGTGTATTTCTCAGTTACTTCTCTTTTGTCCTTCAAATGTTTCTTTCTCCTGAATGTTGATGTTTGGATGACATTGTGTTCTCTAGGAGAATGCCGTGAGTAGAATGGAAGTAACGTATTCCTTGTTATGCGCAGATTTTAGGGTTTGACATTCTCCTGTTGAAAAACTTGAAGCCCATGTTACTAGAAGTAAATGCAAACCCCAGCATGAGAATAGAACATGAGCAAGAGGTAAGGCCTCTCAACATGATAGCGATACTGGAATGAAATTGTTTAGGTTTGCTTTTCTGGTCTTTTTTCTTGTTTGAAAGATGAAAGCTGTCTGCTAACATGAAATCTCCAAGGTTCTCTGTAATTTTCTGCTTTGAAATCATTGCTAATCTTATACACAGGAAATATGACTTATTGGAATTGTAAAAGCTCTCCATCATTTTTGTCATAAATACATTTATTCATCATCCCCTGCAGTTGACTTAATTGTGTTTAGGGGATTGCTAATAATTTTTTCATGTTTGTATACATAATATAAATGGTAACATTGGCAACAATTTTTTTTTAATATTTCAATTTACTAGAGAAATTTGCCAAAAATGGCTGTAATAGCATACTGAAAATGTTAAAGTATTTGTGTATTCTTAAAGAAGTATTCCGTAATTTATCATTGTGTACTTAAAACATAAGACGTGCATGAAGTTTGAGCAAATGTGGAGTAAATAATCCCTAGTTCTGAATAATTGTATCCGTTTGCAATTTAAAGCTTTCTCCTGGAGTATTTGAAAATGTTCCAAGCCCCGTTGATGAAGAAGTGAAAGTAGCTGTTATCAGAGATACTCTTCGCCTAGTGGACCCTCAGAAAAAAAAGAGAAAAGATATCCAGTAAGTCTGTTGACTTTCTTTGTGTTTTGCATTAGTGCCTTGCAATAATTATAAAAGTGAAATATTTGTTCCCAGTTATGTTCGTTTATCCAGGACAATCAGTTCCCAACTGTCTCTGTGATTACTTTTAACATCCACAGAGTTAACCCTTTGAAAAAAACTTGTAGGACATTAATTGATGGCGTGGTACAAAAAGAGCTCTTGTATTTGAGGATCTGCCAGAGGAAGGTCAGGGAAAAAACCGATTCATTGCCCTTTCTGTTCAATAGCAGCAAGTCCACCAAATGGCACCCTCGCAGCTCGGCACCGACCACTTCATGTGCTCCTTTCTCACAGGAATGGCCAAAGTGTGGAAGGAGCCATGCAAGTGCTCTGGCTCAAGGAGCTGAAAAGGTCCACAAACTGACAGTAAATCAGGCTTTATCAGTTCCCCTGGAACAGCTTACCTTTGATTCACAACTGATGCAAACAATTTAGTAACTCAGGTTTATTTATTTGTACTTTTACTCGAGGCCTCTTTTTTATTCAAAACAGTCATGAGATATAAATTTGTGTATTAATTTGCATGAAAGTCACAAATTACTCTGAATGAATTGCCCCATTGGAGCTGAAAAGTATGAATATTGTATTTAGAAATTGTTTCCTTGATCTGTGATAATAAGCATAGTTAAATCTATGATCTAGAAATGAGAGGAACTGCCTGAAGCAGCTTGCACAGAAATGCTTGTAGTGGGATCAGGCTGAGAGAAATACTATTTTCTTTTTTGATGAAGCACCTTGTTTTAAACAGTTCCTTGGACACATGAAAGGGAGATTTATTTTTTTGTCCCTAGAAATTCTTGCTTATAGACCTGCCTCTGTACTAGAATATTGATTTTGTTCTTCTCTTGGCACTTTGTGGCAAGCTTAAATACGTTATTCATGTTCCATAATGATTTCAAGGGCAAACTTGCTGTCCTTTTGTAGACGGAGTCCTATGAACAAGACATGACTGATAATACTTACAAGTTCTGTATTACTGTAATATTATTATAAGAACAAACTCTTCTTTCAGAGGCAGTGCCTCAGATAAAGGTTGCTGTGGTCAGTACACAGAATGTCTTGCAAAGCAATCTATACTATGTGTTGCCTGTACTTAACCTTCAGCGTTAAGATTACTTCAGTGTATGGAGCTGAAAAAAGATAATTTTTTAACCTGTAATTATGTAGTCATGTCTTTTTTTTTTTTGTGCTGAAGTTATGTCAGGCATTCATTAACTACATATTAGATATGGAAAAAAGGCAAATGATAATTGCAAATAAATTCCTGGAGAACACCGGTGTGTGTGGAACACATACTCAGCTGAGGATTCCTCTCTGATACATTTTGAGTACTAAATAATTCATAACAGGATTAGTCAGTGATGAGATAAACCATTGGCTCTTCACAGCAAGAATTCATCAGTGATGCAGCTTTTTTTTTCAGGATAATCTGGTTAACAGAGCATCTTGTTGATGAATATCTACGTGTCTTCTTCACCATAAGTCAATCCTATTTCTTGCTGCAAAGGGCGATATGCAGCTTTTTGTGTGGATATATGGGAACTCAGGCGTGACAACTGCCCGCCTGTTCAGCTGAGATTCACCCCTTCTACTTCCAAGTTCTTTTTATTGAACTGGGGATGGTGCGTGGAATTCCTTGAGAGAGACAAGATCAAGTAAAGGACCTCATTCTGATCACCTATAGAGATTTGCACCAAAGTAAAAGCATTTGAGAGAGGAACTGAGCACCAGTTGCTTTTGCCTGGGCTTTGCTAGCAAAGGTTTTGCAATGCCTTCGTTTCATGTCCTGCCTCTCCCTCGTTTCAGTGCATTTCAACCAGTTCTAATGTGTGCTCCCACATTCCCTCTGCAAACACTGCTACCAGTAACTGCGGAGGAACGGCACCGTTCCTCTGTTCGCAGGCCAAGGATCATAACTAAGTAATCGACTGGAGGAGGAAAGCTGGACAGTAGTTACCTCTCCACTGTAATACGTTTGGTAGTCTAATTGCACCTGGCAGCAGGGAAAACAAAATTTGGCCTAGTAATAGAAAAAAAATCTGAAACAATTCCTGTTCTGACAGCTAACCAGCAGCAAACATTGTAGGCTCTAGTTTCGATACTAATTAAGTAGTGGACATTAAGTAAAGTTTTAACGATGTATGTAGCACTGAGTTTGAATACACAGGGGAAATACTGAGAAGTCTGAGCTGCATCTCAGGTAAATATTCTGCTGTGGAGATGGGTTTATTTTCCCTCTAATTATCTCCCAGATTAAAATAAATGAAGCATCGAAATGAAAGTGAGTTTTAGAAGTCATCCAGAAATACTTCATTATTAGGAAAGATTAATAGCTCAGAAATTTTTTTTAGCTTAATTTTTCCTCTTCTTTATGGAGTTGTGATTATTTTTTTCCTCCTTTCTTCCATGTGATGTATAATACTGAAATAAAAGTTAAGTTGAATAATATCAGTTTATCATGCCATACATATATCTTAATTTTTCCAACACAATTCCAGTCTTTACATGCACCAATCACTAGTAATTGCCTTGGCACTGCCAATAATTAGTCATTGAAAATCTGCAATGATACAAGTTCAAATGAGCGTACTTAAATATACTCAGTGGCTGTTGTTCCACAGCACAACTGACCTTTTCTTGGTTTTAAGAATTTGTCCTGGCCATTTAAGTACTGAGGTGTGTGGTTAGTATTTTGTGCATGCAACGTGTTTAAACAGAAACTTTAAATTCGTGCAAATATGTATATATGTATTTTTTTTAATAGAGGAAGTATCTTCTGTTGTAGAGATGAGGGTAGTCTTTGTGTTATTCTGTGATGCAAAGAACATAAAGAATTAAAATAGAGTAAGAAGTGCCACAGGCACGTGTGAGGTTTTTGGGAGGGACGAGCGGGGTGGTGCTGCTCAGCTTCTCCCTGACCTTATGCAAGCCCTGCCGGCTAAATCCCGTATACCCTGTATGCAGGAAACCTATTCTGCATGTCAAGATCCTGAAGGCAGTAGGTATCCCGATGAAGGTTCATGTCCTGCTTTGCTGCATTCATTTCCTTGCTGCTTCCAAATCCTTTACGTGAGCACAATTGTAGCCAAAGTCCGATGAGAGCAGAGTTTCCGAGTAACTAATTGCTAATAGAGAGACTGGGGGCCATGTACTGCTCTGCAGGGTGAAGGTTTGTGTCCACGGCTCAGAGCCTCTCCGGAGGCGAATCTGGAAGCGGCTCCACGGGTTCCTTCGTTAGGCTATTTTCAAGCCTTTCTGTAACCCAGAGGGTGAGTGGTGTCTGGCTCTGCCTAACCAAGTAGAGCCTGGGTAGCCCTTTCTGAAATGAAAGGCAGAAGCTAATCACCCACATGTTGTGTGTTTTGTTTTCCTTTTTTGCTCTTAAAAAAAAAAAAAAAAATCCCGCTAAAAATGCATGGTTAGAAAAAGAGGGTTTCTGATTCCACCCCCCCCAATGGAATTCTGCAGGAGCCAGAATGTAGAGCTGCTTTTGCCCTCGCGTTGGTTCCTAGTCCTATTTTCCTTAGGCATCCTTAATTTGGAACTCAGGTTTCACTCATAGTTAAGAAATTAAAGCATTTAATAAAATCACATGGAAGACACGGACTCTTTGCGTTTGTTTGTGTGGCAGTACTGTTCTCATGGGTTTTAAGGCTTGAGTCGATCACTGTCATCGTCCGGGCTGATGATGTGCTGGAACAAACACAATCATCTGTGGCTGAGCTGTTTTCTTGGAAAGATGGAATTTTAAACTCCTCTGTAAATCTGTTAAATATTACCAGACAAAGCTTACTTTCTTCTAGCATTGTTACAGAGTGAGTTCAGGGGGTAGTGATGGCCAGTAATCTGGATTTCTGTTCTGAACATCTGTCACTGCTAATTTTGGAATTATCGTGGTGGTTTTTCCAGCTTACATTTTTTTCAGCAATGGTAGCTCTTTTGACTCGAATTTATGATCTAGTGAAGTGCCTGATTAGCCAACTGGTCACTGTATCATCAGGAGGGAGCTTTCCTCCTTGAGTGAGGAATCTAATGTAAAAAAAGAAAAAGAGGGGGAGGGAATGTGGTTTCTTTTTACTTAACATATCCAAAGCAGCGTGTGTGGCAGGGGTGGCACATGTCCCCTCATGGGATCACAGAATGTATTTTTATCCAAGTCTGTAATAGGTAACATGGACCAACCTGAAGAGTGAAATCCTTGGCACGTACCAGTGCAGGGCAAGGGGCTGAACTGTGCTCCCTAATGTTTCTACAAAGAAACATCTATAAAGCTTGTACAGTATTAAATCTGCTCTGGATGTACTTCTTGCGGCAGAGGTGCTGTTCACAGCCTGCTGAAGGTGGGAGAAGATTTAAGCTAAAGGAAATTTGCACAATTAAATGAATGGTCTAATGACACCGAACAACATTTAAAGTAAATCAATGTTACTTATGTAAACAGGAGTTTAATTAAGATAATCACTGATGCAAATCATAGTTTATGTTGTGCCTCCAACAGAAAATCCATTTTTAAAAGGCTTTGTAAACCTCTATTTTTTTGTGCCTAATTTTGAATCTTTATAGTTGTAAAAGGTTTTAGTTTCTGTGTTTGTTTAAATATTAGCAATTTATTCTTCTTAAAATTGCATGAAATTTCAGGAGCAAAAAGGAGTCTCAGTCCTGCATGCAAATCCTGCATATTCCCCACTGAATGTTAGATGTAAACTCTCTGACTGGTGGTATAATTGCAAGCAGTGAGTATCATTTGGAGCGGGTCTGCTCTGAATGTTTTAGGAAGATCATTTATATCATCTCATCAATGCTAATGACCTGCTTTCCTGTCCTGTCAAAAATATTTGTGCCCTAGTTTGTTAATGCTAATTAATCCAGCGATAATAAGAGACGTCTTTATATTTTTGTTGCTGTTGTTTATTCTGTGTCCCAGTATGATCTCTTGCATTTACATGCCTAGGTTCTTACATATTTCGAGGCAGAAAATAAGCATTTTATTCTTTTGACAAAAAAAGCAGAGGATTATGACATGCTTGTCATTAGAAATATGAGTTGCTCATGGAATAAAATCTGCTTTTTACTTGCTAGAGATGATGAAGGTGCAGCCCCCTAAGTAATGTAATAACTTTTATTCAGCACTGAAATAGCCATTGACAGAAGGAAGAATTGAAACACTTTGGAAATGAAATGTAATTTAATCTATGGCCGTTACAAACCCAATCACTTCCTTGTGCCCACAAAAATGAGTGCTTTTGCTTTATCACCTAATGTGGGCTTGCTCTTCCATTGCTAGCTTATCTTTTCTTGGGTGCTATTCTCTGTACGTACCACTCCATTTTTCTGTTCGAATTCAGCCTTGAAATTTATTTGTGATGTTGTGATTATTTTTTTCTACTTTAAAAAATGTGTCAGGTATGATTCTTTTCTCTGGATTCTGTGGCTCTAGCAAATGTCAAATATGATTAACTCATTTTCTGAGCAGGAGGAACCCCAATGTGGTGTGGCTCAAATTTTTGCAAGATCAGCGTGCAAACACTGGCTAATGTCGCTCTGTTCAGAGAGTGCCCTGTAAATATTAATGTATGTCAGCTTGACTTTTTATCTCTAAGTGTTCTGTAGTTAGGAAGAAATGCCAGTCAAGCTTTTGTAGAACTTGCTAAATAAAAGATCTTACTCTTTTCTTGCACAAAATAAGACGGTTCATTTTTTCTGCTGTGGGGATCACACATCTTTCTCACTTTAAGTGATTTCTTTCTCTGATATAGGACAAAATTAATAGTTTCTAGGAAGAGAATATGTGATCTGTATTAAATGAAAACATGAATTAATTTCTGGACATTCTACTTACGTACTTTCCGCCTTAAATGTAATTTATGTTAAAGTGGCAGCTTCTTTAGGAGATGTCTCCTGCTGTGCCAGTGACCGATGGGTCCAACCTTGTCTACTAAACTGCAAGAGGAATGGGGGTCTTTACTTAAAGAGCCCTTTCAGTAACGTTTCTCTTTTGTACATTTTCCAAATGCTAATGCTACTCTTAAATTTCTTGATGTTGAGGAGCAATTTTGTACTTCCTTAAAGAAGGAAAAAAGCAGTCGGGAAATCACCTGTGTGGCTGTATTCCATTTATTTTCCAGAAATTTTTTTATTCAGTTTCATAACCTCCCCTGACATTTGTGTCATGTTTAATGGAAATATGAAAATATACTGTGCAAAGATGTCTCGAGAGTATGATTATCTCAGATTTTGATGATGACAAAGTCATTCTTGCCATTGATTCCTGTGTTTATCTCACTATCCATATTCTAAGGTTACGCCTGTGTGACAGGGGTGGTTTAAGAGGGTCAGAAACCCAGTGCACAAAGATGTGGAGAGAATGAATGGGAGGATGCTGGTGTTGCAGCTATTGCTGATCAGAAAATAATGACTGTTCTTCAGTCTTGTAATGTATCGTAGTTTCCGCTTCTGTGAGTAACTGTATTTTGTTCCACAGGGATTCATTACTCAGAGTTGCCAGTGCCTTTTGCGTTCTACGGGGTGAGTTTAGTCCTTATAAAAATGAGCGTGTAATAAACCTAGCTATGGCAGTATCAGTATTTCGGTTTCCTCTTGCTAATTGACTTTCAGCTGACTGCTCGAGCTGCAGGTTGATTCCTGTAAGCCTTTGCTATCGCTTGGAAGTCTGGTCAGGTTTTCAGCTATTCAAATGCTTCTCAAGCACCACTCTTCATTCCAAGCCTTATTTCTGCCCGTGAGCGTATCAACTCATATGTGTGGCTTTCTTGAGATTGATCTTTCTACTCTGGTTCATTTTAGAGGCTGACACATTTTTTTTTCTCCATCAGTCAAAATGACCCCGCATTCATATTCAGGATCATTCTGCCAAAGCCCTTTGAAAGTACATTGAATTAGACCCTTTCTCTTTCCTAGAGGGCTTTTTGCTTTATTCCTTCATCAGGCAATCTGCCAACTTCAGTATCAATTCGTGCCTGTTACATTAGCCCATGTGGCCTTTGATGAGTTAGACATGTGAGGGAGGCTTTTAAATGTGATGTTTGTCAATGTTACTTCAGTTCAGATTAGCGAAATGTTAACTTTGTTTTTCTGTAGTTGGGGAGTATTTATTTCTACTGCTATTTCTCATCCTGCTCAAGAAGAACTAGCCTCCACTACTCCGTTCAGTTTTGTGAAGCAAATGTTACGGGTGCCTTGATCCTTGCCCTCTGTTCTTGCTTTTCCAATGATTTATCTTCTTCATCTTTAGGAGCTTTTAGTCTTGCTCCTGTTGATTAGGATAGGCCCTGTTGGAAATTCCACAGACTACAATGTGTGACATCCCTGCACGAAGGGAAGGGAAGGATCAGGTAGTGCCTGACTCACAGAATAGTTCTACGTTGGTTTTAAGAGCCACTTAGAGGCAAGCACAAGAGTATTTACTACAACAACAGAAAATACAATAGAGAGTGCGGAACAGTGGCAAAGGATTCGAAAGTGCTGTGGCAGCATCCTAGCATAGAAAAGAAAATAACATCTGCTGATAGAAAGGAGGTCAGATCTTTTCATTTGCAAGTGATTCTATTTCACACAGAATCCGAAATGTTTTAATTGACTAAAAATGTGTAAATACAAAAGCAATAATGTTTCTTCAAAACTAGCTAAGACTGTATCCCTAGCCTAGATACAGTAGGAATTCAGTAATTCACTTTGGTGTTTTCCTCTATCAAACCATTACAGGAAAAGTTGGTTTTGTGAAAATAACTCAGGACTAAGACATAAAAGATGCAATTTCTGCTCTTGACTCAGCCAGTTTACTCGGTGACCTTTAGACAAAACGTTTTCCCTCTGCTACCATTTTCATTCTGTGAAAAGGGGATGATGCCTTGCTTCTCCCATGCACTGCCAGTCTTTTGAGATTATGGTGTTCAGGATATGGCCTGTTACTATGCTTAGCAGTAGATGAGGTCCGTTTACGTATTGTTATATAAAAATATTACACAAAAGCTATAGTTTTCTTCTGTTGAAGACTCCAGGTCCAATTCTACACTCTTCAGCAAATATCCCTGGTGGTCACTAAGATTTGCAAAGCATCCTTCACATTTTGCCAGCCTGATTGCCATCAGTCATCTCTATGTCTTTTACTTTTCTCCTGTACAGAGTGCTTTAGAGTCATTGCATTTTCTATACAATAGTGTAACTTGGTGCATGCTGTGCTATTTGAATATTCAGGATATTAGGATTTTAGAAAGGGTTTTTCTCAATGGCATTCTTTGGTGTTATTTCCATCTTTCTTTGCATTTTTACAGTCCTTTGCTAATAAAATAGAGAACTTCTGGAATATCATTGTCTGCTGGGTTTGGCTCGGTTAGAATTAATTTTCTTCACAGTTGCTAGGATGGGGCTAGGTTTTGGATTTGTGCTGGAAGCAGCGCTGATAACCCAGGGCTGGTTTCATTCCTGCTGAGCGGGGCTCACACAGAGCCAAGGCCATTTCTGCTGCTCACCCCACCCCACCAGTGAGGGGCTGGGGGGCACAAGGAGCTGGTGGGGACACGGCTGGCACAGCTGACCCCGACTGACCCCAGGGACATCCCACACCGTATGGCATCATGCTCAGTGTATAAACCTGGGGGAAGGAGGAGGAAGGGGGGGATGTTCAGAGCGATGGCGTTTGTCTGCCCAAGTCACCGTTACGCGTGATGGAGCCCTGCTGTCCTGGGGATGGCTGAGCACCCGCCTGCCGGGGGGAAGGAGGGAAGGGATTCCTTGGTTTGCTTGGCTTGTGTGCACGGCTTTGCTTTACCTGTTAGACTGTCTTTAAGAAACCCATGAGTCTTCTCACTTTTATCCTTCCAATTCTCTCCCCCATCCCATGCGGGGGAAGTGAGCGAGCGGCTGCATGGGGCTGAGCTGCCGGCTGGGGTTAAACCACGACACCTTGGAACGGACAAACACAGCCCTAAATAACCCCATGCTTGATAACAAATTAATGTATGACTATTCCCATTTTAACATTCGCCACTGCCAAAAGTGCTGTTACTCCTAGTCCAGTTTTGCAAGCTGGTCTGTGTTTGCTCACATATTGTATTCTGAGCACTAATATCTTGAACGTACAGACTGTATTTCGACTGCCACATAAAAAGTGAATTCGGTCTTATTTTGAATCTCTTGCAATGACCCCGTATTGAGGGACAGCTGGAGGTGCTTAGAATGTACTAAGCAAGCAAGCTGATGGCAGGCCCAGTTAATTTAAAAATTTTAATGGACAAGAATTGATATGGGTTGCAGAATTTTAAAAGCTTTCGTTTCCAGCACTGTGAAATTAATTGGTCCAAACCCATAGTATGCTTTTGCAGTAACTGGTGTGCTGCAGTGCCCCTAGCTCCGGTGTGAACCCAAGGCTGGGTTTATGTTATCAAGTTGCAAATGGACACCAGTCTGTCCAATTAGACTTCAATCCCAATGTTTTGAGATGCCGTTAATCTAATTACAGTTTTATTGACATCTCTTTCTTTTTTGCTCTCTAAAATTTCTAGTGAGCGATAGAGGAAGGACTGAAAAAAGCCGAGCGATGTGACCTGTCAAGAGCATCTCCATCAAACCTGAACTTTCCAAACATTCTAGTATAGCAAATTGTGCTACAGCAATTACATCTCTTAGATATTCACACTGTATTACATTTTAAGTTGATCATTAAGAAGTCCTTTTGCTTTCTTTTCTCTCACAATGATTTTTAAATGAAAAAAAAACCTTTGTGATAAAATACAGAGACAAGGAAGGTTTTATCAGGATATGTTACTGTCCTCTGGTCTTTGTAGTGCAGCCACAGAAGTTGCTGTAATCTTCAAGGTTTGCCCAAGAAGAAGGGAGGTCAGGAATAAAGTGAGGTGGCTGCTTGGTCTCCTTCCAAATGGCATAAAAATGAATGTGGAGGCAGTGGGTCTAAATACATCTTTGAATTCGGTTATTTGATTAGAGATTGTGAGTCTTAATGGCAATAGAACCTGGCTTAAGGCACGCTGTGTTTTGCATCCCTCGTAGCCAGCAGTAATGGTTGGGGCAAGAGGAGTCCTGCTGACTTCGCTGAGCCCTAGTAAAAAGCCTGATGGCAAGGCTTCGCGGCGCTCAGCGGCCGTTCGAGCCTCGTTCCGTAACTGACAGCATAGGCGTTGGGGCTCCTTTGGTGTGTGCTCCTGCTTTGACTGAATTCTAACAAAGTAAGCCTCTCTTGTGTTGTTACAGCTTTTTTTTTAAACATAAACTCAGCAATACTTCAAAGCATCCCTGAAGGCTTTGTTGCATCCAGATGTTTGCTGGATCCAGCCATTGCTGATGGCAATTTTGACGGCATGAAATCTGTGGGGTGAGCCTCGAATGCCTTGTCTTGGTTTCCAGTTGTATCTTTGTAAGTTCTTCATGCGACTGCTGAGTTGCAGCGTGTACTTTGTGTTCTCTCAGGAATGGCACGGCCCACAAACAGATTGATTTAAAAAAAAAAAAGATTTCATACAACCCAGAAGATGTCTGAACAAATCGATCAGCCAAGGGCATACTAAGGTACATCACCCTGCTAATAAAAGAAACAAATCATTTCTGTGGAGCAGGGCTCCTGGGCCGCGTAACAGTGTTTTATTAAGGTAACAGTAAAATGGAATAAATGAATGCATAGGCACGGATTATATCCCTGAATACCAGTGGGAAGTTCTTACATGCACATGCCTTCTAAGAATTTTTTATTTGCAGTGTCTTTAGATGTCAGGGTTAGGAATGGGAGAACTTGTAGCAAATAGTTGTCCATCTTGGTGCAGAATTAGAGCAAATTTAATGATCTAATTACCTGGCGTTGTTACAAGAAAGAACACAGTTCATTTATGTATTTTTATTTGCTGCAAACCATTACTTCACTGTGCTGTAACACTAAAGCCCAAGCTTGGTACTGTTAGTTTGAACAAAATACACTCGGTCCTTTTTTTGTGACGGATGGAAGTAGTGGATGGTGCTTCCCCTGACTGCACAGTGTGTCTGAGCCGGCAGGCTTCACTGACTGGGATGCACTGAAAAAATTCAGCTCCATTCTAACATTAATTGGAATTTTAATGGAAGCAATTTTTTTTCTGCATGATTTTTTAGATATTTCTAAATACTAAAAATGAGACAATGCTGTTTGAATGCCTTTATCATATTCTTTTCAGTCTGAAGAGTTTCTTTGTGCTGAAAAAACCCTTCTTGCTTTAGAAGGGTTTTGAGTAAACCTGTTAAGGTACTTGGAGGGAGATAGAAAGGATCCTGGTTTTCATTGCAAATTTAATTTTGCTGATTTTTCACATGCAGTCAATTTTTTTTTCAGCTGAAGTTGCTGAGATCTTAATTCTTTTTCAGCCTTCAGAATAAAGAATCGCTAGGTTTTTCTTTACCCCAGTGACCTCTGAAGCGGGATATCAAAATATGGTGTAGGGTCTTTTTTCGTCCCAAGCTAATACCAAAACCAGAGGGATTAGAGTCTTGGTAGTTTCTGGATGTGCGTCCTGTAAAATGTAAGCTGTGTGACAATCCTTAGGGGAGAACCAGGAGGGGAGAGAAACAAGATCAAGTTAAGGGACCGCAGAAGTAGAAGACAGGGAGACGTGATTAAGATAGAGATTCCCTGAGATAAAACCTGATAGAATAGGGAAAGGTAAGAATTCCCTGTTAATTTGACTTTTACATGTGGACACGTAACTGGAAATTGTTCCTTAGATCTAGTCAGTGGTTAGAAAGTGCCAGAGTTTAAATGCAGGTTCCTAATTTGCGAGAGCAAACTTCACGGTGCTTTCTTGGGACGTATTTAAGCGCATTCGCCGCTCCGTGCTTTGTATGGTGCGGCATTCCGTGTGTGGGCGCTGTTCTGGATCTGGAGCCTTGCTTTAAGTGAGCAGCGGTGTCCGTGCCGCCTTTTCCCCGCTCGTCGGGGCAGACGTCTGTGCCAGGAGGGACCCAGTCGACGGCTGAACATGTCTGTCGGAGAACAGAGCCATGAAACGGGTCCAGCTTGTAGGGCTAATGTTTTAAAAGTGTTCCACTGCTTTATTGGAGAGAAAAATCTATAATTTATACTGACAATTGAATATAAAGATATAGAAATAATAAGGTTTTGGAGGGTATTTTTAATATAATGAGGGGGGTTTAGGCCTGAGGAAATTATAGCAATGCATGTCAGACATTCTTACAAGACACTTGATCCAATATTGGAGTTTAAATATTACTGCACTCCTTTAACACGTACCCAGTTACTGGTTCATGTGGAAATGCTAGCTCTTCCAGGCAGATGTATTTGGGCAACTGCTTAAGGACAGGGTTTAGAGGTGGGATGACAGTGTTATGGTTGGACTTGATGACCTTAAAGGTCTTTTCCAACCTAAACGATTCTGCGATTCTATAACTGTAGGCACTGTCTTATCCCTTTTCGGAAGCAGTTTTAGGTGAAGCACTCAAACCTGCAGTTTTGGTTTTTTTGTTTTTCTTGTGCTACTTGACTGCCATTCAAGCCCAAGGAAGCCTTGGGCTTCCTCCCTCCATTCTGTGTTGCTTTGAACTCATGTAGATTTTTCCAATGTGTGATAGCAGTGACAGACTGCTCTGTAATAATCTGGTAGCTGTGTTACTCGCTGGAAGAGCATCACTTCAAAATAATATGGATATACATGACAGGTGGAAATACCAATTTTTGTTTGTTTGTTTGCTTTCCTTCTACAGGAATACTGTGATTTGTCGGGACAAAGTTGAAAATCGCATCTTTTCCTGGCAAGATGTTTACTTTTCAATACTTTTTTCCCTGTTGTAAGTAGGGTAAATGCAAGCATTTATTGTGCTAGCGTTTTGGTCTTAAATAGACATGGGATGCGAAGTGAAGGAAAAATGGAGATTATTTCTCTGATTTTTGCAGGAGCTTTATTATTCTCATCAGCTTCAGGCCATCAGAAAGTGCCGTGTTCTCAGGTACTGCACATAATGAGTATGAATATTAGATCAGAACCATATCTGAGATCTGCTTGCTTATTCCCCTGTTTATACTCACAAAATAATGGCGAGGGAGTGCAATGCGAGTTTTTAAGGGACAGCAAAATGAAGTGCTTGGGATTTTGGCTTGACTTAAGCATAGGCATTGAGCAGAAAAATAACATTTCTCCCTCCTACAGATATCCTTCAGGTGTCAGTTCTCCAGGATCCTGGTTTTATTACATCAATCACAAGCAGCTTAAGGCTTCCAAAAACATAGTCACAGACAGATGTTGAGCCTGTCTGGGGATTAGAAATATCCTCTTCCATTAAGTATAAATTAACTTAATCACCAGGTATGAAAGATAAGCAGCATAAACATCATTCCCTGAAGCTTTCATTAAAATTAAAATTCTATTTAAAACTAGGCTCGTATTTTCTATGACTTGATCCCCCTTCAAAGAGATTATATCTGCTGTAAATTTTTACAGTGACAGAGTGACAGAAATTAATGTATTGGGGGCAGTGATGTTCTCTATAATTTAACTTCTGCTGCTTTTAGTCATCTTTTAGCAGGAGAGCTGATTGGCTTATTTTTAAGTAATAGTTGGTCTCCAGTCTCTGAAAAAAACCTGAGAAAGCAATAAAACTGCCTAGCACCCAGTTGCCACAAAATGAAAGCACAAAGCCACAGGACTTAACAGCAGCGTAATCGCCAGTCGTGTTATTTTGTATACGTAGAATTCACCTGCTTTAATAGGAGGATTACTGCTGATAAAATGCAGTTGCATGGCTGCTTTCTACTCCATTAGATGACAGGGTAAAGCTCCTTTTCTACCCTAGCATAATCGTGACTGCTTTCTAAGAATAATTTTCACATGAGAAGAAATACCATGGGGTTTAGGGTTTTTTCTGTTCTACTGTAAGACATTTGGTGGTCTAATTTAATGCTGGTTTCAATATATTATCAGGCTTCACAACCGGTTTGCCTTTGCAGTATCCTGTATTGCTATTTTTAAGGCACACTCTTGTAAAGAAATGAAGGAAACTCTGGAGAAATAACGAGACGCATAAGTACCTTAAAAGCAAATAGTGAACACAAATAAATCTACTAGGAATAATAAAAGCTACTGCCACAAAAAATAAAGTTCATATTTAATGATCTTTGTTCTATAATAATTTTTTGCTACAGTGGAACAAAGTCCTTCGATGCAGGTTCTGCATTGCTTAAGCATTATTTCATTATAGTAATGCCATATTTTCTGCGGCACTCAGATAGATGGCAGGTAATAGCGTAAGCATTCACTGCTGCTGTTACATTAAAAGTAATAAATCTTTAGCTAATGCAGACTGATATTACCATTATTCTTAAAAAGAGAAAGTTGGAAATAAAGAATCTCAATTAATAATTAGGAAATAACTCTTCTTTTTTTTCCAGCACGTTGCACCTGAGACTCCTCAAATGCATTTCTCCACTTTAATGATTTAAACTATGTATTAGGGAGTGCTATAGAAATAAAAACAGAGGTCAAGTGCAACCATTACAGCCAGCTGGATGTTGATCCCAGGTGTGCGGTGTCTGCTTTGCATCTCTAAAGGATGCCGCCTCGCCCTGCTGTGCTGCTGTGCCCATTCCTGGCATCACCTGGTGAGGTGGGAGTTTAATGGAACTGGATTTAATCACAGCATCGCTGGTGAACAATTATAGTGTCGGATAGCGGGTTTGAAATGGTTTATTGGATTGAGCTGCAGTTTAAGATGCAAGGGAATTAACACAGCCTTTCGGACTTCTGGTTTGTGTAATAGGCTTCTTGAAAACCTAAACACTTCTTTTCATACATATTTCTTTTTAAAACACCCTAAAATTAAGCCTTTTGTGATCTGGAAGATACTAAGATCACCAGCACCTAAATTGTCTAGGGGAACAGAGTTTCAAAGGATAGTGAAGCAAACCCTTACTTATTAATGAGAGCAGGTTAAGATCCACTCCAAACTATGGAGAATTCTTCAAATAACCAGATTACTTGACTTTTGGGCTTCTCAAGTTTCACTGAACCAGTGGTTTCTCTGACTGTGTCATCTTCTGAACTCTTTCCATGACTCTCTTGTCAAGGGAAGGATGTAAGTCTCTCTGGTTCCCTATGCTCTGGTATTTTATGCACTGCTGCAATGGTGATAGCTGTTGCCCATATTGTAATTTTTTTTTTTTTTTTAAATGGAATCTGAAAGTTTATTTATATTATGGAATATTGGAAGCTATTATTTCTGTAGCATTCTCCACACAAAAGTAGACAAGAGCATCCTGAATGGTGAGTGAACAGAAGTGACCCTATCTGTGCAGGCTGACAGCGGGAAGTTGAGCACAGCGTGGCTCCGCACCGCCGCCTGTTGCAGAAATTCCTCCGAGCAATGCACGATTCCAACAGGAAAGGCTCTGTACATCTCCTTTGAAAGGGAAGTGTTAATCCTTGAATAATACCTGTTGATAACTGCAGTAAGTGCATCATTGCTTGTGTGGCTATCGGACATGTTTCCTAATACCAACTGCGTTTCTTCCTAAGCAAAACGTGTAGGACAGCACGCTAGCTTGTCTTAGGTTTCCAGTTTGAAGTGCAGGATCTAGTTTTCTCTGCATATGATATGGAAATGTCAGTAATATTCTCATCCATCACTTTGTGTCCTTGGTGTGGAGCAAGTCAGGATCCACACTAAGTTTGTACACCTTGGAAACACTCATTAATGATGTGTTAAGGCAGGAAACTTTCGGAGTCTTCTGTTTTCTTTCAAAAGCTATTTAATCTTTAATGAGAAGGGTTTATTTTTATAATAAATCCTTCTCAGAAAGGGGACTGATGTCTGTGGAGTTTACGGAGTGTGATATGTGGGAAACAGTAACACTCGTGGGACAGAAAATGGAAAGCTGGCACCTAACAGGGGCCTTGCACGCGAGCTGCTGTGGATGCTGATGACAGACTTGCAGGGGCTTCGATTTAACGTTTTCAATGATCTGATAAATTATTTTGGGTTTGTTAAGCAAACAGCAAGGCTGTGGAGTGCATTTTTGATTTATCCTTGGATTCACCTAAAATGTGTTTGCCAACTCTCGGAAACAAACTTTGTGTGCTCCATGTCTTTCACCCTTCAGAGGGAACGCACCTTGAAGGCGCAAGCCAAGTTCGACATGGTCATGCTCATGATGAGGTTGAAATCTAAGTGAGGTGGTTTGATTGCTTTACTTCTCTAATTGAGCTATGCATTTTTTTTTTCTTAGAGAGATGGAATTGTAACTGCTCTCAGCACTTTCTGCTTCCAGGAGACAGGATAGCTGCTGCGTTTTCCAAATGTATTTTGTATGCTGTGAAGTTAGTCTGAGTGCCAACAACATGCTGATTATCAATCCTTATTTTTAATGTGATTGATTCTGCTCTTTGAAATATGGACTCTTTACTGAGGTTACTTTGACCGCCTCAAAGCATTCTCAAAGTGTTGAGTAAACTGTAAGTACGAGCAATAATGTTTCTAACATAACTTCAAAATATCTCACTCTGTGGGCTTTAATATTCTTTGAATACTTTCATCTTTGTGCAACTTTATTATTTTGAAAGGAGGAAATGCTGGTGCTATTGATGTTTTTTAATTTGCCAGAGGGTGGAGAGGAGATGGGTGTTCAGTTTCTTTAAATGAAACGCTGAAGTGGCCGGTACAAGATAAAGGATGCGGATTATTCACACAACATGCAGTCGAACTCCGACACTTCTTGCTATTGTGCACTGTGGGTGCTAGAAGTCTCCGTGTGTTAATAAAAGTAATGGGATTAGTTCATAAAAGAAAATTCATGAATGGTTGATGATGCAAAGACGCTGTTCTGGCTTTGACTTACCGTTCCCTAAACGATTTACTTCTGTGAATGAGCACCCAAACATTCGGACCCACACACTCCAGTACCAAATGCGTAGCTGTTTCTTGGGAGGTCCGTACTGTGGTGATAAAGGGGTGGACAGATAGATTTGTTGTGCAAAATATTCTCCGCTTTTAACTACGTTAACATAGTCCTCGCTTTGAGAATAGTGGCTCAGCTGAGGGAATAATTACAGCTTCAGAAGCCAGAACATAGTATTTTCTTTTATTAGGTAAGCAGTTGTCAGCTAATAAAAAAACTGCTTAATTTTTACTTCTAGCAATGCCCTAAATGTTAAATATATCAAGTGAGCCTTCTTAGAAGTATTAATATTGCAGTTCTTACCTAATTTTACTCTGAACTTGACAGCTAAATTTTATACACAAGTATACAAAATGTTGGGAATTTTGAAGCCTTTAATTAGTAGTTGCAAATTTGTTTGTCCCCTAGCAACTTGTATTTGCATAAAGATTAAGGCCGGTCAGAATGAAAGGGATAAAACATAGATGGAGGAAACATTAATAAATTAGTAATCATGTATAAAAGATAAGTAGTCTTAGATGTCGTTTCCATAAGCTTTATTAACATTGAAATTCTGTTTTAAAGATGCAGTTAATATTGTCTCCACAGTTGATCATTTCTAAAGCGAGATCTGTCACGAGCCGCAGAATTAGAGAAATTAATGTATTGAGGTCAGACATTAGTATGGAAATTAGGCTTTGCTTTTGTTCTATATGGCAACCGAAGCCTTACCTTGTATTTGACCTTTCCTTCATTCAGCCTGACTCAGCTGTGTCAGTCAAAACAATTAATTCAGAGGAGCAGCTCCAAAGCGCGGGGCTCAGCTTGCTTCTCCTGCCCGTGCCTGGTGGCAGTCCCGTGAGAAAGGAGCCGACGGAGGAAGCCTGCACTGGTTTCTCTTTCTGGAGACTTGTTTCAGCATTTTGGAGTTGCTGATCCCTTCCCCACAGATTCACTGCAGTGCTTGCCCGCAGACATTTTGCAAGGTTTTCAGGGAGGCCAGGGCCAAGCATGAGAACCCTGCGTATTGTACCCAGGCTCCCCAGGTGAAGTCCTGACCGACACGATATATATGATATTTCTTGGAAGTCACTGTCTGGATTAAGAAAGAACTGGATGGTAAATATGCATAGGAGTTCTAGTGACACTTTGAATCTGGCAGGTAACATTAAAAAAATGTGTATTTCATATTTGCCAATTGACTGACGAATTAATGGTAGAAATGGAGGTGAAAATCCTCCTTACGTTTTCATTGTTGCTGGACTTTGAGCTGTATTTCTCCTTTCTGTAGCTGTACTGCCCACACTGACACCGGTCTTTGATTGCATGACCCTTGGGGAGCTTTGCCTCCGGCTTACCCTTATGGTGTGGCCATGGCAGATGGCAGCAGAACACAGAAGAAAATGTAATGGTGCATTGCAAGCGAGTGTAATTTATCTAGTGCTAAGGCAAAAAATACGCTGTGCACCATTTCCTTGCAAAAATCCGCAGACGACAGTAAAATTCTGGTTTTATAGATACCGAGTTGGGTTGTTCTATACCTAGCTAGGCAGTTTTTCTTAATTAGTCATGTTGAGACCACATTGAGATTGGGTGCGTACGAGTGTGTTGAATAGATCTACAGAAAATAAACTTTTATTGAGGTAGTGTCTGTGGTAGCAGTGGAGAATTATACGCTGAATATAGTCGGCGTAAGCGCTCACAGGTAAGGTGAGCGTGCCGGACGGCCAAGGCTAGGTATCAGTTCAGTTTTACAGATACAGACAAGCCCTCGTGCAGGTTTGTGTCGGAAAGTCTTAGTTTTATTAAAAGTGCAAAATATCGCTTTCACTTTAATTCAAATTATATGATGAAATTAATTAAGCTCTAGTGCATTAGAAAAGGAAACTTGAGAAAATCTTGGGGGAGGCAGGGGAGCTAAAGAATGAAAACAAATCATTAAGCTTTATAAAAGCAATAACCTGTAAAAGCAAATTAAGACGTATATTCTCTTTTTTTGTTGGTGGTTTTTTTTTTTTTTAGTTAATGGAAGTACAAGATTTGGCAATAAAGATTAGAATTAGGGTTTATTCTTCTGATTTAAATATTTTACAGACTTTCCCAATGTGTAAGTGGAAAGGAATGAGACATGCAGTAGCGTACAACAAAAGCTGGGTTTATTTACAAAATACTTTTTTAATATGAAATACGGTTCCAAGAGCTGTTTCAGTAAAGTTTGAAATGGGAAGCTGGTTTTGAGTTTTTCTCCATGACCTCAAAGGCAGCTGTGGCCTTTTCTCCATAGAAAGGAGGGGAAGAAGGAAATTCTAGGTGGTAATTGAAAGCCTCTTCTTTATTATATTCAACAATATTTTATCTTTGACCATAATACTTTTTTTTTTCTAGGAACACAATTTTCTATGATCCTAATATAAACCATAGTCCCGTTTAATAATTTGACTGCGTCCATTCCGCCTCAGTCAGGGAGACCGTGGCTCCCAGCATTGCTGTGCCTATAGGGTATTTGTTTGCCATTACGGGTTGGCCGTCCTCTTCATGACCATTTCACGTTTCTTTTGAGGGTGGGGGTTGAAAAATAAAAGGCTGAAACCCCCCCTCTTTTAAACAAGGGTATTTCCTCAGAAGTTCCAGGGACTGTTACTTCAGCGGGAAGGGATGGGTTTGTAGATGAAGGCTACGCTGGGAGCTGTTGTTCCACAAGTCAAACGGCTGTCCCAGGAACGGGGAGCGCATGGCCAACGCAGCAGCCCAGGCACCAAAAGGTGCTGGGGCTACAATTAATTTCTCTGAAGCTGATCCCTTGAACAGTCTCTTCAGGATTTTCTGTAAAAAAATGAAACCTAATGAAACTTCCTCAGCTCTGCTTGCAGCTCTTAGAGTAAAGCTTTGTATTTTTTTCAACTGAAAACAATGATGAATGAATAATGTACAATCCCAAACACTCTTGAATTTAGAATGAGCAAGAGTTCAGGGCTTCCAGGCATCATTAAAACAAGAGTTATGTTACAAACAACACAACCTTCTCTCCTACTGAGTACAGGGTTCCACATTTGGTCAAGGTCTAGTTCAACTGGCTGGAGAGTTGCATTTTTAAATTCATGAACAGACCTTTTAAGATTAAAAATAGAAGCCTGCATGCTTATTGTTTCCTGGCTGGCTGTACTCCCGCTCTTTCGGCAGCCAGAGGGGACTCGATGGCGGTGAAACCACCATCCAATCTTCCATGAGAAAGAACAAAACTAATAATTTATTACTTTAAGCTTTACTTAACTAAAGACAAAAATAATATTCTTTTTTCTACTTTGCTATCTGCAGCAGAGACGAACATTACCAAAGCGCTACCAAAGATTTTCATTTATTCTTTAAAGACTTTTGACAGTCTGTCATCTCAAAAAAATTATCACATTTACAGATACCAGATATTGACAAATGTAAGCGTGCATACCAAAGAAGTACCATTAATTTTAAAGTTTGCAAAAAACAGTCCTAGAGGAACAGCCGCGCTGTGAGCTGGGGGTGACAGCCCCATCCAAGCAGCAGTGGCTTGGCAGTTACCAGTGCTTCAACACTGATCGAGGCTGAACACGATGCTGCTTACAAAGAACCATTGCCACCTCTGCTAACATTCAAAGTTCATCTAAAAAGCTTGGAGCTGGCGTTTGGTGCAGGGAGAAGTTCCCAGCCTCGGCTCTGCATTGAGCGGGCGCAGCTGTGGGCAGGGTTGAAAACTTGGCCCCAAAAATGTCTTTTAGAAATTAGAGATCACAATTTGATTCTTACTTATTAAAACATTTTTTTGGCAATTACTTTTTCTTTTCCTGTAAGGGCCCTTTGCCTTAACAGTTGCCGTACATTTATTTTTCACATACTTCTCACTAGAAGTTAAAAATATAACTTTGAGGCGTTCTATGCTGAAAGGGGACACAGCGTGGCAATGGATGAATGACTTTCAGGGAAATCTAGAAGGAAGGAGAGGCTACAAATCCCATGGGGATATTTGGTATGGATGACAGAGCGCAGGATGGTTGTACGAGGGCTAAGGAGACCTCCTACCTTTTGCAGTCAAAGTCGGAAGGTGCAGATTTACTGTCGATTTGACTTCGTAACTCTTACAGTGCTGGGGTGGCTGATGACCACGTTGGTTGTTATCCTCTGCTGGACCAGAACCTTCTGAAGGATACCAAATCTGCTCAGGAACACAAAAGATCAAGGTGGTAAAAGCACTAATTTTGGTAGTACCTAGTGTGAACTATACTTACTCCTCATGATGGATTCAAGATTTTGATAAAGGAGTAGTTTAGTATAAAAAAAAGATTTCAAAACTTACAGAAAAATGGTGTGATTGTGCCCAGCTCCCGGTCATTCCGAGGGGAGTTATGAGTTAATGGTAGCTCTCCCAATTAGCCTGGTAATGGTGTGGCATCTCTTTGTCAGTTGTGTTTATAGGCGTTATTTTTGGCAACAGAATAGGCTCCTCATTACCCTTTTAAATACTCCTATAACATGATTTCTGCCATAGGGAACCTTAGTATTTGTTCTTGAGTTTTTCATTAAAGATCTCATAAAATAATGGTTTATAATTTTAAAAAATCCAGACAGCGTATTGTCTCTTGTAAGAATAAGGTTAACGTACGATACAATTATTTCCTGTGCTACAGGTGTCAGACTTTGGAGCACGTGTCAGAAGCCAACGAAGAGCTGTCGGACGTGGGACCGGCGGACAGGCCGGAATACGAGGCCCCCAAGGGTCCAGAGGCTGGACTCCCCTCCCTTTGCCTCAAGCAAGTGTTTCCCAAGTACGCGAAGCAGTTTAACTATCTGCGACTCGTGGACAGAGTGGCTGCGCTGTTTATCCGATTTCTTGGTGTAAAAGGGACAACAAAATTGGGGCCAACGGGCTTCCGAACGTTTATAAGGTTAGTAATGTGAATTTCTTTAGAAATTGCTTAAAGCACAGTCAAGGACTGAGAAACTCCTGATCCTATGGGGTAGCACTGCTGTCCCTGTGCTTATCTTAAGTTTTGCTGAATAAAAGCAGGCCCTAACAGCGGTACGCTTTTGGGTTGTAGGTGTAGTAACGCCTTCTAAATGCCTTCTTTTCCCCATAAGTTCCATTGAACCATTGCATGTTTTTTTTTTATAAACCAGATTTTTATCATTCCAAGCTCCCCAAATACCTGACCTATGAAACTGTGCCTAGTAGGAACCTGGCTCTTCATTCTACAGCAGAGCAGTGATACTTTGGGAGATATTTGCAGTCTTAGTCAACATGTCATGTTCCTAGGAAATCTCAGGAATACCACTGGGAGAAAGTGACAATCGAAACTGGGTCACTTGAGATCGGATTCTGCTGGCGGGGGGACACAGCCGTCTGCCCCAGGCCCGAGGAAAGGATTTCCAAATGCCCATTGCTGATGCATTGTGCACTGAGGATTTGCATTGTGAAATTGCAACTTGCAATGGCAAGGAACTCAATTTATTTTTTCACATACTGTCTCTTTGTGATGGGTTTTTCATTGTTTTTTATGGATATATCTGTTCTAGTCATGGTACAAATATCTCATTTTCTGTCTTTCATTGACAATGACAAACGAAAGCAGCAGCAGCAGCAGCAGCAGATGTACTCTTAAAATACAGATCCTGTTTCAATGCAGATGCATTTAGCATTCAGGAATGAATATAAACAATTTGATTTATACAAATTACAATATATAGGAAATGACTGAAGGCATCTGCTCTATCCACAGACCAGCACAGGATTGTTTCCAGTTCTGTATTTTCTATTGTTTAGTCCAGCCTTAATTTGGCACTTGTCAGAACAACACAGAATAAATGCCAACATTTTCTTTTAAGAATATTAAAACAAATTGCTATATCTCAGTGAAATAGTGTTTGCAGCTTCCTAATGCATGTTGAATTAAACTTCTTAATATTGGCAAATACTTTATTTTTTCCCAGAGAATCTGTACCAACTATATGGCCCTTCTCTGAAATGCTGTCATTACTATTCATTTCAGAACTAAGGTCATGTTTCTAAGATGTGTGCTGTATCACTTTTCAAGATTAAAAGGGTACAGAAGTGTGATTTTTTGTGTGTGTGCACGTGTGGGCAGGTGGTTGCAGAGATTATCTGCTTCCATTTTAGCTAGTCAAAATCTGTTCCCCTTCAGTAATTCCTTCATTCTAAAAAATAACTAAAAGGGAAGTGCCGAACGTGGCTCTCGTCCTTGTTTGGATGCTGCTTAAGATTTTTTTGGGACTATCTAGGCCGGACTTTAACTCTGTTTTAAGGGAATTCTGCTTAGACTACTAAAGAGAAAGAGTATCTGGGTTTTTTAGTTTGGGTGCGTTTTTTTCTTTTCTTTTCTGGCTAGAAATTTTGGCCAGCTCTTTGGCATGTGCACTAGTTCCAGCCAGGCTGCCAGACATCTGGAAATCCTGGACAGAAGGCGAATTCTCATCTACTGATCAACACTGCACTGCCGGCTCAGACCACACAAGTGTCAGACCCGTCCATGTGCTTATCACCAAACGCCCAAGATGCATCCAGAGGTGCAGTGTTCAGTAACGCCCAGGGTAAATCTGTTCAGTGTTCAGGCATGAAGAAGTCATTTTGTGCCTGAAAGCTTTCCTCCAGCCCCTTTCAATCAGTCAGTCAAATACAAGAGTATTTCTCTGTGCAAACTCTGCCTCATGTAGATAGGCTGTGCAGATTTGTGTTGGGTTTCTCAGTGTACCAACTGATCCCATCCTGTGATGGCCTCAGAAAGAGTACGAGCAATAGCCTGGGAGAAAACTGTGTGTAACAGTTAACTCCTGTTTTTAATGGAAATATTCAGGGTTTTCTTCTTCTTTTTTTTCCCCCTGCTTTTTTGCAAAACCAGAATAACCCAGTTAATCTGTAACCTCACCTGCTGCCTTTTTGTGGCTACAGGCTAATGTGAGGTTGCACGTGCAAATCGGATTTAGATGCATGCATCGAAGAGGGCCACTCCTGCCCAGAGTGATCCTGGCAGAGGTGGTGCCATACAGGAGATGCTCTGCACGTGAAAAATTCAGGGCCTTTACCATTACAGATACGAACACTTAATGAACACGGTTTGTTTGCTCTCTGCTGTATGTGTTTGACTAGACTAAGCATGTTACATATGTGTCTACATGACATGGGTCAACTTTCCTCCTCATGTTCTCTCAGTTGCCCTTGCAGAATTTTTCCTAACTTGGCAGTTTGGACGTAATCAGAATTTTTTCTTTATTTTGTCTATTTTTAACAGAAACTGCAAACTGAGTAACAGCAATTTTTCAATGGCTTCTGTAGATATCTTATATATTGATATCACAAGAAGGTGGAACAGCATGGGAATCGACCACAAAGAATCAGGTAACGCTGTTTTGTATTTGAAGATTATGGAAGCTGGTTTTTTATGGTTTTAGTAGCTCAAGCGCACCTCAAACATTCAGTAAAAATAACGGGAACAAGGCATGTACAGCTGAGACATGTACACATACACAAATTCTTCTGCTTAGTTGCATGGCAGTCTGTAGAACAGATCACTCTTAGTTTTCAATTTATTTACTGGAACAAGGCTTCCGCAAGCCCCTTTTTAGGGTTGCAATTTTGCATTTGTAATTCTTGTTGCTGTTTGCAGAGAAGCATTTAGAAGTATTCCCCGTGGAGCCTCCAGCTTAATTACAGTGTAAGAAGGTACGCCCGCATTAGAGTAGCTTACGTGGTCTAGCGAAACCCAACCAAACAAAAGCTATGCAGGAGGCAGAAATAAATACACTTAACTTCTCTTTTTGATTTAATTCTGGTCCCCCAAAAGGTTACTTTAGGGACAAACAAAACTACCTGCATTACTTTTCCTTTCCCAGGGAGTCCTACTCCCTTTTTCCATCGTCTTTCTCTTTGCGATGGGTAAGGGAAGGACAATAGGTTTCTGCACAAACTCCCACAGGGCTCAGCTGTTAAATAGGCTCTTATTAAGGATGAGTAGCAGTGCTTTTTGCTACAAGCACCCCTCACTGGAAATTGTGCTCCTGTTTGTTCACAGAGGAGCGTGAGTCAGTGAAGTCACCTTTAAACATTTTGACGTGTGATGCTCAGTGTAAGAGTGTACTCGGAATGGCTGAAGGGCTTTTCTGAGAAACTCATCTACCCCAGCAAGGATTCGGTTGTGCTGGGCCTTCTTTCCTTCAGCTGCTCAGAGGCACCGTCTGCAGGAGGTGGCAGGTCCAGAGCACAGCGTGCCGCTCAGCGTCCTTCCCGTTGAGCAGCCTCTGGGAGAAACCTTCCAAGTCACCCATAGGAATTATTGACTTCTAACTTAGGAATATGCATTTAAATTGAAATACAGCACTTAAAGACGTTAGCCAAGAACAGAGGCTATGAGAAGTTGTTTGCTAAACAGCAGTATGGATTTTCTACAGTCATAAAGCCAAAAGGAAAATGTTTATTAAACTGCGTGATCTTATTCCCAGCTTCTTTGGTGATTTACTGTGTTACCATCATAGATCTTCTTGATAGTGTGGTTGAGTGGTTGCAAAAATGAATACAAATACTCTCCTATTAGACAGTTGCATTTAGAATATTAAGCTACTACAACAAAACCCTCACAATTTAATAAGCAGGCCAGAGGGAGCATTCCATCCATGTCTTTGGTTTTCTGTTTCAAATCTGTTCACATTATTTGGGTTTTTTTCTGGATTTATACACAACATGAAAATCAGTTTCATCTTTTGAAAAAAATTGATCTGACCGCCCAAATCCCAACTGTATAAACCACATTGTTCAGCCTGAAGGTACAACCTGTCTTCAGTTTACCTGTACTCATGGTAGCGTTCGTCCACATTCACTTCTTGGGCTTCTAAGACAGGTTTTTCATAAATCCCTTTCAAAGGTAAACAAACTAATCGAGATGTCAGTGTTTTCTTCTGTTGTGAGGTTGGCTCTTCTGCTCACACTAAAGGGAGAGATGTTCCAAGATGTAAGTACTTGCCCCGCGGTGAGAAATGGCTATTATGGCTTTGGATCCGCACTGATAACCCGTGCACCCCAGAGCTGACTTTGTACGTGCCCATCAGTGAGATAACCTTCTGATGTAAATATTTGCTGTGTTGAAGGTTAGAAAAGATTTCTCTCAACAAAAAAACCCTCTTCAAACCTAGTTTTTCTAAATGGTTGAATATATAGTTTTTCCTAAGTAGTAGCACACTATTGCCGCAGCATTAAAGGACTTGGCAGTACCAGATGCTGGAGATAATACCAGGGTGCTCCATTTTCTGCTACTTGATGCACATTGCATCTGCATGTTTACCTGAGCTTGCTAAAGAAAATTACTTGCTTGTGAGAATAGGTGATTGCTAAAGATTGACAATGGGTTTCTTCCATGGACTTGGGTTTTTAAAGCAACCATATTTGCTTCATAAATATTTCTGAAATATTATTGGGGTGTTCATAGGGAAGACATCACTAGCGTAGCAGAGCATTGCATGACGAGCCCAGATCTACTTCTAAAAATCCCTACTCTGCAGCCCAGCGATAATCTTCAGTCTTAGCTTGAAAAATGTGATGCGTTTTCAGTTTTAAGTCATGTTATTTGTCCAAGATCCATTTATGAAGAAAACCTATTGAAAATGAATAAACAGAAGAAAACCTTGTATAATTTGCTAGAGAAACAAACAGCCGACCTAGCCTTCAGTAGTGAATTACCTCCCCATCTGCTTCGGTCACGTTTTGAGATCTGAGACAGTAATCTATCAAATAGCAGAGTCCAGGGATTATTTTCTTGTTACATTAATGGCCTAAATACACCATTTAATAAATAACTTAATTTCTAAAATTGCTATGACATATCTATATGAACTTAAGTCCATAAATTTGGCAACTTCTCCATAGCTTTTGTAATTAATTTCAATTGCGTTATTGCCATCTCAACAACAAGCAGTTGTTCCTGACATCATTTTTTTTGGAGCCATTTATAACAGGGAAACAGCAGCTGGAATATTCTGGAAGGTTTTCTACCACTGCTCCTCGTGGCCATCAAGGTTCTGTTTCAATCAGTGCAGGATAAAGAAATCCACCCCGATGCCGCGGGTATAAACTAGCGTGCTGGTCACAGCTGCAGCTGGCATTTTCCCAAGAAACTGGTTCAAAACATATTTTTATATAAGAAGCTGAACATGGACATCAATGTATCTACTCCTGCAGAAGAATCAAAAGTCTCCAAGTTGAGACTGACTTTTGTATTTGTTATCCCACCCCCTTAAATTCCACCTCCAGTTCTCTCGTGCCAAAACATCGAGAGTCAGTGATACACCTAGCAATTTGTGAGAGCGTGGCCAGGTGTGACAGCAGTAAAATCGTTTGTCTGTAACCTTTTTTTGAATATTTGAACTTACCTCAGAAACGTTAATGAAGCTTTTATTTGTCTGAAATAGATAAGTAGTATTTTGTTTTGCTCAAACAGAGGAATCCTGTAATCCTGCAGAGTCAGCGTAGACGAAGTCAGATAAGGCAAAAGGAGAATACATTCAACAGGCTGTTCACATGGCTGATAGAAAGAATAAATCCAGACCTAAGATTAGAAGGGAGAAAACGAAGGTCTAGTGCAGAGGAGAGAGAACGGTTCACCACGTGTGAACTCTCCTGCTACTTTAGGTAGGTTAAGGTCACCTTAAGTTCCACAGGCGTGTAAAAATTGAGTATCCACATTTAGCATTTCAGCGTGGCTGTAAGTCATTTCCGTGGCTAGCTGACACACCTTCACTGGCAAAAATAACAGAAATGCAAGGGAATCTTCAGGCTTTCAGAAATGAAGAGATTTGTTGAGAGTTGCAATGAACCAGATGTTTTCTAGGTGTTAAAAGACAACCCAACCATTTCTGTTGGCTTTGGCCCACTTCCAGCTGTAAGCTATACAGTAACTATTGCTGCTGTTGTAAAACAGCAGCTTCTAACTTTTTTTTTTTCATGAAATGCTTCACATGAGTGTCACTTACGGGGGAGAAAGCGTGTACGCTACCGAGGGTGCTTTCCCTGCAGCTCACCGTGACTGATAAAATAATTTACCGAGCTGGCAGCTGCTGCTTTCAGATAACCAAACAATTCCTTTGCAAGCTGTTTTACAGCCAAGATTGTAAGCAGCCCCAGCTGCAGCCTTAAGTTGAGAGAAATTATACTTCAGAATGTAATTGTAATATTTTGAAAAGGTGCCTTTCCTGCAGCATCAATAAGCCAACATTAAGTTAAAAAACCCCAAACCTTTCAATATCTCATCCTAAAATAATCTTCTTAAGTGTATGTTCAAACTGGGAGAGCCAGTTAAAGCACAAAGCAGCTACAAGTGTTCCTTGTGGCTGGCATTCTGCAAAACTGATTGTGGTCTGGCTTCTCAATTAAGAATTAAAGTAGGTATTACTTCAAGGCCTTAAACACAATAATTAGCATTAATATGCAGCCCCTCTTTCCATGGGCTGTGGTAATGTGTTATTAGCACGATGGGATCAAACAGCACCTGAAGAGTCTGCGCTGCACCATGTGGCTTGTGCCGGGTGCTTTTGTTTGTGAAGGGGCAGAGCAGGGGGTATTGCAGCAGAGAAAGGTTTGGGCACTGCACCGCTTTCCCTTCCTACACGTCAACTGTCGGGTTTTCGTTCAGCCGAAACAAAAACTGCGCTTGTAGAGTTCCTGGCTCTGGCTGAAAACATGACCTCTTTGCCTTCAAAAGGATCCATAAAAAAAAAAAAAAAAAGGATCCATACCTGGTACGGTCTCTGCAGAGGGAAAGCAATGCTTCAAATAAACTCACTTCTGCGACAAGGTGGTACTTGGCAATGGGGTTATCTTTATAGTGCTCCTGAATGAAATGCCATGCTCCTTCAGCAGTTCTACATTTGAACTTCTGTTTTAAGTCCATCTCTAAAAATACAAAGTTTAAATGGCCCTGTTCATGCGCCGGTATAAACTGGGTTTTTCTCTCCGGTGGATTGTTTGCCTTGCAGCTCAATATGTTACTGTGCATCTGATTTGGTTTCCACTTAATATTTGAGGCAGCAGAAATCAAGGCTGATATTACATCAATTTAATTGTACAATATCTTAAAATCAGTTGCTGTTGTACCAGTTTGCCTCTGGATGCCAGGCTGCTGGTCAGGCTGATGGCTGTAAAGCCAGAAGTAGCCTCAGACACAGAGTATCACCCGTCCGTAACCCAGCCTGGGACGCTAAATGAGCTCACGTGCCTGTTACAAATAAAACCTCGGCTTTTGGGTTTTGAAGGACAGGCAATGTCTTTTCCTAGGGAGCATTCTGGATGGCTGCTGTTTAAATTAAAAGATATTAATTAACATGATTGTGTGTCTCCACACCGGCATGGACACATTTGACCTTTGTGCTAAAGAAACAGGAGAGATTGTTATGTTTAAAGAACACAGCTTGCTAGAGAACCCTGTGCTACGAATCTCCTATAAACACCTTTTCCTTGCAGGAATGTGCTTGCAAGCCTTCGTCGAAGCTTTCTTCTGCCTGGCTCAGAAAAAATACAAGTCCCTCCCACTTCACGAGCAAGTGGCATCGCTGATCGATTTTTGTGAGTATCATCTGGCTGCCCTGGACGAAAAGCGCCTGGTTTGTGGCCGCGGGACCGTGGAGCGCCGAAGTGCGGTAGTTCCTTGTCAGACAGACGGACTTCACCTTACACCAGCTGCACACCCCCCCCCCTGAATCGCACGGCCGCAGCTGGTAAATTTGCAGATTATAGAAATCATCGCTACTAACAGTGCTAATTCACCAGGACAGAACTGAGAATTAATCCCCAGGCACGTACGTGTACTGCAGGAGGAGAGACAGACTCTTGGATTCCTTCATCTGATAGGCACAGTTACTTATTTCAGCTTTTTTAATTTATGCTCTTCAAAAAGTCTGCTGCAAGCTCCCATTCTCCAACCGTTGGCAATGGCTTTTCATTTCCCTGTCTGTCGGACCTACAGTACCCGCCACGTGGCAAACTCTGCTTTCGTCCTGAGTGTATAGAAAAGCACCTGTGAAGACAAGGACCAAAACCCAGCGGGATGATAACCAGCATCGTGGGGCTGTCGCACCCAGCGAGAGGCACGCTCATAAATGACGTTGCTTTGCATGCACCGGATGTGTCACGGAAATCACGTAAGGAGAGCCTCAGTCCCAAATACCAGTTGTGGACTTTGGAAAGCTGAAACCTGGAATTATGTTTATGGCCAGACATCAGGCTTTGATCCTCTTCTTTCCGTGGCTTGGACTGTACCTGTTGGAATCAACACAGATTGGGTCATTGCCTAGGTACTTCTTTTTTAAAGTCAGTCTTAAAACACTGAAATCATATTTTGGCTTCTACTTCTTTGTACGTGTCTTTGCCATGACAAGTACTGTTAATTTTTTAAAGAAAAACTGAAGATGTTTATCCTTTTGCTTCCACAGAACCAATAAGCTCACCCTTATTCACAGAAAAAATTGACTTCATTAAGGCAAATTTGGTGAATCAAGCGGTGGCTTTGTCTTCAGGCACCAAGCACTGCTGCTGCAAAAAGCTCCGCAGTGCAAAGGCCTAAGAGTTCATTTAAATTCCAGTGAAACCAACCCTGTCACTGACTTTAGGCTAAGCTATTTGTATTCTAGGTTTGCACATTTTTTGCCTTTTGCGTGTTTGTTACCCTGTGTGGACCTGCAGTAACATCTAGAGCAGATTTTTTTTGGTCTTTGCATGTATTCTTTGGTTTTTTCCCCTTAAATAATGGTATAACTCTGTATCTCTAGATTTGTACTATTAACAGGATTGTTTTGCCAAGAATGCTGGACTATACCACTGGAGTTGGACAGGGTAGTCTTTACTTTTCAAGAAATGAACTATGACTTCCATCATCACCCTCCGCTTGCGGGGGCCTGAGCAGAACGTGAGGCTGGCTGAAAGGACAGGAAAAACTTGGAACTTCAGGGCTGTTCAGTCAAATTCTTTTTGGTCCCATATTTTATTACAGTAATGTATGTCTACATCTGAATTCGGTTTTCCTCCTTTGTTCTGTTCTTTAATGTTAATGAATCTACTTATGTTCTAGTGTTCTCCATCCTGTCAAAAACCGCAAAGCCGTAAGGTGACACAGGGGCTGGGCATTTAGCTTTGGGCTGGAGAAAATTGCCTGAGCGTGGTACCGAGAGATTCCCGTGCACGGTATCGAGTGAGTTTTTACTTCAGGAACAGTTCAGAGTTTCCTCTCCCCATGTTCATTTTAGGCAGCATGCGTGTTCCCTAAGTGGCAATCAGCAGCATGGCAACGCAATGCACAAGTCAAGCTGAGCCCACGAGAAACTGATACCTGGCACGTGTTAATGCCAGACGCGGGCATCCCTTCCTCTGGTCATCTTTTTTGGTAACACCGACAAGAGTGGTAGTAGACAATCTTTTTTAGTTCAACGGCTGGGCTGTTGGAAATTTTATGTCTTGTACATAAGAGGACAATTGTAGACTAACGCCACTGCCCTCAGCCTTCTTTAAATTTCATAAAGATTATTGCAGTATGAAGATAAAATGCCAAGCTCCAAGGTCTGGCATCTGTCAGAACAAATGAAGCTGAAAGGGTCATTTTTTTTTTCACAGTTTCATTGTAATATATTTGAAGACATTCACAAGTTGAAAAATGGTTACTTCTCATGTTGTGACATCTGACATTTGTCTTGCGATTGGCAGCGTGTTACTGGAAAATAGCTTACAGTTCCTCTCGTCTTGTGATTGATGTCCTGTAAAGACCAGAAGAGTCGGATTTGAAATGCTACGGCTGCAAACACCTTTCCTTACAGCTTTCAAGTAGTACAATCTATGGCCTAAAATATCCAGGTTTTGCCATTGTAGAAGCTACCCTGATACCAGTGGAATAAATTAACTTGTACATAATGAACACTGGTAAGATCTCGCTGTTTTGGAGATCTTTATGTTCTCTGGGTCTGATATGGGTTTTTATAGCCCGTGCATACACAGGGTGATGCAGTATGCCCTGTCTATCTCCTGCTTCAAATATAAGGGGTCCCTCACAGAATAGTCAAAATACTCAGTGATCTGCCTTTAGTAATCCAGTGTTTATGTATTTATGTAATTGGAAAATGGAATGCCATATTGTCCTCAGGGGGAGGAGGGGGATAGAACAGCAGCGTACTCTAGAGACTTAATGACAAAGTCACATTTCTCTTCTCTGCCATCTACTGCAATTTCCTCTGAATGTTATTTAGCGTCCAAAGCAATTTTGTGTAGCTTTTAAGTTATCAGTCTGTGGACATGCGAAAAAATGACCAGGGACACTTTATCCAGAATATGAATGCTAACGCGCTGATAATCTGCTAATCCTGAGATACCATTCCGGCGGAAGGAAATATAGGAAAGGTGGTAAGTGTTGGTTTTTAACAGCACTTTTCTATATATCCTTTTCAGAGCATAACACAGCCCTCACTACTGCATTTGGGACATGCATGATACGCATGTTGCCTATCGGTGAAATGCATCTCGTTATCAGACACGCTGGCTCTGGTATTCCTCACTGGGTATGAATCAGAATAAAGCGCTTCAACATCTAAGGGAGATTTGAGGCGAGTCCAGAATTTCAATCCAGACGTCCCCCTTCCCTGCAGGCTTGTGTCTAGCTCAAATGTGCCTGAACGCGGCAGCTCCTGGCTTGGTTTTGAGTTCTTTCTCTTTGCAGGGCTGTTTGCAGGCTATGTCACTTGAAATTTGTCTTCTGCCTAACCCGGATTGGGCTCTCGAAACGTAATTGCGCTCTGCCCACGTGCCCAACTCACCCCATTGCAGCCATTTGCTTGGGGAACATTTAACGTACACCAAGTGGGTCTCTTCCCTCACCACACACTTGTAGCTCCTTTTAAAGCACAGCTGGAAAGGGAGGTGCTCAGCCAGTTATGCCCCAGTCCGCCCCTTCAGAATTCTTTTCACAGCTGGAGCTCGTACCCCTGTGCCCTGCAGGTGATTCCTTTTTACTGGCCTTACCCCTCTGATTGCCTGAGTCTTGGGTTCAGCCTATCATCGGGAGGTCAAAGAGTCCTTCCCAGAGATGGAAACTCTGGTGATGAGGAGGGAATCTCGTCCTCCTCCGGCGGAGCCTCGCGCGGTTCACTGAACAGGTAGGTACATGTCCTCATACTCGAGTCGGAAGGGGCTGGAGCCTCTGGGGTGATTTTGGGGGTTGACAAGGGCATTGCTCCTGTACTGCTGGATTTGGGAGCTCTCAAGGGCTGTGCTAAGGCTGCAGGAAGAGCTGCTGCAGGAGGAGTGGCCGCCAGCTGGGTCCTACTGGGACGGTGCCTCAGCTCCATTGCTCTTGCTTACTACGGCGTGAGTGATGCGTGACTTCCATAGTCACCGTCACAGCTCCATGTTTCTAGCCAGCACTGTGTCTGACCTTATTCCAATCTCTGTCTGAGGGACAGTGACAATCTGCTTCTAAATATTACCCCATTCCTTCTAATTTGTTTTCTTTTCCATCATGCTTTGCCGCGTTTCCTCCTAATTCCACAGATGCGGTCAACTGGGCTGAATCCATTCGTTCAGCTTCCCATGCTCCTGTCCAACCGTTTCGGGAAGATGCGTGTCTTCATTTTGAAGGTGAATCTGTCTTGCTCCGTCCCTTTGAGGTGTTACCATGCATCAAGCTTTGCTGAGCCGAGGCATCAAGTCGAGCTTTTCTGTGCGTGGTTGATCTCTGCAGCCTCGCCGGGTGGGAGCCAGCCCTCCAGCCCGCCTCCTCCTCCCAGTCCCACGGCCGTGGACGTAGTGGTTTCCAGCATGGGGGATGCCTTTCAGTCTCATGGAGTAGAAATGCGTGATGAATCACTACTTGGTCAGGTCTAGCCCGAGCAGCAGGAGCCCCCAGGGGCATCCCGGAGCATCCCCACGCAGGGACATCCCCATGGCCGTCCTTGCCTGGCAGAGGGAGCGGGGCCTGGCTCCCTGTGTCGCTGGCACCTGCGTGGGACTCTGGCCCAGAGCTTCCAGAACCTTCCCGGTGGTGGCTGCTGTCGGGGGCCATTTCCCACCCGGGGCAGCCACCAGCGAGTAATGGTGCCAGGCGGTGGAGGGGGGCCCATCCCTCAGCGGTGGGTTCCTCGAGGTGGTGTCCCAAGTGAAGTGGGTCATTTGCATAACAATTACAGCTGGAATGAAATACTGGGAGGCTGAAATCCGGGGGAAAAGCGATTGGGATTTTTTTTTGGATGTCCTAACATCCCCTTTTTTCCTGAAGACATTCTGTTGTAACCTCCCAGCAGCCACCCCCTGAGAGAGCCGGAGGCAAGCGCTGCGGTGGGCGCGCAGCAGTGCCTGGGTGGGCAGGGCGCTCTGGGGCGAGGGCTCTTTGGGTGGCATGGGCACTGTGGCCATAGACCTGGCTCCCCATCTCTCCAGCTGCTGGGGGGGCCCTTTCCCCTCTGCGTGCTGGGATGCTTTTCCCCAGGCTGTGTGGATCCATAGGCAGTGCTGCCCTGGGACTCACCCCATGGCTCCCGGAGAATGGGGCTGCTCTGGGGGATGCACAGTTTGGGGGGGGGCACGTTTCAGCAACTCTTGGGCAATTGAGGAGGCAGTGGGAAAACCACCTCTGCCTTGGCGAGGGCTACGGCGCTCACAGAGAGGGGGAGCATCACTGTGGCTGGGCACGGGAACCATTCAGTTCCTTCGTGTGCTGCAGAGCTCCTGGGGGGCTGAGAGATGGCATCTGGGGCTCCTAAATCCTGCAGACAGCTCGGGAGTCAGAGGTCTACGTCTGCCCCTCATCTCTACTCCGTTGGTCTCGACTCGTCTTGCTCTGCCCTCTGGTTGCTCCTCCATAAGGTGAAACAGCTGAAGTGTTTCTGGTTGTGGGGCTGTGTCCATGAGCGCTGCCTTGCGCGCATCCTCCTGCTCACTGGGGTTGTTCCAACGGGATGGGGTCCCAGGTTCCTGCTAACCCGGCCCCAACCGCATGCAGCCAAGCTCTTGCTTTTCTTTCAGATTATTTCTGCCTTACTTACCTTCACCTCACCTTAAGCACACACACAAAAAATTCAGCACTTCCCAGATAAATCCATCTGGTCTCTGTCTCAGCCTCATTTAACCTCCCATTGAAGAGATTGTATCACATGGTATTCAGCTGGAACCTATTACCTTGCATGCCCAAGCACATCATATTGAATTTCCTTCACCCGGGGGCCTGAAGTGTTTGCTAATAGCTAATGGCATCTTATAACTTTGCGGTGATTTATTTGAATGTGCTCCTATTGCGTGGTGCAGCAGGGGTTGCGTGCGGGTGGTTTAAGCGGAGCTGGGCGGGGGGAATGCCGCGGGGCTCTGCGGGGAGGGCAGGAGAAGCTGAAGGCAGGCTGGCTTCACCCCCCAGCTGGGGAGTGCTGGGCACCGGCCGTTCCTGGTATTCCCATTCCTCGCTGCCAGCCCCGTGCACAGCAAGCCTTAGGAACTGGGAGTGGCTGCTGCTGGCTGCCCCCAGCGAGAGATGCGGGGGGCACAGGGCTCTGCATGACTGTCTGCTGGTCGTCACTGTCCTCGGGGTGCTGGGAGCGTGTGGTATGCCTGTGTGTGCGGGGGGTTCCCGGGAAGGAGGGGGGATGCCATGGGCCACCCCTGCCCCATGCACATGCCGTTCCCTACCCCATGCCTTCACTGGCTCTACAGGAGAGGATTGGTTTTTGCAGTTCAGGTGGCAGAAGCAAGTTCACTGGTGTCACTGCTGACTTTTGGCAATTTACTGCAGGTGTAGGGTGGAAATTGCTGTAAAGGACAAAACCACAAGCCTGTTACGGTGATGTGATGCCATTTTCCCTCCTCTTCCTCCTCCTCATCAGTGGAAGTATCAAAGCCCTCCTGTACGTCGGGGTCAGATGCGCTAAGGCACGAGCAGCAAGCCCTGGGTGTAATCAGGGTCTGGGGTGTGAGCAGTGGTCCTGGGAACACCACCCACAGGGGTCTGAAGGGACGAGAAGCTGCTGTAGCAGCTCAGGAACAGGAGTCGGGGCTTTTGGTAGCTGACGGTCGCCGTCCTGCTGCAGAATCCCCTCCAGCGCCCCCGTGACACCCAGCCAGCTCCGTGCGCTCCGGCTGCTGCGGCTGGGTGCAAAAAAACCCAAGGCCAAACCACCCCGGGCTGGCAGTCGTGTGAAGGACGGAACAGGGCTGTGGCTCTGTAAACCCCCAGACTGATTCCTTATCAGCTCGGAGAGGTTTCTGTTAAAAATGAACCCGTCAACCGCTTGTTGCACCGTCTGATCCTTGTGAGGTTGCTCTGGCAGCAGCTGAGCTGCAGCAGCGCTGCGTACGTGGGCAAACACGCTGCCCATCGCTCGCCACGCACTGGGATGGGGGGGTGTGTAGCTTCATGCCCCTCCAGCTCCCCAAAGCCAGCAGCGTGGTAGGGGGGGATGTGCCGGGGTTGGGTGCTGCCTGCCTGCCCGTGGGGCTGAGCACCCGCAGGGACTGCAGGAGAACATGGGAACGCCAGCTACAGGCACAAACCCGGCTCCCTGATCCGTGGTTTGCAGACCGAGCGCTGAGCTTCACCTTCGCCTTCTCACCAGCCCAGGTCCCCCAGCTCGCAGTGCCGCCCGGGCTGGGGCGAGGGAGGGCCCTGGCTGCCGGCTGGAAGAGTAAGGGCTGTCATAAATCAAAGTCAGCCCGCTTGGGACCTCGGTTATTCAGGTTTCATTCCTCGAAGATGTGGCACAAAAAATCAAATGGTCGAGGTTATTCAATTATCGCTCATCCCAGCAAAGGGGAAATCTGATAACGTAGCAGGGCTGCAGCAATATTATTTATGCGAAGAGGAGCTGCGCTCCGTCAGGTGGGAAGCTGCAGAGATCCTGCCGCTGCCCAAGGCTTTCTCTCTCCTCGCCTCACCTCCCTTTTTAATAACTGCATAACCTAATCTGATGTCTCCAAGATCAATAACAGCGCAGGGCACGTAATGACAAACTGGAAAAGGTTTTCCCCTGGGTGAAGGGAGTGCGTCTCAAATGAAGCCCGGCAGCAGCTTTCGTCCGGATGGGGACAGGGTGGCTCAGGGCTGCGCCCTCCTCGCTAGCCGGGCAACCGTCATCTGCTCGTTCTCCGTTAGCGTGGCTCTTAATTGGCGCGGCAGGGGCTCGGCTCCCCGTTCAGCAGCCCGCCTGCTCCTCCAGGTTGCTACGCAGAGCCGGGGGTGTTGGGTGCCCCCTGGGCAGGGGGCAGGCATGCGGCGCTGGCGCGGAGCTGCGGCCTTCCCGCTTCTGCCCAAGGGCTGGGAGGTGAGCTTTGAAGATAGGGGTTGCCTCCTCCGCTGCTCAGGGCGTTCCGACTCCTTACTGTGCCAGGAGTGGTGACCCGGGCTCTGCGAGGGGTTCTGCAGCCGCGGCGCTGGCGGCGGGGAATGAAGCGCTGCCCGGCGCGGGGCTCGGCTGCCCGGCATGGGCTTGGATGCCCGGCGTGGGTTCGGCTGCCCGCCATCCCTTTGGGTTGTAGGTTGCTAAGCATGGCCGTGATGTCTGGCAACGGGATGGTCCCTGTGGCCACCAGGGCTGCTCGGGCGCTCAGCACCGGCTATCAGCACGCAACGGTGTGGGTCGGAGCCTCTCTCCATTTCATCGGTGCTGTTGGTGGCGGTTGTTGAGGTTTGGTGTGTTCGCCTGCTCAGCGCCACGTGGTGCCCTAGCAGCGGCTGCCCCTTTGTGCCGGCTGTAGCCGTGCCCGGGCACTCGTGTGGCTGAGAAGCGGGGTCCCTGGGTGGAGATTCCAGCAGCAGAGGGGGCAGGACGTGCTGCGGTGCGGAGGCAGCGCTCGAGCGGCTGCGGGAAGCCAGCGGCATCAGGCACAGGCAATTTCCCTGCCCAGTGCCAGGCTGCTGCGTGCTGGTGTGTGGGAGAGGAGGAGGATTAGGGAATGTTACGCATAACATTTCACGCTGCTTTGCAAAGCAATGGTAATTACACCTCCTACAAACTAATCCGCTGTCTGTCCCATGCCCTCTCCCCTCCTTTGCCCAGGCACCCCCAGGGCTGAGGGAGTCGTCTCCAGCACCCCAGCGCAGCGTGGCCCCCTCCGGAGGGAGGAGAGCACCCATGGCACAGCGGCAGCCGCGCCGGGGGAGCGCACGGGACGAGGCAAGCGCTGCTCAGCGGGCCTGGGGTGAGCTGAGACTGAGCCAACGCGGATGCAGAATCCTCATGCGAGTCCCTGGGCTGTGCGGGCGAGTGCTGGAAGGTTAAACGCGGGGGGAGTTTGTTACTGGGAACTTGCCCCCTGCGCGGTGCGGTCAGGCTCCCCAGGGCGGCTGCTTGCCTTCGCCTCGTCTTGCCATGGTGTCCACGTGGTGCTGGGCTGGTGCTGGCCCCAGTGGGCTCGGGTCAGAGCTTTCGGCCTCCTCCATCCTGGCTTGGCTGCGGGCCAGCGCTGCCGGGCCTTTCTGCAGGGTGTGGAAGTGTGCGGGCAGTCGATAGGCGTGGATAAAATAAAGTTGTGAACAGCAGCAAGAGCTGAAATAGCAACATCGATAGCAGTTTCCAGATAATGATCTAATTAGCACAAACAACGCGTTTCCACTAATGCCTCCTGTTCTTCCAGCCCCTTCCTTTCTGCTCGCCTGCCGTTACCGACGGTGCTGGCAGGGAGCAGCTACGCTGGGGGTGGCTGCGCACCAAAGGGGGAGGGAGGGAAATCGGCTGTGGGACTTTCGCAGCTCGCTGGAGGCCTTGGGAAAGTTGTGCTCCTGCTGCGTGGCCCCGCTTGTACAAATAAGGGTGCTGCAAGGGTGCTGCCGTGCACCCGCTGCCACGCAGGGTGGGAGCCACCCGCTTGCAGAGGGCTTGGGAAGGTGTGAGCAAGGATTAGAGATTATGGTCGGGGGAGCAGGAACAAGCTGCTGTCCATGCCCTCCCTCTAAGCCTCGGCTCTGCACCCCCCCGCCTCTCTCCCACCAGAACAGAAAGGCTCTTCCTTGCCAATAGGGCCCCAGCTTGCCAAGTATTGACTTGATGCTGCCCCTCCCACAGCGGTCGGTGGCCACCGTGCTGCCTGTTGCCTTGGCCTCCGTTGCGTGGTGGGCAGGACCCTCACCCTTGCCCGTTTCAGAGGTGCTGGAAGCCTTTGGCTTCCCCGGGTTTGAGATGGGTGGCCGGTGGTGGCTGAAGGGCTCTGATCCCCGGGAGGTGCCCTGGGGAGCTGCAGCCGCTCATTCCCCGGGATGCGCAAGGCAGGGCTGGATCCGCAGCCTGCGGGGACGGGACTGGCCCGGGTGGGAGGTGGAGCAGAGGGAAGGTGGGAGAGGCTCTGCCCTGTCCCTTGGCGGTCTCTGGATCCTGACGAGCGATCTGGGCACTGAAAAGCTGTGTCACCATCTCGGCACAGACACGCTGTGTTTGGGGTGAGGTGGAAACTCGTTTAGAGCTTGTTCGGGGTGGCTGGCTCTGGAGAAGGGCAGTGCCGGGTGCTGCGTGGGGACAGCGCCCCTGGGGGTGCCCACGCTCGCCCCTGGGGGTGCCCACGCTCGCCCCTGGCTCGCCCCCACCTCAGGTAGCACTGTTAGCCCAACCTGCTGAAGTAGAAAATAGAATTAGCCGTTTCCATGGCTGGTTGGGCTTCACTAACTTCTCTGCAGGGGCTCTGAACCTGCACTGGTGAGGAGATCTGAGAGCACATTAGGTGGGGTTTTTTTTTCTTTTATCTTAAACCTGAGAACACCCTCCCCCGCCCAGCCGCGCTTGCGGGGAGCCCCCGTTCCTGTGGCAGCGATGGCGCGACTGGGCTGCGGCTCTGCTGGCCGGGGCGAGGGACCCCCGCTTGCGGCTGCGGTGGTGACGGTGCTGAGGAGAGCGGGTCCCTGGAAGGCCTGGGGGGGGGGGGGGGGGGAAGGCAGGTAACATGCACACACAAATTCCAGAAGTATTTTTTTTAACTTATTTCCCTTCACTGGAAGTCTTCTGAGCCAGACTCAGCCTACGCACTGAATCGCTGTGCAGTGATCCCCTGCTTCTCTGTGCTCTCCCCCTTTTACGTGCCCCACGATGAGGATTTGGATCCGCTCTGCTCCATCAAATCACCAGACGCAAGTGTTTAACAACCAGGAATCTATCTGTAAGGCTGGCTTAAAAATCTTACTTACACATTATTTTGGATGGTTGTTTTTAAGTTTGTCCGCTGCTCGTTAATGTTGCAGGGTGTCACTGCCAAACTTTGCCGCGCGTCTGCAAGGGCTGGGCCTCCCAGCGCATGGCCAGGAGAGCTGCTGGGTTCATCCCGTGCTCCACGGACACGTTTCAGAGAGTTTTACTCTTTCTCTGGCCAGGGAGTTTTTCCCAGGCCGGTCTTGCTCAGGTGCCCCGGTGTCTGTGGAGGACGGCCAGCCCGCGCGCCGGTGGGGTGGGCTCAGCCTCCCGCGCCCGGTTCTGACACCTCGCAGCTTCGCGGCCTCGCCAGGGCGACGGAGCGGGACCACAGCGGCGCCACCTCAGCCTTGTCTGGGCAAAGGCCCAGCTTCTTACTGGGTTGTGATGGAAAAGATGCTGACTGGCACCATACGCAGCCCACAGCCGGTGACTCTCACTAAACTCGATACAAACCCTGTAAGGGTGTAATTACTTGCACATCATTATTGCTGATTAGTCTTGAGCTAAAATGACTCTTCAGATTTAAAAAAAAAAAACCTCAAACACATCCGTGCTCCCCAGCCCCATATTCCTGGGGTTCTGGCTGCTGATTTGCGATTCAGGGTCTCTCCCCTGCCAGCCTTGCCCTTCCGCTGCGCCGGGGCTGGAGCTGCTGGGAGGCTGCAGCCACTGAAAGCTGGCAAGGGCTCAGGGATGCTCTGGGTATTTTCAGCTGAGAATTTAGCTCTGCTCTAATGAAGCTGTAACAGCCTGCGCAAGAGGTTTTATTCAACTCAAGGTGTTACTGACTGATCCCTCCTTGCAGCAGCTTCGGAGATGCCCTGTGTTTCCTGGGCTGGTTTTTTTTTCTTCTTTTTCTCTCTCTCTCTCAACCTTCAAAATGAAGAAGGTTTAATCTGGAGGCACAAGAGCTCCCCAGCCCAGCTTGGTAACACCAAGGAGCAGAGACATGGGTTGGTGGAGCTGGGGGGACCTTCCCGAGCGGGCTGGGCTGCGGGCACAGAGCCCGGTTTGGGCAATGGTCTCACTGCGGTGCCCAGTGATGCTCGGGTGATCTGCAGCGAGGCCCAAAGGTTCCAACCTCCCCCAAAGCAGTTTCGGTGCCCGGGTGCGTCATGAGGAGGGGTCAGGCACTACCACTGGGGTACAGGAGCGTCGAGCACTTTGTGTGGTGTGGAGGGAGGATGCCTGGGGCTCTGGCACCAGGGTGGGGAGGGCGCGGGAGCAGGCGCCAGGGTGCTGGGGAGCTGCTGGAAGCGCTGCTGCCCCGGGACCTTCACCTTGCGGCGGCGTGGGAGGAGGGCAGGCGGGTTGGCACCGCTGTGATGGCAACGCTGCCTTTTGGGCCTGCGCAGCCCTGTGCAGGGCCACGGCGCTCCTACCCAAAAGGACGGATGCCGTTAGACACAGGTGATGCTGTAGAACACTGCAGGGGGGGCAGGAAGGGTCTGGGGGGGGAAGGCAGGGCGCTGAGGGAGGATTTTAGCCTGGGTGGCTTTCGCCTTCCCTTCCTGGGCAGCGCCAGGTCCTGCAGAGGCAGCGGCTGCTCCCGCCAGCAGCGCCCGGTGACCAGCCGGGGCCCGGAGCCGTTTTGATGCTGCCAGCCTGTCCTCCCCTGCTCTCAGAGGAGCTAATTATGGGGATGTTAATAAGGCAGAGGCGCTGTTGCTGCCCAGGGTTTTGATGACTCCCCTCCAAGTTTTCTGCTACTTGTACTGGGGAGGCAGAGGAAGGTGGGTTGGAAGGGGGTGGGCAGGGGCAGGGAAAGGGCAGGGGCAAGGGCAAGGGCAGGGGCAGGGAAAGGGCAGGGGCAGGGGCAGGGGCAGGGGCAGGGGCGGGCAGCAGCAGGGCTGGCCAGGCAGTAACGCGGCCTCGTGCAGCCCCCACGCTGCCCCCCAGGCAGCTCGGCTGCTCGCTGTGCCCCGGCGTGGGCTGGAGAAGGGTTTTCCTGGGGTGGCCGGGTCTGGTGCATCCCATCAGCAGAGGGACAAGCGATCCCCGCCACGGCCCACTGCGGCGTCCGCCCTCGCTCCGGAGCCGCTGCTGCCCGCAGCCTCTCAGCTGATCGGCCTGGGGAGAGGGATGGGATGAACGCTCGCCTGTGCACGTGGGCTAGGATGCTCTAGAAACTGGAAATGACTGAGGGTGCGGGAGCACTTGTGTAAAATATCTAAATAAATCTTTAATATTTCTAATTGCAAATGTACATAAATTGCACGGCCACATCATTTCTTTGAACACCAACAACTTTCTCTGTACATTATTACATAGTTTAAAAGGAGCTGAAGGAGATTCAGCAAACACTTCCACTTTGCTTTTGTTTTTTAAACATACTTACAAAAAAAGATTTTTTTTCTTTATAAGAGGATATAAAACATAGCGACTGCTTATCAGGAACAAGTATCAGCCTAAGCAGATATACAGAGAGAGGTATATCTTAAGACACAGTGATGTATGATAAAGGAATATGCGGACATGGAGACTGGGTACTGTAGCTGATGCAGAACCGCAGGGCATTTACAGCAGCGTCGCAGCTCGGGGGATCTGTGGAAGCCAGTGTTGGAACGTGTCACCCTTGTTCAAAGCGTGGTGGTTTCTGAATAGTGTGCAACCCCCTCGAGATTGGATGTGGGTCGTAAAGCCCGTGGGCTGCGGGTTGGCGTGCTGCTGGCGTCCTCCCTCGCCCCTCCATGCGTGATCCCCCCCCCCCAAAAGGCGAAAGGCAGGCGGTACCTGTGCAGGGCGAGCGCGGGGCTCGGCGGCTCTCGGAGCAGGGCTTGGCTGCTCGGCCAAACCTTGCGGCTGAGCAATCTCTGAAATTGCCCTGAAGAGTCAGAGCCCTACTTGGAGATGGGCACTGCCCCTTCCTGGGGCCAGCGAGGGGATCTCCTGGTGGCCATGAGGCCATGCGCTCTGCCCCATGCCAGGTCCCCGTACTGGCCCGGCTGGAGGCCTGGATTGCTCCGAACGCAAATCTTTGGGGAAGAGGCTGACGCCGATGGTCAGTGTGGGAAGGATGGAGCGCTGCACCGGGATTCCATGTGGATTTTCTGCTTTGGGCTCTGCAGGCAAAGCTGCGTGCTACGGGCTGGGCAGGGACCTTGGTGGAGCTGCTGGGCTCCGCTGGCCACGGGTGCTGCTACCAGGAAGGTGTCTCCCAGGGGCTGCTACCCCCGCCCTGGGATCGGGGGGGGGGGGATGGACAGACGGACGAGCTCCTTGCAGCTCAGATCTTTGAGCCGCACTTTGTGGCTGTCCTGGCCGAATGCAGCAGTGCATTTTCCGTCTCCTGCGACTAAAAATCCTCTCCCGTTCATCACAGACCAGACCTCAGCGTGTTTTCTATTGCATCTGGGTATGGCCGTTAGTAACGGGGAAAAGCCTATGAGTGCTCTGAACTTTGGGAATGATTGCTTGCTTGCCGATTGCTTTCCTAGGAGAGCCCCTCCCAGGCTCACCGCGTCCCGTCTCCCTTTAGGAACATTGGCGGTAGCAGAACCCGTGTCCTGCACCCTGCACCCACCTGTGGGGCTGGCGGCCAGGCCAGGGGATTCAGCGCGTTCTCACAGTGCAATCAGGGCTTTACAACTGCAAAAGCAGAAAACAAAACCAGCCAGACTCAAGTGACAATGCAGGGCGACGCAGGACTCTTTGGATGGTGGCAGGATTTGCTTGAACTGGTGCAAAAGGGGCTGGTGCCGACACTGTAGTATTAGTTGGCATGGGGAAGGACTTGGGTCCCTCCAATCTTTTGGCACTGAAGCCATAATCCCTGTCTAAACCGATGATACTTACAGTCCACAGAGACCTTGGGCTACTGTTCAGGCCCTGTCATCCCCCTTCGCACAAAAAAAAATTGCTCTTTTTTTTTTTTTTAAGAAGTGTTCACTACAGTTTAACAAAACCCCAAATCAAATCTCTCAAAACAGAATCCTTGGGGTGGACCCACCCCAGATCTGGATCCCTGGCTTCTCTCCCTTCCCCCTCCCTCAGCTCCCCAACGGGAGGATGCCGAAATCGTAAACCCTGTCTGGATCCAGATGTGCTGGGTCGCGTCCACCTCGCCAGAACAGCAGTGAGCTACAGCCAAATCCTGACCTGAATAAGCAGCACCAGAAGTCAGTTACTATATACAACTGTTAGTGAGATAGATACGGTACAGTAAACACTGAAAACATTTACAAAAAAATATTAAGACTTGTATTAGGATAAAAATCTGAGTGTGTTTTCGGTTTGTTTACACTTTGACGAGTTTGCACTAGAACAGCCTCTTACTGCAGAACGCGCGAGAACGCAAAAGAAAACGGAGCTGATCACAAAACGTTACGGATAGTGGTTACTGCGGTGCTGCCAGCACCTCTTGGGATTGCCCCCGGGATTGCCACGCCAGGCACCAGGTCCGAGGCCATGTCGGGTGCCCCGGCCACGGGGGGGCTCACGCGAACTCGCCGACTCCCCCGGGCTCACTCCCGCACACGCACGCACATATAGAAATGTACAGTTTATAAATAAAAGAAACACAAACCGAAGTAACAGAACTGAACTGAGCCTGGATCTTAAAACCTACCCCCAAACCTCTGCAGGTGAGGGCCACGTTTAGGTCCAGTTGTTGACAATTGCAGGGGAGGGAGATGGTGGGGGGGGGGATCTCTACTGTAATGAGACTTTGTCCTGATTTGAATTTCTTTTCATACTGGCTCAGGAAACCGAGCAACAGTTCCAGAAGGTGTTGGCACTGGAACTTTAAAAAGTTTAATAACTCGCTGCGGAAGGATTTAAGCGTTCCTGGGATTTCAGCAGAACAAGGTGTGTTCAGTAATTTGCAATTTTGAGGTTAACCAGGAGTTTCTGACAGCTTGGGGTTGGGGGAGGGGGGGAGCAGTGCCTTGGCTTGTGGTTGAGAAGATTAAGCTGAGCTTAGCGTCAGTACTAACCCATTGGTTTGTGGGTGGTTCCTTTTCCGGCTCTTACGGAGAGCACTGACTGCATCCCAAAATTACTTCCATGTATGAATGGAAACACGTTGCTGGTGGGGCGCCCGCCCCGTGCCCTGTCAGCGTTTCCATTCCTCTACGTTACTTCTCTCTTGACAAACTTCTGTCTCTCGCAACGCAAATATTTTGGAACTTGGAAACACTCAGCTCTAAACACACGTCTCAGGGCATCAGCAGTTTAAAGTCGTCTTTGTGCAAGGGTCTTATAATGTGTTTGCCCCCGCAATAGTGGCGGGTGGAAGTGTACGTACCCAACGGTTGACAGCACCCTGTATGTTCCTAACCTGTCTGGGGTCTTTCTCCAGCTGGAACCTTGCCAGTTTTGTGAGGGTCTTCAAAGCCATCTGTGCTAAGTCTCCAAAACGCAAAGGTACTTGTCATAAATATTTAGTGATTACTTTTCTCGGAGGAGCTCCGTTTGGGGTCTGCTGTGCGACTGCACCACTCTGCAGGCGTTGGCGGGGCGTGGAGACCTCAGTGCAACACGTTCGCTCCTCCGGGGACCAAGCTGCACCGAGCTTGACCCAGGGCTTCCAGGGAACAGAAAAACGTTTAGGAAAAAAAAAAAAAAAAAAAAAAAAAATTAAAAATAAAAAAAAGCATCTTTAATTTTGCAAACAATCGCATGTGAAGAATGCTGTTAGTGAGCCTTAGGGCTGTGGGGGCGGCATGGCAATGCGGAGCTTACTGGCAGAGAGTGTCCTGCTCAGGCAGCCTGGGTAGTGTGAGGCTGGAGACGGTACCTAAGCTGTGCAGAGCCCAGTGAACATCCTAGGCCCTTGGACTGGACATTTACACATGGCAGGAGGAGCTAGGACAGGCGTTGAGCGGTGTATTAAACTTTAGTGGGAAGAACAGGCAGATGTCCTGTACACTGTACATTGTCATCCGTATCTCAGAGGAAGCGCTCTGGCTCCCGGCACGAGTGACCTGCTCTGAGAGTGGGACTCATGGAGCACTAACTTACAAAAAAAAAAAAAAAAAAAAAAAAAAAAAGAAACCAACAAAAACCACAAACCAACAAACACACCGTGGCGGCAGGTCAGTGGCACAAGCCCCCGTTAAGGAGGTGACCCCTCCGCTGAGCACAAGGTGTCTGCATGTGCCGAATCGGCGTGTTTCAGCAGTTAGGAAAAGTCTACTCCTGGCTTATGCCTGCACAGTGCTCCTGACAAGGGGGCTCTCGGTGGTGGCTGCTGTTCTTGGTGGTTACTCCCTTATGACCATGTTTTACATTCTTCAAGCCGGTTAATTTCCATGCAGTGCTCATTCCCAATTTAAAGAGGACAGTATTCCAGAAAATGGGATCTTTTTTTTTCTAATGCATACTGTGAAAGAAAAGAAATACAATTACCGATCTTCATGGTTCTTCAGGGCTTTTTTCTTGTTTCTTTGTCTGTTTTTTCTCCCCAGAAATAATAAAAATCTCTGCACAGAGCATTACATCCCCATACCGAACCCTCTGTCAAGCAAGAAGCCGGCCATTTCACGTAGCCCCTCGCTCCCCCTCTACCACGCCGGGCACCAGGAACTCCAGCCCCTGCACCTCGTTCCCCGCTCGGGGGCCAAGCTCAGGCAACACCTCCTTCATCCTGCGGCTCGGAGTGCGCGGGGGCCGTGCTCTGGGGCTAGGGCTCACAAAAGCTCTTCCCTGTTTTTTGTGGGAGAGCAGAAGCTGTAGAGGAACCAAGTCCCCGTTCACCAGGTGCCACCTCCTCCCTGGGGCTTGCTCTGCCCCCCCCGGGGCTGCCCAGGGACCCCCAGGAGCACCAGTCGTGCCCGTCTCCGCTGCCCTGGTGCCCCAGGCAGCACTTTGGCTCCCACACCGCATAGAGTGCGCCCTGACCTGTGCTTCCTAGATGGGCGGAGTTAATTAAACACTAATTAGTGGGTAGATGGACAGTCGCCTGCTGTAAAAGTCAGTGGCCTCACAGAAGCCACATTAGGAAAGGCTGGGCTTGGGGTTTGCTTTGGGAGGGGGCTGTGCTCCAGGGGGAGCCACAGGAGGAGCGGGCCAAGCTTTGCTGCCGTCGCTCGACCGGCTACATCCAGCAGCACACTCTAACTGGACTTACTGGGCCACTGCCTGCTGCAGGCTCTGCCCAGCTCCCTTTATTTCGCTTACTGCCATGGCCGGGGCGTTATTGCTCGCTGGGAGGGGTGAGGCATATCCTTTGGGCAGTTTAGAAGGAAAAGGTTACTTCTGTTTAAACATTAAACACTGATTTGAATCCAACAGTGACAGCGATTCTCAAATGGATGTGATTTCCTTATGCCACTCATCTCACACTCGAGCTTTCCGTCCCCTCAATGTGCTGGCATTAGCATCTCCCACAGAGGCTCAGTCAAGCGCGCCGTCCGCAGTAAGGAGCTGGTTTCTCGGGGGGGGGCAGAGCAGCCGATCTTTGAAGCCGGGGCTCACACCTGCTGCTGCACGGTCTCTCTGGCCAGGCCTCCTCTCCTGCGGCAGCGCCCTCCGCGGGTTAACAATTACTGCTGTTTCTGAATTCTCCATTCTCTGTAATCTGCAATTTAGTTGGGTTTGTGGGGGAGATCCCATTACGTGTCTGCATGCTGTACCTCTCTTTCAGCTGAGTAAGGGCACTCATTAACCGTGCGTTGGCAGCATCCAGTGAAGCAATGCGTTTCTCCTGCGAACAGAGGGGAACAGTCAGTGGAAACGCAAGGAGCCCCGGCCCTCTGCCACGCCAGGGCTTGCCCTGGGGCAGCCACGCGGAGGCCTCTTGCACCAGGACCTTTCCCTCTGGCGTTCTTAGGTGTGGGTCTTTTAAGTGCCAGGCAGCATTTTTTTTTAAAATCCGCTGCTATTAGCAGGGCCACAAACGTCCTCTGCCTGTGGAATGTGAGCTACAGTCATTTTAGCATCCTGAACAAACTGGAGATAACATAGTTCTCTAATTCTTCAGTTATACTGTTGTATATTCATTGTACTGTTTGCTCTAACTGCAGCTGTTACAAAGACGATAAGATTTTCTAAAACCTAGTGCTCTCCCAGGATAGTTATTCCTGTCACTGTTTAATTGATTTTGTTAGTGTAAATTAATAGTTTAAATAACTTGCGGCCTCCCAGGATGGCTGTGATGGCAGCTCTCACTGATTACAGTACGGTAAGGATGGGAGTGAGAGCTCCCACGCTGCAGCCGCCTTCTGCCACTCTTTGTGACACCGAACAAGTCCTCGTCCTCCTCCGAGGGGACAGAGCCAGCTCGGAGGGGCACAGCAGTGTGCCTGTGTCTAACTTCGACGGTCCAGGTATGAACACGTCCAGCACTGCCGGACCGCCCGAGACGCCCAAAAGAGAACAGTGTGGGCTGGCTGGCGATGCGAGCCCCCCACGGACACGCAGGATGGCAGGAGAGGGGACAGCCTGCTGCCCGCACCGCTCGCCCCTCGCAGACGCCCCTGTAGCTGCCAGGCTTTGCCGGAGCGCAGAAGGGAACACGATGATTTACTGCCTTTGAACAAATTACTCTGCAGAAAAATGGTGGTTCTTTTTACAAAGTTACTACTGTCTCATCTCCTTTTTAATTAGCTATACAGTAAATTAGTCATGAGTAGTGACTCACAAGTGATGAACAGGGTTGTTAAGAGTAAGCCTAGAATATACTATCACCTAGCCACAACCTGTAGGAAGGCCCAGCTGCTGAGAAGATGCTTCTGCCTAGACAAATGAGAAGATTATGGACCGTATCTTCCGAGTCTCCTTTCCCATCGCAGTGTTTTGCACCCATCATCCTGGGCCACTGTAACCTGTAGCAATAACTGAGCTTCCCAATCCTGCAAGCTACAACCCAAAGGCTGAAAAAAACCCCGTTGCCTTTGCTCTGGCCAGGCTTTGAGTTCCTCATATCCAGGTCCTGCAAGCATTACTGGAACATGAAGCCCCAAGCAAAGCTCCGGGGACCTCAGACTGAGCCAACAAGGGTACGATCCTGCCACAGACTGGTTGAATTGTGGGCATGATCCTTCCCCAGACTGCCCCTGCCCCCCTCATCCGCGGTGTCGCCTGCCAAGCTCCAAGGCTGGAACAGCTGTAGGAAGGCGAATGCTGTGACAATAAATCGCATCCCGCTGAAGTCTGCCCGGTGCCGTCACCAACCACAGCTCGGTGCGTCCTGCCGCGCCCGAGCTGGCACCACTGCTCGGGGGGACTCACCTGTGCATCGATAATCTTCTGCTTGGAATCCACGGCAGCCTGCATTTCTGCGTGGTCCTTCTTTAACTCCTCCTCAACCGACATCAGTCTGGTCACCGAACAGACAAGAAAAAAATTACATGCGTTGGGCTCTGCTAAGCCCAGATATTATAATGCCTCATACACGTCTAAATCAACCACCCGGAGTGAATGATCAGATCACGTCCTTGTTTAGTCCTTGACACCAAGGAAGCAAAGGGCGATGTACATCTCTGAAGCACACAGGAAGAGATGTGAAATACCAGCGGAGCCGGTCTATGGAGGGAACTGGCCTCACAGAGCAGCCCCCATCATCCACACCAGGTCAAACCAGCTCATCTAAAATTGGAATGCTGAGGCAAACACCGAGATGCTCCCGGGACCCGCAGTTGTGCATTAGAGCACAGAGGAGACACACACAGCCATAGGCACTGCCACTTCTTAGGCACAAACCAACAGTTTAGAACCAGCCTTTTTTCTGGCTCTTCCTCTTCTCTCGAGGCCTGTACAGCAGACTGTCCCAAAGCTCAAGTGATCAGGAGAGTGAAGGCTGACTCCTTTATCAGGGCTGATTAAAAGCACCAGGTTGGCTTGGCTCAGGTAAGGGTGAAGCCAGTTGCACTGGCACAGCCTATGTCCCGGGCAAATGTAAACACCGCATCCCACTGGGTGGGAGAAAGGGATTTATAGCTAGGAGTAATGGCATAGTGATGAGATCTTTAGCTAAACATCAGGAAAAGAACACTCTTGATCGTTGCATCTCTGGCTCATATGAACATAGCAGCAAGCCTGCTAGATCCTCCGAGAACTGGGGCGGGCTGATGGCTCTCTGCCTCTGTGAATTGGGAAAATGTCGGGGTTTTCCTTGTCCCAGGTAACACTGATGGGGGGACCCAAAGAGTCAGGGCTTGAAATCCCTCCCACCGAGGGGATTTGGCCCTAACCAAAAAGGGCAGAAAGTGAACAAATGCTGGAAAACCCACATGGGAAACCTGCCTGTGCCTCCAGAGAAACCCAAGTCCCCTGGGCAGGGGTCATCTTTAACACCAACCAGGCTGCCTGCCACCTCCAGTGCTCCCACCTCCCCTGTACCTGCTGATGATGCCCTTCATCTGGATCTCCTTATCCTCCTGCTGTCTCCGGAGCCGCTCCTCGCTCTCCTCCAGCCTGGCCTGGTACTCCAGCATCAGCTTCTGCGTTGTCTCCTCCTGGCACTTGAAGCGAGTCTCATACTCCTCCAGCTTCTTGTTGGAGATGCGAAGCTTGTCCTGCAGCACCACTAGGTCCTGCTGGTACTGCAGCAGGCAAGGATAGACACAGGAGGAGAAAACACATGTGGCGGGTCACCTCGAAGGGCTTTGCCCTTGCCAGGGTTTCCCCGTAACCCAGTTATGCCCCTCTCCTTGCATTAGACTAGCTGCAAACCCGTATCAGATAACCCCGCTCGCCGACACCTCCTCTTCAGTCTTCTCCACACTGCGCTAGGAGCGATGCTGCGTTCCGCTGGGCGGGCAGGTCACTGGCAGGTTCAGAGAATGGGTTGTTAGCAGAGCCTGGCATTTCACATGGGGAATGCAGGTTAGAGTGAGTGAATGGCAAACGCATCTGGCATCTTCCTCAGACTAACAGCGCAGGGCTGAGCACAGGCAGGAGAAGCTGCGCTGGCGGGGTTTTGGGTTTACACAGGAGCTCTTCAGTCCACAACAATAAATGGGGGGGGGGCTCTGGAGCTGCTGGAAGCCAAGCAGGAGCTGCTCGTGCTGCCTGCCTCCTGCCAGGCTGCAGGCTCTGCAGCATGGACAGACGTTGGCCGCTGCCGTCACGGCACAAAGTGGTCACCCCCATCACGGCGGGGGCAACTCGCTGCCGCGAGCGGGGCAGCGAGCACTACTGCCTTTTGGGACCCAGGGATCAATCTGAGAAGAGCTGCTGCATGAAGCCAAGACCCCACAGCTGTACTGTTCATTCAGATGAAGCTGAAGATCAGCAGCAGAAGAATCACATAAAGCAATTAAAAAAATTAAGAGCTTTCTAACTCAGTAAAACTAGGTTCAGCTCTTGCAGAAGCACAGCATTCAGTACATCTTGCTTTGCTAAAGGAAAAGCCAGTGCGTAGCTGTACAAAAAAGCCCCTCCTTTAATGTCAAAAAATTATCTTTGGAAATTGTATTTAGAAAGATCTCAACTGGAATAACCTTAGAATAATTAACATGCAGCTGATAATTTGGCAAGCTGCTTTTAGAGAGTCAGATATGGGAAAAAGGCTTCCATCCGAGTCACGAAGTCTGTTCCAAAGCTACCAATGTCATTCATGAGCTGACAGAAATGAGCTTAATTGCGTATTGCCTCGGCTACCTGCAAATACGGCCTTCCCTTTGGCCATCGCCACCTCTGTGGGCTTGGTGATGCCCCACTTTTGGGAGTCCCGCTGGGGAGTTTGCCCAGCAGATCAGCTCTTTGCGAGGGGAAGGCAGCCGGGCTGCTCGGGTCCCCCCCAGCTCGTGTCACCCCCCGTTGCTTTCCTAATGCCACTCCGCTAACTGACGGGCTGACAGCAGACGTAACTGTGACAGCTCCCAAGGATTAAAAATTTATGGTGCTGATGGGCTTCCTGAATTGCCAAAGTATTCGCGCCGTGGCAGACAGACAGGCAGGACTTCTGGGCTCCGTCTGCCTGGGCAGGGACAGGCACAACAGAGGACTCTGTTTTTCCTTTAGCAAAGCTTTCACTGCGGCACTGAAACGACACGGTTTGCAGACGTAACCTGGAGCAATGACGGAACACAAACGCTCACACAGTCGCACATAAGCGCTAAAGTCAGACAGAAGGGAGTTGCTTGAACAGGAAAGATTAAATACCTACCCTAGCCTTAAAATAGAAGCAGCGTAAGTGAGCTCAAATGATAGGAGGAGAGGCCTCAGAGACCGAAGGAGTCGCTCCTGTCTCTAGAACACTTGTCTCATTCTCGGTTACCATTCACGTCTTACAGTAATGGGGAGAGAGATTGTGCTAATGGCGATCTTTAATGTCAGTGACTGATGTGACAGCAAAGTGACAAAAGATGCTGCATGGGAATGAGACAGCAGGCTCCTGGGGGCGGGGGGGCTCCCGCTGAACTTGGGACAGGGACCAGTCTGCTACAGTGCCCTCAGAGTTGGTAACCCCACCGTTGTCTACCTTGAGCAGGGCCCGTGCTGCTGAGCTGCTCCCTGCACGGGACGGGGCGAGCCTGGCACCTCCCGGGGTGCTGCAGCCCCTCGGGCTGGCATGGAAATAGAGCAAACCCCGCGAGCGCCCGCCTGGTAAAAGCCGAGCCCATTTCACAGGCAAGGGCGCCAGGAAGGGCATCGGCGACGCCGCTTTGGCACGCACGGTGCCCGCGCCGGAGAGCCGTCTGCCTGCCGGCGGGGGCTGGCAGGGCTGGCACACGTTGCTTGGTGTGCGGTCCTGCGGCACGGCACCTCGCTCCAGTCCCGCTCAACAGCAACGCCTGCCGCTGTCGTCCCCGTTACAGCCCCGAGTGGGAAGGGAAGGGAACCCTTTCTGAAGCCCTTCTAAATGCGGCCATAGCCCGGTGCGTGATGCCCCCGTCTGACAACACCTTCTCTGGGCTTTGCTGCCTGCCCGTGGCTCTGCTCAGGTGGCAGTCAAGAGTTCCACACCTCCGCAAGCAAAGTCTGCTGAATCTGCACATTTTTCCGTGTCAGATGCTCCCTGGTCAGTACGTGGCCGTGTATTTACAGGAATACCCAAGCAGCAGAAAACCAGTAAGAAATGGGCTGAACTCTTGCAAAACTCTTGCCACGCTTTTCCTGGGGCAGCTGGGAGCCGTTGCCTCGTACCTCCCCGTCCCTACCGTATTGCCTTTGGCATTTCCCTCAAATTTAACAGGTGCCAGGCCCCAAAGGACACAGCACAGCAAAATGAGAGCAGGAAGGCTATCGCAGCAAAACCAGAGACACGTCTGTGCTGGAAAAACAGGAAAGCGGCTCGGGGAGGGGGCTGTCTGCAGGTCTGTGGGACCGGGTGCTGGCACGCGGCTGGTGCGACGGAAGAGAAGCACGTAGAGGAAACCACCCAAATGCTAACTGTGCCCAACCGCAGCGGTCCTGGCAGAGCCCGGCTGCTGAGAAAGCACCTTGCAGAGGCAGCAATCAGCAAAGATGGGATCTTCTCAGCTTCTGGCTGCTGGATCCTTATTTCTAACCCTCCTTCCTCACCCCTAGCCAGGCCTACTCTGTCTCTTCCCTGCTTCTCCCACTGAACATTCTGGATCTGCCTTCCAGACTGGTCAGGCCCTACGGCGACACTGCCCAAAGCTCGGGGCCGTGTCACTGCACCACCGAAGCCACCCCAGGCCCCAGTGCTGTCTCTGAGACCAGAACCTAGACTTAATTTTTAGGTCTTTTTACAGCCTTTTGACATGGAAGCTGCTTCTTGCTACACGTCCCTGTTGTGAGGCAGGAGGCTGCCCGTACCTTACCCCCACCTCTTTGATAGATGTGCTTAATTCACTTCTTAAGCTTTCTCCCCCCGCAGCTGGGGGGGGGAGTAGGACTGGGGGAAGCAACAGGCTGGCTTCAGAGATTGCTGCAGAGCAGCACCAGCACTTGGCTCCTGGCTCCAGTTTTTCTTACTTGCTCTCATCAGGGGTTAATTCCAGCCACCGAGTGTGTGAAAACCTCCCAAACCTTCCCCAGCAGTGCCCTGTGAGGCTGAGCAGCCGGGCCCAGAGCAACGGGACGCCCCTCTCTCCTGGGCAGGGACGTGCCACGCAGCCCACCTTGTCCCCAGGGTGCTCAGATGAACGACATTCAAGGAAATCCTCTCTCTATTTAGAAACTTGTTTCAATCCAATCAGGTTTTACCTTTTCTGCTTGGCTGAGCTCGTCCTTATTCCTGAGCTTATCCCTGTGCTTGGAATCTGGGTCAATGCTTTCATCTTCTAAAAACTGCATGTTCATATTCAAAAGCCAAGCAGCAGTGCGGTCCAGGGCATTGGGGTTCACAGGAGAAGGGGCCTACAATGAAACATACAACCATAACAAAACAAAAACCTGTAACAGAAATGGTCACCAAGCTGGAGAGAAAGAATTCCGTTCCAAGCAAGCCCTCTCCCATGCTGCTCCGACAGCCACAAACACGGCTCAGCGACCAGAGCTGCCGGGGCAGGGGGGCAGGAACAACTCCTGTTCTGCACCTCGTATTATTTTAGGTCAAACAGCCTTTGACAGGCCCAGTTCTTCCCTGGGCCGTCCCCACAGAGCGGCCATACAGCGGTGCTGCAAGGGGGTCCTGCCGAAAGGAACGGGCCCAGGTTTCTGAGCGGGTCCTGTCACCTCGGGAGGACGCGACCCGAGAAGGCGCCGAGCTGCGGGCAAACAGAGCGGCTTGATGGGCTACATTCATTCTGATGGGGTACGTTCCTTCTGATGGGCTACGTCCCCTCTGATGGGCTACGCCCCCTCTGCAAGCTGCAGCTTCACTCAACTCTTCAGTCTCCTTCACCGAGCCCTCTTTTTGCTTCCTCTGGAGATTTCGTACAGGTAACACCAGAGCTGCAAACCAAAATGCTACGTTTGGTCATGCAGGAGTCTTCTTGGAGAAGAAAGGTTTCTTTTTGGCTGACACTTAAGATGCTGGAGAGGTGTGAACGCTTGACATCTCAGTAGTTCATCTCTAGGTGTGTTCACGTAGCTACGGGAGCTCCAGGAGCCCTGCTGTTCTACAGCCAGCAAGCCAGAGCCACGGCTGCTGCTTTTCAGTCCCAGCCTGGGCAGGGACTGCAAGTGGCATTGCCTAAATATTTTCCAAGCACATTATAAGGTTGAGGAAGTGAATCTCCAGCTATTTCCCCTCCATCCTGACTCACTATAAACTGCAGTAAACAGTTTCTTGGATGAACACAAGGGATCTGGATGACTTGGTTGAGGGAATTCAAGTTAACAAGTCAGAAAGGCCAGGGACCTTCTCCTTCATTCAAACCTCTGGACAGTAGAGAAACTGGCAAGCAGCGAACAGGAGGTTCTGTACTGGGAAGGAGTGGGGACTGGTTTAATCCCCTCACTGGGGTTGAGGGCTTTCCCATACCATCTTCCAGTCTGGTCTTCTACTTCCAGAACTTTAAACCAGAAGTTTCAGACCTGGCTCATGAACATCACTTGCTATAAATCCTCACCCGGCTTGTGGCTTTCTGCTTTTTCTTGCGTCTCCAGCTCGGGCACTGCACCTCTGCTCGGAATCTGTGGCTCCAAGGAGCAGTGGCCACCCGGGTTCATTTCAGCAGCGTAAAGGCCACGGGTGAAGGATGCCAATGAACAGAGCTCAGCCCACCATGCACGGGTCCTTTGGCCTCTTCCTTCCTTCTCTGCAGAAGTAAAAAAGGCCATCTGATCTGGCCTGGGACACCTGGGAAACCTGTTCAGCAGATGAACTTACAGAAGTAGAGGAAGCGCTTCTGGCTGGCAGGAGTGAGGTTCAGGGACTTCTGAAGTGGCCACCAAATGGGATTTCTTTGTTCTCAAACAGCATTTAATACCACCAACTATGAGCAAGCGGTTTCATGATGGTTTACAGATGCTGCTAACACACAAGTAAAACATGCAGATTAAGGGTAGGAAAGGCATTCTGAGGACTTCAAGTCTTGAGAGAAACTTTGAGAGGCCAGTAGGGGTGGGTGGAGGAAAGATCTGCAAAGGCAGCTTGGCCAGGGCTCTCCAGAGGTCACCCGGAGTTCACTGTTGTCTTTCTGGAAGAAACTCTGCCACCAAACAGGCTGCTGCCGCTTGCGGAGCTCTGTGCCCTCTGTACCTAATGAGGATCGATCCACATTACACAGACGCCGCTACACGCCATGCCTGCTAATGTCAGCGCTTCGCAATCAATACCGTACGCACAGGCAGCTCCGGCTGGGGCCGGTAAAAACCCCTTCAATGGGCAGCACTGACAACGGCCTCCGCGGCTGCTGTGAAAAGGAGAGGCACTTACGCCAACCCCGGCGCTCTTTCGACACCGCCCTGCTGAGAAGGTGCCTCAACGCCGTGTCTGGGCTGAGACGCAGTGAGCTCTTGCCAGTCGTCCACGTTCTTTGGCTTTGCGTTGCTTTTAAAGCTCTTCCTTTAGGCACTGAGAGGCCCTATTGTGTTAATTTTCTATAGGGTTAGTTCTGAAATGCAGAATGAATAAACGAGCACCAGAAGAACAATTTTATCCGTGCCAGGGAAACCAGAGGGCCCTGGGTCTGTGACCTACTGCCTTCAATTTTAGCACCACGAAGAGTGGGATTTATTTCCGTGCAGACCCGTGTGCGGTTTGCGGCCTCAATCACTGCAGAGGACTTCACCCAGCAGGAAATTCACCCTCGGTGGGGAGCACGCTCCTTCCGTACCGCTCCCACCTCCCCAGTGGCACTTACAGGAGGGTCTCAGAGCAAACACACCAGAGCGTCCCGGAGCGCCGTGGCTCCGCCGGGGCGGGAGCAGCAGCAGGGAGACTCTTAAGTTACAAGAGAAGATTAGGGCCTGGTCCAAATCTGGGAGATGGCGCGGGGTTGACTATGGCATGGGATGAGAGCCTGGGCATGGAGAGGCAAAGCGGTGACAAGATGGTAGCGCAGGACGGAGGCATGGCTGCCCTCGCCCTCATGTCTCTGCCACCCGCCGCCTTGCGGCAGTCACACGCCAACGTGCCATGCAACGGAGGAGCACAGAGAGCCAACACCAGTCTGTGTCCCCATCCCCGGAGGGCCTCCGTCTCAGGCCAAGCCGGGTGCAAGAGCCAAGGTACAGCCCCACATGCAATGCCACCACGGGGTTGGCACCGGCATGGTAACTCGGAGCCGCAGTGACGTCCCCCCCATGTTGTCGCAATCCCCGCTGGCCAACTGCTTCTCCAAGACCACGGGCTGACCCCGCCTGGCCCCTTCAACGCCCAGAGCTGGTACAGCCCCCAAACTCACCTGTTTGTGCATCGTGCGCTGCTTCATCTCAGGGCTGTCGCCCTTGGAGGAGGAGGACTGCTGCCGGAGGCGGGCCCCGCTGCCGGGCCAGTCTGGTGAGGAGGACATCATGCTGCCGCTGGAAGGTCGCTGGTACTGAACCGTGTTCAGCAGGGAGGGCGGCGTCCGGCCCCGGGTGACAGGCGGGGGCGGCGGGGGCGGCTGGTCTATCCGCCTCTGCGGTCCCGCGCTGTTCTGCCGTGGCATGGTGGGCTGGCCGCCCTTCTCCGTCAGCGAGAGCTGCCGGCGGGCCAGCTCCCCCGTCCGGCGGGTGAAGTCCTCGCTGGCGGCGGGGGCGGCGAAGCCGTGCTTGTTGGCCGTCAGCTCCTCGCTGTTGCTGTGGGAGCTGAGCGAGCTGTGGCACTCGGAGCCGGAGTCGCCCAGGCCGCGGGGGGAGAGCGGCAGCCCGGCGGCCATCTGGTAGACGGGGTTCTGGAAGGAGAGGGGCGCCAGGAGCTGGGGCCGGCCGGGCGCGCTCTCGCCGCTGGGCGTGGTGGGGGTCTGGCCCACCCGGCGCACGGTGGCCATGCCCGTCACGCTGTTCTGCTGAGTCCGCGTGGTCCACACGCCCTGCAACTGCCCGAGGGACGACTGACTGTCATTGAGGGAGTCAGCCGTGCCGGGCGCGTTGGCCCCACTGTCCAAGAGCCGATTGTCCTGCAAGTCCACCATGGACAAACTCTTGCTGCCATTAGACATCTGCACGTCGGGCTCATTGGCCTCTGAGTAACTGGAGCTTCGGGCAGGCGAGGGCTGGGCCCCAGCAGACCTTGTGACAAAAAACAAGTCCTTGTTTTCAGGGGTTGGAGATGGTAACCTTGTGAAATCTATCAGACTGCGGGGAAGTCAGTGCGCAAGGAAGAGGAGAGGAAAACAAAACAAAAAAGAAGAGTTGTGAATGCTGCACCGGAGCAGGAAAACGAAATCAATCAGAAGAGATCTGCGTGGTGCAGCTGTGCGGGACGGGGACATAACCCCCACGGGCAGGGCTGGCCCAGCTGGGTCCGCCGGCGGGGAGGGAGAGGGGGGTGACGGGAGCGGGGAGGACGGGGGTGCAGAGGAGCCCTGGGCCGGCCCCGCAGAGCGGGCGGCTGTAGGCAGGGGAGCGGGGGACCATGGGTGCGTGGCCAGAGCCCCGCGCTGTGCTGGAGGCATTCGCAGAGCTCTCGGGGGCTGGATCTGCTCATCACGCTGACGGCACATGTCACCCGTCCTGCTTCCAGCCGGCTGTGCCCGTGCCACTCTCACGTCCTCTGCCCTGCTCACATCTGCACAGCACGCAGCACCGCGGGGCCTGATCCACACCAGGGTCTCCAAGGGTCAGACAGAGCGCTCTATCGGCAGAGCTAAAGCCTGGCAACTGCAGGTTACCCACCAATTCCTCCTGCTGTAACATTCATTCATGCAATATTGATTTCTTGAGGACAGGAAGAAAGAGCTTTGAAGTAGCTTAATGTGAATATACCCCTGATCAAAGATGGCGCATTGTAAGCAAGTATTTGGGTGAGAGCATACTGTCAGGGATCCTCCATAGCATCAGAATTAAATAATTGCACCTCACGCTGGGAAGCGTAAGAGATGAAAGCTCTGATTAGAGCAAGTCCAGCACCACTGCTGCCTTTCATTCCTAATTAACCTGTTAAATATTATGAGGTTTCCGCTTACAAACTCTTTTACTCGCAGTGTCTTCTCATCTGCGTGGCCTCCATTTAATTTTCCACAAACAGAAACATTATAGGCCCGCAACAGAGTCGTCTTCCCCATGAATGAAACTCCTTATGTAATTAGGCCAAAAAGTACATCAGGTGACTGTGCCTGTGAATCACTGCTCATCATTCTAAACACCCAGTGGTATAAAAACTGGACAGAGAGGACTGGAACTGACTGTTAGGCCTCTGCAGCTTGGCAACGCTCAGAGGAATGGCCAGATTGGATCTCCAGGCATTCAGCACATACCTGATGTCTTACAGAAATGGGTAAGGCCAATCCTATAAATCTTGCGTGCTCAGAGACCTAACAAACTTCATGGCAATACCCATCGCTGAGGTTAGCACAAACAAGCCCTCAAGCTCTCAAAGGACGAACATTTCGTTTCTGCAGCCACATCTCAACAGCTGAGAGAGACCAGAACCACCAAGTTCGTGACTTCCCAAGACCACGTCCCCAGTTTGGGCTCACAAGGGACCCAGGATGAAGCCATGTGCTTGCGCTACTGCCTGCTGCTTTCCCTAGATTCCGAGCTGACATCAGTACCAGTCCTGCCACCAGCTCCACACCACACCTTGTCCTGCCTGTCCCTGCAGGTGCCCAGGTTTTGGCAGTAGATGAATATTCAGTATTTCCCTGGTCTGTGGCCAGGCCACCTTTTATGCTCTTACCCAGATAAATCATTCTCTATCACCATTTTCTGTAGCCCCGCAGAGATGCTGTTGCCAGCATTAGGCGTGGATGCAGCGTGATCGGCCGTGACCGAGACCTGCACGCAGGCTGGGTTACTGAGTGCCGAGTTGACGTCCCTCAGGATCCGAGGCAGAGGCCCAAGTTTCGTTGCAGTGCCCTGGGCAGAAAAAAAAGAGCAGAATTACTACCAACATCTTGTATTTTTGCTAGAGAACCGTGGGCTTTGCCAGTTGCTGGACAGTCTCTTTGGTAAATCATATTAACAACGTTCATTTTCTCCACCATTTGCCCCCACCGCTGAGGCTATGGGATGTCCCAGAACATGTGGCTTTAGGAACGATTTTGCTGCTGTGGGGCAGAGGAGGCAAGCGTGATTAACAAAGTTCAGATAGAGAAGAAGACAGCTATAGCAAAGCCTGGTCCAGGTCTCTTGACAAAAAAATCCTTTTAATTAAAAAGAAACCTTTTGAATCTGGTGGGACAGACAAAATCCTGGTGTTCGGCAGTTCTGCCTTCTCCTCCCACCGGCCCCTCCATCCTCACCCCCAGGGATAAACACCAGAGGAGGGAAAGAGCTGTCCTCACCGGCCTCAAAGAGGGGTGCAGAGAGTGCGCTGCGCTCTGCAGCATGTGCAAAGGCTGGGGAAGTGCTACGGGGCAGGACCAACAGCGCTGTGCACAGACATAGCGAACGGGTTGCTCCCTGCTGGACACGGGGAGCTGGGTGGTGCGGGGCATCCGCCCAGCGCCGGCCAACTGCGCTCCCCCCCAGCGCCTGCCCCTGCGAGCCCCCGTACCTGCTCCAGCTGAGAAATGACTTCCCAGAGTAGTGAGTGCAAGGTGGAGAGTTCCCGGCCCAGGTCAATGTAGCCTTCAAAGCCAGCTGTGTTCGAGATGGTTTCGGGATTGGAAATCTCCAGTAGAAATCTCTGCATGTTAGTCCATTCATGTTCCAGGAACTGATTCATGAAGGACATGTATTCCTCTTTGCTGCCAAACCTATCGAGACAGCAAGATGAATTTCAGCTCAATCCTGTAAACAGAAGTGCAGTCAACACAACGGGTAGGTACCCAGGCAGGTAAGAATGCCAGAGCCTTCCTCCGGCATCTGAACCTTCCAAAGCCTTTGGGATCATCGGGTTGCTAGCAGGCACCTGGAGCCTCACTGAATCCGAAACCAAAATTAACTCCAGCCTAATCCTGTTTAGTCCCCGTCAGCATGGGATCTCCACAGCAGAAATGAAGGTGCAAGCGAGAGAAACAAAGCTGGGCTTGATAATGGGGTGTATCTTACTGCTGGGCCAGGGCACAGCCTCCAGAAACAGGACCTGTCACTGGAAATAAAGAAATCGTAATACCAAGCACCATCAACTGCCCGAAGCCCAGCAGATGATGGTGGTGGGAATCCTGCGCTCTCCCCACTCTTGCACGGGCACTGAAGCAAAGTCCAGCCACGCCGGTGCTGCTGCCCCGGCACAGCCGTGCCGGGGATCCCCCTGGAGAGCCAACCTGCAGCTGGGCCAGCCCGTTTGTCCCCTCGGGCTTCCTGCAACCCCCTTCTGGCCCTCCAAGCACCCACCCCGACTCCGCTCTAGGTTAGATGTCTTAGAATCATAGAATCATCACAGAATCATAGAATGTTTGGGGTTGGAAGGGACCCCTAGAGGTCATCTAGTCCAACCCCCCTGCAGTGAGCAGGGACACCACTAACTAGATCAGGTTGCTCACAGCCCCGTCCAACCTGGCCTGGAATGTTCCCAGGGATGGGGCCTCCACCACCTCTCTGGGCAACCTGTTCCAGTGTTTCACCACCCTCGTTGTAAAGAATTTCCTTCTTATATCCAGTCTAAATCTACCCTGTTTTAGTTTAAAACCATTACCCCTTGTCCTGACACAGCTGGCCCTACTAAAAAGATTTTCCCCATCTTTCCTATGGGCCCCCTTTAGATACTGAAAGGCCGTAATCAGGTCTCCCCGCAGCCTTCTCTTCTCCAGGCGGAATTTATTTAGAGCACAACAGGGATGGCCTCGTGGTTCAACCGTACCAGCAAGCAGTTGGTGCCATGCCAGCGGCAGCGATTCAGCAAGGTGAGGTTCGGCTGCGTGCCATCTGCAGACCAGCTCTGCTTGATCACTTTGGCTTGACTAATGTCAGCTTAGCTAAAGAGTCTTTCCTGCAAAGTGCTGAAAACCTGAAACCCCTTTCCTTAGGGATTGGTCAGGAATACAGGCAATTTCTGTCATCTCGCGTAACACACTCGAACGTCTTCCATCTCGGGCTGCGTGCATGTAGGCGCGCTCTTGACGGCGAGCGTGTGCACTAAGCTAGTTTCCAAATCTAAGAAGCTTTAGACAGAAACTGTCCATTCACGTTTCAGAAAGCTCATCATTTTGTTATCAGAGCTCAGGATAAGTAGCTCAGAGCTGCAGCCAGTGGAAAGATTTTCCGAAATCTCTCGCTTTGTTTCCATCAAACTGATGGGCTTAGTTAGAAATGGAGAGGTTCCCCATTCGCTTTTCGTACCTTCCCGGATCAGACAACTGCATTTTAATAGCAGGGAAGGTCCCAGAGCTCACAGGAGGGAAGGACCAGCTCCGGAGCTACGCACACCATTGCTGCTGTTTGGGTTCTGGTCCTGCTGGTGCCTGTGACCGGAGGTGGCCGTGCCCCGCCGCCAGCCATGCCCCGCACAGCCACCACGGGACGGAGTGCCCAGCCGTGCCGGGGCGTTCCTGCTGCCATCTCGCCTGTGTGGTCAAAGCAGCCTGTTTTCCTGCTCGTAAAACACGTCCTGTTTTGGAAACTTGAATGCTCTCCCTGACCCAACAGCGAGGGAATGGATCCCAGAGAGACAGGGAGGAAAAAGCCAACAGGAAACAAACAGGCCCTTTCCATCGAGGAAAGGAGCGGCTGGGGGGGACAACGGGTGCCGGAGCCGTGGCTCTGCCTACGCACCCCCTTCCCCCTCTCCAGGCCCGCCCCCTCCTGCGCCGGCACCCCGGCTTACTTGGCAAAGTTGGCGAGGTTCTGGGTGACCTTGGCAATGAGAGTCAAAGTGCGCGCAGTGCGGTCATCCGGGTACTCCTGCAGGAGACTGAAGAGGGACGGGGACATGATGGCCGGACAGAGGAACCGGAGGAACAGGGAGGCACTGATCAGTCGCTCGCTGATGTCTGGGCGGCCTCGGTTGCTGCATTCTTGTCTCCAGGAGGCAAAAACTTCTTTGAGCTCCCTTGGGAAGACGCTGAAATGACAGAAGGACATGCAGGGATAGCAAGTTCAAGGCCAGGGCGTTGAAACTGCCCCACAGCGGTAACTAACCATGGTGCCTATGGGCGGTGGGGTGCGACACCCAGATCTGTACGAGAGTAGAGCCCTCTCACCCTGTTGATCTACAGCAACACCGCTACCTACACCGGTTGCGGGCTCTTGTCCTCCCTTTTTGCAGAGTGTCCCTTAGGAGACTCAGACCGCACAGGAGAAAGCAAAGCCGTTCCATAAAGCTGTAAGAGGAGCAGCTTTCATCAGACCGATGCTCCTGGTCGTGCCAGGTGCCAAAACCCCCGACAGCTGGGACGACGGAGAGATGAAACCAACTGCGCAGAGCAGCTCATGGCAAGGCAGCCGGCTGTGTCACGGGGCGCCGCCAACGGGGGGAAGCTCAGCCACCAAGGTGGAGAGCGTCTCCTGAAGAACCACAGCACCATGGGAGCCCCTCGGCAGAAACACGGCAGCACCGGGGGCACTGGCACAGCTGCTGCTCGGAGGGAGGGCTGTGCTAATTGCAATGCTCCTGTTCCAAGCACCTGGATCAAATCCCACTGTGCCTAGCACAACCGTGGAGCCCCACCGGAGTTACTCCAGCCTTGTAACCGCACAGACCTCAGCCTGGCTTTCCTGGACACCAGAATTTCCCCGGGTCCAGCCGACGCTCGCTGCAGCAGCCCTTATCGCTGGAGAACTTGCTGCCTGTTTCTGCTCAGCCCTCCCCAGCTCTCTGCTCCCACCTTATCCTGTTCCCAGCACGTGTTATTTATTCAGCTGGATACTCCCACCCGTGGGAGCGGGCTGGCCAAGGGTCCCACCGTGCTGCCGTCGGTCCCCTGGGTCCCTGGCACACAGCTCCCCCCCGCCCCGGAGCTGCCCTGGCCAGCAACCACCGCCTTTTGTTTCAAAACCAGCACTGTTTCCCGACAGAGCTGGATGGTACACAAACAGACCGAAGAGGGGTCGGACTCCATCTTAGGCCACAAATCTCCCTAACAAACAGCCATTTTAGAGGATGGTTTCCCAGTTTTGCTGCAGGGACCATCTGGGAGAAGCAAAGCGATGTCAGCTTCTCCCTGGCTTGCCCCTCTCTCTGGGACCGACTGCCCTGCGGCTGAACCTCACATGAGTCGGGAAGAAGAGAAAACCATGGAAGTTGCACAGCCAGAGGCACCGTCCACTGCCCACCAGCAGCAAGAACCAGGTGGGAGGCTCCGAAACGGAGGAGGACTCAGAGCAAAGAAGCCCTGCGGCAGCACCGCCAGCTCTCCGGGCGAATACAAGGGCGCTCCTGCTGCTGCCAGCGCTCCCCGTCCTCTGGCCTCCGCTTCCCAGGGCTACGGACACTCACTTCATCAAGCCCAACTGACCGCTCCTTGCCACGGCTGCAGAGTTCAGGACCTGTGGGATTTGTGGTCCCACCAGCGGCCGGTACCCTGCAGCCCAGCGGCCGTGGCCTCCAGCTCCGCGGCTGCTCCCTGGGCCAGCAGGGCGCAGGCTCAGCGGGCAGAGCCCTCGCCCCTCGTTTCATTAACCTGCCAGCTGCAGACGGCGCTGCCCGGCCGCACGCCCCGGGTCTGGGGCTGCTGCTGTTAACCCCGGGCAGTGGCCCCCGCCGCGCGCTCCCCACCCCACGCACAGGCCCACGTAGCCGCCCCAGGCAGTTTCGCTCGGTCCTTCCGACACGGGCGGCGATGCTCCGTGGAAGCGCTCAGCCAAAGCATTTTCAGCTTCGGCTCCGCGTTGGCTTCGTGCTTTCACCCACGTGAGCTCCCACCCTGTGCTTTACAAATAACATTAGCCAGCGTCTTCGGCTGGATAAATTCTCCTCTGTCTTTGCCTTGATCCACACAATTGGACAAAGCCCTTTTACTTCATGGTATTTGCCCAGAAACAGGAGAATCCTTTAAGCAATTTAAGGCTTGAATGATCAGGACAGGTTGTACAGTTACTGGAAAGTAAACCCTTGAAAACACAGGCAGCGGCTGCACGCAGCCCGTGAGCGCTGCTCACCGTCACAGCCTGGGAAACCATAAAAGTTTAATTGTGTTACAGCGGATGGAATTCAGTTCGCCGGCTTTATGTGACAAACGGGCCCGTAATTCATTACCCAACTTTCCAGTAACGAGCTTCCACATGCTGAATTTCTGCTTACACTGAAACTTTCCAGATGTCCAAATTATGTCATAATTATAACAATTTTCAGTTATTGTAAACCTCTTTCCTCTCTCTTGATTCTCTCCAGCAGATGAGGACGCGTACTCTGGCACTCTATTTAAAGCAAGATCGGTAGCTGTCAGGATACCTCGCCCAATCCTGAACGCTCATCAGCCCAATTAATCCCCAAGAACCGCTGAGCGCAACGGGCGGAGGGGGAACCACTCAGAGCAGCGGCTCAGCTGCTCCCGCCTTCCTCGGAAAGGCAGGGCTGGGGGAACAAACTTCCCATGCATTCCCGACTTCCCTTAGGTCACTTTGCGAGCCTATTTTTAGAGCGACCTTTCAGTGCTGCTTTGGGTACTTTTAGGAAGACGTTAATTCAAACAGTGATAATCCACTGGTGACGAAGAGCAGCAAATCCCTCCTGGGAGAGCAGGTAACCGCCGTTCCTGAGTCCGGGAGTTATTAAGTGGCCTAGGATAAGGTATAGGATACCTGTAAAGAAATCTGCCCTTTTGCTTATTGGTGGTAGACAGAGGAAGCCTGAGTGAGCCTCTTGCTGCTTGTTCTCCCCCTCAGCGATATCAAGAAAAGCAATTCCCTTCCTGGGCTTGCAGGAAGGCACACTCGGTGTCCTGGCAGATTACCTATAATGAGTTTTCAGGCCTCAACACAAGAGCTGGGATAGGAAAGAAAATGAGAAATCTTTATTATCAAATACTTCCTTCCTCCAATATTACCCTTACTTGATGTTTTGCAACTAAACACATTAATAAGAACCAAGCCCGGACTTTTAAGCAGTCTTGCCACTGCCAATCCAGCAGCGAGACAAAAATGATCCTTCTCATAGGACCAGGACCAGAGTCTCTGGGTATGTTAGCAAGAAGCAGTAAGAAAATATTGTTATTTCTCCAAGAGGGTCACAAGCCCCTTTCTTCCCCTTTCAGGTCACCTTTGCAGGCAGCAGCTGCAGCAGCCCCAAGGGCTCCTGGCTCCCAGTCCCCAGGGCTGAGCAGCAGGTCACGCCACGAGCACGGCCGTGCCCGACAGCCACCTCCACAAGATCCAACCGCTTTACTCCAATCAGTTTTGCATATTTGGGCCTGTCCCAATTAGTTGCAGGAAACCTTTACCCTGAGAACAACCAACTAGGAAATGCCTCAAACTGCATACCAGGCCTCGGGCCAAGGAGGCGACAGGCTCCCCTCCACCTCAGCAAGCACCCCGGGGCTGGGAGAGAGAGGGGTTAACCCAGAGGAACGCAGGACACTGAGCCAAACAGCAGGAATAACAGCAGCATCCAGCCCACCGCAACAAGAGGACATCTGCCTGAACAAAAGCTCCCTGTGCTGGTGCAGCTTCCGCGCAGGAGCAGCGCCCCAGACCCCGCTGCTGCAGAGAGGACTTCCAAACCTCACCCCACGCGCTGGGGAGGCAGGCAGGGTCCGTCAGTCCGACCCAGACTGGATCACCGCATGGGTAGGAGACGCAGGACGCGCATTTCTGCCCTTTATTCCTGACTTTCCTAGACAGTTGGCATCAAGTCCCTCTCTGAACCGGTCACACTAGCAAAGGCATTTCGTGTTCCTTCTCTCCGCTGCCCTGTCCCCGTGTCTGCGCACCAGTAACCCTTCAGCGCCCACTGAAAACAAGCCCGATGGAGAATCAGTGCGGCTGTCGCACCCCCAGAGCAGATCCTCCCAACTCTGCCCGGGCGGGAGCTGCCATCTCCCCCCTGGCCATCCTCACCCTTGCCCCTGGACCACCCGGGCTCCCTTGCGCGCTGCGGGACGCGGGCAAGGCCCCGCAGCTCTCCCTCCGAAGCTCTCTGACAAGCTGCCCATCGTCACAGCTAAGGGATGGGTACCGACAGCCTGAAGATGGAGCACGGCCACCCTTGTCCCTGCAGCCGTGCCACCTCTGGGCTAGCTGCGGGCGTGCGGAGGGGAGCCGCACTCGCGGGATACCCACCAGTAGGAGTTGATGATTTTGCAGAAGGCCAGCTCGCAGCACATCTTCAGGTTGCTCTGATGTTCGGGAAGGTCCGAAGATGAGCACTTACTGGGATCCACTTCACAATTTTCATCCGATTCGTACAGTGCCTTGATAAATTCCCCTGTAAAACAGACAAACCGGGGATAGGTTTTGGAGAGATGAGAGACACAGCCTTCAAGCAATTCTGTTGGTAAGCCCTAGTGCCCCAGAAGTTGTTACCCCATGCCCTGTCACGAACAGAAGCCGAGTACGAGAGGAGGCGGCGGTGGCTCCCGGGGCAGGCTGTGCCCCAGTCAGCTCTCAGGATCTCCAAGCGGCCCCAGGAGCAGCGGGCACTGCCTTGGGAGCTCACAAACCAACACAGCAGGCCCTGCAGAAAGGCACCCGGACTCCTGATGAGCGCGTTTCATCCCTCTTCCCCAGCTGGCAGCTCTGCCGCTGCGGCTATGGGCTATTGCATCAGGCCTCCGCTGCCAAAACACCCGCACGCCCGCATCCTCAGCCTGCCCCGACCCCCCGTGACACCAGCTCCAGAGACGCTCCCTCGGGGGAATCCAGTAGGAAGTATGCTGGCAGGTTCTGTAATTATTTGTAGGATGGGCTGCTACTGCAGACTCTGCCCTGGCGCTGACAAGCCAGCGTGATTCACAGGAGAAATAGGTAATTAAAGGAAAGAAACAATTTACTTGGGTTTATTTGGAGCTGAACATCAGACAAAATTGAATTTAAATATTTCTCTGAGTCTCCCTGCACTCCTGTTTGCTGCCTGGCTGCTCCTCACCCTCGCGGAGCCGCCCTTGCTCCGCCAGCTCCTCGTCCTCGTGCCCCCTTCCACCCCGGGGGAGCAGCACAGACCCCGCTGCCCGGGCTGAGGGGGCTCCCCACCGCCCCCACACGTGCCCAGCACACAGCACTGGCCGTTTAGCTACAGACCAGCAGGGCTGGGAGAAAGGTTTGCTTTGGTTTTCTTCTAATTCCAGTTGGTTTGCTCATCTCCTAATTCCTGACCGCCTTGGATTTTTCCCAACCTCCTGGGTTTTGCCCACCCTAGTCTGCATTCCTCCCCTATTGCCAAAACAGATTTTAATTACGTACTGGAGAGCCTCTCCGATGTATTTTCAGCTCTGCCAGGGAGCTCTGGAGCCTCTCTGCTTGCCCGCAGGTGATGCCTGCTGTTTTTATCCGGCCCTATTACTTGCTCGTGCTTCATGGTTTGAAGGAAAGCGCTACGCCGCGTGGTGTGACCCTGTGCCACGCAGATGAATCGTTTCACTGATAAAAGATCTACGCAGAACCAGGGCCACGACCAGCGAGCAAGAACCGCAGGCTCCTCCTGCACTGGATGGAGCTGGCTTGGCAGCATTTCGCTGAGCCCGGAAAGGGGAATATTTCAAAGTCTCTGCCTTCATTAATCTCCTGGCTTTTTAGAAATCTTACGAGGTAATCTACTTACAGACTTGCCTTCAACCAGAAAGCATTACAAGGCAGAAATAAATAATATTCCTTTTCCTATTCTCGTGGGCTATTTCTTGGTTTGACTGAATTTGCTCAACAATCTCCTCCCCCCCCCAATGTTGTCATTACTATTATCTCAATAAAGCATTTCCAGTACTTTGCTCCTTGCTAACATTACACAAATCTGTTAGTAGGAACCCAACATGCTGAAAAATTAACAGCTCAATAGAAACCCTGCTCACCCTACTGCTAAGCTGGGGATCCACTCCGGCTGCCTTCGGCTGAGGTTCAAAGGCAGCCTCTCCCCATCCTTGTGCCGTGCTGGCTGCACGCAGCAACACAGCAATTCCTTCCTGACCTGCCCAGAAGCAGAAGCTCTCATTATTTTCATTTGCATCAAGAGAAATATTTTTGGAGCTGTAAACATAGCCAGCACTTTAAAAAAAAAAAACCAACCCCAACCCAACCAAACCACCAGGAGGGTTCCCCAGGAGATCGGGGAGGCACCGCTCATCACTGTAACTTGGGAGATTTCATCTGCCTCGGTCGGGCTGCGAGGAAGCGGGGAGCGTCTCTGGCGGGGGTGTGCAATCAGGGGGAGGATTCAATCAGCCTCCGTGACACTGCCAGCGCCGAGACAGAAGACTTGGCAGGCAGCATCATGCCTTCAAATATCAATTTGTTACCTCCTCTGAAGGCAGATTAAAGCACCAACTCAGCAGCGACCTTCACCTGGGAGCAGAGAGCTGCCCGCCGCGGCCGTGCCCCGGGCTCGGACCCCGCTGCCAGAGAAACCCTGCAGCAGGTAAATGTGGGTGCCTCCTACGGCCATCAGGGCTCAGCCGATGGTCTCCACCCCACGGAGCACCCTGCAGCTTCGAGGAGGCCCTCTCTGGGCGAGACCTGCCAAGGCTCTGTACGTACCTAAGGCATCTTGCAAGTATTTCTGCCCCACCAGCTTCAGGTATTCTTCGATTGCTTTGGTGGCCAGTGTATTCTCCCTGAAAATGAGATGCTCATTCTCACCACAGCGATCAACTTCAGACATCATCAGGTCAGTCAAGAAATCCTGGAAAGCAAAGCCCATGGTGGGTCACCACGCACTGACACACGCTTTGTCCAGCAGCGCCGGCAGCCTCCCCTTCTCCCGAGAGGTCTCACCTTCGTAAGACACCGGAGGGAGCGGAGGTGCTGCGGGCCATCCTGCGTGTGCACGCTGCCTTACCACCAGCCCGACTTTCATAGAATCACAGAATCATAGAATCCTTTAGGTTGGAGAAGACCTTTAAGATCATCAAGTCCAACCGTCAACCTAACCCTGCCATCCCACCACTAAACCCTGTCCTGTTTCTCCAGCCTCATGGAGACAAGAGAGAGAAAGCGCTGGAGAGTGACAACTTTTGCACCCCAAAAAATGATTCATGCCAGGCCTGCACCACATTCGCCCCTCCATCAGTGCTGGTTTGTGGTCGGGTCTCATACCAGCCTCGCGTTTTGTGGGTGAAATGTTTTCTCCACTGTTAAATTGGCTGCATTGGGTGTTTAACCGCACTGGTTGCGGAACAGGGGCACACTGAGATGTCGTGAGCCGTACCCCACAGTTAACAGCTGAGAATCGATCCTGTACTACGCATCGAGATGCTCAGATGTCCCATTTCCTTAGCATTCGTGGACACGAACAGCACTGCCACAGCCCCCATTTTGGGCACATTTTTGGTCTGACGTGCACGCAACCAAATTCAATGCCATTTTACAACCCTCCGTGCTGCAAAGCACTGGAAGGGATGAGCAGGAGCAGACCGCGTGCTGGCAGCTGCCCCATGCATCAGTCTCGGCTACCGAATTGCAAATTCTAACAAAACCCCAGCACTTCAGACCCAGCTCCACGTCCGCTTCAGCAGCAGCGTTAGCTGACCCGAGAGGGTCCCACAGCTCCCCATGCATTCTGCTGCAAATCCACTACGTGGTGTAGTATTTAGTGTGCTCTGCCTAGCGTTAATGCAGGAGAAACGCCAGGCAGTTTTTAATGCTCATACACATTCAGCTCCTGTTCTCTGCACGGCTAGTGGGAGAAGCAGCTCTGGGCCCCTGCCCAGTGGAAAGGGTCGCCCTCCTCCCACCCAGCACCACGCACCCGGAGGACAAGGGGGAAGAGGCTGCCGGCGCCCTGTGAATCCCATGCATCTCTATTTCCCCATGCCGGAGACAGAGCATCGTTGAGGTACAATTCCCTGCTACAACCAAGGGCACCTTTTTTTTTTTTTTTTTTTTTTTTTTTTTTTAAACTGCCTTCCTCTAAAAGAAAATCATCTGCTCAGTAATAACCTTTCACTACGAAATTCTCCTTCATTTGTCACGGCCGTGCCAGATGTAACCTGTTCCTGGCAGGGGCAGCGGGAGCACCCCAGAGCTGCCACACAGGGACCCAGGTCCTGTCCTCGCCGTCCCCCCTGCAAAGCAGAGCCCCCAGAGCCCCCAAAGCGCTGTGGCCACGACCCAGCCCGCTCCAACCCAGACTCAGCAGAGGGGACACTCGGGTCCCATCCCCTGCCAGCTGCCGCCCGGAGATTTCCAAGAGAGGCGCTCAGCTCCGTTTCAGTTTTCATACGGACGCCTGTGCATCGGAAGTTTAATCAAGGTTCAACAAACAGCTCCCCCTGAACCCAACAGACCCAAATCTTTCATCCCCAGGCCCTTCATTACTGTGGTTCTGTCCCTGACAAAGGACAAGCCAGGCGGCTGGCAGGCGAGGAGGGCTGGCATCCGCAGCGCCCACCGGCCCGAGCCCTCCCACCTTCCCGCAACACCACGGCTGGGACTGACACGATGCCGTGACCTTCCCAGAAAAGCCTCCAAAGAACACCAGAGGAGGAGCTTTGGGGAGGGGGGGGAGGGGGGGGGAAGTCACATCTATTATTCCATTAGCCAGGAGATCTCCTTCCTCAGATCCCGCTATGTCTGCAATGCTCTGGCAGCTGCAGAGGCAAAAATCCCTCCTGGAAGCAAAGCACGCGCCTCCCCCCACTATTTTCTCTCATTTTGCCCCTTTTATCAGCCAAGCTGGAATGAAACTTTAAACCCCTGCTCAAATCCTGTTAACTGCTATCTGGGTAACTCATCACCTTTATCGTCCTGGGTCTCTCCCGGGGTACGTTTCAATTCCAAGCCACAGCTCAGGCTGACACAAGGTGCTGATTCTTAATTAGCAGCCGCTGACCTTGGCTTTGCTTGATTCTCTTTCCTGTCACTTTCCCAACATACTAATTATCTCAGGAACACCGAGTTTTATAGCTGCTCTTGGCCAAATGTTTGCTTTCCCCAACTCTCATCAGCTGAGGACTGGCTGCCGCGGGGTGCGGGGCCAAGCTGCGATGCACAACCCAACGGCGAGCCGGGGCTGCCACGCGGTGGAAACCCAGGGGGCCAAGCTTTAGCCAGCGATAATGTGAATTTTGATGATTTCAGCTGATCTACAGAATTCACCCGAATTTAAAATGAGGCAAAATTCCAGTCTGGGACTCAACACAAAGCCAGAGAAGATCCCTCCGAAGCCTCAGATGCCGTCGTTACCCGCTGCAGAGCGCTTGCAGCCCTTGCCTCTGAAGCTGCTGAAATCCTAAAGAGCTCCATTACAGCGCAGCACCCAAAGCTGGGGTGTAACGATGGCAGAATCCGGCCTGGCTACTGACCAGGGGATGGAGGCGAGAGCCAGGATGCCCAAGAGCATCCCCCAGGCCAGGGCTTCTCACCGTCCCCAGCAGGTCCAGCCTCCCTGGGCTGCAGGAGGCGTCTCGCCGGGCTGGAGGAACCGGCCCTGAGATCCATCAGGGATCAAAACACCCACAGCCAGCGTCCTCGTGTGAGCGGAGCTCTGCTCGCCGCCGGGAAGGAGCCTCGTCCGCGGGTCAGTTCCCATGACATGCTGCAATTCCTGTCCCAGGGCCATCTTCCAGATCTTGCCTTCCCTCCATAGAAAAAAAGCCACATCAGCTCTGGATCACACGTCTGGTATCTCTGCCTTAAGTATGCCAGCAGCCAGCACTCGGAAGACACAAACGGAATGCAAATACTTGTCAAATCCCTCCGGGGGCCTCACTCACCCACATACAAGGCTCTGAATAAAATGCAATAACTAAAGCCAATAAAACTCCCTGTTTCTGAGCAGCAGAGATCAGCGGGGGGTTGTTTTTAGTTAGGGCCCCTGGCAATGGAAGAAAATAAGATGCTTTATTTCATTCCATCGGAGTTGAGAGGGGAAGGAAAAGGTCTACAGCAAAAATGAAGGGCTGTGGCAGCCTTCTTCAGCCCTGCTCCCGTGTTTATTCTAAGGGTATTTGCTTCAGACTGGACACAGCTGAACCTCTGCAACTTCAGTCACTGCACATATGCTGATAAAGAAGAGCAATTCATAAATAAATAAATTAAGAGCTGCCCTGAGCCTGGCTTCGCTCCTGCGTGTCACCCCTGGCCTAAGCCTGGCTTTGCTCCTTCGTGTCATCCCCGGCACCCACCCTGGCAGCACAGGGCAGCCAGCAGCACTGCCCTGAGCCTGGCTTTGCTCCTGCATGTCACCCCTGCCCTGAGCCTGGCTTTGCTCCTTCGTGTCGCCCCTGGCCTGAGCCTGGCTTTGCTCCCTACACCTCACTCTGCCCCTCAAACATCTCCATCCTGATTTACCTGTAGCGTAGCCTAAAAACTTTCCCACTTCCCCTGGCTCTTCATCTGTTGAGCTGCAGATGCCACCTCCCCTGCCCCGCTGGGGTGAATTCATCCTCCTGTCTCAAACCACAACCAAAAAGCATCTTCCTGAGGGTGAGGACACGAGTCCTAACCCCGGCCTCGTCCCTCGCACATGCAGCAATTCAGGACATCTGACAAAGTCATCTCGCAGCAGGACTGCTTCACGCTGCCATGGCACATCCCCCAAACCTTTGCCTGGGGAAGCTGGAAGGAGAATACGGAGACAGGGGTGATGCCCTGGAAATAGGGGTGATGCCCTGGAAATAGGGGTGATGCCCTGGAAATGAGCATGTCGCAGCCCTGCGCCGCTCCGTGCGAGGTCCCCGTGTCAGCCGGCATCGGTCCGGGCCCAGCTGCCCGGGGCGGGGGGGGGACGACCTGCACTGGAAAAGGCTCATTGGAAAGCAAAGTCCACTGAGAGGAAAACCAACACCTGCTTGGGAAAACAATCCTTCACCGCCCATGTCAACAGGGCCAAGGAAGCGCACTAACTGCATTGCCCAAACACAAAAAATGGAAAGAAAAAGCTTCTTTGCAGGGGACGAAGCCGGAGCAGAGAAGACAGCTGATGCAGCCACGCGCCCGATCGGCAGCCGACAGCCCCGAGCACCGCTAGCCCTTGGCCCCGACGCCCCGCCGGGCTGGGGGGGGCCAGCACCCGCAGTGCTCGAGACCACTTGGCAGTGCCAAGAAAGCCCACCCCTCCCTGGCGAGGGGTCGCCTACATCGAGCATCCCAGTCCCGACGGGGTTCACGGCGCCAGTCCCTGTGCCTGGGGGGGGTGTCACTGGGCAATGCCTCCCTCCTCCCGAGCCCAGGAGGCAGAAAGATGGAGCCAGCCGGTGCCTGGCGTGGCGGTGGTGAGAGCAGGAGCGTTTCCTAGGCAAAGGGAGCCTTTCCAGAGAGCTAACAAACGAGCCACACTAATTCTGCAGGACATGTCCTGTCCCCAGCCAGGAAGGATTTTGCACCTCACCACCCCAGGGAAGATCCTCCAGCCCCAGCCCCTCAGGGAGGCGTCCCCAGCTGGAGCACACAGGGTGTCACGGAGCTGACGAGACCCGAGACCCGTGCCCCGCACCGCCGCTTGGGTCACGCACCCCTCCGGGCTGGAGCTGATTGCTCCCAGTATCGGAACTGACTGATGGGCAGACCGACTTTGAAATAATAAGGTTCTCCACATCACAAGCCTGATTAATAGGATTGACTTAACCTTAAGAGGATTGAATTGATAAAGGTAATAAGATTACTGCTTATTTCGCAGCCCAACCCAGAGCCTAGCTGGGCTTTTATGCAAAGGTGAAAACCACCAGGAGCTGGTAGGGCTGTAGGTTACAGGCGGACGAGTGTCAGGGCACACCTACGTAAACGTGGCGCTCGACGGTGCTGAGCTCTGCGAGGAGAGGGGCAGCGACTGGGTCCTGGGCAGAGGGCGCGGAACCAAGGACGCTGACTCCTCACCACCCCACAGTTCCTCTGAGGATCTGTGCTGGACTCTTCTCTGCTGGGAAACACGGGGATGGTCCCTCCCTTGAGCATGGAAGCTCATCCTCGAGGCTCCTGGCATCTTCTCCTTGGGAAAAGGCGGTGAAGTGGCAACGCGAGGGTTAAAACACAGCCATCTGGGGCCATCACCTTGCTTACTTCGATAAGAAAACCTAACTGAGGGATACAGCAGTAACACACTGAGCGACCACCACCTCTCGTGAGGGCCGAGGGGCCAGATCCCACATGGGAGGCTTAGAAACCGCACACACCCCCCCCCCCCCCAGCCAGAACACCCAGCTCTACGGCTGCCACTCACCGGCTTTCTCCGTTCTTCAACAGCCTGACTGTTGTAATTAGGGAGGGGGGGGGAAAAATAGTGGGGGTGCTCATAAAACTGATTAAAAGCCTTATTAGCTCAACTATGGCCGCTACGAAATATTATGAGGGAGATAAACTCTTCGTGGGGGAGATAAACTCTTAGTGGGGGAAATGATACAGCCGCTGCCAGTCTCACCTACAGCTGAACGTACGCAGCATCCTCACGCCCCCGTGCCCGCAGCCCTTCCAGCACCAGTAAGGGAACGATGCTCCCCAAGGGGACCGACCAAGCCCCGGCAGCACCAGCCTCCAAGCCCAGCAGCATCCCGGGCCGTGCCACTCATGTCCTGGTCCCCTCCCGGAGCTGAGCAGTCGCCTGTAGGCAGCCCGGCATGGTATTTGCAGGTTCTGCACTTAAAACCGGCACTGCCAGCAAAGCTCTGACCAAACACCCCGCACGGCCGAGGAAGGGAACGTGGGAAGTTTCCAGCAGGCTCACATGGGGTGGGGGGGAAATCCATCTGCTTAGCTGAAGCAAATCCTTGCAGCATAAACAAACAGGCACACATGTTTATTCTTCACTCCATTCACTCTATGATAAATATTTATTTCAAGTGAGCAGCTGGTTAGTTAGAGCTTTGTCTAATGCTGGGTTTGATCTACTGACCACTTGGACAAAGAGTTTTTTTAATATATTTATGGTCACGAGCTGAGATCCAAAAGCTGTAAGAGCGCCCCGAAACAAATCTAAGCACGGGAAATATTCTGGAAGCATGGAAAGTCACAGTCGGCCCAGCTTTGGGAAGGATGCAGCCTGCCTATCCATAACCACATCACAAGGGCCACATCAAGCCGTGCTAATGGCAGGGGTGAGCACCCAGCAACACCGAGCATGGCAACAGAAATACTTTTAATTATGACTTTGTGTCTTTTTCCTGTGGGTTACAAAAACACATGAAAATAGGCACCTCCCCACACCCTGGCAGGTAGCATTTTATCAGTGCTCTCGCGGGGAAGATGCAGCACATAACAAGTCAAGGGCAGATGCTGAGCGCCCGCCTCTGTGTCCAGCCACAAAACTTTTTGTCCCTCCCACGGCACAGCGATGCCTCTTCCAGGCCCTGCTCGCCATAACCCCAGACCGGGAAGAACCGCTCGCTCTGAGCGCGCTGATTTAGTTCTGGGTGTTCGTCAGACTTCCCAGCAGGCTGGGGCAGCGCCCTCGGCCAGACTGCTTGCACCCTTAACTTTATCCAAATGCTCTTCCCCTTTCCTCTCCACCTATTCGCCTTGGCGGCTGGCCAGGGGGTTCCCGGCGTGCCCCGGTGCACGCCAAGCCCTGGCGCAGCACCGCAGGGATGAAGTTTTTCCCTTTGCCAAACAGAAATCAAAGGATGCATGGACTTTTGACTCCGGAAAGGACCCTCTGCTTTCATTCTCCACCTTTTAATCTATTGTGATAGGGCTACGAAGCCTAGGGAGAAAATTCAGCTGCAGCCCTCGTCCCCCTTCTGCCTGCAGCTTTACGTGCGGCGCCTCTCAGCAGGAGGGACTCAGGCAGTGCCGCCGGGTTTTTGCAGCTTCAGGTCGTGTCACCTGGCTGGTGGGGGACAGCTCATTCCTGCCAAGGAGCTGCAGGGAAGGATCGCCCTTCCGCGGGCTGCGGGGCTGCTCGGGGACGCTGGCGGCCGGGGGCCTGGCTGCGACTGGCACGCACGGCGGCATCGGCGCGGCGCCACATCACGCTCTCCCGCACGGGAACTCCTGCGGCGTGGCTCTGGGTGGGCACACGTACCATGGCCATGCCTCATTAAGGGATTACACCATACTTACAGCAAATCGCTACAGGAAAACAGGGCCTGAAACAGCGCAAGAGCAATTAGCTGCTAACGAGTCTTCACAGATAATCTACTGGACACTTGTTTCTCACTCCAACTGTAATTGCTGCTTTAGCATCAGCCACAGCAGCCAAGATCCACAAAACCCCCTTTATCAGCAAAATAAATTAGTGGCTGCTGATTGCCACGTCTGCACTCTTCAGGGCAGGGGGGGCTCTGAAGAGGGCACTGGAAAGGCTCTTGGCAAGGCACACGGATGGGGAAGGCACCTCCAGCCCGGCCAAGCTTCGGGGGGTCACGGGAGGACAGAGGCTGGAGGAGGGGGCCGCACCCCCACAGCCCCTCACACCAGTGCCAGGGAGGCAGGGTGCTCACCAGTGCTGGACTGGGGCCGAGGTCCTCGCCCAGCAGAGGCTGGGACCCGGCCCCACCTTCTGCAGCCTCAAGCCTCATCCAGCAGCACGCCGCTCCCCGCCACCATCCCCTGCTCCTGGCCCACTGGGATCTGTTCCCGGGCTCTAAGCCCCATTTCAAACCCCACTGTGCCCCACTTCAGGCCACGGCGTTTTGCCATCCTGCTCAGCGGTGCCTCCGAACGAGCCAGCGTTCGGTGCTGGGTGAGTCTGGGCTGCAGGAACCGCGTCCATCAAAACCAGACACAGTTCAGAGCCAGACCTGCCTGCAGGCGCGCGCCTTCCCCAGCAAACACACACAGAGCTACGCTACCGGCAAACAAAAGAAAAACGAAACAAACTGCTTCTGCTGCAGACCGGCTGGGGAAAAAAAGTAAGAGACTGGCGTTTGTTTCTGAAATTCCAGGGAGGTGCTCAGAGCCCTGCCGAGGGCCCAGCCGGGTGATGCTCGGGGAGAGCAGGCAGCACGGCCATCAGACTTTTTTTAAGCACTTGGACTCATCCTGCCCAGTCCTTCTCCCTGGGGTGGGCTGAGGGGGGCTGCCCGGTGGAGGGCATGGACCACAACACCAGCACAGCCTCCCTGTGCAGCCCGGGCACCAGCCTGCCGGTCTCCTGTGTCCCCTCCCTAGGTGGTGGTGCTCAGCCACCGGGGAGCTTTCCCCAGCGGTGGCAGGGTGCACCCACATCACACAAGCAGGGGTGAGTGGGTGTTTTCCTCTCCCATTCATTGTTTTTTTACCTTACTGCTGCTTTTCCCCTTCTGCACTTGTCCTCCTCTACAAAGGATGCACCACCCGGTTCCCATGCTCCAATAACTCCCGCTGCTCTGACAGCTCCCTAAACCCTGTGCTAATGCTGATGGCAGATGACAGGCAGGGAAAGCAGCAGCTCCATTTTAGGGGAAAATTCATCAAGCCTGTTTACTGTTGTGTCCCCCATGTAGAGCCTCTGGGATCTCAAGCACTGATGCAGACACACGGCTAGAAACGCACTTGCTCTCTCCGGAGCCTCCCCAGTACCCGACAAGGAGAGGGAAACGGCAGCAACAACAGCTCCCAGCCGTGCCCGCACATGATCCGTGGTGGCTGGGATCAGGGTGACGGACTGGGAGCCTTTTACACCAGAACCGTGTAAGCCACGGAGAGGGTCTTTCATGGCAACGCCATCCCAAGAGGAGCCCCGGCACTCCTGCCACCAGAGCCGCAGCCAAGGGCAGCACGGCCCCCGGGGCGCGGGGAGGAGCGGTGCCAGCGGAAGGCAGGGCTGTGCCCGGACACCACGCGCAGAGGCCCCGGCACGCGGAGCGAGGAGGGGGACGCCTACAACGCTCTCCTTCTGGAACCACAGAGCATCCGTTATTCCACGTGCCGTGAATCGCAAGCCACTGCTGTCCCCACTGAAGGTAACGCAGCCAAGGGGACCAGGACCGCTGCCATCCTTCCCTGCGCTCCCGGGGTCTGGCACCGCTGCCGGGATGGGGGGAAGGCTTCAACTGAGCTATTTTCTCTGCCTCTGCAATACCAGGCCCACGGCCTCGCAATCCTCTCAAGCCAGCTTTGCCTGCCTTGAACTAGATCAGGAGGCCACGGCACTTCTCTGTTCGACAGATGGTAGCTCAGTCTAATCCACGAACCCCACCACGGTCCCAGGCAGCAGCGGCAGCTGTGGAGGAAGCAGAGCCTTGAGACTGCCCCCCCGTGAGCTCAGGGAGCTTTGGAAATCTTGCTCTTCCCCAGCTCCCCCCTGCAGAGCTCAGAGAGACGTTAACAGAGATGCTGATGCTGTAACTCCTGCCCTCCTGACACTGGCACTGCCCACCACGGCTGCGCCGCGCCGGCGGGGACGAAGGATGCTCTGTGGCAGACGAAGGTCGCACGCCTCCACGCCCTGTGTGCCGGGGACCTCAGCGCGTGCTTGTGCGCTCCAGCAAGGGGGCATCCAGCTCTGCTCACCCTGCCCGTACCCTCGCAGATCACAACCAGGAATAAATCCCACGCTCTGCCTCCTCCTGGCCTGCTTCTTCCTCAGACCCGGCAGGGGATTCCCAATCATGAAGGATGTTCAAAGTGGTCCACAAAAACTGAACTTCCACCACTCGCCAAGTTGGCCGGCGTCAACCCCCCCCCCAACAAGCATCACCCTGGGAGACCCCAGGGCTTCCCACACTGCTACCCCCTCCCCCCCCACCTCCCTTCCAAAAGCATCAGCACAGACCCCGAAGACTAAGAGCTGATTCAGAGATGCGTGTACCCGCCAGCGGACGTTGCTCTGGAATTCTCAAGATGCTCTTCCCTCCGGTTCGGCTCCCGCAGCGCTGGGTGACAGGGAGGGAGCGGAGCAGGGAACCTGCTGGGTTCCCGCAGGAATACCCAGCACACACAGGCTGCTCAGCTTCAGCCGGCATCGCTTGCATTTCACCCCTGCAAACTGCCTCCACGCTTGCCGTCGCATTTGTGCCTGTTTATAAAGTAAGAGCCTGGCCCCAAGCCTCCAGGAGGAGAGAAAAATGACTCTCTTGGTATCTTGTGGTCCCACTGACCGCTCTGCTAATTAAGCAATTTGCTACCGACTTGTTTGTAATGAGAAGTGAAATCAGAGTGCGTTAATGATGGCTAGGCCTGAAGCCCAACTGATGGGGCGATTCCCAAAACCCTACACAGAGCCTGCTCCTGACGGTCTCTGGTGGGAGGGTAGGGATGAGGAAGGGTCTTACCTTGGCCTTGCCTGTACTCTGCAGGATGTGCACCAGCGCAGACGCCATCTCCTCTTTGTTCTTCACGCTCAGCGAGGGCTCCAGCACCGAGCACAGCACCATGTAATTGTTAGTGATGTACTCGGCGAACTCTTTGTACATCTCCATGGGCAGAATGCTCATGCTCTGGTAGCGTGACTTGATGCGGATCATGGGTCCCGGGGATTTGCCCTTACCGGGGTTGGGGCTGACCACTGGGTACCATTTCTCTACAAACTGCCGGCCCGTGACAGAGCTGACAGGGATGTTCACTTGTCCAATGAAATTGGTCTTGTCCTTCTTTTTCTTCTTGTCAGTCTCTTTGTATAAGTGCACCGTAATGTTTTTGAGCGATGGGAGGTTATTAAATTCAAAGTGCTCCCCCCAAAATACATTATCAGTTTTCAATTTACAGGTAGTTCGTGCATAAAGAACGTCATCCAGGCATAATTCACACAAGTACTTTTTCTTAGCTGGCAGGTCCTTGGCTTCAATAATCCATAACTTTAACATATTCTCTACCCTTCTGCTGTTGTCCTGAAAAAAAGATGCAAAGAAAAAAAGGTCAATAAAAAACCCACAAAGCCAAGCACAACAGAAGTGGAGATACAAGTTAATTATTTCGGATGTGCTAAATGAGCAGAGGCTTAATTACATTTTATTTTAAGGAAATACGGGCTCTCAGGAATTTGCATAATAACACTACTTATGTTAATTTTCCAAATATCACCATGCTCTCCATGTCTGTTGGTGCCAATTAATATAAGGAACAAGGAAGATAAAACCCCTCCAAATCATAAATGTACCATTTCCCATTCACCACCAAGAGGGCCTCAGCAGAACCCCGAAGAACCTCAGTGATCATTAATGGCTTTCGCAAAACAGAAGCTATGCTACCGGTATCTCACAACCACCTCCTTTTTCAGCACAGCTGCTTTTCCGCAGCACCGGAGTACATCATCTTTACTGTAACAGAGCAACAGTAAAGGGACCTGAACGCACACCCAGGGATCACCTCATCCGTGGCTGGAACGCGACCGCCACTGGCGGGGAAAGAAGCATTTACAAAACCTCATGCTATTTTCATAGAAACATAGAATGGTTTGGGTTGGAAGGGACCCCTAGAGGTCATCTAGTCCAACCCCCCTGCAGGGAGCAGGGACACCGCTAACCAGATCAGGTTAGGGCAGAAGTTCAGAGCACCCAGCCAAAGCACCGGGAGGAATTACGGGAGACAGAACGAGTTCCACAGGGGAACCGTTACAACTCAGAACTAGAAACTTGGCTTGTGTATCTCTTAAACAGTAACAGAGCAGAGGATGCTGAGGATCTTTAAGAGCTCCCCAGTGATGCTGACCTCATCCTGGAAGAACGTCCAGGGGCATTTGCTGACTTGGACGACAAAGCCCTTGCAGCTGAGCCGCTGCTAGGGATTCTGCAGTAACCTGTTTTGTTTGGAAACCCCTCACTGAAACAGCAACCACAGCCCAGGAGTCGGGGCAGGAACATTTCTGCTGGAAGCCCACAACGGGGTACTGTCAGTTCAGGAAGTACAGACAGGAACTACAGGAGAACGCCGAATTCCTGACGGAAATACGAAGTCGGATACTGAGAGTTTATTGTCTATGAACTCGAACAAAGATGGAACGTTAGCCATCAGTTAATGGCATGTTTTGAGATGAGGGCACAATTCCAAGTGAGTTTCTACTCGGCACTGCATCTCAAAGCCGTAGGGACGTGCCCAGTCCCAACTCACATTCCCGGGACTCTTCTCATGGTTAAGTGTGACCACGCAAACCTCACGCAGCTCTTACAGATCATCACTGCCAGGCTGCTGCGCCGGGAAGGCACCAGAGCCAGTGAACCCTTCGTGCAGAGCATGCTGCTGGGGGCAGGAGCCCACCTCTCCCCTCTGCTGCTCCGCTTCCGATACCAAGGGAAATCTTTTATCTCTACCTGGCATTTGGCACCGCACTGGGAACAAAAAACGCCAACACAGAAGGCTCCCTTAGCAACCCGCCAGGCCTGGACCTAACGTGCAGGCAGAGTTACGCGGCTCTATCGCCAGGAATGAATTCACAAGATCCCATCCTTCGTCTGATCAGCAGAGACTCGTTGATTGAGCCCATCGGTTGTGAAATCCCACAGCCGATCAGTCCTGATCAATCTTGGCTAGCTAACTCCAGCGCAGAGAGGGAGAAGCAGGTTTTGGTTTAGGACAGACTTAGTGTCAGTGGGCCATAAAACCGCGTACTGGGTGTCCCTGTGTGCTAGCGCAGAGGAGGATTTGCTTCTGTAGATCCCAGCAGGGATGACTTTGCCACCTCAGCTGACTGGAGAAGGGAAAGCTACGTTCCACTACCGCCTCAGAGCACTCGCCACGATGGGCACCTGAGCTTCTCCATCGCTAAAGCAGACACAGCGAGTACTGCCAGAGCCAAGAAGGGTGATACGTGAACTCTTCAGGCTATTCAGTCTTGTAACTTTGCTGGCAGCTACTTGACATCTATCCCAGAGCTTTTGGGAGGTGGGAAGTCCTACATAAAGCATCATCAGTAACAGAGGAAGATGGGAGATTCTTCAGGTCTGATCAATTCTTAGCAACAGCTGAAGCAGCATGTGCTGAGAAAAGAGGGGAAGAAATAATTGGCACTTGCCTGTAAATATAATTGCGGAAGAAAGCAATATGGAAAAAGGCTGACCCACAGTTACACTTACTCACTGAAATGACAATACGTCCCCTGCTGCTACTATGTACTGGGCTATAAAATGTAATAACGAGGAACTGAACTATAACAGAGGCAATTCCTCAAAGCCACTACCTTATTTGGGTGCACGGCACGCCGCAGGTTTTCCATCCATTTATCTCGCTCTGCTGCAGAACGACACGAGAAGCACTTACTTCCTGATGAAGTCGTCACCTACAGGGAAAGGAACAGGATTATGTCTTGACCAGCACACTGCAGACTGTGATTTGGGGGGAGAGGGGGAGTTAGGAAAGATGCTAGTGGATTTGGGTTTTTTTTTTTTTTTTTTTTTTTTTTTTTTTTTTTTTTTTTTTTTTTAAGTAAACAGCTTTACCCAAGCATGAAGCAACAGCCCCTAAGGCTAGCGGAAAAAACAGGGCATCTCTGTATGTCACAGAAATAATCATAGAAGCAAATTCCAATTACTTCTCCTCTTCCACACCAGAAAACACTAGATAATGGGCCCCATGCATGCGACGCTTTAAACCACCACGTTCCACAGCTGAGAGAGTGCAAATCCTTAGATGAACTGAAGATAAATTGCAACCACTTGGCATTGCTCCAGACTCAGCCCAAAGCCTGCGACGGTAACAACCCACTCCTAGTTTTCAGCAGAACATCAGGCTGGGAAAGGCTGGGTTCGTACCTTCCCCCTCCGTGTCCTGTTGCTTCTGAAGACCACGCTGTGAAGGACCTGGGGCCACGTATCCACCACCACCGTCCTAGCAGCGGTAAGAGCAGGAGCTCCCAGCCCGGCTGGAGGCACTCCAGTGCTCGCGGCACCGGCTCCCCAGCTGGGGAGAACCAGGCTGGGGCTCCCAGCCTGGGAGACAGCCAGCGAAGAGCTGCTGTGCCCTCCTCCCACCTTTCACGCTTCCAGCATCACTCCAAGGGACCTTTCTGCAGTATTTGTGTGACTTTCTCTGGCCACTGGGATTCCCTAGCCAGGTTGGGCAGAAGCACACTTGCAGCAGTGACGTTTCCAATGGTGCAAATGCCCCTCGTTCCTTATCACATCCCTACGACCACATGGGAACTCAACCCTCTTGAGAGCCCACCAAAGCAGCCACTGCCCGGCAGCCCCAGGATAACGGGCACCAAACATTTCTTCCTACCCACCACACCAAGCTTCCTCGGCATCAAGGACTGAGCTAAGGTCTTAAAGCCCAATAGTTCTCCGTGTCTTCTCATGTACACATGTCCCTCAAGCCACCATCTCCTCGGGGCCCTGCCTGGTACCAGAATGTGGTACCAGATCTCTGCACTGCCCATAACGCCCCCCGCCAGCACCTCTGCCCTTCCTTGCCTTTGCTGCACTTGGTGATGTCCAGTAATATTCTTTATGTACACCTCTGCTTGCAGGCCAAAGAGACCTGGCTAATGCTTCAAATAACTCCCTCTGAGCTTCATTTCCGCCAGTCTCAAGCTGCAGAATTATTTCTGAGTACTTTATCATCCCAGAGTGTTTGTGTTTACACGCTGCTTGCTGGGTTATCTGCTTCTGGGGACACAATCTCCTTTAATTTCATGTATCTCCCAGAAGCCTAACCTGTTCTTACAGCAGAGCTGGCATTGCTGAGATTTGTCATTAGCTAACCTCAACGATGAGTTGAACACAACCCTTCCTTGAACACAGGCATCTTCTAAGCAGGCAAAATTACAAGAGGCCTATCCTGTCTTTACACAGCAAATGCAAGAAATCTTCCACCCCTTGATATCCCAGAAGCTCTCTCCTTCAGGCAGGCACTCTCCCTGTCCTTAAACGCTTTCATTCTCTGTCCTGTAAGACTACATCTTCTTCTGAGCAGAAGTTATCTTCTATCTCCACAAAAAGAAGACCCCAGTAGTACGGTCTTTCCAGTATCCTTTTACACTTCAGTGTATTTCCAGCTTCTTCAAAGCTTCCCATTACAAATCTGGCCTGCTTCACCTCCTGTTTGCTGCTGCAGATGCTCCTGTGAACCTCATCCCTGAGCCTGCACTACGAGACTTCTGCTGGCACGAGAGATGCATCGCTTGCAAGTCCACGTCCACTGCGTGCGATCCCTACCCCTTGCTCTGCCAGAGGGTACGGTGGTTTTGCATCTTGATCCTTTTCTCCGTAAGAGTTCCTGCAACAGCATTCGAGCCGAGTGTCGCCATACGCCTGACCGGTAGCGATACCCGAAGAGACGCAACGCGTGGCTGCATTATGGTTGACGTGGTGCTGCACCGTCTTAACACCGAGTTACAGGTACGAAGATCCCAGAAGTACCACTCAGCAACGGTTTTTAAGAACAGAACTTACAGTGACGTACCACGAAGGATGCCCAGCAAATGAGCATTGCTCCAGGCAGCTCCCTGCTTCCTTGACGGATGTGAATTTCTGAGGCTTCAAAACCGTTCTTCAGACAAGAACCCAACAATCCAGAACTTGAGCCGTTGTCTTACTTGGCCCATCTAATTGAGCTGCAAAAACTTCAAAATCATCCATTTTCAAGGCCAAACCATCAAAGTCCTGTCACTACCGGTATAGCCACGCTGCCCTGCAGGTGTTACGGCCAGCTTTCTGTACCCCACACTGGGATACCCCCCCCTCAAAAACGTTCTGACTACGGGTCACAAATTTCAGTCCACACTGACTGCTTAGAAATCAGTTAATGAAGATGGAATAGCTCAAACACACCTTTCAGCAAACTATCCCCTTAGTCCATATCCTTCAAGGCCATTTCTCACCTAGCTTTTTGTTTTGCTTTTTTGTTTTGATGGGAATTTGGTGTACAAACGCATTAGAAAACAACGTTCTCAGCTCTAGAGAATTTGGTAGGAAACCTGGAAGTTCTTCCATAAAAGAGAATTACAACTTCTTTGATTGTTGTTGAAAGATGCTCTCTTAAAGACAAGTTCTCCTTGGTGACACACATGGGTCCCACAGCTGCCCTGAGGATTTGTATCCCAATGCATGCAGTTTAGCTGTCCTTCCACTGAATCTGTTCATTAAATGTCAGGTTTCTACCAGCTATCTGCTGGGTTGAATATCTAATATATTTTCTTGCCACACTTAAGTCAACATATTGTCATTGAGTTATTGTGGTGAAATTTGTTATTCAATTCCAAAACAATGACCCGTTAACTGATCACTCAACACCTAAAAACCCTGTAACTGTCACATTAAGTGAGAGAAGAGGAAAAACATAAAATCATAGAATGTTTTGGGTTGGAAGGGACCCCTAGAGGTCACCCAGCCCAACCCCCCTGCAGGGAGCAGGGACACCTTGAACCACATCAGGATGTCCAACCTGGCCTTGAATGTTCCCAGGGATGGGGCCTCCACCACCTCGCTGGGCTACCCCTGACAGGGTTTCACCACCCTCAGTGTAAAGAATTTCTTCCTTAGATCCAGTCTAACCCTACCCTGCTTCAGTTTAAAGCCATCCCCCCTTGTCCTGTCCCAGCTGGCCCTACTAAAAAGCTTGTCCCCCCCTTTCCTCTGGGCCCCCTTGAAGCCCTGAGCGGCCGCACTCAGCTCTGCCCGCAGCCTCCTCTTCTCCAGGCTGAACACCCCCAACTCTCCCAGCCTGGTCTCATAGCAGAGGGGCTCCAGCCCTTGGATCATTTTTGTAGCCCTCCTCTGGCCCCGCTCCAACAGTCCTCACGTGTCGGACATGAAGCCCTCTTGATCTGATGGGAGTTGAAGGTCGTATCTACCATGTGTGTCCAAAAATGTAATTTTCCCCAGATCTGCAATAACATCCCAGCTTTGAGCTCCGACCTCATCCTACGGCATTAATGATCTTCATGAGATATTAATTATCTTGGTAAAGAGAGTATTCTGGTCTCATCAAGATTTTGGATATGCTAGAGTACTATTAATGTACAGGATAAACTCAATTAATAAAACCCATTAATTTCTAAAATGTTACTTACATTCATTATCCACAGTCCTCGGATGGGCGATCCCTTAAGTCAGACAAAATCCTGTCATTTTAAGAACGTCTTAGGTACAGCACGGGTTCCTCAAGGTTCACTTGAAGGAATCTCACCGGTGTAACAGAAGATGGTAACTGAGTTTCTGAAGCTGCTTGGCTCGAAGTGCTCAAAAGGTTTTACGAGGACAAGTGAGGGTTCACGCCGGCAAATGCCACCGTCACCGCGTGCAGAAGGGCAAACGGGCGCTGCCTGGGCCAGCCCCGCAGCCCTGGGACGGCTGCTCAGGGCATCCGAAGGGCCATGCGAGCAACGGCGAACGTTTGCACAGCCGGACTAAATTTAGTGGAGCTAAATTTAACTCCACTGAATTCTCCCTTGGTCAGGCCAGGCCAGGATGAGGCGACACGGTTTTGGCTGTAGCAGAGCAAGTAGAGTCCAGCAGTAGCATTTTCCTTCTCCTGCTCCGCACCCTCCAGCCATGCCCTGTGGCAGCCCAGGCACGAGCTGTGCAACTGGACAAGACTTGGGCCTGCCCAGACAGAGCCCTGGCGCCCCCAAAGAGCAGAGCCAGGAAGGGGGGGCCGGGCCAGACTGGCAGGGGTTGGCAGGGACCTCAGGAGCTCACCCAGTGCCACCCCCCTGCCCAAGCAGGCTCACCCAGAGCAGGGGGCACAGGACAGCGGCCAGGAGGGCTTTCAATATCTCCAGAGAAGGAGACTCCACAGCCCCCCTGGGCAGCCTGGGCCAGGGCTCCATCACCCTCAGAGTCAAGAAGTTCTTCCTCACGTTCAACTGGAACCTCTTCTGCTTCAGTTTGTGCCCATGGCCCCCTGTCCTGGCGCTGGGCACCACTGAGAAGAGTCTGGCTCCGTCCTCGTGACCCCCACCCTTGAGATATTTGTAGGTGTTGATGAGATCCCCTCTCAGTCTTCTCTTCTCCAGGCTGAACAAGCCCAGCTCCCTCAGCCTTTCCTCCTAGGGGAGATGCTCCAGTGCCCCCATCATCCTTGTTGTCTCTCCTTTACTGGGCTAAGCTGCCCACTGTGTATTTAGCCCCCGCAGGCTGCGCGGTGGCATTAGACGGTTATGCTGACTGGGAAGTCTTATTGGAGAAAGAAGATGATGCTGAGTAACTTTTTTTCAAAAAAATCAATGAAGAAAACAAGTAAATACCGACTGCCAAGTATTCAGCACGTCAGGAAAAAAGCAAGTTTCGTAGAACTAAATAAGCAGAAAAAGCCAAATGCAGCCTTTGGAAAAGCACTGCATTACTGCTGACTGCCCTTACCCCCCGCAGAGGGGGCGCAGAGCCGAGCAGTCAGCTTCAGCACGTCTTAATGCAGGTCAGTCGAGCTAAAGGAGAGGAACAATTGCACCGTACCTTCAGGCAGCCAGCTCCCTCCGAACGAGCCACTTGGTTTTTTTCCACTGCAGATGGTTTTGGCACCTCTCGCTTTTGTCTCCGTTTGGGTGCGCTGCCAGTTCGCTCTCCGAACCTGCCCTCTTCAGCGCGACTCCATCTGCAGCCACGTCAAATCCTGCCGTCCTCTCCCCCGAGCCACGATGCTGCTGCCGCAGCCCGCTGGAGGAGGAGGACCCGTGGCACGCCATACCTCGCGCTGGGCAGCCGGGGCCACAACCAGCTTCTGGAAAAGCTGCTGCACGCTCTTGTTGGTGAGGGACCCCAAAGAGCACGCTGAGCCAGCTCGGCCACCCGAGTGCCATCGTCCCAAATGAGGACAGACGCCAGTCAGCCGGAGGTGGGAGCACCCCAGGCGCTGTGCGCTGCCCGACCACCCCACCGCAAGGGGCCGGCGGGTAAGGAGGGGGTAAGGCTGGCATTGCCCAACAACGGCAACGCTTCGCTTCTCAATTTGAGACAGCAAACTTGGCCGCTCCTGACGGATCTCCCTATGGAAACGGATCCACAACAGCCTCAAAGGGCAGGGACAAGGCTCGGTTACCAACCCGCAGCACCTTCGCAACCCACTCTGCGTAAAATGTCTTGGTCCCCCTTGTCTCCGTGACGCTGGCAGTAACTTCTCACTTGACATTCCTTAGCCAGGGCTCCTTTTCCAGGACATGAGCTGAGCTTCTCACCCCTCACTGCTCCCGCACACAGCAGTCTCATGGCTCTGGGCCATCAGCTTCAGTTTCCCTTCCAGCTTTGTGCAGACTTCAACCGGAGCTTTCCCAGTTCCAGGCCACAGGAACCACTACAGCTTTTACTGCTCTTCGTAGAGCTTCCACCGAAAGGCGGCAGCCGCTTTGCCGAGCACGTCCCGATAAAGCGATGCTGAAGGACTCAGGGTCAAGGCCACAGATGGGACCCTCGGGACACAGTCGTAACTGAAGGCAACATTCAAGCACGGAGGACGAGAAGATGCTTGGGTGGTTTTGTCACTAGTCTTTCACTATCGCCTGACACGGAGAACCATGCGATGAAGTTGTCTGTGCCAATGCACGCGGGGGTCCGGAGGGGCCGGCAGCAGCCGCCCAGCCCGTCCCAGCCCACACCGCTCCGGGCAGCCCAGGCTCATCCCTCCAGCCCTGCACGGCCCAAAGGCTAAGCCTTTGCTTCACCAGTTGTACCCAAGCGCCTGGCGGATTGTGGGCACTGCCTGCTGCCCACCACGGATCCTGGGAGATCTGCAAACGCGTTTCAGCGCTGACCTCACCCCGAATCCGGGAGAGGCTCCCTGGGGGCACAAGACCAACCATTAACACAGTCTGCCATTTAGCTCTCACCTCAGTCCTTCCCGCTGGAGCTTGTGGATGAGGAACCCTCAGTTACAAATCAATGTTCCTTTTGTTTTCCGGCATTCTCCCTTTCCTCTGCAGGATTTGCAGGACAGCAATTAACACGCTCTTTTTTTCTGTATGACTCTTCTTTATCCAACCCACTTAGAAATAAAATTTTCTTCCTCCTTACAAGTGCGTGACTTGTGCAATTTCCCTCTCCGTCAACTTTCTCCAAGTACTGTTCATATCCCTTCCCCTGCTCTTGTGCGCTGAACAGAATTGGTAAACAACTCTTATATTATGGATGTCACATCTATTTTCCATCTAGATTCATTTTATCTTTCTTGAGTGGAATGTAACAGAGGCCATATAATTTACAAAACTGTTCTCCTCCTGACCTGCTGCACTTGCTCAATTCTACAGAGAATGAACAGCACTGGAAAATTTATACCTCAGCCCACTTCAGAGTTTATGTTTGGGGCTATTTTTTGTAAGACTGTTTTTGTGTTACCTGCTTATATTTTAAGAAATGGATCTTTTAACTCCTGTCTTTCCAAGTGTGCTAATTTCAGGAAAGAAAAAACACCTTCATCTCTCCCGCCGGACTCCTCTTTAACACTGCCACGGCCGTCCGCACCTAGCGCCGCCCATCCAAGGACAGCCTGGGGTCCCACCAGCCCCACAGTACGATCCATGTGCACACGGTCTATCTGCTCTTCTGTGTCCAAGTACAAACAGGTTACCTTCTCTTTACAGAAACCCAAGTATCAACCACCTTATTATGGTAAGAAAACCATTTCCCAGTTCTATACCCAGCCACCGCCATAAGCAATACCACTTTGTCATCCGTAACGCAGGACAAATGATTCCCAAGACATAGTACACTGAATTACCCAACTGCAGGCTGGGTTGTACATGTCCTACCACCTCCTGCTAGTACAGACCTAATCACATGCCATAACAGATGTTAAAAAAACCTTGAAATACTCACACATTTTTCTATCTACCCAAACAAGGGAAGCTTCAGTTTTCTAGACGAAGTCCTCAACACTCCCACTGCCGACAGCAGGCTACCTCTGTGACCACGTACAACCTCTTTGTGAGCACTGAGTAGGGATTAGCACTTTCTGATATCTGTATGAACATAAACTACACATTTATGCGCTGCCAATACACGGCCTGAAGTCATTCGGGGCCCGTGCCGGCAGCGAGCTCTGCTGCAACAAGGGTCGCAAGGCAAAGAGCTCGCTGCTCTGATTTTGCGGGTATGATCCTCCTTGGAAAGACGGAGGTAATTTTCTGCGTACGAAACAGTCTCTGAGCAGCAATTCGGAGCAGAAATGCTTTCTAACAGCGAAAGCCCACGATGCAACCCCACGCCTGGCGCTCCAGTCAGCCCCGCCACGTGGCAGGAACGGCCCCCGGGGCGCACAGAAGGGCTCCTTACCTCGAAGCAATAGTCTTGTCCCAGGATGCTACTGTGGACCGGCTTGATGACCACTTCTTCCTCCATACTGAGATCCAGAGCCTCAACAGCACTACTGGGACTGAGCAAAGACTCGTGGGAGCGCGATTCTTTCAGCCTCGGCATTAGATGGGATCTAAGAGGAAAAATGTAACGGGATCAGTGGATGCTTTTCTCCCCGGAAAAATTATTTAGTCCATCTGTTAACAACAACTGCAGAATATTCCTGGGAATTTTTTGCCATGAGATAACCAAGGTCTCAGAATAGCCGGAACGGCTACATTGTCCCATTTATAATTTAGTGAGCAAGTTCTATTACAGGCTGTACCTTCAGCAAAAATGTTTTTCCCAAACTCTGATGCAGTCAGGATGACACTATTAGAGGTCTGCAGAGCGTGGGTCTCCGCACAGCCGAACGCGCCTTTGCACGGCCATCAGACCCGCTGCCCGAGACCTCCCGGGTGCGCTGGAGCACGAGGGGACCAGGGGGGCCGGCTGGCCCCAGCACGAACCACTGTGCTCCTCAGTGCCGCCGCCGGGTCCGCAGCACCCGGTGCTGAGCTCCGGTGGTGCTGAGCTCCGACTGCCAGCACAGGAGGGGGTTTGCGATGCGCGTGGGAGATCCCATCAGCGTCCTACTTCATTTCACACCGTTTCCCAGCGCCCCGGCCCTCCTGCCAGAAGGAAGCTCCCTGCCAACGGGGAGGAATTAATGGCAGATCCCTCTAACACGCCCGACCCGTGTTCGCCCGCTGCACACACGGAGCGCGCCCGAGGAGCGGCTGGCACCGCCCGGGCAGGGGCCGTCCCCGCGCCCGGGGACCAGAGCCACCCATCTGCACCGCCGAGGCAGCCGGTGTGCGGAGCCGCGCTCCGTTACCAACAACCCGAGGGCTCGTGTGCTCTCTCCAACGGTGACACACATCCCCGGACGGGGGACGGTGTGGAAAATAAGGCCATGATAGCCCTATTGATTGATCTAAATGCTCCGGAGCCCCACTGGCAGCATTTAGCAGCAGGGAGCCCACAGACAAGCAAGGAGCACACCATTTTCGAGACAGCCAATATAATCAATGGTTCTGTAACTCTTAAAGCAAAACCAGAGGGCTCAAGGAGGGGAAAAAAAAGAGAAAAAAAAAAAAAATAAAAAAAGATAGCTAGCTAGCTAGGAACTCCCAGGGAAAACAGAGCAAAACTATACAGTGGCGAGGGGAAAAATAACTTGAGAGCAAAGGGAGCAGTTGCCTCCTCTACAGTCTGCACCGTGTAAAACGTTCCTACGCCAGGCAGCTCACAAAAGCTCTGATCCCAGTAACTCTGACCTTTAAAACCCCTGGCAAGCACTTTAGGGTCTTCCAAAGAGACCGCGTGTCCCCCTGGCTACAAAGAGAGTACGCCGCCTTCTTCAAAGGCACGGAAGGACAGAAATAAGGGGAGTCCGAGATATTCCCAGCACGGTCTTTCATGCACCAAGCAACAACGCTCCCAGTATACTCTCAGATTGCTTTGTCTCTGTGTGTGTCGAGTTCTGCCGTTCTCTAGAATAAAAGCTGACCAAACCACAGAGCAATGTCAAGAGTGCATGCAAAATTCATAGCTTCCAGTGAATCACACGCCAAGCTGAATCTAGAGAACAGCCGAAGGAGACTCTAAGATAAACAGCGGCGGAAGACACACAGGTGCTGTGCTAGATTTGCCATTAAGATTTGTGCCATCGATGAAGCCCCAGGTGATCGAGGATCAGCCCGCAGCTGGGTTCTCCAGCTGAGCGTGGAAATGGAGAGCTCAGAAGGCTGGAGGCCACCCCTCCGCCCCAGCGGCACCACCACCCCGGGGAGACGCTGCCCGAGGGACAGCGCAGCCTCCGGACCCTTTTGTGCATCCACGCGGATCCGACAGCCAGGACCGGCTGCGGTGATCCCCGTTACGGCGTCTGCCGAAAAACCGACGATGCCACCACCATGACGTTTTTCTTCGGGGACAACCGCCAGCCCTCAAACGTTCAAAGCCCTGGGCCAGCGCAGCCCCGTGCTGGATCAGCAGCGGTGGCTTTGAAGCAAAAGGCGCTCCAGCCCATTAGCGATTCTCTCAACTGCCCACTCACCCTATATCTCCGCGGTGAATAAATTGATCTTTAGGAACCGAGCGCAGTCGTTTCCCACTTCTCTGTGGCAATTTTACACTATTTTCACAGAAAAGGGCCCATATCCTTTTCCTCTGAAATGATGCTGTAAATTAACTCTAATACAGGCAGGCAGATCAAGTCACCTCTGGATGCTGAGCGCAGAACTAATATCCAGCAGCTCAAGAGCTGACAACAGACTGCTCACCAAGCCCTCATACGCCCAGAATCAAGGCATTTATGGTAAATCTTGTTTCTGTCTTTTACAGATGAAATTGGAAAAGGTAAGCAACCACGCCGAGACGTGCAGTCTTGTGGGGGCAAATACAAATATCGATAATCTAAACCCACAGCTCAGGAACTCCAGACTGTAACACACATGCACGGGTGTCACCGAGCCCAACTGCTTCATGCGGGTCTAAGAATTGGTGTTAAAATTAAAACAAAACAAGTCTATTTTTCATTTAAAACTACTGCAGCTGCAAGGCTGCGGGTGGGAGTGCAGATGTGCCATGTGCAGAATCACCAGGGGGGAGTTTCTCAGGACACATTATGTTCCCACCAGGTTCAGCGAATACGTATTTATATCCCTCCATACTCTGGCCGTATGCCTCTGGGAATCCTAAAATTAACGGGACTTTTTTTAGGCAGGAGGTCATTTGTCAGGGTCTTGCCTCGGCAGGACCCGCTCCCAGGACGTCCTTTACTCCTGAACGGCTGATGAGATCCAAGCCAGGTCGGGAGCAGACGCATTTTTCACCAGATGCTGCGCTGCACGGAGGGAGCGCTGCAGGTCTCAAACCAGCCCTAAAAGGCCCGGTGCCTGTCTGTGCAGCAGGAGCTAAGCGGGGAGATGTCATTAATTAGAGACCGGCGTTTGAGATCTCAGCGGAAGGGATGCGAGAGCTCCCTGCTGGAAGCAGCCTTGGCAGAGAAGTATGAGCGCTGCCGGTGCAGAGCCCCCCGGGGCCACCGGCCACATCCCCCCCCCCCCAGCACCCCAGAGCCAGCCCTGATGCTACGGCGCGGGGCCTGCCAACACCCCCACTGCAAGAAGGGCCATGCACCACGCGGCCCCTTCATCGGAATACTCTCTTCTAGAGGAGGGAGCATTTCTCACGTCCTTCGGTAAGCAACGTGACGTTTGCGGCAGGAGTCCATTTACTGGAAGATGTTTGCAAGTCCCCGTTGCAGCTCCCACAGACTTTCCTTTGAATTAAGAGTAAGGAAAAGGTCCTGCTAAGGCCGTGGGCTGCTTCCCTGACTCGGAGGGTGAGGGCACTCCTCTTGCCGAAAGGACCACTCTCAGCCTTCCCCCCGTTTGGGCAGGGAGAACATAAACCCCGTGCGTGCGTGCTACAGCGAAGCCCTCGGAGCGGTAACGTCTCCATCTTGTACCACACCAAGCCATAAAAGACCCAGAGGGCTCCACCCAAAGACAATTCACTGGGCAAGGGCTGGCAAGTGCTAAAAAAATCCCCAACAAATCCGCTTGCTGATGAAGTGCAGAAATATTAAGCGCACGATGTGACGGCGGGACTCTGCCTGAACTGGGGCATCAGGCGCTGGCGGGGCTGTGCCGGGCTGCCCCAGCTGCTGGGAGGTCCCTCCAGCTCTGCCCCGAGATCCCCCACCCGCAGCCAGGATCCCCTCCTGGAGGTAGGCACGTTTCCATCAGGAGACCCCAGCACCCTGCTGTCCCCGAAGGAGCGTTAAGGACACATCGCTGCTCCAAGGACACATCGCTGCTCCAAGGACACATCGCTGCTCTGGGGGGCAGCGGCAGTGATTTAGGCAGGAGGTGGATACCCCTCAGCGCTGCCCGCTGCCACCCAGCGTGGGCAGAGAGTGACACCCATGGGGACAGAGATCCCAGAGTCCCCGTACACTCGTGCTCTTCCTTGGCCACCCCGCATCCTAACAGGCAAACCCACCCGGAACACCGCTTGCTTTCGGTGTACATACGCTTCCGAGATGACACAGGTACTTTGTTCAGATTCATCTCTCTACCACGGCTTTTCAAAACGCTGCCTGTGGGGCCATCCCAGCTCTCGCTGTAATAACTCGCTGTGTATTCCAGGTCCCGTCCCGGCTTACGCGAGCTGATCAAATTTAGTTCCTACACCTTTGTTTTAATATGGTGGGAAGAGCCAGCTGCCCAGAGACATCTCACAGCAGGAAACCCTCTTTCCAAACAGCGCATTTCAGTTCCTTTTGCCATGGGCCTTACTTTAATCCCTTTCTACTTGCCTAAAGTTCAGTTGAAATGAAGGGGCGGAGGGGGGAAATCTCATAAAAGACCCCATTAGTTCTAAAGAGAAATAACATTACTGCTACCGGCACTGACCTGCAGAGTCCTACGGAGAGGCAGCCGGTCTCTGGTTATTAAAGAAAGAGGTTTACTGCCCGAGAGCGATGAGAGAGGATTGTTGTTCTAAATAATAAAAGTCATAAAACATTACCCTGTGAAGGGACGCTATCCCCCTCCGCCTGCTTCCTCCGTGCGCAGCCAGAATTAGGGACGTCAAGCGTTACCCGGCTGTGACAGCAGACCTAGCCTAACCAGGACCTTGTGGACTGCAGAGAAGACTTCGTGGACACAGAGAAACAACCCCAATCCGTTCTCTCCTCATCAAACGTCGGGGCTGGGGTTTGAGCGATGGAGGCAGGCACCGGCCGTCTGCAGCAGCGGCACCGCGCACGCGGCAGCTCCGCAGAACGACTGGAGGGACCGACGGGGAGTCCGGGCTCCGTGTTCTTTCAAGAACAAGGCTACTCTGCCGAGGCTACAAGGAAGGAAAAAACGTAGGGCCTGTCTACACAGAATTATTCTGGAATAGGTCTTGTACATTCAACTCATACGCTCTTACTCCAGAATCGCCTTCTGGCGAAGCCAAGCCCTCAGAGGGGCAATCTCACCGGTTTTCATTTCAGAACCTCACCTGCCTGAAAGCACCCAGCTGCCACGTCTGTGGTTTTAGGATGAAGGTATTTTTGAGAGGCAGAAGCGAACCGGCAAGCTGGCTGGGTAGCTGCAGAGGGATGGAGCAGACACAAAACGTAACGCGGAAACACAGGGAAAAAAAATAAAGAGCCTTTCCCAAATCTCTTATTCTTCCACTCGGAGAGCAGGAGCAGACTGGGGAATTCTGAAGGAGGTCCGGGCACTAAGCTGGAGTTGTCCCATTAATACCAGCTGCAGAGTCAGCCTTTGCAGCGGGAACGCCTCCCCACTGTCAGAGGGATCTGACCTCCTAAATCACAGGTTTGACTCTGCGACACGTCTGCCAGCCAGGAAACATTCCCTGCACACAGCTTTTCAAGGGCTGACAGTTCTTTTCTCTGGCCGACCGGGAAGAAGGTCTTTAGGGCAATCCTTACCCTCCCAGCGGCACGCGTCCGCTGCAGGGGGTCCTACATGCACAAACGCAGCAGAACAGACCATGAGAGCCACGTGCAGCGTAGACAGAATTTAAATCTGTCTCCAGCCCGGGGATTAGGTTTTGTTACAACTGAGAACAAAGTGGACAACTCCACCAAATTGATTTGCAACATCAGATGGGAGAAGGATTTTAGCAGTCGCAGATGGGAGTAAATCACACGCCATCCTCTGCCAGCTTCACCGGGGGCAGCAAAATCGGGCGCCACGGAGCTCTGCTGCGTCCCACCTGAGGCTCGGAGCCTCGCTGCTGCTGGTTATAAACTGGGGCTACGCTCTCTGCAGAGCCCAAACTGGTCGGATGGCTGCATTTCTTCCCGCAGCTGGTGCAGACCAGGCTCTCCTGCAGGGCAGCTCTCCCCCCAGCCCTCTCCGTGCCTCAGGAGCATCGCCTGCGTCACCCACCCCCCCCCCCCGCCTGGTGCCGACTTCCCGCTGACCTCCTGACCACTGCTGGGAGTTCTCATCCGTTCCTCCCCAATGTCTCATCCTGCTTCAATTTAACAAATAAATATGAAAGTGATGTTATGGGAATCACCAAGAACAGCAGCACGGGGAGAACTTGCATGTTTTTTCTTCCCACAGGACAGGACGCGTGGACGTGCCCACAGCACATCCTTCTCCGTGTTCTGCTAACCTGAGCTTTCTCCCGCAGTTCCCTGAAGGCCAGCTGCTGATCCCTGCCCGGGCAGTGCCGCGGAGGGCTGGAGCAGAGGTGGGTGCTCCGCAGCCTTTGGGGCTCTCGGGGTGACGGGGTGCTGGGAAGCATCACTCAGCACACGGGTGATGGGAAGCCGGTGTCACACGTTACCCTCACTAGCGCAACACCTCCGCTGAGCAACACAAAGGACATATAATTAAACTTATTAATGCCTGCCCTTGTTTTTAAGACTGTTCTCAGCTTCAGCTGGCAGCAGAATTAATTACACTCGAAAGGACTCTGTCAGCTCAGACCAGATTCCAAATGTTGTTTTTGCCAGAGCAAACCTGAAAGATGATTTTAACCCGACATTCACCTGAGCATGGGTATTTGTTTGTTTAGCAACGTGCCCCTGCAAAGTCTGACAGTGACCACCTGCAGGTCCGGCACAGCACCGCCAGGCAAGGCCGCCAGCTGGATTTGTCACGTGCGAGAGGAGAGAAACTGCAAAAGCAAGCAAAATGCCTCAAGAGCAAGGAACAAAAGGTGATCACAAGTATGACTCGAGTTTTGATAATACAAAATGCCGTAAAGAAGCTAAGGAAGTCACTTCTCCCTCTCTCCCGGGAGCGGAATGGCACCACCATCTTGCTTTTAACAGGAATCGACACTTCCTAGAAAAAAAAATTACCTTTTCCTATCACATCCAGCACACATCAACACCGCGGCACCTGTGCACATCCCAAGCAAACAGCGGGCAGAGACCCTCCGCTCCTTGGAGTTCAAACAGCCCCGAGACCCAGTCATCCCCACAGCACCAGCCTGGAGCAAGCAGGGGTTGTAGAGCCCCGAAAACCACCTGGGGAACCTCCAAGGAGGCCCAAGCAAAAAACCAGGAGGCACGGCTGCTGTGAGTGCCGAGCCGGAGCCCCCCGCTCCCTGCCACCACCGAAAACATGGGGTGCTCCCCAGCTGCCTCCGAGCTCCCAAGTCTCCACAGTGGGAGGAGGGTGGGGATAAAGGATTTGATTTTTATTACCGAAATTTTGCTTAACGTAGAGGCAGAATCTGGACAAGAAAGAAAAAGCAAGGCAGGATCTCTCCTCCCGGCTTAACCAAAGGAAACCGAAGTCGCAAGCCCCATCTTCCACACTACGGCCCTGGCTCCCCAGCCCAGCGACGATGTTTTAATAAATAATGATGAAAACAAATTCTTAACCCACACAATCATGGACGGAGCGCTGCTAAAAATAAACAATCCGTGCCGAGGGCCGAGCGGCGGGCGGGGAGCAGCCACCGCCGGGCGGGGAGCAGCCGCCGCGGCCTCCGCCGCGCCCCGGCCCCGCTCCCGGCCCCGCTCCCGGCCCCCCCGCGGCCCCGCAGCCGCCGTGACAAGCGGCACCGCTTCGCCCCCGGGCGACGTGCGGGTCCGGCCCCGCATCGCGGCCGCCCGCAGCCCTGGGCGAGCGCTGCAGCCCGGGCGCGGAGTTTGCTCCGGAGGCGCAAGAACCGCGGCCGTGGCTGCGCGACGCGGGGCGCCGAGCCCCGCCGAGCCCCGCCGAGCCCCGCCGCGCACGTGTGCGCCCACCCCCGCGCCCCCCGCGCCCGCACTCACCCGCAGGGCCCGGCTCCCGCCGCGCCGCCGCCCGCTCCGACTCGGCCATGCCGCGCTGCCGCCGGCCGCGGGCGGGCCGCCCCCCACCCCTCCCCTGCCCCGGTCCCCGCCGCCCCGGGCCGGCCCCGCCGCCGCCCCGCCCCGCTCAGGGCCGCCGCGCCGCTGCCGGGGCCGCCGGATTGGCTGCGCTGTAGCTGGGCAGAGCGCCCCGGGCCCGCCGCCCCCGCTCCGCGCTCCCCGCCCGCCGGCCGCAGCCCCGGGAGCGGCGGCGGAGGAGCCGCACGAAGCCCGGGCGCGGGGCGGGGCGGCGGGCGCGGCTCCCTGCGGGCCGGCGGGGCCGCCCCCCCTCCCTCCCTCCCTCCCTTCCCTCCTGCCGCCGCCGCCGCCCCTCCGCGCACCCGCCCGTCCCAGTGCCCTCCCCGGAGCCCGCCCCGGACGCCCCCCCCCCCCCCCATGCCCTCCCCGGAGCCCCCCCCGGAGCCTCCCCCCCCCCCCCAGTGCCCTCCCCGGAGCCCCCCCCGGTGCCTCCCCCCCGGGCCCCCCCCCCAGCCCCCGGGCCCCCCCGGGCCCCCCCGGGCCCCCCCGGCCCCAGTCGCTGACCCCCTGCCAACCGCCCGTCCCCCGTCCGTTCGCCGCTTGCATTCTGTACCGATAAACCTCGGGAAAATGCAATTCTCCAGAAGCCTTTATTTTCGCAAAAACTGCGCTAGGGCATTTCTTCCCCGACCGCCCCCCTCCTCCGCGGCACGGGGGCTGTCCCGCAGGTCGGCGGCACCGGGGCGGGGACGGGGGTCGGGGGGGGAAGGCGGGCAGCAGCCCGCTCGGCTGTCCCGGCCCTGGGGTGCACACGCACACGTTCCTTCCCCATTTTCGGCAAGCCGAGGCACTGACCTTTGCAGCAGCGCAATCCACAGTAAGGAGTAGCGTCTGCAGCAGCAGCCAGCGGCACCTGCGTGAGCCATGATCCGCACCCCGGCACCCCGCACGCACGCAGCGAGCCCGCATCGGCACCCAACGCCAGCCCGCACCCGGCCAGGCTCAGGTGAGCGCTGGGCTCAGCGCCCCGCTCCGCGCCGCTGGGGCTCGCCGAAGTGCAGGCTCACAAACCGCGGTGCCCAGAGCAGCAGGTAAGTGCGAGAGGAGGACGGGAGATGAGCGGAGAGCAGAGGGGAAGGCGACACAGCATGGTCCAACTGTCCTGATTGCCACCATCCTCACCCAGCCCACGCCGACACGTTCCCAGAGCCAGACTGCTGCTGTCATCGTGGCGTATTCAAATGCCTCCATTACTCATCATGAACAAAGTAGGACTATCTAGTAAATGAAAAACCAACACATGGCACCGGCCCCTGCCTGTTATTTATGGCTGCTTCCTTTTCCACTTTTCAAAGGCTACCGTCCACGTCTGCGGTAAATCATAAATCCTCCAGAGCTCATGCAAGGCTGCTCCGGATCAGGGGAGAAAGCAGGCACGGGGGCTGCAAATGCTGGGCAGCGACGGAGGGGAAAAGGAGAACAAAGGTAAAGATCCCCGATGGAAAGGAACGCTCGGGGTTTCCCCGCACCAGAGGGGAAGGAAGCAGGTCTCGGACCGGGAGAGTGGCAGGTCCCACCCGAGGCAGCAGGCACAAGTCTCCCCTCCTGCAGTGGCTTGCCAGCCGGGTTCCCAGGCGGACCGTCCCTCCAGGCAGCACCACCGCGCGCGGCGCTGACAAACGAGTCAAAATGCGTAGGTGCTCTGCCCAGCTGCGACACCAGCTCCCCGCACCTCCTCACTTACGTGCCTCTCGTCCTCCTCAGCCAGAGAGGCGAGCATGACTCTCTCTCACCTCCAAGGGATCCAGAAAAGGTGAAGGACCGGCAGCATTAGTGCTGGGCTTGAATAATAAGGAGCACCGACTGTCACCTAAGGCCAGTGGGGTCCTTTTCTTCCTTCCAGGGTAAACCGGTCCCCACCGCGCCCCGGGGACGACGGCATCGGCCCACCAGCCATGCCGGGAGGAGCAGCTTGTGCAGCAGAACGCCCCGGTCAGTGCATTTCCCACCTTGCCTCCCTAGCAGAGCACATGCAGACCCTTCCCCTTGCAGTCTGGAAAGAGTGCTCTGGATTTAGCACATCTCGCCTCGTTTTTGCCTCCCCCCGTTTCCCCCGGCAGCGGTTTGAAGTTTTCTCACCCTTTGCTGGCAGATGCCATGCAGAGAGACAAGCTCGCTGTCCTCGATCTGCTTTTCAGGGCTTCTATAAAGTAGGGCACCAGCATCAACCCAGCGTCAGGTTTTTGATACATTGCTGGAGTAGCCAAAAATAATAACAGGCAGCTTCAGTCAATCTTTTCGTTCTCAAATCTGCAGCTGCAGCAGCGGCACAGGGGTCCTTTGTGCGGCAGAGCAAAAATACGGTGCACGCCAGACTGAGATCCCGGTCAGCAATCCACAGCCATTCCCGCCTCCGAGCCGGGCTCACCAGCAGCTCCCGTGTAAGCGTGCTGGGGTCCTCAACGGGGAGCCCTTGCCTTGTGGGGTCCCCTTTCCCACAGCCATCAGGGCTCTGCTCTCCGTATTTCCTTTAGCACCTTATCTCCCTCGCTGCGGCGAAACGCTAAGGTCAAGTTACAGTTTTACCAGCCCGGTTATCTTTCTGGCAAGGCACGAAAATGCAGAACCTGAACTTTGGAATGAGCCCTCACACTTGCCGTGGGTGGAGAGCGAAGCAGACCAAAGGCAGCAGGAGAAGAGAGAATCCAGGTTCTCCCTGCAGCCCAGCACCGGAATATTTTCTGTTGCACGGTCAGACACATTATTAGGACAAGCTGGAAGGAAGCACGGAGCCCAACAAGCACGTGCTTCCAGCAGGAAGCCAGATACGCTGGGAACTGTGGCAGCTCCAGCTGACCTAAGGACCCGGCGCAGCTCCGCTGCTGCTACCAGATGACAAGGATGAAGACCAGCAAGACCCAGTGCGAGAGCTCTGTTTGCTGGGAACTGCCCAGCTGAATTTCCCCTGCCCCAAACCTGAAATTCCCGACGGTCGGTCTGTGCAGGACTGGCACGCGAGCCAGGCAGCGGGAGATGAAGTGAGGTATGAATTCGGGGAGCCCCCAGGTGCTCTGCGGTACCATCCCACTGCACATTCATTCTTGACACCCTCACCCCCGCGATGACAGATGTGTTGGCCAAAAGCAAGGTGCTGCCCTGCCCCTGCCCCAGCGATCCCGCGGTACTTGGGTTGGTGTCTACAACACGCAAACTCATTGGGGCCACAGGTCTGTAATGCATTCACCCCCCCACGCCCCCTGGACTGAATATCCTTTCTAGCTGGGGGGTTACAGAAGTTAAAACTTTGCAGACCAGGGCCTTGGGGACTGCGCTTTCCCCCTCCCCAGGGAGGGACAGGCACTGAAGAAACCGCACGCTGTTGACTCAATGTTTAAATCACAGAATCATCGAATGTTTTGGGTGGGAAGGGACCCCTAGAGGTCATCCAGTCCAACCCCCCTGCAGGAGCAGGGACACCTTGAACCACATCAGGTTGCTCACAGCCCCGGCCAACCTGGCCTGGAATGTTCCCAGGGATGGGGCCTCCACCCCCTCTCTGGGCAACCTGTTCCAGTGTTTCACCACCCTCGTTGTAAAGAATTTCCTTCTTATATCCAGTCTAAACCTACCCTGGTTTAGTTTAAAACCATCACCCCTTGTCCTGACACAGCTGGCCCTACTAAAAAGATTTTCCCCATCTTTCCTATGGGCCCCCTTTAGGTACTGAAATACCGCTGCAGTGAGCGTTACTACCACCAAAAAGAAGTCTCTACGTCAAAGTCTCAGGTAATCTTATTCCAAGCCAGGGTTTATCCCAGCTTCCTTAAAGCAAGCTTGTACCTCCTTCCTCACCTGCGCAAGGTGGTGTTTCCCTGCAGACCGCTGCTCTCCCCACGGGCGGCTCCGTTCGCAGGGCAATACGCGGGTGTACAACGCGCTCAGAGCTACGGTGATCGCTGCCCGCGCCGGCATCCCCCCCGGGGCGCTGTACCTGACCCCTACCCCTTCTTCACATTTGCACCTCCCGTTACCCATGGGATCCCAGCACCCACCCACACGGACTCCCAGGGTAAGAAATGGCATTTGTGAAAGGAAAGCCACCGTGCTTCGTCAGGGGGCTGGTAAAATGGTCCCTTCTGTGGGTTAGTACAGCAAGTTTTCCATTCCCAGTTTGATTCTATGATTCTATCATTATTATTGGTGTAATCCATAGTCCTCTTTCCTTAGGTCACTTTTTCCCCTTTGGTCCCAGCCAGGCCTGGCTTATTCTGCTTCCTCGGCTGGGCAGGGGAGGGTGGTCAGGCACGGCTTCGCCTCCAGCCCTCCGGGCAGCGACCTTTCCAAACTCCTGCTGTGTTTACCTTTTTGAGCCATTTAACCCAGGTATCTCTCACTTTTTATTGACTGGGAAGCCAGGGCTTTATCACCACGCTGTCTGTCACTGGGAAACAACGAATTCCCCAATAACTGTGAAGAGTTAGAAATGAGAGGGACTGTGATTACCGAGATTTATTCCAAATTTACAGTTCAAATCAAAATGGCTGTCGCTGTCCTAAAAAGCACTTATTTTAGAGAGCTCGAACAATCCCGTATTTCAGCATAATTAACATTAAAAGACAGGTGACTGCACAGCCGGCTGGCTGCTACTGGGTTGCTGCTCAAGCACTGGGGTTCTTCCGAAAAACTCTTCCAACGGATCGACTGCAGCCTGTGGCACCGCCGAGCAAGGCTCAGATTTCACTGCGGGTACCATTAAATCGTGCTCGGGACCCCCAGTGTTCCTCCATCAAACCGGGGGCTCACCCAGCGGCCTCCGAGCGCTGGGGAACCACAGCCCAGCAGCCCGTGACCTTGGCCGCAGGCGCGTGTGTTTATCGTCTCCTTCAGTCCGGTTTCAGCGAAAAGGTGACCTGAGGCTGAAGGGCGTGGAAATGACCCAGGCCTGGCGGACTACGGGAACGACGGCCAGATTAAACCGGGAGATTGGTAAAAGATTTCTTCGCCTGCTTTATTTTTTCCTGCCTATAGGAAAGATGGGGACAAGCTTTTTAGGAGGGCCAGCTGGGACAGGACAAGGGGGGATGGTTTTAAACTGAAGCAGGGTGGGTTTAGGCTGGATCTAAGGAAGAAATTCTTTACACTGAGGGTGGTGAAACCCTGGCAGGGGTTGCCCAGAGAGGGGGTGGAGGCCCCATCCCTGGGAACATTCCAGGCCAGGTTGGCCGGGGCTGTGAGCAACCTGATGTGGTTCAAGGTGTCCCTGCTCCTGCAGGGGGGTTGGGCTGGGGGACCTCTGGGGGTCCCTTCCAACCCGAAACATTCGATGATTCTATGATTCTATGAAAACGTGCTCCATGTTCACAAGAGCCAAGCTGCGGCAGCGCAGCAGAATTGGCATCTGGCACTTGTGAAAAACCAAATAGTATTTATGCTGAAGGAATGTTTAACCTCTGCTGCCTTTTACTCCCCGTTCCGTAGTGCATAGACAAGTGGATCTGGAGCGGCGAATTCCTCTTTCTGCTTGTAATTAGCTTCCCTTTTCCACTCTCCTGAATAAGCATTCGACTTTCCTCTAGGAACGCAATCCCGATCAACGGGAAACCTGTCTTTACTGAGATGCCACTCATCTTTCCGGGAGTTTTTATTTAAAACCCAACAATGTTATTAGCAGCAGATTTTTTATAAACCTTTTTGTGAGGTCCCATTCCTGCAAACATCCAATATCATTTTGGGCTATTAGTCTCGCTTCAGAGGCACTGCTTAACATGCAGCAGTGATTTGAGCCAAGAAGCATTTGCAGGAGTCAAGTTTTGAATTTCAAATCTGAACTACAGAGCGGTACCGATGGCGTGTGACTTGGAGCCCAACAAACACAAATACAGGCTTCAGCATCTAAACTAGGTTTTATTTTGATTTGTCCTCCTGCCTAACAACACCGGCCCATAGAACGGCTTCAGTTTAACAGGTAACAGCTGACTTTGTGGCTGAATGCCGTTCTGAAAACGACGTTCTTAAGAAACAGCACCCCATCAATGAGAAGTTTATAATCTGAGGAAAGTCAGGAAAATGTTCTTTTCCTGCTGCTGAACTCTTCCTTTAAAAAAAAAAAAAAAAAAGGAAGAAAAAAGCATTTGGAAGACTGTTTTGATGATATGTATTTTATCCAGAGATGGCACCGGGATATAAAGCTCATTTCTTCCAGTTGTTATCTGCCTTCTAGCCAGACAGATTTTAGTGTCTTTCAGGGATACAAAGCACACCCTGCTCGTGGGAACCTTCTTTTTTTCGGATGGAATTAGAGATTTGTGCCAATGAAGTCGGTGATTTTTCTGTGGCTTTCAGGGCTGTAACTGTGGGTGATCCCTCACCGGGAGCGCACGCGCTACCCCCGCTCTCCCGTGCCGCTGGCACGTTCCAGGAGACAGAAGCCCTTGGAAGGCACAGAATATTTTTGCACTCTTGTTCATCTCAGCATCCGCTGACAAGGTAGAGGGAAATGGGAAAGCAGTGAGGAATGCTGAAGGCAGACCCAGTGCCTGGGTGGGGGCAGGCTCCCAGCCCGTTGCCGCTGGCCCGGGGCTCATCTGGCAGGCACAGGCGCTGGAGGCGGCTACCAGCCCCCTTCTGGGGGCTTTCCCGGGGGCTTTCCCTTCTGGGGTGCTCCCCACAGTCAGCTACCAACAGAAATCAGTAATACTGACACAGGAACCGCAGTTCCTCCGCAAACAGCCACATCCACGCTAAAAACATCCCCAAATCCCCAAGTAGTGCGACGTGGCTGTCTGCAGAATCCATGCAGCGACGCCTGACGGAACGGAACGTCGGGAAGAGCCGTTGGCACTGGAAAGCTTGCAAATCCTGATGGCAGTCCCCATCTGCCCCCCCCCCCCCAACATACAGGTAGGGAAAGGAAAGATACTTCTGAAGATCACCTCGCTGTTTTTTACTGGTCTCTCCATCTCTCTTTCCTGACTCGTGCCGATAATCCATGTCCAGGGATGATCCGTTTGGATCTCCCTGAGCAGCGTGCGGCACAGCTCCGCGTCGAGCCCAGGCTGGCCCAGTGACCCCGCTGGCAGCCCCAACCCTCTCTGGCCAGGCTGGCTCTTACCTGCTCCATACTCCCTGACTGGGAATTGAACTTTGCAATACTGGGGTGCACCACTTCAGTTCTCCAGCTCATTTTTTTAAAGTGCAAGTATCATTCCTGCCTACTTCATGCAACGCCAGGGGCAGCTCCTTCCAGAGCTGATGTAAAAATTGTTATTAAAACTTACAAACTGTGAAAAACTCTTAAAAAAAGTCCAAATCCTGGCATTGCCCTAAATTAAATTACAGCCGCAGCCTGCGAGGGGTACATGGATGAGCACAGAGCCAAGCTTGCGTGCAGTCCTTATCCACAGCCCACACCTTGCTGCTCCCCTCTCAAAGTTTAAGCTAATGAACACCACGCAGAGCCCGGAGGATTTGAGATACGGAAAAGGTCAGAGTGAAGACTCGGGAGTGAAGCACAGATTGAATGGGGTTCATAAATGACAGCCCCATTTTAAACCTAAAATTAATTTTTTTAATAAATTAGGGCAAGTGAGCTTTCCTCCAGCTCAGACAATGCAGCTCTCCCTGGATATCGACTGCTGGCGGGAGGAGGGCACGCGTGCTCAGGAATCAATGGCAATACCCTAAAAAATTAATCTCTGAAAATGACTTCAATGGAATAGAAATGATTTCATATAAATCTCGGTATAGCAAGAGCTGATAAAGTATCACAGCGATACCTAGAGTAAGTCCCAGCCTGAAAAAAAAAGGGGTTGTCTTTTTTTTTACACAGGGTCGGTGCGGTCACTCTGCCCTTTTGTGCCTCAGTTTCCCAGCTGGGCACACAGGCTGTAAGGTCAGTGAAACTGTGAAAGATGCTGGGGTCTGTTAAGGGTTATGGTGACGCAGGGCTGAGGGTAGGCTGTGGCTTCCCGGAGATGAAAAGACAGGTTATCCTACTTGGAATGAGAGTCATGGTTTGCGATTTCAAAATGTAATCAGGATGGCACTCTCCAGGGAGGGGAGGGCCAGGCTCTTATCAGCGCCACGGTAAGCGTAGTGGACCCTGGATGTGTTTGTGAATGCGAATGTGTTTATACAGCGCGTGCTGCCTTTTGGTACCTGCAGGACAAAGCCGGCCACGGTGGCAACCAGGCTTTGCAAATCTAAATCAGACCTCAGAAGTACCGATCTCTCAACCTGGCTGAATAACGTAGTCATTAAAAGCAGACGACGAGCAGCGTGTCGGCTTTGCCGCTGACCGTTCCCTCCGGGAGCTGTGGAGCTGCAGCCTCCCCTTCGCTCGGAGCCGTGCCGGCGGCGCCGCTGAGTGCCCCAGGGTTATGGGGCTCCAGCCTCCCGGACTCGTGCGGGGAGCCCTCACCTCTGCAGGGGTGCTGGGGAGCGGGACTGGAGCCAGGCTGCCAGCCTGGGGAGAAGGGGCTGCCGAGCCGTCCCTGCAGTCCCGGGCGGGGGACGCACGTCGGCTCCACTGTCCCCTCCAGCCTGGGAAGAGCTGGGATCTCACACCCGAGCTGTCGTTACCAACGCATGAGCATCAGAGAGGTCAACCAACATTTGTTTTCCTAACATTTTGATAACTTACTTCTCTCAGAGAGATGAAATTAGACCCAATCAATCTTTCTGAACAGAAACACTTTTTCCACCTTCTGGACAGGACATGCAGAGATTCCTGAATACGCTTTGTGAGCAGCCCCGTCTGACACATGGAAATCTCCATCCTCATCTACCACACAAGGGAACCAGAGGGGAACCTGACCCAAAGCTCCACACCCCAGAAGGGAATGGAAGCAGGAACAGGGACAGGCCCAGGCCCTGATTCAGCGGCTGTGCAGGAGAAACAATTTCCTTTTGTAACCGAGTTATTTTAAATCAATCTAGTTAGACAGATGCAAAGCACTGACACAGATGCACTGAAACTGGTTTGATCCTTGCCTGAACAGGATTTACTTGCCTCAGTTATTAACCAAATTAAACTCCAGCTCATCTTCATTGCAAAAATGGCTGGGTTTTACACTGAGAGTTGCGCAGAAGGTTTACAGAGACAGAATCCGGGAGGGTTTTCCTTTGCAGGAGGTATCTGGGGTCACCCCGCAGCCCCCCCAGTCTGCTTGGCCTCGGTTAACTCCTTGGAGGCAGAAGTGGGCCCGCCTCATCGGCAGCTCTACTCCATCCCTAATGTGTAAACCTCCATTTCAGCCTGTACTGATCACAGGGAGAGTTAAATCCATTTAGATTTGCGCTCCTCTAAGAGCCTGAGTTGATGTAACTAGACTCAGTTAGAATAAACGTCGCTGCACGGGCACATCTGCTGCAGATCCAGCCTGGGTCCCACTCCTTACAGACAGTCCTGACTCTTTGCCTTTTCCACTCACCGCCATGGGCTTTGCTTTGTGCTTTCCCAACTCCGAAGGGTTAAATTTGCATAGCAGAAAACAAAAATTCTTCTCTTACTTTCTTCTGAGAAAATTCAAAATGTTTTGAGCTGGAAAGTTAGGGTTTAGATTTTGTTCTTGCATTTAATTTCTTAAACCACTGATTTACACAAATGTTTTTTTTCTTCCTCTGCTGGAATACAAAACCCTCAAGAGGGAAGAGCCAGCAACCCCCTCTGCCCCATCCCCTGAACTGCCACTATGCCACTGCCACTAAACCACTTTTCCTTATCCTGACAGATGCTAAGCTTAGGTCAAATCCCCGGGAATACATGGGGGCAGCGTATGTTCTCATTAACAAAATTGCAATCTGCTCCTGAGCTGATGAGGCTGCCCCGGATTTACACCACCACCACAGCTAAAACCAGCCTCCGTTTTGGAGGGGTGCGTGTCCGTGGGCACACGTGGCTGGTGGCTCCGTGCCTTCTCTGATGAGAGATAAGAAGAGGCAAAGAGAAGGGGCAGGGTATGACGGGCCACGGTCCCCACCCCACGCAGGGTAACGCTGGGGAGGTTTAAGCAGCTCGGGGTCTCGAAGGTGCTGGGCTCCCATCAGCTGTTAGCAGGGTGATTTACTCTGCTAACACAAGCTGTAAATCGGTAAATCAGAACCTACTCCACTCGGGGAGGCGGCTGACAGATTTGTAGGCTGAAGTGACTCCGAAGATCAGCCCGCTGCGGCGAGCACGGCCGCGCTGGCCGGGGCGCTGAGCTGCCCATGGCAGAGGCCGCCCTGACACGTGAGCGGCCGGCAGCTCCCCCTGCTCGGCACGGACTGCGCCCGCCGGCCCCCCACCACCAGACAGGGACCCCAGAGAGCCCCTCCAGAGCTGACAGCTCAGGACTGCACCATGCTAGGGCAGGCTTGAGCCAGAACGGCCCGAAGCACGAGGCCGAACTCTGGGTCCAGCTCTGCAAACTCCTTCCCAACACCCGCTGCCCTCGCTTTGCCCTGTTCCAGCCCCTGCCCCCTCCTCTCCTCATTCCCTACACCTCTTTCCCTGCCCAAGACTCCAAAGAAAAACCAGCGGCTAGAAACCCAGCGCTGCCCGAGAAGAAGGTGGGTGCAGCAGCATCCCCAGCGTGGGGACGGGGGGCAGAGAGGCAGCGGGTTCCCGCCGGGGACCGGAGCCCGCCCTTAGCGCCCAGATGCCGTGGCCAGCACCGGAGCAAGGAAGCCAGGGAGAACGGCGGGTGGGCAGCGAGCGGGCAGTGCCGGGCCCCCCGCGCTGCCCGGTGCCGGCAGATGAGCAGACTCACCTCTGGCTGTGCCGCCTCTCCTCCCTGCCAAGCGAGAGGCTGGATGGCCTTATATGCCATGGCGGTGGCTCAAACCCCAAGGCAGCAGCTTAGTTCCCAAATGAGCAACAGCACTGTAAACACCGCGAAGCAAAGTCCAGCCCAGCCCAACCAGTCCCAGCTGCTTTCCGCTCGCCATCACATGCAGGAGCTGTAAACCGCTGCGGTCCCATCCTGCACAAGCGGCATTAAAACCTAAAATGGCTTCATAAAACAACTGGAGCTGTTTAAAAAGTACATGCTGTGTGGCCCTAGACTGCCTCTCCTTTCCAGGACAGGACGGACCCCCCAGCCGTTCTCCAGGTCTCTGTGACAGGGCTGGAGGCAGAGCCGGATTCACCCAGGGGCCACGCGGGCACTGCCAGGCGCTGGTGACCCAGCCTCAGCTCCCAAACCAGCTCAGGTGCAAGGGGAGCTCTTTGCAGCAGGAGCTGTGCCACCTCCCCACCCAGGAGGCCACCCAGCCGCCGTCCCCGGACGGGCGTCCCCTGCCCAGGCTGCTGGCCAAGGCGGCGGGGGCCACGCGGGGCTGCGAGGGGGCATGGCCGTGGGGGGGCCTCACGCAGTGCCGCCTCTCCCGTGCTCCTCAAAAGCAGCAGCGGGCCCGCTCAGTCCGTACGGGCTTCAGATGGTGAGGGGAAAAGCTCCATTTCCTATCAGCAGCCCCCTAGTATTACTTTGCTTTTCCTGCGCTGTGTTTGTAGCTCCCTGACTTCATCCTCCAGACCAGCACAATTGTTGCTGGCTTCCGAAACGCAGACGCGCGGACACACACACACGCACACAGACGCTCGGGAATGGTCTCCTGGAGGTGATCACGTGGAGCGTGATTCACGCCAGGCCCTGCTGGAAGGCTGTGCGCATGCCTGCGGTGTCCTTTCCATTAGGACATCGTCAGCTTGTCACCAGGCATCACCCCAACAGACCCTGGCTGCTGATGAGTAACTGAGCGCATTCGGTGACCGAGTCACCCCATAACCTCCAGTCGTATCTCGTCTGCAGAGCACGAGGACGGCAATTCCAATTGCTGGGTGCGTTTGGCACCGGAGGGGTGGGACAGGGACATGACTGACCCAACGCAGACTTCTGAGAAATTAAAGCTATTGCCAAGTGAGAAGAATGTTCCACGATTTCTTCACGACTTCTTTGGACACTTGAGAAATGAGGATCTGGTTGGCTGATGGCGGGGGGTAAGGCAAGGATGATTCCAGCCAACCTTCCCCTGCTGCAGAGGGATGGGTTAAGTGCTCTGTGCTCTCCAACCTGCACGCTCCTGCAGAAACCACCTGCACCAGCAGCTGCCCTGCGGCATAGAGACGGCTTCGGAGAAGCTGCCAAGCACCTTCTTTCTGCAGCGCCCACAATGCACGCATCCGTGTTTACAGATGATGGGATAATCATAGAGTCATAGAATCATAGAATTGTAGAATGGTTTGGGTTGGAAGGGACCCCTAGAGGTCACCCAGCCCAACCCCCCTGCAGGGAGCAGGGACACCTTGAACCACACCAGGTTGCTCACGGCCCTGTCCAATCTGGCCTGGAATGAATAATAACTTAGATTTTTTTTGTTTAAGGGTTTTTTGTTTTGTTTTGTTTTATAAAGAGATTAGAGCTGGTGGAAAGTGTTACCCCCGTCCCTGGGCAACAGTTTTAGTTTGGGCTGGCGGCAGCACCAGCTGCCCACAACGGCTCACTGGCAGGAGCCTTCAGCCCAGCTTCACCTCTTGGAGGGAGAGCCGAGGTCTGGCCCTGCTCTCGTGTCTGCCCGCCCTGGCTGACCCCAAGGGACGACGGTGCCAGTGCAAACACTGATTTTTTTGGTCACTGGCACAGGGTTTCATCTGAGCCCTCCCAGGTGCACGGGGACGCAGCCCGGTCCCTTGGACAAAGCACGTTGTCCTAAGCAGACACATCCTGCCGATGCTGAATTAATGACACTCGTTAGCAAAGCTGCTTGGAAAGATGAATCATCTTGCTCCCCCCTTCTGTTTTCAGTTTAATAACGACCGATGTAATTGTCTTGACAAAAGGAAAACAAGAGCTGGAAGGAAGCTGGGGGGGGGGGGGGAAACCCCAACGCTTGTTCCGCGCGCCCGCCTGTGCTGCAGCGCCAGCCGGTGCCTGACCCAGCCCGTCCTCCGGCTCAGGCAGCGAGCACCGAGGATGCAGCAAAGGACGGAAAGTTAAAGCTAAGTCTGAACGCTGTTGTTTGGAACAAGGCAATAAAAAGAAAAAACCCGCATGAGGTTGAGGTGCGATTTCGGAGTACAGTCTTGGCCTGCCTTTGACATACGGCTTCCCCTCTACCATCCCTGACACCCTTATGCACCCCAAGCAACAAAAATGCCTTTAAGTATCCCTGACCGTAGAAGTGGGAAAGCAGCTTCTCTGTAAATCCAAGGAGATCCCAAGTGGAGCCAGAAAGCCACTTGAGCTGTGCACCATGAAGACTTCCATGATGTAAATTAATAAGTCTCTCTGAGGCTTGGGAAGTGTGCCACGTACAGCATTTTGGAGTCCGCAGCCCTTTTATCTAAGTTGGTTTTTTCCTTTATCCCTGTCTCACTCCATGACAGTTTTGAGATTTTTGGCATCCTAACCGCAGCCTGGCTTGTCAAGCTAAACATCAACAGAGACTTTATATGTACGTGAGAAATGAGAATAGAGATAAAAATAGTTATTAACTCTGCTTTTAGAATACTAAACAAGCAAAACGGCTGTGTTCCAGCAAAGGAAGGGGGTTGAGCCATTTCTGATCCACATTTGTTTAACGCTGTCCAGTATCGCTGGCTGCAGCGGAGTTACGCTCCGGGCTGGATGGGAGAGCTTTCCTCCTCCTCCTCCTCCTCCTCCTTCTCCTTCTCCTCTTCCTCCTCTGCACCGTCCTCTTACCAGCGATGCTGTCTTTGGGCCCTGACTACATTAGCAGGTAGCAAGGTGCAACAGAATTTTAAGCAAATTTTCAGTAGGAAGAGTTGGTGCTGCGGAGGAGGGGAGGTGGCTGCAGCAGCGCCGGTTCAGCTCCCGCCGAGAGCGCTCCTGGGGTGAGGCTGCTCCGTGGTGCGGAGCCGAGCGCGGGAAGCGGGGACAACGGGGAAAGTCACCGGAGAAGCACGTCCCGATCCACCCTGAGACCCCGATGGGGACCCTCTCAGGGCCCGCAGCCGTCCAAGCGCGGGCGGGAGCGAGGTCCGTCCCTTCGCATTCGCAGCGCTGGAGGCCGCGCGGAGGCACGCGTGCTTCCAACACGATGACGCTGCCTTGCTCGAAATCAGATCCAGACAAACTGTTTCTCGGAGACCATCCCAGCTTGCTGCAAACACTAAAACAAGTTTGGAAACACTGGGAACACTGGACTCCATTAAAAAGAGGCGATCCATGCCAAGGCTGAGAGAACAAGAATGTGACCTAGCGGGACCGTCTTGGCTTGCAAATGGCTCGTGGACAAAGCTCGCTCTTTCTCCCTTGCTTTTCACCATTGCCAAGCAGCGCCTCGCTCCCTTTATTCTGGCAAGTGCCTTAGGTAAAATGTACAAGAATTTCGCTCCATGCCAGTGAATTTTAGAGGAGAAAATGGAAAACTGCAGTGGGTGACAAGGCAGAGTTCAGCAAGGCGCCTGGGCAAAACCCTGCATACACGCACGGCAGAGCGGCCCGAAACGCTGCAGAACTGCTGCTGTGCGGCAGGACACCGGGGCCCGGCCCTGCGCAGTGCCCTAACACTTGGGCCACGCTTTGAAGATATTTTAATTATAAATAGGAATAATGGACACGGCCCAGATACTCACCCACTTCACGGTATTTTCCCCACACTTCAAAATAAACCTACTAAACCCAGAGATGTTCAATGCCCGTCTTAAGAATGCTGATTACTCCAGCTACTTTGGCAATTACTATAAAATACTTTCGGGCGGTTTTTAAAGGCATCAGTAAGATAAAAGGAAGAAAAGAAATATTCTTGTAAAAGGTATGTTAGCCATTCGCCTTATCATCCAGCCACTTTATTTTAATGAGGTTTGTTTTACTTCTCCTGGTATTTGCTTTGTCACACAGCGTACGTCTCTGAGTGTTTCTGTCAAGGATAAATGATTTTGCTTGAGGAGGTGAGGGCTGGGAGCGCTGCGGGCAGGCGCCGGCGGCCACCAGCCAGGCAAGGCGCCCCGGTAAATGCAGTCGCCACTCGTGCCCCGTGCCAGCGTGGGCAAGCAAAGCCTCTGCGCTCATCCCACAGAAGCTTTGAGTCCCATAGATCAGAGGCGTTGGAAGAGAGCCACATGCCGAGCCCACAAGTGGGAACACGGCTACAGGATTTTTATTTATGGGGCTATTAAATATGCAACAATCAGTCCCCAACATCAGAGTAATAAACATCACTGCTCCATCTGATCTGCAATCAGCAAGCGCGCTTCTCACATTCACAGAGAGAGCCTAATGCTAAATTATTTATGCTTTGAATATGAACAAATATAGAGAAATAAGTTAATTCGGTACAAGGCAGCGGAGCTGATTCAGGGCAGATTATTGCACATCCTTCAATCAAAACACACTCTCTCATTGCTCTAAACAATTGTTTCTCCTCCAAAAAGTGGGTTAAAGAATTCTAATTAAGGGATCAGCAGCATCAGTTCTGACAAGTTTTTTTAGATCCGACTACACGTGTAAAACCACCGGCCCTCTAAATCCTTGAGCATTTACTGGGACACAGCACCAGCGCTGTGCAGCGCACGCCAACCGCAACCGTCAAAGCAGGAAAGCGGTGGTTGAGTGACTCCCCAGGACATGAGCAGATTCTGCTGGCTGGGAGGAGCAAACATCTTCCCAGCTACGTTCTACAAAAGTCCTTCTAAACCAAAACAATTCTATCGTGGTCACCAAACAGCAAAGAAAAAAGAAAGGAGGGAAAAAAGAAGTCAAGCCATTCCGCCCCATATTTGCACTTCTTATCGCCAATCGTACCATAATGGATTATTCAAAGCCAGTGTCCATCTGTCTCCGCAGAGCGGTTTATACCACTGCCCTGTTCATTACAGAGTGGAAATAACCCTGCAAATGTCCGTCAGAAGCCACAAAAGCTATCGCAGGGCTACAGAACGCCGCGGCCACACCTCGGCTGCCTTCTCCCCTGCAGGGGCACGAGCTGCAGGACCTGCCCACACCCCAGGGAAAGGCTGTGGCCTCCCCAGCGTCACCACGGCCCCGGGTGAGGACAGGCATTTCAGCAGCACACACGGGCAGGGGAGCCCCGAGCCCTCGCTGGGGTCTGGCCGGAGCTAGGGTGGCGCGGGGGCGATGTTCTCCCGCCACAGCCCTGCTTACATCCATGCTGTCTTCTGGACTGGGCAAGTCACTGCAAGGGCAACCAAAAATTGTAAAGCCAGCGTTTTCATTGTACCTGCACACGTTTCTTTGTTTTATTCAACATTTGCTTGCCTATACGAAGGCTGCAAATACCAGCACGTTAATGATATGATAATCATAATAGCTGTTAACCCAGGAGGACTGTGATGTTTTGGGGATGTTGTGCAAGCCTGAGCTCTGGGCAGCTATGGAACCAGCCCCAGCCCCATCCTCATCCCAGCCCCATCCTCATCCCCAGCCCCATCCTCATCCCCAGCCCCATCCTCATCCCCAGCCCCATCCTCATCCCCAGCCCCATTCTCATCCCCAGCCCCTGCTGTCTGAAGCCTGCTGTCTGAAGCAGAGAAGTTCTTGGAACGCGGGGTCCCGGCTGGCGGTGCAGTGCCCCAGCCCTGCCGCTGACGGATTTTAAACATCCCAGGAAGCTCAGTCATTCAGTGAATGAAGGATACTCCACAGCTGCACAGACACCTTTCTACTTCCCATATAAATGCGGAATCACTATCGCACCTTCCACGCTGCCCCGAGACCCACGGCCAGTATTAGCCAAGTGCTTGCCATGCCCCTCTGACATTTCAAGCCCAGCAGGAATGAAAATCCACAGGGAAAGTGCTGCAATTGCAGGAGGAATGACAGGAATTCTGGGACAGGAATCCCTCTGGGAATTTTTCAGCAACCCTGTCGAGCCCTCTACTACCCCCGTGTGTGTGCATGTGCCGGGGAAGGGGATGAGATGAGAAAGAGGGGATGAGAGCTGTCCTTCAATTTCTCAACAGTTTCTTAACTTAAATCCTTCATTCTGAGCATAAGTACTAAATCAGGCTCAAGGAAGGAAAAACTTAATTAATCAGAGGTAGCTAAGTTCAAAGTGTGCCTGGGGTCAGCTTTATTACTACCCTTCGCTTCGGAGGTACAGGGTTTATGGCTAATCCCTGGCTGCTGCAGAATGACAACTATGTGGTGCCTCGTATTTTCTGGCAGTAACTAAACCTGAAGGTCTTCTTTCTTTCCACTCATCCTTCTAAAGCTTAATACTGTCACTGAAATATAACCAAGGGCCATATATAGCGCAAGGGTTTATAATACCGTACACGGTCTGGTGGCACGGCGTAGGAGCTCCAGGTAGTACCTTGCAGACTCCCATACCTAAGGCTTTTGAACGCGTGGTTTACGCCGATCCCAGCAAAACTGAGAATTACAGGAGATGGGCAAGGGCTGCGTGGTACCCTGCTAGGGTAAGAGGCCAAGCAAGCGCACTATGATCTGCTTATTTAATGTCTCCACATCCACAAAGCTGCTGCTCCATCCAGGGAACTGGATCATCATTGCAAACACTTTATTATCTATATGGACAGAATCATAGAATCACAGAATCACAGAATCATAGAATCATTGAATGGTTTGGGTTGGAAGGGACCCCTAGAGGTCACCCAGCCCAACCCCGCTGCAGGAGCAGGGACACCTTGAACCACATCAGGTTGCTCACAGCCCCATCCAACCTGGCCTGGAATGTTCCCAGGGATGGGGCCTCCACCCCCTCTCTGGGCAACCCCTGCCAGGGTTTCACCACCCTCAGGGTAAAGAATTCCTTCCTTAGATCCAGCCTAAACCCACCCTGCTTCAGTTTAAAGCCATCCCCCCTTGTCCTGTCCCAGCTGGCCCTACTAAAAAGCTTGTCCCCCCCTTTCCTCTGGGCCCCCCTGAAGCCCTGACCGGCCGCACTCAGCTCTGCCCGCAGCCTCCTCTGCTCCAGGCAGAACACTCAGGCTGAATCACTCAGGAATTTCACCAATACCAACAGCCATCAATTACCTGATTAAATACCAGCAACGGTAACGCGACCGAAAGTGGAACCAGGTCTCTTCCCTGGCTTGGCAGATGCCCTGCAGAGCTGACCAGATGCTCCGTACCAGCCCACAGACTCACACGTGTTGGTCCCTTCCACCGGAGCCGAGGCGTGTTCCCCGAGAACAGCACTGGCAATGAGCACACAGACATTTTTCTCGGGTACAGACGAGACAGATGGGTTTTGCATTCCAAGAAGGGTGCTCAGGGGGGTTCTGTGCCCAGCAGCGTTTCCCCCGTGGGGCTCGGCGAAGGAGGGCCCTCCCACCACACATGCAGCGGATGGACTTCTTTCTGCTCCACAAACCCAGCTGCTACGCCGGTGTTTGCCCTTATTCCCAGCCTTATTCCTAGCCAGCTGCCTGAAGGCTGGGGTAGTTTCCTTTTTCAGTCCTGGAGCTGTTTGGCTATGGATCATCCACTCGGGTTTGCCGGTGTTTTGTCTGGGCTGAACACTGGGCATAGCAGCCCGGCTGGGAAAGCGCCCACCTCTGCCCCATGGGATCAACCTCGATCCCGAGAGGGGTGTGGGGAGATGTCACCTGCTGGCTCGTATCCAGTTCGGTGCTGGAGCATTGTGGCACTCAGCTTGTTCATTCTACAAGACAAGACTGAGGGGCATGAGAACTATATGTACTTTAGAGTACATATATGAGCAAGATGAGGTATTCACGCTACAGGGCAGCACTGGCAAAACAAGTGGCTAAAAACTGGCTGTGAGTAGAGTCAGACCTGAAAATCCAAGGGAGCTTTTAACCAGGAGAGAAGGGAAATTTGAGCTTTGCCTTCCAGAAGGAGGGAGAATGGGGGAGAAAACCTCAATAATGTGAAGATGGAGAAAATATGTTAATGACGGATATTCTATGACATGGTTGTCAGTGGCAGAACAGGTCTGGATCTGCTGAAGGAAGAGGTCCCTTCTGGTCATATGGAGAATGGCTGGTCTGGTCTAATGATTTCCTAGGGGAGTCTCTTTGGCATGCATAGAGATGTACAGCCAGTTCTTGGATATCCTTCCTGGAAGTCTGGTGAAGCAGGACAAGTTGAGACAGCAGCATCCAGCACGATGGCTGCTCCCAGCTCCCACAGCAGCCCTTGCACCAGGAGTGCAAAGCGGGACAACCCGGGAGGCTGCGGTCATTTAGTTGGAGGCTCGATTACCTCCTGCCTGTCCCACAGAGTCGGCCAGGAACATACAGAAAGTGCCACGTTCCCGTCAGCCCCACAGCTGCCCTGGCTCGGCACTGAAGGCCGTGATGCAGAACGGCCGAACGGGAGGAGCGGGCTGGTCCCTGGCCGGGAAGGGCAGGGCTCCCCAAGGGCTCCCCGCGGCGCCCTGCGGTGGGACCCCTGCCAGAGCCCCGGCACCACCGCCTGCCGGGGAAGCACTGGTTGGACCTGGGATGGTGAGTTCTACCTCATGCCTAAATAGTAAAGCCAGCGTTTAGTTCCTTCATCTCCACACCAAGTATCTAATTTCAATTTAATTTCACAGTTGTAATGGATTTTTCAAAAATATTCAAGAACATATTTACTTTCCAACATCTTATTTCCTTTCACATTTGAAAAAACTTTCTATCTAATCCCCCAAGTCATCCTACAGTCTGAATAATTTCAGGTTTTTAATCAATAGCTGTCAGACTTGTCAAATTACTTTAGGGACCACAAAGCAATTTTTAAACATTCATAAACCCTCGTCGAACAGTTAAGTGTACTGAATTTTAAAAGAAAGAGGAACTGAATAACACTGATCAAATAGGATTATATTCTGGCAAATTATAAATTAGTTTTTTATGAATCATCTCACAGCTACTTATCTAGTGTCAGGCTGTAGGAAGGAGAAGTGACTGTTCACCTCTAGAGGAAGGAGCCTTTTCTCTTTTGCTTCCAAGTCTCCTAAGCAGGAGCAGGGTGCAACGCTTTTTTTTGTGTTGCCCTTTCTAAAAGCAACGTCGATACCTAGCTGGACACCTCGCTCGCTGCCTTGGGGTTCTCTCCACCGTCCTGCTGCCTGGGCCAGACGTGGCCAAGCTGCTGCTCCAAAGCTGTAGAAATGCATCTTGGCTCCTGGCACCATTCCCACCCGTCTTTGCTTCCCAGTGTGCTTCTGGCACGTGAATCCGTCTGACGTGTCAGTGTAGAAATGAGGGTCACCAAAAGTTCTCCATTTATTGGACATCTGTACCCAAAGCGTAGCCTGAACCCTTTATGGGGATGATTTTCCACCTTGCACTAAGTTAAATGATCAGATGGGAGCCTGTGCTGCTGTCGCCTGTTCTGTGCTTGTTCTAGGAATAAAGCGAGATCAAGAACGTCTGAGGGAGTCCAACATGTTTATCCAGAAATGACTTTATACCCAACAGTCCCACCTCATCAGTGCAGTGTCTCACTTAAACTCGAGGGATGTGGCCTGCAGAGGGGGAGAAAAAGGGAGCTTCATAGCTACACCAAGAATGTTGGAAGTCTTCCAGGAAAAAGTACGGCTCAGATCAAAGACGGGATGAAGGATGATCAGAAGAAAGGAACGTTTCAGCTGGCCACATGCAGACTAACAAGTCTGCCCTCCTCCTTCCAGCTGAACTTACTCTTCCACTGCCTCAGAACCGCCCCGACCATACCTGGGCTTCTCCTCTTCCCGTGTGAGGTTGTCTCCCTGTGTGGCAGGCATCCTTGCATTTTAATTCGAAGGGCTGGGCACCAGCACAGAGCCTCGCAGGCCACAGCGAAGAAGGAGATGAACTTCGGTTGTGGGACTGGATGCACCATGGCACCAGGGAAATTCCTGATCCTTGGCTATGGAAGATAGGACAGGGCAGGACAGCCAAGGGGAAGGCATTGTGTTTTCCAGAGGAATTGCTGCCAACAGGAGGGATCACTGCTCAGGCAGGGGCGCGGGAGCCAGGCAGGGCTGGCGGGACACATCCTGCCTGCTCCAGGCGGGGTGCAGGGGGATGCAGGGGTGCTGGGGACACGCACTCCGCTGCAGCGTCACATCCAGTACAGACACAGCCATGAACCAGGGCACAGGCTTCCAAAGTCCTCCTTGGGAATGATTCACCTTATCCAGTGTTTCAGCACCGTCTGCCTCCTTGCCCCTCCCCGGAGCCGCGGCACGCACAGATTTGTGGATGCAGTCAGCGCTGTCAGTCCTGCAAGTTATGTGTCCTGCCCCGCAGACTGCGACTTAGTGCGGTATTAAACGCATTCCCTGGCTATCTGCATCTGCTGCAGATGTCCTCTGCCAGAGACGTGCAATTTTATCTGCGAAGCTTCTAAATACCAAACAACGGCTGCTTTTAACCTTTACACTGCCTTCTGGTTTCCCAAAGGACTCTGGCTGTTGCCATCTCAATCAGGGCGGTATTGACAGCAACAGGAGAGACCCATCTCACACAGGGCGCCGCTGTGCGCCGGCAGCCCACGCTCGCCATATGCTTGTCCAGGCTCGGATGCCCCAGAGCAGGATATCCAGCACACCCAGGCTCTGATATCCAGCTGACCTAGTTTGGACAATGGTTCGATGTCTGAACCGTCGCTCGGGAAGCTGAACCTGTCCTGGCTTTGGGAAGCCTTGGTCTTGGAGCCCAGGTGGCCAACATCTGCCCCAGCTGCTTTCCCAGTTAACGCCAACAGCTCAGCGCCAGATCGGAAAGGAGAGCGTATGAACGGATAGCTGGTCCGAAGCAGGATTGGAAATGTGGGATCGTCTGACCGATTCACAGAGCTGCTCTTTATTTTGGAGTTCAAACTGAAGATGCAGAAATATTTCTCAGTGGGAACATTTCAGCACGTTCAGAAGTTTTTAAGACTTACTTTGCTTTTCTCAGTGAGGTGCTCAGTAGGTTTGTCAACCCAGACATGACCGGCATCCCAAGTCTGTTATTCTCCTTCAGCTTTCCCAGTATTTAGCTCATTGCTAACGGTTTGCCCAGCGAACTACAAAACCAAACACCTTCAAGCGCACTGTGCTAACACGCAGAAGCTCATGCAAACGTATGTGCCATTACATGTATTGTATGTTCTAGGCCAGAACAAGACCATCTCAAGATCTAAATAACCAGTAACAAACATCAGAGGACACCGAGCAGACCAGTTCAGCATAAATGATGCAGCTAACTTTCCCTTTCGACTTAAGTGATTAACCCCCTGAATTACACTTGATAAGGATTCAAACATTTCATTACTTTGCATCAGTAATAATAATAAAATCAGAGTGCTTTTTGTCATGAGATACCCTGCCCAGGGACTTGTTAAAGAACATTTAATTACAGGGCTATTTCATTAAATGTTAAAATGAAACTGAAGACTAGAGGCTGTGATTTTGAAAAAAAAAAAAACAAGTAACAGTGAAAAAGAGGCACTTACAGGGCATGAAAGGAGGTAGAAAAAACACCCTAAAGGAAGCACTGAAGAGCAATTTCTCCTCATCTTCAGAGAAAAACCTGCCTGGGACCCCCCAGCGCGGTCCCAGCACCTGTGGCATGGTCAGGGCTGCCCCAGCTCAGCCCGGGACCTGCGTGGGGCTGGGAAGGACTGGCCAGCACCCATGGGCACCCCGCAGGGGACGGGCCACAGTGGCCACGGCCCCTCGGCTCCCAGCTCACCCTTGGCACAGCCATCCCAAGGCCACGCTGGTGCCCACACGCTGTTCCGTGCCATGCCATGCCATGCCATGCCGTGCCATGCTATGCCGTGCCGTGCCATGCCATGCTGTGCCGTGCTGTGCCATGCTGCTTGCCTGCCGTCCGTGCACAAGCGTGCCATGCCATGCCAAGCCGTGCCGTGCTGTGCCACACTGTGCTGCGCCGTGCCATGCTATGCCGTGCCGTGCCATGCCATGCTATGCCGTGCTGTGCCATGCCATGCCGTGCCGTGCCGTGCTGTGCCACACTGTGCTGCGCCGTGCCATGCTGTGCCATGCCGTGCCGTGCTCTGCAGGGCTGCGGCTCCCGTTCCTGCCAGCCCCGATCCCGCAGCTCAGCCCTCTCCTCCCTGTAACTACAACCCAAGTGACATTTAAAAGCACGGACTTCAAGGAGCCGCGGGAATCTCAGGAAAGCTGGGCGCAGCTCAGCAGGCCAGGATAAACCAGTGCTACTTTTGTTTGAAACGACCAGAAGTCCCTCACCGTTCTGCATTTTTCTTTCACCTTTCGCCTCTGGAGAGCTTCCCACACAAACAGCTGCCTTTTGGGTACGGATTTGCTCAGCCCGGAGCAGCAACGGGCTGGGACTGCTGTGCATGCTTGGCTGTAATTCAAAGAATTAATTAATAAATAACCTTAGTTACCACGGGGGCACCGCCAAAATGAAAACTACTCAAAAGTCATGAGACGGAGCAGTTTGAGTTCAGGCAGCTGCCGGCGTTGGGTTGTGCTTTCCCTCCAGTAAGAGACGCGGGGACTGGTCGTACCGACGGAACTGAGAAAAGCCGACTGAACAAAATACTGTTGGGCTGACAAGGGGGGAAAAAGCCATGGAGTGGAGTAAGAAAGCCGAAAACAACTACTTTGAATGTGAATTTTAAGTTGACTATAGTGTCCTCAATCCGTTTGTCTTTCCTCCCCTGGGAGGGCAGCAGGGAGGCAGGAGCTGCCCACCCCAGGACTGGTGTCCCAGTTCTCCCCACTGCTCTCTGGGTCTGCCCTCCAGCCCACTGGCGGCAGGCAGAGGAAGGGTGGGGAGAGCCTTGGAGTGTTTGTTTTTCAACAGTTTGTGCTTATCTGTATTTGTGGAAGCATTTCAGAAACTCCGTCAGCGCCCCGGGGAGCTGTTCCGTGGTTGGAATGGACTGGGAGCTGGGAATAACCGGGGAACCAGCCAGAGCGGTTCAGCTCCTACAGGCAGAGGAGTGGGAGCAGAGCAGATCCCACCTCACTTCAGTCCCAAGGTGGGAGGGAGAGAAAAATACCAAACAGAAAAGCTTAGATCTAGATGAGTGCCCTGGGTTTCTCTCCACCCAGGCTGCACCTTTTCCTTCCAGGTCTCCCTCGCACCTGCCCATGCTTTTTTTTTTTTTTTCTCCTAAAATAGTTGGTGCTGCTTCCAAGCTGCGTTTGCATTACTTCCAAAAGGGACAGGTTCTCTAATATGAAAACCAAAATCCACCCTGAATGAATGCTCACATTAATAATGCCCCCCAAATCCCTTACTGCCATGCTGGCACACTGTTATTGCTAAATATACCCAACAGCCATTTAATCTCTACCTGACAGCTCAAGCCGCCTCTCAGGGCCCAGCTGTGGGACTGGGACTAAATGGACTCCCCACCCAGCTGGGCTTCTGCAAACACTGGTGTTAATGGACAGAAACACCCTCTCCTTTCAGAGCCCTAAGTGCTTTTCACAGCTGAGTAACTCCAGTCACCATCAGCCAGGCTTACAGCTGTATCACTAAATAAGACAGAAAACCCAGCCGCTCGCCTCCGAGAAGTTATGTGCTTGTCATCGTCTCTAAAAGGCTGCTCTGAATAGAGATCAACGTATAAAGAGTGCAAATACATAAAAACTGAGACACCCTTTTTAAAGTCCACCGAAATGCTCGATGCTACAGGAAGCTTTCTAAGCGGAAAAGTAGAAAAAATGTCACATAAAGTGCTAAAATAGGTGGACAGTCCTGCTGAGGAGCATCTTCTGGTGCAGCGCTGCCCAGAAACGTGAACGGTGCTGGGATGGGTCTTGGAAGTCCAAGACCACACGAGTTATCCTGTATTACAGTTCATTCCTCTCATTAAAATAATAAATCTGGTTTAGGAACGCAGTTCCATAGAAATACCATGAGATCTGGCCTTAATACACTCAGCTTTATAATTAACACCAACTTTAGTGTCTATGAAGGCTAAGAGGTCTCTGGGGTTCTTGGTTGGGGACTCAAGTCTATTTAAGGCCTAGATTTATGGCGTATTACAGCTGTGTGTTTAGCAGGGTCTCAGGGCTCCAGCGGTTCAAAAGTAATCAAAGGGGATCTTCTGGCAGCGCAGGGGGCACGGATGAGCCCCGTCTCTCCGGCGACCAGTGAGGCTGCCAGGGCAGGGTAGGGACCGTAGCGTCACCTCCAACCAGCTCTTGACTAAGCAGGAGGAAGAAGCCGAGCTGGAAAACACCCTGAGGTTATAAGATGGTATTTAAAAAAAAGTTGTTCCATTGAGAAACTACTGCTGGGATTTGATTTGCTGCCATTCCCATTGGCATTTCTGGGAAATTTCCTCTTTATAAATAAAATATATCTTAAAGTAAAACGTCTTTGCTTCTAGGTTTTCTGGTGCAACCTGGTGAAGAACACTGCAAAAATCTTGTGTAGAAAATGAAGCTCGGTTATCTAAGAGGCCTCAGATCTGTGTTGCGACGGAGATCGGTGCCCCAAGCCACAGGAGCTGTACAAATATGTAAAATGAACAGGGACCCACCGTTCCAGACATAAACCGGGACAGCCACCCCGTCACTCAGCTTTTGCTGTCCGTGAAATGGGAACGCAGGCTACAGCTGCTACCTTGAAGAGTTGTTTGGAGGCCTTATACAAGAGTAATTAGAAACTATTAAGTATGTGTTAGACATTACTTTTCCAAGAGGATTTTCCTGTAAGCTGCTGGGAGGCCTGATTCACTTCAGGGCCTTTGGCAAGATGCTTATCTTCTCTGTCCTTTCATTTATGTTTCCAGCCCCGTATCCCACAACAAGCTCCTAGTCTATCTAATAGGGTATCCTGCCTCCAGCAGTAGCTAATAGCTGATGATTCAAAGGAAGGCAATCTTGTTAACAGAGGGAAAATATAGTTCCTGACCCTTGAAGGCAGGCAGGCAGAGCCCTGAAACTTTTGATTTATTCTTCCTGCTGATGCTGGTTGCTTAGCTACAAATATTCTCAATGCTCATAAAAGGCTCTCTCCCTTACTCCTCCTCACCGCTATGTTTTAAGTCCAGCCACAGTTTATTTTTCTTGAAACCTAGGTGATGAAATTTCATGTTGATGTTACATCTAAGCCATAGAATGCCCTGCTCCCCCTCCAGCGCCTGGGTAATTGCCATTCGCATTAACAGGAGCAGAGGGGGCTCTGTTCCACGCGGAGGAGACGAGCAATCCTCCACCACCAAAGATGGGCAACAGAGCCCGGCTCTGCTCTAAGAGCACTCTTACAAAAGGAGACAGAAAGGGAAAAAAAGAAACAAGCCTGATGAACCAAACTGAACCTGACCTGATGAACCAAACCTGAACCTGACCTGATGAACCAAACCGAACCTGACCTGATGAACCAAACTGAACCTGACCTGATGAACCAAACCGAACCTGACCTGATGAACCAAACGAACCTGACCTGATGAACCAAACGAACCTGATCTGATGAACCAAACTGAACCTGATCTGATGAACCAAACTGAACCTGACCTGATGAACCAAACGAACCTGACTGATGAACCAAACGAACCTGACCTGATGAACCAAACTGAACCTGACCTGATGAATCAAACTGAACCTGACCTGATGAACCAAACTGAACCTGACCTGATGAACCAAACTGAACCTGACCTGATGAACCAAACTGAACCTGACCTGATGAACCAAACTGAACCTGACCTGATGAACCAAACCGAACCTGACCTGATGAACCAAACCGAACCTGACCTGATGAACCAAACTGAACCTGACCTGATGAACCAAACTGAACCTGACCTGATGAACCAAACCGAACCTGACCTGATGAACCAAACCGAACCTGACCTGATGAACCAAACCGAACCTGACCTGATGAATCAAACTGAACCTGACCTGATGAACCAAACTGAACCTGACCTGATGAACCAAACTGAACCTGACCTGATGAACCAAACGAACCTGACCTGATGAACCAAACTGAACCTGACCTGATGAACCAAACTGAACCTGACCTGATGAACCAAACTGAACCTGACTGATGAACCAAACCGAACCTGACCTGATGAACAAACTGAACCTGATCTGATGAACCAAACCGAACCCGACCTGATGAACCAAACCGAACCTGACCTGATGGCCCACTGAGCCAGCGAAACCAGCCCCGCCAGCAGCTCGGACCATGGACCCACCGAGCGTTCCAGGCAATGCCTCGAGATCTGATGGGACCCTGACGCAGTGCTGGGCATCTGCTGGCACCACCGTGCGTGTAGTCGGAGGGTCTTGGGGTACAGCACCCCTGAGCAAATTGGGCTGGATGGCCTCGGCTGGTACCAGTCTGCCATAACAAGGGACAAAACATCCCAAACACACGCCACCCACCCCCTGCAGATCTCCCACTCCCCAGCCTCTTTGCATTCGTCCTGAGCTGCCTGCAGAGCATGGGGCTGCAGCCTTGCAGCTCTGCTGCTCCCTCCTCCGCGGGGTTTCGGGTGGGATTCTGTAAGGTGTGAGCTTTCATTAAACCTGAGGTCTGGCCACCACCTCCATCTCCCAGCCCTGCGCCGCGTTTATGCGAGGGAGAGGAAGAGGCCGTCGACAGGTGACGTGAGTCAAGAGGAAACAGCGCTCTGGTGGCAGTCAGGGATAAATAAAATCACTGCAAAAACAATAACCTCGCAGAGCTCCCTGCAGGAAAACAAAGCGAGCGGGTCTGGGTAGGAACAGCGGGACAATCGCTAGCACCAGCTGTGGGGACAGGGCAGGCAACAGAACCCAATGGTGGGGTTTTTTTTCCTGTTGGCTGAAATTAGAGAACAATGAGCAAACCCTCTCTCGGTAGGAAAGGGAAGCAGCTTAGCGGGAACACGTGGCCCCGGCGCCCGGCTCCGAAGCTGTGCCGTGCTCGGGAGCAGCGCGAGGAGCCCGGGGGTGCGGGCAGGAGCGGCCGGCTCTGCCGTGCGTCCCTCGGGCGAAACCGCCGACCTGCAGCTCTGGCTTCTCCCTGTTTCCTAGGAGGATGTACGCTGCTGAGGGTTCAGGCTTGAAAAATGCTTTGAGATCTCTCACTTCGACACCGCTAACAGAGACATCAGAATTGTATCATGTGTTAATAAGGTTTCGGGGCTTCTGCCGCATTAATGACTCTCTCCTTTGTATTTCCGAAGCCCTGCACACACACACAGCTGTCTTCGTACACAGACAAGTGAATACAGTTTCCTACAGAAGGCCAGGGGATGCTCTCTGGGGCTCAGGGAAAAGGATGGCAGCTGACTCCACAGTGTCATCAATTTTTATTGGCCACGTCCAGCAGCCAAGAGCCATTTTTAACTCATTTTGCTGCGGCACAGCCCCCTTTAAAGCACCTGGGAGTGCTTTGAAACCACAGCTGAGCCACTCTGTCGCTGCTGTTTAAACCTGGAAATGAAGAAACAGAGCTTAAGGCCAAGACCCTTTGGTCCTGGTGAACGTCTTGCTGAAGCCCAAAGAGGGGCTGGTCCCGGTGACCGTCTTGCTGAAGCCCAAAGAGGGGCTGGTCCCGAAGAACCGTCTTGCTGAAGCCCAAAGAGGGGCTGGTCCCGGTGAACGTCTTGCTGAAGCCCAAAGGGGGGCTCCTGGGCAGCCTGTTCCTCATGCCCCCCGCAGACCAGCAGTATCTAGCTCCTCCCAGCCCAAACTGGAAGGCAGATCCTTAGGAAATCCCGGCATTACTGGATGGGAAGCAACAGACAAGTGCTGTCACATTCTGACGACTAAAAGCTGGAGCAACCTCAACAGTAAAAAGCCCCTTTTGGGCTAACAGTGCCTTACGTTTGGTGAGCGGGTAACAGAGGTGAGAGAAGTGCTGGGAGTCAAGGGTCTCTTTATCAAACTTGGTATTTAACTTGACAACCTTGCAACGATGCCGGGAGAGAACCAGAAAGCTCCCAGTCAGCACTGCATCGCAATCAGTGATTAATTTGTTGCACGATGCTTTGCTTGCCATCCATGACAGAGCTCATAAGTTCTCATTTTTATTGATGCCGTCCTGGGTGGGGGGGGGGCATGCTGGAAAAGGCTGGACCCCTGTTAGTACAGTACGATGATCTTAAAGGTCTTTTCCAACCAAAGTGATTCTATGATTCTATGATTCTATTCTATGATTCTACAGTTCAATATCTGCTCTGTACTTTGGCTGGGAGAGCCCTGGTCCCACACTGGGGGCACCTCTGACACCTCCCGCTTCACAGAATCATAGAATCACAGAATGTTTTGGGTGGGAAGGGACCCCCAGAGGTCACCCAGCCCAACCCCCCTGCAGGAGCAGGGACACCTTGAACCACATCAGGTTGCCCACAGCCCCGGCCAGCCTGGCCTCGCTTGGCACGCTCTGTGTCATTTATCGCTGTCACTTCTACTCATGCCTACCAGCACAAGCCCCACTGAGGCCCACAGCCTCATCAGGTGCTGACTGTTTTATCTGTTCCCTTCCTATCACTTTTCCTTAGATGCTGCCCACCTTTCCCAAACCCCAGCAGGAGGTTTGCTAAAACGTGCAGCTGCCCATGCTCCGAGTTGCCGGGAGGGAAAGAGCGATCTAAGACGAACTAGCACTAACGGGGGTGCTGGGCGATGTGAGATGCACTGTTGGGACGATAAACACGGGGAAATGTCCCGCACGGCGATGATCCGTCCTGCGAGTGGAAAGACTGCTTTGAATCTCTGTGCTGGAGCTTCCGTCTCTCTCCCACGGGATGGCACCACCAAACTGTGCAACCCCTTCGAGAACATTCCCCTCCAGCACACCAGTCAGTCCCATTGCAGGATATGACAAACTACTTGGAGGCTTTGTTAAAGCCTTTTTTATCATTTTATCAGTCTAATTCTTGATTGTCTTTGCTGTAAATCTACCGGCTGCAGCCCAGTCTGCATCCTGCTCCTTACTGGGAATCGGAGCGTACGAGACCCTCCCATCGCAGCAGGGCAGAGGCTGCCAGCCCTCGCTGCAATGGTCACAGCAAAATTCAGAGCATCTCCAGTGCCACCAGCAAGGTCCTACCCAGGCCGCTGACCCCAGCAGCCCCATCTGTTAATCCCCCCTGTAACATCCCTTACTGTCAATGGGTGCTGGCATTACCACAGTGGAAGGAATAGCATGAGGAAAAAAGAGATGAAGGCTCTGTTTAAAAAAAAAAAAGAATGAATGGTGAAGGGGTGGAAGAAGGAACCAGTGCTGCGGGCAGGGAGAACCTCTCGGAACAAGTCTTCAGACAAACGAATAAGCCTGTATATCCAACACAGTGACCAACTGGGGTGCCTGGCAGCTTAGGCCTAGCATTTAACACATTTAACACACCTCCAGCAGACACCAATGTCCAATGAGTCTTAAAAATCAGATCTCCGGTACCTAGAATTGGGACTGAACAAATCACTACCTTTACGTTTTGCTACCCCAGGTGACACAACTCCGAGCTCTTTCAACAGCTCTTCTCAACACAAATGACAATTGTATCTTGTGTTATTAAACCTGTCACCAAATTGCAGGTCTCTGAAATGGTGAAAGTCAAAGAGAAGCAAAGGAAGGGGTTGTTTCTGTACCATACCCAGTGGAGCTGAGGGAGCCTTTTAAAAAAGAAAAGGTGTTATTCCTGTCGCCTTCAGCAGAAGGAAACTCCCCAAATTACCGCGTGCTTTCTCATCCCGCTCGCTACCTTCCCAGCTTCCCAAGAACGGCCCCCGGGGCCACAAAAGCCTGGCAGTTGCCGTGATGGAACACCCGGCATGCACAGCTCGGAGCGGGGGCGAGGGGAGCTCCATGCACCGGGGTTCACCGGAGACAACGGCGACGTCTCCTGCTGAACCGAGGCTCCCCCCTGCCTACAGCGCTGCTCTTCCACCCGCTCCCTTCACGTCTCCCCGTTCCAATATTGTCACTAACGAGGCCACAGGAGGCGGCTTTGCCTCACAAGAGCCTGTGTTATTTTTACAAACCCCACGGCAGCCCTCGTCTCCCGCGCGCTGCAGTCGCGCCCAGGGACACCGACCGCTAATTGCTGCGTAGTGGGAAGAAGGACGGGGCCAGGAGCCCAGCCACGGCGCTGCGGCGGCGTGCGGTGCACACCCGCGGGCAGGCCCTGTGTCCTGCCAGCCGGGTCTCTCCAAAGATCATCCAGACCCAACCCTGCTCCATCTGTGCTGCTCCAAGGAAAATGACTGAAATGATGGCTGGGAATCAGAAGGAAGCAAGGAGAGTCCTATCAGTTTATCTCCGAACATTAACATGCCCATTAATTACCATTTGCTGCATCAAGCTCTGATTTAATGAGAACAAATACAGATGCAGCCCTGACCTTTTCCCCCTCGCTGCACACCCCTTCCCACAAGCCGCGGTCCCCGACCCTGCCGGGGCGGATGCTCAGTGTCGCTCCTCAGCTGGCCCCAGCTCGCAAGTCGGAATGCAGCTTGTCTCAATACAAGAATTCACTGCCTTAGTTATATCTAGGCGTTCCTAGCTGTACATATGATTATAAGTATGATTTGTTTTCAAACTGTGATTATTATTATTTGCTGCATTTATTGAATAGTGAACGGCTAAGAGGGATTCTGCCGCTGTTTCAGATGTTGCAAGCAATGCCGGTCACCCTGCTACTTTGGGGGAAAAAGATTTGGGAGGGAGGAAGCGTGTCTGAAGCTTAATGAGGACGCAAATGCTTGCCAGACTTTAATTTGAAATACTTTCTTTCTTTCCTTTTCAACAATATCCTTTTCCGCTGGGCTCTGAAAAGAGCGGAGCTGGACAATTGTATGGGAAGCTGGGAGAGATTAACAATAGAGGAGGAGTGGAGAGGGGAGTGAAACCAGCCCAACTCCTTTGACTCAAAATGAAAGGTGAAAAGAAACAAATTGCATAAAGGATGAGTAACAAAGACAGCTTTAAAAATCGTTTCAGGGTTCGTCTTTTCAGGTTGACAGCAGGGACGTCAGGAAGGGACGTTCGCTTCCACGCGTTACATAAGTTTGAGTACATCTCCCTTTAAAGTTAGCTCTGCTGTACTCCTACCATGTACACAGCCGCCTACACACACCCGGGACTGCTTGCAAACACGCCCTACCCCAATCCACGGCCAATTCTTTTTTTACAACCATACAGATCTTTTACAATCGCTTGGAAAAATCTATTCTTTTTGTCTGCAGCGCCGTGGCCGCTCCGCTCCCCCGCGGGTGCGAGGGGATCGCTTCCCCGGACACCGTGCTCCCAAACACCGGGTCCCTTTGGCGAGAATATCAGAGTAAACACCTTTCCAGCAAACCGTTTGATTTCTGCATCTTCCCTTCTCTCCTCACGAACGTCTAGAGCAAGCGCTGAACGCGCCTTTTCTTGGCTGATTGAAGGCAGAGGTTGGCTCCGGGCGCAGCTGCCTCGACCCCCCCAGCCTGATTTCACAGGAAACAGCACAAACATCTGCACCGTTGAACCGGCTGACAGACCTCGGGAGATCGCTGCTCAGAGCCATCCAACATTTGAAAATCCAACACATTGCAAGCTGCTGCAGCCCCAGCAGTCCCCACCAGCTGAAGCAAGGCACGGGAAAGGCTGTTTTCCCCAGATCTGCTCCCTGGCCCTCTTTTAAAAAGCAGCGTATGAATTCAAAGGATTTTAAAGGTCCAGCTTTTCCAATCTGGATCATCCACTTCCAGAGCAAGCTCACGAAGGTGCAGGAAATACTTTGTCATTGCGGTCCCATTGTAATTTGGCAAATCCCAGAGAACCACTGAAAAGAAAGGTAAGAGGAAAACTACCAGACACTTACCCAGGCCTCCACAGGACAGAAAAAATAAGATGAGGATAGAAAAACAATTGTGAGGTCCCCCGGGAAGTCAGCTCCTCCGGGAGCAGCGCGCGTCCATCCTCTCCCCTGGCCGGGTGGGTCAGCTCTCTTTGGCTCCTATGGTTTAGCTGGCTCTGGAGCTGCTCGCAGACTCCCGGACTGCGAGACTTCCTCTGCAGCTGATAGTGGGGTTATTAAAGTAAACTGACTATTGCCCTTTGTGAAGGAGCTGGGGGGAGGGAAGCTCAGCCCCTTCCCTTCCTTTGTAATTCAAACCCTTCCTTGAGGCTCCCTGCCTTGGAGGAGAGGCATCTGCTCCCAGCCCCTTCCCTGCTGCCGGGAGCTCTCGCAGGTACTGGCTGGGATCCAGGCTGAAGAAACGGCACCGCGCTCCCAGTTTACATGACAAAGCAGCTCAATTCCTAATTAAACTTCATCTAGCATTTTTCTTTCTCATCCATAATTAGCGCCGTACAGCAAACACACAGGTGAGAAGTGAGAGAGTTTGCACATAAGCGCAGGCTCCTCTGCGCCTCTGATTAATTTGAAGATTTCATTTATTCAGTAACAGGCTCTCACCACTTCCAAGATGTTATGTGTTCGCCGTCCCTACGGGGGCACCTGGCCAGCCCACACCACCCAAGACTGGATGCTACTGGGCGGATGCTGGTGGCATCAGAGGAGCGCGCGGTTCCGAACCCTCCCCGAGATGCCTTGCTCCTGAAGACCGTCATCGCAATGTCAAGGCGCTTCCATAGGCAGTTGCATCGGGATCGGGCAGCTCTGATCTTTATCACTTCCTGAAGGCAGTTAATCTTTAAAGCTGAAACTGTAAATGCTGTCAGCTTAGCTTGCAGCCTCTTTCTGTTGGTATTTACAATTCACGTTTTAAATTATAAACCAGTCCAGGCATACAGGAATAGGGCCACAATCCAGGCATACAGGAATTAACGGACATTCTCCTCAAATCCTCCTGAAATCTAAACTTTCACTCTTAGCCATACCCAGTGTGATGATAAACTCTAGTCCCCGACAGCAACCCACGTAGCTCATCTCCACTGTATTTCGATGTTACACGAGTCCACAATCACCCGGTAAACAGCCTCAATCCAACAGGTTGCACTTCACCCCGCCAATGAGATAATTCTGGCACATTACAGAAATAAAAGAAAAAAAACCAAACCCTGAACATACTGTTCAAGGTCCCACATCTCCCTGTTCCTCCGCTTTCCCGAGCCGCAGCCTCCTTGAGGCAGTGGGTTTTGCTCGTTTCTGACGGCACACGTTTAGCGTATTCGCTGCTCTGGTGATGACCACCAACAGTGGGGACGGTCACATTATCCCTTTCAGCTGTTTGTACCATTCCCTGAGCTAATGAGAAAGGGAACGGAGAGCATCTGCTGTGAACCAGGGCTCATCGTGATGCAGGAGAGCACTGAGCAAGGACTCGTTATTCTTCTGGACATGTTTTTATTGAGAGAAGCGAGTGGAAGGGCGGAATTGCCAGGATGTTTTCTATTACACCTCTGCTCGGTGTCCCAACCTTACGCTAACAGCTCGCCTGTGACTCGTGAGTTATCACGCGACGCATTTCGCTATCGCTCCGATGCAAACAAGCATCTTTCTAATCTCCCAAGTGCAATTTGCACGGCTGGCGCTCAGGACACGTGGGCACGCACTCCTGTCAGTCTGGGTCTCTTTTCCCCTGAACTCAGCTGTTCTTGCGCCAGAAATCACGCTCTACCCAAACCTGAGGGACGAGAATGAAATCCTTTTTGCAATACCCGTGATGAAGCACATGTTGGGTGTCCGCAGGCCAAATGCCACTTCCAGCGAAGTCCAGTGGTTCTGTTGTCCTTGATTTGGCAGGAGCAGGATTCGACCATGAAGGAGCTGTCGCGGGTAGCTGCGAGCCTCCCATCTCCTGGGATCCCTGCCTTGCTCCCACCCATTCTGGGCTGGCTGCGCTATCAAACTGGCAGACAGGCACGTCAGAACTCATCTTAACTTGTGGCCTTAGGGCACTACTAGTAGGTAAGTATTAAATGACACAATTAAAACATGGTCAGTCTAAGCTGAGACTGGTAAAAAAGAACAGTGAAGCAAACCAAGCCAAACCCCCCAAATATGCATGTCTGTATTGTTACAAGACACAAGACGCTCGCTTTTCTTCAACATTACACTGGTATTAGTTTGAACTAATCCACTCATTTATTCTCAATGTACGTGGGCATATTAAAATAAGAATTGACCCAGCATTGAATATTCCCTTTCTTAGGAATTATTCCCAGCTGCTGGTAACACAGAAGGTCCACAAGAGCCTGGGAGAACGCATCCATATGCACACTTATCTCTTCATTTCAGACCATTCATCATTCCTTGCCTGGAAGGAGCAGTTAATTTACAATAACTCAATGTCAAGATGGCAGTTTAAAATCCTCTTGAGGGCTGCCCTAGGACAAGATTTTGTCCTGGCTCTCTGTAGCCACTGGAGATTGAGCAGAGCCTCTTTGGAAGTCACATAGTTTTAGAGCATGGTAGAAATAAAGAAAGCAAGAAGACCTGCTAGGCTGTAGCTACTGCACGTCCAAAACCAACGGAGGATCATCTCTCCCTTGCATTCTTTTGGGATCTCAGTAGTCACAGAAATTAGAGACAGAAAGGAAGAATCTGGCCAGTCAGGAAACCCTGCGTGCAATGGAGATTATTTCCTATGGTTTATTGTTTTGTCCAGGCTAGATTTAAATAACATATGACTCTTGCACAGAGTAGGAAATACTTCCAACTTAGAGTGGAGGAGAAGAAGGTGCCCCTGGGCTAACACCAACAGATTCAACCTTTCTGAGAAGGCCATGTCCCAACAAGACCTGCCCCCCAAAGCTTCCAGATAAAAGCAATCCAGATAAAATCCTCAGGAAGGACCCTCTGAGTAGAGCTGACTACGGATGGAGTCGTGCTATCCCCTTCTCCCCTTTTCCCTCTCTCACATTTCTTTGGACTCGGCTCTATCTTGTCATTTTAAGGACTTTGCTTACCACGTTTTACTCGTGCGGATGGCCTTGCCTTTTATCAAGGACAATCTGCATCTAATATTTTGGAAAGCAATTATCTCAGACTCTTCAGGTAGCGCCGCAGCCAATGGCTGACACGCCAGCTATGTAAAGCAGCGGGTGTCTAAAGAGGGTGTTTACAAGGCGAACACCACTGCAAGTCTGCCTTGGGTGCAGATAACACGGCTGAGACAATGACAGATCTCCTTCCCCTGGCAGCCAAGAGCAGCTCCCGCTGATTGGCTTCGCCGTGTTTATCCAGGATGTTGGGAGAGAGCAGGCACCAAATATGCTATTAATTGGCAGTTTGCAAGAGCATATTGCCTAAAGATAAACAGAGTGGGTGATCGTGCCGTATGTAAAACGGCTGAGTGCTGCAGATGCAGTGTTGACCCAGTTTTAAAAAAAAAAAGAGAGGTTTTTTTTTTGTTCTCTTGGAAAATAATTGTATTCAAATGAATACTTTTTTGCACGGTCCCTCTGGCCTTTGAATATTTTGTGTATGTAAGCCATTCCGGGTTCTTCCTTAATCTGGAAGCACTTAGGAAATTAAGAATCTGCTGAAAACTTTTACAGCTGACAGCAGTGGAGCGTTCTGCCAACAGAAAATGTTTTGTGCAGAGGCAGACGGGTACCTTGCGACGCGGTGGTAATGGCCTTTGCTCTTCACAGCGGGCATTTTGCAAGCAGGAAAGGACAAGACCACTGGATCTAACTGGAAATCAGGCGACGTGCAAAGGAACAGAACTCCCTAGGACGGACACGGGGGTGTGAAGGAGATCAGGTCCAGAAGTCGGGAGGGGAGCAATGGTTGTTCAGGGAGGACCTGGAGCAGGGGCAGGGGAACGACTGATGCTCGGGAGGGTGCCGTGAGCGGAGGGGCCAGGCTACAGTTTCTAAAGACAGGGATTGTCAGACAAAAAGGCACAAAGGTGACAGAAACCCCCAAGTCAGGTAAGGAAATAAAGAAAATGAGAAGGGAGAAGACCGAATGCGCCCTAGGAGCTCAGGATACACACTGTGGGGAATAGGTTGAGGCTGGAAAGGGAAGGGGAAAGGCCACTTGGCCGTGATGCCAGGCAAATGGGGTAGCTCGAGAGACTTCAGCTCACCTCCGCCGCGATCAGAGCAGCAGCACAAACGTGTGGATCGAGCGCGAGACACAAATGCTAAGCAGAAAAGCTCTCACCTTCAGGAGAGAGAATGCATTAGAAGAGAAGTCCTCGATGTAGATTTCCAGATGAATGTTTTGCAGGACAAAACAGGCCTGCACAGCTACCCTGCACGGCAGTAACGGGCAATGACAACCACTGACCTTATGGGACAAAAGGACGCTTGCCTCTCATTTTTTACATGTAGTGCTATAAAGCTAAAGACTAAAGCACGTGACAAATCTCCCACTTCATTTTACTGAGACCACATTGACGTTACCAGCACTGTTCAGACCGAGCAAGAAAACAAGTCATGACCTGGCCAATTCTTTGCGAGGGACAATGCACAGAGATTGTATCTGGCCTGCCCAACGTGACGACTCCAAAAATGCCTTTGCAGGAATTACTGATCCCACGGAGAGATTTTTGCAGCACGCTTTGACTTGTTCTTTTGCTTGATACTTTCACTTCACCCTCAGCCTGGGCTGCGAACGGAGAGCGGACAGCTTCAGACGCACTTCGTGCTCCGCAGACGACGTCTTCCCCTCCATGCTAAGGTGATCCCCGACGAATTATTCATGCGGGGCTCAGTCCAGCTTCCCTTTGAACTCCCCTGAAGGCCAGGCCTTAAGCACCTGCCATGGAGCTTGGTGTTCCAGAAGCATGGCAAAAATTCAGCAGCGTTTTAAAAAATCTTTTTCTTTTAGATCAAAGTTTCTGTATTTGGGTACCTAAAATTAGCTAGCAAAATAAGTGACATTTTATTCAGAGATGCAGAACTTCCATTGATTTTAATGGATTCAGCATCCCGGAAAAGTAGGCCACTTATTTATGTACCTACATAAGCATCTGCATGCCTAACTTGAAGGAGCCAAGTTTGTAAACGATGACCTTATGTTTTAAAAACCATGAGACAGCTCTGCACGCCTCAGTCCGTTGTTCCCTTTATTTCTGTCAGCGAGTCTCATTTGAGAGGTAGATTTAAGCTGTGAAATGTGCCTTTAAAGTTTCTTGCAATAAGGTCTCCTCTATTTAGCAAAACACTTTGGCACAAGCTTAATGTCTTCCTGAAGAGAAGCACTTCAGTGAATCAAGGCTAATAGCCTTCTCATCCCCCTTCGGTTGAGATGGGGAACGAATCACAGGAAATTTCTGATCCTGATGGGAATGGCTCAGCAGCCTCGAAGACTGTTTCTGCCTCATCACTTTACCCTAGGAACGTACTTGAACACCTTACAGTGCCTCGTTCTTCAAAGCACAGCAAGCTAACCACCACCGACAACCCCGCTTCGCGTTGGGGCCGGGCCGTGGGGCACGGGCAGCAGCGCCGTGGGGTGGAGGGAGGAGACGCATCCCTGGAGGGATTTAAAAGAAGGAGAGATGAGGTGCTTAGGGACAGGGTTTAGTGGTGGGATGGCAGGGTTAGGGGAACGGTTGGACTCAATGACCTTAAAGGTCTTTTCCAACCAAAGTGATTCTATGATTCTATGACAGGGCAGCGAGCAGCAGCGCGGCGTCGAGCAAGAGGCGTTCCTGGGCAGGGCGGCTGCGGAGCAACGGGGCACGATCCTGGGGCTGCCGCACGCGGGAGGAACTCCTCCACCTGCTGTTGATCTTGCAAGGTCTCAGTATTCATCCTGTGCAAGCGAATGACTATCAGCCGACTGCCATTTGGCTGCTTACGGAAACGGCTGTATAATTTAGCTCTGCTTGTTTAAAGCACTTGGCAGGAAACAATAGATAAAACCTGACAGGACTTTCGCAGTTAACAATACAAACTAACGAAGTGAAATATGGCTCAGAGAAGTATTGTGACGGGTATCCACAGATTCCAATGAGGGAAGAGAAGTGGCAGGGTGGATTCTGCACTGCAGTCCCCTCCGCCTTGGCTGCGAGGAAAGCCACCAGATCGCCCTTCTCGCCTCTCTTCTGTCACGTGGGTTTGGCGACACAGCGCTGTACGCACGTTTGTAAAATTACACGAGTCCGGAGAGGAGCCACAAATGAGCTCAGCTCAGATCTGCCACGCTTTTCCACCCCCCCAGCCGTGACCAGCAGGAATTCACCCCTGGAAGGACACGGACCGCCGAAGGGAAGCGATGGGGGAAACCCTTGAACCCGGATGAACATAGGAGCAGCGCCGAGCTTGCAGCACGAGCCTTTGCGTGCGGGTTTGTTCACAGCGACAGCGCTACCGAAACTCAGCAGGTAGCCAGCCCAGGCGTGGGGGACCCCGACTGCCCAACTCACTCCTGAAGGCAAGCGTGGGATATTGAGCTTTGGCAGAAAGAGTTACTGGCACTGCAGACAGCTACAGGCACTTTTTGGTTTCCTTTATCTTACAAATTGCAGTTCAGAGTCTGAATTATTTGAAGCAGACTCCGCTGGCAGCTTCTCAAAGCAGGGGGGCACAGATGGTGGCTGTAGTTTTCCCCTGTGTGTGGCATATCCCAATTCCCAAGTGTGTCTAACTGGACAATTAGTGCAATTTGTTAAGCAGGAAGAAGGCAGCGAGGTGGAGGGCACACGTGGGCGCTGGTGCAGAGACCCTCTCATCTTGGGGTCTTCAGGACAGAGGATGCCGCAGACAGGCACCAGCCAACCTGCCCTGGCCACCAGTCCAGTTTACAGGACATACCGGTTTGAATTATTCGTGGTCTCACCCACTGGCTCAGCTAAAATGACATTGGAGGCCCCAAAGGATCAAAGGCACTGTTGGGGAGGATTCCCTGCCGCGTGTCTTACTGTGGGAACGATGGGGTTGTCTAGGCGTGCTGCCAGGAGGTTCTGTGCACAGCAGTAGGATCGATAACCTGATGATATACGCTGGTGGCTGCGATACAGACCTCGGTCATCCCTGACACACAGCGGTATCGCTGGCTGTTTGGCCACCCCCCATGCTACCGGCCTCCTCTCTGCCTTGGCCGCGATGGAGAGAGCTGTGAGGGTGCAGCTTTCCCAAAAACTCACGCGCAAGCAGAGCCCCTGGACTTTGAGGGAAGTTAAACACTATTATGGTTTCCACGGTGAAGGACTGCAAAGTTTTACTTACCCTAGGAAGAACGGGAAGTTTGCATTTTCTGGCCCCAGGTAAAAGCGTAAGGAAAATTACATCTGGTTGGGAGTGGAGACAACTTACTTGTAGAAAACTAAAAAAAATATTGAGCAGGAAAGCAGTGCAGATATAGCAGAGTGCTGGCTGAGTAAAACCCAGTGTAACATGCCCTGGCCAAATTTTTGTCACTACCTGTCCAACGTTCTCATACAAGTCAATAAAGAACACCCTGGCGCACGGTGGGGAATAACCTTCAGCAGCTCCAAGGAAACAAAGCGGCAAATCCCTCGAAAGGCAGGAGAATGGGAGCCGTGCCTGTGCGGAGAGCCAGCACGAGCCCCGTGCCGGGCTCAGCGCCCACCCAACGCCACTGCTGACCCCTTCGTCCCACCCCCTCGCCCCCACCGGGCAGATCTACCAGACCTGCGGCCGCACACGAGCCCTCAGCGCAGGAGTGAGTTTACCTGCTCTGAACAAACCAAGGGAGGGAACACTTCTGAAAGCATCTCTGTCTGCTCCGAGCAATCCCTTCCAGCATCAAGACACTGCATTCCACAATACTGCAAGCTAAAGCTGTTCAAGTGAACGCGAGACGTGCCAGACCCCGGACTTCCAATGGGAGCTGACACCGCCGGCACTGAAAATCCAATAGGAAGAAGCCCTCAGACAAGGAGACTAATTAAAAAACATAACTGATGCTGGCAAATAGCTTAAAAGATTTAAAAAAGGCCTCAAACCATCCTCATCCCAAAAATAAAACACACAAAAAAATCTGTATTGTTATACAAGTCAGAGTTAATTTAAAAACAAGGATGTACTGTAAGGGTCGCGTGAGATCTTTCGCATGTATCCATATATCTGAAAGTCAAAGCACTGTTTTCAAATTCCACTTGAAATTTTAAAGTTTACAGATGTTTCTGAATTCATTAAACTAGAGCTTCACAGGAAAAGGCAAATAGGGGCAACAGGATCAGCTCAAACACCATTTTCTAAATGGCAAGAGGCACCAGAAGCCAGAGGAAAGGTACCCGGAACGCTCCTTTGCCACAGCCGCCCCTCTCCCCTGCCAGGTGCCTGCACCCCAGGCACAAAAGGCTTTGGAGATGGGCGTTCGCCACCCAGCTCCAGCCTCCAAAGGAGCAGGGGCTCACCCCTGCTGCAGGGGCACTGGGGCTTGGGGCTGGTACAGCCTGACCCCCCAGGAGCACCCCACTCCTTTAAAATTCGCTGCTTTGTACAAATGTCCCCACCAGGGAACGTCACCAGTATTGTCTTTCAGTGTATTGTTCTCCCCAGGTTAAATATAGAATCATCGAATGTTTTGGGTGGGAAGGGACCCCTAGAGGTCACTCAGCCCAACCCCCCTGCAGGAGCAGGGACACCTTGAACCACATCAGGTTGCTCACAGCCCCGGCCAACCTGGCCTGGAATGTTCCCAGGGATGGGGCCTCCACCCCCTCTCTGGGCAACCCCTGCCAGGGTTTCACTACCCGGTACTATAATTTAGGTACCGTGCACAGAAAAAACTATTCTTTGTGTGCGAAAACGCGTGGCAAACTTTTAGTTGGTCACTGTCGTTACCGCATCACTGCACAGACTAAAGGAACAACAACAGTAACGGTAGCCAAAAGTTTAACAACATCTCTATGCATATTTCTCTGTGTCATAGAGATTAGGATGCTCACCTCTAAAATTGGGTGAAAAAATGTCTTAATGTCGTGGTTTAACCCGGCTGGCAACTAAGCACCACGCAGCCGCTCGCTCACTCCCCCCCCTCCCTCAGTGGGATGGGGGAGAGGATCGGGAAGGAGAAAAAGGTTAGAGCTGAGGGCTGAGATAAAGACAGTTTAATAAGAGAAAATAATAATAATAGTAATAATGAGAATGATAACAAAATATACAGGATATACAAAACGAATGATGCACAATGCAATTGCTCACCACCCACCGACCGATGCCCAGCCCATCCCGAGCAGTGATCACTCTCCCCACGACCGACCGACCAAACACCGCCCCCCCCCCCCCGAGCATGACGTTCTATGGTCTGGAATAGCTCTTTGGACAGTTTGGGTCCTAGCTGTGCTGTACTCCCAGCTTGTTATGCACCTGGCCGAGCAGGAGAAGCTCAAAAAGTCCTTGAGCAGTCTGAGCACTGCTTGGCAACAACTAAAAACATCAGCGTGTTATCAACATTCTTCTGGCACTAAATCCAAAGCACAGCACTATGCTAGCTTCTGTGAAGAAAATTAACTGTATCCCAGCTGAAACCAGGACACTTAAAAAATTGGTTTGCTCTTTTAATTGAAAATGTAGGAGGCTTCTTCTGTCTCTACCTATTCAACGACCTCATTTCAAGACATTTTTCAACTTTTTCATTACACAGAAAGGGGAAAAACAGAAGGAAGGAAATAAAATCACTGCTTTTGACTAGTGAAAACGCAAAGCACGTCAAAGTTATCAAATATGGTTTTATGAAGGATGTTGTTAGCACTGACATGAATCAGGGGAGGTTCTGGAAGGCTGAACAACGGTTACAGCAGGTACAACACCTTTCCAGCCTGCCTCGTACCCACTCATAGGAACTCCAGCATCCCACACGCGATTGCTTTGGGCCTCAGCCGGTCCTGAGCGCTGGCGCACCACGGCTCTGCAAGCGATACCGTCCTGTTCCTCCAGCCAAGACCAGTATTGCAGGAGAGCAGCTCTCTGAAACGGCATGTCCGAGGGCTGCAAACGACCTGGATGTTCAGTTTGGTGAATCACAGCTTGCGGCAGTCCATAAGGACCTCCCTGACTGTGATTAATCTCTCAGATTCATCCCCAAAATCAAAGTTTCAAAGGCCCCATGCTGCATCCGAGGCGTGACCGTACTGCTGGGTCACTGGGGTATTAATGCTTCAAACCTGACGCTCCTGAAGTCAACGACAAAGCTCCCGTTGCCTCGAAGGGTAGAGGAACAGACTGCAAAAGGCATGGATGTAGCTCGAGTGTCCTGGCTGAACTGTGCCGTCATCTGCTCTGCTGTCACGAAGGGGACTGTCCGTCACCCTGGGAATACCAGCAGCTGTTTACTGAAAAGGAGCTCAGCAGCTGGGAGGGATCCGGGGCGCCCGAGTTTCTGCAATGATGTGCAACAAAAGCAGTAGCAGACCAGGAGTGGGTCAAGGGGAAAACGTCAGACGTGCTTTTCCCTTGGCCTTGGGTTGTATCAGCCCGTCAGCCTCCACCAGTTTGCTGAACACTTGGGATGCACGAAGAGAGGGCTGAGAGCAGCCTGCGGCGTGAGGGTGACTGCGATGAGAGGAAGGCTCTTTGCCACGTCAGGCAGGGGGTCAGACGGTGGTGGATGCTAGACGGTGGCTGGTAAGAGTTAAGTTAGAGGCCCCAGCTACGAGGACAGGCAGCCACAGAAGCCACACGCTCAGTGTTAACCTTCTCCCAGCGTTGCAGGCTCGGAGAAAGGCCAAGGGATGGATCCGACTGAGCTCTGCTGTCATTGCCCCCGGGGAGCTCAGGAAGGCCTGGGTTTTTTGTGTTGGTCCCCATTTAATCCTTGCCAAGTCGTTTTCTTTTAAAGTTCCTCATATGACAAGGAAGACCGAAACCACACAGAGTTAAGCCCAGAGCCTGCCTAATGGATGTATTCTCTTCCCAGTAACTTAGCATAAGCGCAGAGTTTTATTGCAGTCATCATAACAGAATCCATCGCTACTGTGTCCTCTGGATGTCATTAATAAATAATAAATGAAACCACTCAGAAAGAGGGAAGAAAAACATCTCAGATTTTTTGGAGCACGTCGAGAGGCCAGCAGCAGTGACAGGCACGAAAGGAAAAGTCCAACGGGACAAGCTCTTGGGAACGCCAGCTTTGCGGTGTCACGGAGACAGGCAGCAAGAACAGGCGAACCTGGGGGCGCAGGCAGCGTCTGCTGGCTCCCCCCAGGTGGGCAAAACAGGCAGCAAAGCCCGGGCCCCGCTGCCTGCAGGCACCGGCACTGGGCACCCCCACAGAATAGAAATAAAAGCAACTGCCTTAAAATGACAGCACCAACGTTTGCCAGAGAAGGTCAATATATTTTTGCTTTCAGCTCTTGGGAGTTTGCTTTTACCGTGGTTTAATTGGGTTTTAGCACTGGCGAAAGCCCCGGAGAGAGATAACTCGTGCTTAGTCACGGCAGAGTTACGAGCAGTGACAACGGTAACGTCCCCCTGCGTGCAGCCAACATACAAACCCATTCCCCCGCCCGCTCTGCAGTCCAGCCTGGATCCGGGAGTCAACCCTCCCTCTTCTTTTCTTTTGTCCAATACACACTGTTGTCCCTCCCAAAAGTTCCTCTTCTCTGGCACTGTTAATAGCGGGGGATACAGGCGGGTGGTGTCACCAACTGGCGGCTACTGGTCCTGAAGAAATTGCCTGGATCTGTCTGTCCTCCTTCCTCCCTCATGGGTGTTCGCAACCCGGCCTGGCCAGGGACGTCTCATTCTCACCCCTCCACACCTCTGAGGGTCACGGAAGGTACTCTAGCTCCTCCCAACCACACTGATCCAAACCATCTTCCCATGAGTGTGGGGCTTGGAGGACAAGTTTTGACCATCACCCTACCTGCACGGCTCTTGAGGCCGTTTATTCCCACCCTGGGAATCAGAATCATCGAATGTTTTGGGTTGGAAGGGACCCCTAGAGGTCACTCAGCCCAACCCCCCTGCAGGAGCAGGGACACCTTGAACCACATCAGGTTGCTCACAGCCCCGGCCAACCTGGCCTGGAATGTTCCCAGGGATGGGGCCTCCACCCCCTCTCTGGGCAACCCCTGCCAGGGCTTTACCACCTTAAGCCCTGCAATGCCAGGTAACTCCACCAACATCTTAAGGAGTAAAGAAATACCAGGCATTCAGTCATTTGCACAGATTTCTCTCCTAACCCCTGCTCTTCCTCATCCTGACTCCCAGTTGTCAGAAAGAAGGAAAGAATAAAAATAAACAGCAAGAGGAATTCCTGTTTTTTTAAAGGCAAGTGATAATCTATTCTCAAAACAGCTGCTTGGATATTAACCGGAAAGACAAAAAAACCCGAACCCACAACACAGGCAAGTCCAACACACCCTGTCAACTGGAGAAAAATGTCTTCATCATCCTCTACATCGTTAATATTTTTCCCTCGTGTGCCAAGCCAGCCAGAGCACAGTGGGGGAAGTGAGTTGCTTTTCATGTCCTGAACTCTGCTTAAACTACGGAAGATTCAAACTCATCATCGCTAACATGGCTTCAGCCATTTCTCTGCCTCTTCTGCCCCGCCTCCCTCGGAGCACCTCGGCCTGGTGGGCTTTGTTGTGGCCATTTTCCTCGCTTTAGAAAGTCTTATTCTCGAGAAATGCGCAGCCTCACACGCAGCAACAGGAGGGTTATTTGTACCCCCACCCCATAGAATGGCCAACGAATTTCTTCAGCTTACTGTAGCCTGAGATGGGATTCCAAATGTGTCGGATCTTTCCAAGACCCTGTTCCTGTTCCCACTCCGTACCCCACCCTTTGCTCTTCGGGGGAGGTTGAGACTGGGATCTATTGCCTTGCCAAGGAGTTTTCCTCTTCACCACCCACACTTCCATCGTGCTCACGTGAGGCCCCGGGAGCGACTGCCGCTGGTGCTCGTTCCTGCTCAGCAACTGCACCTTGTTCGACTGGGACTGAGAGGGGAAGAAATCTGCTTGGCATCGGTTTTTCCAAGTTTGCTTTGCAGGAAGGGTATTATTTCTGAGAGGATGAGTCTGTTTATTGGCTGGGGATGGTTCTAGTGCAGTTATTTTTTGTTGTTGTGAATTTGGATTAGAGGCATCGCCTTCCTCCTGACAGTTGCTGGCAGCATGCTGTAAAAATATGATTAATTAAAGTGTGACTATGAATCCACTCAGAGGCTTAGACTTTTCCTCCTCTAACATTAAACAGAGAAAGGGCCATTTAACAAAGTTCAGATCTTGAAGCAGATTTCAAAGCAAAGTACACGGCAGTTTAGCTCAGCACGACTCGGAGGTTCAACCTTCAACATTTAAAAGCGATGAGCCCTTGGAGAGAAAAGGCTTCTGCTTCTGGTCCAATCCCAAATATAGAAATAAATAAATAAATAAGAGATAAAGGACCACGCCATGCTCAGAAGGGGCTTCAGGAGCACAGCAGAAACGCACTGGTCACCCGAGGGGCTCCTCCTTAGCCTACGCGACATTGCTGCCTTCGCAGACAGTTCAACCACAGAACACACGCGGTCCCGTTGTGCTGAGAATTTAGATTAAACCAACACGTTCTGGCTCTTGCTCTGCGACAAGCCACTGGAAATCCTGGAAGACCTTCAAAAATGAGTGGTAGAGTACTTGAAAAAGAGATACAACTTTACTAAATTGAAAAATTTGAATTTCCTAACATGGACTTAAAAGGTACTACTGAATCTTTAATGACTGCAATATATAGATGGCTCCGTCTGAGCAGGGCTGAAGGTCTTCCTTTGAAGAAGTCAAACTTAAAAAAAAAAAAAAAAAAAAGGAAAATGTCTGCTACATTCCAAGGTCACAAAGGGTTTCATGAAACTCTGAACGCCTCCCGACTCTGACTTCCGAAATGATAGTCACTTGTTAATCCAGAGCACCTACTTGAAACCAAATGTAATTAGCTGGGGGAAGGCAAAACATGCCAGAATAAAAAAGTATTTCTGTAACAAGAGGTTGTGAGGAGCAGTGCGCTGCAGATACAGATGGAAAATGGGCTATTTATTTATTTCAAGAGCACAGAATTCTTATGCATTAAATGTTACTTTTAAGCTTGACATGTTTTAAGCTGCTTGGTATTCTACAGCCTTCTGACTGACTGATAGCTTGGAGGAAAGGATCAAGAATGGGAAGCATGGGCTTTGTGGAATCTGTGGGGTCAGTCACTAGCCCACTTTTCCAAGCTAGCTCTCGTACTATTTATTTCCCATGACCCATCATCTTCAATTCCCCCAGTCAGTTCTTCCACCTGCACCACGTTTCGGATCACCGCTCAGCTCCTCCACTAGTGAACAATTATCTCTTGAAAGCCTTAATGAACAGAGCAAACCTCTGGTTTGAACGCTGAATATTGTAGGAGGCGACCTGCTAGACAAAATGTCCCATTTTAACACATCCAGGCCATGAGGAGCCTCCAGCACGCGCAAGGCTCAGAGGTTTTAAAACCAGCAACGGAGCTGTAGGACAGAGCCCAGCGCTGGTGTAACCCATGCACAGCAGCCGCCCGGGTTCTCAGTGCTGGCAGCCCACCACGCTCCACACGCACTGCCCAAACCCGTGCTCTTGTCAAGCCTACCAGCAAGTGTAACAGGAGAGAAACAGCCATCTGCTTCTTCAATCAATCAATCAATCAATAATTCTCTGGCACTAAGGAAGAACACAGGCTATAGTAAAGCGACTGTTAGGCAAAGCCATACATTTAGATGGTGCAAGACTAGGAATGTAAATTTAAAATGAAACATTTGAAGGTTGGGTGAGGGTAAAAAATATTAAAACTCTTTGAAAAGACAGTAATTATTAGAGACTATAAATCTGCATGCTAATTTATGTGATTTCTATTGACATCTTCTTTCTAATTCAGTTTTTATTCATTTTATTGCACGCAGATAAATTCTAGATAAGAGCATCGTGATGTGCAGATCCAGATTAATCCAACAGAACCCCCCTAATATGCAATTTAAGGATCTCAGGTTCATTAATAATCCTTGGAGCATCTTGTTTAATCTAGTTTATTTGCATGGGACTGAGTACATCTGAGCAAGACAGGGTACGGTAGAGATTGCCTTCCCTTCAGAGACACCCTTTGGTGTGTCCATGCCTGGCACCCTGTGGGGATGGAGCTCCCTTCAAGGGCATTCTCCATCCTCTGCCCGTTTACTGGGCAGGTAAAGACTGGACAATCCTAGAAAGGTCTGTTTCCCAGAGATTCCAACATGATCTGTCCTCTCTGCAGGCATTTTGATAAGAAAATAAAATGAATATCCGAACCCTATCCTTCTCACCAATCCATCGATTCACCTACTGGCAGTTCAATAATAAATTAGATCAATATGAATCACTGTGTGTGCGAACAGATGTCAAATCACAATATGCTATGATCACATCGGATGGGTGTTTCCTAGAAAAACAGTATTTATGCAAATTTGGTAGAGAAGGTGCATCTGCTCATCCAGAACCTGAAAGAGATAAGTGTCCGAACGAGGCTTGGACACCGTAACTGTTTCGTGGACTAAAGCCTGAAAAGAATTGGTTTTACTCTGGGAAACAGATACTTTTTCCTTTCCTATTTCTCTGCTCTATCCACCTGCTTCGTCTTCAATAGATCTGACTGTAAGAAAGCCTTAAACTTCCCCAAACTTTGTAGCTTTCAATGTATTGGCACGAGTCAATACTTTGTGGCCATGACCCAGCTCTAGTTGTGGCCATGAAAGACAACATCCGAGGCTTGTAGAGGAGAACCCAAAGGAACAACCAAAGACCACCACGCCTAGCTAATATTTGCTAGAGAACAAAACGCTGCACCCAGGCTAGGATGTTCAACCAGTACGCACCAATACGTTCTCTCACTCTTCCCCCCAGACCTCCCTTTCCCCCCTAAATCTCCCTGCTCTCAGACCCGGACTGGTATCCTCAGGTGCTAATGGAAAGCAGAAGAGACCTGTTGGGTGATTGACTCCTCCAGCACATCCTCAAGGACCGTGTCAGTAACGGCAGAGCTTTCCCTGCTCCTCCAGGCAGCCCGCTCCAGACTGACACGCTGGCCTATGCAGGTAATGTCCTGATGCCTGGATGCCCGCGTCTTCCCACCCTGTCCCACGTTTATCTGTCAATTATCCACCCTAAATTCTTTCACCTCCCCACTGCCGACACCCTTTAAATACGTGGTTATGAAATTCATCCTCTGTTATGCCTCAGCCGACCTAGATAACAGAACTGGCTGTGTTCCGCGCTGCCTTCAGCTCCTCCAGAACTTATTCAGAGAGAGATGTTTCCCCAACTCTGAATCTGATCCTATCAAGGGGCTATGTTTAGATCACACATCAGGGCCTCATCAGACGCCATCCCAACGAGCATCCATCACGGCTTTATTCTACTTTGCTGCCTCCAATCTAGCTTGTTAACCATTCCCAAAAATGAGTATATTTTAATTACTGTTTTCTGAGAATTGGGATTATTTTCCTTCTAAATGTATTCGTCTGATTATCTCCAGGATGAAATTCATTTGGTTAATTACCATCCTTTTAATTTGTTTAAGACTATGTTTCTGTTTCCTGTGCTGTAACACCTCCCTGCTATCTCTGCCTGCATTTATTCAGTGTCTGACAAGACTCCCATTTTGGGGAACAAACAGAAGATTTCCATAAAAACACACCCCGAACGACGCCTTGCAGGCAGAGCCTGCGCTGTCACCTGGAATCCAAGGTAGGAGAGAAACAGCAGTCAAATGTGCACATTTATCGCTCATGTTTATTATGGGAAGCCCCGATCCCGCGCCCGTTGGCGTTTCAGCCGCACAGCCCCCAGGAAGAGCAGAGGCCTCGTGGTGGGGAGCCCACCCGCAGCCCCCGGACCCCCCCTCCGTGGCTCCAGGGCTGCCTGTCCCCAGGTGCCATCCACCCTCGCGGCCCCCCCCGTGCCATTGGGGCCTCCCACCCCCTTGGCCTCCCTGCTCTGGGCATCCCGTGCCATTGGGGCCTCCCACCCCCTTGGCCTCCCTGCTCTGGGCATCCCGTGCCATTGGGGCCACCCACCCCCTTGGCCTCCTCTCTCTGGGCATCCTGTGCCATGGGGGCCACCCACCCCCTTGGCCTCCCCGCTCCGGGCATCCCGTGCCATGGGGGCCTCCCACCCCCTTGGCCTCCCCCTCCGGGCATCCCGCGCCATGGGGGCCTCCCACCCCCTGGCCCCCCTCTTGGGCATCCGTGCCATGGGGGCCTCCCACCCCCTTGGCCTCCCCGCTCCGGGCATCCCATGCCATCGGGGCCTCCCACCCCCTTGGCCTCCCCTCTTTGCCGCTGCCACCCTTGGCCTCCCACCCTCTCCAGGCCTCCCGTGCCCCCTCATCTTCCGATTCCGCTTCCCATCTGTACACGCAGTCCAAGCCAGCCTCCTGTCAGGCACCACCTTTTAAAACCTCTCATTCATTTGCCAAAACCCAGCGGTTTTGTACCTAATGCCCAGCTTATTCTATCATCGTCTTATTACTACCCCGAAACAGAGGTGGATGCATTCCAATTTCATTATCAAGATCTCCATTCCAGTCAATGACGCATGTACTGGAAGAAGCCTAATGTAATTTTATTAGTTTTCTAAACTCCCCTAATAAAAAAAAAAAAAAAAAAAAAAAAAAAAAGTCTTCCATGGATAAAGCAAATGAGACCAATGGAGACATGAGGAGAAATTTCAAATATTCTTAAGCCAATGGAAAAGCCTCCCAAAAGGAAAGGTCACGGCACCTAATGGCATTACATACATAGAACTGCAGTAACACTAGCGAGCATCCAGTGGTTTGGGGAAAAAATACGGAGCTGTTTACAGCTCCGTGCATAACGTCGGCTGTCCTGGCCGCCCGGACACGCACCTCGCGCTCGCCGTTACCTGCATTCCCTGGTCAGTTTACGGGAGATTTGTACGGCAGCTCAGGACGCTCTCCCGGGGCTGCCCCTGTGCCACCCCAGCCTCGGCTGCACCCACGTTCCTCTTCCACACCAATATGTTTCTGTCTTATTCAGAGAGCTGTTTGTCCCTTAATAGGGCACATTTTCCAACTGGCTTTGTTGTTCTGCAAATTATGGGCTATAAAGAATTAATGGCTGAATATAAATCAGTTTAGTTCACTGAGAGAGTATGTGTTTTATGTGGTAGAGGTTTTCAAAGAAAAGTAATTAGTTGATTTGGCATTTTAATCTTCAGAAAAATAAAGAAGCTATTTTTCTGCTAAGAGGATGTGTTTGAACACATAAACATACGCTGCATTTTCGGAAACTGTATTAGGAAATATTATTTATCAGCGAGATGTGGCATGGCTGGTGGTTATTTCTATTGTCTCAGGAAGATTCTTTGCGATAAAGATTTCACCACAGAGACTGCGTTTTACTTTCCAACGTGCCTGGCTAGAGGCTTTAGAAAAGCCAGACGGGTCCCTGTCTTTCCCAGGTAGGTCGCTTCTAGGGACTGCTACAAGGAGATGGAACAAAGGAGATCAAGGTCACCCAGTCCGACCTGACCTCGCCCGCCGGCAGCACGGTGGGTGCAGCCAGCAGCTATTGCACAGCCCGCGAGAGCCCAGCCGCAGGGCCCGGGGTGGCCCTAACCAAGGGGTTCCCATGTTCACCCACAGCGGCACCGTGGTCACCTCGGCAGGGCTAATGGGGGCCAGCGAGGCCGGGCACGAGGGGCTGCACCCTGGCAGGTTCCTCCATGGCTGACCTAGGGACTGCCCTGGCCCCCTCCACACAGCAGCAAATACCTACCAGGGAAACAAAACCACTTCTCTGCTGCCTCTCCCTGAGGAACAGAGAACCTCGTTCCACACTTGAGAGCCTGAAGGAGCTCAGGCAGCCCGCGTGGGATGACCCAGGGTGCCTGACCCACCTCTTGGGGCTCACCGTGTGAGATGCCGCTGCTTTGCAATTTGTTTTCCTCCCCAGCTGCAGCGTGAATACCTGAAGCCGAAAGGCTCGTTTGTGCTTTGAGAGAGAGCAGGCCTGTCCCACTGGCGATTTGCATTTGCCTTCTCTATGTCTGTGTCATACAAAAAAAAAAAAATATTCCACCTTGCTCCATTTGTTGAATTTCACACATTAACACCCTGGGTGTGTTTAGCAGAGACAAACCAAAGCTTGCTTGCAACACATTTGAGTTTGCTTTCCCCCCACTCCCCACTAACGACTCATTTAACAGCAGCACAGCAATTAGAAAATCGATATTCCATCCAGACACGACCGCGTCGTCTAGAGCATTACTTAAGGAACGTCTCTTGCAGCCGCGTCTTCGCGTGGCCAAAGGATGAGGCAGAAAGGACGCTCCGGCGTTAGGCGATCTGATTGATTTAAGATGATTTCTCTTAAGGCCCACACAGTATTTGCAATATGTTTCAGGCTGGGTATAGCCAGTGTGGATATGACATTCTACTAATAAGCACCTCGGTGCCAGGGAGCGTGCATATAAATACAGCTGCGGCGAAATGCAAGCTTGCTGTATTGTTTCATATCATACCACCCACCTGAATAAAACAGAGCCTGACACATGTCATAAGGAATTACTCCAAGAATGCGAGGCCCTTAGGCATTGAGGCCCCATTTGTATTCCAGTCGTATTAACCAAAAATAAAATAAATAAGTAACAATCACATCTTCTTTGCCATGAAAGGATTTTCCAGCCATTCAAGCGCTTGCTACATTGCTGCTACAAGCTCCCTTACTGGAAGTGCAAGGGCAGCAAAGGGGAAGAAAAGCAGAGACAAAGAGAAGAGCAGAAATCACAGAGGAGAAATTATTCTGATTTGCTGCCTTTGAGCTTGTCCTGGAAGACTTCAGCACTTGCCCAGCAGAGCCTCGCACGCTCCCACCCCAGTCCCCGGCCGGACGCAGCACAGCAGCCCCGCCGCCTTCCCCGAATTCTATAATTAGTATCAGTGATTATTCAAGCAGGATTCAAAACATTGCCCGTCTGCAGAGTCTGGGGTGGAGAGCAGCCTGTTTTATTTTCATGTTATTTAAAATAAGAGCTGTAATTGCCAACTGTTGTTGTGGAAAACCACTGCCTTGCAGGCCGGCAAGGGAGGCTGGTGAGGCACCGTGGACCCAGGGAAAGTCACCACCTTTCCGAGTCATTGGAGTGGCAACGGCAAAACCTCCCCAAGCCCAGAGCAAACCCCACCACGTTCCTTCCCACCTTCTCCAGAAAACTGAAAATCCGATGTATGTGTTACTAAATTAAGTAGCAGGAATTCCTTTTGCGGGTAATACCAGTGATGAAAGCCGTACAACGCAGACTTTCCCTAATCCATCCCACGTACTAATTCCCTGGCTTGTTTGTGCGCCTGTGCGTGTTGCGTAAGCCGTAATTATGCAATCTCGCAATTTACCATCGAGCAGATCCTCAGCTCAGCACCAGACCGCAGCGCATGACCATCGCAACAAGGCTGGGCTTTTCTGCAGACTTATTGACACGGAATAACGGGACCTCTTGGATCACGAAGGGCAGTGCAAAGAGGAGCTCCAGGAAAGGGACCGCTGCTGAAAAAACTTCCTAGCAATGCACTCGGTTCCCTTTCTAGTTAATGCAAAATTAAGCTGACCGTGGCAGTGATGCATCGACCCTTCAAAACAGGTCTGTGATGAGGTTGCCATGAACTGGATGCCATGGCCCAGAAAAACTGGAGCTGGGTGACCTCAGAAGCACCACAACAAACAGCTCCACAGAGCCAGACACTGGACCGAGATAAAACATTTTCCAGTGTACTTTTTGATACAAATGGTAGATAGCGGTCTGGAAGGGGCTGCCCAGGAAGGTGATGGAGGCCCCATCCCTGGAGGTATTTAAGAGCCGGGCAGACGAGGTGCTTAGGGCCAGGGTTTAGTGGTGGGATGGCAGGGTTAGGGGAACAGTTGGACCTGATGATCTTAAAGGTCTTTTCCAACCTAAGCGATTCTATGAATCTATAACATTTATAGAAAGAAAAAAAAAAATCTAAGAGGAAGAAAAGCAGAAAACCTACTCAGAGCAACGATGCTTTTTCAGCTTATTGGTGGCAAGGTCTGTGGTTTTAATACATCACATAGGAGAAAATAAAAACGCCAGAGGTGCAGGTGATACGGCACGCCCCCTATTCTGGAAATACGGACACGTTGCTCTAGCCGGTAACTTACTGGAGTCAGGAACACAAATGCCACATGCCGATGTGGAAAAAAGGATAACGGGCTGGGGGAAATCAGGGACGGTGGAATTACCTGAAATGTTTAATGGAATGTGATACCTCCAAAACCTTCAGATTTACGATTGGGTTGGTGGAATTATTTAGGTCAAGTCCTGGTTTGCATTTTACTTTAAAAAAAAAAAAAATAATAATCTACCCTGAGTTTCAGAACACCGAGGCCAGGACAGTTAGCCCAGGGAATTACCGAGGAGCCTTCAAACCACAGGCAGTGGTGCAGGACCAAAGCAATTAAGAGTTACCATTCGGTTGCCTGAAACCAGGCTGGTGACCCGAGTCCAGTCCTCCGCAGCACATGGCTAATCCCTCCCAGTCAGGGACAGTCTCCCCCGGGGCACGCGTAGGCTGGGCGAGTGGTGGGGACAAACCAGCCCGACTGCCTGGGCTGGCTCGGGCTGAGATGGAGGTCATTTTCCTCCTAGCAGCCCTCACAGCGCCGGGCTTTCTGTTGGGTGGAGGAAGGTGCTGATAACCCACCGGGTGTTTTGGCACCCACTGAGCGGTGCTCGCACGGCGTCAAGGCTGGGTCTCCAACATTCCCCACCACCACCAGGGGGCTGGGAGGGGGCAAGATCTTGGGAGGGGACATAGCCAAGACCCCTGACCCAAACCGACCAAAGGGATATTCCATACCATATGGCGCTGGCTCAGATATAAAAGCTTGGGGAAAGGCTGGGGGGGGGGGGCATTCATTTTTTATGACGTTTTGTCTTCCGGAGCAACCGCTATGCGCACTGAAGCCCTGCTTCCCGGGAAGGGGCTGGACATCACCTGCTAATGGGAAGTAGAGAATAAAATCTTGTTTTCCTTTTGCTACCATGCATGGCCTTTGCTTTTGCTTTTTATTAAACTGCCTTTATCTTGACCCATGAGGTTTGGTTTTTTTTTTTTTTTCCTTTTCCATCTCCTTTTCTCCCCGCCTGTCCTGCTGAAGAGGGGAGGGATAGAGCAGCTTGGTGGCACCTGGTGTCTGGCCAGGGTCAATCCATCCCAGTGCTGCTGGCAGAGCAGTGGGGGTTCAAGGCACGTTGTCTGGGCGGCGCGGGAAAAGCCACCATCGCCACCTGCGCTGTGCCCGTTGTGAGGCCAGAGGGAGGGGATCCCCAAGCTGTCAGTCAGAGCTACACTCATACAGAGGATTTTTTTTCATTTCTAAAAGTTGTTATTGGAAAATGTCACTAGTCATTGCCAGGAGCCCCTGGGATGCAGTAACTCTCAGTACCCCTAAGCCCCCTCAGCACAGAATAGCCACACACTGATAACCTGAATACATTTGCTGCAGCCGCTGTTCCATAGACTGCGCTCTCGTACAGCCAGGTTATTTTACATGCTTATTAGCCCCATTATTTTATAACTCATTCCTCTGTGTAATGCTGACTCTATATCACTTCATTTTATCAAAAGGGTATGTTCCTCTGAGACAAGCAGGGATGAGGAGGCTCAGAGATGGAAAGGTAGGATGGAGCAAAGGCAGCAGGTCCTGTTGCGCCTGGGCTGACGAAGTGACCGGTGGCGCGGGAGCCTTGGAGGCTCTGTCCCCATGGGAGCCTTGGAGCCTCTGTCCCCGTGGGAGCCCTGGAGCCTCTGTCCCCATGGGCAGCTCTGGAGCCGCTGTCCCTGGGAGCCTGGAGCCTCTGTCCCCGTGGGAGCCTGGAGGCTCTGTCCCGTGGGAGCCTGGCCTCTGTCCCCTGGGAGCCTGGAGCCTCTGTCCCCATGGGAGCCTGGAGCTCTGTCCCCATGGAGCCTGGAGCCTCTGTCCCCATGGGAGCCTGGAGCTCTGTCCCCGTGGAGCCCTGGAGCCTCTGTCCCCGTGGGAGCTCTGGAGCCTCTGTCCCCGTGGGAGCCCTGGAGCCTCTGTCCCCGTGGGAGCCCTGGAGCCTCTGTCCCCGTGGGAGCCCTGGAGCCTCTGTCCCCGTGGGAGCCCTGGAGGCTCTGTCCCCGTGGGAGCCCTGGAGCCTCTATCCCCGTGGGAGCCCTGGAGGCTCTGTCCCCGTGGGAGCTCTGGAGCCTCTGTCCCCGTGGGAGCTCTGGAGCCTCTGTCCCCGTGGGAGCTCTGGAGGCTCTGTCCCCATGGGAGCCTGGAGCCTCTGTCCCCATGGGAGCTCTGGAGCCTCTGTCCCCGTGGGAGCCCTGGAGCCTCTGTCCCCATGGGAGCCTGGAGCCTCTGTCCCCGTGGGAGCTCTGGAGCCTCTGTCCCCGTGGGAGCCTGGAGCCTCTGTCCCCATGGGAGCCTGGAGGCTACTGTCCCATGGGAGCCCTGGAGCCTCTGTCCCCATGGGAGCTCTTGGAGGCTCTGTCCCATGGAGCCCCTGGAGGCTCTGTCCCCATGGGAGCCCTGGAGCCTCTGTCCCCATGGGAGCTCTGGAGCCTCTGTCCCCATGGGAGCCCTGGAGCCTCTGTCCCCGTGGGAGCCCTGGAGCCTCTGTCCCCGTGGGAGCTCTGGAGCCTCTGTCCCCGTGGGAGCCCGGAGCCTCTGTCCCCATGGGAGCTCTGGAGCCTCTGTCCCCGTGGGAGCCCTGGAGGCTCTGTCCCCATGGGAGCTCTGGAGCCTCTGTCCCCATGGGAGCCTGGAGCCTTCCCCATGCTGCTGCTCTTCCCACTCTGGAGGGTGCCTTCAGAGAGCTCTGCCCTGGACGGGTGGTCCTGGGGAGCGGAGGTGAGAACGGAGAGGGAGGAAGGCAGCCTGCACCCTCCTGGGTGCTAATCAGGAGCCCTGCGCTCCGACACAGCGCCTCGTCCATCTGCGAGAGGCACGGGGTTTGCTTGGGCCACACCACTTCAACGTGTCTGAACACCACAGAGCCACGGCACCCAACACAGACTCTTGCACCCCGACGCTCTTGCTCTCAGCCATCAGCACCATTGGCACCAACAGCCAGACCACCCTGGAGAGGGAAAAGGTGCCGACAGCTCACAGCCTGTGCTGCTGCACACGTTGCTTGAACCAGGCGTCCTTGCACTGCTCGTTCAGTAACGCTGCCTGCTGAAGAGCCTTCCGGCAGCCAGCCAGCCCCGTCTTCTCCCTCTTCTCCCACCCCAGAATTTCTCTTAAGGCCCAGAAGTGCAGAATCTGGATGCTACCAAACTAACATCGGCATGTTCCTCATGCTTCAGTCCTTCCCAGCTGCAGCTCCCAGCTCCCCTAGGACACCCATCTTACAGATGCACAGAACTTATATGCCAGTGCTTTCAGGAAAAAACGGTGTAGAAAAGGTGCTTCTTCCAACGGCGCGCTAATGTACCCGTGCAATACATTTATTCGGGAGAGCCTCAAGAGGTGATGTAAACCATGGAGAACAATCTAAGAGGAGCCTCTTTAGTTGGAAAAGATGAGGAGAGACAACATGACAAGTGTTGCTTTAGCAAATTATCAGCAAATAATGCATGGTAAAATAAGAAATGAACCGTCTGCTTCTATTTACTGTCTTTTACTAAAATGGCCAAGGAATAGATAATAAAGATGAGAGAGAACAATAGATTAAAAAATGTTAGTGATATAAACTATGGACCACACATCTCTCTGCGTCTGTGGAACTCATTCATACAAGATGTAATTGAGACCAACAACTTCACACAACTCAAACAGCATCATTATTTTTTAAGACAAGGAAACTTTTCATAACATTCGGAAGAGACAACCAAGCCCTCGCGTCAGGGAATAAGCCAACCGTGAAGTGGCACCACTGGGCTCCCTGGGCCATCGCTCTGACGTGCTCTTGGCCATCCTTTCCTTGCTCCCCTGTGATCGAAACGTTTGGTGCAGGCGGAGGCTCTGCCTTTGTGTGAGAGGGCTGGAACGGGGCTAATAAAGTGAGTGATGGCCTCAACAGGAGTGACTTTCTCTAAGGATGGCAAGACACCCCGCCTTGGTTTATACAAAGAGAGAGCTTTAGATATAAAGGGATCAAGTGAGAAAACTCCTCTCAAGTGCATGTCAGAGCAGGTACAAGAGGGCCATGATAATGAAAAAAAGACAAATAAATCTTTGCCCTTTTCTTGCAGGTTTCACTCAAGGACCTGGAATTGCTTCATGAATACCTATCACGGAAGCTGCCAACAGTCTAGGGAAGCATCCAGAAGAATACAAAGATCATAAGCCACATTTAAGAGATGAGAGTTAAAAAAAAAAAAAAATCAAACGCAGAAGTCAGCTGATGATTTTTTCCTAAGTTACATGTCCTGTTAGAACATGTTAGAACAGAATCAAATTTATTACCCGCTCTGTAGGGCTTAAATGTCTGTGTAAATGAAGCCAGGAGTAACCAGTTTAAGGAAGAAGGATTGAGGAGATTAATACTAGCTAGACTTACTTCCCTAGATGGCTCACGGAGCTTAGAATAGAATCGGGATGCAAGAAAGCAATTAAAAGAACTAACTTAAATAAAACTCTCAGTGCTGAAGGTTTGCTAGCGTATACCTCTAAATTCTTCTGCAATGCAACTGGGCCCCTTCCTCTAGGGACTGTCTAACAACCTTTCAGACATCGGGATAATTATTGCAAAGTGTGACCCAGACTGTGGTTACTGGTGCAATCAAGAAAACCCCTTGAGGTTTCAACATTAGACACAGTCTCACCAGCGAAGCAGACTTTCAACCGTTGGCAAACGTTTTTTGTAATGACTAACCTTAAAATTACATTCTCTGCGACTGGGCGAAGCACCCAGTGGGCTGGGGTTTGCTCTGCCCACCACGGGACTGCTCACCCAGCCAGGCTTCGGTACCCGTTACGGATCTGCCACGGCTGTAATGCCCAGAGAAGCCTCCTGGCAAGGAGTACGCTCAAGGAGCTAGGAAGGGGAGAAGATAGGTAATGGATGGAGAGAGACCATATCGAAATTCTCTTCTCATAAGGGTAGGATATGGACAGTGAAGTGTTCCTGCTTTGGCATACTGGGCACTGCTGTTCCCTTGTAACATTTTCTAAGCAAAACTCGCTCCCCTGATGTTTCAACTCCTCAAATTGACCGAGTGTTTTATCTCTTTGGGAAGCTTAAAGACTGTCGTGGATTTGCTAGTTTCTGGTGCACAGGGAACTTCCGCTGCTGGGATGTAAATCCTCGCCTGGTTCTAACATGCAATCTCTAATTTAAGTAAATAAGGAGTAAGGAAAGAAATGAAATACTAATTGCAATCCAAATTGCTCCATCTTCTATCCACCCCCTGCCAACCCTCCTCCCTGCTCCCTAATCCATAAGGTCTGAGTGATGATCAGTGAATAATTAATTCGGGGCGAGCTGGAGAGGTTTCCTGCAGAGAGCCTCTGCAGATGCAATATCCAGTTCTGGCAGCACATGGCTAGCATTCGGTGGGTCCCCACGGCACCCTGGCTACGCAGCACCCACCAAGGCATCCCATGCATGCAGCCGGGTGCCACTCCGCTACCGACACTTTGTGGGTCAAACCCTCTACGGTGACCAGCAGAGACACTGCACGAACAACACTTCTCTCCATGCTTAGAGTCATAGAATCATTTGGGTTGGAAAAGCCCTTTAAGCTCACCAAGCCCAACCGTTCCCCTAACCCTGCCATCCCACCACTAAACCCTGGCCCTAAGCACCTCATCTGCCCGGCTTTTAAATACCCCCAGGGATGGGGACTCGACCCCTTCCAGAGCTTGACAACCCTTTTGGGGAAGAAATCTTTCCTAATATCCAATCTAAACCTTCTCTGGTGCAGCTTCAGACCATTCCCCCTCGTCCCATCGCCCGTTACCAGGGAGCAGAGGCCGACCCCCCCCGGCTCCCCCCTCCTGTCAGGCAGTGGTAGAGGGCAATAAGGGCTCCCCTCAGCCTCCTCTGCTCCAGACCAAACACCCCCAGCTCCCCCAGCCGCTCCTTGTAAGTCTTGTGCTCCAGCCCCCTCCCCAGCTTTGTGGCTCTCCTCTGGACACGCTCCACTGAAGCATTAATAAAAGTGAAAATGTAAAAGTGAAAATGCCACAATACAGGGTAACGATGAGCGATGCCGTGTCAGTGGTTGAAATTGTTAAGGTATAGCAGTAAAGCAACCATCTCAGCATGTATCAAAAGACATAAAAAATGCTGCAATGTGGTTTTTAAACCATGCAAACCTGATCTTCTGCAAGCACAAAAGTTAAAGAGAGCTCACAAACAGCCAAATCTTACACCTCTGTCTCCTCCACTGACTCAGAGTGGGAACGTGTAGGAGAAATGATAGACTGCAAACGTCTCTTCCCTTCGCAGTAGTCCTAGGCCAAACCTCTGGATCCAAGTATCACCAAATTCCAGCAACTGGCAACTTGAATTCAAATAATCTTCTTAACTGCTTTTTAGCAATGGCCAGGGCTAAAATTGTTCGTACGTCACAAGGTAGCCAACCCCATTTTTCATTGCGATTGAAAATGCCAAGCACCGCACACACCCGCGCGCTCCAGACTCTTCATATTCCAGATTCAAGAGGACTGGATCACTGAGCGAAGTCTCCAAAGCATCGTTGGCTCCCCTGGCACTGGAGGCAGAATCGGTCTTTCCATGACTGGAGGGAAAGCCCGCACGCAGTGCGGGGCTGCTGGGGGTGCGACGCGGGCGGCTCGTCACCCCTCGGCAGGGAAATGTCACGTCCCGGCTCACAAGGAGCCTGCCCTGCAGCCTGGACCCACGTCCCACAGGATGGTGCTTGGCCTCCGGTCCTGCCCGGCAGGATTATGCCCAGGCCGAGGAGAAACAACAGATTCTGAGATGAGCTAACAGCAGCCCTCAGCCTTTCGTTGTGGTTCTCAGAAGCAAAGCATTTTTTAAAAATGTAGTCCTCGCTGAAAAAAATTCATATATAAACCCTTCTCTCTTTCTCTCTCTGTATACGTACATATCATTTAAGGTGTTACTATAGAGCAGCAAACACATCCATAATGGAACAAACCTCCCCATGCAGCAAGGACAGCAGAATATTAATTATTGAAGATTATACAAGGAGTTCTGTAAATCATGTGGTAAGCACCATGGGGCTGCTTTGCAGAGGGGCTGCTGCGGGCAGGGGCACTGCGTGGTTCCAGCAGGGGACGTGGGGGCTCCTGGAGCAGCAAGGGAGCGTGGGGGCCGCTGTACGGGGCCCACCTAATCCCAGAGATGTTTGGAAACGTGAGCAGAGGGGACAGTCCGATACAATACCTCTGGCTCTATAATTACTAATACATTTACATAATTTTGTGAATGAACGCCACCGTCCTGCACGCTATCAATCGTACACAACGCATGCCACATCCCTCAGATAATTACTTACATAACACACGTGGATTAAGACCAAATTCGTATTTCCGGCTTTACTTCAAATCAGTTAAGTATTTTTAAACAAACTATATTTTCATTCCAGCTAAAATGCACGGGTTTAATTCAATTAAAATAATTTCTTGCTTCTTTTCATCACACCTGACCTGAATTTTTGCTGAAGAGAACCTGACTGAGCCATTCTGTAATTGTACTGGAAATGAGAATTATAAACACTGCCAACATGATCGTAGTACCTGTATCATAAGAGGGTGTCCATACGCGAACAATCTACTTGAAATCTCCCTAATAATCATTTAGGAAGAGGCTCCATACCATAGGGTATTATTGAAGAGTATGGGATGAAGGAAGGACAGAGGAACGTATTTTTCCCCAGTCTGGTTTTTTCTTCCCCCCCAGCTGATGGATGGACTTGACACAGTTATTTTACATTCACAAGTCTTGAACATCATTATATCCAGCGCTCTGTACAACCAACTGCTGGCAGAGAGCTCAGCGCACAGGCTGCCTCCAGCTACAATCAAGGGATTTCTGTGCCCGACCACTGCAAGATGAACTGGGATAACAAGATGTACGCGCCCGGCATCTGCGTCTCCCAGCCCCCTGAACACAGCCTGACAACCTTGCCCACCTCAGCTGTTGTACGCTCACAACTCCGTCTTTGCCCCTCACGCGGATTTTCCAATCAAGGTTTTGCAGAGTTTCAATAAAGAACAGAGCGAAACTTGGGTTTAAATATTTTTCTCTTGCCAACAGAGAAAGACATCTATTGCTAATACTGTTTGCCAAGAGAAATGACAGAGTAGAGGACAGAAAAATTTGTTCCATCAAGCAACGCACCTCTCCTACGAGATGGGAAATTCCATTTTGAAAGATGGAAAACCGAGGCAGATGCCAGGCAGATATCCCTCCCCCGTGCCTACACGGCACTAGGGGCAGAAACGGAGGGTGCAGTTTGATATTATAGCTCATTAAACACAACTGCACGCTGCCCTTGAAAGGTAAAGTCCTTTTTCTGCCATCTTTCCGTGACTCTGTGGTTACATGGGTTGGTTCAGTGCTCCAATCAAACAGCAAATCAACCCCCTAAATAATAATTTCCCACTGAATCAACTTGCCAACCTGACGATGGGATCTGCCGCAAGGGAACACGCAGCCAGGAGACAGTGGGCTGGGGAAAGCAAGGCCCTGCCTCTTAGTTTAAAAGTACTGTTTTCATCATGAGCAGTTCTCGTGTGATGGAATGTTTAAGCCTGGGGTAGAAGTATCCTCATTTTTATTGTAAACAGTAATTAAAAAAGCAAACAGAAGAGGCTAGAACTCACAGCTCTATACCCGTTCTTCTGGTATAAGAGCAGCAGTGATGGCATTTTCTTTCTCTTTTTTTTTTTTTGCCTTGAGTTTATTGACATGAAGAGTAATGCTAATGTAATTGCACTGAAATTCATGCACATGAAAATCTCACCAGGGCAAAGTCAGAACAAATGGTCTGTTTGGAAACACAGTGTTAATGCAATGGAGTAGCAGTATCAGCCTTCGATCTGAAGAGTATCAAGACACCATCAGCCACAACGCAACTTGGCTGTCGCCCTCGCTCAGTCTTTGCTGAAAGGGTACGGACAGAACGATCTGCTTGTAACCCTGAGGTGTACATGGGTGCAGCACGGCAGCGTGTCTGCCAGGCAAGGGCCAAATGAGTCAATAATACGTATTCAGGCCGTGAGAACAGCAAAATGAAAGCAAGCGCCCTTCTCTCCATTAATCAACCTGATCTTCCGCCGCAGAAACAGTGCCTTCCAATTGTCGGCATTTACCAAACATTCTTCAAATGCTAACCATCTGCAGCTGGAATACAATGCTTTGATTACAAATGTCAGAAAGATAGAGCATAAAATTAACTTCTCCTTATTTAGTAGGTTTAGAGAAATGTGGCTTCATGCTACACTAATTCAGTGCCCTCAGTATGAAAACTCCCCATTATGGTGTCTCATCAAATTAGAGCCGACGATAAAACGATGTCATCTCTATCCTCACGCAACCCTATATTTTGTAATTAAGCAGGACAGTGAAACAATGGCCTTGCTTATAGAGAAAAGGTCAGGAATGCAAAACATATTTTTGCAAGCTGGTTGTAAGATGCATGAAGCCAATTATCCCAGTAGCGCTGCGTACGCCTTAGCAGGAAGGGGTTTATAATTTTGCTCCATGACTCCAAGTCGAGCCAAAGCGCGAGCTGTACCCTGTGGGGCACTGCGCTGTTTGCCTGGGCTGTTAGGAAACCAGGAAGCAGGGAAACGTGAAGAAGGCTGTTAAAATAATTCCAGCCTCTCAGCCCTTCCCTTGACATTTTACTGTGGCTTGAAATATTTCTAGGAATTAATATAGTCTTTTACTGAAACGTATTAGACATGACTTCCCTGTTCAATTAAGAAGGTAGTTTGAATATGTAGGATAAGGGGAAGTGTTATGTATTTCTTTGGGAATGTTGAATGCGTTTACCTCAGGTAGCCTCAGACACAAATCACAGATTCAGATGCATGCGCAAAAGCTGATTTAACAGGAGGAAGAGTTGAGACCTTGCTCTTGCCTTGGGAGAAGCTGAAAGGCACCACATCGGTTTCAGTCCATCTCTGCCCCACTTGGGGTTATTAAATGGAGGAGCAGCATGCTGCTGAACGGGGCTTTTTAACAAATATTTCTATATGCACAGGCCGGTGCAACTCATCTGCAGCCTTCCAGATTTACCAGGAGCCCCACTTCCCTTAATCAAGAAAACGTAAGGCAAAGAACACCGACCGGGGAAGGGCTTGAGCTTTGCCAAGTCTCCGCGGTCACTGCCGGGGCTGCCGTGCTCGGGAGGGCTGAAACGCCGATGCCACACGTGGTTTTGAACGCGCTCCCGCCCTGACCGCCCCTGCCGTCAGCCATTAACTGCGGCACAGACCAAAGGGGAATAAATCCCCGCTCCTAACTCACCGGAAACCCGAACCACCTGTACAAGGGAACCGGGTGTTATTTTTACAAAGCAGAGTATTAGACTTTCTTCTATATAAAGGATTATTTTTTTTGTTCCAATGCCTCCCGAACCCCCGCCCCCTCCAAAATCCTCTCTTTCCATTAAGAGCATTAGCCTTTTAAAAATATTTGAATACGTTTCTAAACTTCCTAATACCACGAGAAGAAGATGAGGAACATCACAGTTCCCGGGGAGAACTGGTAATTTCCTCCTGCATCTCTCCTTCAAAGGAGTTCTCTCAGATTTTACTCTAGCCTCCTAACACAGCCATTAGAGACCAGTAATTAACTTTCTGGTTCAAGAAATATTTTGCAAAGGAACCCCATTAAAAGGCTGATTTGCATATTCCAGGACAAAGTAGCCTTGATACAGACGTGGGTACTACATGAGGCCAGTCTCAATCCTGAGACTGCCCTTGAATCTTTAAGCTACGACGTCTGTTCCCCGGCTGCGGGGGGAGCGGGACAGACACCCGCGGCACGAGAAAGCCGACGCCGTCACCTGCGGGACGCTCCCGCTCCTGACTTTGCAAGACGTTTTATTTTGCATTTCAGTTATGGTTGACAGCGCCGAATGGTTTCCCTGTACAAACTCAGCAGTGTTTCCTCAAAATATTTTCATTATCACGAAAACCAGAGGCCGCTGTGCCGTACTTTGCACGCTGTTAGTGTCACCCTTCCCCGTGCACCTCCCATGGTAAGTCTTCCCACTCGGAAAGCTTCACTGGCTAACGCCATCTCAGTAGGGAGGCAGAAGAGAACGCAAGCTCTCCAGCACTTGTTCCCACAGATCTGAACGCCCCCCCTGCGTCCCAGTTCCGCGGGATGAATCATTCCTCTTTCCAAAAGGAACAGGGTGACTTCTTCATCCTTTGTAGCGCAGCACTCACCAGGTTCTCATCAAACTTAAACCATTTCATCATGCCTAAAAATATTTGGCTTATCAAGCTTGTTGGGAATAAACAAATGATAATTAGACCTAAAAAGAACTCACAAACTACGTTTACTCTAAGAGTACAGACGGTCGTGAGTTATTGATGCCCTCCGATGGCATCAAAATAAGCTTTATGAACATTTGAGAACCTGGGGAGCAGACTGCACGAGCACTAGATCAGGGATTAAATGCGCTCTAGTACGTGACTTGTAAACTTCCGCTTCCCTCTGTGGGTTAGAAGCCCAAATTTTCGATGGGATAAAAAAAAAAAAAAAAAAAGCAGTTTAAAGAGGAAGTAGCAGTAGTGCAAGTCGCTGCTGTTATTAATGCAGGGCTGTCCCCCTTCCAAGGCTGAGGCTCATTTAACAATCAACCATATGCTCAGACTTTTGTAGTGCCAAGAAAAGGCTTAAATAGGGTGTTATCTTCCGGAATGATGAAAAAAACCCTTGCAAAATAATCACAAATGTTGGTCATTGAGAGTCCCTTAGAGTGAAATGAATTCTAGGTGCACGGAGGAAAAGTGTCCCCAGGAACGATCAGCTCGGGGACTTCATCAGGCTAGGGAGTGACCCGGAGTGCCCGTCTGCCACCAAACCAGGGCCGTCGGAAGGTGTTTGCCCCCCAAAATGCTCCTGCGCCCCTGCCCTCTCCGCACCGGTGCAACGCCACGGCAGCCTGTGCCAGTTTCAGAGGAGATGGCACTGAGGTCGTGTATTTAGATTTTAAAAAAAAAAAAAAAAAAAAGATTCCCTTATTCCACCTTTTTTCAGACAACGCCCATATAAACCAACCCTCTGACAGTTCCCGACAAACTGTCAGAAATTATTTTTGAACAGAATTGCTGTAACACAGTGATGGCAGTGACTGAAAAGGTCACTACAACAAGAAAACACTCAGATATGCACTAAGGACCATCATTAACAACCACCGCAGAATAACCCCTCAGTTCTCTCTCTCCTCCCTGTGCCCAAACCCCAACCCCGAAACTTTCTCCATCACAAATTCCATAGGAGAAATGTGGGCCCAATTAAGAAAAATCCCTCTGCCAAAGGCTTGATTTGTGGCTGATTCCAGAGAGGCTGCTACACAAACAAACATTCAGCGCTCTGTGATAAAAACTTTGTTAGCTGCTGTAATAAATCAGGATGCAGGAGACATTGTTAGCAAAAAACCACTTTAAGGGAACCCTTTTCAGCTCTAACGAGCAATCTGACCAGCCAACAAACCGACAGGAGCACTCATTCCACAATCCTCCTTTAAATTTCACGTTTATATAAACTGAGCCTACCAGATTAATGCACCTCTCATGCAGAACCCTAGTTAGACTTGGTCTGATTTTGCTTCTCTTGTTCACAATCGATAATTTTATTACTGTTGCTGTGACTCCTAGAAAAAAAAAAACCCAGTATGCCAAAGACGGGCAAAATTTGGCCAACTACATCAATGTGAACCTCGGGGTAATTTACTGGGGTTAGTGCAAATCCCTTATCCCACCTTTTTTCAAATAGAAGGTCTCTTCTCAGTCAATGTAAAATCCAACGCCATGAGAAACAACCACGTTTCTTCTACAGACGTAAGCTCTGCTTGACTACAATCAGCGTGTTTTTCTAACACGCCACTTTGAGCAATTCCCCAGCTGTTCCCTATAGAGAAAACATGGTTGGCCAAGGTTTTACTACCCCAGAATTCCCTAAGTTTGCGCAGTTGCTCCCAGCACGCTGGCACCCGCCATGGCAGAACCGCCCACAGCAGCCTGGCAAGGGACACGGGACCCTGGAGCTGGCACGGCGGCTCGACGAAGAACCCCGCGCCCCCGTTTCCGAGCTGCCAGCTCCTCCCCAGGACGCAGCAGCCGCCCGTTGTGAGGGCAGCCCTGCGAGACTCCGCTGGGAGCCTGGCTCTTCGCTCCGTGCCAATGCAAGGTACGAAAACCCGGCTCCACCGGCACAAGATTCTCAAGGCGGCTCTGAACTGATGCCAGCGAGACATTCTGTGACTTTTCCGATGTTCCGTGCTATTTCCTTGCTTTCCTTTGTTATAAAACTCACACCATACAAATTTCTCACTATTGTAGGAGGCAATGATTTTCCATTCTGAATTTACATGATGTATTCAAACGCACGCATTAATCAAACACATGCTAAAAAGCACCGATATGTTTTATAGTCTCTTCTCTGCTCTACACACACGCCACGGCCACCCAGTGTCTGTACACACGTGGGCACATTTCATATATTCATATGCATCTGCTGCACATAGCAGGATAAACAGGACATGTAAGAAAAGGAAAAATAAAGCAACTAAGAGGCGTGACACCGTACCAAATTAGATACTCAGCAGCCAAGGAACAGAATCATTTATGATCTACTATAGCTCAATATTTCAACCTGCAGTGTTTCGACTGCATTTATTGCACTATTCATTTTTGCTAGGGCATCTCCCGCAAAATCCTCCAAAGCTCCAGCACAGAACGCTGCTATAATGGTGACTTCCAGGAGCAAAGGAGCGGTTCGTGAACAATCAGCTCAGATACAAGATGGAGTCAAGAATCAAATATTTAAGAGGCAAATATTCCAATACCAGATGCTTCTTTGAAACAGTTCTTGGATTTCAAGACAGACAAGGAAGCACAGCAGAAAATGCATGAGAGGGATCTAAAAGACTCAAGCCCTTTCATGCACAGAAGTGAGTGCATTGTGCATTTCAGCAGACGTGGATGGGAATGTTCAGGAAGATAAAATTATCTTCCGTAACCAAAACCTGGATGCACGACTGAGAAGCCCAGCTGCTGCTTTTCTTTCACCTCTCCGAGAGCAACAGTACCCAAGGCCAAGATCTCTGCAGAAGGATACTCGCTTGCATGATAGACCTGATGCTCACATTATAGAGCTGACACCACTAGGAAAGCTAGGAGACTAAAAGCTTGCTGTCAACAGCTCCCCAGTGCCAGCCAGCTTCCTCCAGATCAGGGCACATCTATGCATCATAGGTGAAGCGTATTTAGGAGCGATACCTGCCGAATGGCAGTCCTTCATTTTCAGTTCCTGAAGACTCGTATGAGCAAGCATTTGGGTTTATTCAAGGCTGCCAGATGCTACCTCTCCTCTAACCCACCCTTTAAGCTCCACACTGAAAATGCACTACAGCCATTCGCGGAATCTCTTGGACGAAAAGTTGCAGTACATCTGGCTCCGTCTGAAGGGACGCTGCCCAGCGAGCTCCAGGGCTCTCGTGCTGGGAGGGCAGGGAAATTACAAAGCTTAATTTGGGAAAATGAATTTGGCTGCAGGACTGGCTGAAACAGTTAATTCCCACATCCTATACTGCCAGTTCACAGAACGAAACAAAACTCATCAAGGTAGAAAGAAAGCATTGCCTAATTTGCCTGTTCCCCGAGTGAAGCGGTAGCACCGGAGGCAGATTCCCGGGTGCCCGGCTACACTCGCTTGCCTTCCATATGGAACACAGTGCCCTACTTCGAGCGTTCGTGAAAACTGCAGCACAGGAACCAAATCAACTCTGTCTTCCCAGATAGTAACGCCCGAAATATTACTGACCAGCACAATCCTTTTACTCGCAGAATCCAGAAGGAAAGAGCTCAGGAGGCTATAATAGGTCAGGTAAGGAAAAATCCAGACTGACAACTGTCATTTGTGGGCTTCAGCAATTCACGGCCCCGCCAGTGAATGAGTACAGCTAAAACAAAGCGAAAGTTGTCATTGCTTTCGAAAGCAAAGCATTTATTCAAGGGATTCTAAAGCACTGTCTTGATATTTTAAAATGCCACTGCTGCAAAATGGTTACATCGCTGTATATCCAGTTTGGCGTATTTTCCAGACATAGACTTTTTTTGGCACTTAAATACCTCTGTGTCATTCCCCCAAATGATTCACGTAAGGTTGAAAGCTCTTCCTTTTGGCAGCAAACCTGTGCTTGGTACTGGAGTCTGTCTTACCCAACCGTGACCTTGATCTGCATGTGAATTTATACACACGTTTACCTAGAATGTGCATTTGTCTCGTGCGCACACTGACATAAATCTGCATGTACATAAACACACACACATCCACTAAAGAGCTACTTTACTTTCTAAACTGAGCTAAGAATAAAGCCAAGGTCTCATTCCCCCTTTATTTTGCTTGCCATTTGCTCCAGTACTGGCCATCCCATGTCAAACGCTTCCTCCGATCCATCTGCACATTCCCTGCAACGCATCCCTCCTGGACCGAAAGATCCTGTCATGGCTCAGACAGAAAAAGCAGCTTCGGCCACATGCCGAGAATCCAGCTCAGTGCAATGACGGCAGCCAACAGCGATGCTGAAGATGTATGTGTGTGGAAGGGGGAGAGAGGGATTTGGGGAGCTTATGGGTGTTACTGTTCTCTGTTATTGTTCACACAACGTGTAACCCAGGGACGTTCAACGTAGTCCCAATGTGTGAGCATCCCTCCCCTCCCTCCCTCACCTGCATCAGTCGGCTTTGGCTGCTGCATCTACGTGCTATTTATGTGCTGGTGCATCAACTTAGGATTTATTGGGGAGGAGAAAGCAGAGCAGTCAGGCTTCTCTGTACGTATTATTTAACCTAAACAGGAAGGGCTTGCACTGTATACTCGCCGACAAATTAAAATCCCCCCTCTTGCAATTAAGCAAGTCTACTTCTATCACAGACGGGGCCCTCGCTCTGAATAAGATAAGCAAGGTATTAACAAGACCTGGAGAAATCAATCCCCTCGTTCTGCCTCGCACACCCTCCTCCCCACCCTCCGAGAAGCGTCCCCTTACCTTTCATTGTCCACGCTCCTGAAGCCAGGTAAAATGTGCCGGAAGCTGCTGTTCCTATCAAGCTTCGGTTGGCTCTTTGTCCTTTTGATGGAGCCTTTAAGCCGACGGCTGAGGAACCCCTGTGGGGTGAGACAAGAATACTAAATTACAACAAAACAGGGAGAAAGAGCGAGCGAGCCCTGGACCTGCCCTCCTGCAGGCAGCACAGCCAGGCAAATGGTTCTCTCCAGCTGCCTTCATGTGCGGCTGCCGGCAGCGCCGCTCCTCGCCGCCAGCCCGGCTCCCCAGCTCGCAGCCAACATCTGCTCCCAGCGCTCGCCGAGGCCAGGGCGCTGCGTCGGCGCGAGACTCCCCGAAGCCTCCGTTACCCTGGCAACCATCAGCTCACATAAAAATACTGTCTGAAAGACAAGACTAGCACATCGCAACTCCTGACGGGCGGAGAGGCTGCGACGCGGGGCTCCGGCTGGCCCAGCCTGGCCGCCCCGGCTCGCGGGCACGGGGGTACGAGACACCACCCGCTCACCGGCGACCCGGAGACAGGCAAGGACTCAATTACCTGATCGAACCCCCCCGGATCTTCAGCCATGGCTGGCAGAATTGGACTCAGGTGTTTTAGTTACATGTGAAAATGCCCGACAAAGCACGCACAAACGCAGCGCACGGACCCGGCAGCTACGGGCGCTACCTTTACAGAAGAGAAAGACCCTTGCGCTGAACGTACGGCGCCTTCTTCTCGGCGGTGCCTCCTCCCTCACGGAACATAAGTCACGGCGCCTGTAGCGCTCCACGGCAAAGCCAGCACTAAACGTTTTAATAGCAAAGCTTCTAATGTGTTATTTGCTTATTGTTAGGAGTTAATGTCCTACATAATCTGAACATTACATTTAATCTCTTGGCTAAATAAGGCAATAAAAGTATAATACTACTGTGGTGTCCAGCATTTACAGGATCGGAGAGCAGTCTTAGTGGGTCAAGCATGTTAGCCGGAGAGAGTGGGGTAGCATTTTAAAGAGAAACCAGGATTTGGGGGTGAAGCCTAAAGAAGTGTTCCTTTCACACACCGTCATGCCAAAGAAATGAATTAGCTGGATATAAACAACGTGGCAAATCCCTGCACATCCTGCGGTGCTGCACGTGCCGCTTCCCTTCCCCCTCCCCAGGAAAGGGGGCAAGAGATCCCCTGGATCAAGCACAGATTTTGATGTGCATGAGGGAACTTCTTCACCGAGAGGGCTGTCAGGCTCTGGAATGGGCTGCCCAGGGAGGTGGAGGAGTCCTCATCCCCGGAGGTATTTAAAAGAAGGATAGATAAGGTGCTTAGGGACATGGTTTAGTGGTGGGATGGCAGTGCTAGGTTAACGCTTGAACTCGATGATCTTAAAGGGCTTTTCCAACCGAGGTGATTCTATGATTCTATGAAGAGATGTGAGAAGAACGGGTGTCGTCCCACCGGGTGCTACGCCAGCGTCCCGGAGGTACGCACAGAGCACTCCCCCACTCCAGGCATCGGTCTCGGTAGCTTCTCCAGCCAACCTTAAGGAACGGATATAGGTCATGTAGCCTTGAGCAGCTCCCTTTTATAAATGAATACCCTGTACATGTCTTGCAGGAAGATAATCACAGCCTAACTCCTATCCAGCCTGCCATTTGTTCATGCTATTTAAACGTTCCTTCCCCACCTAGGATATTCATGGGGCAAATTACGTCTTTCTCAGGTTGCAAAATTTCCTGAGGCAGTCTGTGCAACTGTTCTTGTTATGGAAGTGACTTTCCTGTTTGTAAGTGCATCAAGAATTTGAAACATCTAGATAACAAAGGTGTTTCACATTTATTAAGTGCCACTTTACTTACAGATGAGGTACGTAACATGCATTCATGTGAACTGGGTATTTCTCTGGGAGCTATCTGAAGTGGAGTGATGGCTCTAACAAGGCCACCAGGTTGTATACTCTGCCCGTTTACACAAAGCCAACGCATGAGGTGACGAAGGCCTTTTCAAAAGTGTTTTGTCCGTGAGAAATTCTTCTAGAGAATTTTTTATGGTACAGAGAAACACGACTATGAAACAGCAAATTAGAGAATTTGCATTATCTAGAACATTGCTGAGATATTTCCCTTAGCACTCAAACCTTAGCCAGGCTCATACTCGTGGTATCAACACGATATCAGCCTCACACTCATGATATCAACCCGCCTTGTTCTTCTGGCCAGATCAGGCTGCTGGTTGCCTGCTACGGAGACTTGCCAATATTGTGAAGGAATTGGTTTTAAACTAAACCAGGGTAGGTTTAGGCTGGATCTAAGGAAGAAATTCTTTACACTGAGGGCGGTGAAACCCTGGCAGGGGTTGCCCAGAGAGGGGGTGGAGGCCCCATCCCTGGGAACATTCCAGGCCAGGTTGGCCGGGGCTGTGAGCAACCTGATGTGGTTCAAGGTGTCCCTGCTCCTGCAGGGGGGTTGGGCTGGGGGACCTCTGGGGGTCCCTTCCCACCCAAAACTTTCTATGATTCTATGAAAAGATCAAAAATATGCAACTGGCCAATCATGCAATATTTCCCCAAACGCCACCAGTGAGCAGTTTCTGCCCAGAAGCAAGAGACTGGCCTTCCTTTATCACTGCCAGCCCGGCCACAAATATGTCATCGCATTATCAAGCCACTTCTTCAAAGTAATAGCTTTGAACTCTGGACAGGGAATTGATAAGGAAAACAACAAATACTTTCCGCGGCAAATGATCACAGCTTTCTTTCACTACCTTATATTTTACATCTCAACAACTGTTAGATGATTCGTGCAGGATTTGGAAATCAGAATTTAGGGTTGCAGTAAGACATTACTTCCCTTCTGCTTTGCGTTGTTTTTACATTGGTTGCTACCAGGAGGAGATCACGCTGTACCATTTTCTGTCTTCATTGCTAGCTTGCTTGGGAGAATAATATGTCAGAGATTTTAATACTGATAAATTAGGCTGCTATAGCAATACTTAGCACCTCCATAGTGCGTGCCAGAGATCAGAAAGCCTAAGGTGTGAATTACTGCCTTCTGTAATTTTTAGATGGGGTAAGAAAGAGAGAGGAGTTGGTCTCCACAAATACGAGAGAGAATCTGACCTGGGGTGTGACCGCCGTGCTTCCCTGGTGAGATCATAAGAACATCATCCATTTCTTCTGCATTTATGACTTTAAACAACATTTGATTCTGATCTCCAGACAAATGAGGCTAATCCTACCCTATGAACATTGCCTACTCCTCTAGCCTTGCTGCATTCTTGTGAGTTCTAGTAATTAAAGTGTTGCCCTTTATATTACATGTTCTTTATATGCTTTTAAGTTTATATTGAGAGCTGTCTAGGGCAGGATTGTGTCTTCCTATGTGTGGGCAGCGTTTACCACCAGTAAAAATATCTTAGAAAAAATTAAACTACTAACTCCGGAAGGTTTCATTCAGAAGAAGTTAACAGACTGCATGAAATGACAATAAACAGAAATCTGCAGAGCCCACGAATCCCTTCAGAATTTGCCACAGCAGAAAACCATGAGATGCCACAACCTGTGGTGCTGAGGGTCCCGACCTGAGCCTGAGCTCAGCCCGGAGACACCCAGCCCACCCTGGGTAGGGGCGCTCTTGGAGCGGTTTGCCAGGACGTAGCGTGGCTGCATCGCTTGCACAACACCATGGGTTTTGCCGCGTCGCCTTGCGAGGTGTAGAGGCGTAGACTGGTTCATTCAGAGCTAGTGCAAAATTTGCGCAAGTGAGAAAAATGCTTCTGCTTCGTTTAGTACAGATTTGTCTTTGTTTAGCCCAAACGACTTCTCAAGTTCTACTGGAATACAGTGAAGCAAAACTTGGGCTAATATTAACGTCCTTTTAGGCAGTGGACTTAAAAGTACATCATGAAATACGCTTTAAAATGTAAGCAGAGGTACTAACTGTTATATTCATCCCTCGCACAGCCCAACTTCTTCTGAGGAAGAGGAGATGTTTTAGGGCCGTTAGAGTAGAGACAACTCTTCTGGTCAAGAGTATAGTACCGTGCAAACCTGCACGGCTGCATGGAAATTTGCCGTCCACCAAAGCCCACAGAGGAGCGTGGCACAGAACTCCACCAGCCTAGCAAGGAAAAGACAAGACGTACAGAGCTCCCAGCGTGCGGTGATTTAACTCTTTTAAGTGCAAGGGCCTTGCTTTTCCCATTTTGCTTCTGCAGTTTTGACTCTGACATCCTCAAGTCTGGAACACGATTGCTCTGATCAGAAGAGCTGACTGAAGTTATAATAAGACACGAAGAAGGAAGGCAGAAGAAACCAAAGCAAATCCTTTTCAGGAATGGCTTGATCACAGCCACTGCTACTTCAGCTGTAACAGGACGGGCACAATTCAAAACAGGGCAGTGAAGTCTGCTGTGATTTGGGCCAGTTCTTCTTACATATTTGGACAAACCCAAAATCTGATGCCATCATCTCGCTGCAGAGGGAGGAAGGTGGAACTCTCATTTTAATTTTCTCCTGCTTATCAATTTTGGCATTTCCAGTTACTCCAGGACCTGGAAATAATCTTGCATGACATTATAATATTTGAATATTTTTAATATTATAATACTTTTAAAGCATATGTGCAAACCCATTAGAACCATATCCCTTTGAGATGCAGGAACTGCGCTTCCACACACCCTCGGCCAACGATCAGAAAACTGGAAGGAAGAGAGAGGAAGGGAGGGGTGCAAAACTGGGTAGGCTATTAAAGACAGCAAAATCCTGAGCTCCTGTTTTATTAAACATAAAGTAATGATGTAAGTCAGGAACTGACTCCCACACCATTAATGTTCATTTGCAGTGAACCCACATGATAAAGTTTGAAAGGTAAAAAGTCAGCACCATGGAAACACGATATATATGAAATTAAAAAAAATCAATACATCGAGCTGGATGCATCAAGAGCAGCTTTCTTTGGAAGAGTCCTGGCAGCTTGCAGTATTTCCTAAGCACAACGAGCAAGGCAAGCGGGGAGGGGCTGGCCAAGCACACATGGGGCTAAGTCAAGAGCATGGCGAGGGCTTGAGCCACAGGGACTGGGGGAGTGCTGGTCTAACTGGAACACTAAAGACAGAGGCAAGGGCCTGGTTTATGCTCTTACCCAAAGACCACACAGAAAAAAACCACTACAGAGACTTGTCACAGGAACTATGGAACAGATGGGGTTATTTTTATAGTTCTGCCATATCTTTTTGTTTCAGTTCAAGCAAATCTCAACTACAGAGGACTTGAGAGGACGTCAGAATTTTTTTCACGACTCAGAATAATGAAACTGCCATAAACAAGCACTTGCCACGAGTATAAATGTGCAATGCAGTATTTCATATCAGGTGTCCCCTTATTCTAGAATACCAGGGATAAACGTATAGGTATAAAATTGAGAGTCACTCTTTTCTAACGAACCTGTCCTTATTCTGGCCTTAAGAATCTCAGTTTATTTTTTTATATTAAATTTCTTTAATTCTGGAATCAGCTTGTTTTTCTGCTTTTGCACAGCATCTCTGCTCTTCCACAGTACATGGCAATACCCTGTTACTGAGGGTCCGCTGAACAGATCATTGATATTTGTATGTGCGAACCCAGCAGAGCCTTGCCAATGCCGACCACCCTACCGTAGCCGTAAGTGTATAAAAAGATGTGAGTTTACCTGTTTCTACAATTACCAGTGTTAGCCTGAGCTTTCAAAATAAAATATAAACCTTTTTGGGGCAGCACTTGATACTGTTTGTTACCAGGTAAAGACACCTAAGTGTGCACCTCTGCTATTCTCTTTGTAGAACCTGACTTAAACTACGGTAAGAAGCGTAGAGACAAAAAACCCCACTGAGGCATCAGATGTCTCTCGGAAGCCCAATCCACCGAGTGCTCTCCTGGCATCAATACAAGAAAGGAAGGGAATTTCATGAGCAGCGCCGACCTTTATGGATCAAATATTTTTTATTTGTTCAGCGTATGGAGGCATGTGCCTGTAAGTATATGTATTCTTTCAAAGACTTCATATATCATTTATTACTGTCAGCTCTTTTGATTTGAACTTGTAAGTTATAAGTTGTTTTCCTATCATCCAGTTCTCCTCCTGTCAGATGTGATAAAGGGCTCAATTCACGAGGTGACCGAACAGACAGCCCCGACGGAGTCCCCTTCCCCAAAGAGTGCATTCCTAGCATATGCAATGCTTACATAGGATCCGTTTTGAACTTGGGCATATGGTAGGCAGGAGACTGTCAGCCAGAGTGTCATTTGAAGTTGAAGACATCCTTGCTGAGTTAACCTTGAGAAGTTATCTTGCAAGTTTACCAACCAACAAACCCAAATTCTGTTTACATGACAAAACCTAGCTTGCTCCAATCGGTAAGACTTGCCCAGGGAAAGGGCAAAGGAGAGTAATAGCCTACAAACGTCCGCAGAGTACAAGAGATGTGAACTTAAAAGGAAAACCAAACCATTTATTATCTCTGAACCTATAGCTAGATTAAGATGTATTACTCCTGTTCGGAGGAGGCTGAACGCACGACTTCGTTCAAGGGGGTGAGAAGTCCCTCAGTTTCTCTTTCTCAATTTTATTTCATAAATCATAGAATCATTTAGGTTGGAAAAGAACTTTAAGATCATCAAGTCCAACCGCTAAATCTCAGGACCCTTCCCAGGCATCCTGTGAGCCGCTAAAGAAATACACAGATGAGGTGAAGTAAGGAACTCTTACATCTGAGAGTAAGAGGAAGAAACATCCATCCATGAACCACCAACTTGCTCTGACTGTTACCTTAAAACATGATTCTACAGGGGTAAGGAAAGCCTCTCTGAGACACAAGCGTCTTGGAATTAGGATAAAACCCAAAAGAATGAAAAAATAGCTGCAAAAACACTGCGTGTCCAGTGATAGATGGCAACAAAACCTCAAATCCTACTGCTCCATCCGCTGTGGTCAGACTCGTACTCTGGCATCCAGAGTTAGAGAATGAACACCGAGATACTACGCTTAAGTGCACGAGAGGGCATGTCTGGGAGCCAGGCCATGAAGCAGTCCCGGAATGTGAGAAACAGCTCGTGGTGGTAAGTGCTGCTTAGCAACACTGCCCTTCTACGGCAAAGGATTAATCACATTTGCAGTGTCATTGGAAACACTCAGTTCAGTCCATTTGAAAAATCAGATGAAGACGCGGTGAAGTCCCACAGGTCACCAAAGGGACAGTGTGGGTCTGTCTAGGTCATGAAAACTGGAATTACGTCAAATGAGAGGCACTGAGGGTTAATTATGAATATGGCAAATCTAATACGTGCAAGTATCAGCAAATCACAGATAGCAGAAGCAATAGCTTCAACACATAACATCTCATCCTTTTTCCACCTCTGGCCAATAAAGGATTGCTGCTTATGCTCTATTTTTGTAAAGATTTTACCTATCTTGTTGAAAATGTTTCGGTCACAGGGTCTTCTCCTACCGCCCTGGACAGCCTGGCAGCTCTCAGTGCTGCAGATCTCTCAGGACATTTTTCCTGATACTCAGCTAAATGTTTCTTTGCAGAATTTCCCACTGTTCCTTTTCTGCTCTTTTCCACCAGGGAAAGACTCCTCTCCCACACTCTGGAATAGCCACCCTCAGCCAGCACAGACCCTTAGTCCCTGACCATGAGAACTACCAAAAAACTTGAGGCAAGCCAAGCTTATGGTGAAGTAACAGAGAACTCGGAAGTCTCTGCCTGCTCTCTCCCAGTAGCGCTGATGACTTCCATGGAACACGTACATGGAACAGGCGGGACGTGCATGGAGTCCGAATGAAGGAACGCAACTGCTAGGAAGAATCTAGAAAACAACTGCAATTCAACAGCCGTTGGTATTCAGCGATCACCCGATCCTTCAATCTGGACACTTTTGTTCTCCTATTAAAACAAAACCACACTACTCTGGCTTATTTGTTCGCAGTTCTGTAATTATCATACCGTCAACATTTTGTATCCGAACAAGACAGATAAATATTCCTTCCGAAAGTAGAAGGGTAATTGAGCAATCAGGGATGAACGATGCAGAAACAGAGATACAGGTAGAATGCAAGTAATCTTGAAGAACAAACCCACTTATTTACCCAAAGAAAGGAGCAACTAGAAAAAACTGCCTAGACGAAGCCAAGCCAGGATGTCACCTGGGAAAGAATTCCAGTGGGGTGAACCAGCTTTCTTATTTAACTGGCACAATGGAGCCAGCCATCCCAGAGGAGGAAACTTCTTCGTCTTCAGCGAGAACCCCGACAGAAGCAGAGCACCTCCGGGCAGTGCTGGGCAGTGCCCGCAGAGCAGAATTAAGACCAGGTAACACCATGCAGGAGCTGTTTTCCAGCTCCTGGAACCAGGCTTGCTGTGGCCATCCCAGGATGCTCTTTCTCCTTGGAATGCAGGAAAAGAGACTCCGAGAGCTTTACTTTCCTCTGTTCTCTCTCTCCTTAGAGAACTGTGCTCAAATTAGGTTCCTGAGCATCTTTAGTCCCCTAGAACGAAGCTGTCACTACTGAACAGAATTCGAAACCAAGAGCTGGCAACCTCCATGGCAGGTTGTAATTGCAGCAGAGGAAAAACTCTGTCCTGACAACCTCAGGACTAAGCAAAGTGCCTTCTCATAGTCCCTGAAGATCCCAGCAGTGTCAAACGAAAGAAAGGATTCACACTGTACATGAAGTCTGCTTTCCAGTGTAATTATGGCAGTCATTTAGAAAGCAAACACAACGCATCGCATTATCCATACTCCAGGACTTGTTACTGCAAAAAACGGAGCACCTCAAAAAGACACGCATTTCTCCAAGTGAGGTTTTAAGAAACAAACTACTCCAGCCATAGTACGGATCATCAAGTAAAATTTGTGGGAACATCCCAACATCTATGGTCTCTAGGAGAGAGTAATTCTTACTATTATTTATGAAAAGAGAAAAGTAAGGCATTTAACCTTCATGGTTAAAGCAATCTGGTTGTATTTGGAGCTCTGGAGATTGAGTTTTATGCAGCCAGGAAGGAGAGGGCAACACCAAAACTGTTTAACAATATGCCAGGGGTTGTTAAGACTCCATTTCCCTTCATCACGTAATGCAGGGAAGCCCAGGATCCTTTTGGTAGAGATGAACTGTCCCTCCTTGAAGTATCACTACCAAAACATGCTCGTTCCCCCAAGTTCAGGCTGAGAGAGTGACTTTTTTTCCTAAAACCTCAAAGCTTAGATGTTTATTATAATTTGGTTTACTGCAGGTCATTGCTGCATGTTAGACCAACTGAATCTTGGCTCTGGAAAGCCAGCCAGGGTGGCTGTCATGGATAGATCATGCTCCATTCAAATGACTTCCAAGGCAGTATTTTAATGGCTTCTTTCTGCTGTACACTCTTGTTCAGACCACGGACCTCTGAGAGGAAGCCTGCAGGAGGTATGCATCTGTAAAACCTTACAGGTGAGCCCCTGTGAGCTGCGCAAATACCTTGTGCGCATGCAGAAAATGCCCATTCTGACTTGTGGAATGGCAGATGTGCCTGCAGTTATTCACAGAATCACAGAATGGCTGGGGTTGGAAGGGACCTCGGGAGCTCACCCAGTCCAACCCCCTGCTCAAGCAGGCTCACCCAGAGCAGGGGGCACAGGACAGCATCCAGGCAGGGGGTGAATATCTCCAGAGAAGGAGACTCCACAGCCCCCCTGGGCAGCCTGGGCCAGGGCTCGGGCACCCTCAAAGTCAAGAAGTTCTTCCTCACGTCCAACTGGAACCTCTTCTGCTTCAGTTTGTGCCCGTTGCCCCTTGTCCTGGCACTGGGCACCACTGGGAAGAGTCTGGCTCCGTCCTGGTGACCCCCACCCTTGAGATATTTGTACATGTTGATGAGGTCCCCTCTCAGTCTTCTCCAGGCTGAACAAGCCGAGCTCCAGCTCCCTCAGCCTTTCCTCGTAGGGGAGATGCTCCAGTCCCCTCATCATCCTTGTTGCTCTCCTCTGGACTCTGAACACAGCTTCTCAAAGAACACAGCTACCACAGACCTGGCATCCAATGTATTGCTGTGGAAACACCCATTTTTTCAGCAACTACCCAAGGCAAGAGAGAGGGCCATAGGTAGGAAAGTAATTCCTAGACTCCTAAGAAAGCCCACAACAATCTATGCGTTTTTTTAAAAGAACCGTCTTCACTGGATGAGGCTCGTAAGAGTTTCAGCGACTTCCAACAAAACCTCCAAATCCAGGGAATAGTTACACAGCTCAACCATTACTCAACACTTTGAAAACATATCCTATGAGTTCAGAGACTTCAATTGTTTACGATATAGTTTTAAGTATTTGACTTTCACTAAACGTAATAAGTTTCACATTTACGGTCTCCCGTGCACTGTACATGCGGGAGATTTATTTTACAATGGAGAGCAACAGATTCCAATCAGGCAAATATTTTTGAAACCTCAGATATGGAGAGAATGGCTGCCTTTTAGATTAAAAGGGATAAGCCCCAGCTGACAGAAAATTATTCACAGTCCTATAAATTTAAACTTTCACAATACTTTTTGCAGCATAATAATGACTTAAACACTCGATATCAGCTGTGAATCATTACATTCATCCTGCTTTTAAAATGTAGTCGTGATTTAAATGAAGATAAAGAATTTATAGGACATGGTAGCAATGGATATTTGGATGCTTGCTGATCCCATTCAGGCGTGAAAAACAACCGAGCTCTGCAAAGATTGATGGTTTCTATCACTCAGACTTCTTGCAGAAGGCATCCAAGGGAAAACACCTGCAGGTTCTGAAGAATTCAAGCCTGCACAGAAGGTACTGGTATATAACTGGTATATAAAGGGTCCTGCCTGCTGTGGTAAGTAACCAGGGCAAGGCATATGGCCATAGACATCCTGATCCACAGCCCTTTGGTGCTTCTGCCATGGTCTAAGAAGCCCAGGAGCTTTCAAGAGCTGTTCTTTGGAACTGTTACTGTGGGGCAAAACTTCAGCTCCGGTGGGTAAATGACCATTGGGCTCGGTACATTTATACCAGGTATGTAACCTGCATATGAATAGCCGGGATAAACCAATCTGCCCTTCGATGTCACGAAAAAAAGGTATCTTTTCATATAAAGCAGATTAGCTTAATTCTTTTACAGCATCAGAAATGAGTGTATTTTAAAAGACAGTCTATAGGAAGGTCCATGCTTCCCCAAGCTTACTGTCCGAGAAGGGGAGAGATGAGGGAGCACAGGTAGAGGGGCGATAGCAGGTAGAAAATACTGTCAAAATAGATTCTTTTGGCAGATCACAGAGGAAACAAGTTTGAAGGTAGAGGTGTCCAAGTCATTTGCTACACCAACTCTACAGCAGATAAACTGCAAAGCCCCGATTACTTCTCAAGAATGCTTCATTCCTACGCCAGCGGTCTAACCTCTCAAACACATGGCCTCACGTTAAAGCAGGTAACAAAGCGCTCCAAGCTGAGCTATGAACACACAGGGGAGATGAGAAAACCATCTCCATAAATCCGTTTACATAAATGTTCTCTTTTAAAGTCCACTTTTGCTATATGATACAGAGTAAACTGTTTCATGAGCGTGTTTTATGCGTGCTTTCCCTCCTTTGATTTATGGCCTTGGAGCAGCACGTGGACGTCATGTTGTATCAAGTCATCAGGCATCTTCCTACCCGCTTCCATCTGAACTCTTCAGAGCAGAGCAAATACTGGCAGAGATAACCCCATTTGCCACAATATTGATGACCAACTCTAGGTCTACAGAAAGGTATCAACATCAAGTCGCTGCACTTTCATTGACAAATCTCGTGTGTTTTTAATAACACATTTTGTACAAAACCAGATGCTAGGCCAATAAATTTTAAAAAGCAGTTGGTAGATGATATGTTTAGAATAAAAATTATTATTATCCTTTGAATGTAAGGATTCATTGTGTAATTTTGCAGTAAAAGTTACTCATTCAAATCTGAAACTCATGTTTCAGGCAGATGCTCTTGGCTCCAAAGACTTTCACCACATTTCTGAAGCTTAAATTGGAACATTTGTATTCAGCAATAATTACAGCTGCAATCAAACAAAAATGTTAACTTTTGTAAAGGTATGGTGAATACCGGCTATAATTCAGATAATACATCAGTCTTGCATTTTTCCCTATCTACCTTTCTAGACAACTTAATTTCCAGACATTGTGGAAATACTTAAGATGAAGCTCATTTGTCCTAACCTCAACATTTATGAAAATGATTATTTCAATTTGATTCGCCTTCTGCTTACAGCTTTGAAAAAAAGGAGAAAAATTACAGTGAAGGGCTAAATCTAACACACACGTGATGCTAACAGGAGTGTGCCAGCCTTGCTTGCAGGAGTTTTTCTGTCCTTCATGACACACAGATCAGACAATTTTTTGATTAAGAAAGCTTAGGGCTGTAACAGACAATAATCCTTAGGATGGCGTAGAAGGAATCTTTCTACTTGAAATTATACCACAAAAAACCCCAAAACTCAAGAACTTTAGGTGGATTTATAAATCTGTAAAATAGTTCTCAAAATCTCCAAGTCCCCCCCTAATTAAAACAGAAACTGGAGGCTGGAAACGCACACGCTTCCGCCTAGAGACTGGAAGGGCAGGCTCTGCCCGCCCCCGCTACCCAAAGTCAAAATGAAAAGGACCCAACAGCTTTTCCTTTTCAGATGAAATCACAAATACTCAATCATCAATTAAAATTGAAATGAAACACACTACAAGACTATTCCCCGCTGTTTTTCTCCAGCTTTACGCCTCGTCTTTTCCTCCTAAGCTGGTACCTTGTGTCTGATCTTTGGGTTACGGTGGCGAAGAACGTGAGGTGAGGTAGCAATCAACAGCACAGCTGACAATTAGGTTTCCTGGGACACTCAACTGAAAGCTTGCAAAAGATAGAAAGCAAAAAGAATATCCTTCAAGAACTGGAGGCAAAAATTAAGTTTGTTGCTGTTTTATCCCTCTGCAGACAGACATTGTACCTGGCAGGTCCTGTTTTTGGGTCTTAGCACTGATTATTTCTTGCCTAATTATTAGCAGTGGATTTACTACCTTTAAAGCAGAATTTGGTCACCCAGCAGGAAAATTTAAATCTATCAGGCAGATTTAAGTCTCATTCATTTATTCCTGGTTTTGACTCACTTGCTAATCACGAGGGAAGGCTGCGTTCAGGGCAGGTCTGAAGCCAGCAGGCGGGCATGGCCCGCGCGCTGTCCCACAGTTGGAGCCAGCTGCCACAGCAGTGGTGCAACCTTCTGAGTGCCTTGTTCCCCATGAAGGTTATGCGTCCTCCTCCACCTCCTCACGTTAGCAGAACTTGAATTCCTGTTTGAAAACCTTTACAAAATTCTAGGTTTGACAGGGAGGTACAAAACACTGAGCAAGGTATATGGATGCCTTTTTGACCCTTGTTCTTCTGCAGTGCCCAGAAGCTAATGGATGTAGGGGTATGGGAGCACTACCTGGACATGCCGAGTGTCCACCTTGTTCCATGCCACATCCCTATTTCCCAAGCATGTCTCAAGGCATGGTCATCTCTGCTCTCAGTATAAAACTAGATAATAAACCGCTAAGTAAAATTCGTATAGAGAGAAAAACCCTCGATTCCACCCACGTCTGCAACATCCGCATAAACCAGGTGAACGCAGAACTGGGCTCCACCTTTCCTTACACTACCTGCATGCCTTGGAGCAGTGGGCTGCAGAGGTCACTGCGCAGCTCCAGCAGAAGCTCTCCCGGTCATGGCAAGGAGGCAGAGTCACGGCGCAGCCCCCCAAGACTCCCAGCTGCCCTCTGGACAGGACACGGCACAGCGCAGCTCCACACGTCAGAGCCCGGAACGCACGCTCGGGCAAATCTCCCACCAGTCGCAGAGAAGGCATGGGAACTTGATCGTTTACTATAATCAGGCCAGACCGTCACATCATGGGAAATATATGGATATGATCTTGCAAGTGGCAGGAACGAAGGGAGGAGAGAAGGGCAGGCAGAGGCCGGTTATGCTGATCGCTGCGAGACCCATGGGGCAGAGCAGTGTACGTAACTGCACGGAGCGATTTGGGAAATAAAGACATGATTAGTTCTGGAGTTAATTTCCTTGGTGCTTTGAAGAATGTTGCAGGTAAAGATATGATCCACAGTAATTATGGAGGAAGATAAAGACAGGAAAGTTGCTGGCAGAGCGCCAGGCTCAGGAATACCTGAATACCTCAGGAAAGGCATTAGAGCTTGTACCATCGCTCTCTCAAATTATCCTTGATGTCTGAGCCATGACTATCCCTGTTCACTAGGAAAAAAGAGGGTGGGGAGGACAAATACAGTCTACTCTTTATCAGGGTGCAGTGCTGAGGAAAAGCGACAGTATGGAGGTGAAAGTGGATCTTGTTTCCACGGTGTCCTGGTTTCGGCTGGGACAGGTTTTCTTCCTGGCAGCTAGCACAGCGCTGTGTTTTGGGTTTAAGATGAGAAGAATGTTGGTAACACCCTGATGGTTCAGTTGGTGCTGAGCAGGGCTTACACCAGGCAGGGACTTTTCAGCTCCCCCCTGCTCTGCCAGGGGCACAAGGAGCTGGGAGGGGGCACAGCCAGTGTGGCTGACCCCAACTGGCCCAAGGGCTATTCCAGACCATATGGAGTCATGCCCAGTACAGAAACTGGGGGAGCTGGCTGGGGGGCAGCGATCGCTGCTGGGGACAGGCTGGGCATCGGTCGGCGGGTGGTGAGCAATCGCATCACTTGGTTTTCCTGGATTTTGTTCCTCCCTCTCTCTCTCGTTGTTTTGCTTTTCATTACAATTTATTATAACATTTTATTTCAATTATTAAACTCTTCTTATCTCACAAGTTTTCTTACTTTTGCCCTTCTGATTCTCTCCCCCATCCCACTGATGTGGGGAGGGTGAGCAAGTGGCTACGCGGGGCTTGGTTGCTGACTGGGGTTAAACCACGACACACGGTAACTAAAGCTTGAAAAAAGTAAATAGAAATCAATGCCACCTTAACACCTGTGTTTACATACAGACCCACAGTAATAAAAAGTTATTCAGCTGCAAGTATCATGAGGCCACGTAACCCTCGTGAGACCATCCGAATCAGACCTGCTGTTCCAAGTAGCTGCACTTGGTTTGGAACAACAGTGTCACCACCTGGAGAAACGTTCTCGCCATAGGCGGCACCAGTTTGGGATCTGGATGGGAAGAAGAAACCTCCAAAACAACTTCCAAATGATCTAACTTAGCAGCCCAACTCAACAGAAAGTGCCATAAGCTCTTCCATGCCTGTTAAAAGTTCAAAGAAGCCAGATGCTTCCCTAGGGGTGAACAGACGAGATCACTTCCAGCTGGGATGGAGCATCTCCTACGTGATTTCCTCTCACAGCACCCTAAGTCCTTACCACAGTACGCAGACAACACGTGAACCATCTATCACAATGGAAGGCCAAGAAATTAGGGCTCAAATATGGCCTAGTTATGGCTATTAGAGAGAAGTGTTTAGTCCGAGAGAAAAAATATCTCTCAGAAATTAAGTTAAGACTTGGAAGAAACTTATTGATAACCATTCGGTGTTAACTGTGGCAACGACCTATGTTTCTGTTAATTCCACTACAATCAATTTAAGATCTAAGTTAATATCTAATATCCATGAGCTAAAGCAATACAAATTCCCAGATGGAAAAAGTTCCGAGATGAAGGTCCTGATTAAATGGACACTCATGTTCTACTGGAGCTCTCTAAGAGATTCAAATAAAACCTTACACTATTTGACTTGTTTTCTGAAAGCACAATATCACTGCTATTGAAAGCGGGAGAACAGAATGTGTTTATTATCCTCCCTTTTATATCTGCAGTACAATTCCTCATCCGTGACCCAGAAACAAATTAAAGGGACACTGGCAAGTTCTGTATTTTAATGGCCGTCCTTTCTCCGTGCTACCAGCAATCCGAGATTTTTTCAGTGCCTAGAGGTTTAAACAAATTAAAGCTTTTGTTTGTTTACTTTTTGCCTTTCATTCATTTCACAGAAATGAAACTAGTCAGAGTCATCTGCCTCCCTACAGCCTGTTCATTAGTACAGGGGGGTTGCATTTGGACTTCCAGGGAAGAGTCTGAAATACTATCAAATTTTGTAGTTTTGCAATGAGCAAGAGAGAGCCATTTCTGTTCAAATCATCCTTTGGAAACAGAAGACTCTAAAGAACTGATACGAATCCAAGTACGTTGCTGAAAAATCCAGCGCAAGTTTGAGATCGTCTGTCTCTGTGTCGGGAATTCACACAATTGCAACAGATAAAAATACAACGGAGCACCTGAGTGTATATTAAATTGTGAAAATGCCCCAAAAAACCCTCCAAACAAACATGTTTCAGAGAGTAAAGGCCAGTCATCTGGGCAGTTTTAATGATTTTCACCATTTTAAATGATGCCTCGTATTGGTTTTGTTCCTTGTAAGATGATCAGCAGAACTACTGTGCAGTCCCAACTCTTTTATACAGACCCTGCATGATGGGGAGAGTCAGACAATCTCCCCACGCCGTAGTGTCCCCATTTATTTGAAGGCATTATGATAAATGGCAACCCCGGAGTGACTGCAAGCTTGAATTCATTCAGATTGGCAGAACACTTTAACAGCCTCAGATGAAAGGTGCTGCAGAAGTGCCAAGTGCTATCACTGTAATTATCATTCAATATACACTGATCAAAAGAATGAAATGTGAATTAGCATTTCCTATTAGCCCTACTTACAGCCTAAATCTTAAATACTCCTCCCAGGGGCTCTCTCCATGAAAACATACAGGAACTGTTGGCATTTCTCATACAGCTACAACACTGCTTCTACAGGAGTGGAGGAATGGAGGGATCTAAAAAGAGGAGTCAAAAAATCATGAGAACAACACAGATTTCTCCTGCAAAAGCTTGCTCAGGCTTTCTGGGAAGAGCTTGGAGCCGCTTGCTCACTCTCACTCCTTCCCTGTCTCCGGTCTCTTTTCTGACACAAGGATGTGATCTCCTGTCGCAGCTCAAAGGATTTTCTGCTGTTGGCCTCCTTTGGACCTTGAACCATGCTCCTCTGAAAGCCACGGGGTATCATGAACCCCAGAGGAGTGGGTCGAGCTGTCCTCAGGCATGAGAATGTGAAAACTTGGAATAGCTAAATGAAATCAATGGAATCGTGCTAATTTATACCCACCACAGAGCCAACCAACTTGCTGAAATGTTTGTTTTCCCCTTTCTCACCTGGGAACTACACGGTATTTGACTTTATTTTCCCTAGAAACGTAAGCTCCCCTCTTAATCCACTGCCCAGGCCTAACACAGGAGGCAAAAATGTGAGTTTCTCCCCTAGTCCTGAATGTGTTTCGGCGGTGGCTAGGGCACAGCGGTTCAGTGATTCGTGGCCATCTCCCTCTTGGTGGAAGCAGCCATCACTGCAGATTAAATAAGGGAGTCTGACTGTGTGCTGTGTGGGTCCTTACCCTTCAGGAACCAACCAAGCTCTGTTAATTCTTCCCATACAAAGCATCCAACAGATGCTAACGATGCCAGGCCATCTTCCGTCCTCTCCGTGCTGCCACACACCAGGGCCAGCCGTGCCGCTGGCCGTACAGACCCTGGGGAATAGAGGGCTTTGCTGCCCAACCATGTCAGTTCAGTAGCAATCAAAAGCAGACCAAAACCATGCTCCACCCCACAAAAACTAAAACAGGATTACTAATACTTTTAAAGAAGAGCAGCCTCAGTGTGTGAATTAAGCTGTTGATGAGCCCTCATGCCTCTTCCTTTCTGTAAGACTGTCCTTTAGACAGCGGCAGGCTCTGAAAAAGAGACCTCCCTGGAACACATTCAGTTCAGAAAGGAAAAAAAAATCCATACCCTGCCTTGCTGAGTCCTTTTCAGTGAAGCAGGTCATAGCACCATGTCTTTTATCCTGTCATTCCTGTCTCCTGCTTGATGCACATAATAAATCCACAGCGGTTTGAACTGCACCTCTGGGCTGAAAGCTGACAATCCCACATATCCTTAACCACGCTGTCTTCCAGTACTTCCCCAACTGGAAACTCCAAGTTTACTTTGAAAATTTTCAATATAGAAGGTCAGACTCAAATAGTTAAACATATTATATTTACAGTCAGCTTAATTTTCCAATTCCTGTGCTAGGTAACACTGAGCAGGGAAGAAGATTCCCTTTTTTAAAACAAAATCTTTCATGCCTTAACTAGAATTTACCCTACGTCTCATAAAGTACATGCAAAAATTGAAAAGCAAAAATACCCAGAGATTTACGTTAACAGCTGACTTAGAAAAATAAGACAGAGGGCTCTAATTTTAATAACAAGCAATTGGAAATTTGACAACATGGGGTGCTGGCAGAGAAAGTAAGAAAGCCAGGCACGTCTGACCTGGGAGCAACGACTTGGGAGTCCAGAAAACCAATTCCTCATTTTCACATGACAGCATCACCTTTGAGAAGAATATTTAATTCTCTTGAAACTGCAGGAGGATTTCAGAGACGTATTTAGGAGCAGCTTAGCTAGTGGTTACCACCAGGGCTGGGAATTAGAAGTTAAGAAATTCAGCACAGAACATATTTTCTGGCTTTGCTGCACAATCCCATTTAAGTTAGTTAACTTTCCCCTGCTTCAGTTTTCCCACCTGTAAAACTATCCACCTTTGTGGAGAGACTGGAAACCCATCCACAAAGGTGCCTTCAGAGTACCAAGCCTGCGTGCTGATGTTGTACATGACAAAAAGGAACCTGGCAGTCAGGTTAGCACACCTGATTTCTGCAAAAGAGTACGAGAAATAACTGCGGATGCTCAAGATGACCTCGTTTTTCTTCCAATCCCTAAAATGCTCAGAAACCCAAAGCTTCCAAGCATGTCCTGCTCCACGCATGGTGACTGAATTGACAGATACATCCTCAAAGCAATTTACATATTTCTTGCTGCCACTAGCACGGGTTATCCAAATTCAGCTGCGGTTGACAGTTTAATGATAATAGCTTTCTGTTTATATATCATCTGCAGTAATGTTCCCATTCTCCTTAAATTCAGTCCCCGTAAAAGGGGTGCTCTAATGTATGCAGCCACAGACCAAAATGATAGTAATTTTCCCTTCTAGTTGGAATGGTTTAGTAAACAATTACATTTCAATTAAAGACGGGGTGATCACGCCGAGGGAAGCACCATTCAGCTCTTCACATAATACGGGAAGATAAATTCTCCAAAGTCAAACTATTATAATATAATTTACATGACTGCTTTTGAAAAAAATAATAGAACCAAAATGGAAAATAGTGTATATTATACACAGGCAAAAACTTGGGAAAAAATCCTTCAATATCTCATCCACAGCCGCTTGAACTAGGATCCCATTATTTAGGATTATGTTCAATGAAGAGGAATGGTGGAAGGGTTACTCACTTTCATCTCTCCAGGAGTTTCCATTTACTGGTATGCCATTAGTATTTAATACTTCATTTATCAAGGATTAAAAACAGGATAGATGGAGGAATGCCGTAAGAGCAGCTTATGAAGTATCACTGTAAATTCAGCCGCGTACCCAACCCAAATGGGCAGAAAATCTGCCGGGAAACAAGTTAACATTACAAGCAGCAGAAGGATTAAAACCTAAAAAGATCTTGTATTTCTTTCTGAGTATAAATGCTTCATTATGAAAGGGCCGGACAGGCAGAGCAGTGACAACGGAACCGCAAAGGACAGCTCCTGCTCCGAGAGAGCACACTGGAAGTGCCAAACAGTAGACAACGAGCAGACGATGAAGGGACATGAGAAAACAAGGAGATGGTCCTCATCTTCCTGGCTGACAACGAGCTGGTGAAGAGTGTGTTTGCACCACTGGGTTTGGCCTTTAAAGCTTCTCTGAGAACTGTTTCCCTTCCAATCCAACACAACTCCATGGATGGGCAGCCTGATCATGGAGCTCATAGCTGCAATGTGCTTGGGTTTTGTTTGGTTAGGGGGGTTTTTTTGCAGCCAATGTGGCTTCAACCAGAAGAAGCACAGAAGTGTTTTCTGAGATCCTGGAAAGCAAATGATTGACAGTAGAACTGAGGATTAAAGGCCTGGAGAGAAGAAAACCCTAAACCCTGTCTAGCATTTTGGGGTAAAAGAGAGCACACAGATGCTTCCTTAGACACAGCTCTGTAAGAAAGAGCCATTTTTAAACCATTTAAAAATATTCAGACTACATATGTTATATTAATTCACTCTATTTGGAAGGAGGCTCCTCGCAGAGTCAGTGAGGTAGACTAACAGCAAGAAATCGTTCTGGTTTCTTGATCCAATCACTTAGCCTGGCTCTTTTGGACAAGTTCTTTGGCAATTTGGACTTCTGCTTGGCCTGGGATATTTGCACAGAGAACAAAATAAATCAGGCTCTACTAAAGGCAGTCGATAGATGGCAGTACTCTAATGAGATGGGAGAGAAGTCCTCACACAGCAAGTGGCGATGCAATCCCACCCTTGCTCATGATTTCCCTGCAAGGTGGGCAGGGCGGGAGGATTCAGTACCCAGCAGAGCTTCCCATCTTCTGATCCCTGTTTTTGATGGTATACAACACAAATTTCGGGTTTAACCCATCTCACAGCTTAAGCCATTTGGACTCGATGCAGAGAGACTAAATGCCTCTGTATTCTCCTAACGGGTAAATGCCAGTCAACAGCACGGCTTCACTCATCTCCCCTTGGGCATGGAGAAGAGTCCAGCACTTGCCCTGTGTTGCGTTGGTGTCTACAGCTCTTGAGCATTATCAGCTTGCTGCCAATTACCCAGTCTCAGTGGAGAGAACTCCACCTCACTGCCGAAGCAGGCAGCATTTTAACTGACATCTCATGCTAAGTCAAGCCTTCTGTCCTTCTTTTTCTATCCTTAGATATTGACTTTTCTTTAAGCACTTGTTAATTAGGTCTCTTCATTCAAGGGGCAGTATCATGACAAATAGGAAGGATTCCAACAAGACCATTTAACTCTAAAGATCTCTCCTGCAAACGTGTGTAAGGATAGTCAGCCTCTTCCATGAGTGTATCAGATATAATAAATTCATTAGGACCAGAATGTCCCTGCTTATATTTAAGTTTTATACTGACACGCACCAAATCTACCATTCCTAGGCACCGATGCAGCAGTCAGAAAGGTTCCTTTTAGTCCACCGCGCTTCGTGGAGCTGGCAATGTGAAGTACATTCATGGTTTTCCAGTTAGATGTAGACTAAAACTGAAGCCTGAACTTGGTGCTCAGAGCAGATTCAGAATCAGGGACCTCAGATGAGCGGTCACTTGGGTTAGAGACTTGGATTCATTAGACTACATCAGATTGTACAAAGCTCTGACAGCACAGAAGTTAATTGAGATGCGTTTACATGGAAAATAATCATTGTACAACATAAGATAACTAGGGCTAGGGAAGAATTTTTCATGTTTAAGAAGCTCTATTAAAGACTTCTTTTTGTAGAAGGAATAAGAACAGCTAATTCACATATTAAGATGTAGAAATCTTAAGGCTTGATTTTCAAGGTTATATTCCATAACTCAAAAAAATAACACGAGCTATTGTTTTCTAAAGTTGCTACAAACCCCGTAATGCCCAATTAACTGTAAGTAGCCTGGCAAACTTTTGTATGGGAAGGGAGCACTTCCACCCGAGTTTGCTTTAGATTTCAAATGAAAGAAAGCAACTGGGAGCTCAACACTGTCAAAATAGCTGAATCCAATGGCTCCTGAGCTTACTCGTCCCTTGGAGACTCAACAGCAGAAGGATGGAGATGTCAGGGAAGAACAATCAGCTGTAAAATATGAAAAGCTTCCAACATCAAAACCTACAGCAGCAGGCTCAAAAGTAATAATCCCATTACCACTAAACTAAAGCACTAATTACTATTCCCAGTGGCTGGAGTGGACTGACTGCTAATGTTCCTCTGGTTAATGAAGGAAGGTGAGGGAGAATATATTTCTTAAGTCAGACATCTGCTGAAATCTGGGAAGCCGTAAAAACTGTATGTAATGAAGCCATTCATATTAATGACAATAACATTCGGAGGGCTGAGCAGGAACAGAAATGAGATGATAGTGGATTGTAACTCAGAGAAGACAAATGCTCTGTATTACCCACGTGATGCCTGCCCTTATTTAATCCATACCGAACGACAGAGCCAGTCAAAGCAAGCAACCCCATCCCACACAGGCTGTTTCACTAACAAGAGCTAACCTGCTTAAAGACGGGAATAACTTCTCTAAAAACAGAAAGCAGGATATATGCCATTGAAAAAGGAATATCATTTTAGTTTCATTGACCACAGGTACACTCCAAAAATACTCCCAAATCCTCTGTCTTGCAAATAATCCATATCTCCCCATCATTCCTTGCCTTTTTCATCAAGCAGTACATTGTTTAAGGTTCAAAGATCCTCATTTACTGAGATAGATTCTGATAAATGAAAGGCACAAAGCAAAAGCATGCCTATTCAGTTAGCTTTACTGTGTTTCTGTCTGCCATGCTCAGAGTTTTAGAGCATTTGTAACTGATATTCAATTCAAACAGAGGTGTATGGCTTGTGGAACAAGAGGGTTAGAGAAAAAAAATAGTTTCCCTCTTGGCATTGAAACAAGATGCACCTTGCCTGGCAAAAAGGTGATACCACAAGAGGAATCAGACCAAGAGATGACCCCTCTGTGTTTTGACCTGTTAGAACAAGGAGCTCTTAGGAGAGTAACTCTCATCAACTCCAGAAAAAGAAAACCAAACATGCCCCTACAGCAAACGCTTAAAGACATCTCATACGCCGTTGTTTTTCTGTTTCATTGTCTTCAGTATTTGCTCCTTCAAAACAGAACCCATCTCCTGCCATCCACTCACTGTTTTCATCGCTTCTTCCCATTTCATTTAGCAAATAGGAGAGTACCAAACCCACGCTCTCATATAGTCAGCATGTGTTTGCATATAATGGCTACAGAATATAGCTCCACCGAGAATGCTATGCATTCACAAACTTCGAATTTAGAGAACTAAAATAAACTGCTTAGACAAACTGCTATTAATGATTCATGCATCGGTGCAAATGTTCTCAGGTGAACTGGGTGTGCTCAGATTTTTTTTAGATTGCACCATTGTCTGTCCTTTGCAATTCTGGTTCTACTTATCCAGGTTTGTTATGAAGTAGCTGAGCCGGTAGAGTAGGTGTGGCCTGCAAAGAAAACCTATAAACATACCATGAGAAAACCGGCTCCAAGATCATTTGCCTCTTCTCTGAATAAAACTACACTTGTGCAAACTTATTATCCACACATAACAGACATTTTCCTCTTGAAAATATAACCTTGGCCATTGCTCATACTGGGTATATCCACCTCCAGCTGTGTGTACTTTATGCTTGTACTTACTTTTTTAGATCTCTAAATAGATTCCTCTCTTTCTATTACTGGAGGTTACCCTAGATGTTACCCAAAAGACCTTGGTAACTTCAGCTGATACAAAGCCTCAGCCTCCCAAGATGCAATGCATTAACTATAGACGTGTCCAGGCTGATGATACGTTAGGAAAAAACAAAAGCAAACAAACCAAAACAGCTACTCTCAGCTGCACATTTATTGCCCACTTTCAAACAGATACTTATTTTGATCCCACTGTTGTGCTTCTATTTGTCAGCTGAGTGTACTCCTAAATTAAACAATTACTTGGATTTGATATTCTTTGTTAGATACCACAATCCTTGTGGCAAAAATTACTGTGATCCACTCTAGAAGTCTGTCTGATATCACCAGGATGTTAGAGAGGTGCCTTCTATCAGTGGGGAGGCAGTGATAAATACCACTGTGCACATTCTAACTAAAGAAGAAACAAAGACTTTTAACTCACTCCAGAACTGATCTCCAGGGCATGGCAGGGCCCACCTTCTAAAGCTATGAGCCAGCCCAAACATCCCTGTAGGAGTGATGAGAGGGCAGGGAGAGGGGGGTCCTGTGCTCAGACTCGGCTTCCTCATCCTGCAGGGAAACTGCTGGCAACTGCTCTATCGGCTGCAGCATCGCAGAGCTAGGGCTCAGCACCGACAGAGCCCTCGGTCACGCACCAGCCCTGACTTCTTTGGGTCTTTGGCTCCCTTCTGTAAATCAGACACAGCAGCGCCCTTGCCCATGGAGCAACAAGACCCCGTTTGTCATGTTTGATTTTGATATCGCTGCTATTCGTGTTAGTGGCGCTGCTCTGTTCCACTCCCAAATGACTTCTTGTTCCTTACATACCGCTATCACAACTAAACAGTGATATTAGCAGAGCATCTCAAAGCAAAAGGACTGAAGAAACTGTGAAACAGTGAAGGCTCCTCTAGGCTCCTGCGGGGAGAGGATACCAGGCTCTAGGGAATCACCAGCGTGGCAGGCTTTCTGTTAGTTAAGGAAAGGTTCTTCTACAGGAGGTTTTCTCTCCGTAGGGGTATGAGGACATACTGTACAGTTGCAGACCAGTAAATACATCTATGGCTACACTGCCCTGCCCCAGGATTCACAAAGGAAACCCCACCAGGAATGTCTCCCAAGTGACACAACTTACCCAAACCTGCTCCAGACTCCAAGTCAAATCTTGCTGCTTTACCAAGAAATATTTTATAGTTGCGCGTTGCTAACAGTATCTAACAGCAACACATTTATTTAAAAATAAGTAATCAACTAGTTTCACATACATCACCTCTTCTCTCAGGATGAGCAAGTTCCTCTCCCTTCTGGCAAAACCCCACAACAATCATGAAGATGTCGTAACGATCATTAGGATGGGAAGAGAGACTCACCGTGACCCGGAACGGCGTCGTGGCAGCAGGCTCCATGGTGGGGTTCTTCTCAGTGACCCCGCTGGGCATGCTGCGCCTCTGCCCACACCTCTCCGGGGGGGACTCTGTGGATGGTACAGAGGACAAAGGACAATTACAAACACACAAGCCCAGGAACAGTCCGGGAACGTCAGCAGGCCACGCAAAAATGTGGCTTCTTCCTTTGAGATGCCCTTGCAAATCAGCCAACACAACGGTGGTTGTATCTGCTCGTATTTCCCACAGCCGCCTAGAACAACGTTCAATCAGCAAGACTTTCACCTTCAACAATTAGCATTTTTTATACAACTGTAAGCTTCAGATAATGTCTGACAGGTTGGCATTATCATCATTTCCAGTCTGCAGATGGGTAAACAGAAAATGTATTGAGCTGAGTGAGAATTATATGCAAAGTACAGATCCGTGCACTTGTGGACTTGATACTCCTAAGGGGAACTGCTAATGGGGTTACAGGCACAGGATGCTTAGGTTGCCTCTCGAGTTCCTCTAGCAATTTGCTTTGTGACTAGAAAAAAGTTACTAAAACCTGCATTTGCTAAGGTATAAACTGTGGGTAGGACTACTTACCTCCTTCCCTGCCGGTGAGGAAGGGAGGGGGCTGAAAAGGCTCGATTAGCAAATATGCCTAACACTGAGAAGATTTAGAAAGGTATTAGGTAAGGTCAGCAACAGCATCATGAGGTGGTGTTTCCTCGGTTCACAAACCCTCTTTGAAAGCACCATGGAACTCACAAAAATAGATCTATTTCCAAGCTGCCACGCAATGATGCTCAGACCTTCTAACTTTCCTTCTCATGCCATTTGAGGCTTAATTAGCCAAGCACTTCCATCACCCAAAAGGCAGAGCTGGGTCACCTCCATTCTGTTGATTGGGAAGTATAGAAAATGGGCATGTGGTCACGATCATGTAGGCCTATAGTGATAATTTCAAGAAAAAAATTCAGGTGTCCGCAGTAGAGTGTTCTCAGGAGTGGACACATGACACGAGGGCTGGAGAATGCTCCTCCTCAACCAGTGCTGGGCTCCCCAGGAGGCGAGGAGGCTCCCTGCTTGAGGGGGGACTGTACAGCCCAGGAATCAACACGGGTCAGAGATCTGCACGTGGCTTTGCAAGTTCAGAAAATGTCTTAAATGTCTTAAAGATCTCTACAGCAAGGCAAGAAGGTTAGAAGTAACAGCTCAGCCATGTTTACGAGCAGGGTTGAAGCCCGTGTGAAGTGTCAGGAGTACAGACCAAGGCCTGAGCACACCTCCTGGCCGTGCACCTTCATTTTCAAACACCAGTTCCTTAGCTGCTCCTTCGAAAGAGAGCACACGGGATTCTTTAGAGCTGAGTGCTTCTTTTCTGCTTGCCCCTGGCCTTGCGGTGGCACTGACCACATCCAACAGGGGGAACTTTACACTTTTCCCTCAGGGCCAGGCTTTTGGGGATATGAAGAATTTTTACATTCAAAACCAGCCCCAAACTGTTTAAGAATTCTCAAAATTGGTACAAAAAATAAACAAATATCAGGTGGTACATAACTACACTGGTAAGGTGCAAGCTGGGGAAAGGCTTTTGTCAAAAACTGTCTTCTTTTGGCTTCCCCCCCACACACACACACCTAATACATATCAAAATACTGTCCTCTGCCATCAAATCATGGTGTCCTGAATTTATAATAGTGCAAGCTTTGGAGAAGATGAATAAATCTCATACATCTTGTGCTCCCAGGCCCCAGAATCTTCTCTACTCTTTTATTTATCCACAGCCACTGGATTGGACTTTTGTCAAGTGAATTTCTCCCTTTCTATAGGTTTCTTTTCCACAAATATTTTCTGTCCTTCCTGTCACCTTATCAACAAACCTTTCTGATGTATAGAAATCCCTGTAACTTCTGCAAGACGGTGTCTGGATATGTAACACTAAATTATTTACTAAACAATATGGGATCCCAGCAAAGGCAATGGCAAATCAACAACAATTTCAGAACGACACTGGAAAGCAGATTTTTCACACAGTTGTTCTTGTCTTTTTAAAGATGATGACCATAAAAATAAATTCTAAAATGGAGCTGAAAAAAACATTGGGGGAACTCATTCTCGCACAAAATTTCATAGCAACAGGCATGCCAATGAATTACTAAGATTCTTGGTTGGGAATGAGAGGTAGCCTGAAGAAGAGTACCTGCTGCAAAAGGAAATTAGACGGTAGACTCTGCTAGAGAGTCTGCTTCTACACATTCGTACGCGGAGAAATCTAAAGATGGAACAACCTATACTTCAGAATGTCTCAGGCAATGGCGTTCTCGTAACTGGCGTAACTTAAGAGGTGGTTTGTTTGCCAGTTCTCAGCCTCTGCAGTCTGCAATTTGCTGCCATCAGGTCTTGGCAAGGAGGGCTGTCCCCTTAGCAAGGTCCTCCCCTTGCCAAAGACTGCCATCACCCGGGATCCGTAAGAAACAACTAATACCTGCAATTCCACCCAACAATTCCCGAGATGTGTCTTAAACTATTCCAAAAGGACAGACTGTGAGATTCCACCCATGGACTGGGTGAAGTGCCTGTTCAGCAACATCTTCCTTGCTTGCAAATCCCACCCAGAATTCCCCACCAGTGGCCACATAACCTCGATGGGAGCCAGCCAGCCAAAATCAGCCAGTTCAGTGCGTTCACAGCTTCCAGCCAAGCCTTCCAATGTCCTGGCCACGTTCTTTGCAGAATGCTGCACTGTGAGTCACAGGGAGGCAATCAAGTCCCTTGGTGTCATCTCCTTTCACACATGGCCCCACCTCATTCCTTTGAACAGTGGCCTTTTTTTTTTTTTTTGGACTGTCATAAAGAAATGATTTGATTACAGCATTTTGAAAGTGAATTCAAGATGACAAGCTGCTTTGCGTTTTCTTAATGACCAGAAAAATAAACGTTGTTTAAAGGATTTCTCATGTACACGTCTGGAGAACGGGAGTGATGGGATTACATGAAAAGCAGCTGGAAGCAATGACCTTCCCAGAGGCCTGCAGCACGAGCACGGAGCTGGGCTCCCCAGCCCTCAGCACGGAGGGAAGGTATTTGCTGTCCCATATAGGTGTTCCAGCACTCCTGACTTGCACCACGGTGGTTTGTCAGAGAAAGGGAGAGTGTGTTATAACCCAGGGCTGATTGATATCTGGGTCTGACGGTGCTGAAGTTACAAACCGTACTCTTAAATTCTTACTTCATCATTAAAATATACCCACAGCAGAGCCAGCAAACACATCAGTTTGACCCAGACCAAAGAACAGAGATGGGTTAGAACCTAAAGCTTCCTATTACTCTTAAGCTTATGGTTCATAAAGTATTTGGCGTCAAATCTCCATTTTAGCAGATTTTAAGCACCGTGGATACCACTGGAGAGAGGAGGCTTTGCAGGAAAGGCACGTTACAAAACTCTTTATAAGAAACCAGAAATAACTAGAAGGAGGGTTGGGCGTGGGTGTTGGGGGCGGGGGGGAAGCTGTTTGTTTTAAAGGGAAGTAAAAATAGCTTACAGGTAAATCAGTAACTCCTAACTACCAGAACTGTACGGCAGAACAGTTTTGCATAACGAGTATGAATACATAAAGGTTTGAACTGCCCTTTTTACCTCGTCAGGGTTAAAGTCTTAGGCCGGGTTGCTGGCGTTGGCGCCGCCTGCTTTAGCAAGCCCGCAGTGGCACCATGGCAGCCAGCTACCACGTAAAAGGTCGCTGTAAGGCAGTAATAAAGACTCTCTCCATAGCCACTAGAGGCTGAAAAGGAAATGGCTTAATTTACAGCAGAAGATATTTAGGTTAACCACTAGAAAAAGCCTTCTCTTGGCACGGACAGTAATACGTTGGAATTGATTGTCTAGAGAGATAAATGTACGTTCAAGCCTATCGAACCCATCTGCGGCGGAGCTCTCGCTGTCAGGTGAGGTTCAGGAACAACGAGCTTCCTTCCCTCCCCTCTCCTGGGGCAGCCAGGTACTCGATGATCTCCCGAAATCCCTTCCAGCCTTATTTTCTGTGATTTCTGACCAATTTTCCCACTCGTGCGTAAGACAAGCAAGCTACGAGAGCTCTGATTCAGTATCTGACTTCAGCCTCTTCTTCACCACCTCTTCACACATCTTCCTCCCCTCCTGAACTTCCACTCCACTTCTGGCTGGACAGACTCTACTGCCAGTTCTGTTCCACCTCTGTATAGCACAAAAAGTCCAGGGTCCTACGCCAACCTCTGTTACAGACGCACAGTGTGACCCTTGGACGTTTTAATGCTTTTCATCAGATTCGCAATTGATAAAAACCTTCAAAATCCCACGGGAACACTGCAAGGTTTCATTAATGAATGTCTGCCCTTCATTTTGTATCCCAAGATAAAGGGCTCCAGAATGAGGAACAGCATTACTGCAGGCAGCTAACCACGGAATGACATTTCCAGAAGCACTTAGTACTATCAGATAACATCCTCGCTATGCAGTGGATTTCTCTGTTAGCTTAACACTATCCCTCAGCTCATAGAAATTCCAGGATTATACCTTCATCTGTCCATTTATTTGCTCTAGATCAGATTTGATCTGAGGACTTAGACACACAGTATCTCAGGACACTGTTTGCTCTCCTGAAGTCCTCAGCTTGTTATGAATTTAAAACCTCCAACTCTTTCTTTTACGACACAGAGGCCTGAAAATCACTGAAGTAACAGTCTATTAAACGAGGATTATAGTGCAGGCGTACTGGGTCTGAGAAGGGATTCCTTGGGTACAGCGAGGAAAGCCACGTTACCCAGCAGCAGAGATGCCAGCCTGCAGAAGCAGTTGCCCACATACTTGTTATGCAAAATCAGGATGGCTCTCTGATGCCTCACCATTTCCACCAGCCCGTAACGCAATACCCAAATAACGGACGGGATAGCCACAGACGAGCAGTAAGAAGTTGTCTAATTGCTGTTGGACAACTGAATCAGGCAAGCCCACCTACGCATATTACCCAGCCCTTTAGAAGCTACTAAAAAACTCAAAATTAGACTGGAAAACATTCTTAAGTCACTCTGAGGACTGTGGCCATTCTGATAGAAATTCCTAATCTAATTTTCTCCTCACTGGTGGTATTTTTTCTGTGCTTTTCTAAGCTTGCCCAATGATAACGAGGCATTTCTACTCACACTCTGGTTTACTTCCACTCTGCACGCTCTAGAACCGTGCTCCTGGGCCCTCCCGGTTCTTTTTCACGACCAGGAACGACATCTCCCATGCGCAGCGCAGCGCCGTGCCCACCGCAGACCAAGGCCGGGCTGGGGCACGTGCACTTACGCAATCATAGAAGCGAGAACAAACAAACAAAAAGCGCTTCCTGCTTTTCCAAATATTTACAGAAGGCTGCAAAGATCTTCAAAGAGAAACTTCCTTGGAACTATCGACCCCCCCCCCCCGAAACCTCTCCCAGGTTATCACCCACAGTTGGGTCTGAAATGCGGCTTGGTGTGCACTGCACTAGGATTTTTTTTTTAAGCTGCCAGGGTTGAGAGCATCCCACTGAGTTCACTGCCAACAGGAGGACACGGTAAACACCGCACGTTAATTTAGGACCTAGGGCTTCTGAGTATTTCTGCAACTATTTCTGTAAGGTAAGAAACGCATTTGATTTGTTAATTAATTCAAGGCATTTGAACTGACGGAATAATTAATCCCTACTATACTTTTCCATGCCTGTTCCTTGTGCTGCGGAACAGTTGCAGAGCGGCGTAGCAACACCCCCCCCCCCCGCCCCCCAAGGCTTCCAGGACATCGGCAGCAGAACAGACTGAGCAACGCCTGGCACCAGAGCTCTTCTTTAACCCACTCCGCATCACCGCCACCTTCGCTGCGACTCCTCAGACGCTGCTAGAGAGCAGGTCATTACGTGTAACAAACACACGACTAAATATTAATGCTGTTTACTTTTCACTTCGCAAGCGAGATGTTTCTACATTTGCATTACCTGCTCTTGTGAATCACAGCTAGTCCAAGGGCTCATCGGGATTATGCTCTCATTAGTGGGAATGAAACACATTAACTCCTTCTGTTTGTTCATCTCTCCGCGCTCTGCCCCTCTCCTGCTCTCCTCTCACGCACAATTCCAGGGATCAGCCAGGGGAAGAGACGGCACGAACAAAAGCAAAGAGAACCAGCTGGGAGGAATAACTAACAAGCAGGCACTTCCCAGCGAGTTGATTTTCCGATACGAAACCGTTCCAAATCCAAACAAGAAAGGGAGGTACAGATCTGAATGAGCGTCAGAGAAGTTAGCAATGAGAACTCGTCTCCCTCCACTCACCAAAAGGAAGCCGCGCTTGTCAGCAGCGCACATGCCATGGCACTCCGAACAAGCCAGGAATAAGAGCAGAAGGAGCGACGATGACTTCATGGGAGGCAGCGAGAAAGAGAAGTATGACTGGAATGCCAGGCAAGCCAGCAGCGCCGGGGAGACACGGCAGGAGGCCAGGGTCCTGCACCCTACGTGCTTTAAGGAAAGGAGACTTTAGAGGACAACAAAACTTCGCCAGATCGCCTGGACGTAATGCAGAAAACTAAGAGTTGGTCCGAACCAGACGCTGGTGGAAAAGATCCTGCTGGCAGCCCTTGGAGAGGCCAGGCTGGCTCCCGACCTTGGGCAATGCTCCGCCGGCGAAGGTGTGCTCCTCCCCAGCCTGCCCCGTCGGTTTAGTGCTCGGCATCTCCGGGGTGCCCCAGAGCTCACCAGGGTGGAGTTTCTGTGAAACCAGAGGGAACAGGAATTACCGGTCTCCTGCTCATACAATTACACTCTGTGAATTAATTTTATTGCTTAATGAATTTAGGTGTTATTCCTCTAATTTCTGCATTATCTAATAACTCCTTACTACAAACCCAACGGAGGAGAGGAGGAGGTGCATAGTAACAGGAGTGATTTATTTAGCATGGATCACAGTAGCATTTATGAATTAAAAACGATCCCTGGGGAGCAGATATTCGTGGTGTCTGCGTGATTCCAAATACTCCAAAGAGGCTGCAGAAAAATCGACATTTCAGACAGCTTTACATGGCCACGTGAGTCCAGGAGGAAAGCAGGATCTTTAATCTGAATCCAAAGAGGTATTTAGGAGTTACTGTTAGAATAGTGGCACTTTTAAAAAGGGGAATATTACCCTGGGAATAAACAAAGACAAAAAAGAATAAATACTGAGTTGAGCCCACTTTCCCCTTCACGAGGCATGAACAAGTTTGAACGGGAAGCCGAGATGCAAGAATGTCCGATTCCATCAGACAGAGGTCAGTGTAGAAGCCCGGCCCGGTTACGAATGCCCTTGCTACCATTCCCATCCGGCTCCCGTCAGCCGGACTGGAAACGCAGCGGCAAGGCCAGTTTCGTCGTTCAATTACCTGGAGAACTATTTATTGGAACAAATCGCCCAGTGCCCCGCTGATCCCTCAGGGAATTCCAGTTGCTCTCTCACAGCAATATTATAACCACTATGCCGCACAAAATTAATTAAGTCAGACCTTTATTAGGCAATAAAATTGACTTTTAAATAAAAATGGTCGGGAAGCGAAAGTTTAAGGCAGGTAATGCTGCCCTCTGAAAAATCAGACTCATCTAAAAGCAAAGCTAATGAACGCCCAGAGCGGGTATCCTCTGGGCTAACCGATGTTTACATCACCACTGCTTTTTATATTGGAATAAAATAATTTCTTTTTGCATCTTAGAATCTCCAGCTTAAATACACTTCTGTAAAGCACAGCAGTCCTGCTGGCTGTACCCACAGCTCTTCTACATCAGAATCAGTGATTTACTCCCCACTCATGTAATGCTCCAAGCAGAAATAGTTTCACATCTTCTCATGCTCTTACTACCTTTTCAGACAACTAAGGATACTGTTTACAGAACTATAGCCTGTAAAATAAAAAAAAGTTCACTATCTAACCACTTACATACAAAAGAAAAGCATAAATTGGGATCATTACTTGCCTTTTGTGCTACACTCTGGCACAAAATATTTAGAATTAAACAGTTAGAGGCTGGTGTACGCCTGTCCACAGTGCCCACACCAAACAGACCCAGCTTCTTACTGTTACCTTTGTTTCCCTCACCGACGTTTCGGTGTTACAAACCCACCCCAGTCAGCATAACGGGGGGAATGCCACCGCCGACCCAGCCATGTCCCTGCCGGACAGCGTAAAAAAGGCACCCGGAGCACCACCTGGAGCCATGCCGTCCTCCGCAGCTGCACAAGTGGCACTGGGACAGTTGTGTCAACTGAGGAGCCTCATTAGAACTGGCTGGAGACCAGAAAACTCAACTCACAGAAAACATCAGACCACGGTGTTTCCCATCAGCTAAAAATTATGACCATCCTCTCTCAAAGTGGGGCTAAGATCTTCTGGAAGAGGAGCTTTTTCGTTTTCTTTGTTAAATAATGATTTGAAGTGACATCAACCTTTGCCATAGCCCGCTGTGCACTTTAATGGATCTCATATCATCTCTGTGTCAGGTTCCCAGATATCGTGCACTGAGCAGTATTTAATATTCCTCATATCGCTTCTGAGCGAGTGCTATTAATGGCTCCTGAATCTAGTACTGAAAAAAAGCTGGGCTATTTTTCTGTGTACTTGATATGTATCTGTTCCTCTATTCTCTCTAATATTACCCAGTAAGAGAATCCTTTTCCAAGGTGCTTTTTGATGCATGCAAGCAGGAATGGGACTTGCTGTGTCCTCCTCTCCTCTCTTTCTGTGGGCTTTGGCTGCCCAGTTTTGCTGCCTCTTCTCTCCTGGAAAGCCCAGTTAGGCCTTCCACCCCTCAAAGCTGGAATAAGCTGGGGTTCTTCTGTCACCCAGCAGTGGGGTGAAGGGAGGGTTGTTCTGCTATCGCAGAAATCCAGGTGCCTCACTAGAGGGAGCTGAAGCCCCTTCGCTGGCCAACCTAGCCCAGCGCTGACCGAGCAAGAAGACAGAGGAGCTCTGTGCCACCTGGGAGAAATCTGCTTCTGGCACAGGCATCAGGGGCTTGGGCTTTTTTGGTGTTTGGCTGCCTGTTTAGTCGACATTCGGGATCGCTGTAGTCACGAAGGCTGTCCCCATCCTTCGTCCCTTCCAGTGCTGCGGAGGGCGGGCAGCCCACGCCTCCCCTCCGGCCGCCTCGCATCCCCGCTGCAGATGCTGGCCCTCTCCACGTACTCCCTTCGTTCTCGTAGCGTTCCGAGAGATATCTAGGGCAATTTCTGCCCTCCTAGGAACTGATGGGGAACATGTTCTTCACCCGAGGAGACAGATGAGACCTATTTGTCAAGAAAAAAAAAAATACTCCCAGAGGGCAAAAAGGAAAGAAGAAAATTGCACAAACGGGAAAGGAAAGCTTAGATAATTCTCAACATGAGGAGCCTGCAAATGCACACACTACCTTCTCTGTGCTACAAAACTGAAGAAACAGATCCACGTCCAAAAGAAAGACATAGCTGCAGGTCCTGAGGCCTGGTGCCAGGGTGGTGCCAGGGAGAGAATATCAGGCATCCAGATAATGAATCCCCCTTCCTAAAAATAAAAGAGCAAATCATGCTGATTGAGCAGCCTCTATTACAAACTCCATTTTTACTGCCTGGTATTTTTTAATTAGATATGTATATATATATTTGGTATTTTTATTCTTTATTTATCAGTCTGAAATAAAATATGTATGATATTTATCTTCCTTTGGTATGATGTCTGGAGAACAAATCGTCTTTTGCTAACGGCATTTCATTAGGAGCCTTTTCTGCAGGGTAAAATTGAAATCAAGCGCAGACTTAAAAAATACATCAGAAAAAGATGAAATTCTAGCCTGGTTGGGGACCGGATCATGGAGACTGTTAATACCCTGGTTAAACTGGAAAGGATGATAAAGTGAAGTGGAACATCAGCTTCCTCCTATGTGATGATAAAGACAAGCAACATGGAGTCTGGAGAACAAGAAGTCAGCTCTGGGGAGATTTAAATTAGGTTCATCCATCATGCTCAGCATTTCTGCAAAGATTCAGAACCGTTACCGCGCCACTCTCTTGCAGCCCCTCACCAGCACGGCTGCCTGTTCCCAGAGGCAACCCAAGGCCAAGGCAAAACTTTCACACTCTCTGTAATCTGTGCCACTGCAGATGTAAACTGTGCCACCTACGCCCACCGTGTGGGACAGGGCAGGGAGGACAAACCCTCTTCTGCTGGGGACTGCCAGGAGCCCCAGAGGGCTGAAGCACCATCAGTGGCCAGCTGCCCCTGCAGACTGCTGGCCCAACGCAAGGCGGCCACCGGCACGTGGTGGCAGAGGACCAGCTGCCCCTGCAGACTGCTGGCCCAACGCAAGGCGCCACCGGCACGTGGTGGCGGAGGACCAGCTGCCCCTGCAGACTGCTGGCCCAACGCAAGGTGGCCACCGGCACGTGGTGGCGGAGGACCAGCTGCCATTGCAGACTGCTGGCCCAACGCAAGTGGACCACCGGACGTGGTGGCGGAGGACCAGCTGCCATGCAGACTGCTGGCCCAACTCAAGGCGGCCACCAGCACATGGTGGCAGAGGACCCAGGCACCCCCCGGATGGTCTCGCGTAGCCTTCGGTGAACCTCGCAGGATCCCTGCAGCAGAAGGGCTGGAGAAGGGACCGTCCCCTCCACGGCTGAGCCTCTCTCAGCGATTTCACTACAGCTGACGCAGGCCCTGCCAGGCCTCCCATGTCATTAAAACTCCTGCGATTGCAAAAGGGAGTTGGAAATCTCACAAGAACAGACTGTGTTGCAGCACGTTGGCCCTCTCTGCTTGCGATTTCAGAGAGAACGAACAAGGATAGAGGCACGTCGTGCCACAGCGGCAACCCCAATGAGACGGGAGATACGCATCCAGATCACAGCCTCGGGTTTGTCTCCCGTCAAGGAGGTTTGTTACCTTGGCAAGGTGTTCTTAGGTTTGGTTTGGGGCTTTCTTAATAGCTGGCTTGGACTGGTGAACTACAGACCGGTTCAGAACAGTTTCCTCGGGGCGTGAAGCAGCAGCACAGCAGAAACAAAAACTGCGCAGTTTAATTACCAGGCCATTTTTCCAGTCGTGCACGGTGGCCGCTATAACAGGTCTGTACTGGCAAAATGCAAATTAAATAAATAAATAAATACTTAATTTATAAGCATGATTCATCAGAGATTTCATCTTCTACAGCAAAGAAACAGATGTTCTATTGATGGCACTTCATTAGAGAGATAAATGGGGTCACATACATATCTCTATTCACATCCATCTGCATAATAGACCAAACATTAAGATTTGAAATTCACAAAGTACATGCAGCTCTTCCATCAGCCCGAAAGAGTCTTAATGCCCAGAGCCAATTAATCCAAATTAGACTGCCTTAACATTGAAAGGAACTTTAATATTGTTCAAAAAAGCAGAAGATTGGGATTCAACACTGGCTATTTAGGATACGGTTTCATCGGAAACACTTACGGAAGAATAATGGATTACAACTGACTGGAATTTTGGTAGCTACTGGACAAAATACAGCATCCCTCCTGATGAAGCAACTCAAAGACAGCATTAAAAAGCCAGAGTGACAGGGAAGTCTGAGAACACTGTTCTTCCTCCAGTTACAGTTATCAAGGATTAGCGTTAAACATAGAATCATCGAATGTTTTGGGTTGGAAGGGACCCCCAGAGGTCCCCCAGCTCAACCCCCCTGCAGGAGCAGGGACACCTTGAACCACATCAGGTTGCTCACAGCCCCGGCCAACCTGGCCTGGAATGGTCCCAGGGATGGGGCCTCCACCCCCTCTCTGGGCAACCCCTGCCAGGCTTTCACCATCCTCACTGGAAAGAATTTCTGCCTTAGATCCAGTCTAAACCTCCCCTGCTTCAGTTTAAAGCCATCCCCCCTTGTCCTGTCCCAGCTGGCCCTACTAAAAAGCTTGTCCCCCCCTTTCCTCTGGGCCCCCTTGAAGCCCTGACCGGCCGCACTCAGCTCTGCCCGCAGCCTCCTCTTCTCCAGGCTGAGCACCCCCAACTCTCTCAGGGTTAGGGATAGCTGAGAGGTTTTTTTTCATTTTTCCAAATGTTTATGCAGGAGGCGTAAGAGTTCTCCCACCACACAGAAACAAGTCTCCTTCGGTTTAATATGCATTAGATAGACAGTAATGCTTATAAAAAGAGTGTCACCTTCTCTGCCAACCTGATTATATTTTAAAGGTGAGTGCTTACACAAGCGTTCTGCATTTGCTTGTCTGCAGATGCGGGAGCGTACGCGGATGCGTGCAGGCCAGGACACAGCGCATCCATAACACATCGGCGATCTACCTATGTGCATACGTACCCAGAGGTTGCTGAAAACGCTCCCCGTCCTTACTACTGTTGCTCATACATCTTTCTTCTAGCTATCCAGACTCTTTTAAGCAATTGTTTTATGTTCTACCATTCCTAATTGTGGAATGTAAATCCTAATTTATTGCGACTGATACTCATATTTCCTTTGGGGGTGGATGGGTGTTTCTGCTTCTCTCACACATACATGCTCTGAAGACGCAGGTGTCCGCTTCAGAGACTCGCTTTTTAGTTTTCAAGCATTGCCAGGGCCAGTGGAAGAGACAGGAAAGGAAATACTGCAAAGCAGTCATGTTTTCTTATTTCATTTAAGTAAGTGTGCCCCAGATGGACATACAGAAACCACCGTTCTAACTACTATATTGCACCCAACCTACAGCAATCGTGCTAGCTTTGTGAGTGCGCTGCCACGCTTTTTTAAGTGATATCCACTGTTTACCTGCAAACGAAAATGTGTAGTAGACTACAAAAAGGGATCCAGCAGGGCTATATTCACTTGCACATTTCCCATCCTGTTTTTGAAGTGGGAGGGAGCAGGAGGATGTTCTTACCTACACTAACACTGAAACTCGCATTTTTCATCCTAAAAAATATGCCGGGTACATGCAGGGATTCCTTCCTCCGCTACTGAACCGCAATCCCTCTGAGGAACAACACGGTAGCTGTTCAGCAACACACGATTTAGCACACATTGTGAACAACATTCATCCATCCTGGGGAGATTAATGCCCTACACCCCGCTCTCAGAAATTTTATCTTGATATTGGCCCAAAATTCAACCGGTCCTGGAAGTCAAGTTCTATAAATGAACACCAAATGTTCTCACTTCAAATATGCCAGCCAGATCAAAATTTGTTCTCATCTAAGGGTATAAAGGTAATAACTGTTAACCTTTGACTGCTAAAAATGTAAAGGGAAAATATCTTTCATTTAAAACTTGCTCGTTTGGTTACCATGGACACTGCTTAATCATGAAGGATGACTATTACTTGTTCCTATAGTAACCAAGAAGCTTAAGAAGCATCCTGTAATTTAACTCCAGATGCCAAATTTTACAACAGTCCACCTATTCCCACATTTGGATACTTCAGAACAAGTCCAGGCTTGATCTCCGACTCTACAAGAAATGCACTGATGCAGAAGTGCTGTAAGAAATCAAAACTGTGAGCACATAATGTACAAAAGAAACTCACACTTCCAATAAATTGCTTTCTTCAAAAAGAAACATTAAGTGCTCAGCATCTGAGGATTCCTTTTTCAGTGTAAATGTTAATGAAGCAAAACATTGGCCGTCTTGATTCTTGCCAATGTTTCTCCAAGTCTATACAATTGCGGGGCATGTTTTTCCCCAAAGTGAATGCTTCAACACTCAACTCAAAATGAACTTCTGAAGTAATGCTGAGTAGCCAGTATTCATAAACTAACCTCCGGGAGCAGATCGGGGCTCCTAGCTCCTAAGACCAAACCTACGATCAAAATACATGTCCCTCGTGCAAGCGAGAAGCAATGGACAGGAGAAACCGTCCAAATTCAGGCAACCAATGTGCTGCTCTGCACAGCCTTTTACAGTACTTCTGCTTATTAAAAAACAAACAAACATGGCACTTGCCTAGCACTACTCATCGCCATAAAGCTTTACCTTCAGCACCACCAAAGAAATTTTAGTCCGAAGCTTTGCCTCCTGTAGGCCTGGGGAGATGAGGCTTCCAGAAATTACCTGTGCCTGACACAGTTTCTTGACCCTGGCAAGACCCCACCTGGAGCACTGTGTCCAGTTCTGGGCTCCCCAGTTCAAGAAAGATGAGGAACTCATCTGAGAGTTCAGAGGAGGGCAACAAGGATGATGGGGGCACTGGAGCATCTCCCCTACGAGGAAAGGCTGAGGGAGCTGGGCTTGTTCAGGCTGGGGAAGAGAAGGCTGAGAGGGGATCTCATCAACACCTACAAATATCTCAAGGGTGGGGGTCACCAGGACGGAGCCAGACTCTTCCCAGTGTGCCCAGCGACAAGGGGCAACGGGCACAAACTGAAGCAGAAGAGGTTTCAGTTGAATGTGAGGAAGAACTTCTTGACTGTGAGGGTGATGGAGCCCTGGCCCAGGCTGCCCAGGGGGGCTGTGGAGTCTCCTTCTCTGGAGATCTTCAACCCCCGCCTGGCCGCTGTCCTGTGCCCCCTGCTCTGGGTGAGCCTGCTTGGGCAGGGGGGTGGCACTGGGGGAGCTCCCGAGGGCCCTTCCAACCCTGCCATTCTGTGATTCTGTGACCCTCACCAGTTCTATATTGGATACAAATTCACAGTTTGCAAAACGCCCTCAGTTTTTACATTTGCTGATTGCCAAAGGCACCTGAGGAACCTGAGTTTAAAAGCCTGACCCCAAGGCTACAGAAACCAGTGCAATGACTAAGGAAGTTCTGGGCTTCGTGTGCCTTTTTTAATACACATATACACAACCACACAAGCAATTAATGTCCAAATTTAAAATACTGTCTGCAGTGTTTAAAAGGAAAGCAAACTATCTTCAGCTAGTGCCTAGAGCTGAAAAAAGCAAAACTGATAGTGCCCAAATAGGGAAAGGGACCCAGCTTGTTCCCGCTCTCCATTGAGAGCAGAGTAAATTAAAGGATTACAGAGTGCCTTCAGTGCAATAACTTAAGGGATTAGTGGCACACCAGAAGACCTTCAAGGGAAATATAGGTTTAAAAGCTTTAAAAGGCAGCTCTGTGTCTAAATTGTTTGGACTGCCACAGCTCTAAGGAGACAAACTTACTCTAATACGTAAGAGATCATGAAAAGTCTGCTGAAACCCCTCTAAGCATGCTCTTGGAAGCAATTCTTTCTTGGACTCGGACCAGGGTTTTTAACCTCCTTCTCATTTATTACCTATGGCTTTTAGATAAAAACTCACTCTGCATTACTTGGGAGCAACTCTGCCACTTACTTCCTTTCAGAGTAATCAGCCCCTCTTAGCAACTGTGTAAGGGGAAAGCGAGGTTACTGCCAGAAGGAACGGACTTAAAATAGAGACAAGCAAAAGATGAGCAAAAAGAGAGGACAGTCAACCTTCAAGTTGCCTGAAAGTTGCTGGTACAGTTCCCAAATCTCTGCCACGGCATTAAATGAGCTGTTCCTTTGGACAGCAATTTCCTGAGTTGCTCTTAAGCAGTAGTGACAATTCCTACAATTTTACTAAGGCTGTTGCTATATTTAGTTACCTCTTAGAGATGCAGCTGCTGGGACCATGGGACATTCAGGTATGGGACTATGGTCAGGATTTTAAAGAACGTGAGGTCGAAACTCCCAAGTTCTCTTCTTACTTTGGGGCAAAAGGAAAACCTCAGAGAAATACAGAGCTGCTGGAGTCTGTGCCATTACTCTGCCATTGCCCATCCATGGGATTTCCTGCAAGTTATCCCTGGACACCTCACTGGTTAAATGAGAATGCATCTACCCAAGGCTTCTTCCAAGCCCACGAACTGTTTGCAGTTCCTACAAACGTGCTAAAGAAAATAAAACCGTTGTTACAAGGCAGTGGTTTGGATACACATGATGATATTCAGGTGGCGTTCACTGTTGTGGGCAGTGCCACAACCACCACAGTGGACAAGCAGCCCACATCAACAGTATCAGCAGACACATGCACCTTTCCAGTTGCCCAATTTCAAGGGTTTGGGTTCTTTAGTCAAATCTGCTGCTTTTCAAGCTGCTTGTCTGACTTGCAAAGCTCGCTGCCCCTGCCTCAGGCCACATACACAGCTACAGCCGCTGACACGGAATCGAATCATAGAATCATAGAATGTTTTGGGTTGGAAGGGACCCCTAGAGGTCATCTAGTCCAACCCCTACGGTGGCCATGCTGCCCTGCATAAACCTTCCCCCAGGTTCCAAGTTACTCCCTGAAGTTCTGACTGTCTTTTCCTCCCCTTCTTTCCCCCCTTTCGTGTCTCACTATCAAAACTCCATATCCAGCAAGTCTTGCATCACCGTCTCTGCGATGCTCCTCTTAAAATTTGACAGAAGTTGCAACACATGAAAATCAAAAAAGGAGGGAAATGCAAAGCGCTCAGAACAGCAGGATATCATCGGTAAAGGGACGGGTGAAAGTAAGCAAACAGTAAGGTGTTACCTCAGCCTGTCACAAGCAAATAAAATGACTTTTTATTTGGTCCCCCAAATCCCAATCTCCAACAACCACCCCACGGTTTGTTAACATCGTATGTTGGACACAATATTATGGTTTAACGGCGCTGTAGCTCCAGACACCGTGCGACAGCACAGACCAGCGGTTACACGTCTGTGTCTTTGGAAACAGAGGTTGCTCCTTCCACTACCAACGACAGTAAGATGGGATGGGATATCTGGAAATCTTGCCTACTAGATGTGGGTTTCTAGCTTACTGTGCAAACGCCAGCAGGGCCAGCGCTCCTTGGAGCTTCCCTCTGGTGTTTCCAATGGCTCCTAATGGGAAGTTTTAAAACTGGATTCATTTTTCATCTAGGAGGAACTGACACATTTGCCAACAGAAAATATCCGCTGAGTTTTGACATTTCTGACATACCTCTGAAGGGGGTGGTGTGGGTCAGTGTGGCATCACCAGCACCGCAAGAGCAAAAGCAGGAGCTCGAGGCACTACTGCCACCAAGCTCCTACTGAAGGGTCTAGCTAACCTTCGCCTCCATGGACAATAAATTCACACAGAAGTTTGGTTTATTAAGTGTATACTTCAAATTTTCCATCCACTGTTTTCATATCAAAACAACTCAGGAAATCCTCCATCATGCACTACATCCCAAGTTATTAAATTTAGCCCAGATTTTTGTCAGACAATTAAGCATTGAACCAACACAGCAAAGCCTCAGCTGGAGCACCAGCACTAAAAATAGCATGGCTGCTGGTGAATATTTCTTACAAACAGTACAGCTTAAAAAATTTCGCATATCTTTTCTATAGGCATCTGTCAGCCACGCTGTTAAAATTTCAGTGAAAAACTGCAAGAGATCTTCAGTGAGACAGAAAATGCCACAAAAAAGACTCGAAAAACAAAGCGATGGTCATTAAAAACTGTGAAGCAGGAAGGTCTCCTTTTCCTGACATTGAAAAGACACCACCCTTGGAAAAAAAAACCCTTATTGCTAATGTTTATTATTGGACTCTTTGCTCACCTGCTCCCAGTCCTTAAATGAAAAAAAACTGCTTATGCAATATTTTTTAGAAAAATTGTATCTAAGGCACATGATTTGGATTCTTCAAGAAATCTCACATACAGGAGGCAGGCGAAGAGTTCGCATGTACTCCTTTGGCTATCCAGAATATAAGGCAATAGAATATAATGCAATGGAATTGTACTATCCACTGGCTACTAAAGTGAATAACTTAAAACTTCAAATCAAATCAATTATAAATTAAGAACAGGAAGAGTGATTCTAGGTTTGAAACGACCCCGGTGCTGCCCACCGGTGCTGGTGCCTGGAAGGTGCCAAGCAGGGGAGCCCACCCGGGAGTCCCGAGGTACAGAGGCTCGGTCTCGCCTCACCGACCAGACCGAGCAGACAGATTGACCACTAATACGTTATTACGCTCATCTTTCCTTCCAGGCTTGACTTCCTACTGACCATACCTCATTCAATATCAACCACTGGTACAGAAAGATGCGCTGAAAAGGCAAAATCACTTATCTTGTCAAATATTGTAGGATATGAGTCAGAGGACAACTGTAGAACTGGAACATTTTACTCAGATTTCCGCCTGCCAATATAAATACATGCAACGATTAGGCATGCTTGGATTTGCAAGGGTAACACTGTGTATTTCAAACTTCTACACGCTGATGCAGAATCAGTTTCTTTTAATAAAACCATCATATTCTTTAGTCTTACAGACCATTGAAAGCTGCTCAGTGCTTGCCAGAGAGACATGGTCTCTCTCAACAAATTTATGATACAACAGTCCAGTTGCAATCCAAAAGATCAGAACAACCACCCAGTAACAGAAGCAAGCGTGAAAGGGGAGGTCACGGGAACGTGTGCCCTTCACAGGCAGGTGCACAAACGGGGGTCTGACGGTGGTACTGGATCCATAACAACTGTTCAGTTTGTTAAAAACAGAGGCCACAGTAAGAAAGATCAGGGCTTGGGGGGCACATATTGGTTTGGCATGCAAAAAAACCAGAGGGCATTGTAAATGTAGGGAGGTGTTCTGTTTGGACAGCACGTGACAAATTGTTTATTTGCTTATTTATTCATTAGTTGATTATGGCACTGTTCTTCTGAGAGAGATAGGTCTGGTCAGCACTGATCTGTCAGCAAAGGCAGGTTCAGATAAGATGCAGGTACTCTAATACCCAGGCCCTTGCCATAGCTAGAACTATCGAAGCTAAACTTCATTTAGAGTAAGTGCAGACAAGACAGACCGTGAAACATGCCTGCTTTCAACAGTCTGACAAGCATGCAGCTAGGTGTAAGTCAACGGAAAATTAATTGCAGATGACAAAAAGAACAAAGTATTGTTTGAACATTTCATGTGGATCATTTACTTACAGAACCCTGAATCTTCCTTACCAATATAGTGGGAATTTTCCGTAAGAGCGCCATTTCTAATCACAGCGAGAGGGAGATGCCTTCACCCTACGACAGCTACTCCAGTTGTGTCCAGGGCACTGCCCCGGGCTACAGGACAAAGTCCAGCAGGGGAGGAAAGGAACAAGTTCCACATGGCATTTTTTGCTAACATGCCAGAAAATAGATTTTCAGCTAGGAAATATTAAAGAGAAGGGTGCGAAATTGCAGTTAGCTTTAAATAGAATAAAGCCTCTTCTGTCGTTATGTCATTCTGTCACACGCTGGGACAACGTTCAAGTCTCTGCTTGCCTTGTCCCAAGCGAGTGCCTTAACCCCTAAGGTATTGGCTATTTGGGTAGAAGTTTAGCACTTAAAAGGTTTTGATTTCATCAAACAGAAAGACTAAATTCCAGCCGTTTTCAAAAGATGTGTATCTGAATGGCCCACGCTGAGAAAAAAACAGTCTGATCTTAGCCTCCACGCTCTCAATGTCTGGTGTACCAAAATACTGGGCTTTGCTGAAGATCAGTCAGTTTTCCCCTCACAGCAGCCATCAAAGGAAAAGAAGAAGAAAGCCTGCTTAATAAAAATCCTTTTTGTAGAACACCTTGAAAAGCATCTGTGATAAACAGAACCTAGAGCGAGACATTTATGTCCAAGGAGCTGACAGAGGCAGAAGTATCAGGAACACTAAACCTTCAGGATCAGAAAGTCAAAACGTTCTCAAGTTCTTCGAGCTTTGATGGCAACCGATTGCCTACAGAGTTTTACAGAAGAAAGACCTGAAGCCAAAGCTGCGTTTGGCTCAGATATGGAACCGTGAATGGAGCACCCGTGAGTAGATTCTAGGGGCAAATGGAATTTTCGGAACACTTCCCACTGACCCCTGTTCCTTCGTTATATCCATAATTAAGCAGAAGCAGAGACACCCTGAAGAAAGCCACGGACCAAAGTACTGCAGGCAGAAGCAGGTGCTGCTTTTATTGATAATTTTCCTCCTACCCTCGGTGCCTTCCAAGTACCTTCCACTACATTAGATGGATCACCTGGTAGTAATCATAATTACTGCCATGATTCCTCACACAGTTACACGCATCTCGGAGCTGCACAGATGGTCCCAGGAAGAAATGGGCTTTCTGCAGTTAATTTTTTTAACTAACTAAAGTATACTTGCAGCGTGTCCTGAATCCCTGTGGAAAGCAGAGCCAGGAGATTTCGGACATTATCATAATTCTAACAAAGATTTAACAGCAGGGTAAAACCTGTCTCGTTTATCAACTATCAAATAGCAATCATTTAAACACGCCGAAGCTACGATCACATCAGCCTCCCGATGGTCTGATTTGTGTGTGTGTGTGTGTGTGTCCCAATCAGTTTTACTGTTCTTCAACCCTTCCAGCCCTCGACCTCTCAAAGGGACAGGCTGGAAGCGTACTGAAACACGTGCTGAATGTGTTATGAGCACCGGGGCTAACCAGAGAACTCTAGACCAGAGGATACCATCACAGGAACCATCAAATAAGCTGGCTGTCATGGCGAACAGCTGAAAGTCCTACACATTTTTCTGCACGCTACATCAGATTGTCTCCATCTGGAGTCCCAGCAGAAAGCAATCCCCTACTTCCCTTAGATACTTCCATGGAAAATGCAAATTCTGTTCCCTTTGCCTATCTAAAATGTGCTAGAGCAAAGCCTTCCCAAGGGAGTGGTTCTCTCTGTACCTCAGGAACCGAGACCCATTTCCCAAACTAGGTCTCAGCTGTGACAGCCGCCGCCTGCGATGGTGCAAGCGACAACCCCAGCCTGCTGTTACGGTTGCAAAAAGGCCAGCGGGCAGCGTTCATGCAGCAACGCTCATCGGAAGGGCGCGCGTGGGGAGGTGGCATTGTCCCCTCAGGGGGGCGAGAGTGGGAAGTGGCAGCATATAAATATATGCTTTTAAACACAACCTCTTCTGTATTCAAAGAGAGGGACGGATATAAACTGGAGTGGGCTGAAAGAGGTCCTTTGACTCACAGCGAACAGGCGCGTGCGAGCTTTTGGAAGAGGAGCCATGCTGGCAGCAGATGGCAGCACCCACATCTCATGGGTGCTCCAGTGTCAGCTCCGGCATCAGGGATTTATCATCCAGGACGGATGCAGTACAAACAGTGAATGATTCCAGATGGGGAGAGGGGGTTGTGTGCCAGCAGAGATCTCCTCCTGCCTAGCAAATGTGTAACAACCGCCTGATTCTCAGACAGTTCCCTGTCCAAAAGCATGCTGATAATCTGCTGAAGTGACACACCTTGGAAAAGCTCAACTTCCAGGTATCACCACTCCTCCAGCTAGGGCCACAGGCTTCCCTGGGCTCCGTGGGGATCTTGGCAAAGGGTCCAGAGACCGGAGAGAGCAAAAAGTTGCCAAGAGGATGTCCGGGAAACACACATGTGGCAAAGCAGACCGCTGCCAGTTCCTGTGCAGTAACTCATGAATTTATGGTAACCTCCCACTAAATCCATCTGATCTTTGAGCATCTTAGCTAGAGACAGCGAATTGCATTGCAAATCCGCATTGGAGAAGGGGACCCTCAGCTCTTTCCTTCATCCAGACTTGTAGGTTTTGGAAATAACATTACATCAACCCCCCAAAAATCTATAACCTCATTCTGATTTCTGCATTCTGCATAGCTCCCACACCCCTGGTCTCCTGTTCATTAACCTTCCAGTGGGATCAAAACTGCCAAGGAAAGTGGGGTTTTTTTGCTGTATTCTAGCACGTACTTTGCTCTGTCCGGGCTGGCAGCCGGGGCGCTGGAGCAGCAGGCAGCGACTCCAGGCTCTGGACCAAGTCCCACCGCTGACCCCACCGCATGACCGTGCCGCATAACACCACCTCTGCACAAGGTGCTTTCTGCATCTCTGACAAAAACGTGTAGAAAATAAAGAGAAAATTCTTCTCCAGGTTTGCAAATCCCTTTAAAATTGACAGATAGGAAGAGCTCAAGTAGCACTGAGTACTACGATCCTCCGAGCAGGCAGGAATCCTAGAGACAAAGTGTGACAAACACAAAATACTCAGGGAGAGATCAACAGGAAGAAGATTTCAGTTGGTTCAAATCCAATTTCTTACAAACTTTAGGGTTGATTTCCATCTCCATCAAATCTGCCTGCAAATTCCTTGTGTTCCTGACAAATTACGCTGTTAGGTTCATACTGGGTTACCTCAACCAAACTAACACGTTCCATTTGTCACAGTAACTGAAATGACAGTAGAATATTTTGGTTTTGAACAGCATACAAATAAAGGGGGAAAGGGAACTGTAACATGCTTGAGAGTTTACAAACACTCCTCCCTGACAGGCAAAACAGAATTAAAAAAAAATCATGGAAAGAAAAACACTGTTTGCTTAAAGGAAAAGATGAAGCCCAGGGACTGATTCAGCTTCCTATTGTTTTCTCAGTAATGATTCAAAATCCTGAAAAAAGTACTGTATGCCAGGAAAAGAAGAAAGGATATTGCACGAAGCTAAACCTCGTAGTGCCAGAGTCTCCTTTACAATCTGCTTCATAAATGAGAATTAACTCCAGTGAGACAAGTACCAGCCTGGCTCTGCACAAACACCCGATGCAGGGGTGCAGTTGTGCTTTTTATTATGGCTTTTTATTCACACAATAACAAAATAAAAAAATTCTTTTGAATTAATGGCTTTGATTAAACTCGAGACCTAATAAATATGACTGGATTGTCACACCGGAGGCCAAACACAACCCGCTCCCCTCCTTTCTGAAAAGACAGTTCAACGGCAAAGTGACTCAAAGGCTCCCGCTTCTTTGACTGCTTTAGCAATAGGCACCAGCATCACTAAACATTTTTTTCACACTAGAAGAGAAAGCCAGAATAGCTGATTTTAAAAATGCAACTGGGTCAGTAGCTGCCTCAAGTAGAATAAATGGGCTGCATGAGTGAGTATGCCCTCAAGAAACATTACTCTGTGGACCTAACTCCTGCTGATGAGGACAAATAGGCCCTTTTAGAGCAGGATTTTTAAAAGCGCAAAGTGATTTGGGAATACAAGTCCCACAGGTTTCCACAATGCCTCGGGAGCACAATCTTTAGGCTCTTTTGAAAATCCTACCCCTAAACTATACTCAGCTTTGTAATTTAAAAACCCCTGGTGATACCCAGCTCCCAAAGAAGTTCTAGCAACACATCTTTGCACATAGGTACCATCTCTTAATCAAGGACTTTCAAATCTCTACAATCATGAATTAGGCCTCCAAACATCTCAGTTAGCTAAAAAAGCAGTTGCCTTAATTATACAAATTGAAAAAACGGAACCGTGGATAACGGAAAAGACCGGATTAGTCACAGTTACACAAGGTGTTAGAACCACTGCGAGGAGCAGCACCCACACCTGACCCCCCCAGCCGAGCTCTTACACTTAAACCCTTCTCCCTCCCCGTAGGTGACCGCAGCACGACACGAGCAACCGACCTCCTGCCAAGCTCGCCGTAGGCTCCGCAGCCAGCAGGTAGACGTACGGACATTCGCACTGGCCGTGCTTGTCCCCGGTAACGAAGCTACCTGCAAGCAACAGCACCCATGGCTTTGCACCGTCAAGGAAAGAGAACCGTTGTTGGAATTACCCCTACTAAGCGGCCTGTTCCGGCTGCGGGATCTGCTGCGCTGTCTCTGCAGTCGTGACCTCCGGAGCAGTCGATAGTAGTAGGACGGTCTCCCAGAACTTTTCCTGCTGTTCATTGACATTTTTGTCTCTATTTTACACATACACACATGCAGGCACAGGTTCACTCTTCCCCTCTGGCAAAGTAGCACCAGTTCCAGCGTTTAATTAACGGGAGGTTGGTTCTTTGGAGTGGAAAGGGAGAGGGGGGAAGAGGAACTCTTCACTTTACACATTTAAAAATAAAAACAACAAGGAGAAAACATTAAAAAAAAGAGAGGGGGAGAGGGGGAAAAAAAGAACGCGGCACCAGAGTACATGTCTCAGCTGCGGGAGGACTTGCAGCAAGCAAGATAAACTGTACTAACAATTCCTGCCCCCAAAAAGATAAGCCCGCAGGAGTTGGAATAGGAAGCCAGAGTTGGCCTGGGCTCTCGAAATGTGAAGAATAGGCTGGAAGAAATCCTGGACTGGATCCTCTCTGCTGGACAGCAACATCTGAGCACGCCGGACTGGAGAAATTCAACGGCTCGCTGCCCGAGAGCGCTGGGTGGCCTCAGGGTGCCGGCACGTTTCTACCTGCCCTGGCCGTCGGATCATTTCGGAGATGAAGTTTCAGGCGGCTTGGTCTGCAGCAGGAGGCATCTAGGAAAGACTGGGTTTGGGGAAGGGTATAACGATTTCCTGGCCATGGGACACATGTTAATAATCATCATGGAGCAAAAGCCCCGGAAAATAAAGTGAAACTTGAGAGGGGAAAACTTTAATTAGAAGTTGAATGAACAGAGCTCCAGACTCCCCTGGAGGCCCATTTCCTTTCAACATTCAAACTGAGTTATAGCACATCCCACAAATTAGAGAAAGAGCCTATTTACCATTTGGGTTCTGATGGCAGTGAAGATTCCGCCTCTGGCTCATATTGCTCAATAAAATTACGTTTCAATGGGCAGAATTAACACTTTAAGCCACTGAGGGAAAGAAAAGAAGGAAAGAAGGAAAGAAGGAAAGAAGGAAAGAAGGAAAGAAGGAAAGAAGGAAAGAAGGAAAGAAGGAAAGAAGGAAAGAAGGAAAGAAGGAAAGAAGGAAAGAAGGAAAGAAGGAAAGAAGGAAAGAAGGAAAGAAGGAAAGAAGGAAAGAAGGAAAGAAGGAAAGAAAGAAAGAAAAAATAGACTAACCAAGAAGGAAAGAAGGAAAGAAAGAAAGAAAGAAAGAAAGAAAGAAAGAAAGAAAAAATAGACTAACCAGATGATAAAAAATTTCAGTCCACGTTTACAATGTAAAAATGGCAGAAGTGAATTGTCCGGAATCCTTCCTCTACGCTCCTTCCCTCGCCGGCACAGAAACACGCTCCGAAGGAAGAGCGATAGACAACATTTCCCAAAACCAGAACAGTGGCCAAGAACTTAACGCGCTGCCACTTCTTCTCCGAAGTTGGCAGATAACAGGAAAACCTCATCGGAGTGGGATGAGCTGCAAAAATGACATTAGGCACAATACCGCTCTGTATTGCGTCCTCGTTTTGTCATTTTTCCCAGACATTTGTGTGAATTTGTCTGTGTGGTGCCATGTGAAGCCGCAGGACTAGGCAGGCTGCTTCAGAAGTTTGAAAGCTTCCCCGGGTCAGTGTTTTACCTTCAATAACGAGCGGCAGAAACGATCAGACTTCCGTACCCTACCACCAACCACCCACCTCAATTTTTAGATCTCATAAACTCGTGCCGTCGTGCAAAACATCAGAATTCTACAAAAATCTCTATTTTCTTATTTCCACGAGGAGTATACCCCACGGTGTTTATCAGCTGAGAAAGGCCCTTCCAGGAGGCAAAACCAAGCCTCGATCTTCAGGGAAGTCCATGCCTGGTTTTGAGGCCAGACGGGAGGAATTCGGCGCCAGCCGGGCCCGAGGAGAGGGCAAAGGCAAGTGCGGGTCAGGGAGGCAAAGCCCAGCTGGGCTGTGTGGGACAGCCCTCAGCCCCCCGGACACCCCACTGCCCTTGGGACACCCCTCAGCCCCCCGGGACACCCCGCTACCCTTGGGACACCCCTCAGCCCTTGGGACACCCCTCAGCCCTTGGGACACCCCGCGACCCTTGGGACACCCCTCAGCCCCCCGGGACACCTCTCAGCCCTTGGGACACCCCTCAGCCCCCCGGGACACCCCTCAGCCGCCTGGGACACCCCTCAGCCCCTGGGACACCCCTCTGCCCTTGGGACACCCCAATGCCCCCCGGGACACCCCGCTCCCCCCCCCGGACACCCCCTCTGCCCCCCCGGGACACCCCTCTGCCCCCCCCAGGACACCCCCTGACCCTACTGCCCCCCCATCCACCACTCCCCCCACCCCACATCAGGTCCCCGCAAAAAGAAAAAGGCTTCAGTGACCACACATCTGCCCTCTTCCTGTTACCCAGAATAATTTTTTTTTTTTTTCATATTCGGGGAGATTAACAAACAAACAATGACAGGAACAACCAAACCCCTTCTTCCCGAAGACCAGAGACTCATCCCGTGCAGTCGATTCAGCTCACCAGCGGAGCTGGGAAAGGCTGGAAATGCTGAGGTGCCATTACGGATCTGCTACAGGCAAGAAGCCAAACACTCAGGTGTCTCTCTGCAATTTTGTGTCCTAATAACTGAGCTGGTCATTTTTACAATTATGCTTTTATGACTAGAAATGTCTTAATAACAGCCTATCCAATTTATTTTTCCTTTAGTCCTTCCCAACAGCAGAAAAAAGGCACTGATGGAAATGAAAGTTTAAACAAAACCATTTAAAAGGCTCACCCAAATTCAGCCAGTCTCAAAGGGGAAGGTTCAGGTGCCTTGGTTTTGCTTAATTGGAGCCAGGTGACTCATCCTCAAGCCACTGCCGATCCCCCGTGCCCCGGGCAGCAGCCGGGAACCATCGGCAGGCGCGGGAGGATGGGCCTGTCCTCGCTGCGCCTGCACCCACCTGTACGTAAGCATCTGTTCCATGTTTGGGGATTTTCATTTTTAATCAAGCTAGTACCTTTGGAAACATTCATAGACGTGACCATAAAGCAGGAGGAGTTAATGAGGGACTATAAACTATCACGACAAGAGAAAGCAGCCTCACTGCAAAAGCGTAAATGGCCGGGAGTTTTGTTCAAGGTTCGCCAGCTTGCCTCCGTCTCTCTCACTTCAACAACATTTTTGAAGGCTTTAAGTTCAGATGCTACATAGCAGCAGGCAACAAAATGAATGACCCATCTGGGAGGGAATGTGACTGCTCTGGACCTTTCCAATTAATCCAGCCCTGCTTTTTTTTTTTTTTTTTCCTTTCTTTCTTTTCTTTTTGAAAGCCACATCCTGATACAAACGCTCTTTTGTGTATAGCAGAATCTATCACTTGCAAACGTTAGATATATTAACTGCTCTGGAGGAAAGCTGACAACATTAAAATCTCTATCTCTAAAATAACACATCACAGTCTGGCTGTCCCCTCCAAAGAGCAGAAGGACGAGTTCAGCCACGGGCTCCGCCGAATCTCTCGATAAGAGGAGGAAAAGGAGCCAAACGTGGCAGTGATTTTTTGGGGTGTTAACTCCCCTAACCCAACACAAAACACAATGAAATTAAATATCCACCAAACTGTAACATCTCAGTAAAATATCCAGGTTTATGCTGAGCTCTAGAGGAAAATCAGAGCACCCCCAGCTGGCCTAGCATCCCCTGTCACCCACCGCTGTGACCCTGCGAGTAAGCTGCCTTGAAACCGCATTTATTTCACTCCTTCACCAAAACTAATAGCATGTGAATAAATTTTAAATTAGCACCAAAATAAGTGCTGGGATGGAGAGCTACACAAACATTGGCTTGTTTGCTTTGACATCAAAAGGAGCCGGCTGTTGCCTGAGGCTCTGCTCAGCCAGAGCGGGGCTGCTGGGTCCAGGGAGGCCGACAGAAGCCGTGCCTCCCCAGCGGCCAACACTTGCCTTTTTTATCATTTGTTTATTGCTTTGTGCTGGGAAAATGATGACTGTACTGCAGAATGCACGTTCCCAAGGCAGCACCTACCATTAAACTTCTTGCTTTCCCAAAGGGCTTTGCAGGGAAACAATGATTCTTCTTAACCCCCTCTGATTTTATGGCGAGGAACTTGAATTCCTGATTCCAAAAGTGAAAGTTTCCGTGCCCAGCCCAGCCCCAAAAGCTCCATTTGTACGGGCGTAAGGATGCACTGATTTGTCCACACACGTAATTAACAGCCTGTGATTTTAGACTACCCCGGAAGACAGCAGCTTTAGCAATTTCATTTCAGCTTCCCGTACTTTTTTCACAAAGAACTGAACTGAGGCTTTCAAAAGTTAAAGCAAACAAGAAAAGGTTTTGCCTTGGCCAGTACAGAGAGGAGTGGTGGATATCAGCTTAATTCTAACTTGCATTGGGTCAATGAACAGCAGACAGATCATAAGGAAGTTGAAAAAAAACCAGACTGCAGCCCAGATTTCCCTCTCACATGTAAGTACACCGCCCCTGAAGAATGATTATATTCCTTTCACAGTCTGAGGCAAAAGGAAGAAGGGAATAATCTCTACAAAATATCTGTCTCTTAAAACATAAGAGAAATGTAACAGTGCTCTTGTCAGTGATCTTAGACACTCTCGAGATGTGCCTGCTTGAATTTGCTTACAAGCTTTCTGCAGTCTTCAGTTCAGCGTACTATGAAGCTGGAAGATTTCCAGGCTTATTGCCTCAAGGCTACCAGGGATACTTAAGCTCATATGCATAGCCAGAGAGCAGGGCAATTTCCTTTGCGTAAGGATAACCTGACTTTCAATTCAGCTGTACCCATACTCAAATCCTCAATGCCATATTTGTTTGAAGGCCTAAAAAGGAAAGCTTCGTAGACACAGTAAACTACTGATTTTTTAATATTTTAATGGCAAGCAATGATTATTTTAAGACTATGCATAGGCAAATTATTTCCTTACCACCTTAGGTGGAATGGAGCAGCTTTTTGATAGCCTCACAACAAAGAGGTACACAGATTTGGAATCAAAATGAGAAATAAACATTTACATTAAATTTAAGCATAGAGTTCATTGCTCTCCCTTTATTGAATGGTGTCAGAGCTACCCAGACACTATGGAATACTCCTGCTGTCTGTACAGTGATGAAATCCAAATGTAAATGGAAAGTAGTCATTAAACGTAATGTAGATATTTAGTGATATGAGAAAAAAAAGCAGTGCCATATAAAAAAGGCAAGAGGAAGAATGTGCGTCTGAATAATTTAATATTAAACAAGAGTTCAGAAGATCTCACAGAAGTTAAATCAGCACATGAATTCTTTCAGCATTAGCATTCCCTACCTACAGACTGTTACTATTGTTTACTGTCATCGTGTTTATCATATATTTATTATGGCGGTGCCCAGAGATGAGAAAAAAGATCAATGTCACGTTGTTTTGGGATCTGCATACACCAGCAATTAAGAGATGATTCCTCATCCACAGTACTTAGATCTAACGAGGCGCACACACTATCGCACACACCGCAAGCGTAGTAATTACCATCCCCATTTCATGAACGGAGAAGTGAAGCCTCGAGTGATTGATACAAGGTCAAGTGGGAAGGCTGGGGCAGAGCAAGGCGTATACCCCAGATCCCTCAGTCCTTGCCCAAAGAATTAATGGAGCTTCCTTGCTCTCTCCAGACAATCCCCTTGTGATGAGTAAGTATTAAGCATAATAATACCTTTTTTTCTACAGCGTCTTTCATCCAACAGTGCATAGATGCTTTTGCAAACACTTGTTCAGCTTTTTAATGTACTTAAAACATACAAAAATCCTCTTTTTCGCTCAGGTTAAAAAAAATCCAAAGGAAAGCGCCCTTTCCTTTTTAACTTGTTAAATGTTAAAAAGGAAGGAAATGTTAAGCAGGCAAGTCGGTTATTTGGCTTCTAATAAATAATGTCCTTTAATGTCTCCTAATGTCCTGATTTTAAGAATGTAGCATCATACATTTTAAAAATGTGAACAAGGAGAGTTTGTAAAGAATCACGCCCAGAAGAGGAAGCAAGAGAAATAAAAACAGAGCCTAGGAATTTCAACTCTAATTCCCAACAAGTCTATCAACAAGCTGAGTTTTGGACCACACTTGATTTCTGCATACAGCAGGCAGCTTCTTGGCAGTGGGAATTCCGTACGACACACCAGCTCCCAGTCAAGCGTGGAACAGGCAAACGGGAGGTTGACAAACATGTTATTCATCGCGCTGGAAGGACGCGTAGTGCTTTGTGAAAAACAAAGAGAGTGATGCACGTAGGAAGGGCTGCGCAGTCCCCGGGCAGCCTACGGTAACACCAAGGAGAGCTGGTGTGTCTGAGAACCCAATGGGAGATGTTTCCTGCGCCGCGGAATGAACTCTACTGCCAGAGGACAGGGAAGAAACACACAGACTGACCTCAAAGCAGAACACGTTTCCTGACTACTTCCCAGCAGAACAATAGAGCTAAAGAACATAAACTTGTTGAAATCAGCTTTCAACTGGCTGGGGAGACCAAAACAGAATCAGTTCACTTACTCTAAATGTATTGACATGTATTCCTACCAACAGAGAATACCCTGGTCAGATAACTTGGCTTATGACCTGACTGGTAATGATGCTAATAAAATTTCAGAAGTAAAAATCTATCTTAAGACTTGTGCTATGATTTCCATAGACCTAATGAAGTGATTAAACACATGGAGTCCAACACAAATTGAAGAAGGAACTTTTACCAGCATCAAACATCCCATGCCTCAAAACAGCCCGCTGCTTTCAACAACCCAGGAGAAAAAAAACATGAGGGTAAAATCTCCATTGTATAGCAAAAATTCCCACACTAAAAAGAAAAACCATCTACAAAACCCCACATCAAACAAAGCTCCTCATACATAAATGGGAACTGCACAACGCTTCCCAGCACCACGCGTCTTCCATGAGTAGCTGCTGGGAGGAAATATTTGTGTAAGCCTGATTATTCTTTACAAAAAAACTTATTACTAAAATAAAACGTTAACAATGATCCATTGAGCCATTAACAGAGTAACTTCAGCTGTGGGCCTCCAAAGATCTCCCATTTCCTTCTCCAAGATAAAATTAAAGCCGTTCTCCGCAATGACCTCCGTGAGCTGACCCAGGGGGCTTTCGTGAACTCAACTTACAGCCAACTTGAATGTATTCATTGAAACTCTTTTACTCGTTCTCCAAGTACAGTTGAGCTAGCACCGCTATTTACAGGGGTCCCCTAGCCAGCCAGACTCAACCAAACACATTTCCTTTTAGCAGAAGGGTGCCGCCATCAAGAATTCCCTCTGACAGACGACACTGGCGCGGGAGGAGCTACGCACCACACACCCAGCACCCGTGTGCCACTGCTGCTCGAGACCCAAGAGATTTGTTTCAACAGGAGAATGAAGAAAGTTGTCTGGGCTGCTCAGAGATGATTCACTTCAGTCTCGTAATACAACTCTCCGGAATTGTTTTATTTACAATAATACACAATGATGGGAATTTTTCCCCAGATCTGTGCTAATATTAACCGTGACAGTTACCACACGGTAGTGCAATTTTTCTCTTTTTTACTATTATGATTATTTTTAAAATAGCCTTTTTGTTCAAATGAAGTATTCAGGAAAAAAAAAACCTGTTTTGTCAATTTTTTAAAATTATTTTTTCAGTTGGAAATAAAAGCACTGTTATATGAGTTTAGTTAGCGGTGTCCCTGCTCCCTGCAGGGGGGTTGGACTAGATGACCTCTAGGGGTTCCTTCCAACCCAAAGCCTTCTATGATTCTATGAGTCCCTATCACTTTTCTAGTATAGTAAAGATGGGAAAACTGGCTTATTCACTGTGAAAAAATAAACCAGAAGAAATTCCAAATCCTGCAAATCTCATGCTGAAAATTTGAAGGGGGAAAAATGAAACATATTACAAAAACATCACAGCATAGGAAAGCTGTTGTTTATTTTATTTAAAAAAAGAAATGTCCTTATCTTGTTTTTTCGAACCACCTTTTCAACAGCTCACCTATCTTGCTTTCCAAAGGAATGTTGGCTCTGCAAGCTGCCTTCGCTCCGGTCGTTCACTGTTGTGCAGGTGTGTAAGATTTCCTGTGAGTGATGAGGACTCAGTATGTGCTCAGCGGGTAAGATTAAAAAGATGGTTGGAGGATAACCGATGGAAAAGTCAATGTTTTCTACGACAGCTTTGAAGTGAAACTTGTGGAAGACAACAAGGCGCCCAGGCAGCTTAAAGGTGCATGGCTCCACGCTTCCCAGAGATCAAACCAACCACAGCATCCCAAAGTTTGCACCTTCCAAATTTGGCTCCGGTCTTTTAGTCTTTCTGAAGACATCTATCCACCATGAGCAGATGCAGTCTCTATTATTCATGGTAAATAGCAGAGACACGCAACTTGTTTGGTCCAGGAATCAAGAGAACAGAATCACAGAATAGCCCAGGTTGGAAGGGATCTCGAAAGATCATTTGGTCAAACCTTTAGTGGGAACGGGAGCCTGGATGATGAATTTTTATGAAGTCATTCGCGACAAAGACTTAAACATTGCAATGGGTAATGCAGAAGACAACCGTCAAAGACAAGTCTGGCAGTCAAATCTTGCAGAAAGTAGGAGCTAGCAGACCACCCTGTGCCATGGAGGAAGAAAGTACCAAAATTCAGTAATAAAGAGAGAAGTCTTAATGCCTAATGATCAGCTTGCACATGGGACTCTGATATTCAGTTATTATTACGAGTTATCAATGTTAATACAAATAACACATTCACATGCTGCTCTACTTATGCAGACAGGAATTAGATGCTCATCTTTACTTCCCTATCTGCAAATTTAAATTAAAAAAAAAATAATCATCGCCTTTAGGTTAGGAATCTAATTATTAGATGTAATAATAAATTATTGTAATAAACTATGTATTCTGCATTAACCTCGATCAAAATATTCATATAACAGAAAAAAAAACTCCTAAAAATATTTTTACTTTGTATTTCAGTAGTAGACTTGCTGTTGCGTTGCTGCAGGGAAGAAGTTGATAAAGGTTTGGCATCACTGGCTTCCTATGCCAAATTTATTAGTTATTATTTGCAGAAGTCTCAGCTATTTATTGTGTGTTCTAATATAATGGCTTTCCAACGTGGTGTGCTAAAAGGTCAGAAAAAAAAGAACCACCTTTCTGAAAGCTGCTGCAGGGCATCACTATCCTTGCTTGCATGGCGGTCTGGTGTGTTTTAACTCAAGGTGAGGAGAAGAAAGGGGTTTTACAGGTGTCGGGTAGCCTTGTGACTTGCTTTGTGCACAAAGATCCACCTGATCTGAGGAACCCAGTTTGCTCCAAGGGAAGCGGACCCTTTTACGCTCGCCTCCTGATGCGCAGCTGGATCCAAAGCGCAACGTAAGGACACACGAGGTTTACACAGCAGTATGACTCAACACTTGGGGTGCTCAATCTCATGATAATATCACACTGAGAGCAGCATCTATGTTGACAAGCGAAATGAGAGATTAACTTGATTACGCATGCTACGTAAAACTTACTTCCTGATTCATTAATGGATTAGGCAATTCCAGTTCATGGTTAAATGCCTGATAATGATCTCGCACTCATATAACACATCACTGATTTATATACGCACAATCCAAACTTCATTTTTCATGTGACAGATTATTTTCTTCCTTTCCTTGCCACATAATTTGCAAACTACGCTACAAATATAGTTGCTTGTTTTACTTGCTTTTTTGGCACCAGATTAGTCTTCCACGGAATATTTTGGCAAGTATTTTCTTTAGCCATCTTCCTTATCAGGCTTACGTGACAGTGTTATCACAGAAAACACCACCTTTTTTACAAGAATGCCCTGTTAACAAGTTAAAAAATGAAAATGTAGCTATTGTTTTTAAAGACTGGTTTACAAAACCAACTGGAAATCCTGCGATCGATTTTTAAATACCATTGTGAGGGTGGTTTATTTTAATTTACGTTCTTCCTTCTGGCACAACAACACAGTGCTGGTCTGAGAGAAGTTATTGTGCAAGTTCAGCTGATTGCAAGAAATGAAGACTCTCCTTAAAATAACAGAAATATGAAAAACAATCTAAGAGCAATACCAGGGACAGGATGTTTTCAAGTGTGGAACCTCAGTGAAAAGAACTAATACCTTCAGTCCCCAAGCTCTACCCAGTTGGGACCCAGCCCTGCACATTTTCACACCGCTGCATCTTTACCTCAACGACCCCGCAAGCCCTGTGCAGAGAACTGGTTGATAATCTGATAAATGACACTCCCAATAAAAATGTTAGAAAACATCTAGCAAGGCACCCAGGTATTCCTGCCAAATGATGGCGTGATGCTCTCCTATTGCAGTATCAGTTCAAATAGAATTTTTTCTGCTTATCTTCCTAGTTACCCACCCAGATCTTCCACTCACAAGAGTACCTAGTCTATATATATATCCCTTCTGCTAATATGCCCATTATATTTTTAGAGGGAAAAAGCTACAGCAAAACCCCTTCCTGCTGGATCCTTTATGCTCCTCATATACTCTCCTTTACTGGGTTAACAAGCCTGGCTCTTTGAGCACCTGCAAAGGGCGATGCAATGACAGCTTGTCTTCATGGTCCTGCCGCATCCATGAGCCAGCAGTCTTGGATGATCTGGTTTGCTGGGTTTGTACAATTCATTAGTCAAAATGATACACTACTGAAAAGAAGGCAAAGTTTTCTGATGCCCGTTTGGTGTTTTATTTAAAATACTTGGGTGTCCTCAAACCACTCTTCTGAGGAGACATAAATAATAGCTCCCAACGGGCAGAGCACGTGCTTTGTTTGTGAACTGGAATCATCACACCATTTCACAGAATCACAGAATAATGGCAGGGTTGGAAGGGCCCTTGGGAGCTCCCCCAGTGCCACCCCCCTGCCCAAGCAGGCTCACCCAGAGCAGGGGGCACAGGACAGCATCCAGGCAGGGGGTGAATATCTCCAGAGAAGGAGACTCCACAGCCCCCCTGGGCAGCCTGGGCCAGGGCTCGGGCACCCTCACAGTCAAGAAGTTCTTCCTCACATTCAACTGGAACCTCTTCTGCTTCAGTTTGTGCCCATTGCCCCTTGTCCTGTCGCTGGGCACCACTGAGAAAAGTCTGGCTATTTCCTTATTCTCCACCCTAAGAGTGTTCTTGACCTCTGTGCTGAGCCTCACAACAGGTTCTCCTGAAGTAAACACATAAAGACTTTAGAAAGAGCGCTAACACCCATCAGAGCCAAGAGCTGATCAATACTTGTGATTGTTCATTAGCAGCACTCTACAGACATTCATTAGTTTTTCATTACAGAGCAGAAAATGCAAACACCTGCTACAGCTCAAAATGTGAGATTTTACAACAAATTCTACAAAGAATGAAAAGTTCAATGCAACTTTGATAAAAACCACAACTGAGTCTACAGCACCCAAGCAATGCATAGATATAGATATATAGATTAGATATAGGTATAGATATAGATCATAGAATGTTTTGGGTTGGAAGGGACCCCTAGAGGTTATCTAGTCCAACCCCCCTGCAGGGAGCAGGGACACTACCTAGATAAGGTTGCTCAGAGCCCCATAGATATAGGTATAGATAAAGGTATAGGTATGGGTATAGATATAGGTATATATCACAGCAGAAAGAGACCCGTTAGACTGTCCACCTTGGCGCAGCCTCCCACCCTGCCCCTGCAGGCTGCTGCTTCACAGCTGAAACTACACAGTCAGTCTTTGCTAATCTCAGTCTAACTCAAAACTCTACTTATCTATTTCTTTCTAAATCATCCCCAGGACAAGACTAGAATCTCTTTTGAAATGTAAAGGCTCTATAATAAAATCTAGAAACAACATATGGTACAAATATCAAGCGTGAACATCTCTTCCCATCTTGTACGTTTCAAAGACTGTGCAAACAGCACTTTTCCCTCGTTTTGATCCTGCAGCCAAAATGAGTCATCTGTGAACAATTATGGCTCTGGCAGGGGCCTGACTGTTTGAGAATGAAAGGAAACACTTTATTATTGAAATGAACAGTATGCCAAGCCAAGAGGCGACTGCAGAGAAATGTTAAGAGTCCTTTGTCCTCCTTCAGGCAGCAAAATCGAAAGCAGTGGATGCAGCACTCTCCTCTCAGGCGCCTGGTAACACCTCATTTCAGTACGGGCAATATAAAAGTGTAAGGAAGTGTGAGCTGTGGAGATGAGCAAGTACACGTACAGCAGGAAAAGAAACCTATAGAGCGGCGCAAAGCAGGAGGCCTGGCTTGAGAAAGTGTAGGTTGTTCCTGGCTGAGTTCTCCCAGAGGAGTTGTGAACATATTAAAAGGACGTACAGTCAGAGGCCACGGAGCTGAAATCTGAAACTATTAAAGGACATTTGTTGGGAATTTGGTACTGGCTGAGTTTCACAGGCTCTTCTGAAAGGGAATGTGCTGGGTTTGGCTGGGGTAGAGTTAATTTTCTTCACAGTAGCGAGGATGGGACTTTGTTTTGGATTTGTGCTGGAAGCAGCGCTGATAACCCAGGGCTCACACAGAGCCAAGGCCATTTCTACCGCTCACCCCACCCCACCAGCGAGGGGCTGGGGGACAAAAGGAGCTGGGGGGAACACGGCCGGGACAGCTGACTCTGACTGACCCCAGGGGTATCCCTGTATGGCATCATGCTCAGTGTATAGAGCTGGGGGAAGGAGAAGGAGGGGGACAACATTCGGAGCAATGGCGTTTGTCTGCCCAAGTCACCGTTACACGTGATGGAGCCCTGCTGTCCTGGGGATGGCTGAGCACCCGCCTGCCGGGGGGAAGGAGGGAAGGGATTCCTTGGTCTGCTTGGCTTGCGTGCACGGCTTTTGCTTTCCCTGTTAAACCATCTTTATCTCAAACGACGAGTTTTCTCACTGTTCCGATTCTCTCCCCCACCCCACCGGGGGGTGTGTGGGAGGGGTGAGCAAGCGGCTGCGTGGGGCTGAGCTGCCGACTGGGGTTAAATCACAACAGGGGATGAAGGGAATTCCCCTCGATGAAAAAAAATAGCAACATAACAATCTGGTAGGGGCGCTGATCTTCCCGTGTGCAGCCCATTTTCAGCACTGATACTACTGTATCTGGTTTTGATGCCTCCTGTCAGGAGGGGGTAGGTAACATCTCTCTGAAACTGTAAGGGTAACTTCCATAATGCAGGCTGCTCACTAAGAGGTGGACGGGGCAGGTAACTGGGTAGATTATCGGTTTGATGGACTTGGCAAATGATACAAGCAGGAGATGATTTAAAAATCGGACTATGAACTACATATGAGGAAGTAATTCCCAATGCAGTCTCATCTTTTCTCCCATGAGGAGATTGCAGAGGGAGGAGGAACAATATGGTGGTGAGCACCCAGAGCCTACAGATTACTTAAAGACTGTTAAGGTTGATAGGGCGACAAGGGAGAGCAGCGTATGCAGAACTGCCAATGGAAAGTGTAGGGCAGGAGATCAGGGAAGAATCTCGGAAAAACACATTTTGCATTCTAAAATTCGGTTCCATCCCCCAATAAAAGAGATCATAGAATCATAGAATGGTTTGTGTTGGAAGGGACCCCCCAGAGGTCACCCAGCCCAACCCCCCTGCAGGAGCAGGGACACCTTGAACCACATCAGGTTGCTCACAGCCCCGGCCAACCTGGCCTGGAATGCTCCCAGGGATGGGGCCTCCACCCCCTCTCTGGGCAACCCTTGCCAGGGTTTCACCACCCTATGTTTGAGGAAGATCTTGAGATTAATATTCTGAGAACAGGACCTCTCAGGTCAGGACGCTAGCTGAAAAATGCCCCTTACTGCTTCTGAAACTCTGAGCTGTGAAAGCCTCTGGATCAGATTATACCACCATTACCACAGCTTGGGCAGCACTGATCCCCAAAACTAAGCAGTCTGGCAGGCCTGGTGCCTAGCTAAGCCAGTGTACCTTATACCTTGTTGAGAAAGCTGTTGGGCGCGCAGGCTTACCAGTATTAGGGGATTCTTGCTGGCCAAGGCTAAAACACAAAACACCCCTGATCCTAAGAGGGGTAGAGAACATTTACAGGCACTGTATTTGTCTTGGCAGTTGAGAGTCAGTTAGCAATCAGCCTTGGAAAAGGCCAGATTCTCCCTTCTACAGAGTCTCACATAGACCAGGAACCCCACGCTTACTGTATGAGGCTAAATGCAACAGACTCCAGAACTCCTGGAATTGAGGGGATCTGGGAGGGTCCTGTTCAGCTCATTACACAACGGCACTTTTGCTCCTAACAGAACTCATTAGGATCAGTGGCACAGATTTCCTCCAGATCTACACCTAAACAAGACAGTCTGGCGAACACTGACAAAGCTGCAGTGGTAAAATGCTTAGCAGCAATGCTGAAAACAGACATCAGGAATAGGAATTTCCCCAAATGCTCATTCCTTGCAATTCCGCAAAGTAGCCTAGGTTACCTTTACACAGTATGTGGTAATACTACACGGAAGGCATCTTGTTACAGTCGGAGTCATCGGGAATCTAACCTTGGCAGCGACTGGAGCACCTTTTTGTTTAGGTTATGTCACTCACAGGCTTCACACTGTAACACATGGAGTTGTGTATAAATCAGCCTAATACAGGGCGTTGTGAAGCCTATGCTTTACTTTGCATGCATTAAGTGGACACCTCTATTCAATTTGTCTCAACTTTTCTGAGCATTCCTCAGTAACAAATAAGCCCTCAGAGTCCATCAATACTTTGACTATTCCACCAGAAGTTAGGAGAAGTTTCAAACCAAGCCATATAAACCAAAGACAACCTCAGCGGCCTCAGCCTGTGCTGAGCACACAGGAAAATCCTTTGTTGTACACCCTGAGTGCAGAGGAACGCGGAAGGAGCAAGGAAGCCTTTCAGCTGAAAATGCCAGAATCACTGAGTGCCATGTCAGCACTTTTAAGTCTAATGGAACACTGCTATGTTCTGGAGATAGACCTGCATTCACGTACGGCCGAGAGGGAGGTTTCCTCTACCACACCAGGTTCTTCCATAAGAAGGCGACACCCCTGAGAAGTGTCTAACGAACGGCCTGGTCAAAGCTGCCTTTCCAGGTGAATTCCCTCATGACCATCGTGCCTCTAACCCAGCACAGGAACATCCATGGCTTCCCCTACAAAGCTCTCCGTGGTGTTTGTCTCCTCATCGGAAGCCCCTGGTGCTGGCAAGGGAAGGCAGCGGAGTGGCTGCCCTGGGGCCGGGGCCGGGCAGGGTCCCGAGGCAGGGACTGGGGCCAGGCCCAGGCCCGGGGCCGAAGCGGGAGCCGGGCCTAGACAAGGCCAGAAGGGGCTGAGGCCGGGCCGAGGCCGGGATAAGGCCCGGTGCAGGGGCCGGGCTGAGGCCAGGATAGAGCCCGGTGCAGGGGCCGGGATAGGGCCCGGTGCAGGGGCCGGGCTGAGGCCGGGATAGGGCCCGGTGCAGGGGCCGGGATAGGGCCCGGTGCAGGGCCTGCAGGGGCCGGGATAGGGCCCGGTGCAGGGCCGGGATAGGCCCGGAGGCGTGCAGGGGCCGGGATAGGGCCCGGTGCAGGGCCCGGTGCAGGGGCCGGGATAGGGCCCGGTGCAGGGGCCGGGATAGGGCCCGGTGCAGGGGCCGGTGCAGGTGCAGGGGCCGGGCTCCGCACGGCTCTGCTGCCCCCCGCAGGCCGGACGGCGCCGGCTCCGCGGGCATCTCGGCCGCCGCACGCTCTCCGCTTCGGGAGGCGGGGGTTTTACCGGAGAAAACCCGCCCTGGCCCTGGGAATCAGTCCCCAGAACCCCCGTTAACCACATATGTATGTGGTTACATTTCCTCCCAAGATCTGTTTTCCCTCTTAAGAAATCCTTCCTGTGGCACTTTCAGAAACTTTTTCTTCTCCCCCCCCCCCCCCCGCCCCGCAACCAGGAACTGAAATGTCATGGCCAGGCCTCTCAATACTTGTTATTTTAGCTAAATAAACTTTGCCTTTGGCATTAAAAATAGCCTAGGAAAATAACTACAAGGTCATACTCTGCAATTGCTGTGTACAGTCCTTTTCATGCACAGATGCTAAAGAACATTAAAAAAAAATTACATCCATTTTACTTGGTTGGAAACCCCAGTGAAGTATCCAAGGGAGCTAGTTACTCAAGGCTTCAACACTTCCAACTTTAAAAAAAACCAACCACAAACCCTTCTGTCTTGGAATAATATTTAAATGAGACATCTGCAAGGCAAAGAAATAGTGCAGGTGAGGCAGCTATAGTACAGTTCAGCCATGAAGTCAGAGGCAAACCGGCAGATTTAAATACGGGTACGCCTTGCTGTGATTGTTGGTAGTGATAAAGTGAGAGACGGGCAGGTTCGTAACTCACGGTGCTGTATCCGAGGTGAGACTGTCCAGACGCCACATACAAAGAGGTAAAGTCGGGTTTTGGGTGGGGTTTTTTTTTTTTTCCTCTGACTTGCACTGCATTTTCTATTTTGTTCATGAAAAAGGAGTCAATTATAGAATCATAGAATGGTTTGGGTTGGAAGGGACCCCCAGAGGTCACCCAGCCCAACCCCCTGCAGGAGCAGGGACACCTTGAACCACATCAGGTTGCTCACAGCCCCGGCCAACCTGGCCTGGAATGGTCCCAGGGATGGGGCCTCCACCCCCTCTCTGGGCAACCCCTGCCAGGGTTTCACCACCCTCACTGGAAAGAATTTATTCCTTATAAGATGCTGAGCAGTCCGAGGTCAAATTAGCAAAACTCTGACACACGTGCTTGCTTTCTAGAATATCACTACATGAAATCTAAACACTATAGGTTTCATTACTTCCATCTGTAACAGCACACAGCCCTAGGTATGCTGAAAATCTTTCACCCGCATCAGTTCCTGGCCATAACAAAGGTTTCACAGCACTGCCTGGTAACCTTCCCAACCTTCCCAACCTATTTTTTTCCAGGGCATGCTAAAAAGCATATGTGGACTTAATAACTGCTAATCCAATGACTGTATTACTTTCCTGCGTACAACTGACTTAAACGTACCAGGAACAAACAATCCCAGCGTCCTAGGTAGAACCGAATGCCTGAAATACACGTCTGCTTTCAGAAATGCATTGGAAGCAACTAAGAACCCAATATGAAATGTGTCCTGCGCCCAAGGTAGACCTTTGAGAAGGAGCAGTGTGGGACCCCAAGATGCGAGCAGAGGGCCAGAGACCTGAGTTACGGTGCCCCAGCCTTGTCTGAATCATGGCAGCACTTGGAGCAGACTTCAGGGTATCTGCTTTCCCTCCTGAAAAAGGAATCAGAGAAGTATTCCAGCTCAACAGGAGTTGTGCGGCTTATTGCCGCAATGCGCTCCGAGAGCCTTGGTTTGAACAAGGTAAGGATCAAGAAGGGCTTGCTCAGTGTTTTGCGACCATCAGACGAAGCAGCTTCTGCTCCCTAAGCTATCTCCCAAACCCCCTGCCACCTCCTGCCCATTCCCAGACAATTTTCCCCTTCTTCACTGGAAGCGGCACCAAGCCGAACCACAGACAGTGCGTTTTTTGGCCTCGCCCACCTTATCTCAAGCAACGCTGTCAGTCACTCACCCTTGCAAAGCACGCTGACCCACAGCCCCAGCTTTACTCGGAATGCAACACAGCGCTTCCCAAATGTGGCAACGATGACTAAGAAAATCGCACCAAGTTAACGGGCGAAAGGAAGGTGGTGGAAGCTGCTGGCTATCTGCCAAGTCTCTCCACTCTGGTTTTTCATTTTTAGTTTTTGCTCTTTGCTGGAAAGTTTCTACTTATGCTCTGGTTTCCATGGCAACTGCATTTCTTGCCTTTCTTCTCTAGCATTAAATTTTTTATTTGATTTCCCTTCTTCCCAAGACATGACTTTCTTTTCCTTTTGAAAAAAAGAATTAAGCATTGTCTTCTCTTTGGTTGGTGATATTTCTAAAGGAGGTGAGAGAGGCTTTACTCTCACTCTGATGGAGAATCTGTACAGAATCTGTACCTGCAGAGAGGTAATCTTCCCAGTAAGAATGTCAGGGGATTCCCTCGCAGAAAACCCATTTGCCATAACTGTCTTACATGTAATGAGGTTACGACATGTTAGAGTTCCAGATACTGCAGAACCCAACATTTTTTAAAAATTGGCTGGTTGTCTTTATGAGACCAGACCTGCCCATTTTTTCTACAGCTAAACCTTCTATTTTTTTATAGAGCATTACTTGTGATTCCTGAGCAGTCTCAGGAGAATACATAATAGTTTAATAATTGTAACTGCACTAGGAATGTGGTCTTCAGTTCCAAACTGTAAGAGCATTCAAATATTTTCACTGACAATCTTCTCACTTGCCTGGGAGCGGTTTTGGGGCGGGTGGGAAGCCCAAGGGACCCTTCCCCAGTTAGTAGCTATTTGTCTGAAGGCAGTGCCCTGCGTATCCTCACGCAGAGGACACAGAGACAAAACACCTCCGAACTCATGAAACTTAAGCTAATTCATTTATCTTGCCCTTGCCACGTCGGGACTGAATTAATCTGACAACCCGAATTAATTTGAGAAGGAAAAAATTCATCAGGATAGCAAATCTGGATTAGATCTAGTCATTTGGGTTTTCCAAGATTTAGGTTCATCGTAAACAGAAATAGTTTACATGCTGCAAAGCACTAAAATAATAGGGGTTTTCATCCCATTTCACAATGAAAGATTCTCTCCACATCTAAATTCTCCAGCATATTCAGGCCATAAACTGACCCTCCTGTACAGTCGCAGATTACGAGGTTTTTAGTCTTATCTCTGCCTGGTGGGATTTCACCCAGTAAATTCTTTCAGGACTGAATAATTAAAAGAAGCAAAACCAGAGCATTTGGCTCACATGGCAACACAAACAAATCTGTCCATGGGTGCTATCTTGTTTGCAGCACATGTGCACAGATTTACATGTAGAATTGAGGCTTAGTGCTCTGTTTGCTTAGATTTTTCACCATTCAGTACCCCAAGCATAAGGTAAATTATATAAAGACTGGAATTGGAACAACTTTAAGAGTTAGCTGACCTTCTGATCATCCTACATCTTTTTATTAACCCCATTTTGCATGTTTTAGATTCTTGCTACTCAGAAGAAATAAGGGGAATGGGTAAGAAGTGAGGACTCCAGTCTTCCATACTTGGTTCATGCTTCCCTCATCGTCTTGAATTCCCTCCTCCAATGAATATCTAGGTCAGGAATTCACAGGATCTCATAAAAATCTGGCAATGTTCAGTGTGTTTGGCAGCCAAGCTATTTTAATTGTCAGATATTAAATATATCTGCCAAGATCCGTGTTGTAAAGTCCCATTACAACATACACTCTGCATAAACTCCCCATCGGTTGGCTCAACTGCAGGCCAGATCCCCCAGTTCAAGTAGAAGTCAGGAGAAAAGTTTTACATAGCCAGGTACGGCTTCCCTGTTTTTTTCCCTTGGAGCTGACAGGATTAGGGATTCAAAGAGCTGCTTTAGGTGCAGCCCCCTAAATTGCAGCCATAATGTGTCTTTTATGGGGCTGCAGACGGGCTTCATATCTCCACTGTTTCAATTCCCAGAATGGGGATTGATTTAGACAGCCAGCAGCTTACTCTGCTGCTGTGCCGAGGCGAGAACATCCAGGCAGCCCCTTGCTCATCTACGCTTGATTTAATGATTTGCTGGCCAGACTACAGAGAGTGTCTCAGTAATTCATACACCACTGTGGCATGATTTGTTGGTTGCTGTTCCTCATCTGTAATTGCAATGAGAAATGCTCATCAGTCATCGCAGCTTTCTAATAGAATGTTTTGAGATACAGCAATGAAGAGGCTTCAACCTGGCGTTATCTTTTTGAAAGCGTTCTAATCTTGCAAATGAAGACGTGAAAGCTATCCAAATGACAAGACTTAAAAAGGCAGAGACCCATGCGCTGCCTGCGGCCGCTGACCCTAAAGTACACAACCCCTCCCTCCATGAGAAGAATGAGTATTCCTCCGCTTAGGGCAGGGGCAAGAAGGGGCTAAACGTAAAATTTGCAAATCCTCACTGCTGCAATCATTAATGCCAAGCTCTCAAGTCATGAAATCAAAATATTTTTGTTGATGTTGGTGGTCTGATTACTTTGTTGGTATCAGAGGATACCTCTCTTATGAGGACAGGCTGAGAGAGTTGGGGTTGTTCAGCCTGGAGAAGAGAAGGCTGCGGGGAGACCTGATTACGGCCTTTCAGTACCTAAAGGGGGCCTATAGGAAAGATGGGGATAATCTTTTTAGTAGGGCCAGCTGGGACAGGACAAGGGGTGATGGTTTTAAACTAAACCAGGGTAGGTTTAGACTGGATATAAGGAGGAAATTCTTTACAACGAGGGTGGTGAAACACTGGAACAGGTTGCCCAGAGAGGTGGTGGAGGCCCCATCCCTGGGAACATTCCAGGCCAGGTTGGACGGGGCTCTGAGCAACCTGATCTAGTTAGTGGTGTCCCTGCTCACTGCAGGGGGGTTGGACTAGATGACCTCTAGGGGTCCCTTCCAACCCAAAACATTCTATGATTCTATGATGCTCCACTCATCCTGCTGCACAGCCCCATTAAGTAAAATCTCTCTCTGCAAACTCTTCTGGTTTGGTCTTTTCTGTATCTATATACATACACAGATGTACAGACACAGATACCCATGCGTGCATGGGTAACTGCATATGCAAGCTATGATGGCATTTCAGTGGTAGAAAGTAACATTATAAACCAAAGTATCGTGTCCACAGTATATAATCATATTCCTTTCTTACTTGTCTTACTATATTAAAGTAAAGTATACATTGTACCCAGCAAAGAAGCTTTTTAAGGCTAAAAGCGCTAACTTCAGCGGCTGCAATTCCTGTTTTCATCTGAAATGATCCAGAACTGTATTTTGACAAGAAAACATCCTTTTCACAATCTCTGTATCTGAGCTATTTGATCACCATTACAAATGTTTCTCACCTCTGTGAAGCGCAGCCCGAGAATTATCATCAGTTAGTCCCCTGCAGGACAACGGAATCCCTGTAGGTAAAAAGCAAGACCGAACGGGGATTCCTGGGTAGGCGCACTCTGTATCTCTGCAATCCTTATCGCCCTCGTTATTGCCTCAGCCAAATTTTAAAACTTCTCTCTAACTGTACTGTTAGCATTACACCTTCCCAATAGTGTCCGTATTTGAATTGCTCTCATTAATTTCCCGGAGTCTAATAGAACACAATCTTAACCCAATTTATTGAGACGATTAAAATTCAGAAAACAAGCTTCTCCGTGCTCCATAAAGCACAGCAAATTTATTTGCTGCAGTCAGTAAAACCCTGCTGCCTAAAGCTGTGCAGTAACTCAGCAGAGCTTGAGCAGTAACTGCAGGACCCGTAAAGCTGCGCATTTCACATCATCAATTAGAGCCGTGTTTACGCCCTTGGGGGCCAGCTGCAGGCACACCACGGGTTAAAGTGGCTTCTACACCTGTAGAAGCAGGAAAAAGAGATTCAGAAAATAAAAGCTGAGCGATAGTTTGGAGAGTTTATGGCTAGTCTGTTGTGTTCAGCTGGTGGCCACCACCTCGGTCTGCTGAAGCCTGGTTACCAGGAGCGGCTTGTCGAAGTCGACATTGTAGCCCTCAGTGTTCTTGTAGATAAATTAAGGAAAACTGTAGCTTCTAAGGTTCCCCAAGGAGCAACTAACGGAGCACCAACGTATTTAACAAACACAAAACACACAATAGAGAAGCTTTGGGTTTTCAAACGAGACAATGCGATAACAGCGACAGGAGCACTATTCCATCCCACCCAGCGGTCTGCTACGTGGTGGAAGTGGTCAAGGTGCCTGCGATTGCTCCTGGAAAGCAACGCTGGCAAGCTCAGCATCGCTTTCAGATTCACTCGACGTGGAATTCAGTGTTACTAGGATCCCAAGACGGAAAATAAAAAAATGCAGGGCATGCTAGAAAATGTTTCTGTTTGAGGAATGGGCCAGTGGTGTCTTTTGCCACCATTGCTTGAATGCAACTTCAGGAAGGTACATTAAGGAGCACGCAGGTTACACAGCCGGCATTTCTACCAATTCTACCAATAATTGTGACCAATTTTAAGGCTGTAGATTTATATATAACCTAGTATCTTAAGTTTCCTTCACCAAAGACAAAATAGAATGGATTTTTTATCCCCCAAATCAAAAAAACCCAGCTGGAATCATTACAAATCTGTAAAAAGGCTGCAAGCATTTGGATACACCACACTCGAGCCCTAATGTATATATTTATTCAGTAAAATCATGCTATTCAAACCAGATCACTAAGAAACCAGCTTGCATTTAGACCGCCTCAAAGAAGAGATGTCACACTAGAGGTTTTTCCAGTTACTTACAAAACAATCAGTTGTTTAAAGTTATCTCTCTTGGAGAGGTAATCATTAAGTGAATTTATAATATAATTGGTCTGAATAGCAATAAACTTGTATTATACACTGAGTAAGCACCAGAGCAGGTGATAAATTGCAGAAGTAATGCTACATCAGAGTTCAATGTCCTGCTGAGTCACCATTTCCCGCTCCAGCATTGTACAAAATCACCCCTGCTTTCGTTACTAATAAAACACAGAATTAATTACTCAAATTAAAACAAGCCTTGAAAATATGCCCAGACAGTGCACCATGCTGGCTTTTGGCTTTTTTCCCCCCTTTTTTCACCTATAAGGGAACCTCAAACCCATTGCTCGTTATTTCTTTAAAGTCAGCTGTGCCACACACAGGTTCCTGCCAGGTCTCTGCTATCCCACAGTGGGTGTTCATGACCTACAGACGACAGCAAACACTCTAGCCACGATACTCCTATCACAATACTTAAACTGATGGCCAACAGCACTACAGATTGCATTTCTCTGACTGGATTGTGACAAGAGATAGTTCAGTTTTGGAGATTCAGTCAAGCAATATTTTAGACTGGGATCCAAATCTTTCAAACATGTAGTGCTAGACTGGAATTCTCCAGGGATGCCCAGGCAATTCTGCTCCAGCTCCAACAAGAAGAATCCCAGGCTGGTTATTACTAACAGCTGGAATTCTTTATTTCCCTACTCTGCAGTAAGAAGGATTCCAGCTTCTCCTTGAATCTCATCGTTATAGAACATGCAAGTTTTTGCACAGAGGATAGCTGTCCACATTTTAATCTTGGCAGTTCTCCAGAAATTTCCTTCAAGATATAAAGATAGCGCACCAAGTTCCTAGGAAATTTTAGATCGTGTCACATTTTTGTTACTCTCCCGATCAGGTGAGGCAGGGCTCTGACAGGATGCTACCTCCATTCTCCTCCTCTTCCAAAACGACCTTGTCATGAGCGGGACAAGGAACAAGCCACAAAACTTCTTTAGAGACGTACAAAACACAACCGACCAAGTTTCCACCAATTCACGACCGGAGTATTTAAAACCTCCTGGGCAAACATCCAGCCCTTTTGGCAGCACTGTATTCATGCGGAAAGAAAACATGGGGGAAAAAGGCAAATCCAACAAGCACAAGAAGCATTCAGCGGCCAAACAGCTGCGTGCCGAGACCAGGACTTTCTCAGCAGCGTTCATTTTCTCACCTGGCCACCGGCAGCTCTACCACTGCGTGGCCCTGGACTTTGTGACGGCTGGAGCACAAGATTGGGAGCCTTGAGACCTTGCCTGTATCTTTGACAAATAAGCTGGATGGCCATGAGCAACCCCATTAATCTCACTGACCTTTCGTTACCGCTTTGTCTGCTAAGAGAATAACTCTCTTTCACTTTCTAGAGTGCCTTGCCAGCTGTGGATGAAAACAATTATGCAAAGAGGAGGGTTTGGATGTTTTTTCTCATTGTCAGAGACAGTCTGAAAGGTGCTTTATCTATCTACCGGTATTTTGCTGCAACACCTCACTATGTAAGAACATATTTGGGTTGCCCAGCTACTGCAAAGTCAGTTTTCCAGTTCTCTGAGGCAAAGCACGACAGATAACGAAGGCAGGATTTAGAGCGTGGGTTGAACAATCTCCTGTGAAAAATTCCGATTGCAGAGGTAAAGCATTAGCTAAATTTTATAATCATGGAGTTAATTTTTTTGCTAAGAAAAGCAAAGCCAAGATGAGGAGTGGCTCCAAAGATTACACAGTGTGTGGTCTTCGCGTTTGAAGAGCTCTGCTCGGCACTGCTCATGTTACATAAATGACTTTAACAAAGTTAGATTCTGAATAATATTTATAAAGCTAAGATCTGCAGACCTTTTTGCAATCACCTGGGTACAATCACCTCATTCACAAGAACCAGCTATAAATTATGCTAATCAGTGAAACATTCAGAAGATGAAGAGGGGTTTATTGTGTAATTTTAAATGGATTCCCTATGAAGAAAAAAAATGGGGAGATATAAAATTACGGAGTTTCAGTGAACATTCCTTTTACAATCTGACTTATCTGTTGCGTGTTGGTAATAGAAAGGTTCAAGCACTATGATCTGGAAATTTAAAACACATCATTTTTATTGTGGGACCCCTCCTTTCACCTCTCCACCATGATTAAATGTAATGCTAAAGGCTTGGCTGTACACAGATGTCATCTTAAGCACCAGTCCCGACCACTCAAATGAAGCCTAAATGAAGTGGCCATAATTTTGCTCTCAAGATGACAGCCCTAGCTCTGAATGAGTCCCTCTGTTACATTTGACCATTACTCGGTCTTAAAAATAAACCTCCTTTTGTTTTGTGGCTTTTATATAATAAAAAGTTAAACAACACAATGAGTTGATGAATGAACGATGGCTTCACTTTACGTCCTTTGGGGTGGTAATTAAAAATATATATTTATCTTTAGCCATCCTCTAATGTATATTTCAATCAGTGGCAAATTCCTGTGCATTATTAATGTAGGACAGTACCCGCTGAGCACTTACTACTCCTAGGAAGCAATAGGTAGTAGCAGTATAAAATATCGTTATTATTTGTTAAGTTTGCAGTTCTTCCTGTCACACCTGGTACGTAAAAGCAGAACATCTGACTAACTCTCATGAATGAAGACCCTGCACATCAGGGTCATTACCCTGTTTATAGAGAGTTGACTGGTGTTTGACTTCAGAAGCTGTACTTCCACCTGCCCAACAGTATGGGACCTTCTCTGACCGCTGCTTGCGCTACCCGGAGGGCGCTCCTAAGTAGCCAAATGAAGACAGGGGAGCCCAGCAAGGGAGGGAGCTGGTTGTGAGGTGACTTCCCATACTCAATTCAGGTTCTGTACTAAAGTATAAGGGAAGCACAAGAAAGGTGATATCCCCCACATTTTTAAACAAATCACAGGATTTGAAGGTGAAGTACAGGAAATCCCATATTAAGGTGCATCATCTGGCAACTTTTATTTATGGAGGGATGATGAGAAGTTAGAAGGAGTAAATGACTTCTCTAAAGCCACAGAACAAAACACTGCGCAGACAGGATTAGGCTGTAGGACAGACTGCCCTTTATCCATGCGATTGCTTTTCTCCATCTGTCTTTGCGCAGTCTTGCCTTTCCTAGAATCAAAGCAAAAGTATCAGGGGCTTATATAAATGCTGACTGACTATTTTACAGAGTAGTGCTTCTCCACCGTACTTGCCCAGGTTTCTCTTTAATCAAGTAAGATTTTTTCACTCTTGCCTACAGTTCAGAGGGTGCTCTGCACTTTCTTTACTGCTCGCAGCACGTCACCAGGTGTATACAGGTGTATAGTCAAGAACTACTCATGGGCTCTTTACTTGCCTTCTTTGCTCAGCTGATGTCAAGTTCAGATTCCATGAAATGAGAATCTTCCAGACAGAGGTTATAACACTAAGTGTCCAGACTTTTGTATGATTCGAACATTTTGCAGCCCACCCCCGATACCTTTAACACAGCCCTGAGGGCTTTAAACCATTAAGGAATCTACTTGTGTGTCAATTCTCTCTGGTTTCCATGACATTATTTGCACAGACATTACACAGTGATGATACTTGGCACACAAAACTCCATTAACAGGAGTGATGGGCTGTCTAAAATTAACTATGTATTTGTTTTCAGTTTCTATAGAACATGAGGAGTGATGCAGATGGTTGACAGCAGTGAGATTATAGTGATAGCGGTAAAATTTGATGACTGTTATCAAAAGCATCATATGGCTTACGATAGTAAGTAGTAATTAAAAGAAAAAAAAGAAAAAGATTTCCAAGCTTATCCTGGACAGGACAGTTTGCAAAATAATTTTGTCATCACACTTCACAGACTACCATTAGCAAAAGTAAGTTTCAAGCCACACTTGATTTTAACATGAAGCACTGATGCCCAGTTACCATAAGAAATAAATATCTTAAAGGAATATATCTTAGGGCACTCCCTGTGCACTAGGGAGTAGTAATAGCAAGGGGGTTTAAAGCCAGTTTCATGCTAAAGGATTTAACAAACAAGAAGATCACTTCTTCAAACCTTAACAGGTACTGGTTATCTGAAGCAATTACAGGAATAAATCTGCGAATGAAATAAATGTGCTGTATACTGGCCTGAATCAACGACAAAGGGAGATTTAAATTTGGGGGTGGGAATTTTACTGCTCAGGAAAGAAGGCAGTGACAAATGCTAAGCAACTTGCTCCAGTATCTCTGGACTAACGTGCTCCAGACAGATCCCTGCTTCTCCATGGCTAGAAAAATGTTATACTGCATATTGTTGTATTGAGGGAGGTGCTTGACAAAGTAAGCCGAGCCCACTCACTTTCTACCACTTTCAACCACAATAAGACTTTGTTCCACCTCTGCAGATGAAATATTAATTCGACCTGTAAGAGAATGATATCCACAATCCTCTGCCACAGACTTCCCTCTTCAAACTCTACTCTTCTTTTGAGAATTACCTTTGCTCTTCACCAAGCTGGCAAAGCTCTCCTATTCCCATTTCCCCCTCCCTCTTCTGAATTGCCATGACTGGAACTCCCAACTTTTCCAAGCTACAATGATTTATTGAAACCAGTTCTACTTAGTACAAACTCTGGCAAGCAGAAGCTATACTAAACGCACTGGACAATTCACAGAACAAAATAAAATCTCTGAAGAAAATGTTCAGCTAGTAAAAGAAGAAACAACTAGTGAAGGGTTGACAGTTTTCAGCGCTCCCTGAAACATGGGAAGATCAGAAACAGAAAAATTAGTATCTTTTACCTTAAGGTGAGTGTCTGTCCCTTCACTAGCTGAAAATGAGGGGTTAATTCGTGAGAAATCAGGAAAGCACTGTTCCTTGGCTAGGCCTCCAGTGAATATATCCAAAGCATCTGTAAGAGACGTCACTTAACCCTTAAACATTACAGAGTTTTCAAAATATCCGTATGTTACATGGACTGGGATACAAGTTTTTTACAGTAGGAGGAAGTTAATTATAATCCAATGGGGAGCATGTTTATCTGTGTTGGGTTTTGATTTATATTTAATCTCTATCCTACACCAAAATATGTACATATATAATTAGCTTAAAATATTTAAAAACATTTCTTGATGTGAGATCCATTTGCGAGGAACATGATGCTGAGCGCCAAGACTGAACTGAAATGATTTACTGACAAAGCATCAATATTTTTAAAAAACATTTCTGCTGTAGAGAGTATGGAATTTGATAATTTATGGATTTCTGTAACATGGCAAGTTTACAACACGTAAGGTCTTCACCCTGAAGTATGTCAAGTAAAATCATGTGCTGCACTTTCTCAAACACGACCAGACTTTGTGCATAAGCCCTTTCCCTTTGAAGAAATCAGAGCACATTATTAGCTGAGATAATTTCTTAATTTAGTTAAACAGCACTGTAATGTAAAAAAGGGCAGAGAAAATGCAAGCATAAATTGCTGGCTCACCAAGGAACTTAATTTCTATGAATATTTACTTCATAGAGGACAGAACAATTCTGCTTCCCCTTGTTAATGACCCCTCTCCGGGTCATCCTGCATAGAAAATTAGAGATCCCAACTCCTTTCTTGTAATTCTGCATGAAATGGTGACACCTTTGCAGAGCGCTGATGGGACACTGGTTCCCTTCATCAGAGCAAGAATGTTCCAGGTTTTAAGAAAATGTGGATTAGTACTACATTAAAAACCCAGACTAACAGCGGAATTTGTAGACATTGGCATGAGTCTGACCAGCTTTGTTTTTCTAGACAGAGCCGTGTTTAGCAGTGTCAAGGGTCAGTCTACCCAGTAATTCATTCCCATCAAGGTCATGACTTCTGTTATCGAAGAGGAGGTAAACGAAATGCATGCACACCAAGGGTTTCAGAACCTGGTATGACAAATGATTCAGTACCTACTATGTACACACACAAAAAGAAGGAAGGGTTCAGGTCCAAGAGGTGAGATTAAAGTCAAATGTAAAACAAAAATAAATTGAACTGAACTGGCTTATTTCCCAAATATACAGTATATACGTGTAAGAATTAAATCACTTAAATCCGGCAATTTTACGATGACTTCTAAGCCGGGTCACTTTACACAGCTCCTCCTGAACAACATACACCGAGTGCCTTTTTTAAAGTCCTGTCCAGGTCAATGGCTTATAGGACAGGTATGCTCAAGACTGAATCCTGAATAAAGCTCAGCGTTTCTTTATTCCTCCTCCACTCTTCACCTTTTGTATTTCGAACACAAGGAGGAAAGAGAACAAAACCCCAAAATCTAACACACGCCAGCGGTACAGGAGCTCTTCACAGAGGTGTAACTGCTGAGACGGGCATCGGCATTTATACGTCTGTGCGAGAGCGATTCTCGCCTGACCGATCCTCAGTGGCACTAAACCTAGCAATAGCAGAGGGAGCTGAAATTGCACCTTTTGTAATGAGCTTTGGGTGAGCCCGATGTCCACGCAACTCAGAGGAGTGGCATTCACAGTTTTGATCATTAGTGTTCTATAAGTTTATTTATTCTTTCTGTTATATTTGAGAGTACCATCTTGGAATGGTTACCGGGCAGATGGAACTGCAGTGAAATAAAGAACAGAGAGGCCTTGATTCTCCTCCTGCTTGCACTACCAAAAAATCAGTTCTACTCTGCTGCACATAAAAGCAGTGTGTGGATGAGAGCAAATGCAATGAGAGCTGGACAGGAATCTGATCAGCTGTCCACAAAATGCTGGGGGGGAGCTTAAAAAATTCTCCATTTTGCTTTTAGATGCACCAAATGCCTGAGATCAAGAAGTCAGAGAGCAATCTCAAAAGGCCCCTAAGAAACCAATAGCAGCTTATCCCCAACCTTAGGACATATCTATATATGGAAAATTTTGAGGCAGCATAAGAGAAATCACTGCCGCCTTTACCCATGCCAATTTACCGATAGTTATAAAAAAAAACCCAAAGCAAAATGACATCTTTTCCAAAGGGGATGCCTTGTATTTACAGCTTGCATCCATACTTCTGCAGGAATTGCTTGGCTTCTTGGTTTCGTGCCTATTTAGGATGCAAAGCTGTTAAGGCGCCTATTCACAGATATTTTGCAGCCACAGGTGTTTGCCTGCGGAAGTCCCACATATAAACCAGAAATCTGAGACAAATATAACCTTAATATAATGGAATTAAATTTTACTTGAATTAAAAGCTACCACTGAAAGCCAGAACAACGGTGACTAGGACAGCGGCATCAGAAGAACAGCTCTACAGACAGGACTAAATGGTGGAAAAAAAAGCAGCTCAATAGCTTTGGTCATTTGTGCTATTGTGGCTGGGCGGGGGGGGGACACACACACAAGGGTTAATGATGACAAAGTAGACAGGATGAGGTACCAGAAAAGCCTGGGAAGAGGAAGATGGCCAAGAGAAAGGTGGCAGGCCCCTAGATATCAACACTTCTAGAGCTTAGTGTCTGACAAAAGCCTTTTTGACCTTCTTGACCAAAATTACTAAAATCTATTACTGGAGAGCAGAACTTCCCTCCGCTGTCAGTTCCCTTCCCATCCCTAACATACATAAATGGAAAACACAAAATGAGATAATCCGATTCTTTCTTGGACTGTTACGGTATTGACAGAACGCTGGATGAAGCTCAAACCAAGTTTATTTCTCCTACCCTAAATTTAATTTAGGCTTGAAAGATGGGGGGAGAAGGTCTTCCCTGTTAATCTGTAAATGTCTTAAAAAAACCGAATGACCTATTTGGACTGGTGACTTTTTACAAAGTAAGCAAAAACCTGTTGTCACAAAGCTCGAGACTTTAGTGGATCTGTGTCAGGCATTCCCTTAAGGACACTGCTTCAGTCCTGAACACTGGTAGCTCTCCCAAAGCCGGGTAGTTGCTTAGCCTTGCCGCTTGAAAACCCGAAAGGGTTTGCTCTTAACACTGCAGGAAACGTTCACCTTTTTAGCATGACAGCGTGACAAACAGGCCGACAAGCTGTTAACCTGTTCTTTCTTCCTGAAGCTTTTCATTCCACCCATAAAAAAGCCTTTTTCACTGCCCTGAAAATCTGGCTATTGGAGCATCCTCGCATTCCACATTTTCCACAGCCAATGTCATCCAGCGCTCTCGGGAGGGAGGTCAGCGTCACCTTCTGATACCGGCAGTTCTTCTGGGGGGGTCGGTGATGATGAAGATGAAGCCATATGGATAAAATTGTAAGAAAATTGAGGAAAACATACGTACCAAGATATGAATCTTTATGTAAGAATTTCTTTTTTTAAGGCTAGACTTGTTCTCTCTTACTCCCCCCCTGAATTCACCCACACAAACTGTATTAAAAGCACAAGCTTGCATGTATTATCAGTGTTCTCCATTTCTTTTTAATCCTATTAATAATTATCACCCTTTCTCCAATTAATACTATCAGGAAATTCTTGTGTGAAAATCTAGAAACTACAGACATCCCCAGCAGCCATTTCATAAACTGCAGTTTGAAGAACGTCCTGTCCCAATCTAAACCACCACCTCTTTTTTCAGTGAAACCTATTATGCACATTTAAGACATTACCCTCTTCAAACACTTCTCTATCTCAAGACACTCATTTTCAAACCTTGACTTTATTCCAGAGATTCAGTTCTTCTACACTGTCCATGAACTATTTAATCTTAGTTCTGTTAGACACATGACTGCAGAATCAAGTTAAGTACAAGACTCATTTCAACTGACAATATCCTCTGCCTTCAATTCTGTGCTACTTAATTAAAAATTCCAGTCTCAAAACAAGGGAGGTTCTTGTCCTGCCCTGAAGCTGCTGAGGGCAGGATCAGAAGCTAAGGACGCTGTATGGGACTTGTAAGGAGGACTGGAAACACGCATTTTGGAATATTACACTAGGCCGTCCCTTTTAGATTTCCTTATTATTTGGTATACAGGTATATATGTCTAATATAGTGTATATTATACACAGAATATACACAAATACTTATTATTTGAAATACTCAGGAATCTCATCCTTAAACAAGACCTTTAAAATCTAACAGCTTTATATTCTACATTGCACTTCAGGTTTACCCTGTGGCCTTTACTGAAGTACCCGTGGCTTTTCCAGCTTCACCCGCAGCCTGCTGAAGGCGAATGACGCAAAGCTATCCCAGCGGTTTGCCAAGTGACAGTCCCAGTAACGAGAACCCTGGAAAGAAGGGCCCTGAAGCCTAAACTAATCCTTATAGAGGAGGTGTAAATCTTCAATTCATGGCCGAGAGGATCACTAATGCAGTTTTGTGGTTATTCTTCTATAGCTACTCTTGGCACAACACCCACGCGGCGTTTAGAGTTTAGATTGCAGCCTTCCACTTCTCACAATGGCAGCCACAGCAGCGGTGGCCAGGCAAGCGCAGCGGGCCAGCAGGTAGCACAGCGTAGGGCTGGGAACGAGCGTTCAGCCTGCAGTACAATGCAGTGTATGCTTTCACAAATTACCAAGGAAAACATACAAAACCCCTCAAGTTTTGACCAAGTGGGATTTAAATGTAGCAGTTAACTATTTTAAAGCATTAACTCTAAGGAACTAAATGCTAAACTAATAAATTCAAAGAAATGTCACCATTGTCTGATAATGCTTTCAGTGGTACAAAACATGTTTTAATTTTTATTCCTGGTAGTAGGAATAGCATTGCTTTAGCCACTATAAAAGTCAAAGAGTAAGACATTGTAACTTTGTAAAGAAATACTATCTAAAAAGACAAGTTTGGAGGAGAAAGACATAGAAAGATGACATTAGCTGAATTTTCTTTGGGAAATAATTTATTTTGTAGAAAATCCGATTTTGATCATTCAAAAGCCCTTCACATTATTGCCACATGGCTCTGGCAACATTTTTTCAAGACAAAATGCCCAAGGCTGAAGGAAAGAGAAGCTGTTCATGTTCAGCCCCTGCTCCAGCTGCAGCCCCTGTTCACAACAGCAGAGTTTGGGGATCCCGTGTCAGCGGAACTGAAGCCAATCCACCCCAGCGCCAGGCAGTTAGCAGAGCGTCCTGCGAGATGGGGGCTGAAATACCCTGAGAGAAAGAAGGACTTCCAAAATTTCCATGAGGAAATTCAGAACCAAACCTACTTTTGCTGATTTTCACTTCCACAGCTGCTCTGCAAAATGGTTTCACGTAGTCTGAAACAGAAACCAGGAATTCTCTGGTCTGCTGCGCTTGCCACTAGACTGCCCCAGTTTCTCTGAAGTCCTTCGCTCTCCATTAATGCTTCTCTTCTGTTTAAAACACTGGCTTCTATGCTTCATCTAACCTAAACGGAGGCAAGATACCCATTTTTTATGTTGACTTTGTTGTCTTATCTTGATTTTATCTTGGTTTTTTTAAATTTTGATAGTCTACTGGCAAGCCCCAGAAGCGATGACGTCATAGCAGGAGGCGGCATCTATTCAGAGGAGCTCAAGAGCCAGCAAAAATACTCCCAAGAACACAAAAATAGTTCCTATTACATTTTACTCCTTGGCAAAGGAATATTAGATTATATAAAAGGCAATAGAAATAGCTAGCACAGATACATGCAAAGTACTTTGATGTTAATGGCAGCGCCTCACTGCTCCGGTTCACGTCTGCTAACTGGAAACCTATATTCAAGGTAGGGCAGATTTGTCTTAAGCTGAAGTTCACTAAAAATGCACTGATTTAGACTCTAGGCACCGAGTATGGCAGAGGGAGCCACATTCCTTGTGAATTGAGACTGAACTGCCAGAGGAAGTCTGGCAACTAAGTCAGGCAAGAGAGTTGTGGTGGAGAAGAGAAAAATCTATGCAGATTCCCGAAATTCATCCGTAAGTGCACAATTGTGTTGTTGCGTCGTCAGGGTTGCCACTTTAGCAAGAAGGTACTCTTTTCTTTAGAGAAAATGGCAATTCTTCATCTTCAAGGAAACAAATACCCTGGTCTGCTGAAAAAAAAAAGCAGCGCTGAGATTTTACACGTTCACATCGACATGTCAGGTGGATAACGCTCTCCATAGCAAAATGACAAATGTCCTCCAGCAATTTTTTGGGTTTTTTTTTTTGAGGGGCCAGGGAGGGAAGTAAAGAAAAGCAAAGAAAGGGAACTAGGTAAGGAGGAAGACCATGGAGCAAGAGGAATGGCTAAAGCGCTGACTAGGAACACAGAAGATCCAATGCAACTACAATACATTGATAAAAGCTTCCTGTGCGTGACCCTGGGCAAGCCGCTTTTAATTCAGCTCCCCTTTCTAAGAACAGGGTAATAGCAACACATTTAAGCTGGATTTTGACCTGGATTAGAGAGCGAAAAACATTTAAGCCTTGCAGTATTGATGATCACACTTGCATATTAGCAACAGGCAGGCAAACAAAACGTGCTTTGCAGATACACGGGATCACATTAAAAGGAAGTATTAACCAGTACTAAGTTGTGGAGGGTTTTGCTGAGGGATCTAGCAGTAACCCTCTACAGAAGGGTGCATGCCAAGTCCCTAAACAATAAACTCTACCCCTGCAAAAACATATATCACAGTTAGACCACTGAACCAAGTAACTACACTGAGTTTGATGAAGGGGAAGCATAAAAAGCTTGTCGGCTCTGAGCAAAAAATAAACACACTTTTACGATGAGCTGGTGTCCGATTTGAATGTGCATATGTACAAGGCACTGAATTAAAAACCTCTGATTCCACTGTCCCATATATTATTGGTTATTGCTGATCCTCAGCCACTACTGCCAATGCCTAGAAAACCTTCTGCTATGTCTGGAACGGAAGTGATCTTCACCTCTGGAGTCTGAAGGTCAGAATCTTATTCCTCATGCTGCTTCATTATAATCATGAAGTCTGGCCCAATGACAGACTAAAACAGGGCACCAGGGAAATCTACGCTTGACAATATAATTCCACCAAAAAAGATCTAAGCGAGCATTTATTATTACTACCAGCAGCAATGGATGACAAATAGTTTTTCTGTCCCCAGAAATACGACGATTAGTGGAAAACCCCATTTGTACCGGTACATGCATGACCTTTCAAGTTTCTTTAACATACATAAAATGAGAGGCACACACTTGGCTTGCACCAGGCACACTGAGACCTTAATCCACACATCCGAGATTCTAAGCAAGTACAGTGACCGCCAGCCAATGGCCTGTACTGGTGCTGCACCTCTGTGTGATTCAGGCCCTCCTTCAGCTTGCAATAGTTCTCCTGATTCAGGCTTCCAAAATAAAGGGGGTTTTTTTCTCATTAAAAGAGTCACTTTTGATGATCTGGCATTTTGCCACAAAAATGACTAAGTGAAGAGATGGCTGTTCATCTTTTTTTTTTTAGTGAAACTGCAGACACCAACAGATCTTTTCAGTATTACAGAACATCAGCTCAAAAGGCCTGAGTGTAAGAAAGCTTCCTAGATGTTAAGATCTCTTCTTGTTTATTTAAAATTGATTCAATATGAAAAGTTTAGGTTAGATCAAGTATCAGTTACATAAACCCACTGTCCCCTTATTTACAGGTACTAAACTCTTCTCTGAGACTACATACCAGTACATGCAATTTACACCCTGGCCATATGTTACAGTCAACATGCCAACACAAAAGACAAAGCTGAAAAACAGGTATTTGTCAAATATAAAGCAGAGTGAAGCCTTCAGCAAACAAAGTCTTAGGAATATGCAGATTTCTCCCTGGAACAGACAACAGTCAACTGAATCATCTGGCTCACTAGAAGGCAGGCTAAGATTTTGTAAACCATCAGTGTTTCATGTCCTCCCTCGGCTAACTTTGCCTTGTGCAGATAGAAGTATCTGACTGAAATGTAACCATCAGAAAAAAAAAACAAACCTATAACTATGCTTTAAAACAGTAACATCAGAAAGTTAAGTAAGTGCTAACAGTAATGGGAGAGAGTGGTGGCCATCAATCATGTTGGTGTCAGGCCTGTTGTTTTGAGGCTAAAGGAATGGCTACAGTTTTCTCTCTAGTGACCGAGTTCTACGCCGGCAGGTCATTAGTGAGCAGGATTTAATGGGCTCACAAACTACATCTTGTCTTCTTGAAGTGGAATGTACCATTTGACTGCAAAGCCAGACTGCTGAAAAATAGCTGTGTCTCGTCTGAGATAAGAGTCTGAAAAAGAGATTCCATAATCAGGAAAACAAGAGTGGAGAGAGTTCTCTTCATAAAGATGCAAACTAAAAAAAAAAAAAAAAAAAAAAAAAAAAAAAAGTGTCTTGAATTACAATTACACTTACACTGCAGAAAGTTTGCATTAAGACCTATTGCAAAACCATTCCTATACAAAAGAGCAAAAAGCAATCATTGTTCCAACTCTGCTCATTTCTTCAGGCTCATTAAAGAAACTCTGAGACAAAACACAGTCTTTGATCTCAGGCAATGCTACAAGGCAACTGTACATTTCAAATGAGACATATGCATTCCTAACAACACAAAACCTCTGTGCAAGTAAAAAGGCAGTCCCTGAAATTCAGAACTCTGTAACTTCTTACCTTTTTACGAGCAGGTCAAATTTTTGGAAGTAGATTCTCAAAGCAACTCAGACGTTCCATCTTAACTCTTGTGCTGCAATAAACAGCTGCAAAACTTCCCGATTTATTTCCCCATTTGGTGTGCATGCTGAACCCCCGAAGAAATCCCATGCAGGGGGGGAAAAAAAAAAAAAAAAAAAAAAAGTAAAACCAGCCCCAAAACCCACAGGAGAAGCACCTCAGCCCTTGAGCAAAGCACAAAAAAGTTCAACGGGGAAACAGAAAGGAAATCCAGCGACAACTAAAAGTTTGGATAAGAAACAGGAAAAGCAAGCTTGCTCCCCTTGCCTGTAGTCCTGGCTAAAGGTGCCTCTCCGAGCAAAATTCACTGAGACTCCCCGCTCCCCGGAGCAGATGGTATTCACACATTATTCCCGAGCAGCAGCATTCCCCAGCCCAATCAGGAGGCAGCACTCAAAAGCCAAGCGCTTCCCAGACTCTGTTACAGTTTTCAATAGCTATAGCACAAGATGAATGACTCAGAACATGAATAAGCAGGGAAAATAAAACATGCCTCGCTCCTAGTCAGAGGCACAGGCAGCCAGTCCAGCAGCCCCGAGTCTACCAAGCACTGGTTTCAAGTGGAATGCACCTGCTTTTCTTCCCTAAATCCTAAATGCTGATTATATTTTCCAGATCTTTAATTTGTGTGATCAACTTCATCTTGGGTTAGCAGTCACAGTAAGAATTAAATCTTTGCTTTTTTTTTTTTTTTTTCCCTTCAGTCTTAAAACCAACAAACATCTGTAAGAGTCAAGAACAGGATGAACTGTATGTGTGCTCTGCCAGACAACAGATTTCCAGGTAACTCAAATGCCTTGTGCCATCACTTGAATACAAACATAAATATTTCTAAGATTAAGGCCTAACTTTACAGATCCTGTTGCGAATTAGATGAAAAGAAGAAAGGTTCATTTCAAAACTGTCTCTCCTAAACAGATTAATACATCCACTGGTTTTGTCTAAAGTTTACCAGGAAACTTTAAATTCCAGTAAAACAAATACATCCGAGGAGCAAATGAATTACCAATGACTACTGACTCTCAGGTGAAGTACAACCATTACCCCAAACAGGACCAGTAACCTATTTCCAATGGCTTTGCTTAGCTCACAGACCATCACGGCCACCTCATCCAGAGAGCGCTTTCAGATACAACTCCTCAGCTCGATGCCCGGCTTTTGCTGACAGCCGCAGCTGAGTAGTAAGGATGATCTGCTAAACAAAGCCAGTTCCTCATGGAAACAGAGCTGCACAGCCCCAGCACCCTGGAACACAGCAGTGCACTCGGAAGCTTTCCAAAACCTACTGAAATTCTCTGCAGTTTTAGAACAGGAGAGAGTGCAAGGAGGTGACGCTGTGTTTCATGCTCCTGTATCAGCTCTGGCTGCAGTCTACCTACAATGTTTTTATTAGTGCCGCTCAGAAATTAACTCCGGGTTAGCTGAAAACACACCGCAGACAGACAAGTGGAATCAGTTAAGTCAGTAAAACTATTTGGGGTGAGAAGCTTTCTCCCAGGTCCCCCTGGACATTTTCAGATCTTTGTCTGTGGCTGTAAATTGATCCTTTGCATTCCTGTCTGACACATGAACTGTGAAAAACTCTTTGGGGATATTCCCTCTGCCACGAGTAATGCTCTAATAGCATTTCTGCAGAACAGAAGGCCAGTTGCAGAGACAATAAAATATCATGAACTCTGGTCTAACTTTTACTATTATTATTTTAAGTCCTTTTTTTTTTTTTCTTCATTCTGGAACAAATAAGAGAACTCTATTAGCATCTTACTTTCCTACTTTCGAAACACCAAGCGTCAGGATTTCTCCAGCTTGGATTAACGGCAGGACCTACATTCAGAGGCATCGATTTGCTACATAAGCCATGCCGTGCCCACCCAATGGTTAAGCAAACAAACCCACACATACAGCTCCGGGACAAAGAACAAGGCTTGTGTTATTACATCTGCCACAGCTGCCTACCAACGTCCCAACTACAGCCAGAGGCGGATTTAAAGGTGTAAAACACAACTAGGAGCATATCTAGATCCGGTAAGAAAACAAACAGCTTCTTGAAACTTCATTTTGGCAGACATTTTCTGATCGCTGCATTAAGCTCTATAGCAGCCAAAATCATTGACTACTGACTCACTTAGCAAGGCATCTGGTGGGCCTCCCAGCCCGCATGAGCAGTGCAGTGCTTTGCAATTAATGCTTTTACATGTGCTAGTTCCTTGGACATGCTCAGAGGGGAAGCACATCCAAATGTGAACATCATTACCATAACGCTCTAACTGGCGTGATAACCACATGTATGCTCTGAGAAACCTCCTGGGCAAACATCCTGAACAGACATCAGAAAGAATATTTCAGTGAAGTGGCTAAAGGTAAGCCCTGTTTATTCTTTATGTCCCTCGTGTACAGTACATTTGTTGGACAGGGATGTAAAACATCAGCGGTTGTCACTATTTCTGGGCATCACCAGAAGAGGAGGCTGCTGTCCAACATCTTAGGAACTGCTATGTGTATGCGATCACAATAACCCCCGATGAAAGGTTTCAGAAAAATCCACTTGATCGACCCTTTGTCAAAGTGGGTCTCAGCTCTCAGTAAGGACTACCCATTTCTTCTGTAGCTTCTCCAGCTTCTGCTATCTGCTACCAGAGCCTTATGAATTTAAAAGCTTCTGACCTGTAAATACCTTGATATGTCAGATGTATGCTTTTAATTCCCCATTGTCTCTACTCCCATGAAATCCCTTGTCCCCTATCTTCCAAAGCAGACACACGAACAAAACGTTAAAAACCTCTTGCTTTCACCATCCCTGCAACACCATCCTGAGGAATTTTCTTATGTAGCATCCTCATACTGCTGACAGACCTCACTAATGTTAAAAACTACTTTTAGATATCAGGTCCTGACTGGACGGATTTCAGTCGTCACAGAAGAAAGCTTAATAGAGTATGCTCTTCCATTCCATTTCATTATACTAAATTCACCTCTCCAATAGCAGGCTCTTGCTGTAGGAAGTTCTGAGAGACTTGTAACGGTGTTCTATTTTAGAGACAGAACTGGGAGGCTTCCCCACAGTGCTGTGCTTTGAAGTTGCTCTCTTTTAGAAGCAAAATAAAAGAGGCTTTGAACATGCTTGACTAGGAAAGGACCCTTTTCTTTTTTACCAAAGAATGAAGACACTACTTTGACTGTTTCCAGCACCTCCAAGTATGATGGTTACATTCTATTCATCTGATGTTCCTCCACGACTTCATGTAGATGGTTCTCCCTTACCGCGAGCTGATAATCTGGTGGGGTGCTTCTGTATTGACTGGCTCTACCCTCTTTTACAGTAGGGAGAGAAAGGAGGAGACTGCATGCAATGGTTGTTCATAATTCGGTTACAAACTTGGAAACTGTAGAATACATTCTACAAATCATTATATAGTAATCTCCTTAATCCTTGGTCTCCTATTCCCCTGGAGCTTTCTGCCTTTTTGATACTGTTGGACACTTTAATAAAGCTATATTGGATCTTTCTGGTTTACCGCTTAAGAGTAAATTATAATGAAGTTACCAGATCGTGCTTGTATCTATTTTTAAATCTTTGTCTTTGTTGCCAAAAAGTTTTGGTGACAATAGAGAAACCCGATTACACCTGCCAGCCTACTTTACACTCTGTGGTATTGGCTCGACTTGCCACACGGCCACTGACAGTCCAGGCAGATTATTTATGGCCACCACACATACCTGGATCATTTCTTTGAAGAAAGTCCAATACTGATCACATAACCTGTAGGAACCTCAGAAAATAATGTGGAACAGTGACCTAATGTTATTTGCGGGGCGAATCTGTCACCATTTCAGATGTTCGCCAATAAATAATGCCCTCAGGTAGGATATTTTATTTGATTTTGTCACCAGTATTTCTTATGTGCAGATATCCCACTTTGGTTTTGCCCACCAAGATTTAGAACTTTTTTCCCAGAAAAATTTATTAGCTGCTTCAGACATACCTTTCAGTACAACATATCTTACCTATGAAATACAGTTAGTACCTGAACACAGTGCAGATAAAATGAAGAAAACTATGGCAAAATATAAAGAAAAGGGTTACCACCCAAAATACGCCTACCACTTTGAAGCACAATTCATCAGGAATTCAGCCTGCGTTTATCTTCCCTAGGTATTACACTGCCATTTGTCTTTTTCTTTTCGATTTTTTCTACCATCAAGCACATGTTTCTTTACCTCTCTTTTGTCAGAAGCCGTAAGATAGACACAGTGTAAGAGCTACAATGAAGAAAAGAAAGAAGCATAACTCTCTCATCACTCTATGGGCCTCTGCTAGCTGAGCCTTGGAAACTGGAATTCGCTAAGAAAAAGTATGATTTTTAAAACTGCTCGAAAGAGACCTTGCTTTTCTAACGGAGTATCATGAAATAACATAATTTGTTAAATAATCTGGTTACTCACAGATGTCTAGGATAACTATTTATAGTAATAATATACACTTTGTTTCTTTAATGTGTTTATCCCACAGAGTTCTTTGCAAACAATATAAATGTTGGCTGAGGTAAGCAGGAAAGAATAAATAATTTTTTTAAGATCTACACCACAGACCACAGTACAGCACTGTTTAACCAGCTTATGATAGTTTAATATGTTTAATTGCCAACCTACTCATTACCATTTTTCTTCAGTCCTATACACAATAATGGGAAATTAACTTTTTCAAACTACCACCACCAAAACTCATTATTTTCCAACAGTCACTCTATCTAGAAACCAAGTTTTCAGACTTAATAGGGCAGGACAGTACCTGGATAAGAAATGCCAAAGCTCACTTATGTTTTCATACAGTTTTTGCAAGATTCCTGCTCCTAGACAAAACCCCTCCTTTTCTCTCATGTAAGGAAAAGAATCAGTGCTCTGCCTTTCAAAACTCCGAGCAAGCTGTTTGCAATTTGTGTAAGCCTACCAAAAAAAACCCCAATACGCAGTGACCCATGCCCATTAGAAAGACAGCAAAAATGAATTATTTTAATGTTGCAGAAATCTATAGTGTGCCATATTGGGATTGCGACATAATTCTCTTCAACTGGTTCTTTGTATTACTCCGTATCTTCTTCCTGTTTTCTCTACATTTAATGTGTTTACGACTGACAACTGTATCAACCTAATTTGACTATTTAAAAGACAAAAATCCCTAAAAGTTTATGATTTTTTCCTCTATAAACTTCAAGCAAGCTGTCTCTTCTTCTATACTCTCCCCCTCTTTCCGTGTCTCTCATACTTTTTCAGTACACCACATCTAAATCAAACCTCGCTTACCAGTCTAATCACACTGCATCTTTATTTTCCACCTTTACTGTCTCAGCTCCAAATGCTCAGTAATTAACTTTGCTTCCTCAGGTAGAATGCCAGAATGGCAATACCTGTACGAAATACTTAACATTTAATTTCCAGACAATGTAGAATATTAAACTACAAAACATAACTGCTATTAAAATAGATTCCTGACCAAATTTCCACACACTTGGGGAACTCGGATCAGGGGAAGATTTGTTCCAGAACAAGTTAACTTAATTAGAATGATAAAATGTAAAGAACTTACTCTCATACTTTCAAATATTCAGTTGTTGGTAGATGAGGGGGAGTTTACTTTTCAAAACATAACTGCATGGCATCTTCAGTACGACTTCTATTTAGAAGGCAGAGGCTTCAGAGTACTGCACTGAAAATTAGTGTTGTCATCCTATTTTCTTTCCTTTTCTCATTAATAGATGCCTAAAATGCAGTTCTGAAGAAGAAATGCCAAATCAGCCCCCCTATTATCTGCCTCTGCCTCACCGCTCAGCAGCAGAATTTCCTCTTGCATGGGGATTTCTGGTTCACAGCATTTTCCATGGAGCTTTCAAAAAGACGCTTCAAAAGATTTTGCTATTTTTCTTCTTATTTTTAATCTAATATTTGTTCTCTCCGAGATTATCATATCGTCTTTAAAAGAAGATCAGATAAGGTTAGGAATACATCTATATTGTGCACACAGCAAAAATAAATTTCAAGTCCAGGGAACTAAAGAGCCGGGATTGCTGATGAGCGTTTGGCTCTGTCTGCTGGGATACTGGATGAGGTGCCCCCAAACGACCTCATCTGCCAAATCCAGCTCAGTAGCAATGTTCAGGCCCTTCTGTTCTAAGGCAGATCTACCCTATCTCTCTGAATAGAACACCTCAGTCTTCACCTGCAGCAGCCGTAATTTGTTGGCCTTGGGTTCCCATACAACTCTGCTAACAAACTTCATATCTAATCTACAAACAAAATCTGTTTTCCCAGTCCTTGCTTCTGTTTTTCTCTCTTCCAAGTGTGATTTTTAATGCACATCAAGGTGTGAGTGAGGTTAGGATTTCATTACTGCCCTAGAACTTTGCTTGAAGAATCTGAATTACCAACAGCAGACAAAGTTCAGGCCTGGCTGGCATCCATGTAATTCACCTGCTTGAATGTATATGTCAGAGACTGAAAAGAACATGCCATAATTATTATATTATTAAAGCACAATGGTTTAATTTCATTTCTTTGTGGTACAAAATCTGCATCTGTGATTCACACTTACTGTGTAGGGAATACGATTCCACTAAAATGAGTAGTTGGGGTTTGGTCTACAGGGTTGTTCAAAAAGTCCACTAAAAATACTGTGCCCTTAAAAGATTAACAGCTAATTCACAAAGAAACATTGCCAGGACGCACAAAAGAATAAACTCAGAGGTGGTACCAGTGCTCACTATAGGTATACAAACTGTGATCTAAGCAATGAGGAGACACAAGGAAAGCAGAATTCATAGATACTTTGTACTCAAGAGTTTGTACACATCTACAATATCTTATAAATCTTCACCAGCTTGTAAGAAGCTGCTGAGTTGTCTTTTATTCTTGTAGCTGCAAGTGGCTATAGTACAAAAGAGAAATCTGTAGCTCTGATATGTCATCCCTCTGAAATGGGTAATTTAGGGTTATGGTTTCAGAATCAGCACATTCTTCAGCACTTTTCTTCCAAGAAGAAATTTTTGTGAAAAGAATCAAGTAAAATCATGCCAGTACATGAAAAAGAACACATCAGAAAGTCAGAACTGTGAGCCATCATAAAATGCCAATAATCTTTCTTTATATTCCTGCATTTCAGAGAATGGAAAGGAAATATCAGGGGCAGGGGAAGGGAGGAGAAAGGGGGTGCTTTAACGATTTTTAAAATCCTTACAAGAACCTGTAGTTTTATGTGAGCCTTTATCCTAGGCATACATGGAAAAAAGTCACAGAACTTCCGTCTCCTTTCACAACCTATGCAGCTTCTGTTCAAAACAGTGCAAGCGCTACATTTCACCCACGGGTTATGATTTTATTCCAGGCTCTATTACATCAAGGCAACTAACACAGACTTCTATCTCATTTCAGGCCCCCAAATAAACGAGTGGTCCTTCTCTGTTCCAGCTACAAGCAATAACAGATCTATGAGATATCTCCATGAAAAGCTGGCAAACTAATTTGATCAGGAAAAAACCCTGTGCTGGCAAATGAGACACACAGCTTCTCAGTCTTCAACATTCCACTAACGTCCTTCTAGCTGATTTCATACATCTCTGTAAGCAAATGAAAGGGCTGCAGGAGGGAAAAAGAGCAACTCTAAAGCACATTATTGCCACATATTCTTCAGAACAGCTTTTGCTATCGTTAACGATCTCTTGATTGGGCTGGCAATAAGCAACTAAGAATGAACTGACACTGAATTTGAAGGTAGATGGTTAACCAACATGGGCTATCAGGGAGATCAGAAATTGAGTAACAGTTTTCATTCTGCTAGCAGAAAAAGGAATTTGATTTGACATTCCTGAAGGTAAAAAGGCACTTCCTACAGTAAGCAGAGAGGTTTCAAGTTACGGTCACTTCCCAAGGCATTAATATTTGTCACAGAAGCAGTACAGTAAGATCAACACAATAGTTACCAGCATGCTCAGAGCAGTTCACGAGCTGTTCGGTAATAAAAGGGACAAAGGGGTTGCTTCAGGAATGACAGCTACAGGAAAAACATTCTCAAAGGGGGAAATCTTTCCTAACAGCACTCTGCTGGCATATTTTTGAGAACTTTCTATTTACTGAATTAATGCAAAATAATGCATGGTATATCACAATAATAGATTAATCCCTCAGTCCTGTTTATTGCTCCTACAGCTCCAGCAGCATAGCCCTTAGCAATTGACCTTCTGCTCAAGAAGTGGTTCAACCCGTTTCTTTTACAATGGGGTAGTTTAGATCAAAGTAATTAAAAAAGACTCTAAAAGGAAGATGGGGATTTACATAGCTAGACAGGGGAACCAGTGAAGGTTCTTCTAGGATGCTTGGTACCATGAGTGCTTACTTCTCTCTCATTTCCCCATTTATTTTCCAGTGTCTGCATACTGATTCAAATATTATGTAGGAAAACAAGTTCCTACACAATGTGACAGAATATACTTTACATGTCTGTAAGGAGACTAATGAGAAACCTGTGTATCTTAAAAAATGCCTTCTAAGTTTAGTGAGCCATTTTAACATATTTGAGAAACCAAAGTTAAACTTACATTTCCCATAGAATCAAGACACTCTCTCCGTGACACCTAAAGTCCAGATTCTAATGTTGGGACAGGCATGAGTACTTGCTTATATGTTTGTTAACATCAGCCCAACCTACGCATGCGCTTCACTACTAATCCCAAAACTTCCTGCTGTAAAAAGAAAGTAAGATTTAGTTCTATCTCCTAGGAGTCTAAGAGGGGGTATAAGACATGAGAGGTAGATGCTGTTCTTCTAGAGAGAAATTAATATAACTCCATATGAAAGAGAACAGAAAAGTGAAATAAAAAGCATGGTCCCTCCCCTCTTAATCTTTCATGTAAATATTATCATTTGAAACAACACTGAAATCTGCCCTTCATTATTTTATACAGTTCAACTTCAGCATAGCACAAGAGCCCAAAGGAAAGCAGTGCTGCCCACTTATATCTGCCCAGTCAACTGTTCACATAGTTTAAATGTTACTTCATTCCCTTAACCACATTCCTTCCATGCAGTTTTAGGGCTACTGTGATATTAACACTGCAGTTCGGTCGTACTTGAAGCTCGAGGTTATCAGCAGAGAATATGCTGTGGGAAATACAGAGCTAGTTCTTGAACAACAGATCTGTAGGAAGTGGAATACTTTGCGGATTTCAAACTGTATCCACAATAGTACCAAATTCATATTAAAGAGCTGAGAATCAATGTATTCTAAAAATCACCATCTTAAACTGTTGTCATAAACAATTTGTTGTCCTCCGTGCAGCCAATTCACTGCACTAACAGAGAAATAAGACTTGCAATTGCAAACAACTTTTTACCCCAATTTATGCTTTTTTGTATGCCTTCCAATAGACTAGATACCAGAACATCAGCATGTGGAATGCTATAAATCCAGGGAATAGCTGCAGTTTTAACCATGGACTTTAATTCCAGGGTGAATTTATGTGGTCCCTAGCTAAATATATCCTTCTAAGTAAATTACTCATGCAACTGCCTGTAGGAAAGCTTTCTGCAGATAAAGAAACTGTTTCCAAATGCTACGTTTGACAGCACATACGGCATAAAGTTACATTCTTTTCTCACTGGCAAAAAAAGCCCCCCAAATTGAATAATGTAGAATGCAAAGGTTCCTCTTCTCTCTGCAAAGACTGTCCAGGAGATAGGTTAATTCTGCCTGATTACTGCTCCTTGCAATACACTGTATGTATTAGTCTACTAGATATTTCTCTCCAAACCCTGTAAACAGAGTGATTTCTAAGATCATGTGAAGCACATCACCACATTCATTCCTACTTACCAATGCAGAAGACAGTAAAAAGACATGCCTAACCCTGCGCCTTTAGCAGGATGTGTAACTCAGACACTCTTTCACTGTCCTTTTTTTTTTTTCCTCCCTTTTCTGTTTTCTACTTCTTACCATTGGAGTTGTCCTGGTCCAAAGGATTATCTGGTTCCATTACTTCAAATAAAAGCATCCAACATGCAGTTCTCCATGCAGCAGAGGCATAAAAACAGAGCAGTTGCCTAAGCTGATTCACCTGATTTATGAATTAGTGCTGCATCCATAAGAGGCTGTGTTTCTTCTTTTGTATTACATCTGGCTCCTTTTCCAACTAGATGGCTGGGTATTACAGCATGCAGGCCTTTTTCCAGCATCCTCTTAATGCATTATATTTAAAGTAGCAGCAACCTTTTTCTCCCATCCCCCAGACTAAGTTACAGCAGTAACTAGGCTGAGCTGGCAGAGAGCGGAGCTCATTCAGAACAGGACCTGCAAGCGTTCTCCGATTCGTGTTGCTGCATAAAGAGAATGATTGATACAATAAAAAGTAAGTAGGGTTTGACACAGTACGGTATGCACTGCAGAAAATTGCACCAAAACCAGCAAAGGTCTTGAGGGTTTGGGGAATGCCTCGCTGAAGCCACCAGTACGCACCCCCTCACACACAAACACAAATTATGTCCTGTTCCCTCCTCCTCCTCCCCCCCGCTACAATCTTTTATAACCCTGGATCTCCTCCAGCAATAGTCTGTTCAGTTTATAATAAACTCTGCCATTCCCTTGTGTCCCTAGGGCTGTCTTGGAAAGGAAAGAGGCTGTTTGCAGAATGAATAGACCAGTCGGTGCCTAACAGGGAGGCAACTCAATGACTCTGCACTGGGCAGTTGTAACCTGCTGCAGCAGCAGCCTTCTGCTGGAGACCTTGTCCTACATTTGCCTCCTTTGCCAAGCCAGGAGCTGCTGCTAAGTTGGCGTTTTAAAAAGCCGCCTGCAAATGAGCTGGAGGGGCAAGCACCAGCTTTGCTGGACTCATATGGGAAATTATACCAGAGTCTGCAACTGCAGACTCTCTCAACAGAGACAATATTAGCTGACAGTTAGATCAGAGTATTAGAAGTCAGGTCACCTTCATTCTGCTACTGGGTCTGCCACGAACTCCCTGAGACCTCACATAATTCATAACGCTTCTTTGTGCCTCAATTTTCTATGATATTGACACTGAAATATGCCTTATCTCACAGGAATACAGCTGAAACTTCCCGGCTTTACATGCTTTGAACTTCTTGGATAAGTGATATGGCACAAGGGCTGAGGAAGAAGACCCTACCACCTAGCTGCGGAAGAAAAATTTTATTTGCTCTGAAGACACGTCCACAAAGTAACAGAAAAAGATATCAATGTGCAACTATAAACCAAGATGTCTCTCTGAAAGGTAAATTCATATTGCTGTTACAAGAACCCTGAAACAATTCTCCAAAATCCAGGCTTTCAGGATCAATTTCACTCTCAACCTACGATTCAAATTCTATCTGTAATCCTCCAGCTAAGGCATTTAAAGAGATCTTGTTTAAAAAGAACGCTTTTGTCTAAATCTAAGGCAAGGATCGCTCTAAACATCTACAACAGATTTAGTGCATTTTGGGTTTGTCATGGCTGATGACACAGGATTCTGAGGCAGGCAGGGGTTTCTATTTTGGTGCTCCTGGGTAATGCTGCTGCCTTACTAGCTCACTCGGCACAGAGTCATGTAACTAGTGCTTTAGAGCTGACGATTCACGCCTGGTGCTACAAGCTGTAGGCGGACAAATGAATGGCTGGCTGAAGGGAGAAAAACATGCAGTTCTGTTTGGAGAAATTAACCTAGCAGGTTGATATGACTCTACTGTAATTGTACCTTGCAAAAACACTTTAGTACTGTTCCTGAGGATTACGGCATATTAATAGAAGAAAAACTCATTTCCATCTATTTGTTTTAAGTATATCGCACAGTATATAACCACTATTAAATAATGTTCCAAGATCTCTGCCTTGGTCTAAATTACAGTGCTGCAAACCCTATATTCTCTCCCCTCACACCCTACGCTCCCTATGTTCTTTACAACTTCACTACTTCTCCCACTCACTGACAAAACAAAAAACCTCCCTCTTTCCACCTTCCCCACAAACCCACCTCCTCCGTGACTACAGGAACATGGCACTCTGCCTGCTAACAGTCCTCCACCTGTCCTGGGTCATGTATACAGTCTAGGAGTTCGTATATGATAGAAAGAAGTGTGTTAACTCTTGACTGACACATATGACATCCCTCGAGTCTGAATAAACAAAAGCTGACATCAATAGGTACAGAAGGGATTCAGAGAAGTTTTGGGGCTGAGGCATCCTGAGCAGGTATCATCTGTCTATTCTGTATCCCAGGATGCAGAGATACACACACAAACACAGCCTACCTTGATCACAGAGGACCAGAAATGCCTGGAGAGTCATGATTGTCAATGTAAAGAATACATAGTTCTGTAATGAACATCTGAGTCAAGACAAATTATATGAAAAGAAACAATTTGTGTTCTTCCATGAAGCAGATGCTGCATATACATAATATACTTTCCACAGACAATTTAGTGCCAGAAAATAATAAACATCTGTGAAATCCTTCCTTGTGGAGAGTCTGGAATAATCCAGGAATGCTACAGAATAGCTAAGATCAAGAAATCAAAACAGGAAAGTGAAAAATAATAGTTATTTAGGCCTCAATGACTTTATATGACAACTGATTTGATTTTAATGTCATCCAAATGATTTGCTCATCTGTAGTTAGAGCCCTAGTAAAAATTAATCCTTAATGTGCGAGTCAGAATGATGTCAATATTTTGGCTAAGACAGTAATCACAATTTCTAACAATTGAGCAATTGTCATACGCTCTTTGTTTGAGCACAGCTCATGCAGTTAGGGGAGTAGCTCAGGCAATGATTTTGAAAGGAAAGGGACAGTTGGAAGACCAGGGCTTTGATCACTGGGGATTTTAATTGCTCAGGCACCGAATGGAAAATTGCAGAAGTGAAGAGGGAAATGATTTTCAGACAAGCGGCCTGAACGGTCAGAGGCTCTGCTAGACCAAATCCTAGGAAATGAGCCAAGCACACTGAACTAATGAGTGTGGAAAGAGAAGTCTAGCTAGCATATTCTCCGGAATACCTATGAGGTTAAGTAGAACACAAAATTTAGAGTTTTGGAAAGCTGACTCTTCAAGGAAGGAATTCTAAAATGGTTGGAACGAAGTGGCAATTCAATGTACTCTGTTTCTGTCTAATCAAAGCATCTCCATACTCCTCTTGATGGCTGGTTTTGAGACAAAAAAGAAAGTTATATCTAATTGTCCAATGTCTGCATGGTGTTTGTTTCAACATCTTTTATATACCAGACTCCAGTTGTGTTCAATAGGTAAGACTCTGCTTTGGAGGAATTGGTAGCTACTACTTCTTAATTCTTATTTCTTTTCATAAAAGATGGAATCATAGCTCACATTAGCCTTTATTGCACACTGTAACGTGAAATTGTAATCAAGAAAGGCGGCACTTGCTTTTAGTTTGCTGTTAAACCTTGGGCAAATCACCTCATCTCTCTTCTAACAGCTACATGGATCTGCATTGAACCTCTCTGTTATTCTTTATCATAAAGTAATTTAGTATTTCCACATTAAGCAATGTAGTCTAAGTTTGAAGTAGTACAAATGTGGTGATATAAATGGTCTTGGATTTATTTCCAGGGAAAGGATTTGCTTCATAGGTCTGTTTGGACCAGGTTTTGCTACTTTATGTATAGTGGCAATGGGTTATATGGTCAACAGACACTATGCAAAGTCTACTTACTTTTCTACCAAGTGTTTTAAAGATCTATAGGACAAGGTAAGTAGAAATACTTGGACGTATGCATAAGCACAGTCAACAGACATTTTGAGAACAACATTCCATTCTTCAAAATAACATCCCATTCGTCCAGAAGAAAGTGTTGGTATAATTTTTATGTTGTTCCTGGTAACACATCATTTTGCTATCATAAGGCCCATCTCTAACAGCCTAAGAACGATGCCAAAGTGCATCACAAGCATTAATTAGGCCTTGCTCACACCAAGTAAACGTTACCATTTCCACACCCTAACAAGAGACACAGAGCACAGAGCTGCAGGGCACCTTCTTTGCAATCATGAACGTGACTTAGTTTTAAAGTTATAAAAACCTGAAGAGCTTTAACTGTTTAAAGTTCTAATAGCCCTAACATGAGTCTTTTCCAGTATAAGCAGGAAAAAAAAATAAAAATCAGCAATTACATTTTAGCTGCTAATATCTGTGCAAAAATGATTCCTGGGGATCCATTCTCAGCATGGCAATTCAGTAGCATCACACTATGTGAAAGGACCAAGTTGGAGATGGAAAGATCCATTACTTAAAATAAGGAGGAAACATCTTAGGCTGTATACCTAGAGAAATGAATGAGAAGAGTTTCAGTTGCTTTTCCCCTTGAGAAATGGAAGAGTGGTACGTTATTTTGCCTGCTGTTTGATGCAGTCGTTGTTAGCCAATGTAAAAGATCAGCATGATGCCACAGCTGCCCGCCACCACACAGTCCTTCTTTGAAACAGAAATTCATATGTAGGAGGGAGCAATGAATGCCTGCAAGTTGAAAAGCCAGTGAAGCACAGACCTGCTTAACAAAACAGTTTGCCAAGGTTACTGCGGGTGTTGTCAAAGCCTCCTCTTTTGTGAGGGCTGAATAACAATTCATACCAAGTAACCAGCTTCACAGTTTCTTTGGCTTTACCTGGCAAGTTTTCAAAGTCACTGCTCATGGCTGGGTCTGTTCCCATTGAGATGCAGCTTATCTCGCCCTGGACAGCAAGCGCAGGGATCATCCTACTCCAAAAGTTCATGCCAAAGCCCTGTTGTGCTCTTTTTCTGCTTGAACTGAACTACGTCTGTCATAAATGTGCCTGAATATGACACAAGCGCAACCGGAAAATGACGCATCCTTGGTTACTTCATACTGGTAGGAAGAATCCCTCTGCCTTGGCAGAAACTGACAGCAATTTGACCATTTGTTTTAATAAATTCAAATATAACTGGGATCTTCAGGAACCCAAACTGCAGAGCAACTCCAGTTACCAAGATTCTATCGTGCAAATGCTCCTGCTAGCAAGCATAAGTCTGGTTAAGAGAAGACTATAACCTATTTTAAGCTTAATACTCAAGAACTTTCAAGAGGGTGATCTGTCTGCTGAGTCGTCCAGTGCCACGTGGAAACCTCTATTCTCAGCTGGGTCCCCTTTCGGAATATGCATCATATAACCTGCAGCAATAGGACAGACATCCTCTAAGGATCCTTTATTTGGGGAGATGGAAAGTTATACTATTAAATCAGCAGACTTCTACCTTAATTTCCTGAAGAAGGTGATGCTCTAATCACACATGTGTGGTGGCAGCTTTTCATCCAGAACTCAAAGTCCCACCACAGAGAAAAAGTATATGCAAAAAAAAAAAAAAAAAAAAAGGTGTAACAATTAAATGGAGTGTGAAAAGCTGGAAACCCGGTGCTGGAGAAAGACTCCATGTAAAAGACATTCCCTATTGCATTGTCCCAGTGCAAGAACTGGCATCTTCAGCCCTCTTTGGTTTTATAAACCATTAGGAGTTTCAGTTTGTAAGAATGTTCACTGATGTAAGAGCAGTTCAGTATCTGCTAGGTATCCTAAACGTGGAACTTACTGAAACATCTTTGACTTCAGAAACTTTAAAATAAACCAGTTCTTCAGTTTCTGAAAAGACTGAGCCTTATATCTCTTCTCAAATCTCTGCCACAAACTACTAAATCTTGTCATCATTAACAAACAAAACTCTAAAGAATAAGCCAAACAAAATGCTGGGAGTTACAGATTCTATAGTAATCAGGCTTCAAAAATACAATTTCAACTATGAAAGGAGTACACATTAAATATTCTACCTTGAAAAATGCCAACAATCAATTTAATGTAGTCAATACTTCTAAAACCCAAAAAATTAATAACGCTACCAGGACATTCTTTCAGGGTAACTAGAAAATAACATTACCTCTTGCTACTGTACACTTCAGACTGAGGCAAGTGTCTTTGAACTTCTTTAGTAAAATCCTACTGCCAGTTTAACGGAGGAAAATATAACTAAACTGACTCCTGGGCAAAAATAACAAAAGGTCTGCAACACGCAGAGTTCTGTGCACAATTTACCGAGCTGTCTGTTGAGATTCCACCCTAGCTGACTTTACAGATTCCTAACTATGTTTCTGCAGTTGTCTCCTAGAAACAGGAACAAGAAGCATTTGCTGTTTTCTCAGCTCTTCTGAAAAACTCTGCAACAGCTTTCCCCATTCAGGATGCACAAGTAATAAATGTGTATTTCCTTGGTCCACAGACAGCCTTAGAGAATGGGTTGTTCTTTGATACCACCTTATGTAAATGTACCACAGTAGCAACTGGCGCAGCAAGGTATCATGAATAAAAACTTGGACAAAAAGGAGCAACGGAAAGTGCAATTCAGAGAAATACTCATACAAACATTTGCATACTTAACCAGAATCCTAAGGTTATCCAAACACTGGATTAATAATCTTACAAGAGTAGATTAGATACTGAAAAGTTACACGTACTGCCTTCTTGCATCAAGCTAAATTCATAATGACTGTAACTTCTGAAGGGGATCTTACTGAACAGCAAGATGGCAAAAATTAAGTACAGTTTCTTGAAACACGGACAGAAGTCCCATCTGAGGTTTCTGTGAAGGCTCAGGCTGAAATAACATACTAACCAAATAAACTAATATATCCTTAACAACATCTGCTGGGAAAATAGCACGGATAGAGCATTTATAAATCCCTTTTTGTATATCGAAAATCATCTTTTCTTTCCTCTTCCAGATATGGGCTATTCTGCTACTATTTCTGCTGATTGGACATGACAGGACCAAGACTGCTATTCGTTTCTGCAGCCTGGATCAGGGCTTTTAGTAAATTCTTCTACATTTGTAAAATTCTACAAAAATAAGAGAGGTTACAAGAAGCAAATACAACATTCAGCTGTATCTGAGCTTATTTAATTTATGTGATTCCAAAACAGATGGAAGCGAGGTAAATGACCTGAATAAGGCCTCGCACTTTGTATGGAAAGGGACCTGCCCAGATGAAAGCTAGTGTCATACTGAGTATAAACGGAAGAGAAAGCCGACATCCGGATCTCTTCTGCTGAAATCTTGCCTTCCACAAATCAGACTATTCCCACACATCCACAGTTACAGTATAGAAATGCTGTATCAAAATATGGATTTCTTTCCATTTGCAAGTTCTCTACAGAAATCCAAGCAACTTAGAAAGAAGAAATAATTCCAGAGAACATGAACAATGCTACTGCATTGAGGAAGAGGTGTATTCTGAACCCTCAAAGGCTATCGGTCTGCTTGCTCTGAGCTTGCTCTTTCTTCTTTTCTTTCCTTCATTTATTGTTTCCTGTCTTTCCCTCCCTCTCTCCTTTTTTGTTTAGAGATTCAGCCAATTGTCCTTCCAGATCAAGCAGTCTCTTCATTTTAATAGCTTTTTTAGGCTAAATTACTCCATATGGTCTCTTGCTTTATGTGAAACTCACACAACAAAAAGCAAAGATTTTGAACTAACTTTTGTTTGTTGCTGTCACTCGAGAAGCAAAACACAAGATAAATGATGTCTTATTCTTTCCTCGTGTTTCTAATCTGTTTCCGATAAAAAAGGCTTATGATGTCTCTTCTTTGGAATATTACTGTCATTCTTCCTTTTTGTTGTCCAGTAACTTCTGATTTCACATTCACTTTTTCAATACTCTTCCTTGCTTTAGGCAGAACAAAAGTATGAGAATACAGTCTCTGTTCCTACTCAATTAGTTTTGCCTGAGCTAAGACTTCAGAAATAGATCTGTCTGACATAGATAAACCATTTTTTAACCCAAGGTTTCCATAGAATTGTTGAGATATTGGTGCAGGTATGAAGTACGTACAGCAAATCTAATTTCAGACTTGGATAAAAAATGAGAAACTTCACTGAAATCAACAGGAAGAGGAAGGGTAAGGTGGTAAGCCAGAAAATAAATATTCATCTTGGCATGTGACAAGAGACTGCAAGGTTCAAACCTGCTGTTCATTACCCTGATGAATAAAAAATCCAGAATAATCAATCATCTGTCACAGGCTTCCTCTCCTGACCCCTACGATATTTCTCCAATTAGTCCATGCTGCTACTGTAAGGGTTATCCTTTGGCTTTTTCCTACAGCACGTTTTTCTAGAATTTTCTAGAATACGTGGGGAATCTAGAACAGTTATTTAGGAATCCCAACATCTTGGTTTATAGATACACTACCGGTAAGGGATGCTTCTTCCATTTACCCTGAAATATTTCTTAACTCATCACACATTAAGGGAAAACAGAATTAACATTTATTTACAGCATTTTAGGCAGCACAGCTTTACTCCTTCTCCACAAGTTATATATGTTTGGGTTATTTAGGGACTAATCTTGATGGTCCTCTAAGTAAGCTAAGTATTATTTCTTTTTCTTGGAGATGTAAATACCATTTTGCTAGACCAAATGTCACTGCCCATGCCCCACTGGTAAATTAACAACTCCCTGCCTAAGCCAGGAATAAAACTTCCATCACCTCTTCAGGGAATCAGCCCGCAATTTTCATTGTGAAATTTTTATTTAGATTTGCCTAACAATTAACACCTACACTTGATACAAATATTTAGACAGGATAAATGCATTCAGATCTTTACTAGCTCTTGACTTAAATCAAACATGAAGCCCTTCTGGGGTCACACTTTATCCTCTAATTTAGGGATACCATGAAATGAAGTTCCCATAACAACCAAATGTAACCAAAAAACCCCAGGTTGAATTGTTAATAACGAGCAGCACTTCTGTCACCCATCATCCAGGTATTGTAAAGAACTTAGAAGTCAGCTGTGCATTATGCTCTTTCATTTTTCCTTTTTCCAAGGTTTCCTAAACCTGTCCACAGCCAAATCAAATGAGCCAGTCTCTCCTCTGCACTTCAGCGTTTATCCTTCCATTTATCCTTCCACTGCCATTTCTCATGAGCTGAACAACTGCCTCTTCCCGAAATTTCACCTCTCTTCTCCCTTAGTGCTCTTTGTTCTTGTAACCACTCTTCCTGGGTGTTCTGTCTTTGTCTGCTTCCAGTGCATCTCGATTTCTAGGTTTTCTGTATTAGACCAGGTCCCATTATATTTCAAGGATTTCACTCTTAATCAAGTCTAATTCCTCATCTAACTCTCTTCTCCATTCCCCCAGCAGCCCCAATTTAAAAAACCCCACAGCATGAGCAGCTGCGCAGGGTATGCAGGAGCTGCCAATGCTCATACAGAGAGTTGAGATCTGCCCCTTCCTTCAATGGTGTGAAAACAGGATAATGAGAAAGAACAGCTCCTTTGGAGGAGCTCTGCCCACTCCCTGCCCCAATTCCTCATTTTTAACTTTCTCTTCCCTTGGGATGTTTTCCTTTGCAAAGATAAACAGTTTGTTTGCCTCAAGATTATCAGGGCTCTGCAAGTAAAGATTCTCTCTCACAAGCCAAAGTATTTTCTAGCCCTTTATATTCTTTCTCCCTCTCTCTCTCTCTCCTGCCCCCCAATCTAGTTATTTTGCTCTGCAAAACTGCTAACAGGTCACTGCAAAGGAGTTCCAACCTTCTTAATAAACACAACATGATTTAAACCGGTGGATTATACCGCGATGTAGTAACACCAGAAGTTTCTTAATGAAGCTATATGGATTTTAGCCCTTCCAACCTAACTTAGAGATGCAACAGTCTTGCAGTTCTTGAAGAATCTGAACAATCCTTTCAAATGTCACATGCGAGTAATAACTCTCGCCTTGCTTATTGCTCCCATTAAATGTATTTTTTGTCATTGGCTTTAAGTGGTATTCACCTTTATTTAATAATTTGCTTATCTGTGGTTTCCCTTTGGTTTTTTCCCATATGGTTCTTGGTGAACCGCAGAAGCTTCTCTTCTTGTTTTGACAATTTCATTTTGTTTCAGTGATAATAGAGTGTAACAACCCCATCTGGGTTTTTATTTTCAAAATTGCCTCATTTTCTTAACAAAAAAAAAAACACCAAAAAACATTCCATTCAATTGATTCCAGTTAATTTTCCCCATTCGTTTCTCTATAACTTTATGTATGACAAATCTCCCTTATAAAGGACCTCCTGTGCACATGCAAGCAGGTAACTCAGACCTATGCAAAGGCCAGCATGTGGGTGATAAGGCCACGCATAGCTATAAAGCAGATGGGGAGGAGAGGCCCACACAGCTTTGTGGCTGGCACATCCTCTGATCACCCAGAGGGCCTGAGATACGTGGGGTGGAGCTGAAACAGAGGTACAGAGTCTCTACTCTGCACCCAGGGGTATCTGTGCCTGGCTTTCTGCTCTGCCAGGAACAAGCTTAACCGACCCACCGGGAGAGCTGGCCACATAGAGCAGCCATATACATACAGATATTTATATACACAGATATACCTATCCTGTAAGTTACCAGAAACACTGAAAACACAGATTGCTAACATTTCAGCCAAAAGAATAACTTCAATGTTTAGTCACCTAAGCAATCCCCAGGTCACTGTTTCACAATCCGTCTGAAATTTAAGGAACACGTAACCTTTCTGGAAAACAACTATGGACTACATTATGTAGTCTAACCAACATGGTTTTCATTTACAAGCAAGAAAAACTTTATCTAAACTTTCAATGTTTATTTATTGTTTTATTTTCCCCTCTCATTTGTTTGTTTCCAAACTTGTCGTTTGTTACTATTTCACACACCATCTTCTGCTAGTTTACAGAGCATGGACATTCTGCAGACCACATGGGTTTGGAAACACTGCTCCAGGTGGCTTAGCTTTAAGAAAATACTTATTGTATCTGTGCATGCTTTCAAGCACATTCAAAACAAAACCCCTTCCAACCAGCTTTTCTGTTCTACTTCCACGACCACATGACCCTGTGAATACTGTGCGTGCTGTAACGTCTAACCGGAAATAGCAGGCTGACTTACTGCCGTATATAACTGCTTTAAGATACAGTTGCTGGTCCTATCGACTGTCCAGCATCACCTGCAGACATTATGTGTTCAGACTCTCCAGTCTCCTCTTCTAGCTTTGTTAGAGTAACTGAAATTATTAGAATGGCTGGAAGAATTTAAATTACATTTTCTTCTCCTTTTTGGCAGCCTACTTTTATCTGAATTAGCAGTGTCCTGGTTTGCCGCCTTATTCTGACTAAGAGATACAACAAATTTCTATAATCAGCTCCCATCACTTGATAGAATAATTTTAGCATCAGATGAAACTAGCTTTGCCTGATTCTAGGAGATGCCCTGCACAGGCTGTGCTATCCTCTGCCAGGCTTCTCTTCTGCTGTGGGTCTCTACCAGCATCAGACAAAATCCTCCCCACATCCAATTCTCCAGCCACAATGGGCATGTCAGTAGCACAAGTCTCTCACGGGATCATATAACGTGCACCCTAGACACTGGAGAGAGGGGTTCAAAGCTCTTTGAGCTCCCATATGAAGCAACAATTTAATTTCCCTTTCTTCATCAATTCTTCATTCTCTCGTGATGTCTTGGCAACATTTTGTTCCCGTTCAACATTCATCGTTAGGTTCTTTTTTCCTCTCACTTCCTTTTATATTCCTTTCCCTCCCCATCTGCTAATTTAAAAGGAAATTGCATGGTATTCAGCATTATCAGCCAATCTGTTTACTCTGCTCTTGTTCAAATGAAGACCATTTCTCACACACTGAGCTGCTCTGTCTCACTCCCATACATGCTGTTATTATCCTCAAAGCCCGTATTTTCTTCCGTATGCCACCTAGAGAGCTAACCATCTTTCTAGAGGTACAGATCTTCCCAAAATTTTGTGTCTCTAAAATTAAGACGTGGAAATAGAGAGTTATGGGGAAGAAGAGAGATGTCCAGATGTAGGCTTTCTCTCACTCCCAAGCTGCCATGAAACAGTAGGCACACTGGCACACATGGAAAAGAAAGAGGTCCTGACACCACTCTGCCTACCAGAGGAGCAGCATTCAAACCCACAGGTTCCACACCCAGGCAGGGAGACCACCTTTCTCTTGAGAAACAGCTTCTCGATGGGCCAGAATCCCTCACCTTCACCAGAACAGCCCAGCCATTCTTAGCAGGAACTCCTTGAAGCACTCTAAATAACTGTTCCACATCGCGGTTTTTGCCGATACTGGCTTGCTCAATATTATGCGGTTCACGATTTCATTACTGAAAATAACACCCATTTTGACCTCATGCTCCAGCTCTTTAAGATACAAGATTAATAATACAAAGTCTCCTTTGATCCCTATCAGAGTGGCTAATGCTAAGAGTAAAATGCTGAAACAGTTCTTGATAGCAACAATGTGAAAGTTTTGCATGCTCAGGCACAATAAGCATAACTGGTATTAATGGCTTTTAAAAGCCAGTGAGAAACAACCAATAGGAAAGGCTTTATTAAATCTGCAAGTACAGAATTCTCATCTCATGATGTACTGAAATATTTTAGAGAGATGTCATCCTTTAGAGAGGGGGCTAACATTTTGAGTGATGATCCTACTGAATTATTAAAAAAATATATAAACAAAAATTGAACTGAAATATGCATCTGTGTCTATAGAGATGAGATCAGCTGGCAAAAGTGATCTCCACTACAAAATGTCATATGTGAATTTACATATTAGATTACAGATCAGATTTTTTTCAAATTCATAATTAACTTGGCTCTAGGTAGAGGAGTTTGGAATAAATGAGATAACTGAGATTTCACCTCATCAAATATTATCATTTGTATTTCAGGCAGATGTTATGAAAATATATGGGTTGCTTCTGATTTGACACCCTGTCTCTGCTCTCAAGCTGCCCCCTGTTTAGCAAGGTATTCAAGCACATGTGCAATTTTAAGCACACAAACTTGCTTCAAAGTTGAAGTATTTTACTTAACTGATGCTTTGATAAAAGCAAGTCTTGTCCAAGTCAGTCAAAGCCACACAACTGGCAAAATGGCACAGACCGACTTCTCTGGGGTTAATTAGGAAAAACAGATGAAATGTCTATGTATTTAGCATTTAGGAATTGAAAAAAAAAGACATGCCCAACTTTTGCATGACTTTGTTACTGTTAATACAAATCTTTATGTGCTGAAACAAGTAGATTCTTGTGTGATGGAAAAGTAGATCAGAATAATTTTACTGAACATTGGAGCTTGACTTCTTACCAACTGCAGGAGGATATCATGCTGTTATATTGTATGTTGCTTAGCAATGTAATGTGGGAAGCAGCATCGCAGTCCTTGACAGCACCATTGTCCATTGAAATGCTTGTGAAATATTACCTGGGTTATATAAAGATAGCATACAGTTATAGAAAAATAGCATAAAGTTTCAAAACAAGAGAAAGAGGAAGAAGGCTGTAAAGAAAAGGCATTGCTATTCCAATGGCAAAAAGGTCTCCCTGGATGATCCTTCACTATCTGAATACACACGGCATAAATTAAATATGGAGAAATCGTATCTGTAAAATCTCATTACAGCTATGCTTACTGTATTGTAGAGTAACTACTCTCTAGCAGCTGAAGAGCTCCGAGTCCATATATGTGCCAATGCCTCTATATTACTACCATATAAAGATGACCTATTGTTTTTTCTTCTGATGTTTTGATTTGGAGGAGAAGTTATGCACTCTGATGTACTGATTACTCAGGCTGAGCACAGTATGGACAAAAGGAGGAGCACTAAGCAAAGATGGATTTGTTCTACAAACAGATTACATGATAGGGTCTCTTGCCAGTTAGACAAATGTGAGTATTCACCTTTTGTGGCTTCACAATATACCAGATGTTACAGGTGTCACAGGCGCACCCTCCTGCGTTCACTGCACTCGTTTTTTTCTGGTGCCTTTTGCACAGAGAGGTGTCAATCTGCTCGTGCTTGATCGCTCTTGACAGCCTCAGTGTTAACAGCCTCTGCCAAGATTTGCCTTCATGCATGCCCTGTAATGTTTCTTTGGCCCATCTTCCAGCCATTCACCATATTTTAACTAGCTAGAGAAAACAGCTTGGGTAATCTATTTTCTGACCTTCATAGCAGATGCCAAAGCCTGTGTATTGAAGCATACAAGAGCGCTGCTTTCATTGCTTAGCGTTCCAACACTGTAAAACTTCAGCATTTCCAATGCTACTCTCTTTTCTCCTGCCTAGTTTCTCATATGTTCACCTTTCCCTGGTAAGGGCACTGCATAATTTTGAAATGACATGTGAATGAGCTAGTGCGATAGTGTCATTAGCAACTCAAATGGTAATAAACTCCTCCAAACTGCTGCAATAGGAGGTTTCTCCAAAAGGTGGCAGCCCGTGTTATGCTACCCTTGCCAGAGACTGTTGCTGAAGGAGGGCACGCATTTTCATGTAGCACGCCTATGAAGAAATGAGCACAATTGTATCATGGGTCAGCCACCAATATCATTCAACAGAAGTTTCCTTCATCATCACCACTCCTTTCTTGGCAAAGTAGCTGCTACCAGGAACCTGAAGGAGATGCTAGCAATGCAAAGAGAAAATACACAAAGATGAATCTGTACCCAGGAAATGTATTACCATGGGATCGAACCTAAACTGCAGTACTTTGCCGTTTATAAGCACTACCATTGGATTCACCACACTCTAAGTTTTGTAATTTGAAGAAGCATCAGGCTCACATTCTTACTTTGTCATATGGAACAAACCTCAGATTATGATAGGTCATAAAGACACAGGAGCATATCTGCATCTTAGTAAAAAAAAATACTGAACAGACATGACAGATCCTAGGGGCCTTTCCAAGGAACAATTCAATATTCCCTTTTATAGTGTTTGGCAGGAAAACACCACAGAGTTTATTCAGCTTGAATTAACTAATGGATTTGAGCATTCTCTTTAACAAAGAGAAAAGATGTTGAGTTACGCTGACTGCAGGGCTACAGAATGCTTTGGATGAATCTCATAAACTGATTTACCACAGAATCTGTGCTGGCTTTTCTCTAAACTCACAGGCAGTGGTGCCTCGTATTTTAAAATGTGAATTCCTAAAATTTGATTAGAACATTTATTTTTGTTGGTATAAGTATCACCAATGAACATAGGAAGTTATTTGCCTTTATTAAAGAAGTGAAGATGGACAAAATAAAAGATGTTATGCTATTGAAAGAATATATATAGCAGAATCAAAAGTTTCAGGTGGCCCATACCCTTCCAATGTGCCAATAAACCCCACTGCATAAACACATGGAGTATGGTTTTCTTTAGAGAAGGACCCAATTCCTTCCCACAGCGCAGAAAGACATATAAATATAGGAGTACCAATGGTGAGATTTTCCCTGTAGTAAGCCTCACTCATCTTCAGCCAAGAGGAATATGGTTTTGATCTCAGTGAGTATACATCTGATATACGATAACCATTCCCCAAATCAATGCTAAGTGAGTTGTTTAAGCAGGAAGGGCACTTAGCTGAAAGTAATTGCGTTTGTCTCCATATGAAAACAGAAATGTTTGCTGTGGAGACCTTCCTGGGCATACAGCTACTAGTTGTATCAAACCGTGCAGACTATACGCAGTGTTGAAGACAAAAATCTCCCATCCCGAGGCAGAAGTTCCAGAGAAACTGCACTGGAGAAAGGCTCACAGGAAGAGCTGTTCCCCATGTGTTGATGTGTCCAAGAAAGCAGGAAAGTTTATGCAATTGAAAACTAATCACTGGGCGGTGTTCCCAACATCATACTTGTTAACTGAAAAGAATACAACTGATAATTCAAACAAGTGAATGCGGAACAGTGTAGAGGTCACCTCTCTTCACTGGCATCAGAAATATACTTTCATGACAGCCTTCCTTTGGCCTTTGAATCATTTCATATTTCTTTGAATTCCTTAATTTGATTCCCTTAAGTTTTTTAAGCTTCTGCCACATACTCTTGGTGTTTCAGCCTTGGCTTCTTTCTGTCCGATCTGAAATTAAGATCTATTCTGTGGCCTCTGTGCCGCTAATGGATTTTCTGGTTAAACATAACTGAATGTATAATTCAGCCAGAAGGTTTTTCGTAACAGTGCAGTCTTACAATAGATTAAAAGCAGTTAGCTTTCACTAATGCAAGCCCCTTTTTGGATCTAGTGCTTCAGAGAAGTTCAGCAGAGACAAGACTTCTTCCTTTATTCCTTACTTTCATCCTGAGGAGACATTTTTCAAATTCACTAAAATTCAAAGCTCTTTAATCTTTTTATTTTTAACAATTTTCAGCTCAGAAACGGAGAAGCTGACTGGCGTGATACAACTGCGCTCTGTCTTGTTCTCTGTATAAATAATTTTAGCAAGGAGAATAACATCCCTATTATAATCAATTGCTCAGAATAACTTTCAAAGTCTGCCCTTACGTTTTTCACCTTCCCAGGCACATTGAGTTCCGGAAGCAAGCACCCAGAAGTGCGGACAGTTGCAGTTAAAGGGTGAAGAGCAAGACCATTCCTGGCTTCCTCACAGCTGAACCTTTCAGTATCAATCAGCATCATTTACTCGGCTTGTCAGTTCAAGGCCACAAGCCCATCTGATATTCATCCTCGTGTTTCCCTCTGACTAAGCTAAGCCTTTAGACTAATTCCCTCTAGTCAGAGGATGAAAAATACACCTGAACAACAGATGGTGTATGAATCTGCCTCCAACGTAAAAGTTCAGAAGTGACCCAAGTTAGGTGAGGCCGCTTAGCATTTGCAGACCAACACGCTCACCAAAAAACCCTTCCTCTCACACAGCATTTCCTAAGAAAACGACTATAGATCTACACACAGTGAGATTTATCAAGACTGATTTAGCTGATAGCATTTTGCATTTGTGTATCAAAAAATGTAAAAATGCAGGAAAAGGCAGGGAGTCTATGGAATGGCTGCAGGCACTTTAACTCTTCATTTCATTTCTAGTTAAAACGTCAGGGGAAAAAAGATTTCACCAGCACAGTCAGAAGAAACAGCTTTTCACAGCTCTTCAGTATAACCAAGCTCAGGTTCAGACAGTGAAACAGTACTCTGAAGCTAACACACAAATTCCAGACTCCACCTGGGCTGGGGCCTCTCTGATGAATTTGCTGAGCCATATTAGTGCTTATCATGACAGTTTACCCTGTGAAATGGCCACTTTTTTTGAAAGACTGGCATGAAGTTTATATTTATTTCAGGATTTTCTGAACAGGTACCTTATGAAAAAAATCTCAGTCACTATTAATTTGGACCGAATCCTTACAAATAAAAAGACTTCTACCCTATTGCTTTTCTGTGGAGACACACAACTCCTCAAAAGAACCGTTTCAGATAACTGAGGATGGGATTAACTTGCGTCTTCTCAAGAGAAAATAGAACTAACCTGGCCTCAGCAGAGCAGTTGCAGTGGTAGATCAGTAGTGAAGGAGTTAATGTGGTTTCTCTTCAGAGAAGAGGATGAGGATGTCAACACTCCTTTCACCAGCCATGTGACAAAATAAGTGCCGAGTTGACATGCAGCAGATGCCTGGCATGCAGTTACCTATCTACCACACAAACCAAAGGCTACAGCAAACCTGGGGCTAAGAGATGAAAGAACAGCACCCACTCAATTTCCAAAGGCTCCCTGCCTGAATAGCAGGAGGACTCATCATCTTCAATGCACAGCTTACCAACAGGTACAATGAACTGACAACAGAGCACCTAAATACATGCCATGGAGACACAACAAAGAAAACACCTTTTCCAAAAATTCCCTGTGGTTAAAGTGCAGCAAAGATGTAAACACCTATGACTCTGTCAGCCTGGGGCTTGGGGTAATGGGTATCGATGCATTAAGCCCTTTTAACTGGGATTATCTGAAGACACCAGTTTCGGCACCAATGCCTGATGGCGCATTTTAGTACTACCTTTGTTTCCCTAAAGAAAAGGCTTAAACTCCCTCTTGTGGGTAATTTGAGAAAATATGTTTCATAACAGAAAGACCACAGCAGAGTTTGCAAGAAATCAATCTCTCTCTTTTAAATCTTCAATTTTTCCCATACTATGTTCCCTGACCATTCCAAAACAGGTTGTGTGGTCTCCATCCTTGGAGGTTTTCAATAGCAGACAAGGCAGAGCCCTCAGCATCCTAATTTGACCTTATAGCTGACCCTGCTTTGAGCAGAAGGTTGGGTTAGAGACCTGAGGTCCCCTCCAACCTGTATTGTATCCTATATTCTTGTAATCCTATACACACAGAAAGGAGAGAGCACACTCTAAAGAGAACCCAACAATCACTACTACTCTTTTATTTCATCAGTTCCAAATGTAGTTGACATCATCAGCTGTTGTTGAAGATTTTAAGCAAATTACTATAGGAAACATGGAAATGTACTTCACTGTCCTAGTTGCCCAAACAGATGAAGAGAGGCTAAGAATAAAACAGGAGTACAAATAAATATACAGGATAGGGTTGAGACAAACTGACAGCAGCATCTGAAGTATTATCTCAAGAGCCTCTTCTTATCTCTGTACCCCAAAGTAACCACAAACTGTAAACTCAGGCATAGGTACTGCTCAATTACAATATTGATTCACCGCAGCCTAATTCTTAAAATACTAGCACAGTTCTAAGCATCAATATTTACTTCCAAAAAAATAAATAAAACAATACATCTACATGTTTTACATCCACAAGTCTCAAAGCACTTTAGAAAGTCAGAGGAGCTCCACAGATCCACAGAGGTTACAACTGTTTACTTAAAGTTATGAGATCAGGCAAGTGCACTGGATCTGGTGCTTTGTTGTTGAGCTCAAATCATCTAATGAAGTCCAGCCCAGTTGCTTTGGGTGCAACATAATGAACATTTTATGAGGTGGCAGAGATGGATACAGAAGATACAAAGGCAAAACAGAATTTACCACTCAGGAAATGTTCACATTCAAAGCCTATATCTAAGAATAAACTCAAGAAATAAAAAGAGCGTTTGAGTAATTTCTTACAATGAAGCTTTATAGCACCATAAACATGTTATCAAGGCCATAGTAGCCTACATGCTGTCCCAGTACAGCTATACCCCCTGGTTGCATACATTTTTACCCAGAGTCAACTGCTTGTCCTTGAATTTATTTTTTTAACAATGCAGCAGTCATTTCAATTGTGGGCAAAGAGCACTATAAGCGCACGCTTACAAATTCTGCAATGTGAACGAATAAAATAAGAATAGAAGACATCCAAATCTGTCTAGATCGTATCCCATTCATAAATTAAATGCAGACTTCATCCTCTGAAGTTATTTAATAGGATGTGGAATGGTAATTACGTTGAGTGTTTCTTCTTGGCAGATCTAGGTTTTGCAGCTTCCTTGCCTTGCTCTACTCTGCAGAGTTTCTAGATTGTGCCCTGACCTTCTGTTCAACCACATCCACATTATCAAACCTTCTACGGCAATTTAGTCACCTGATCCAGCTCCAGCACAAATAATGTGCTTCTGCATGGCACTTACATCCTTTCTCATAGGAAAGGACCATGGGGTTCTTTCCTGCTTCTACTATCAACCATGTGAGGTGTTACGTTATGGTTGTCTTGGGTTTCCTCACTCCCTAAATGAACAGCATATTTGCCCTACTGCCTAGGGTTTCCTCCCTTTTATTTCCAACAGCTATGAAAGGTGGGTTGACTGGACAGGAATAACCAAGATTGGTGTAGTTGAATCTTAAATGGAAAACCACAGTTACATGAAAATAGCACCCCTTTTTGTTGTATTGCTCAGTCACACAGAAGGGAACAAATTTATTTAAAAAGTATTATTCTTTTTCCTCCATCAGAGACACTAGCTATTAAGAAAAAGTTCCAGGCTTGCATCATAAAACATTAGGGCAAGGCAATGTTAGATCTTATTCCTGCTTCAGAACTGCTCAGGCAACACAACGCAAAACATGGGCTTCTAAAGCCTCCTTATCCCTCAGTCCGCATCACAGCAGTCAGTCTGTATTACAAATGTTAGAAATACACTAAATACGCCAGCCTATTCACATGAGAGTAAGAAATTCTTCCTGAGAAAATAACCATGTGACCTCCTGGGACATGCAATACATTTTGCTTTCAGCTCTGATGATTACACAGCATTAAGGCCACTTTTGACAACTCATAATGCACCCAAATACACCGTCAGACACAAGACAGACAGCTGACGCGTTCTGACTAGTAGAAACATGCCATTAGCAGCCAGGGAACGACCTTCCTTTCGTAAAACCTCTGGCAGTAGGTGCATGGTCCCTGGGGAGGCTAAGCACGTCCAGAAGCACTCCCTCCAGCTCTTGCTCTTTGCAAGACTTGCTTTGGTAATTAACACAGCACAGTCCTCCACACAGTTAAACCCAGCAGGAGGCATATAAATTTCAGCATATGTTTGAAAGTTTTTCCTTAATGAACCGAGTCGTTTTCAGATGTTATTGTAAAACCTAAGTGACACATAGCCACCTCTATTTCACCATTCCCGGGTCCCGAGACACAGTTAAAACAGGTTACGTTCAACTGAAGATCACTAGCTCTTCTTGGTATGTACAATAATTAGAATACCGATTTCACATAGGTCTTTGAATTAATTACATTTCTTCAGTGGAATTTCTCTCCATGCATTCCATAATGCAGAGACTGGGCCACTTCCCCCTACAGAGTTCTGATAATCTAAACCAGGTATGGCTATTTATACTAGCTGCAGACATCCCCTCTTCTTAAAACTCAAATTCTTGTAAGCACATACTTAAATTACACTAGAACTTTAACACAGGTTTAAATTACCTACTGACATAGTTCTTGTTTCTAGATATTTTTAATTGCAAGCAAGAAAATAAAGAGCAAAAGAAACTGGAAGAAATCTCCATAACAACAAATTATATTTACAAATCAACAAAGAGATGTGGGGGTTTTATGAACAGGGCAAATTCTTTGCTCAGAAGAACCAAAATCTTTTTTAATGAAGAGGCTGTTCTATAATACAGAACATTTGGCTTGAAACTGACTGAAAAGCTGGGTTTACAATTTGGTATTAAAGGATGATCAGTGACTGGAGAATACAATGAGCAAGCAGTGCCTGATATGAAATGCTACTTGTCAAGCTTGACATTTTATGTCTATATTTATATCAATCTCAAGGAGATGGAGTTTGCTGACAGCAAATCTCAGCCATTAAAGCAGGATAGATCCTGCTGGAAAAATTTGTCTGACTCAGTTTAATTGGGCTGTATTTATCATCAGCATTATAGTCTTTAACACCTAACCTACTGAAATTATCTTTCTCCTTCAAGTCTAACTCCTCTAGTGCCATAAAGCCTCCTAAGGGGTTTTTTGTTGTTGTTTTTCAGAGTTAATTACTTTTGGCTGGGTCCAGTGGCACTCCAAGTTCATGACAAAACCTGAGACTGAACAGGATCACTAGTGTGTCAACACAAGGGATCCCACACTGCACTGGACTCTGAAACATAAAGATATTTCACGCCATGCAAGGTTGATGCCATCACATAGGAAGCACCTGCTTACAGTATGCAGTGGCATAAAGAAATGCTGCCTTTTTAGCCAAGGAAACAAACACATACTCCCAGTGACAGACCACATTTGTACAGCAGGAAGCAGCTGTCCCGTCTGTACAGCAAACGCCCTTTAAGATTGCTGAGTGTTGGAAGCTGCCTACTGACATCTATCTAGAAGGACAGAAGCCCTGTCGGGTGAAAAGTTTCTCTTCTGGCTTCTATTTGTGAGGGGAAAATGAGTTAATGTGTCATTTGCACTTAAGCTAAGTAACAGTTTTGGCTACACACAGATGCAGAGGTAATAAAAGGATGAAAAATCTGCAGCAAATGTGCTGACGAAAGGGGGCCTCTCTGACCGTACCTACATCCTGGTGTGTTAGAAGGTGCCTGGAAATAGGGTGATGAAAGGAATCCTTGCCTGAAAACTTTGTGCAAGAATTGTTCTGAGCACTTCATGCAACTGAGCCTCCTCTGAATTTCCAGCACAGCACTAAAACAGCTGGCAGAGTAGTGCCAGCACAGAGGCAGCTGTTAAGGCAAGAAGAAAGGAGACTGCAAAGACTGAAATTCCATATAAACAGCAGCTTAGGTGAAAAACTGAGGCCCTCTTTCCTTATCAACAGATCATTTCACTGGTAATTAAACCCCCAGAGAAGTACGTCCCCCAAGAGCAAGAGATGGACCTGTTCAGATTTTGGACTCTGCCAACCCTGAAAAAATTGACTGGAGTACAGGGGAGGGAAGCAGCTAATGCTAGGATGCACTGCCTCATTAGACATTTCCAGCTATGAGAGGAGAACTGACATTAGGCTTATTGCCAAGCTTTGCCACATTAAAGGGAGAAAGCAAAAGGACACAGAATAAAATTGGGAGAAGGAAGTAATAAAGTAATTTATACCAAAGGGCAAGACTCCTCATCGTCATCCCTGCACTGTACCTCCTTATTCTCCCAGAGTGATTTATACAACATATAAGACACATATATGACAATTTAGAGTAGTATGTTCTCAAGTAAACTGCAGAATCTTTTGCTTTTTTTTTTTCCTTTTAAGTTTTAATGAAAGAATTTTATCACGGACATCAGAGAATCACGGCTCATACAACTCGTGAAAGGGACAAAATTTTTCTGACAAGTCAGTTTTTGTCATGGCAGCATATATTAGGAAGATCAAACTGGCCACAGAATGGCAACACAGGGGAAAATAATTTAATTTCCATATGAAACATATTGGGATTTCTCCACACTAGTCAGTGTTTTTAGACTAAACTTTAGTACACTTTAAAATATTTTAGAAGAAAATCACGAAAACAAAAGAAAAATTCCATTTGGTATCAGACAGTAGAAACAACCAATATGTGTTTCCTCCAACCACCTTTTCATTTCACAGCAAAAAATAGAAGTTGGCTTTTTTGGAACATTTTTTTTTTGAAACATTTTTTTTTGGCTTTTTTGGAACATTTTTTAGTTTGAACACTTATTCAATTATTTGGATAGTTCTACTTTGAAGTGCCTATATTAGACTTTCTTCTTCCCTTATGAAGTTGGTATTTACCCTTAAGGAAGGGAAAACTGAGTAACTGTAAAACAGAGACAGTAGCTCGTGTCTCTTCCTGGTAGTATTGGCAATTAGCCCAACAGAAAGAATACATCAAGAGACAATTAGTATAGTGTGCTCTATAAGAAGCAAAAGGAAATAATTCTTGTATATCAGAAAAAGTAACGTATTTTACTCTATAGTAATATTGAGACTTTCAGAAGTACTCACTGCAGGCCTGCGCCAGCTTTCAAAACCCAGACAATGCATAACATACCAACTCTGAAGGCACCATCTGCTCCAGAGTTCTTCATTCCTGGGCCTTTTTGTCCCACTTCCATGCTACAGGTCACTATCTCCTCCACTGTGCCAGTACACTTGGCTCACGGGTTGCTAGGATCTGGAACACCAAAATGACACAGCTGAAATCAGTCATTGGTTTTTAACAGATATTTTCAGCTGCATCCTTTTAGTCATCTGGCTTAGGCAAACAAACAGTTATTCTTCCATTTTGGCAAGCTCTAATTGATAGCCGCTCCCGACTTTCTTCTTTTAAAATCACCGGATACAGCAGAAATAGCATAAGTACAAAAAAGAGATTACAAACCTTCAATTTAGCATACTGTAGCATATCACACCAAAGCTATGTATGTGTGCATGCAGTAGACTGAAATCCCTTCCTGCTCTTTTCTACCATCCACTGAAAGTGTAGAGCTCTTCTCCCTGCTTTGATTCCTTCTCCGGTTTGTGTTTTGCGCTTGCCTTTTACCTCAATTTCCTTCTTGATCTACAGATCACAGAACATTCACCAGAGGAAGAATCCACTTACTGCCACTACAGCCAAAACCAGCGTCGGGTTCTGAGGAGCTGCTGTTGTTGAACAGAATGTGGGAAGTTGACGTGGAAGTGTGTCACACAGCCCTGGGGAACCACAGATTACCAGTGCTGCAGGTGAAAACCTTGTCTTGCAACACGGGAGTAATGAAAACCTGAAGATTGGAACTGCTGAGTGGCAGATGCAAACATGGAGCTCGTATTTTATGCTTAGTGTAAATGCCTACTGAAAAACTGAAATCTCCATGTGGCGCATGGACATGACTGAAAACGATCTGATCGTGTCTAACTTCTGATCAGCTGGTCCCATGCCCCATAGATAACTAAGCCTAGATACCATTTTCAAGCTATGCATAACAGTAAAAGTTGAATGCATGAATGTGCAGAGGCAGGAACGAAACTGTCTGGGGATTCTTTAGCAAACAAGGAATAAGTACACGGTCATTTCTTCTCATGGGCAAGAGCACTCAAGGAACGGTACGGGGAGACTATCAGTACAATTTTGAGCACAGATGTGTGTAGCCAATGCTAAACAGGAGCTGCTCTCACTCCTGGCCAAAGAGAACTGGGCAAAATAGCTCACTGCAGAAGTGCCTGGAGCCAAGAGAGCTTCTCATAGCAGTATGAACATGTTGCTTCTAAGTACTTTACTGACTAGGAACTTGGCACATTTAATCCTGGGTGAGGAGAGTTAGCCCTGCAGATTGCTCAAAGGAAGTAGTTGAAAATTTGAATGCACATATGTGATACACCATTAGCAAAGCAAAATATATCAGCTGCAAAATCTGAACCAGAAAATGTGTATTGAACGCTGATTTGGGGTATGTTAGGGGGAAAGAAACTCATAAGGTACTGTAAAGTACGTCCTAGTATGCATATTCCTGGAGAGGCACAAAGGCTGAAAGTCTATGTGAGATGTTTCTCATTTTTATGTTTCTCTGCAATCACAGTAGAAACAAATATTAAGCCTAACATCCCCACTAGCAGTGAGGCTCATTAGGTACAAGTTGCACTGTTTCACTAAGAAAAATAATACATTTCCCTGTGATTTATGAAAGCCAAAAGTCAGCTGACTGCTCAGGTCTCTCCCCGGTTGTGTTACAGCTCAGAAATTTGCAAATGGACATTTAAAACACGTTTCAAAACAATTTGTGTCTGAGTGTACATCTTGTTTACAAGAACAAACTACTGGAGCTGAGTAATAAAACTTGGGAGAAATGCATTTTATAATGGAAACACTGGCACAACTTTAATTACTTCAGTGTAACAGGCGTCTCTGTGGACAGATTGTTCAGCCACTTCCCCTGTATTTTAAACCTACATGAAAAAGTCAAAGAAGAAACCCATACAGCAAGAAACAGAAATGTAAATCCCTTCCAAATGAAAGATTATTTCAGCTGAGAAAGCTTGCAACCCATTAAGACACAGTCCTTTAAATGAGAGGCCAGCAGTGCTATTTCACCCATTGTCCATGTTGTTCCATTCTAACCAAAGTCAGAGGGAGCTTTACTAACAACTTAATAAGGAACAAGACCTCAAGTCTTTTACAGATTGAACAAAAATAGTCATTTAGGAAATGGATTGCAGGCTTAGGAGAAGGAAATGCATCTTCAGCTGCTGTATAAGAAGACACATTCATACCAGCGTCCACTCCCTAGATACAAGGCATCAAACCAGAACAAAACTTGGTGGAATATCAGTAAGGGCCAAACAATTAGCAATTTAATCGACTTTTGCCAGGAGTCTGCAGTTTTCTGTGTGCAGCATAGATCCATCCAGTGAGCTGGTCAGATGCCATACTGCTAATTACACCACCATTCCAGTAGGTATATACACATTAAAGGAAATATACAACACGATGTAGTAACACACTGTCATCCAGAGAACTCAACAGTGTTTTGCAGATTTAATGCAACATAGGAGCTATAGGGGAATAATTTCATCCACCAGTGGGGTGCATTGCAGCAAGTAGTAACTATGTATGTCGTAAAATCCCTATATCCAAGGGACACGAGGCACAGATAAACCAATGCCCCTATTAGCCATATTCATTTAATATATCTCACTATTAACTCAAGGTCCCGTGGCATGGTCACAGGCATGTGACTGACAGTCATACGCCTACCAAGAGCACAGACAGATCGATCCTTTGTCGCAGCAAGGTAATTTAGTGAGGCACAGTGAAACTATTCATGACTAGGATTCAGACAAGACAAAGGCCAATGGTTTTGAAGGAGATGTCACAGGATCTTGAACGGAGCATAAGATGTCAGGGATTGTTTTATGCTTCCACTGGGATTTTTTTAACTGTGGCTCTATACTGACTACCAGCAAACACTTGCAGTTATTGAAATCACAGCACCATTCCCTCCTGACCCATGGTGTTGCCTAGAGATTTCTTCCTAAAATCAGACCCTGCCCAGTATGGGGAAACTGATGTGAGTTAAAGGCGAGGAAAGAGACCATACACAGAAAATCAGCCACTTTTCAGGAAGATCCGCACTGCATATTATACACAGAATAATTGCTCCTAATTCATCTACTTCAACTGAAAAATAAAAATAAATAGACACCAAAATAGCACTGAAGTCAGATTATTCTGTTTTATATATATCAAACTTCTCTTGTGTTGTAAATGAAAAAAAGCATCGTTATGTTAAGTAAAATAATTAACAGTAATAATCCTAAAAACCGCTTCCTGCATTTCAAAATATAGCAAAAATCAGGTGAGTGGGGAATGATAAAGCAATACATCTGTCACAAAACTTCAAAACAAAAATCTATAAACCTTCTTGGGGCTCCCTCATGTTACTTTAGCTATGGCTAATAAGAACAGATGTTCTTGATATAAAATTGTCCTGCTGAAGCAGAGAAATAAAAGTAAAATATTTCTTTCACAGAGCATACCAGAAACTGGTCTATTACCAGATAATCAGCTGCTCAACAAACATTGCATAGAGGTAAGCAATAAAAGTCACTGACTGAAGAGCCATCTTGATAGCTCTAAAGAAAGCCTGAGTAAAAGCTTCTAGAGGCAGTGCTTTATTAGAGAGATTTACTAAATAGATCAATATCCCCTTAAAAAGTTTATCATCATATCTAGCAAATTAAACAGTCATCAAATTTATCTAACCTTCTAAACAACTGGACCTTGTCAACCAAGCTAGATTGTCAGAGGCTATAATGGTTTAATTATTTCTATTTTCTTTCTAAATAATGTTATTGCAGGCCCTATGGGGAAAACATTTTTTTGTAACTCTCCTGTTCTACTATACAATACCGCACAGACTATATTTGGAATTACTGTCACAATTTCAGCTCATCAGGCCTTGTAGTTAACCATATTGATAGTGTGGATACAATTCCTAAAATATACGGAGGTAAACACAGAAGATCTAGATGCTAAGGAATTACACCTTCCATCGCAAGGCAGAGTGTCTGAGCTGCCAGGTGTAAAGCACGGGTGATCATCAAATTCAGTGACCCTGTGCTTAATACAACCTTGTTAGTAATTTGTAGTACGTGCCTGAAATGAATGTAAATTCCTTCTTTAACCACCTGTAAAATGGGCATAATAAAGCTGACCTCTCTGGGCATGTAGGGGAGTTTACTCAACAGCAGCAATCCCAGAACCAAGCAACAAGCACTACTCGCAGACTGAAAAGGACTTTGTCCCATTGCCTGGTCTGTGCCTTGCTGGCTGAGCCTGGGTGGGACGAAATTGCTGCTGCCATGACAGACAGGCACATTCTCCTTTCCCAATTTCAGACTAAGCTGTAAAATGAACAGGTATGTATAAAACAGCTGATATCTTCAGCCACCTTTGGACTGCTTCCCTTCCCACTGCCTAAATAAATGGGTAATCTTGCCAGCAGTGATTGAACCGTGGTTTCAGATAACTCTGGCCTTCATTCAGAATTTGCGAAAGTCACAACTCTGCAGTAGTTTGAGGGAGGCTTTTCATTTTTTTATCTCATCTTTTGCCTAGAAGCATCCACTCCCTCTTCTATCCTACCAAGTTACAAGGTCAAAGATAATTATCCAGAGAATTTCCTCTTGCTTAAAGTAATTTAAATTTGCTGCAATGACTATTTAAATGCTGGAACGAGCCACAGCACTTTAATGGCTTTTAGGAATCCCCCTTTCTTTCCCCACAAGCAATCTGTCACGGGCTCCTCTTTCACAGCAGGGCTAAAAAGCACATGGAACAGTAGGAAAGAAAAAGCCCTTATTGACTAGTTTCAAAATTCTCATTTAAAAAAAAAGGGGTCTATTTCTGACAAATGTCAGGCATCCTGCTGGTCTTCTATCCAGATTTGCATCGTGTGACACAGGATGTATCCTCATGTCGCCCAGACAGAGCTAGATTAAGGAGGTCGGTTTCTCTTTGCCCATTAATGAAACATCTCACTACACCTCAACCAGCCACTCTACTGTTTGCTGCACCTTTACGTTTGCCTTCCTGCTTCCTCCAGTTCCCATGAAATAACTCATGATCCCCACTACTGGTCTATTGAATTTTTTTAATTGATTTGGCAGAAGTAATTGAGCAAATTACTTTTGCAAAACAACTGCCTCACGTGATACATTTCTCTCTCTGTCTTAACATGTCAAGGATGCTAATTGCAGAGAAAGATTTAGCAGACAAGCTCTGGAAAGATGAATGTTTATGAGCTTGCACTGTTCCTTATAAGATACAGGACACGGAAAGAAAAGGAGGGTAGAAGAATACAAAAATCTTTGGGACTGTCAGTGGTCTAACTAGGTCAGATTTCAATGCACAGGTAAACTTTCTAATTTAGCTCTTTGTTTTCTTCTTTCCCAAGAGTTACTTGAGGTCTTCAGTATCTTCCGAAACGTACAGGATGCTGTACTGATTAAGCTCTCTCTCTGCAATCATTTTATAAATCAGGGAAGGAAAAAAAATATCTCTTCTAACTTGTTACGGTGATAATTAATCCTTTTCAAGCCCTCTGCCAGCAATTTAGCTTTCCAGAATCCTGCACTGGCATCCCAAATTCTGGGGAGAACGCATACAAAAGTGAAATGAGAGTGGAATTACGAAGGCCAGAAATGCACGATACTTGTGGGTTCATTTTTTTCTTTTGAACTGTGAATATGTCATTGGGATAATTTCAGTCAGTCAGCTTAAACAGCCTCATAGAGCTAATGCGATGTCATTATTTTACATTGTTTAACTGCTGGCACCAGCCTATTTCTGTTTGATTTTGTACAATGGAGACAGTACATTTTTCTCCCATTAAACCACTGTCACTATCTTTAAAATTATCTAAACTCATACTAATTATTCCTTTTATTTTGTGCTAGAGCTCCAAACACCTGCTATACTCTACTCAATCAGTTTAAAGTAACAAATCAGACTAGTCAAAGCAGAAATATTTCATTTCCAATATCAAAAAGTTGTGTCAGAATGCAAAATCCTGAATTTTAGGGTTGCTTGGTAGCTGATGTTGGAAACAGCGCTCTCTACATTATTTTCCACATTATACTTGCGAAACGGTATTTCATGCATCTCCCAAAGGAAAGTAGCAGCAAAACATGTGAAATAGTTCAATAAAAGATGAAGAGCCAAAGCAAGAGAAAAGACACTGCAGGTACCTCTGACTTTTCTGCAGAGATGGGAAGAAAGAAAATTCCTTAAATTGGAAACGGAGATTTTTCTACTGTTTTCCACATTGCTCTTAGATTTAAAGCACCAACTCAGAAGAGAATCTATACTTAGTGTAAAACAGTCAAAGTAGTTCCTGAACTGGAGTCTCTGTACAATAGTGGTTTTAATTATCTCAGTAAAAAACAAATGACAAATCACAGGCTTTTAAAGTGCCTTCCCACACCATCCACATCATTCTAGATTTGTAACAATGGTCTTCAAATTGCAAGAACAGTTCTTCTAAAATTCCAAGTATTCCATCTGTTTATAGACAAACTTTTTGTGTGTGTGTGTGTGTGTGTAATATATTCTTATTTTTTCTTTTGAGACTGCGAAAAAAGTATAAGTTAATTTATGGGTTTTTTTAAACAGGTTTCTCTTACATTTTGGGTCAGGTTCTTTAATAATTTACATCTAAACAAGAGAAATACAGTAAAACAGGCTATTTTCTGCATACCCATATTCCAAAAGTATTTATTCCACTACTATAATCTCTGCAAACACCTTAGCTGTACTGAGATTTTACAATACATACAGAAGGCGCCACACATATAAAAGGTGAGAGTCAAGTCCCAGGGCTTTTGTCCTCGGCTGCCAGAGCCATCTGTTGCTTTGTCAGAAACCATCACCACGCAGAAGGGTAGGATTCCTTTTGCGTGAGAGAACAGAGACAGCATTTATTACTATTCAGATACCCTTAAATCAGTATTTTTCCCTCATTAGAGTGAAAGTAAAAATACATATGTTATTCCATTTGCTCTGACAGTCAATATTAGAAGACCGTCAAAGATGAAAATGTCTCAGCCTCAACCAATTCTAAACATGACCATATGATATTTTCATAATGCAGCTATTTGTATGGCCCATGGAATCGTGAAGGAATTCACGGCAGCTAGCGCAAGGTGCTGCTGACTTCCGAATAAAAACTTGATTAAGTGAGGATCAGTCTCTGTCGTGAACTACTGAAAGATCTGGTAGAAAGTGGGGACGAATAGATTGCACATAGTGAAGTCTAAGGATGTGAAATTATCTGCGTTGATTAAGAAAGTGAAATCAAAGAGCATAAAAGCACGGACAGAAATAGCACAATGGCTTAGTGAATCACAGCTGTCATCTCAGACCAGCATGTTTCACTTCTGATACGATGAACAGTACAGTCTCAGCCTCGTCATCACTGCACTACAGCCCGTATCACAGCGTTCCCACAAAGGAGGGTTCGGCATAGCGCAACCCGAGGTCAGCTCTGCAGACTAGCAGGAGGCCACTGGCAGAGCTGTGTGGGAATCTGGGACTACAGCTCCGTGCCTCAGGAGGTCAGGGTAGACATTTACCAGCAGAGGTGACCGGGCAGAATGAGAAAAGCAGAAACGTGATGAGTCAGGGCTGGAAATCGCCAGAGATGTGCACCAGAAATATCTGCAACCTATGACCAACTCTAAGCAAGATGTTAATGCTCTCATACTCAGGCTAAGTACAAATAATTAAACATTTCAACAACAGCAGCAGCTGAATGGAAACATATACCAATACACTGACTGCTGAGCTGCAGCTTCTTACCAGCAATCTGTCCTGAAAATCTGATCATTAAAGGCAATCATTAAAACAGAAATGCCACCTTACATTTATATAGCAGTTTTCATCCTGAAGCACTTCATTAACTATCTTTCCAAAAGTCACTTTGCAGTACTGATTTTGCTGTATTTATCCTCTGTCTACCCAAATCAGAAAAAAGCAGCAGATTGTACTCTTTTTAGAATCTCATCAGATAAAACCTTAAACTGTCGTTTCCATAGAAACACATCATGGGTGTCTCAGTTTCTCTATCCAACCTGCTCATAAACTTTCAGCTTTACTTAGTGCTAGATTTCCAAAAACACCAATTAGCTCTTTCATTATTTAGTGCTCTTCCAGTCTTTTGTGCTCATGTTAAATAAAGGAAGCACAGCCAGACACAGCTGAACCACGTCCCTGTTACACACAGGGTCTCACTTGCAACTTTATCATTACAGTGCATCTCCGAGGTGGAAAAGCGGTAAAGCAAGGCAATGAGGGGCAGTGATTTCATTCAGCCACACGTCACCTGTCACACCAGGATTGATGCTCCCCCAAGTCTAAGGACAGTATCTGAACTGTGTCGTCATTGTTCTAGTGAGATACAAGCTTTTATGCGGGGAAAACTGCATGACCATTTCTAATTGCAATAAGAATCTGCGGCACAGATCTGCCTCGCTGAATAAAACAGACTGATAGAAGAAAAAGGCAAGAGAAGCACAACAGCTGACAGGGAAAAAAACAGGGAAAATATTTGTTGGTAATCTAGTAAAATCTCTGAGCATCGTTCAAGTTTCATTTCCACTTAAAATCCCCTATCAAAGGTCGTTATAGATATTTGAGCCTCATGTGAACCCTGACTACGGAAAAAACAATGGTCTGGAACATTTAATGAACATTCTGACACAAGCATAGTCTGTATAAAAATACATTTATAATCTTTATAAACAAAGAATGATGCTGTGTTTACAAAAGGTATAAAACCAACCTGTACTTTAAACCCAAGGATTACCTAACCTTTCAAAAACTCCATTTTGCATGCTGTTGCCACAGGAGTTTCCTTCTACAAATATTATGGAACCCTTGTTTTGGCTCATTATTATTTCTCCCAGTTTGCAAATCCATGGGAATCTGGATGATCCATGGATGACTTACACCCATTTCACAGACCACCTTTTGATAGGCAACAGGCTTAGAAATAGTAGTATCCGTGATAATGTTTATGTTCTCTACAACTGACCTGGCACTTTCCCTTTGGATAAGTGTGTAAGTGTACAAGTGGTGAGGCTTGTGTGAGGATGGAAAATAAATACCACCACGTGCGCTGTTCTGCCGTCTATTAACATGATTAATGCCACTTGCCAGAGTCAACTGCCACTGACTCCCAGCTCAGAGTCAATTTTTTAATGAATAACAAGTGAACTAATACAAACTTTTGTCTTTATTTTCTTAAAGTTTCCTTTAATTTAATTCCTAGCTTTTACTTATCCAATATAGTTGAATCATTGCTGCCAGAAATGTATTTGCAACAGAAAATGTCCTCACCGGCTTTGCTGCTCTTGTCATCAGATTTAATTATACTGTTTGTTCTGACATGCTTTCAGTGTCTTACACAGTTATTCTATTTTAAAGTATAGGATTATTAAATACAGAGTGAAACGTGCAGCACTTCAGTATCTATTTTTTTTGAGTAATACAATCTCTTACTCTGCAACTAACTCTTTCAAGCATGCTGGTGCCTTGGAATGCAGTTCTGCTCCAAAATTCTAGGGATGCAGTAGTTACAAGTGCTAAAACCTCCAGGCTATCTGAGTGTGAGACAAACTTGTCATTTCAGTGACATACTAAAGGAGGATTTCTTCTGAGACTGGGTTTCTTGAATAGTAAAATGACATTCCATTGCTGCTTTAAGGCACCTTGATGACTTTGACTCGTTCTAGTGGGTCTACTTTTTTTTTTGTATTACCTAAGGCTTTTTCTGTTTTGTTAAACACAGATTTTTCTCTTTTGCCAAACCTACAGAAGCAAAGAAATCATTATATTGAAAAATAAAAAAGAGCACTGGCTGGCCAGATGAATTCTGGGTAAGACCAGAAATGACAAGTAAAACCTTTGCACACATGACTAGCATAGGAAATGGCAGAGGGAATAGGAAAAGGTTGCACAAGAAACTTATCTGAGAGCACTGGGAAATTTGCAACTGTTACATCCCTTTTCCTTTTTTTTTTTTTTTTTTCCTTTTTTTCTTTTTTTTTCTTTTTTTCTGACAGTTCCTTCTGAAGGGGAACTTCAACACAATGCCAACAAAGCTGGTTCCTACATCCCTCTCCCCACAGCATCCAGCCAAAGGATGAGAGGAGTGTGGTGTGAGGAGCAACAGAATGCCCTGCCCTAACCTGGCTCCAGAGCCATGACAGGAGATCTTAGGCTGCTAACAAGTCATGAAAACTCAGTCGTCTACCTCTCTGAACCAGAAGAAATGCTTCAGAAAAAAAAGAATTATTTCCAATATATTCTCTGAAGGGAAATATCAGCAAAGACAGTTTAACTTGACTTTGATTCGCATTTGTGGACCCAAATATCCCTTAACAGGATGTATGAGAGAATTCAAAGGAGTCAGTTTTGTAGAATTTGCTTGATCTCCAGAATATACATAATGCTCGTAGATAGTTTGGCAGTAAAATAATTTGCTGCAAATCTGACCAGATTTTCTTTACATTTGTAATAATGAAAGCATGCTGTGTCAGATAAAAAAAAAATGCATATTATCTGACATACCAATTTGATTCAAAGCTCAAATGTCCCCAGCAGCAGCGACCAACTGGAGAGCCAGGCTGCTGTAGACCCCTGTTCCTCCCTCTTACAGTACACAGACACCAATCACAAGGCCCCAGTCTTCCCTTGGGACAAGCTTTGCTCTACCTGGTCCTTTATACATATCCTCTAAGTGCAAACATCATAAAAATAATGAACCTCCCAGACTCAAAGATATTTTAAACAATGCATCTTTTAATGTGGGAGAAATTATTCTGTTTAAAGAAACCGGATTTTAAAACATTCCTGTTTGGGGATTATTGATTCCAACATATACATATTCCATTTCCACTGAAAAAGAATAATCCCACGATGTAAAAATAGGCAACTAAATGAAATGCAGACTTTTATAACGTGGGAAATGTTTGTTGAACCAGCACTCTGGTTTTGATTACTTTTAGACGTTTTAGGAGGAACTGATTCAAAGCAGTGTTCTTCAGAATAAAACCAAAATATATGCAGACAGACCTACTGCAAACGTGTAATGTTGGGTATAAAAGTCCTCCAGAGACCAAGCTCCAATTCAAAATTCAACGAAATACTTAAACACATATGTAGTAAGAAGATAGTAGATGTCCTAACATACTTAAAGTTAAGTTCACCCTTAAAACCTCGGAATGGTAAACAGCAATGGAAAACAACATTTCTAAGAGTCCCTTAAGATTTATTGTGAACTGGGAAAAGCATAAAATAAAGCACAGTAACACAACTTGCTACCAAATTCTCCTGTATAATCCCTGTGGGAAGCTGACAACACGTAGCACTTTATGAGCTTAGAAGAGTGTGTGTATAACTGAAGTTTCACATAAAATTTAGCATAAAATAAGCAGCTCCAAACAGAATTCAGAGGCTAAACATTCCACACCCAGCAGCTTTTTAAGGTGAGAATCAAAGACAGTTTCAGGAATAGCCTTTGATATTATTCCATAATCATTGCAGACTACACCTTACTTTACTATAAGAAAGGGTTCTAAAACAAAGACTGAGGTGACAAAAATCAATATACTTAAAAATACGTGCTTCAAACTAGACTGTCACAGGTCGTAGTTGTGGTTATATCATGCTGACATCTAATGGCAGCTTTGTATACTGCTCTCAGATTTTTCTACCTAAAAAAATCACATACTGATAAGCAACATACGGTAAATAAATATACTGATTGTGGACTATTTCCCATTTGAGAGGTAGCAAAGCTGTAGCTACTGGCCACACAAGAAATAGAATGGGTGTTTCCAAGTCCGATACACCTCACACAAATGCTCTTTCTAATTAACTGCCTACCAGACTCATTAGAATTCAAGGAAAGATAAAATAAACACAGGCTTTGCTCCAGGTTAATACTGAGGAGTTCTTGTTGACAGGAACTTCCATATTTGAAATCAAACTGACTTATGTAAATGATAAAGGCAAAATCCAATGAATTTTTTCTCTTTATAAGGCCTAGAGATTAATAAATCAATTTTCAAGCCCACTCTTCTTTTCTCACCAGACAGAAATCAAATTCTTTAATTCCTTTATTTATTGAACCAAAAATTAGAATGAGAGGACATTCAGATATTATTATTTAGTAAAGGTTAGGTTTTTCATTTTTCTCTTTTCATACTTAAGTCTTTTACCTATTTCAGGAGCCTTCACAGTTTGCAGAAAGCATCTGATTTAACTCTAACTCAGGTTCCTTGAGGCATCTCACCATGGTAAAAGACTTCTGAGTTACTACAGCTACTTGTCATTAATCCTGGTGCTTTTAACATCAGTATTTAAGGAAAAACTAAAATTGTATTAAATTACATGATAGCATCACTCAGTTCACACAGCTGAAGGGAATGGAGAGGGGACTTAGCACGCTGGATAACTTTCTAGAAATTACCTGTGCAAAGAGCACAAGAGCAAACAGATGGCAGCAGCAACCCACCAAAAAGAAGTATCACTGCCTGCCACCACCCTGGGGTTTATCCAACTTTTCTGGCAAACACCCAAAGACAGTGAAATAGACCAAACGAGGGCCCACCTAAAATCAGACAGCAGGCTTTCTCTTCTTTGAGAAAAATGCCAACATAAATTTGTACATAAGTACACAACCTGTTGCTGAGGTACTACAGCTTTAGATGAAGTGAGGTTGCCAGCTTCATGAAGGATAAAGGCCTTAACTGCATGCTTTCCCTTGAACGCCAGGGCAAATGAATAGGTGCTTCCTCTTCTTTGCTGACATAAGGTAAGCCAATGCAGTACTTTTTTTAATGCTCAATCTGTATTAATTTTAAAAGCACTTATCTTATTATTGGCACCAGCTTAGATTTTTCTAGTGCCAAATTTGCTATGGGCGATGAGGGTTCATCGTAGCTTATCTACCTGTTTTCACAGACCCTGTTCCTCCCATTTCAAGCACACCCCTCCTTCCCTCTCAATCAATGTTGAGAGACTCTAAAGCAGTCTATTTGCCAGAAGATCCTAAGGTCAGGAAAAAAAGAAAGGTAAAACTGCAGACACTCTCAACTTCCTTATAATATTAGGAGCTTCAGTATCACGTATTCCACTGTGTTATGTTCCGTTCTATTGTAAATGTGTTCTGATCTGCGCAATGTGTGCTCTGACCAGCCACCTGTCTGCACCACAGCATCCCCTGCTTCAACAAGATTATGCATCCGGTTACTCCGTATGTTGTTATCCCTACAAGGTGCTCCCACGGACAGTTAAATGTGACGCTGCGTTCATATATAATCATCTTCATCCTTTGACCTCTTCCACTAAAGGATGGGAATACATACGTATCTCTGTTGTGTTTATGGTAACTGGGTGATAGATGCTTTTTTTCTCCTACTTCTTACATGCTTGTTCTAAATGCATTACTCTTGTTTTAAAAAGGAAGACAAGAAAATGCAGCTCAGCTCTGCTGTTAACATACATGTCATCTTATATTCTACTTTACAAGATTTTTTTAGTGACAAATTTTAACCACATTTTTACATGATACAGGAAGGACTTCTCCAAAATGAGGAACAGGATCCAAAAAGTCCAGATTGACACTCGTCACAATGTTTGAGCTGATGACTTTTCAATCATTTATAGAGAAGAACTATTATGACTGTTTCCTTAGATATGAACAATGAAAATACTTATCCCACAAAGCACTCAGTAATTCATTTTCTAAGTAACAAGGCAAAGTGGGTGATATTCTTGCCCTCGGATCTGGTCTCTTTGGATGAGGACTGAGCTGTTTTTACACAATGAGATGCCAGCTGATGGAATCCCATTAATTCTAATTTAATTCTAGCATCATGGTATTTACTACTCACGGTCGAATGTTGTATCACAGCTGCTTCACAGTATTTGAGCTGCATGGAGATGACAACTTGAGCCTACATAAGAACAATTCTTTCTCAGTTTTCCTTTGGACAGCTCAAAGGTTCTCTTTTCCTTTTACGTATTTCAAAGAATAGCCCAGCATGTTAAATATACACAGTAGTTTTGGACATTTTAGCATTTTCTTCCATCTTTCCTATGGGTGGTTTGCATGGTAGAGAAATGGAAAGAGATGTGATGAATTTCAGAGAAGCACCTCGGTCAAATCACCTTAAACACTCGCTTGCAATTGCACTGCCCATGGTTAGACATTACAGCAGGACAGTAAAACTGCTGCTGGTGGAACCACTTTCATCCACAGTGGTAATTAATTTTGCAAGAGTACAGGTAAACTCACACAAAATTGTAGACAATAGAACGAACCAAAAATATTGAGGCATTACTAATATCAGAACAGCAGATGTCAGCACTCATAAATGCGTTAACAGTAACTGTCCACAAACACGTAAGTAAAGACAAAGGACAGAAGGGAATTGTAAAAGGTGGTAAGGACTCAGGGATCTTAAGACAGATTTAGTTTTTATAGTCTCATATACTGCTAATCTGGATCAGTCTGAAATCAACTCGCAAAGTGTGGTAGTAGGAGTTCATGCCAGCAACAGAAAGACGGTTCATTAGGTGTCTTACTCTCACTGGGAGAAAGTGTTGGGTCTTTCACTGATGCTGTTCGATCACTTGGAGACTTCAAGAAACAGGACTACATTTCAGCATTCAGTGCTCCACTCACATACACATTCTTCTCAATCGATCATGCCGCCTAACCAAAAACTTTGCTCCTCTGGTACATAATGGAACGCAAAATTCAGGCTACCTCCAAGGAGGAGTCTAACCACAGAATAATATCAACACTTAAAATAAATTTCTGTGTATTCTAGTAGCCTAATACCGTTCTTCATTCATAGGTTGCAATGCCTTTTGCAAGGAAGCCAGCAATTACACACTATCAGTACAGCAATGCAATATGATAAAAAGGAGTTTGCACATGCCCCTCCCTGCCCATTAATTACCAACATCCCATACGTGAACAAAGGTTAAATAACAGCCATGAATCATTTATAGTCTTCCTAATTCAGCCTAAAAAAAGACCTCAACCTTGGAACTTTTTTCAAACGTGAGTGTCTTTATGACAGCTGGTACGTAATGGCTGTATGTGTCATGACATGTTTCTACACACACCTTGTTTCTGCGGGATGAACCTTGTAGAAAAGCCGCAGAGATGACAACTTTGGCATCTTCAAAAAGGGATGAAAGCTCCAAATTCTCCATCAGTGTCCTGCAATAGGTCAGGAAGAAAAGCGGTAATACCCGAAACTTGAGGTGAATTTTTGAAAAGCAGTTGTTTTAATTGCCTTCCCATTTTGGACTCGTACTTCAGCACAATCACAGAAAGAAATATGGCGCACGTTGGCCAATTACTCCTCAAATTGAGTGGTTAAAAGGTAAATCTTATCCGTTTGAAAGCTGCTCTTCATTCGTTCTTTTATGTCAGACCATACCTCACCATTAAAAACCATCAGCTTTTATTTGTACGTTAAACTACGCGTGAGGCCGGGGCACAGCTCCAGCCTTGCTCGCAGAGGGGCTGACCGGGGCCCGCTCCCCTCAGGCGCTCCCGGGCCCCACTCCCCTCAGGCGCTCCCGGGGCCCGCTCCCCTCTCGCTCCCTCCCCCTCCTGCTCCCGCGCCCCCCCCGCCCCGCCCCCGGGCACCGCTCCGACGGCCCAACTCTGCCTTCGCTAACGCCCCTTCCCCGCCTGCTCCCCGCAGCCGCTTTCCAGCTGCCGCCCGTCCCTTGCGCCGCCACGGCCGCCGCCTCGAACCCCCGGGGACGCGGCGGAGCAGACCACGAAGCGGGGGTTCCACCTAAGGCCCGGCGGGCGCAAGGTAATGGCGGTAGGGGGGGAGCGGGGCTGCCCCTCAGCCGGTGGCTCCCTGCCCGCTCCGAGCCTGGGGCGCCTTCCCGTCGCTCTCCGGTTTTCTGTTTAGGTTTCACTTTTTGTTTTGCTCAGTCGCTGAGGAAAAGTTTGCAGATCCTTCACCGAAGTTGATCCCGCGGAAGGAGCGAGGAGCCGTCCCGCCTCGCCTGCCTGGGGGGCCGCCTCCCGCTTCTCCTCAGCCCCCAGCAGCTCCGCGGGCCTTGCCGCGGCCGCTGCCCCCCCCCCCCCCGCCCCCGGAGCGCAGGCCGGGCCCCGCCGGCCCCTCCAGGCTTCCCCGGGTGATGGCGGGGGGGCCCGGCCCTGGTGTTGCCCCACGGGGCTGCGGCTCTTGGGGGAATCGCGCACGGGAGGTGCGAGAGCATCGCTGAGGGCTGGCCCGGGCTGTGGAACTCGGGGGGTTGGCGGCGGGGGGGGGGGGGAGCGTGTGTTTTGTTTTCCTTGTACGGTAACTCACCAAGGGGAAGGCTAAACAATTAAGAGCGGAGTCAACAGATGCAATCCCCGAGGGACTGCACCAGTAAATGAGGGGGAAAAACAAACAAACAAAAAAAATAAATAGAATTTGAGGACTGGTTGTTTCCACTACTTGTGCTTGTTAGGTGTGACTGGAGGAAGCGATAAAAGTCAATTAAATTTCCTCAAGTGGGGCCATGGAGCTGTAAGTAGTTTTCACTTTTTAATATGGTTATTCTGGGGGGGTTTGGGCTCTCAGTTAGCAGGTGTGAGTGTAACCCAGGCTGGGAAGTTTCAGGATGATGCACTAAAATAACACACGTAATGGCTTCTGTTCCTAGAAGCTGGAGAGTTTTCCTGTTACCTGCCTTGTTCAGCACCAGGCTACAGAAAAGTCGTGATTTATGCTATGGTTTTGTCATTTGCAACTGGAGAAGGAAATGTATTTATAAGATCGCTTTATATATGAAGGCTTTGGTTAGGTAATCCGAGTTGTTGTATAAATAACTGTAGATCTGTTTGGGCCCCGTGCCTCATGGCACATGCCAGTTCTTGTATCCTTGGAGAGGATCTGCGTTTCATTCTGTAACGTTAGTTATTAATACCTCCCAGTGGTCACTCTGATGCTGACCTCGCCTGGGACTCGGCAAGCCTCGCGCTTGATGTGCTACTGAGGTTGCTGCTTCTGTAGTCACTGGGGATGTGTTGGTTTGGAGGCTAAAGCTGGCTACCGATTATTTTTGTCATAATAAAGTATCTGGACGGAGTAAATGGCGTTAGGCACAATTTTAGGTATTAGATGTAATAATTTGGGCCGTTTCCCATGTGAAATACTTGGAGAACCATCTGAAAAGACATTTAGTTCTTAGTGAAAGTAGTATTCCTTATTAGCCCTGATTGTTTGCTAATTAGCAAACAGTTGAATAACTGTTGCAGAGTAACACCCTTCAGTCATTCTCAGACTATCCCGGATCTGCCTGAGCAGTGTGGAAGCAGAGATCTCCATCTAGCATCGCTTGCCGTGTGTCCAGCCTGGTTGATCTCCCATACGCGTTCGGTTTAAACCTGGAGGGTTGTTTGCATGGCTGGGGGGGAAGGTCCCTTCCTCCCACGGTACCTGGGAGTTTTGCAGATTTTTGCTATTTGACAATGACGTGCTTGTTCGGATTGCGTAGTCTTTGCAGAAGAAAATAAATCGCAAGTCAAGGGTATGCCACACCTCAAGAGGTAATGAGAACTTCCCCTTCTATCTCAGCCTCCAGCACTAAGTGTTTATTATAAATTGTTAATGCTGTTTGATGATCCCAATGATAATTTCTTGCTAAAGTAACAGTAACTGTTCCAGTCAGCCTTGAAGGGATCGAAGGCTGATTAAATTAAAATTTTTTTTTTAGTGTTCTTTCTCCTCATGGTTTATTTCTTAAAGAGGTACGTCACCTATGGCAGACTGTCCACAAATAAGATTCCTCTGATTAAATTCCAGGTGTGAGTTTTTAATAATAAAAGAGCAAGAATATTGCAAGTATTTGAACTGAAGCTGTAGGGGTCTGTGACAGTGTCCTTCTGTGTCAGTCATAGCTATTAGTGATAGCTGCAGTTGTGAAGAGAGGTTATTGAAAATTGGTATTTAATAAAATATGAAAATACTAATACTTATGTTCAAGTAACTGATTTATTTTTAGGCTTTCTATTTTTTTATAGCTCATTTCTGTATTGGTATAGCTTTATTCAGACTGAAATGGAGAATTTCTTTGCAAACTTAAAATCTCTCTTATGGAAAAAAAAAAAATTTTGTTCCCCATACCCTGCCTTTAGCATATTATTCCAACAGCCCGTTGCATATATCTGTCTGCTCAAAAAATCCTAAACTCCGCACTGTTTCTAAGAGAAAAGATGATAGTTATGAATTGCTTGAAATTAGAACCAGGTTTTGCTTTTAATCAGAGGCCCAGCCGATAACCTGGCATCTCTGTGTCTAATCCCTTGGAATGATAAAATATTTTGCAATTACCTAAACTTGATTTGAAATAAACTTGAAGCTTTAAAACCTTTCAAGGAAGGGAAAAAAATATACGTATCTAAAAGAATGGGCCATTTCTGGAACGTGGACTTCGAATGTTGATGGCAGCATCGGGTGAACCTGCAGCACCAGTATTTTGTAAGCAGTTTGACTTTTAATGAATTGAGTTCCAGGGCATGTTTTCCCTGTTCTTTTTAGTCGAGTTGTTAGAAAATGATGTGACTGCTGGATCCCCAGACCTGAAGGGCTTCTCTTTCTTAATGTGAAGTGCTTACGGCAGTCAGTGCCAGGGAGGATGACTGAGTTGCTGGAGGAATAAGATGGGTGGAGGTCCATCTGGTAATGAAACAAACATTGTTTTCCTCCACAGAGAGGAAATAAACTAGGAAATATGAATGGATTTTTCTGTCTAAATATATATATGTATTAAAAAATAATAAAGGTCACATGAAAAAATGAAGCAGGAGCGCTAAAGAAGCGATTGTGCTACAGTGTAGAAGCCTTCGAGTTGCACAGTTGCTCAAGAATTTTTTCATTTTGGTTGGCTGCCTTGATTTGCACACCAACAGCCTGCTGCAAATTCACATTGTGGGGTTTTAGAACTTGGAAGAAAATTCCAGTGGAATGGTCAGAGGTGGTGGAGTTGGGCTTGCTCTGGTAGGGCTTTGAGCATCTTTTCATGGGCAACAAAGAATAGTTGGAACAGAGTCAGTGTTTTCATCATTAAAGAATATTATTTCTTAATATAAATTATTCCTATGGTTAATAACAGTTTTATGATTAATAGTGACACCTGTGATACCATCATCAATTTGTCTTTTTCTTTCATAATTGTATTTTCTAGGCCTTGCCTCTGCAAGTCATAGTGCCTTTAGATGAGGGACAGCTCCCAACAGCAATAGCAGGGGAGAAAATGCAGCCTACTCTGTATGTTTTTAACATCATCTGAGGTTTTGGTGTCCGGGACATTGTTTTTCTCAGTATTTTCTCAGCAGCTGCATACATTACAGTGTATTAATATTTAAATATATATCCCCAGCAATTATTGTTAATGATCATGCATCTGTTGTATGAGCAAGGTTTTGGTTTTGTTGGGGGGTTTTTTGGTGTTTTGTTTTGTTTTAAATTTGGGAGGAGTAAATTGCATTTCTCCTTTCTGAGTTTGATTATGAAACGGTATCAGAAATGTCACATGAGGAGTCTGGCTTAGGGAAAAGCAAAACCCAGTTCTCTCGAGTTCCCAGGCAGAACTCTCACTACAAAACCATTTTTTCTTCTTACTTTAGTTCTCTTCAGCTAATCTTGAATGCTACAGACACAGCTAAGAAATACAAGACAAACTTCTTATTCTTGCTTTGCCTCTGGATCACAAAATGTGCTGAAAGTCTGTTTTCAGTAGATCTAGTGAAAAGAATCTCTCGTGGAGCTGTTCTTTGACACTGCCTGGCACAAATAAAGATATGTTTTGTCTCTGTTAAAAGGTTCACCCATGTGATGGGCGAGAGAGGGCTGGGAGGTGGTCTGCTGTAGCCAACACCTAGGGTGGTGTAAAATCTTTTTTTTTTTTTTTTTTTTCCCCCCCCCAGCATGTTGGGTGGGCAGGGATATGCATCATCTGCGAGAGGTGCGTCCGAGGCTGTGTTACACCTGCACCATCCCTCTCCGTCTCATTTCAGTGCTGTCAAGCTAGCTGCTATTTAGAACCCAGTATCAATGAGCCTCACTGAGAAATCTGGCAAGAACGGCCCGTTGATGAAGTTATCCAGGTCCCATGAATGCAGTGTTCAAAAACCCCAGTAAGAAGGCTCATTTCACGGATGCCAGTCGTATTTCTTGTATTTCATGCAGTCTTTCACAAGACTAATAGTAGTGTGAAATATACCCCGTGATGGGACAATCAGTATTGCTAAATAAAGCGTGCACTTCCTCGGTCTTGAAATTTTACATTATTTGAGATGTGACTTCTACCTTCATGTTCAACAGGGAAGCGATTGGATAATTTTTTTTCCTGTGCTGTAGCTGTGGTAAGAGCCGGTACGTGGTTGGTGGTGAAGACTTGATGTTAAACTGTAGAGTAGAACTGAAGCGGGACCCTCAGCTCCTTTAGGTTTATAAAAGTTATTAAGTAAAAGAGAGAGGGAGACTTTTCCTCCCTATCAAGTGCAGATTGTGAATGTTTTATATGGTTGTAGGCTGACTAAGACCTTATTGCTAAATGAAAGGTAATGTTCCCTTCGCTAATGAGTTTACAGATGTTGCTTAATGCTGACAGCTGCTTAATACCGATATGTGTAGGTAACGCATTTCCTTGACTTTCACAGAAGGCCTGGAAATTACTGCTTTAATCTGGTGTTTCCACTACATAATTAATAAACCTGTGGGGGAATATCTTTAGGTAACTTTCCATGGAGGAACTTTAAAATGACGCGTGATATGACACGTCCTTGAGGGTTATTATACTAGCATGTGACAGGGATACGAATTATAGATAAAAAGATAGCCAACTGGCTTCAGCACCTTTGGGTAACTTTGTAAAGTTCAAGATGCTGTGTGTGACCAAAACTATTTATTCTCCACCACCTCTGTATTCTGTCTTACTTGAAAGGCTGGGAGTAGCTCTAAGGCCCACCATCAGTGAAAAAGAGGAATAGAAACTTCAGTATTTAGTTTGCTGACTTCTATGGCTTTGCAATCTAGATCCACAATATTTGACTAAAGTGTATCCTATTATTTGCTATTACTTACTTTCAAGGTTCGCGATATCTAATGACTGATCTCTCGCTTCCTCTTTACCCAAAGCATACACTGCTAATGCTGAGTTCATAGAATCATAGAATAGAATCATAGAATCACCTCGGTTGGAAAAGACCTTTAAGATCATCGAGTCCAACCGTTAACCCAGCACTGCCATCCCACCACTAAACCACGCCCTTCAGTTGTGGGCACAATAAAATGCACACTCATGTATCTGCAGTTGTTAAATCAATGGATATTTTTCAAAATGGAGATTTTGCTTTGTAATAAAGTGGGTTCTACTTAAAGTAAACTGTTAGGGTGGAGACGCGGGGATTTATTTCTTTTTAACTGGCCAGTTTTGTTGTACAAATGGAATTGTAATTGTGTTTGGTGAACACAGAAAACAATTCATTATATAATTCCAGGTAGAACTAAACTAAAACTTCTAGATTGTTTAATGCAGTTTCTTTCTAAGCAAGCTGCTGAATGCAGCCCATCAGATAATGAGACTCCGGTCCTTTAAGTTTTAGTGGCATTGACCAAGTTAGGATAACATCTGTGTATTTGCAGCACTGTAAGGGGGTATTTACAGCCCAGCAAAAGCGGTCAGGGTGGTCCTGAAGCAACATTCTTTTGTCTAAATGGGAGAATTGTCTTTTTCTAAGCTTTGTGGGTGTTCCTTGGCATTTCATACTTTTGGCTTTTTACAGGATGGAGTGAGAAAGATGAATTTCAGTATCGCCGCAGTAGGATCGCGATGGTTGCGAGTGCTCGGTTCCACTCTGGGGTGTCCCCACTTGGCAGCGGATTCCTGGCAGCCTGTTAGGATTCTTAGCCGGCAGGATTTTGTGACAGGGAACTATCGTGTTTGCTTCCTACGCCTAAAGAGTCTTTGACCCAGAAGTGCTTCACAGAGACTTTATTTCATGTCCAGCTAATCTTGCACTGCATCTTTTCCTACTTCCTAGATACAGCAGTTCTGAGAATGGTGGGTTTCTTACATCTGCACCGATGACAGCTGGACCATCAACCAAATTCTAAACATTCTGTCACTAGAGCTGATAGGCCATGGGGTATTTGCATTTCACTCATTAAACAAGTGTTGCTCTGACCTCCTTAGACAATAAAAGAGGAGGATTTCTACTGCTGCTTGTTGGTCATTCTGCTACAGAAAATGGGGGAAGAGTGAGGCATCTGAGAGCCTATACTTAAATGTTAGCGTATTTAATTCTGCATGAATGTTACCTGGACTGCATTGTGCCATCAGCTGTCTTGTGCAGCTTTTAGAAACAAGTGAAAATGAAAGCAGAATTTGGCTTTTAATTTGACTTCTGATCTAAGCCTGATGAGTTCGGCCAGAGGAGTGGCGAGTGCTCACAGTGGCTTATCCCAAGGAATATTCAATATAAATATCCAGGTGTAGGCACTTTCTTTAACAGGGACTCTTGGGTTTAAAAATCTGAACATTTCTGCTCTTTTCTTGCAGATGGGTCTGATACTGGCCTTGGGGTGTGTGGATGGATCCTGGTGATCACTTCACTTTTTTTCACTATTCTTACATTTCCCATATCAATCTGGATGTGCATAAAGGTAAAATTGTTCTCTGCTAAGTTGGATTAAAACTTTAAGCAATGCAGATGCTTCCTAGTGGTTACTAATGTTCTCTATTTTACTTACTTGTTTTAAATGTAAATTAATCTAACTCTGTTGGTTCTTGAACTATAGCAGACCCCAACATTTCAGTGCATTAATCTTCAAACCAAAAAGAAAAGTGCAGTTACAGGATTTAGTCAAAACAGTTTTTGCGTTGACATCTTTACTCCATCTACCCATTTGTTATTTAAGCTAGTTTGGAAGATCAGAATAATTGCAAGAACGGATGATTATTCTTGGAGGACTGATATATTAATGTTTTTTTTAAAGGAGATCTATCCCTATATATGTGTGTGTGCAAATATGAAGTATGTAAATACTCAATTATGTACATACATGTGGCTGCATGCAACTGATTCTTAGAGAATGTGTCATCTGTCATCGCTTTCAGCAAGATATTTTCACTTTCCAGACCAGCGGAAATAACTTCCGCTTTGTTTTGGCGGTAACACAGCATCAGAATTAGAGCTGGAAAAATCTCTGCTGGGTCTCATATATTGCACTTGGTTTTGTTGTTGCCAGGATATTCCTGATGGCTGCTTCTAGTGCTTGGTCCTGCCCCGGTGACGTCCTGTTGCTTCTGCTGTTGATAGATGGTGCCACAGTCTGAAGAATATTTCTTGTGGAATATTGTCCTGTTTGTTCCTTTTGCTGTTTGCTTTTTCACAATAAAGTTTAGGCTAAAATTCTCAAAAGCAGCCAATATAGAAATGAAATGTAATGTACGTTAGACTTGAGACTGAAGACTGTGTTAGACTAGTGTATATATAATTTGGAATCCATCACATGGCTTCTTGCATGACATCCAACTATTTATTACAGATTATAAAGGAATACGAGCGAGCCATCATATTCAGACTTGGACGCATCCTAAAAGGGGGAGCAAAGGGACCAGGTATGTCCTGGAGAGCATTCTTGCTATTTGCTCTAATTAAGTCATCGGCAAAATAATAGCTGTCTGGAGACATTGCATCAGACTGGCGAATGGATGTCTCAAGAATTTTGTAACTTCCAGTAAGAGGTTATGTTACTTTATATGGAGACAATAGTAAACTGATTATCTGTGAGCCTTACTCAGATCTCCTCACTTAAATTATGGTCTTCAGGTAGAATCAAAAGCACAGAATGTAAAGGGAGGAATAATAGCATCAAACGTGCTGTTCTTAAAAAGAAGTTTAGTATGTCAGTTAAAACCCAAACAGTCTGAAAGCCTCGATGTTCTTCAAAAGAAATAGAAGCAATTAAATTGATAGTTTTGAAAAGTTTCCTGTGTATATTAGAAATTCTGATGAGAACTGACAGAATGTTATTTTCAGCTGCTGCTCCTGCTGCTCAAAGTGACAGAAAGGGGCAGAAAGGGGCATTAGCTCCTTCCTTCATTTTCATCCACGTTTTGCAATCATAGAATCATTTGGTTGGAAAAGACTTTTAAGGTCATTGAGCCCAACTGTGCCTGTCCACCACTAAACCCTGTCCCTAAGCACCTCGTCTGCCTAGCTTTTAAATACCCCCAGGGGTGGGGACTCAGCCACTTCCCTGGGCAGCCCCTTCCAGTGCCTGATAACCCAATACTTGTACATTGCTGTAAAGTTGAAGAATTACAGTGATCCACCAGAACAAAAGGAGGTTGATGGTTTCTGCTTGCCAGAATTAGGCCCCACAAGTAACTGTGGGACAGATTTTCGAAAGTGGCTGTTAACAGTTCTGGGTTGGTTGTTTGGGTTCCCCCCCCCCCCCCCCCAAATGTTAAATATATCTAAGTGAGTTAGACCTGAACAAATCAAAGTTTCTCAGCATACTTTGAAAATCTTATCCTGGTTTGAAAGCCACTAACGAACACACTGCTGAGCTCATTACAAAGAGGGCTGTACAGCTACACTGGGTGGATTGAAGCTTATTTCAGTAGCAAGTTTCACCTGGTTTAATGACCCATTTTCACATCTTCTTGAATGGATTTTTTTTGTACAGGTTTGTTTTTTGTCCTGCCCTGCACAGACAGCTTCATCAAAGTTGATATGAGAACCATCTCTTTTGATATTCCTCCCCAGGAGGTGAGTTTGTGCTTGCCTTTGTATCTGCTAAAGTGTTTGCAGAATTTTTTGGACTTCCTTTTTCCTTTTCCCCTCTCAGTATTGGGTAGCATGTACTTCTAATGTAGATTTCTTGTGCAGGTTCGATGTCTTGTGAAGGATACATATATCCTTTAGTAATACAATTCAGTAAGAAAAGATCACTGAAAGAAACAAATTACGCTGTCCTCTGACCAAAAAAGATAACTTAATGCTGCCAAAGGGCTAGAATGGGAGGGGTCTGGAATGAAGACTGATGGATTTCATGCCACAGTCTGTAATTTTCTATGAAGAGTTCCAGAAGCAGCAGTGATCTCTCCTGTGCCAATTTATCTAGGTGTATAAAATTATTATATATATCAAATGCTATTAAAAGCCACTCAGGATAATGGCCCACTCATCTACGTGGGTTTTGTGTGCTTCTGTGTCCTGCTGTTCAGAGGAACATGATGAAGGTGTACTGCACCTAGTGGCACCTGATGTCTTTGTTTGAAGGCCCAAAGAACAAAAAAATTACTTGTATTTCTAGTCTTTCTCCTTGGACATCTTAATTTTTTTTAGCAGAATCTCTCCACGTCATTAAGCTACCTGAACTCGGTGATGCTCACTCAATGGCTACAAAAAGAATAAAAACCAACTCGCCCTCTAAAAATAACTTAGTAAACAGCTGTATGTTGGTAACTGTCCCCCTCATATTTCTGGTGTATTTTGCAAGACAAAGATGCTTGATGCAACCTGTCTGGTGCATCTGTTTCCTGTCATATTTGCTAGTGGGTTTATTGCTCATCATTAGTTGTAGATTTAGACAAATGGCAACTGTCGTGGTACACTCAAAAGGGTAAATGGTAGAAACCTAATCACTGGCAGGCAAAATGGGCTTGCAGCTGCTGATGTGCCATTAGTGAAGCCATCAGTACTACAGTTTTTCTTTTGACTTGATAAAATTATGCTCATGGATTTAGGTCTGTTTGTGTTCTGTAGGTAAAAATTCCGCAGAAATATAGTCTTTTATTTGTGCAACACGATTTCTGTGCATGCTATTCATTCTTTATCTTGTGCCATTATGAAAAGCCTGCTGAAATGGGTATTTTGGGGAAGGACAGAGCAGGTAAGTCTTGAAGGTTAAGTGACTCGCACGTCCCCTCTCTTGTCACACAATAGTAATGGTCTAACATGGAATTAGGATTCCTCTTCTCATGGTCGTGCGGCGTATTCAATCTCTTTTTAATGTAACTTTAAAATGTAATTAACATTAATGCTTCTTTCTGGTGTACCCTCTTCTAAACCTTCAAGAATATCTGTCTTTATCTTTGCAAGTCCAGCCTTTGCTTAACATACAAGCGTTAAATTCAATGTATCACTTGAATCGAGTTCTGAGGATTTTCACAAATTGGCTTACCTCTGCAACTTGTCTAGAAATCACCACATACTCATTTAGTAGCACAAGGTGGCATTTCACTCAGAGCTACCTCCAGGAAGGACAAGGAACTGCTAGATAACAACAGAGATATTTCTAATTAATTGTTGAAGTGAGGCTGATACCCATGCAGCTGAAATACATCAGGCCATTGGGACAGGCAAAACCAATTTTGTAAGTAGCTAGATGTACTTCAGTGAAACCTTCCAGCCTTTTCCGAAAAACCTCGTGGGCACGGCGCTGTTTCTGTAAGCTTCCTTGTACGCTGACATCCTTTTTACAAACTTTCTACAATTCCACAGTCACTCACACAGCCACTGCTGTGCTAGAGTCTCTGGCGTTGGCCGTTCCTGTGTTACGGGGTCAGCAGTGAGAGCTGCCTGCAGCCACGCTTGCAGTATGGGGAACCCTCACTTGTGGCGTTTCTCTGGAAGTGCGGTTGAAATACACTCCCTCTTCCCTCGCCTGCTTTTGCCCTTGTTTTATAACCCAGCGTACCTGCAGAGTTGTGTCTTGCTAAATCAATAGTCTTGGGACTGAAGTTTAAATATCTCACCTTTGCAATGACACACGTTATTAGCCTTTTTTTTTTCTCTGTACAGAAGCATCAGGTGAGCCCCTCATAAATGTTTCCAGTGTGCGCGCTTGAGTGCTTTGACCCATTTTTAATGCACTGGCCTCGTATCCCCCTCTCTGCATTTAAACAAACAACTTTCAGTGCTAATGTTCTTGGAGCCTTTTTTGTTGCCTCGGTCCATCATTGCGCATACCTTTGGTGTTCCTGTATGGTCCTTCTGCCTCTTGCACGCCTGTTACCACAGTCCTCACTGAAATACTGGGGGGCGCTACCTGGTCATGATACATTGCTGATTTCAGAATAGGAGGTTAAAGTTTCCCAGGTGAAATGTACTTCTGTGTAAATTATTTCTGATTTTTTTTTTTTTTTTCTTCTGTCACTTGTATGAATTGCAGATCCCTCTGGGAAGTTGAAGAAATAAGTTAGAAATAACATTATGGCAAAGCTAATGGAATGTATTTTTCAATGAGAAGTGTTCTAATCCCATTTTTAGTCTTAGCTTCGCAGAGCTATACTGGAAGACTTGTGCATCTGCACGTAGCCCTGTTGACGTGCAGCATACGTGTGTAAGACCTTTGGTTTTCAAGACAGTTGCTTTACCCTGGAAAAGCTAGGAGTTTGTCTAGTAAAAAAAATATGTATTTATCATCATAATTAACCATACATTTATTCAATATTATGTGCTTTCCTCATTGCTTTTTAGATCTTGACCAAGGACTCTGTGACGGTTAATGTAGACGGAGTGGTTTACTACAGAGTTCAGAATGCCACCCTTGCTGTGGCAAATATCACCAATGCTGACTCGGCCACCCGACTCTTAGCACAGACTACTTTGAGGAACGTTCTGGGGACCAAAAACCTTTCTCAGATTCTCTCTGATCGTGAAGAAATTGCACACAGCATGCAGGTATGAGCAGCTTTACCAAAGCAATCCATCAATCAGTTCACCAGTCCCATGGGTAACTTACAGGTCAGGATTTATTTTACCTTTTGAGTGATAAGCCAAGTTGTGATGCGGAGCTTTAGGCAAAACCCTACCAAGAGCCACTGGGATGGCATTCTGCGTGATAAAAATGAGTGACTAAGGCAATAACGGACGAAAGGGGCTGGTGAGTGGGAATGAGAGGGGTACAGGAGAGGAGGGCTCCCCTGGATCACTATGTCAACACTCCGCTGTTGAAGGAAATCATGCCACAGAATTCCTTCTATATACTAATCAAGCTCTGGGGTTTTTTTGGTAGTTTCCAACAGTTACGCTTTTATAATTATCAAATCGTAATATAAATACTAAAGCCCTAAAAGTCCAAGAATTGTAAGAGAATTCGTTTGGTTTATTGGTCATTTTTCGAGTTTGGACATTTATTTGCAGCCAGGTAGATGGCTTAACTTAATTTTCCTGCCTTAATTTTCTGCCTTATATAGACCACCCTTGATGAGGCAACAGATGACTGGGGCATTAAGGTGGAACGTGTGGAGATCAAGGATGTGAAATTACCTGTGCAGCTGCAGAGAGCGATGGCTGCGGAAGCAGAAGCTGCCCGGGAGGCGAGAGCTAAGGTAATAACATCAACATGTGGTTTTGAGGGGTTTGGGGTTTTTTTTTTTTTTTTTCCCTTTATAAATAATTTCATGTGGTGATGTGGAGGATGAAGATTCTCAGCCAGACTGTGTTGTAGCAGATAGGAGTGCAGGGCAGGGGTTTTGTGGATTTGTGTCTGGGTGCTTGCTCTGTTTCATCTTGGATCGTGCAGGTGAGATTTCCTTCAAAAATGCAAAATCTCAACTTTCTACCACACTCCACATCATAAACAGAACAGTTTTGAGGTTATTAGCTGGAGCCTGCAGTGAATTAGAAGCCAAACTTACTTCCAGCTTTTTCCTGACTAGCCCTGATATTAGGCAAGTCATTTGTTTTCTGTTTGTGACTTCATATGAGAAACATGTGTGATATTTAGTTCTGTCACCCTTAAGACGACCGGTGATCAGTTTGGTCATGACACCTGACTCCCTTCTGAGGTGGGGAGGAGGTGATCTTAAGTATTCACGTTTGGAGTAGAAATCCTCAGGGGCAGTTAGAGCTGTCCTTTTCTAGGACAAGGCACGGTCAGCTTTCTCCCTTAGTGTCCTCTGCCCTGCAGTGTGTCTCCTCTGGTCGTTTGTTAATCCTGTCTTGAAAGCTTATTTTAACCTCTGTAGGTGCAACTGTAGAGTCTGTTTTTAAAAAAACAACCAAAACCCCCTAGCTGTCCCAAAAACCCCTTTATGATGGACTAAGCTGATAGAGGAGGGCTTCTGGTAGATATTAGTGGTCTGTTGAGCCGTCTGCCCCTAGAAAAATGGAACTTGCATTCCAAATACTGAAAATTTGTCTTGGCAAAGGGAGGTTTACTAGAGTTCATAGAAAGCCATGAAAATTACATCTGATCTTATGATGTTCATCTCCCACGCACGTACGTGAGTGATTTTTATGCACATATATATGACTGGTTTTCATATCCACTATTAATTGGGAGTTTCATTAACTTTATCTTTAGGTTCTAATTCAAAAATTTGGGATTTATTTTCATGGGAAATAAATGCTAAGCTGAGTTCCATTAGACTTCAGGGCTAGCAGTTACTGCATGTGAAGCTGGTGGTGCACCTAGGAAGAGATCTTTAAGCCTACATTAGTGCCCTGAGCATTAACTTCTACGTGGTTTTTTTTTTTTAAGCTTAATTTTTTTTTGAAGTTTACTTTGTGATTTCTTTTTTTTTTCTTCTTTATTATCATTTATTCTGACATTTAGAAGAATATTGTGCCCTTGCAATAGAACTCTGTAGGGGAATATGCACTCCCCTGTGCTGACATGCCCATAAACTGCCTCACCAATGACTCGCCTGTTAAAAGGGTGCCGTCCTCCGCTCCAGCCGTCCTTTGCAGATACTCAGAGAATATTTACATTGTCCCAATGCAGAAGGGCCCTGCTTGTAAAGAAATGCATGACCACAAATCTGTCCCTAATAAGCTCATAATCAAACAGAATGAGGAAATAAAAAGGCATTTGCTCAGTAAGAAACATACCATTCACCTGCCAAGCCCTTGTAGGAAAAAAAACCACAGCTTTAAGTAAAAAGTATTTTCAGATACGTATGGGTGCGCCTTCTGTTTTTGAGAGGCAGTGCTGAAAGAAGCACCTTGAAAAAAGAACAAAGGCACCCGTTGCATTTTCAGGACATGGTGCCAGCTTTTGTCACCTGGCATCCTGGTCCTGAAGGGGAGGAGGGCAGGCACCCAGGGCCCTGAAAGCAGGCAGGAGCAGCTTGTGCCTGCGCAAGAGAAACACAGAGCCGGTGAGAGAACGTGGTAAGGGGGGGTCACTTGGTCCAAGAGATGAGCAGTGTCTTTGGCATATGACATAGGCTGAAGTCATCCTATGCATTTCTAGTGCATGACTGTGCCAGAATGAATTCAGTTCCCTTCGTTTTCCTTCCCCAGGTAATTGCTGCTGAGGGTGAAATGAATGCTTCCAGGGCCCTGAAAGAGGCATCTATGGTTATTGCGGAGTCCCCTGCTGCTCTCCAGCTTCGTTATTTGCAGACCTTGACCACCATTGCTGCGGAAAAGAACTCCACCATCGTCTTCCCCTTGCCCATAAATATGCTGCAGGGCATCATAGGTGCAAATCGCTAGGCAGAGGGGGAGGAGGGAGCTTGGGGTGAGGTTTTTTGCTGCAGCAAATATTTGCAACACTGAATTCCCCATGTAGCGTAGCTTATGGCGCTGTTAACAAAGCGGATTTGCTGTGCAACCTCTTTTGTTATACTACGTGTGTTATAAAACTTCTGTGTAATGTTTGTGAATATGGACAATCGAAATAATTTGAAATTGAAAGCCTCTCAAAATGCGTACAAGCAGGTATCTTAATAAGCATCTGTCCTGGATGGGACGCCTTCAATCTCTAACCTCCCATTTTCAAATAGGGTATAAAACCATTTGTGGGGAAGATGAGATGATCCAACAATTGGAAAGAGAAGGTTTCCTTTTAATAAATGGGTCTGTAGCCTGGCAAGGGAAGCAGAGCAGCCCTAACTGTGCTCTCTTGGGGCATAGCTGCATGTGATGAAGTCAGGCAGTTGCTGTCAGGTGGATGGGTTCTCTAGCTTACACCAGGAAAAGGAATGGAAGCTGATAGAGGAGCGAGAATACTAAACTGGGTACTTCTGAAATCAGGCTCGTACTCCCTAAATAGTCCCCCGCTCCTGAGAACCAGTTGTTAACCAATGTTACTGAAGTGGAACTTCCCATCTCTGTTGTGGCAAACAGAAACAGCATAAACATGCCGTAGTTATGGATACAGCGTGCTTCCAGTCGCTGAGGGGCTGTTCAGGTGCTACGTGGTGTGCCTGTACAGATTTATGCTGCTTCAAAGCACTGAAAAGTTGTTGGGTCTGCCTTGATCTGTCCCTCTTTAAAGTGATTGAAAAAAGCAAAGTACTGATGCCTGCATTTTATCCAGGTCTAAAACCTGCTTCTCTGGGAAGTGAGATTTGTGTAATTAGCAGGGGGGGGCGTGTGTTTCACAGAAGATGCTGTCCTGTTTATGTAGCTGCTCTAAGAAATCAGCGATTTACCTGTTGGTGCTGCTTCTGAGCAGACCCGGAGTATTCGCTGTGACACCGAGGGCTTGTACTGAGTACCAAAAGCATGTTATCTTCGTTGGTGTGGTCTTGAGCTGTAACTCTGTTAGACTGTATTCCTATGTTGTACCTGTGCAGCAAATGTAGTTACAGATTAAAATCAGAAGAACTGGAGTCTGCAGGGGGGGGCTTTAGGCTACCCCTGCCAAGTTTGGCATCTGGTCTTTAATTACAGGGAGGTGGCAATGAAAACGAAAAGCCAAGATCAATGATGCAAGTGTCCTCCTCACACTGCCCAGCAAAAAGTTCCCGACTTGTTTTTTTATCTCCTTGCTACTGCCATCAGTCTGTATTGACAGGTATTTTGGTGAGGGCGAGGTCTGTTTACCCGTGCCTTGACACGCTGTGCCTTTGTCGCTCTTAGGGGGAGATGCCCCAGTGCTGTGGGTGCTGTTTCTGCCCTGCCTGTTTGCTGTGAGCTTTCTTTTTTTGCCTCTGTATCATAAAAGCAACGTACCCGTCCGTGTGTGTGTGTGTGAGTACGTCAGCTAATGTAAGCTGAGCTTGACTTTTGCTGGGAAATACAGTTAACAAAGATGTAATAATTAGCATTACTGTGCTCACGCACTTGAAGTGGGGAAGCGAGCAACTGCACGGCTTGAGGTTAATCCTTGGGGGAGATGAGTGAATCTGTAACTCCTGCTGGTGCTGCTGTTGAAGGCCACCCCTGTGAATTCTTGTTGACACCAGGAGCACGCTTTTTGCTCTCAGCCTGAATAAAAAACCATGCTGTTTACTAATGAGTGACTTTCTGAAAAAGTAGAATACTGTTAATTTACCAGGGTCTTAAATGCTAGTAATTCTGGTGAGGGGAAAGCAAAACAATCCCCAAACCCCCAAGATAATTTCCGTAACCATTTACGAAAACGTGCTTTCAAAAGATGGCACAAGGAAAGTTTAGTTTTCCAAGGTGTATTTGTTTCGAGCAAGTTCAAATGTGGGATCTACAGGTTCTGTTTAATGTTGTCTTTGTGGTAACAAACCCCACCATTTCTACTCTTCACATATTCCATACAAGCTTTATTGTATTAAATATAATCAAAGCAAGGAGCAGGGTCAATGGCTGGTCATGATTGTTTTCAGTAATTATTGCACAGCTAATTGGCTATTAACATCGTTGCCTTGTTAACATGCATCCTGCAGGAGGAAGTAGCTCTTGAAGGCACTGAAGGCACTAAACTTGTTCCATTTAAAAAAAGAAAAAGACTTGTTACTTAGACATCCACGTCTGCCATCGCTCTCTGTAGCGGATCAACAGCCCAGTAGTCGTCATCCCAGCCCAGGAACCAGCCGGAGAAGGTTGGTGGCTCAAACCCTTGCTTAACGACTGTGACTGGAGTTCTCCTATCGCGGCTGGCCGGATCGGTCTCGATGTACCGTTTAGCTGAAAACACACCAGCAGAGGGAAATCTCAGAGAGTACAAGTAGAGCCGAAACGGCTTAATTGTAGCTAAATGGATGCTAGAGATAAGATTTCAAATTGTTCATTTAAACAAAAAAACCCCACCCATAGAAGCTTTCACTCCATGGTTTTATCTACACCTGTTAGAAGGATGGCATTTGTAGAAAACTGACGTTAGGGTTACAAAATGCTGTAATGCAGCGGCAGCCTACACCCGCTTACCCACCCGAGGATGCTTTTTCAGGGTTGGGGGTTAAGAACAGCGTTGGATACCACACCTCTTCCTGCTACTTTAGGGATCCTCCTTTCTTGAGAGGAGCAATCTCTGACTGATGGCAGCATTGAATTTTATGTTGTGATTAAGGTGTGTCTCTCAGTCTATTAAGTTGCCTGCCTTACGATCAGATAGTGGGGAAACAAAGGGTTAGTTCAAAGAGGAAAAGGGGACGTTACCAGATTTCAAAGCCTCAGTCTTTTCTTCTTCTTGGGCATCTTTCCCAATCCATACAAAGACCTAAAGGTGTAAAAAAACAAACAAACAAAAAAAAAAAACAACACCAAAGTATGAATGATTTCTGCAACAGTCAATCTCTTTATGAAAGCAAGGATAAGAGCATCACACAGAACAAGAACGTACTTGTGCTGGCATGCCTGGGTTGTTGACCTACAAGACTAACACTATTGGTAGATAACTATTGGTAGAGAAGCTTTTTGACTGCATTTTATCTATGTAAGTTCTAGCTACATGAACAAATTCTCCACTAGCTTAACATCAAGGAAGAGTAGCAGATGTTTGAACATTTTTACATAAAACATAGAAAATTTATCTTGTAAGTTGCCTTTTGGCTGGTTTATGCAGTCTGTTACTGAAAAATAACATGCTGTGTCAGTATCTTGAGCTGCTGAATCCCAACAGTGGCTCACAGCCCTCTCCAGCCAGGACAAGGCCCTGCCCTCGGGAAGCCTGCGGATGGGGCAGTACGTGGATACGCCACTGCCTGTTTTCTGCAGCCCTTAAGCTGACCAAAGGAACAGCAGGACACCAGCTCTTTTCTCAAGGTGCGGGTGTAAGTTCCCTTCAGTGCTCCTAGCGAGGCGATTTGTTCTCAGGTCTGAAGACGAAAGGACTCCATGGTACAAACTCTTCCAGCTATTGTAACCTGGGTCTCGATCTAAAGCCAGTTTGTGCCTATTTGCTTCCCTCTTCCCCAGGTGACTGTGACACACCTGATCCCATGTGTCAAGGAGCATAACATCGTCTGTAGCAAGGTCATCCTGAGTCAGATCTCCGGGAATTTCTTCAATCTGGAAAACACATGGTTAAAGGATGAGCACATACTTCAGGCACCATTTTACCTTTACAGGAGAAATCCAGTTCACAGAGGTTCCAGTTTCACCTCTTGTTGGTGAGATGCATCAAGTTAGACACTGGCACAGTATTTGACCATGCAACTCGGGCTACGCCACAGAAGTGTTCTTGGACCACAAAATCTGTCTGTCTGCCTAGGGAAGCTGTCTTTCACTCACCCCCAAGACTTGTAACACTGCTGCTTTTTACTTGAAAGATTCAGGAGTTAGAAGGTGAGGAGTCTGAATGCTAGCTGTTAACCAGGGCAGGACCGGTCTGATGCTTTGGGAAGTTGCTGTGCTGACACAACAGTGCAACAGAACCAGCTGCTCTCTCTGCAGAAACACGGTGCCGACGCTTTGCCTCTGGGGCAACACCGCGAGGGAAGGGAAGGTCTGACAGCCTGCTGGCTGGCTCAGGGCAGGCTGGGACCGAGCGCCTCCCAGCTCTGTCAGCTGGATGTTGAGTGAATTGACTCTCCTTAGGTACTCACAATGAAGCGTCCGCTCTTGTTGGAGCATGCAAAAAGACGAGGGGGGTGAGCATCCATCTTCTTGTCCTTCAGCCGGGGAGAGGTACGGTAAGGAGCTTTTCCACCCAAAGCTGCCCAGAAGTTCTCTGAAAAAGAGAAGGAGATGCTGATGCTTCAGCTGTTCATAGAAACCACAGGAGCAGCACGGTGTGGGTAGGACTTGAAGCACTCTGCTATGTCAGAAAGTCCCAACGGCCTACAAACACGAGTGCTCTGTTAAATATAAGGAAGGTATTTGGGAGAAGCCTCTCTGTGCCTACGTCTACATTTCCTTCTTCTGAGAGACAAAAGAAAATACCCATGAGATAGTTACTGAGAATGTGCAGCTACACAGAAATGATCTGGGACTGTACTGTGCCTCCCTCACCTGGCTCTCTGCCCTCAGAAACCTGTACTGGGCGAGCTCCCAGTGTCTTCAGCAGCTCTTGTGCTCCCGATTTCTCAGCATCGCTGGCTCCTTGGCCAACCCAAAGGTAAGCAGCAGAGGGAGTTTTCAGGACAAAGGCATCATTGGAGTTCAGCTGACTGGCAGTAGGATCCAGCTGAAAAGAAAGAACATTGCGTGTGTCAGATGTAATCATCCTCTACACAGAGCCCGTTATTTCAAAATAAAAATCAGTACCTATCGTTGAATAAACTGCAAACAAGATATTCCATACAAGCATCTAAGGTTATAAGATACATTGTATATATTTGCCTGTATCGAGCGATAAGTTAAGACTTAATCATATGAGAAGAGTAAATAAATGTGGGTTTCTGTGTGTAATCTACGGATACATATCACCTATGGCAAGAATGCCTGGATCTGTCATTTTGCCAGTCTATGGTTATGTCAGGAGATAAAAGAACTTGATGTAGAGCCCACCATACAGCAATATCCCTGCTGCTGAGGCCGATGAATCATTAATGTCATTTCCTCTATATCAACAAGGCCATGCCATCTTGAAGCCAGAAACTTAGGAAGCTGCTGCAGACATAAGCCAGTGCCCTTGCCTCACCTGTAGCCATTGACAAGGATTTAGTCTCTCTGTTGTTGCTGCACAGGGGGGTTTTTGTGTGTGCATTTTCCTTCAAAGGAGTAGGGCACACGTTCTATTTGCATATGGGGTATTTAGCACTTTCTGTCTTCAGCACTGTTGCCACACAGGCTCAGAACAAGTCACAATGGCCAGATCCTAATGGTTTTCAACAGTTTGAAAAGTATCATAGTATGCGAGGTGCAGCATCTGAGTGGGGACTTGCAAGAAAATAGCTTAAACGTATTCAAAATGATATTTATAAACAAATTAGAAAATAATGATTATCACTACTTATCCATGGGAAAAGAGAATCTTTTAACAGTTGGAAAAGTTTTCAAAGCGTGTTTCAGTTTACATCCGAAAGCTCAGTTTGTTTCTGTTCAAAGGGATCACGTTCCCATCACAGCCTATGCATACCACACAGAAGCTGACCCTTCCCACATACCTCCACTGCTCTGGTAGCTCCCGACGTGCTGGATCGGACCTGGAACAGCCGCGTTTCTGCGGGTGCTGTCTGGCCCCCTTCCCTAGAGGTTCCACCCTTGTAAACAATCAAGGGCTTCCCACCAAACATGCTCATCAGATGAGGTGGCTCTTTTCCTTGCACCACTCGTTTCTAGAGAAGAAGAAACTTGCTGTCAGTTTTCAGCTGCTGCGGAAGAGTAGCACAAGATATACCAGAAATGGCCTTTACAACCATCTTTCCAGCTGGAATATTCACACAGCACCCAGCTGGTCGCAGGAGTTTTGCTATTCCCTCCTGCACAAAACCAGACTCGTGTTTAAACGGAGCTCTCACAATTGCCATTCATTTCAACTGGCGAGTGAGCCACTGGCATGGAGGTAACAAGCAACAGCCGTAAAAAACCTCCTGTCTCATACAGGCCACTTATACAACTTCCTTGTGTAACAGCTGGAGTGTAGGTTAGGCACAGAGCCACTCCAGAACACCCACTCCATGGCTGCAGGCTGCCACTACATGACTGGGTTTCTCCACTGCCAATTGGTATCATATAACTATATATATAGTCAAGATTTATTCCCAGAGTGTTGCATTTTTTTGGTTGTTTGGGTGGGTTCGGGTTTTTCACCTGCACAGGGCTGCCTCCCAGCTCCTCATCCAGCTGTACTGTGAGGAATGCAGAGGTTGTAATTTCATCTTGAGTGGAATCAGCACCCTGCCTGAAAGACAAGGCAAAATTTGAGGTTTATTTCCAGCCCTTCCCCCCCCACACACACCTTACAGAGATCAAGAGGAGGTAAGGAAAAGCTGTGTTACCAAACCCCTGCAGCACTTCGTTCAACATGAAGGAGAAATTAATTATGCTATATTGTAACACAGTGATTACAGAGGGAGATGAGAATCTTTTCTAGATAATAAGCACAGATTCTTTAGTAGCTTCGTGCCTATCTCCCATTATCTTGCTAGCAGCTAGTTTAAAAACATGCCTGTTGGTACTGTTAGCAGGAACTGCACATGCAGCCCCTTTACAGGCTACATCCCTCCTGGTTTCAGTTAAGACAGCTTGCCTGTGCCCTCTCTGCTTGCTGACAGGCAGCAAGACCACTGTGAGACTGCCTGCTGAAAAACTCCTCTTTACGGACATGGTCTGGGAGCTGTAACAGCCACAAGCCACCAGCGAGGTGGCAGAGTATCAAAAATTAGTTACAGCGGTCTCGAAAGATGTAGGAACTCTGCAAAAAGAACTAGAGCTTGATCCAAAGAAGGGAGTAACCACTATAGGGGGGGAGAAAAAAAAAAAAAATACTAGCACAGTAATTCCCCCCCAGTGTCCCACTTCAAACAAAACATTCCAGACCTCTGGTTTTGTTTTGTTTGCAAGGGAAAGTTACCCAGGGTGAAATTTTAACCCCCGGGGATCCTCTGTAAGGGGGAGCCAGCAGTGATCCATTTTTGAACAAGCAGACTCTCAGCCCCACATAACCCCAATGCTTCCTGACTTGCATCAGGAAAACTTTCTTACCAAGTGTAAATAATCTGTCCCTGTTTTCCATCATGTTGGTAATCATACAAGATAATATAGCTGTCCCCTCCGTAGAACTGGCCATACGTTGAAGGATTCACTGGCACTTTCTCCGAGCCTTCTATTCTCCAAATCTAGAAAAGGAGAGGAGCAGAAATAGCCTGAGTTCAGCGCGACAGCAGAACAAGCAGACTTTCCCAACAGAGCTCCCATTCCGTGTTCTTCCCAAATTTAGCCTCCCGAAACTTGCAGTCCTGCAGCCCCACCTGCCGGGGAACGCCGCTAAATGCCTGGCATTCCACAGCCTGCAGCCAGGCCTGGAAGCAGGGCACGTTTAGCTTATCCCATTGTACGCTCCCAAACCTTCATCGGGGATTCATCAGAACCGGCAGAAGCACTGGAGAATATGCAAGTCAGACTATAGCACCGCTAGCACTGATGCCCATTTTGTACCTGACATCATTTCAATTTCTCTCCGACGGTCAGGAATAGAGCTTCTAGGCTTTACTGGGGACTTCTGAAAAGCCTAACACTGGCTAGGACCTCTGTGGGCTTCTGGACAGTCCTCAGCCCTTTCAAGCCCACCTCCACCACTGCTTCTATATGCAAAAGCGTGCATCCAGGTGCATGAGATGGGTGAACTGAGACAATCACCCATCACACGCATGATGGCAACAGCTAGAATAACAGGGAGGAGAAGGAACGAGAAAGAAGTCTGGGTCCACACTGTTGGGTGTGTGGACACCCACAGGGTGTCTGCACACAGGGGAATGCCATCAATTAGCTAAGAAAGTTCTGGAAACCTTCCCAAAGGGATTCTGACACTGCTCACCTGTTTCCTGCCAGAGCCGTCATCCTCCATTCCGTGCTGGGCGGCCATGGCCTTGGAGGTGTGCAGAGTGGCGGCATCGAAAGGTACCTTCTCGATCTTGGCAATGTGACCAGAAATGTAAGCCTGACCCAGTCCTTCTGTCTGGTCCTTGTCCCGCCAGTTCTTGAAGAATTGCTTAAACAAAGGTGTCTCACCACTCTCAGGGAGGACTTGGACCTGAAACAAATGAGCCAGCCCATCAGGAGCAGCCTTGCCCCCCGTCCCACACAGCTCCAGCTCTGGCTGCTCCTTGCTTCATGTGAGCTCTGGTTTCAGGCTGACAGAGAACTGCCTGGCACAACTCTTCTGAGACCAGAGCAGTGAAATGCTTGGTGCCACGACGCGGTATTAAGAGCAATGTCAGGGCTCACTGATGCCATAATCAGAGACACGGCAATCAATAGTACCTCCAGCTATTACCACACTGGCCTAGATCTTTTCCAAGAGAAAATACACACCACAAACCACCTGTTTTCTGCTCCGTGTGACCACTAGTTTGAAGGGATCTGTTTCTTTCAAGCCAGTGTTATTCAATCTTTAAGCCCCTGTGTAATTACACCTGGAAGGTCCATACTATCACAATCAACAATACGGGTCTCGATAACACTGTAGGATGCAGAGTCAGGTGACTCTCAGGCGAGTTCTAAGGAAGGCTCAAGAGATGTTAAGCCCTTAGAATCATCTCCCTAAGAACGAGGAGGACAGGTTTTATCTACACCTTCTCTTTGGAACAGGTGAAGGAAAAGGTAAAAAAGTATCTGAGAGGAAGAAATGTTAAATACTAGTTGTGTTGGGGTAAATGCTATTTTAAGGACAGTGTTAGCCCAGGAACAACACTGCAGTATCTCCCTGCAGAAGAGCAGATCACACAAACCAGGAGCTACTTCAAAGACTGCTAGTGACACTTCACATGAGCCGTGCTCTGCAGTCAGCAGCCTGTGTGGCAGAAAAGTAACCCCAGTGGTGGCTGGGGGTTGGCCATAGGCAGGCTGCCCGTCCTTACCTGGGTATGTTTTGGATAACCCATCTTATCAATGAACTCAGAAGCTGTTTTCAGTGCTGCCTTCTTCTCCTCAGAGTTGGCAGTCTTGCCTTTAATGAAAACAGAGAGAAAAGAGGTCAACTTTTAAAAAGTTCTGCATACCCAGAGAAGAAACTGTCCCAGGTACTTCTACCTTTTGTAACAGTAGAAGGGCCCAGTCTTCCAGATAGGTGATGCCAAATGACAACTGTTCGATCTCTTTTGTGATGGCTGAGAGAGCACAATTGCTTTTCTACTTACCAAATTAATTTTTTTTTTTTTCTTCCTGGTTCCCTGGACTTTCTCTTTAATTCTCTACACTAAAGACCCTGTACCTCAGCACCTGACATTTCAGATGAGAGTGCTTGTCGGAAATCGTTTCCCAAACTTTGATTGCTATCCAAACCTGCCCTGAAAAGCACCACCGCCACCAAGTGTATGCTCCCCTACCCGGCTTGAAAGAAACAGGGATTGGTAACTGAATGGAGATCACAATCAGCTGTACCCGCATCACTACGGTACCTTTCCAAACAAAGATCTTTCCATCTGTGCCATGGTCCAGAATGAAGCAGTCATCTGTACTCAGGGCTGCCTGGGAGAAGGGGTTCTCATCTGCCACCAGGGAAACTGCCATGTTCCCAGCCCCATTGGAGACCTGTGATAACACACCACAGAGATTAGATAAGGCATCATCCGTTCCCCTCCAGCTTCGTGGCAAGAGTCCAAAACCCAGGGAGTGGAAGGGAAATAAATGGAATGCATTGGCTGCTTCAGACGCTATTGTTTTTCAAACAGGATACCTTTGACACAGCAACAGTATGACAAAAACATAACACTTCTCTGAAGATTTCAAAGTACTTCTAGCAAAGCAGATACAATCAAAGAAAGATTGATCCCAAATTATAATATCCTTGGTGTACAAGCAGCCAAGAAATATCTTCTAAAGCAAACCGACTGCACCCAAGAACTGGAGGGAACAGTCCTGGTAACTGTGAGTAGGCCTCCCTGTGGCAGGTGGGTTTAATAGTCTGAGTTCCTGTACTTACTAATGGATAAAGGGCCACATTACAAATCATCTTGGCAGATATTCACCACTTCGTTACCAGAGACTGCTGTAGAGAAGATTCCTCCCCAAAAGTCTTGGACATTCTTCCACACTCATACTAGCTGATGGCAAATGTTACCTTCCAAATCATGTTCACTGGATGTAGAAAGAGGTAGACCCTGGTTCTCAGGTTCACTATTTCTGGTTCTTTCCTGTCATCTTACTAACACAATGCCTGATAACACAAAGGAAATCTCCCTTTTTTCCCCCATTCATTTCATGGTCTGCCTTTCCTTCAAAAATTCCTGGAAAGTTCCGGCTGTCTCACTACAGTCAGCAGTGGTGATAAAAACAATAGAAAGCATCTGGGTATGCAGTGTAAGCAACCAAGGTTCAGACATAAAACTTCATAAAAAGCTGGCAGCAGAATGAGGCAGAAGCAGGACTCAGATCGGCTCAGCTCCTCTCCGCTATTCCAGCTCCATCTAATTGCACAAAGATCACTCCATTCTCCACAAGGTTATTTCTCAGGGTTTCTGGTTACCTTATAGAGCTTAGCCAGCCTTCTATTGGCTGTATCAGTTTTGGTCTCATCAGAAGCTCCTGGTGGCAAACTGGGCTTTGGTCCCAGGACCTGTGAGAGAGAGAATAAAAAAATTTACCAGCAGTCCAAGAGAATCTCTGTTCCCCACATGCTCCAGCCACAAGAACAAGCAGAAGAAACTTCTAGATCAACAACAGTGAAAATATACCCTGATGCCCCAGCGATGCAGAGGACCAAGTCTGCACTGAATCGAGTGTTTATAGCACTAACTTCATCTGTAAAGACAAACACTACTGAGCCTATCTACCCATCCCACCCATTCTTCCGCATACCGCCCTTCCCACTCCAGGACAGATAAATGGACAAAGTGAATAACCTGAAGCATTTCCTCCCGCTCCGATCCTTCCTCCGAAACATAGACCCTGGCACGACCATTCCGCTCATTGTCCCGAATCCCCTTGGCCAGCACAGTGGCCTTCAGCCGTTCCTGGCGGTTGCTGTCGGAGCCGCACCACTGAATGATGTTCTGAGGGAAAAGAGAAAAACCATGCAGCTGTCGGAGCGTAACAACCCCCTCTCTAGACAAGACAACAGTATGAGCAGGACAGAAGGATGTTAAAACACTGGCTATACCACGTTTCAGAATACTCAACACTTGAGACAGCTTCAACAGAGTGGGGGGGAAAAAAACATCCTTACGTGAACTACAGGCACCTCCTGCTCCTGCAAGTCTGCTGAACTTGTCTTTTGCATGGTACTTACACTGCCAAGGTCAAGGATGAAACAGTCCCCTGTGTTGAAGCTCTCCCAGGTCACAGGCACCTCCGTCGCTCGGACTGTTCGCCTGCCTTTGACCTGCAGAAGCCTCTGCACGGTTACTTCATTGGGAACCACATGCCTGAAGCCAGAAGCCACACCACCAGCCTAAGGGAAAATGAAGAAACAACAATTCACATTTGTGCTGTAGCTTCAGAAAAAGTGAAAATCCTACTGATTTGCTACCAGTGAGCAGTTTTTGCCTCTCACAGGAAAGAGGGTCAGCAGCAGCTTGCTGAGAGATCTAGTTTGCCCAGGCTGGGCTTCTGTAAAGCATACATCTATCGATACATCCCAGCTATCCATTCCCGTAGCAAGTAAGGGATACCGATACAATACAGTTGGAGATCTCCAAATTTGAAGAAGATCACGATAAGCTGAAGTATTAATAGGGTTTTGACTGGTGGGGCAAAGAGTGTATTTCCATGTGTATTGTATGTCCTGCCTACCAGAAATTATCCCAACCTCAGGGTTCACCTTCTCTGCTGACAAAGAGATACTTGGAATTACTTGTCAATGTAAGCAATGGGATGAATGTCAGTTATCCTCAAAAAAAACCACAAGCAAATTCAAATGAATGAAACCAACAACAAATGAATGGGAAATAAGCAAAAGAGAAAGACTAGGAAAGTCTTAGACATGAGGACACGTAAGCATTTTGCAAGCATTTGACATGATATCACTTTCCTTGTGCCACTGGATTCCTAACAAACTACCATTCTTGACTGTATGTTTCTATTTCTTTTATTCCACTTTACTGCAATGGCATGGATGGGTAACTACCACTACTATTCACCTACTTTACCAGAACATTATGTACACTAAGAAGGTGGGCTAAGCACAGAAAAAGACTGGAAAGGTCAAACTCTGTTATGTAAGTGGGGAGAAATTAAATCGACTGGGTAGGCGTTTCCCATTAACTTGGATTGCTGTTTCTTAAATTCATTCCAGACATCTTGGGACTGCTCTTTCCTCTGCTTCTCAAAGTAAAACAAAACCTCAATTCCTAAAGTTTCCCAGGGCTTTGCTTGTGTATTATTAATTCAGCCAAAGTTCTCCCACTGGGATCTGCTGTTCTCCACCCTGTCAGTTCCAACTCATTGAAAACATCTGGTTGAGAATGATTTTTAAGCAACTGGAAAAAGGGCAATTCTCATATCTTCTGAGAATTGGGCAGCGGGCAGGCTGCCATTTCTTGCAAACTTGATTCAGCCTGGTAGTATAAAGACCCAGTCATCACCTACCTTGTACTTGATGCCAGATTTGAAGTACCCGAGGAAAGTTGAGGACTCATGGCCTTGCACTTCGCGATGCTGAACAGCCTTCCCTTGAAGGTAGTCATCCATCTGGACAGTGAATATGGCAGCTGCCCCACGTTCATCTTGAGAGCTTTCATCTCCTACGAAATGAAAAGGCAACAACTTGGAGGGAATGCAGGGTTTCTGCCTCTACATTCAACTGTGCAAAAACACCAGGGAGAAAGCAGATTACTGGGAAGTTTAGTTTCCAGGAAGGTCTGCAGAATAGCCATTTCCAAACTCCAAACAGCAGTGTAAACTGTGTATTTTCTGGCAGGCTTACAATGCCATTGTAACTGCTGTGGCCCCACTGCTTCACAGCTGTCTCTGATAGGTATCATTCACTTTTTTTTTTTGCCATTTCACCCTCTCCTGGAAGGAAACTTGCTATGGAGCAAACACACAGACAGATGAATCTGCAGGAAGACATTATCAGGCTTTATGAAGGCTGTAGATATTAATGAGGCACCAGTTCCACAGCAGTTTGCCTCTCTGGAGCTCTTTGGCATGAAAACCCTATTGACAGATGGCAGATACGACAAGCCACCATGCAAGTATCTTGTGGAGCTTTAACTAGGATATTGTCAAAGAGTCTTGGTTTTGTAGGATATGGAAAAAGCCTTGCCATGTTACTCGGTGACATTTACTGCAGAAGGCCAGTTAGGAGGTCTGAACTTCAGGGGGTAAAATCCCACTCATTGAGTCAGGAGATACCTCCATCCTTTCAAACAGGAATTATTTCAGCCACCCCTTTCATATGAGATCTTGTCTTCTCTGTGAGCCTCTGGAGAACAGGGACCTACCCTGTCATTTTGATCAGAAAAAGCTATTTCTAGGTACAGAGATGGCTGTACTGACTGTTGCAGAAACCATTCCATGTATTTAAGGTCAATATCACTATACGCACCCAAAATTGCATTCTCACTGTACTGCCAGTTCTGCTGTTTATTTCCTTGGGTGACACTCACTGGACAAGGCTGGTGTAGTGGGAGGAACGGAGTTCACTTTGGACTCCCTGATCAGCAGGGGTGCTCCCATCAGACTTACCCAACCAGAAATGCAAGTCGTACTGGAGGTTCCCACTCCGTTGTTTGATGGTGTTCAGCACCAGATAGGAATCTCCTGTGAAGAAGTCTCCATACAGATTTTTTGGCACTGGTACCAAATCAAATTTCTCAATCCTCCAAATCTGAAGGCCAGGTTCCTTCCCAGCCTTCGAAAACTCAGCGTGTTCCACCATGCTGACAGGCTAGGGGCGAGACAGAGAATGTTGTTCAATATGCATAATACAAGGAAGTGCATGTTTAAATTATATTGCTTCTGATCTCTTAACTATTGTTCCAGGCAACAAGTGGAAAGTTTCCTTTTTTTCTCTTGCACTGAATTTTGAAGGAGAAACAAAAAGGCGGGGGGAGGGAGGGGAAGTCTCTCAATCAATCACTGTTAATTTTCACTTCCAACCAGCTCTACTTCCTGGCTTATTCCTGACTTACTCTTTCCTAGATTCTCCTTTCTCTGTTTTCTGTTTACCTCTCCTGATTTTGCTCTACATATTTTCTTTACTAATTTATAGCTTCAATATGGCACATAAAGAAAGGCTAATCCCCTTGCTGACTATTCTTTTCTATACATGCTGCACGACCTTCAAGACAGTAGGAAATAAACCCCTTTTAACTATACATGTACATCTTGCACAAACATTATTTACAGTTTTCCTAAAACCTGTGTTATCTTATCCAGCTCTTTTTGTGAATATCATCAAAGTTAGATAATTAACAAGACTCTTGTATCTCTTTTGTTCTGACACATTACTTCAGTACTTCCATGTAACTGTTCCCTTATAGGAATTACCCTAATACACACAACATCCTGTCCTAAGGACATTGGAATTTTGGTTTAACATGTGTATTGTCATACTAACACAATGTATTAACAATATGCAATCCGTTCTTTTAACAAAACACTTTTTTATAACTATATTATAAAAGAATTCACTTTGGTAGTACTGAAAAGAAATAAAACATTTCTGTCATATTGGCAAAGGAAATGTGTTCATATATTACAGCATGCCTTTGAGTGGTATCAGATAACAGGGAAGAAAAAATTAAAATGTTATATTAGAAGCATCCAGTATTTTGACAAAGAAGATAGTTCACAGTAGTTGATGGATAAAAGTACGATACGCTCAGCTTTCAAGGCAGAAATAAAGAATGTTACAAACTAGAAAGCAAAATAGCAAGTTAGATATCAAAGTGATTCCTAAGCTGAAATCAGATATCAAACAAAGATGGAAAACAACGAACTTTAAACGTTATGATTCCAGTCAGCCTGATTTAGTTTCTCCCAAATTCCCACTACAAAATTGGACAAACTCCTTAGAAGGAGTTCAAAGAGAGTGTGACTCTTACAAGTAATTGAAAAGCAAAAGTTTTTCAATGTTTAATTGTGATGTTAATCACTTACCACAGCTGAAAGCACAACAGCTGCTGTAACAACATATCCAAGCCCTGCAACAGACATGGAGCTAACACAGTTCAGCTTCAGAGCCATTGTGCAAAAAATGGTGAGAAAAATATAACTGAAGTCCTGTTTGCCCATTTCTAACAGCAAATGGGCTTCTCCCTTCTTCTGCAGACGCTGTAGGGAGTCCCAGCTCCCTCCTCCTCTTGCTGCTAGTGAAGATGAACCGCAGAAGCCAATCTTTTATCAGGGACAAACACACCCACCCCCTCCGCAATATAGGGGCGTAACATGTTTGTGCAAACAGACCTCTTGGAAGTCTCAGAGACTCCTTCAGCCATTTACAGATGCTTAATCCCAGCAGGCAATAACTCAAGACGATATGCTATCCATTACAGCCGACGGTGTAATTACGTTCAGACATAAGCCAAATATCCAGTCATAAGGCCAATAGGAGAGGAAGGAATTAAGAGACATCGGCAACAGAGGCAACATTTTGTCAGCTGAAAACTGCAAATAAATGGAAGGTTGATGGGACGCAGAGGGACAGAAAGGCTGTTCCAGATGGCAAGGGCTGCAGAGAAAGAGATTTTGGAGATGAGAAGAACTGAGAAGCACTGAAAGGATAGGACTGAATAACCTGAGGATGGAGGCAACACGCCCTCGTCTCTCTGAACTTGTCGGAGGAGCAAGATGCAAAATTCAGCATGTGTTTTTTGTGTCCTGCGCCTGAATGCAATCTCCACACAAGCTACAATCAGAGTAAGACACTGCAGGGGTTTGAGATGGACCAATGTACTGCAGCTCATGTGTTAGCAAAAGGGTATTAGTAGTCTGGTAGGTGAAAGACCAAGGGCTAATTCAGTAATTTCACAACCAAATATTACCAAGGGTGTAGCCAGGTGACAGGAATATTCAGTTCAATAGAGTTACAACATAGTACGGCTGATCGTAGCAAACCATGATCTGCCACCGGTGAAGACCTTGATCTTCCAACCGTCTCACGCTTCAGCAGGTCAATCTATCACATTTTCCAAGTGTTTGCAGTAAGCAAATTGTGCAGAAAGAGTTGCATCCCACTTTCCATCGCAGCACCCCAGGAACAGAGCAGCCCAGAGGGCGGAATGGCTCCCGGAGGTGCAAGCGGTGGTGCCCGTGATACAGCACCTGCAAACGCTGCCCAAGGGCTGCGCAGAGACCCACGTCAGACTTGCCCTCTGGTATGTGCCTATGAATATCCTGGAAGGTCAAGCAGGAATGCTAGGAGGAACATAACTAATGCCTACGTGTGGCTGTGCTGCCGGTTACTCTTGCTCTCAATGCACCCAGGGATGAATTCCTGACAGGCTGAGGTTCCCACTTTCAGAATCTCTCAAAAGATGCCTAAATAAGGGGCCAAATCCTCCACCCACAAAAGTCCACAACAAAACTTCCATGAGGGAAAGATCAGACCCCACTTGTCTGTGCTTTCTCCGCTCTCCATGAGAATATTTTCTTTCACTCTCTCTCATTAGAACACTCTGCGTCTCTGCTGTCCAAGCCGATACATTTTGTTTTGAAGTGTCACCCTGGCAAACTCCAGTTTAGTTAATGTTCCTTTGAAAATTTCACTGGAAATTCTCAAACTGAAATGGGTAATAAAATCAGTGTCTTAGTCTGGCTGGTATTTCTGATCTCTGTGAAGGAAGTTCAGAGTGTCAGAGGTCTAAGACCCAGTGAAAAAAAACACATTGGAACCCTGACTCGGGGGAAGCCAGCTGTGAAAGGCTTCTGCAGCTGCAGCGTACCCAAACCACGATGACTGGATTGTGTAACGTTAGAAAGAGATGGGTCCCTTCCAAATGGAAAAATACTTCAGACTTTTTATTAATAAATACCTGTATAGTGATGCACCTGGGCAAACTTCATAGACTGAAGGCAAAAATACCTAGGATAATCTCCTTTGTTAGCATCCCATTTTAGGATTTATTGTAACCTGCAGATATATGCTCATAAACATATATGAGATTTTGGAAAAACAATGTATTTGGTCTTCTAATTAGCTTGGTGTTTTATAAGTTTTGCCCTCAGTCCAAGCTTGCATTACCAACCAGTTGCAGAATGCAAATACAGGCAAAAGAGGGAAAGAGGGCTGCAAAAAATAAATTGTATATTACAGTGTTCTTTGGTAAAAATTAATCTGAAGCATGTTTGAAGGGAATAAGTGTAATATACTCCAACAGCTGGTACGGTTTATTACTGCTGTCAGCAAATGTTGCATTGTTAAATCAAGCCACAGAAATCTGTGCTCTGGATGTTTTATTGAGGGCATGTGCCAGATGAGATTGCCAGGACCCTACCGAAAAGGATGTCCCATGGGAGACATGGGAAAAAGGCAAACTTCAAGCTGATGTTAATAAAACTGTCCAGTTTAGCCACAGAAAGGGTGCTATGCAGAGCCAACGTCTTATGCAAAGGAAAGTTATTTAAGGAAAACAAGGAAGGGGCTTGGAATACAGGAACTGAGTGCAGACGGATCATCTAAATGGCACTTGGCTGCATTAATGATAAAAACAAGAACTTAAGAAAAGAAGTCCAATGACTTGAGCAAACAGTGGAAGACAACAAGTTATTATGGTATCCAGATGTGCAGTTAACACAATCACAACAGGCCTAGCTGAGAATGCCATATAATGGAGACTGGCCTATAGAAATAATTACAGGGATATACTCCCTATTTACCAAACACAGAATGTGAGACTTGGTATGTGAAGGAAGCTGTCACTGTGCAAAAGTCTGCATCTGGCTCATAGACCAATGGCAGAATTTAGAGATTGCTTCTTCAGGAAAGTATTAAATGATTTTCCTGAGGTTGGAAGCTGCTTGCTTCAGAGGAAAGGCCAGAAAAGTCAGAGAGACCATGTAGTGTCTCTGCTCAGCAAACCTGACAATCTTGCCCTGCCGTGCGTCCTGTTACGGTGCTGTTGGAAGCCCCGACACAGCTGATGCTTCCACCACCTCTGATCTGGGACTCAGCAGTTTTCTCTCCTGGCATCCAGTCCAAAACACCTTTCTCATTTCCACCCTGCAACCTGTAATAAACAGCTCTCTCTGCCTCCCTCCCTAAGTGTTTCCATTTATGCTCTTCACATTCATCTCTGGCTCTGCCTCCCACTCATCTGTCACAGAGTCACTCTACGCCCTCATAAATTGATGCCATCAGCACTTTCACCATTCGTCTTTCCTCTCAACTTGTTTCTGCCAAGAAGGTGCCCAGTTCTGCACTGCTCAGATGTGGCCCAGCACAACTACAATGAAAGGAATGTCCTGTTCCCTTCAAGAAAAACCTGTGGACACCAAGCCCAGAATCTCTTAAGTCTGTCTCATCACACAGCAAAGTCCATTAGAGGGAATAATTAACGCCTAGTTCCTCCACATCATATCAACACCTACCACCAGCTAAAGCATCTAATGATGCTATCTAAAGTATCTTTCTACCAATAAAATAGAGACAATAGAATAGAACAGAGACAATACCATCTAATACTGACAGGCAGGAAAAAAAGAGGAGAAAAAAAAAAAAAAATATCTTTATTCTGTTAGGCTCCAGTCTGATCCTGACTCAACCTCAAACATTCAGAAGAGCTTTACCAAAGCTGAAGGAATGCACACACTCAACAAAAACATCCTCTGACTTCTGGTATCGCCAGAGTATTTCAGAACACAAAACGCACAAGACACCAATGACAATATTTTAACAATTTAAAAATTAAATAATTATTAAAGCAAGATTAAATACAATGGAATGGATATAAATATTCAGTAGCCAGCTCCTTTATATGACACGGCAAATATTAGCTTGCAGGGCTTTCATCACAACATTTTGTGTTTCTAAGACTATAAAGAGCACATATATTTTTAAGCCATTCAATGATGCTTCTGGATTTTTTTTTTTCTGGATACTTACTGGGGATGGGCAATCGGAAAAGAAGAGGTGGAAAATTGCTGGTAAAAATAGTGGGTGAAAAAAGAAATAAGCGCAGTGGTTCATTTAAATAGACTCAGCTGTAAAGGGGCCTATGTCTTGAGAGGGAAAGAGGTATTTTAAGTGAATATTTACATGAAACAGAGACCCAGAGGTCTGGTTGCTACATTAACAGCATCCTGGTTGGAAAGAAACAGTGCTTGTGAGGGTGAGAGGGCTTAATTTCCTTTGTCTCACAGTGCATCAGAGAGACAACTCCGTCTCCCTCACATTCAAAAAAACACTTCAATAGTTTACTCTCCTTGTAGCTTTTATTCAGTAACTGGCCACTTACAAGAGAAAAATGAGCATAACATTTTTTTGGAGCTACAATTAATTTGTGGCAATTCACAGATGTAAATACCCACAAATATAGTAAGGACTTACCTGCAGAGGGCTGCTCAGGAAAGCTTGGCTGAATTAAATGAGACTGTGAAATAAGTGGTGGTAGGCCAGAATACCATGTGGTTGCTCTCATTTACAGCTCCAGTGGCTAGTTCATGACAGGTTCAGTTCATTTGTCTAAACTTGCTGCATAAACAAAGCCCACACAGGAAACTCTGCAGCCAACATAGTATTATACCACAGAGTATCTAAAACACCTGCTGCTTACTTCTGGAACAATTTCTTCATTTCTGGATGGCAAAGGCTGTATTTTTTATTTTAATGGATAATACTTCCAGAGCAGCAAAATAACTTGCAAACAAAGACTAAATTTCTAAAATATGGGGAGAACAGTAAATCTTAGTAAAGCCTGTATCCACACAATGTTCATGCTGCAAAAAAAGCTTCTTGTGCACCAATCCTTATTGTACCTTGGGGGAAAACAGCTGCAATTCCACCAGCTAATTCTCTCTTTCCCTCTATTTGCCAAAAATTGCCTGGAGAATATGGACTGCTCCAAAGAAATACTAATATATCTCCTCAGGAAAAGAAAGACTCCCTTGTCTCACAGCATTCCAGACCTCCTATATCAAACCCCAGAAGAGGTAAATTGCTACTGTATTTCTGTTCTGCAAGCAACAAAGTCATACAATCCTACCACCAACAAAATCATCAGGTCGTACGTGTGACAGTAACGCTCCCCGAGTAAGAGCTGCGTTTTCCAGATCACTGTCTGAAATAATGACGCTGAAGAGATCAAACTTAAGACAAAGTTATTTGCTTGCTTCAGGTTTAGCCATTTCTACACTTTGAAGAGAATCTGTACCTTCTGACTACCCACACAGCCATCTCTTTTCTTCTCTGATCCTTCGCTGACCCATAAAAACTCTGATGAATTTACAAAGATTGTGAGAGCGAACACTACAGTCATTCAAGTTCTGACGATAAAAAACTCAAGACATGATGCTGCATAAAACAGGGAAAGGAAGACAGTCCAGCCCAGTATCAACAGCTGATGACAGTGCATACTGAACATGAAAATACTTGTCTATTCCTTATAGCCTCCTTGCCAAAACAGCATATATTATTACTAACTCTTCAGTAAACCACTAAAAATAAACCTGGTGGGATTTCAGCTTTGTTGCCAAGGTGATAGGCATTGAAAATTACCTAAAATGATAGATTAGATCAGTTTTCAGTCTCCAGACAGCCCTGAATTCATATACATGAAACTATAAACAAACCCTTTCCTTCCATCCCTTGAAGAAGCTAGTAAACAAACTTATTTGGGACCAGAAAAATTGGCATGGAAGAGCCTCCTTCTACCCTAGCCATGGTGGCTCCATAAACTACTTCAGTTCTCTATATGAGGAGCAGCATAGCTTATGGTATTCCTAGCAGCTACATCTTAAACAGGCGCAGCCAGCCACAAACCCCAAAAGTTCAAACTGGCATTATCCCTTCAGCAGCCTCCTTCTTCATTTAAAATATGCATCTGATTCCAAGAAGAACTCGGATCAACAGCCCTGGACATGAAGTACAGCATCATCTGTACAACTGGCAAGTCGGTTTTTACATTCATAAGTTAAAATTCCTACTAAACCACTTTAGCAAATTAGAACACCCAGATGATTTGAGTATTGTTCACTTTTTCCAGCTGTTTGTTTGCATTATGAGTCATGTCAGCTCTGTTCTGGTCCCTCTACCTTTTGAATATGATCCACTTAGTAAACACAGAGGGTTAGCCCAACGCACCAAAGCTAAAAACTTCCACACAAAAGCCTGAGTTTCTTCTCAGCTGCACTGATGTAAATTGGCAAGATTACTACTTACAGGGGAGAAAATTTGGGAGAATATATAGGTCTCCCACCTGAAACACACCCAGAGGAAATCTGCTGATACAATCAGCTGTTTGAAAGCCCTACCTTAAGAGCACACGGGAGAGCTGAATCATGCCCTTAAACACACATAGGATAGATAAGTATGGATCAGTGGAAGCCACTGGCTACTTTCATTCCATTGTGAGCAAAAATGAATCCTGAATTATACTCAAACACAAATCATGGTTCAGTGCTGAAAACACGTCTTAAAGGAGTGCTTATGTAACCCATAAGGCATAATCCAGTACATTAAAATATGACTACCGTCCCATATTATGCCCCAGAGAGAGATCTGGTGGTGACAGCCAAAACCCACTCATGGAGGCAGAGAAGACAGGCCTGTGGTCAGCTGCAGGGAAGTGACACAGATGTTCTTCCTCCAGTCACCAGGTCCTGACTATGTACTGGGGAAATGATCTGCAACTTTATGCAAACTGTTTTTTCCCTGAGAACTAGCCAATGCATTCCTCTGCAGCACAAAAGCCTGTTCAGTCCATTACCTCTAACCCAAAGCAGAACAGAGTAATATATTACTCCTGGAGAAGAAGGGCTGGAAACCAGAAGAGATGGCCTAAAACAAGTCCCAAAGGAACATGGCCTTGCACTCTAAGTGTAGCATCAGGCACAGGTGAAGGGACTTAGAATAAGCCATTGCTACACGTACGACGAGGAGAAGTACGTGCAAATATTAGTGTTGAGAATAAAAAGATTTGTGAGTAAAAAGCACGTAGATGAAATTTTGTCTTACGCCACACTGGATGCAGCACAGCAGGTCCGAGTCCCAGCAAACCCACCGCAGGGCCTGGCCTGGCTTTGCTGCAGCGGGAGCCTGGCGTGACCGCACAGAAACTGCCTCCGTGAGCTCCTGCCTTCCAAATCAGCTCCACACAGCATTCATCTTTCCATCTCAAAAACCTCCACGTGAGACACGAAGCACCTCAGAATTAACAGAAATCAGCTCACTTGATATATGGTCAAAATCAAAGTGCTTCTTCTAGATCAGGGACGGCGATCAGAACATGAAGCATGGCTCAGAGTTACAACCAGTGCAGGTTTTTGGTACCTGCATTTACCTGCTGGCAGGCAAAAGAGACCGACTGACCTACTGCTACAATCAAAACCTTCCTCCAGCCTGCACCCCGCACACACGAGCGCAGCGCTCGGAGGGGACAGGACCCCCCCATTTCACATGAAGTGGTTTTCTTCACAGACACCCACATCCGAGTAGATCAACGTGGAGACACACAGAGATACTAGAGTTCCCCTTTCCATTTTGCTATCGGTTCACCTCACATATGCAGGTGTGGCCACTGCATTCATGACTCTGGCTTGAAGAGACAGACCTTCTCACGAAGTCTTGTTTTCAGCTCCAAAACCAGCTGCTGCCACAGCCTTGGCAGCAGGAGCACCCGGCTCCCATCCCCGCTGCGCGCAGCCGCAAGAGGGCAATGCTACAAACAGACATGCCAAAATACTCCCTTCTTCCTCCTAGCAAAGTGTTTGCAGCTCTTCCTTTGGTGATTAACAGAGGTTTTTTATTTTCTTTTATTTTTAGCAGGATTCAGTGTCAAGGAACCACAAGCCTTCTCAAAGCAGACAGCCTGAAAGAAGGGAAAGTCCTACTGGTGATAGCTTGCAGGGCAGCAGCCTCGGTCCAGCCTGAAAGATCCCAGGATGATTCATTTCCTCCAGCATTTTAAAGACACTGTTTTGAATTAAAGCTGTATTTTTACTGCGTGTGGAAACATTCAGTAAATAACATATGTTTAAACTTTGTTTTTGGATGGTGGCCCACTGACTGACTACCTCCTAATACAGACAAACAGTTGTTTCTCCCTCTCCCAGTTGCGCTTGGGACATCAGCCCGAGATCAGTTCCAGCTCTTCAGGTTCCCAGTGAGAGGTGAATGAGGGACAAAGGAGGAAAAGAGGAAGAGAAAGACCAAAAACATAGCCTGTAGTCAGAACAGAACACTTTGAAATTGGTAAAAGGAAAAAAAACAACCAAATAACAAACAAACAAACAAACCCCTTCAGAGTCTATACCATCTAACCCTTCCACCCAGTCACCATCACACAGCACATTTTGATCCAAAAACCTGACAACCTGGTTTGAATATCTTGACTGAGGATGCAGTTACTAGCTAAGTCCTAGCCCACCCCAAGGTGGGGAAAACCAAACTAAAATAAAGGTTGTTCTCTATAGGGAAGTGTGAACAGGCAGAAATCCCCCAAATACCAACCAAGTCAACAACTCCAAGCTCTCCCTCAGCTGGGTGTCAGTGATCCAGCACCGCTATTCCGGTCTGGCATTTTCAGGTTGCCAAGCACTGCAAAACACCCCAGGAAAAAGCTGCTGGAGCTCTATTTAACTCCACTAATGTCAGAGCTCTATTTAACCTTGCAAATGCATCATCAGTAGATAATCAGAGATAAATACTTGGCAACCCTGCTGAGAGTCTGAGCTTACTGTTACAGGCTGCTACTTCCTTTCCTAATTTTTCTGACCATGCTTTTCTTCACTGAGCAGGTGTGAAGTACTCAAAGTTGACATCTTATGAACGCTGTCTGATCTGATTTCACCTAGGGTGGGATTTAACAGTGACATACTATCAGGCAGCTCTCTTCAGTGCCCTGGATACACACCCAGATCAGCAGACCACGTACCCTGAGCGTCTCTGTGCAGTGATGGACATAACAGGACATGCACTACTGCAAGAGAAGCATTCACTGTTATGATCAGGCAAGTACTGGCAGCGTAGCTGTATCTGGAGGGTATGAACATATTGGTACATGTACAAAAAAAAAAAGTCACCTAGCAGTGTAGAAAAAAGCTAGTAAGAGGCCTGATGAATATGCTCTGGCAACCAGCGTGCTTTTGCTATCAGGGAGTTGAAGACTGTAGGATGTAGTGTAAATATTGGGAATTTGCCAACATCCGTGACTTCTTGGGAAGCAGAGAAATCCAGGCCTGGTGCACATAAAGCCTGTTCAGACACTCCTACCACCAGTTCATTTACTTTTCTTCTCCTTACTTTAAAAAAAAATAATAAATCTGAATGCAAACTTCAATTCAGGAAATCCCTAATCAGGACAGTTCTTGACTGCCAAAAGTCACAAGAATAGACCCGAGAAAAACTGCCCATGCATTTTTCCATTCTCTTCCTTTGTCTAAACATCTGCTGTGAGCTGCTGTGAGACAAGACACTGATGAACCAGTGTGACAGCTTCCCTGCTCCTGTGCCCCGAGGACTGTATCTGGCTGAGCTTTTTCACACTACCATTGTTGTGTGGAGTCTCCTGCAGAAAAACACAGACTGACAAAAGGCAGTTTTAGGCTCAATAGCTGTGTACTATCCCCATCTAGGGAGTTTGTGTCTGATACGGGGGAAAAAAGTTCCAGCATGGCTTATAGCCGAGAACTCCAGCAAGTTTATTGCTTTTATGGGAAAAGAATTAATCATCCAGAGCATTTCTTTCCAATTCCCTTAGTCTCCTTAGTGTCTGAAGTGATTAATTAATGATTTAGAGACTGAAAAGACAAGGACTTGAACTAATGCTGTGAGAAGCAGAACAAATGACATGACAGAGGTACACAAAGCGATAAGCTGCACAAAGATAACGTGAGGTTTTCTTCTTAATGTAAAATCTCAGAGACCTTTGAAAGCCACTGCACAAGACATCTTTTGAGCCTTGCGTTTGAAAAGATTCAAAAGAGATTACAAGTGGACATACAAAATAACAACATATACAATTTTTTTTTTTCAGTTTAGATCCTTAGAAGGGATATCAAATACCTGGTTTGGAGAATCAGACAACTACTAATCAACAGAAAAAATACACAATTGGTTACCGACCAATTGCCCATATCAGAATTTTCTGATGCTTTCATGAAAAGCATTTGATACCAATCAGGCAGAGACACATTCAGAAGTAGATTACTCACATGGCAATTCTTAAGTGCTGTGAAAGCGAACAAAAAACAAGAGCAGCTGCTTCTTCCTAGACAGTAGTTAGTTATTGTGCCCAAGCTGCTTCATATCTGTGTTTAACCATGTTCTGCTTTACTGCAACCAAGTCTGCAACTTGATCACCTCAGCTCATATTTAAAAAAAAAAAATTAAAAAGAAAAAAACCTTCCTTTTGGTGTCAGAATTCCAAGGTAAAAGTGGGAAATGGTTGGTTTCTGAAGCCACATACTCCTGTCCAACATCCTCTTTCACATACATGCTACCCAGTAGCAACGCTAATGTCCAAGACTGGAATTAAAATTGAAAGCTTGTAGCTGTAAAGCGAGTTCAAAGCAGATATAAATCCTGAGTAATAAAGTACGTCACAGTGCTATTTTAAGAATGATTTAGTTCCCACGTGCACTCTGTAAAACACCCAACCTACAACAGAAAGTTATCTGGACTTTGGGTGGGGGGAAGCATTGGGTCAGTATGGGTCTTTGAAAACTGCTAGCTACTGTTTCTCGTCCTGTAGGAAGGCCCGTACCTCTCTCCTCTTCCACAGCAGCAGCACTCCCCCTTGGAGGCACTGCTGACCACATTATAAACTCAGTAAGTGGCTGAAGCACTCACAAAAGAATATAAAGTATCTACAGCAATAGCCTTGTAATGGAACAAGTCAGGCAGCCAGTCTTTCAGCTGGAGCTGGCAGCAATCCCCCTTGGTAACATTATCGGAACCATGAAACTCCGTTATGGAATGCCACCTCAACATCCCTGCTTTGGTGATAAAAGGAACAAATTCACAAACGTCTTGGATTTGTGCCTGTAAAATCAAAGTCGAAACTAGCAGTAGCATTTTTGCATTGTCACCCTTTAGGACATTCAGAGGCAGCCAAAGCGTGATGGCTGGTTCAATTTCCCCAGTGTATTCCCCATAGCACTGGAATTTCACCCAGCTGGAGAAAGCCTCTGCTCTCCTGAGGACACTACAGGTACCCAGCTCTCACTAAACCAAATCGTTATCTAAACACTCGGACAACCACTAGGAAATCCCTCCCCGTATTTAAGAAGTTCACCATCCACCTGTGTCACCGATGAGGTGTAACTACAATTCCTGCCTTATCTTCATGCTGAATTCTAGTGAAATCCACAGAACCGGAGTTCTCACCACTCCAACCAGTCAGTCCTGCAGCGGGGCCCGTCGATGGTGGAGATAAACTAACGCTGACACCCAGGGTTGGGGCATAAGCGCAGAGGACAGCGTTCTCATTATTCGCTCTGGAGGCGAAGAGCAGAGCTCAGTCCAGAGCCTAAAACCGCACCTAGCGCATACAGCGCGGGGCGGGCGGGGGGGCGGCTGCAATGCCAGCAGCAGCCATCCTGCGGAGCAGACGTCAAACGGGGCTGACTTCTGCTCCTCTCCGCTAGCAGCACGGGTTAAACTTCCATCTCTCACCCCTCTGTAGTAGGGACTACGGAATAAACTCTCTCATGGACAAGATGAGAAGAACCTGTTGCAATAGCCAAAGTTGTGCAAGACCTATTCCTCGGTGCTCGGGTTTTGCTTCGTTTGCTCAGACAGATGATACACAGTATTCTGTAAAATAGTTTGAGAAACCTAAAGGATGAGAGATATTTAAGGAACCCCCAGCCCCGTTTGACTCCAGAGTAGGACACCCTAAGCTGAGTCATGCCATACCCCAGCAAAGGAAATTTTTTTGCTGATAAACTTGCATCATGCAGAAAGTTGGTAGCGGAAAATGGAAATTGTAATGATCAGTAAGAAAAATAAGAGACTTAAGGGAAAACAAAGCTAGTATCATCTTTGTTAGCAAAGTCGGATTTTTTACATCCAAAAGCAAATAACATTCAAAGCAGTTGTATTCAAAGAGGATCTACTTACTAATGAGGCCTCCTTGAAACAAGTCATCCCCATAACTTTTTTTTTTTTAAACCACTCTTCCTAGGAAACATTTTAAATACGTTTTAAGTGTCTACATTTTTTGAATTTCTATTCAAATAGAGCTTTCAAACATTCTTCCCCCAGGCAAAGAACAAAACAACCAAAACCCCCGCCGTTCCCCGTCACCTAAGGGGGGGGTGAGCTCTGGTTTTTTCCCTAAGTTAGGCGGGGCACGGGGGCAGCCCGGCCTCCGCCAGCCCCGGTTCCCCACGGGGGACCCCCCCGGGCCCAGCCCAGCCGCTCTGTGGTGTTTTGGCCCTTCCTTCCTCGGGGCATGTCACCGGCACACTCCCCGACCGCACCGGGCGGGTTAACGCACCGAGCCAAGCTCTCTGGAGGACGGTACCGGTTACACCGCGGAGTCTGAGGCGCTGAGCTGACGGAAGGCGCGGGGACCGGTCACGCAGCCCGGCCGCCGTCCTCGCCGAGGCCGTAGGAAACGCGCCGAGCCGGGACCCGGACGCCCGCCTCCCTCCTGAGAGGGGCTGGCAGCCTCGGGGCCCCAGGGCCGCCGCCTCCCTCCGTACCCCCCCCCCACCCCGCCGCCGCCCCCCGGAGCCGCCCCGCGCCCCCCCCCCCCAGCATCTCGCGGCTTTCCCCTCAGCCCGGGCGTGCGGCAGCCCGAGGGGCCGCGGGGAGGAGACGCCCCCTCCGGCCCCCTCAGGGCGGCCACGGCAGGGCGGGCAGCCGGGTCACCGCTCCCGGCGGGCTCCCTGCGGCCCGGCCCTACCTGGTGCTGGCGCTCGCCGGGTAGAGGCAGCTGCCGGCAGCGGGGCCGGGTGGGGCCGGGCAGGGCCGGGCAGCCCCGGGGGCGGGCCGCGCCGCGCCCCAGCCCCGCCGCCCGCCGCTAGGGGGCGCGGTTGCGGGTAACGGGCGGCGGGGCTGGCGCGGGGCGGCCCTGCTTGGGGCGGGGCCGCCCGTGGCGGCGAAGCCAGAAGCGCGCCCGGTACCGCCCGTGATGGCCCCAGCGCCGGTGCGTGCCCCGGCCCGCCCGGGGCCTCGGCCACCATTTTGTTGCAGGCGCGTCACCTCAGCCCCCGCCCGGCCCGGCCTGCCCTGCCCGCCGGCCGAGGCGCGCCCCCCGCCGCGGAGCCCTCCGCTCCTGCGGCCTCCCCGCCAGAGCCGGAGCGCGGGCCGGGGCGGCCGGAGGGGACGGGTTGTTCCTTCAGTCCCTTTCTCGCACAGAGCAGGCAGCCCCGCCGGCGCAGCCCCGCTAGGCAGGGCCGACGAGGCGTGCTGGCCCGGGGCCCGGCTGGGGAAACGCTCACCGGCGAATGTGGGGACAGGCTGGTGCGCCCATACCCCTCTTGTCACCTCCCTCCAGGCCACCCCGTGCCTCCCCTCTGCTCCCAGAGGAACAAGGCGTGCGTTCAGCCTGCCACACAAAGCAGCCCTTCATTTCAGTACCGTGGGAGGCTCGGCGGCTGCTTTGCCCAAGGCAGTGGTGCTGGGCGACTTGATCCTCCACCCAAAACTGAGCAACAAAGCAGGAGATGAAGGCAAAAGTAAGCACGGCCAGGCCATGGCTTTCACACTGCAGGAGGCTCCCGCGGGGCCGCCCGAAGCCACGTCTGCAGTGCTTGGGTTGAGGCCTCATCGTGGGGCCGTTGCGGGGTATCTCTTGTTATATGTTACTCCCTTAAAATAATTTATAGGAGTCGTTATGAAATTTAGTATCAAGTTTATTGAGTAAGCAGTCAGCAAGCAAAACAGCGCTGGGCGGCCCGGGAGACCCTTGCTCCTTCCAAAGGCGCACCCTGTGTGTTGATTTTCCTCGAAGTTATACTACAAGGTGTTACATATACATAAGATTCCCAAATATGCCTATACATATGCATGACTTGTCCCCGCTTCGTATTAAAATTAGCCCCAAGAAGTCATTTCCATGAACTCCTCCCTGCTGCGCTTGCTCAGTGCCTCCTTGTGGTGGTCGTCGGGGGTTGTGGGGATGAAGGCTGATGGCTCCTCTTCATCACCGCTAGTAACCCCTTGTTCTCGCACAGACTCTGTTGCTCCTTGGCTCTTGCCCAAACTGCAGAGTTGGTGCAAATTAGTTCTTAAGGGAAGCTCCTGGTTCTTATCAACAACTGTCCTTGGTAAGGAGCCACAAATCTTTCTGTCATACACCTCCCCTCCCACCAGAGTCCCTTTTTATGGCATCCTGGTATCTTTCTGCAGCTGCACGTACTGTTGTTAGGGTCATCCTGACAGCACGGAGCAGGGAGGGCTAGTGCTTGTTTGCTTATCAGGATATGTCACTCAGGAATTTGGTAATTGATTATGTATCAGGTTTTCACACAACGGTGACTTTAAACAGAGGATGGAACAAAGACACAAGTAATAAGGGGGGGCCTTCTTCCCTCACCTGCCGGTTTGAGAACAAATTCATTATATATTTATTTATTACACTCGTACTTCTTGCTTTTTCCATTGTCTTTAATTGAATTTGATGAACAAACAGTTTACTATCTATCACATCTCTGAACCCCAGTTCACCCCTCTCCAGCTCTAGGTGGCCACAGCCTCACTCCCCAACTCATCCTTCCCCTTGTTTCTTTCATAGCTTTGACTTGAGCATGTTAAGACGTGCTGAGGTTTGTTCTCTTTGGATGTTACGAGTTTTTTCCTGACTTTACCCCTGTCTCAGGAAACACATCCAAGTCAGATGGATTGTTTTTTCCTATTTAGCTCAGTTCTTGCTTGTGGTGTGGAAAACTTTGCACTAACTGGCTAACATTTCCCCATTTCTTGATGTATCACTCTAAGTTCTTCTAAACAGGTTTGCTTCTGCCACATCTTCAGTTCCAGATACAGTTCTAATGATTTAATTTCTTGTATGAGTTTTCTTACTTGCTTTTATATACTTTCATCCAAGTATTGGTGTCCATACCAAAGCACACGTACAAGAAACTTATCGCACAGCCTCCTTATAGAGGATACCGTCATTAGTCATCATTCCATGATACAGGGGTTTAATGTCGTAATAAACCGGTCGTGTGCTCTGGGAAGCTTTTGTGCGTCCATGTGCGTCGCCTGGATCCCTGCTGCCTGCAGGGGTGGGAGGCAGGACCGGCAGGACTGCAGGGGCCAGCGCTGGCCATTGCCTTGGAGGCCAGCGACCGCTTCCTTCCTGTCCCCTATTTATAGAAACCCACTCCTTCCAGCCAGTTGTCCAAGATGCGGCGTGTATGCATGCACAGATACATATGTGTGCATGTATAGATGCCTGTCTGGCCCTGAGCCATGTGAAGATAATGTTCGATGCTTGCTAGCTACAGTGTGCCCCAGAATATCTTCCTTGCAAGAGCGGGCGCCCCTGGGCATAGTGTGCGTATGAATCTGGTAAGCAAACTGTGACGGCGTGGGTAACAGAAGTTACAGTTATTGATTAGATAATAAGCTCCTAAGAAATTTAACATAAGATTTAATTTCCAAAGTCTACCAGCAGCAGAGGAGTTGTAGCAGTACACACACGAAGACTTCATGGCTCGTGTACTCGGTATAGATCGTACAGAGCAGATTCGTTCCTCCCGTGGCTGTGTTGAAGCTCTAGGAAGGAACACGATCCTTAAACTCAACCATTTTTTATGGAACATTGTATGTGGTAACACGTCCGAGAACTAGTAATATATTTTCAACATTACTCAGAAACAACTGAAATTTCTAACTTCTTGCATTTTTAACGTAGTTTTTCCTAGATACTACAAGTGAGTTGTGGTAAATCTGAGGCAGGCAGGCTGGCCACAGACGGCTGTTGTTTTTCGTTCTCTTTCTACATCATGTAATCAGAGAACTGTCTTGTGTTCTTGAGAGAAGCATTGTACCGAGACAGTGCCGCCCTGGTGTGGGTTTTTACAAAACCAGTTTCTATGCCATCAACAATGCCGGCAGTCGCTGCTGGAATTGCATGGAAATGTAACAATGACACAGTTAACGATAAGAGCCAATGGTCAATATTTCTCCTTTGTCATGGCTGTAACTGAAGAAGATTGCTGTTATCCTTTTGTTGTATGAGAGCATTATTATCCAGAATATTTTAGGAGGGCTAAAAACTATCTGCCAATCTGATTCCACGCTCTGGTAGAACTGTGCCTAACCAGGGCCATAGTAAGCCTGTCATTAAATCCGGAACATAGGTTACAAAGGGGTACTACCACTGCTACGCAGCCACACAGGTTCTGTTTTCATAAATTATCTATGGTTCTGCATCATGTTCATAACAAGCAAAGGTGTTATTTAGAGCTACAAAGGGACTGGCTCCTCATCAGAGCTAATAACTCTGGGAAATTCTGCTCTTTCAAAATGTGTTTTCATTCCAAATGTAAATGCTTAATTGTGTTCTTAATTAAAAAGGGACATATTATAATGCATAACATGAATTGCATTTTAACATCATCGTTACACAGCTAACCCAAAAATTCTTTAGCTGTCAGTCAAATATGATTAATATAAAATGATTCAACCTTGTAAAAACAGTCTTCTATTTATTTTTTTTTTTTTAAAGTATTGTTAAAATTGTAACGTTTCCATGGAAATTTTAGGTCCCAGTTTCCACAACAAACCTGTGCAACTGGAAATGCAGCTACAGCTGTGTTGTTGACCATGTAAAAAAGTCAGCTTGGCATGCAGAAACAGCTGAGATAGAGAGTTGCTTTTCAGGAAGAAACCTCTCTCACTACAGAGAGCGGGATGTAGAATTGCATCCATATCTAAAGTAGAATCAAGATAGTAATGATGTCAGGAGAGCCTCAGGATTCACAGAGAAATGAGAAGGGCAGAAACTTTTTGAGGCAAACTGTTGGGCTGTGCCAGCTTCACATTCTGCGCTCGCAAAGTACTGCTACATAATTGTCCCTCAGCAAGAAAACACCCTGAAATTGTGCACAACTATCTAAAGGTATTTGTTGTTGTTAGCTCCACCATTGCTTTCTGTCCATGAGAAGCTCTGCATGATTCTAATCTTGGTTTTGCAAACAATTGACTCATACATTCTTTCACCACTTCTAAGATTTGGTATATGGGTATGTTGTCGTATCAACCAAGAAAACCACACGACTTGCATGTCTTTGGAAGGCTGATGCTGGTATTTTGCAGACAGTTCTATCACTGTAACCATTTCTTTTTTTGGTGCTAAGAGATAAGCTATTTGCTAAATGACGCGTACATGCCTGAATGCAGCATTGAGGCTTAAGCTAAAGGAGAAGTGAACCAGGCATCGGAGTGTAAATGTGATCTCCAAGATAAGTCAAATAAAGCCAATGCAGCTTAGATTTATCTCTAGTCAGGATAAAAGGAGTCATGCTGAGCGCTGACCCCGTCAGCTGGAGTCTCTGCTATACGTACTTGAAAGCCATGCTTGAAAGCTGGCGTGGAAAGGCAGGTGGGCAAAGAAAGGGGTATAATTCCATTTTGTACTTCCATTCCCTGCCTACCATGACTTACAACGTTAACAGAGAGAATCCAACTGATATGCAATCTACTGTTGGCCCAAATTTTCTTATATTATTAAGAAGTTTAATTTGAAGCTTTGAGATGTATAAGTGCCGATGAAAACGTGGTTTTGGGCTACCTATTTCACAAAAGATGAAGGAACTAAAAAAAAAAAGAAGTGGCTGCAGGGACATTTCTACAGAGACCACAAAACTGAAATGGTTAGAGATGAAAAAAGAACTAGCAACTCAACATTAAAACACAAGTAAAGACTAATTAGTCATTTCAGACCAATCCAGTGATACGTGATCAGCTTTCACAGAAGCGTATTTCAAAATAGTTCCTGGAACATCCCATGCTTCTTCTTTCTGCATTTGCTTACATAAACTTGAACAAAGCCAGAAAAAGAAGTTGGGGTTCAGGGGAAGAAGACAGGCAGACAAACCAAGTCTGTACAAACATACCTCCTCGCTTTAGCTACCTTTTTATTGACTGTATTTGTGATGTGGCAGTTTAAATGCTGACAGTCTGGTCATTCTTGCTGCTGGGTAACAAATTTTCCTAACTGTTGCTAATTACTGCTGCCATGTTGCCCTGTAAGTGCCAGCAGTGGTGGTTTTCTGGAGCTGCATTTCCTGGATCATTTCTATTATAATAAGGTTTCCACTGCACTGTATGAAGTCGTATTTCCTGTATGATAAGCAAAGTCGTGTTAGTCATAGCAATACGGCGTACCTGCGCTGTGATGTCACAGCAGCTGTTGTGACTGCAAATAAGGAACTAGTGACCCATTGTCTGACATTTGCTTTTACTCCAAGTTGCTGAGCTTGTCTGCCACACACAATGGTCCCTGGTTTTTCCGTGCATACAGATCGGTGGAACGCCTACTTCCTCTGTGATTTCAAGCGTGTTTTTCTATGTTGTTTTCTGCATTTCTATGTTGTTGTCACCTCTTAATATTTTCAGACGCTGATGAATGTGTGAAAAGTCCTGGGTTGGGGTATTAGTCCCCTCCTGCTCTGAAAGCTTGGAACATGCTTTGTTTTTCAGTGTCCATTGGTCCTTGGGTCCAGTGATGTTAAAAAGGAGCGTTGGAGGCCTGAAGGGGGATGTGGTGACTCTTCCCCTCCTGTCTCAGGGTGCTAAGTTGGCTGTGCGATACACCTCCAGTCTGCGTTTCCTGGGGCCAGGAATCCCCCCGGAGACTTTGGGAGTAGCAGGATCGCACCAAGGTTGCTGAGAGCAGATTTTGGCAAGGATTGAATAGATTGGGTGAAGGCCAAAACTTCCCGGCCTGGAGGTGTCTCTGTCCAAGTGGAGTGGTTAAAGCAAGGCTTCTTACTGCTGTCCTCAGTAAAAAAGAGTTTTGGTACTTTCTGTACCGTTCAATTCCACATTCTTCACGAATGCTGATGTGTAATTTAATCATTATTTTAAAAGTATTTTACAATAATGCATTCTAAAACGAGGAAGCAGATATTATAGATCATTGTATGTAATTTATTTGAAAAGAGGAGAATCCTCAAACCTTCTATCAACTGTATTAACCCTGAGTCTTTACTTTTCCTGGGGTTTGTGGTAAAAAAAAAAATCCAAGAGCATTGCTCATGTGACCAGAAAATTTGGATGCCGCTTTTTCTTGACAGAGACTTCAGAAAGAGACACGTAGAAAAGGCTTTTCAAGAGCAGGCTGTATTGACCTAGCAGAAATCCACAAAGAAGGGTGGGACGATAGGCAGTATTCCATCTCTAGCAATTTGGTATTGTTACCAATTTAGTGGGTTTTAATTACTGTTGTTAGGTTCTGCCCAGATGTTCAGAATGAATAGGCTGAAGTCAGCCTCTTCTCCGTAACTGTGGTTGAAAAACTGCTGCAGGCTTTCAAGCACTCACAAGAATAAAAGAATCAAAGAAGAAATACAGATGCCATTGCCCAATCTTCTGTCTTGCTCACATCTTTTGTGTACTTCAAACTTTATAGGAATATTTGATAAAAGCATACAAAACTATTCAAAACCAGAACCTTTAAAGCAAATCTGTATTGCCTTTTACCTCATCTGACAAACGAAGACCACTCTATATAAAATATATTTGGGAGTTGATCATAGAAATACGAGTTTCAGATTAACCAATCTTATTCATAGTTAGGTAATGGCTTCTAATTGTCTTTCTTGCAGATAAGAAATAACAGTAGTTATATTCCAAAACTTCTTTTCATTTCTGCTCAGGATTAAAATATGTTCTCCACAACCATTAAAGTGATTTTGAGAATTGTTGAGTAATCCTGAGGATGTATCTGTGGCCACGGGAGGGGAGAAATGCTTGTCCTGTCAGCGTCACCACAGAGGCGCGATGTTCTGCGTCCGTACTAGGGGAGCAGCTCTGCACAGGGTGATGGGGTGACTAGACCCCGTAGGAAAGACAAAAAAAGAAGATACCACTAAAATCAGCTACTTGTGCCCTTTGCAGACTGTGCAGTCCGCCATCCTTTCCAGGGCATCACAGAGAACGGTGATGGTTACCTGCCATGAATTCCATCTTGTAAAAACAGGAAAGCTAACACCGTTTGACTGAACCATAAATAGCCCATGGATTTTTGTGTGATATTTTAACAATTTTGAATTTTAAAACCTGCTAAGCAAATGTTACAGTGTCTGTGTTAATAGAATAACATCTGGGGAAGTACCAAGTGCTTAAAGGAACTGTATTTTTTTTAAGACAGTAAACCAGACTGTAACTGGGTCAAAATAGTCAGATCATTTTCCGTTTAAAGACTCCCTCTTGTGGAAATCATTCTTACTGACTTGTTTTGACCTATTTTTATAGTAAAATTCGCTCCATATAAGGTATTGCAAAACTTGAAAACGGTTCTGTTGCATGGTGTTATGTGTTTAAAAGTTAGGACCCTGACAATAACTGACAGTAGTCATACAACTGTAGGAGATTGCTAGCAGGTTTTGTATCTTTCTATTGAGTCCTCGCTTTTTACTACTCAGAGATTTACTTATTTATATACTTATTATGTAAATGAAAAAAAAAATCAAATTGTTTTTCATCTGTGCTTTTCACCCCGTGTAAGAGGCTTCTGCCCAGATGACGTGGAGTGCAGCATCCAGTGCCTCCCTGGTAGGGGCTGAGTAATAATTAGGGGGGAGTGATTCACAGAAAGCAGTCACTGCAGGAAGCAGAGGATTCCCTGTATATTGCTACACTGAGAAAATGGAATTAGTAATATCATGGTAATGGAGATGGAAAATGCCCATTCTGGACAGATATTTCCGTAGGAATGCTATTCTCAGTGGCACGCTGCCTTATGGGAAGGGGCAGTTTGAATCTTGGACACTGACACACAACAGAATTTGATGCTTTCCATAATGTGTGGGACTGAACTAAAATCCTCATTGTCCTCTAGCAGTCTGTTAGGAGAGGAAATCACATTATTTAGATTCAATGTCTAATATGTATTTGGGCAGGAAGAACCATTAGCTCTTTTCAATCACACTTAAGCCCTAATAAACTCTCAATTCTAAAATAAGTAGAATCCCTCCACTTGCTGTAATTGAAGCTCTTGGCTTTTGTGGCACTAAAGCTGACCTGTTTATTCTCAAAAAGCATAAATCATTCACTGGAAATGCGCTGTGTGGCTGCCCTCTAGCAGCTCTTGTGGTAATTTCTCTTTAAATAGAGATGTAACTACATTTAACAGGTCTGTAGGCCCTAAAGCTTTCCAAAAATACCAATCTCAAAGGAGTTTTGGTTAAACACAACGTAAAACTGAAAATCTGAATATTAATCTGGAATACCAGGAGTCTTAATTTTGAATGTCTGACCTCACTAAATGGTTCTCTAATTTCTGTGGTCATGTAATGGAAGTTTGTATGTTGAACTGAGAATCTGGGTAAGTTTACTGAATTGGAGATAGATAAAATCCTACATATTTTTCATCTCCCGAACCACTGAAATTTTTTTTAATCCCATGAGCTGTGAGATTTGTGCAGCATCTTGCATTTTTAGGTCTTCAGTATTGCCTACCACAACTGTTTAAAAAGCCTGTTTAGAAAAATCAAAGCCAAGAGTAACAGACTGGTTAGAGCAGTTCACAGGACATTGTAAAAGAAACAAGATACAGTATTAATTATACTGGAAACTGGAAAAAGAAACAGAGCTCTTTACATTTCCTTAGAGGTTTTGGATATTGGACTATGCTGTCCTGTGTACCTGTACCTGGCCAGGCTATTCCTGTTTGTATCTTCCCCAGAACAAATAACGGTGCCTCAGTAGCGATGAGAGAGATTTCGTCGTTCAAAGGAGGCTGGCTTTGTAGGGAATCTGAGGCAGGACAGGGAACGTGGACGTAATCCTTCTAGAGAGCGTGTGAAGTACCTTGGAGTCCTTGTCCTTATCCTTTATTAACGTTCTTGGTTCTAGGGATTGTCTAAAAGCAGAAATTGGAAGATAATTATAACGATTCGGAGGCAGCTGCAGTGGTGACTTCCGAAGCGGGAACGTCGAAGGCCACGGGGCAAGGACGCAGTTCTGGCGGGCTGGGGCTGCCGGGCGGATCACTTCGCTTTTTCACCCTGAAAAGCTGGGAAAGCCAGGATTTTCTTCAGCGCTAACGCGTTCGCTCGCGTACGTCTCCCCACCCCCGGGCTCGGCCGCCTCCCCTCGGCCGCCTCCCCTCGGCCGCCTCCCCTCGGCCGCCTCCCCTCGGCCGCCTCCCCTCGGCCGCCTCCCCTCGGCCGCCTCCCCTCGGCCGCCTCCCCTCGGCCGCCTCCCCTCGGCCGCCTCCCCTCGGCCGCCTCCCCTCGGCCGCCTCCCCTCGGCCGCCGCCTGAGGGGGAGCGCGCGCCCCGCCCCGCCCCGCCGCTTTCCCGCCCGCCCCTCGGCGCGCGCCCGGGCAGGGGGAGGTGCGCGCGCGCGCGCGGCCGCCTCGCGCCCCGCCCCGCACGCCGGCGGGAGGCGGGGCGGCTCCGGCGCGCGGCCTCCGCGATTGGTTCCGGCGCGGCCTCTCGCGCCCACCTTGTGCAGCCCCGGCGCCCGTCGAGAGTGGGAGGGGAAACCCCGTGCGAGGGGTGCCGCCATCTTGGATAAGGGGGGTGATGGGGGCGCAGTGGAGCCGAGCCTGAGGGAGCCCCAGGGAGAGGCGGAGACCCGGCCCGGCCGTCGCCCAGCCCGAAGCAGAGCGCTGCAGTGCCCGCAGTGGGGACCGGGCTGCCGCCGACAGAGCCACGCTGCACAGCCACCCGCTCCCCGAGCCCAGGTACGGAGGAGCAGGGGAGCGGCCCCCCCCCGCCCGCCCGGCCGGGCCTAGAGCCCGGCCCCGCGCCGGTGCGCTCCGCTCGGGCGGGGGCGCCGCCCTCTCGCCGGCAGGCCGTGGCAGACTCCCGGCCGCCACCCGGCCCGAGTAGCGACGCTTCCTGCAGGTGCCCGGAGCCGGGGCCTAGTCGGGGCCGCGCTCCCCGCCTGTGTGCCGCCGCTGCCCACCTCCGAGGGCGGTGCGGGCTGGGCCCCGGCCCCTGCCTCGGCGGGTCCGGCCGTCCTCGCTCCCGGAGGCGGGCAGGAAGGGGAGGGGGCCGGTAGTCCGTCTGGGGCCGAGGAGGGCGAGGCTGGCTGGGCAGGAGCTAGGCCGCTGCTGCGCGGTTTGTCGCCACCGCCTCCCGTTCCTCCCCTGCACTGCACACTCCCTGGGTAACACGCCACCATCCAGGACTCGTGCACATGCGGTATTTTTATATATATATATATATATGCCCCTTCCCAGTTGCTGCGGTTGCACGTAGGGTGTTTACTGCATGTGTATATTATACTGTGTATGCGGCCGATGTGCGGTGTTGTCTGTACTGTTGATTCCTATGTTGATCCGTGCTGCCATGAACTCTGACAGAAAAATAACTTTCACGAGGGCTGAGGGGAATGCCTCTGCCTGTTCATGAAAGCGACAAAAGTATCTTAGGCTTGTGCTTTGTTTTCTTTTGTCAATGCTTATTTGGGCTAAACAGAATAACGAAGTTCTGTTCTTTCACCTAGTTGTCTGTTGCCCATTTGCAGTACTCTCTTAAGGTTTCTATAACATCTGTGGACGGCTTTGTCATGAATTAAAATTGTACTGAATTGTCCCTGCAGTAAAGCTGGGAAAAGGTGTCTTATCTGCATTGGGGTCTCTCTGGCACCAGCTCCCTTGCTCTGGAGGTTACTTGTTGTGGACCTTTCTTTCTAGATCTCTGAAAAAGAGTGGTTCAGTGTTGTTGTATGATACTCTTTCACAGAGGTAAAAGTACCCCTCTGTGAACAAGACTTACTCAGGTTGTCTACATCCTAAATCATTTCAAACCCCAAGTCAGAAGTCTAACTTTTCCAGTAGCCAGATGTTATCGTATGGGATGCATTGGTTTTTTGGTGTTGACTTCTGACGTGGTTTGGCTTGAGGGCCTCTTGTGCTTGGGCATTGCTCAGGAATGGGAAGAAAATCTCAACCCTGGGGGACTATATAACTAAATATCACATAGTTTAATATGGATTAAAAGGGATTTTGCTAGCTTCCTGTATGGATTTGAAAATGTCATAAATCTGAGTGGAAGGAAGAAGCTCCTATTTTTCTTTTGCATTTTATGAATAACAACAGAAAAAAGAAAGCAACTATGAAGGACAGCAGTTTGAAACAAACCTGTTATACTGGTGGTACTAGGATTTAAAATGTAAATAGATCTCTTAAAATTCTTGCTTACTCCTGTGCATCTAATGGAACCCGCTTATGATTGTTTCTTACTTTGCTGTATCTTTCTGCAACAAAGGAGGTAGACCTTACTTAATTTTGTTCTAAAATGGGTTTGTGACTTGTGTTTTCCAAGGCGATGACTCCAGACATCCAGAGTCATGGTTTCTGTATACGCTGTCCCTAAACTTACCCGATATCTCTAGAAGTTGACTATCCTGCTACGAATGCAGACATGTGCTACAGGTTAGATTCTTTTATAGGAAGAGGAAAATAAGATAAGATAAATGAGGATATTCAAATGGATAAAGATCTATGGCTGAGAGAATGGACATCGGAGAAAGTGCTCATACAGATGAGGATGGGTATGCAATACTTAATGCAGCTATGGTGCTAGGGTGTGGTTAATAAGAAATGAGGTGTGTGCATATAAATGCAGGAAGTTTAGGAAACAAAATGGAGGAACTTGATGGAGCAGGATGTGAAACCATTAAAAGGATAACCAACACAATGTGTGTATGAGTAGATAGCTGTTGAGGAAAATCAAAAAGTGAAGATAATATGATACGTAGCCTTGATTTAAAAATGAAGTTAAAGTTCTCATATACGAAGAGAAGGCCTGTGAAGTCTTTAGAAATACTTACCAGGCTGCAGGCTGAGTTGGTGTTTTACATGATTAAAGAACATAGCAAATGCTTTTCTTCAAGAACAGCTTGAAACGGGGCTCTGCACAGCTGCAAGCTTGTTAATGTGAGCCCAGTAGCATGCAGGCCTTGTGCTTTCAGAGAAAGAATAACTGGACATGGAAATAACAAGAAATGCAAAGTGATCTTCAACAGCAGATCATAGGAAGCTTGCTGGGTTGCTGTCTGATCAGTTAAGACAAATATATTGTCTTGTGCTAATGGGATGCTTTAATGAAATCCAAATGGGGAAAGCTAGAGAGGATGACTGGAGAAGAGCTGAAGAATGAGTGAGGAACTGGCCAGCAACAAATAATGTTGTCAGATAGATGTGAAAGTTACTGGGCTGCTAGCAGGCTGCTGCTGAGACTCCTCAGGGATCAGCCTCAGAAGAGGGTATTTAAAGACAAGCATGCAAAAATAAATAAACTGGCCAGGGAAGCTGTGGGCCCATCATCTGAAAGAGGGCAGAGATGTTTATATGTTTAGGAAGACGTAAATGTCCATGGTGTGTGAAAGTCATAGAACCAGAATGAAATTCAATTCTAATAGACCTCATAGCTTGCTATGGACAACAGACTTGGGGGAGTTCACCACTTGAGTGTATTAATTAGTAACAAAACTGTTATTACCTTCCAGTATGGTGTGATTTTACAGAAGACCACAACTGAAGCAGTTACAGACTGTATTTCTAGCAGCCTTCTGAAGTAAGGTACCAGTTAGACTGCATTGTTTCATGTGCTTGACAAAAGTCTTCATGGGGGCAGAGTGCAATTATGAATTGAAACAATTCTACATCTCCCCAGTCCTCCTCCCCCCCCCCCCCCCACTTATTGATCTCTTCTTAGTGTTCACTGTTAATTAACATCTTAAGTAAATATGCAGGGAAGAGAAGGAAGATTGTGCCCTGGGAAAGAGGGTAGCTACCTAGTCATTTTGTGTAGAGATTTAGAAGCTGTTCTGAATAATAATTATTATTGGTTGCATACAGTTCCCCTTGTATGCAATCAATATTCTCTTCCAAATGAAAAAACTTGACAGCTCTTTAAAAGTTGTTTCAATTTATGAAAGGAATGATATGATGGCATTACCTTTTATCGAAGGGAACTGGACTTCAACTGTGAGATCCTTTCCTGTTGCATATCCTTGAGGAGTGACCGAAAGAACACCTGGATGGCCAGATGAAATACAAAGTGCCTCTTGCTTCAGACTAACTAAACAGTGGTCCTCTGGCTGCAGAGTGGTACGTTTTTAAGGGGAAACTGTACTAATTAGACAGCCCTGAGTTTGAAGCCGATAGCTCTTTTCAGGTGTATCATCTCTGTGCAGATTGGCAGCTGATGGTATTAACCACATGCAGTGTCTAATAAAACCTGTGCCTAAGGTTCTAGTCTTTTCTGATAATAGACCTGCTTATTGCTGAGCATAAAGCTATGAAATTTCTCTATGCAAATGATAACCAGTGAAGGTTAAAATCGACTTCTGTCCTTGAGTTGAGCTGGAAGGAACTGCATGGGTCTCGCAAAAGCTGGTATGGGTATGATATTTACAGTTGCGTTGCTCTGATGGAGAATGTTACGGCAATGCGCCTAGAACCACCTTATCCAAGTTTGTACAGATGTATGCTGATACTTGAAATAAGGCTTCGGTGAGATGTCAAAATACCTGTGTAGTGCATGTTGATTAGAGGAGGAAACGTAGGTGTCACTAGTATCTCATTAAGGTCATCTTTATAAAAGTAAAAAGAATCCTCTAAGGGAGAAGTTGATATATGGAAAATGGATTATGGTGACACTGTTCACTGTAAAATTTCTAGTCCTTGCTGTAATAGAGTAATTGTACTGCCTTTGAAACTTGCAGCGGTCTGTGTATAGTGAAGCATGATCCTCTGGCTAGTTGCCATCCTGAAATAATGCTCTAAACTCTGGGGAAGTGTTACTCTGAAAAGGGAGCTAAAACTTGTTCTAAGTTGGCAGACTTTCCCGGAAGAGAGATGGCAGGTAGAGCAAACTTCCATGCTAAACTTCTTTTACTTTCTGTTAACAGTAAATTCACAGTTGGTTAACTTTGATGTCATATTGTATAATGCCAGCAGTGGCTGAAGGGAAGTTGCATGTACATATGTGCAACTTTCTCAGTCCTGCAGTCCTTGGCCCCCTGCTCTCCCAAGAGGAAAACCCCAAACTCCTGTAATTGGGATTATTAAGATTCACATGTCTGGAACAGAGAGCTGTGAAGTGGAGGTAGAACTCCAGTTTCTACAGATGGCTGATGCTATCAACTTACATTAACTCATTGGATTAACATATAGCTAATATTTTTGTGTGTTTACTGAATCCTGTTGTGCACCCATGTTGTCTAGACTTCCTTCTTTATCTGTAGTAAATGCTGAGATTGTAAGTTTTCTAAGGCTGAATTCTTGCCATGGCTTCTATGTTTAGTTTGTTGCATTTATTTTTCCCCTTCAGCACAGAGCTCTTCTGGAATATCAATTCTGTTCCAAGATCTGAGTACAGGTTGGATTCCTGCTTATCTTTATTGGAATTTGAGTGTTTGAGTTTATTCAGTGTTGGGGTTTTTTTTAAAGAAGTTGTCTGTTCTCCAGAAAAGATTCCTGACCTTTAGTAATAATTTGGAGTATTTTAGAATCTTTTCTGTAACATGACCCTTGGAATAAATGTAATACCAAAGTATTGCTTTGCTTTTTTTTTTTTCTTTAGTTTAACTCCAGAAGTGGTGTTTAAACACAGTAGGTGTGTTTCTGCAGCCTTTCTTTACCTGTGTCTATCAGACACAGTAGCTTCTCCAGCAACTCTCTGGGACCTGAGAGAAGGCCTAGACTCATGGTATGAGTGAATTTATCTATCAGCATTGCTATTAATACATTTCTTTAAGCTATGGAGAGAGCACGCTAGGTCTGGCTGTACACAGTGGGATATGGTATCTCTCACCACCTTTAAGGACCTAATGTCACTATAAGAATGAGGGTGAAGTTTTACCAATAAAGATGTGGCTTGAAATTAGTCGTCCCTTCTCACCCATTTCTTAGCAGACTTTGTTGCCAAGCACAGAATTTGGTTTTCTCACTCTCACTTTGAAGTGGGAACTGATTTTGATGCATATGTTGCAAAGCAGTGACAGTTTCTTTTATATTGAAATGGCAGAGTTAGACTTCTTTACTTAGAGTATAATGAAAATTGACATATCTTAGCAAGCAAAACCAGTCTGTCAAATGAACAGAGTATATTTAGCAGTAAAGGTTCTAGTTAAGAGACTAATTTCTAATTCAGTTTGTGATACAGCCTGCACAGAGTTCCCAGTTTGTCCATGCTTTAAAAAAAAGTTTTCCTCGCCTTCCAGTGGTGCTACTCACAAGCTTGTGTAGTAAGACGTGTTCCCCGCACTTGTTATATGCAGGAATATTGTAAAATCATGTGCTCGGAAACATGAAACTTTGAGTATTTCTGAGTGCATAGCGTTCCTAGGTCAACTAGTATTGCGAAGGAAGATGCTTGCCCAGGTTTCTGCAGGGTGGATTTCATAGCCACACGAGTGGTTCTCTATCTGGGAATTTACAATGCTGAATTTTTTTTTTAAACTGTAAGTTACTAGATACTACTGTTCTCAGAATGCACCATAGGACTTTCAAACTACATAAGTACTCATGCTCTCGGTGTCTTTGCCTTTCCCTTTCTTCCTCTGTTGTGGCTGCAGCACCCACCTGTTTTCTGTGGAAGATAGTACAGTTCATCCTATCCTCCTGAAGTACTTGTGCATATAAATTGGCTTTTTTAAGCTTTTTTTTTTTTACTTCCACTTACATACCCTGCAATCCTCCAGTTTAACCTTGTCTGTTATCAAGCTGAATTGAGCCATGAATATAGTCCTCCTGGCTTTGCTTGGAAAGCAAGTAGCAAGTTCAGTATCCTGTAAGGACAAGTGGACCAGATCAGAAGATGCTCAGTTCGAATGTTACTGCTATTGGGACATGCTGGAGAAGAGGAAAAACATAATCTGTGAAGATGTGTTTGGAAAATGTGAAGTATTGGATGTTTCCACAGTGACACGTTAATTTTGAACTCTATATGGAGCAGTTACTTGTCTTTATTTACTGGTGTTGAAAATAATCAGTCCATGTATTGAAGCTGATACTGTAACTCTGGAATCTTCCACTTCCAGGACGTAAGGCAGTTAATTTGCTGGCATGTTGGGTAAAGAGCAGTGCGTTTTTCAGTCATGGTGTGAATTCTTACCCAGTACAGCAGTAAGAAGTGGCCTGTCCACTGAGCAGTTATTTGCCAGAGGCTGAGGAGGACAGGGGTGGGGTGGCTGCATGAGATTGGCCTCTACTATGGGAGAGGAGTTTCCTCTAAATTTTTCTTGATTGAAATTACTATTCTTGGAACCTGTGCAGTGCTTGTGTGTGTTGGCAAGATAAAATTCCACATCAAGAACTACTGTCCAAAATTGTTTTTGTTTACTATCTTGGATTAAACTTGGTTTAATGGAACACTCTGTGTGTGTGTATATATATAGGACTTAGCATAAATGCTTTCCATACTGCCTGGGATAGAAGGACTTGAGAGTTTCCGCATCACGAGCCAAGCATGAAGGAAGGGCAAGGTGCAGATCAGCGACTGGCACGCAGTAAACCCTTCTTAACTGCCTGTTGGAGTTGTTCCCCCTCCAAGGTCTAGATAAGAGCGTTTGCTTTAAACCTCTGCTGTGTGAAGCAGTGGCTGTTGGCTGTCTACTGTGAATGAGATTTGTTGTCAGTCACCTTTCTTAGGACTACAGCTCGCTGTTAGGGATTAATTGTGCTTGAGGAAACAATTTGCTTTTGAAAAAGTTACTGGCTTGTAAGCTTTGCTGCGTTTTTACTTCTTTACAGGACTGGCTTCATTTGTCATGTGGATGACACGTGACTGAATGAAAATCTTCCTAGGCTAAAGCAATGTTCTTCATAAAAAGTACCATGTTTTTCTAATGGCTGGCTATCTGCCATGCAGGAGCAGGAAAGGAAATGGTGAATTCCTAATAGAAATTTTCCACTTGCTTACCTGATCACACTATATGTAGTTTAACTTAAAGCCGGACAAAAGCAGGTATTTTGCATCCTTTATGTTAACTGGCAATATCTGGGCTGTATAGACTTTTGTAATCCTGGTTAACTTATTAGTTGGTAAGTCAGCTGTTACCCCTTGCAGGTTTACACAGCTGAAGCTGGTTCTAATTCCTCCTACATCTAGGAAAGCACAGGAAAACTCTGGAATACTGGAAGCACCCAGACAAAATACTGTAGACCGTAAGATTAGTGATTAAACCTTATCAGATCAGTGAGGTATACTTAAGAGGGGGGAAGAGAGAAACTGCTAAACCTTGCTGTAATGCTACTGTGCTGACACAGCCACAGAGATGTTAACTAACTTCCTGAACATCTGATTTGTGGCTTGTACCGCTTTTCTAACACAGACGTGTAGCAGTCTGGACCCCAGTTATGGCTACTACAGCATTCTTGTGCTGTTGTCTTAATTCTTAGCTGTTTGATGCAAGCTGCACTTGCAGCAGTTCCTGTTGCAAGTCTCAAAAGTGTGAGGTAATAGTTCCAAATTGCTGGGTTTTTTAAGCCTCTCCAGATTTTTCTTTTGGAGTCAGATTTTATTTTCAGTTCATGTATCGGCTATTTGGTTAGCGAGTGCTGGTCCACTCAGTGACTGTACAAAGCAAGAGCCAACTGGAGCTTTTCAACAGCTTTAAGTCTTTCTGCATAAATGAGTATCAATACTACGCAGAGCATGTTTCTACTTAGAGGCCTTACAGATGGGTTCAGAGCAAATGATGTGGGAGTTTCGCTGCATGTCTCTGACACAAATTCAGTGACTGTGGGGAAGTACACAGAAACTGGAACTGTGAATGAGAGGATAATTGAGGGGGTGGGTGGTGAGGGGAGGAGGGTTTTGTTTGCTTATATGAACTAAAATGGATGAATCGGGTTGAGTTTGGTGACCAAGTGGCAGTTCTGACATGTTCTGTTTTTTGTTTTAGTGCCACAATGGCAACTGCACCTTACAACTATTCCTACATCTTTAAGTACATCATTATTGGTAAGTATCGCTGGGCACCGACCTGTTTATGTCAATGTGTGTATGTGTGACAGCCTACCTACAAACCCTGTGGCTGTACTCTTGTTGACTTGTGTTGGGTGCTACTTGCTATGTAGTAGTGATTCTTCCAGTAGTTACTTGTCCAACCTCAGTCCCTCACATCACTACGCTTGCTCTAAAGCTTTAGCAGCTGACAATATAAAGGCAAAAGCCTTTGTGTGCCACAGAATTAGAGCTGTGTGGCTGGTGGCAGGTGAACTGGGAGTGAGGGCAAGCACCAGTGACTGTATTGAGTTCACTTTATTGCTGAGTTACTGATAAAAATAACTGTTTGTGATGCACATACTTCAGTATTCTTGAATATCATCACTGTTAGGGCCATAATGCTTAGCCCTCTGCACAGCACTAGAAAAAAAGACATGCCAAAAACATGTGCATGTGGTCTCTTTCTGTCTAAATCAAGTTTATCTTTAGAAAAATTGCTAAATCCATTGGAAATGGGGAAAAACTGTGATGGGAATCACAACTGGGATGTTGCGTTGATTCAGGTTTACTGTAGCACTTTGCCTGCCTCTGCATCATTAGTCTCAGGTTTTAGAATCTCTGCTGAAGACACAAGTGCTAATTGGAATCCATTGCTTTAGGCAGGCTTATAAGCTTCTGTCAGGCTATATTTTTGTGTTAAACGTTGCTTTTAGCTGCAGCTTCCTTGGCTGTTTAGTCAGGGATTCGATTGCATTTATTACTATCCTGGAAGAGCTGGTCTTACTGTTAATTGTTTAATTCTTAATGATCTTGTGTAGTTGTAAGTGATCTACAGTCTTATTGTAATGGTTTGTAAGTCAGGCTGCTTTGACAGCCTCAGCCTGCGGAAAAGTTGGTTCTTAAAACATCTTGCTGTTTCTCACTGTTGGTGTTGTGGAAGTGGATCTGTGGAAATGAAGCAATTTCTTCTTGTGTTCTGGTTGGCTGTCGGTATTTTTGATGTCCTGACCAGTAATTGCAAGTAAGACAGGAGCAGGACAAATGCTCAAAAGTTGTATTTTACGTTTCCATTTCTTACAGGTCTGCTGCTCATAACCTTGTGAAATGCAGTTGTAAAATCAGTAGCACACATTAACTTCTCTTTTGAGTTTTCTGCTCCACCCTTGCTTGCAACCCTGTACCTGTTACCAAAACTATAGTGCAAAAGTCGATTAATTTAGGGACTGTAGCCAGGTGTAGAACATTGCCCACTGGACCTGAGGATGGCTGCCTGTCTCTGTACCACTTGTTGTGCAGGGTGAAGAAAATGCTTGTTGTAACAATGATGTGGTGTCAGCCTTAACTATTCTTTCTGTGACAGGGGACATGGGTGTAGGAAAGTCCTGTTTGCTTCATCAATTTACAGAAAAGAAGTGTGAGTATTTTCATTCACAATATTTATTCTAACTGGTGTGCTTCATCCCTCTTTCCTGCCTTTTTGCTTCCAACCATGCATGAGCTTGATGTGGTGTCTGTCTCAATCTGTATGGGTTTGTATTGTACTTGGTCAGATTTCTGTTTTGACTCCTGCAGATGTAGAAACAAAATGTTGATGTAGTAATGGCAAAACTGCTGCTTCAGTCAGTCCTACCTGTGATGAGTGGGAAGACCACGTCTGTTTTTACAGCTTTTCTGGGCAATTTTGATAGGGAACAAAGTGAAACGTCTTGGCTGAAACTTGCATGTTTTCAGTGTTGGTGTAGCTTGAACACAAGCAGTTAAGAGTTTTTTAGTGCTTTTAAGCCCTTCAAAAAGGAAAACAAAAAGATAGGATTTGTTTTTCTTTGGCTCTGTTTGCAGACGTGAGTAGCACTGTCATTCTCTGTAGCTGCTGTGACTCATGGTGCTTGGACTGCCCTGTGTGATGGTCTCTTACTGCAGTCTGTCTCAACTGCAATGTTTTTTTCATGTGTGCTGTCATGACTAATGAAGAATTATCCTCAGTTCTTCATAATAATGTGCGTTGCATCGGAGTTTGCAGTGGCTATTGGCTCTTACGGCTCTCCATGAAGCTCACACTTAGTGGATAAGTCCATAGGTATTTATTAGTACAAAGTTGGGCTTTACTGTGTGCTACTCGAGACGTGGCAATAAGTGGGTAGGAGCTACGGTTTAAAATACTCCTGTGTTCTAGTAGAAATAGGATTTTCTAACTGTTGTTTTTAATTAAAATCCAGTATCAACTGATTGTTTAAATACTACTTTGCGTACGGTCAAATTCTTGATGGGGCTGTGTCTTGTTCATAGTTTGTCACCATTAAGCTGAAGCACTACAACTGAACAAACTAACCCACCAAACGCCTCTACTACAAGACTGTCACTAACTGTAGATAGTTTGAATAGGTACTCATCCTTTCTGTATTTTCTTGATCATTCTTAAATACGAGTTTATAATAACTAGAAAGATGCCTTTTTGGCTTGATTTGCTGTGTTGATAGCTACTCATGAAAGTGGCTTTTTCCTGTGGACAGTCATGTTATTACCCTGTCTGAAACAATTTGGATATTTGTTTTTGAAGCTGTTTTACAGACTTAACTCTATCTTGGTAATTCCCTAAAAGTTATCTTTTCCTACTGCGTTAAAATAGTTAACTGTTTCTGCAAGGATAGACTGAGACTCAACTGACTTGATACCTTCTGGTATATGTGGCCAAACAGCGTCAGTATACAGGCATCGGAGAAGGCAAGGAATTTTATAACTGTTTTTAAAACTAACAGCACTTCAGGAAATACTTTATTTTATTTCTGGTTAAGTGATACAGTTTGGGTGCTGTAGCTGTAAAGATGCTTTCTTAGAGACTGAAAAACTAGTAAAGATAACTGAATACTGGTGACAGTAATATCTTTGTAGCAAGGAGACCTTGTACTAGAAAGATCTGATCTTTGCTCTTATTTTTCACGACAGTTATGGCGGACTGTCCCCACACAATTGGTGTTGAATTTGGCACGAGAATAATTGAAGTTAGTGGCCAAAAAATTAAACTACAGATTTGGGATACAGCAGGACAAGAGAGATTCAGGGCTGTCACACGAAGCTACTACAGAGGAGCAGCAGGAGCTCTCATGGTCTATGACATTACCAGGTAAGGTGTTGACTGGTGCATCTTGTATTATAGCTCCGTGTGCTTGGCAAGCTGTTTGGATACCACAGCCAGGTACTGCCTTGTCTGTCCCCTTGATTGGGGTTTAAAGGACTCTCTCTGAGTGGATTTGTATCATCTTGTGTGAAACTTGCCACATGTTTGTATCTAAATACTTTTTAAGTATTTGAAGAGCTAAAAATGAAACACAGGGAATTATGTGAGCTGCTTTTCTTGGAAAACATCACTGTTGACAGACCTGAGGATCTTGCCATTTTAGGCCTTGACTGCCTGTGTTGAAGTTGTTTAAGGAATTGGCTTTGCTCTTAAAATCTACTCTTCAGTGGATTTCTCTCTTCCTGGGAGGCAATGGATACTGCTGCTTACCTGGCAGGAATATTCTTAGCATAGGCACAGGGCAGAATGTTACCTCTGTGGGATATGTAAGCGTGCTTAAGGGATGCTGCATGGATGAGAGCATTGGAGAAGTCTGACTTGTGGGCCTCTTCACAGGCTACTCTTCCAACAAAGCGAAGCTGAGAGGAAGCTATCCTGTCTTCCTTTTATAGGTGAAAATTAAAGATGCTGCGAAAAGGATAATTAATCAGACGTGCAACACAAAATACTTTTGCTTTCACACGTCTCCCATTTTCCTCTGGGGCTGTTCTTGACACTCTTTTCCTGTGTGTATATAGGTGTATCTCCTGTTTACTTAAATCTTGAGTAAAACATAAATAATCTCATGTGCTGTTTGTTACCAAAGTGCTATTCTACTGTACAGTGTTCTGTAAGAGTATTTGACAAGAAATCCTTTAATGTCTTCTATACCAGACAATATAAAAGTTGTCCCTGTGAAGACAGTAAAACTACCACATCCTCGAAGCCTGAACTGGTCTGTCTTTCCACCTGTGGTGTGAGAGTTGCTCTGTGGGTTTAAAGTTGCTTCTTGAAACCTTGGTCTGAGTCCAAAGCAGATGCTGCTGCTTTGTCTGGAGGTTGGGGCGAGGAGTAGGATGCCAGATGTTAGTGTGTTTATGGATGCTGACTGTGCTGTTGGCACGCAGGTATTTTAAATAAAATACCATAGCTAAAACTGTACTTGCTTGATTCTTTGCAGAAGAAGTACGTATAATCACTTAAGCAGCTGGCTGACAGATGCAAGGAACCTCACCAATCCAAATACTGTAAGTTGGACTTTATTTGGCTTGAAAACAAGATTGCTTATCTCTAAGCAAGAGGTGGAAGGCTTTAGGCCAAAGCATCTGCAGCGGTAGCAGTACTGTCTTAAAGAAGCTGCCTGTGTTTCTGCAGTTAGTTAGCTCTGAGTTACCCTGTCGTCCCCGTTCTGCAGTATACCAGTGACTCTCTTCCCTTACTGCAGCTGGAGCAAAAGCGTGGGCTCCTGGGCAGGAAAGCAGTGGTTTCTCGTAAAAGTCTTGTGCTACTTGTCTTCTAGGGCCTCTCTTCAGCAGTTGGAGACAAAATTGTCATTAACTCTGGTCAAACCTTAACTTCTGTTACTACTGCTTCTTGCTTTGCGGTTGTAATGAGGTGAATGCTATCTCATCTTAGACTGGACTAGAAATTGGATCTTCAGCAAAAGCTGACCAGGTCTTCTGGAGGGATGGGGGAAGAAGGTTCTGTGTCTCTTGACACAGAACTCCTCCTTCAGTCTCTTTCTGAATGCCCCTAAAATACTTCAGCACCAAGCTCATGGGAAGGTTCTCTGCTGTGCTGAAAGAAAACTTAAAAGATTGTGGCTGGATTAGCAGGTGATTAAACAATTCCGAGAAGTGGTTCAGAGTACAGCTCTCATGAATACAGAGCAGGACTGCTGCTTTTTAGGACCTCCTCTCATGAGAACAGCCTGAAGCGTTTGCCAGGGACAGCTGGAGGTGCTATTCCTGACTTACGGAGCAGGCACTGCTAGAGCACTGTTTTCCTCAAGATGCATGGCTTTTGCAGCTCAACTTTTCTACAGATTTCCTTTTGGTTTTTTTGTGTTAATAATGAGGGTGGTGGTGAAAAAGCTTACTGGCTCTCTCCCGGACTAATGTCTGTCTTCTGAACTAGGTGATAATCCTCATAGGAAATAAAGCAGATCTGGAAGCACAGAGGGATGTTACATATGAAGAAGCCAAACAATTTGCTGAAGAAAATGGTGTGTTTTTCCTCTTGAGCTGTTACGTTTCCTACAAGATAGCGATGTTAAAGTGAATCTGCAGCATTGGTAGCTGCAAGCTTACACTTCCCAAGTAATGTAATTATACGTACAAACTTCTACTCTGCCTCAAATAGTCTGGATTAGCTTTTAACTGTGCTTAGTTCTAAAAATCAGCTTGCGTGTATGCCTTAACTTAGTCACAAAATACCCTTTAGTGCTCAAATAGTGTCCTGCATGTAATCTGAAGGTCATAATGTGACTGACTTAGGGCTGTTTGTATTATGTATTATGCACTGACTGTTAAACCTCTGTTTCTGAACAGGTTTATTGTTCCTTGAAGCAAGTGCAAAAACGTAAGTTACTTCTGTCTAGAGTAATGATTCAGATGTGATCTGTTTGAGGAGCGTATTGGTTATGACTAAGTACAGCCATAGGATTCGGGTATAGCAGGGTTTTACAAGTGCCAAAAACCCCCTCCAAAACACTTTTGAGCTCTCTTGGAGGGTAAGGTACGTACAGCAGTTCCACTCACGTCAGCTTTGACTTGAAGGTAGCTTGGAAATTAGGCCTCTCGCTACACTTCCGGCAAAGACCTGTTGAATTCAAATGAACTGATTTGGTTTTAAGCTGTTATTTGAGTGTAGGATGTGTCTGCCTGGGTAAGAGCAGTTCCAAGTTAGATGTTCCTGCCCTCAGATGTTCCAAGCTGTAAGCAAGTTCTGTAGCAAACAGCCAGTCCCTTCGGTCACCGAGAGGAGTCGCTGCACTGTACTTGCAGTTGTCGAGAAGCGGTGACTTCACACAATTTCAATGTAGTAGCAGTTTAGAATTTATTTGTGCCTTTATGGCAAATCACAGGATTGTGATCACTGGGGATCGGACCTCCAGGGACTCTAGGAAATGCGGTTCCAACTGGCGCCTCTCTTCAAGGAACACTTAAATAAAAAGGTTGCGATTAACAGTAGCTCCCTTGTCTTTAAGCCTCTTCCAGAACTGCTCCGTGCCTGTGGCTCAGTGCCTTGGCTTGTTTTTGCTACTCGGTGTTTTGGCTTTTTTTTTTTTTTTTTTTTTTTTTCCCCCCCTCCGGCTAGCAATTTAATGGCTAGGGAGCGAACTGCCATATCGGAGGCTGTCCCGAGGACAGGCTGTCAGACTCCATGCTTTGTCTGCCCAAGTACTGTAAGCTCCTCCTGCGCGTGAGAGGGCAGGGTAGGAACTGCTCCTGCTCGGGGAGCTGTCACATCCCAGCGAGGGTGTCTGGGCAGCTGCCTCCATGACCCCCACGGTTTGGCTGAAGCGTAGCCTAAATAACTCCTGCCGCTCTTCTTCCTAGCGGAGAGAACGTCGAGGATGCGTTCCTGGAGGCTGCCAAGAAAATCTACCAGAATATCCAAGACGGAAGCCTGGATCTGAATGCTGCAGAATCGGGTGTACAGCACAAACCCTCAGCTCCGCAGGGGGGGCGGCTAACCAGCGAACCCCAGCCCCAGAGAGAAGGCTGTGGCTGCTAGTGACCTCCGTTCCATGGCTCCATCTCTGACCTTTCACCTCTGTCTGTTGGAAGCGATGCTTTTGACTGCTTCCCTGTCTTCTGTACATCTTATTGGGTTGAATTAAAACTCTGAGACAAGTTTAACACAGTACTAAACTGCTAAACAACTTTAGATGTAATCAGGTTATCAAAGGCAAGTAGAGTAATAAAACCTCTCCTGCATGGTAAATCTAGAAGTTTTTTTTTTTTTTTTTTCCCCCTCCTTGATTGTCCTTGTGGTAGTGTCACCGATACATAATTTAAACTGAGCACTGATGCTGGACTCATGATTTTACACTTTTGCAGGGCTTTGTCTTGTACGGTTTAATTTGATGGTTCTTTGGCCTTTCTTCCCCGCCTCTAACTGTCGAGGGCTGTCTGTAGGAAAGGAATTTTTTTGCTGTGAAGTGACTTCCGATGGCAGCGAGGGGCTCTGTAACAGGGTGCTTTGTTGGGAGAATCCCCAGCGGGGTGTACTGGGGTGGGGCGGGCCGGCACAGGAGCGTACAACTTGCACAGGGCAGCAATCCCTTCATTCGTGTGCTCATAGCTTTATGTCATTTTTTTTTTTTTTTGCCACTTTTATTCTTTTACCTTTGTTAACAGAACGTAAATATGTATAAAATTTGAAGGAACTGAGCTAACAGTTAAATACATCCTGTGTATATGATTTTAATGAAGAAAATGATTACTGGCATTAGGACAGTATATAAGCAAATCCCAGTTTGTACAGTATGACCTGTATGTGACCACATCGCCCCGTTAGTCCAGAAGTAGACGTGACTGCAGTTCACTACCGTAGGCTTAACTCCGTGTGTCGACAGTGGACGTTGTGCTGGGGGAACTCCGATCCCGACGCAGACACTAACACTAGTGGAATCTGTCCTTCATCTTTGCACTGTGGTGTACCGACGCCGTTTTGTTAACCCCCTCCTGTGCGATCGGCAGCGTGCTAACCCGCTTCTCTTCTGTAAGCGTTTTGCATTCTTGGGCTTCATCGCCTGCCTCGCGTCGTATACAAAGGCTGGTTCTCTCGCACACCTTACGCTTTTACACCTTTAACTTTTTGAATGGTCAGAGGCTGAACTGGACGGTCGGAACAACGCCTGTGCTCCCTAGGGATTTTTAACTACTGTTGTATTTTTTATTTTATTTTTTTAACAGTCCCGGGTGAGGGTTTCTTTTAAGATTAGGGCTCTTCCACGGAGCCTTTGAGCCACCTCCGTCGTGGGTGACACAACCTGTAATGCCTGCACGAAGGGGGGAGATGTCAGGTGGTGACGGCGCACGCCTGGGTGCTGCTGTGGTGTCAGGCGGGGGGCGGCTCTGCCAGCAGCACCCCCTGCCTCCCGTGAAGCTTCACTTGGAAAACGTCACTTACGGTTTAATAAGTGGAAGGGGGGTGAGTGCTTAACCACGGCCAAATGTCCCGACTTCAGCCTCGCAGCAGCGTTTAAAATACAAAGTAGTCTTAAAATCCCTCTCTAGACACTAAAACTATACAATGTTCAGACTTGTAAGTAAACAGTGGTACCAGAGTATTGTACAGTCAATGTTACATAAAAACCAAAACTGGAATGTGCAGACAATAGGATTCGGGTAACTTGTGCGCTGTCCCTTTGTTTTGTCTGGTTAGTCTTTTTTTTTTTTTTTTTTTAAAACTAATACTCTTAAGTAGATGGGTATTTTCAAGATCTACAGCTCATGCATCCTGCTTAAATCAAGGCTGCACCACAAAGGGTTTGCCCAGGGACCACGACCTGCTGCTGATGCGAAGCAAATGTTGTAATGACTACAGCTTGTTGAGGTGCAATACCTGTACTCCCAGAATAAGTTACAGTAGGTCTTATTGTTTCTGTCACAGAAAGGATTTGTTCGGACTGCTGTACTCCTCATTTGATGTAACAATGCTATTAATCTAAATATTTGTAAATAAAGTACCTGTATCTAGATAAACTGCTGTGGCTTGTGGTGTTTGCACTGGGCCTTCTGCTGAGGGGTGACAGCCGAGGGCACTTGTTCCTGGGAGCTGTTTCGCAGGGCTGGCCCCTGCTTTTGCTGCTGGTTTCCCTCCAAAAGCTGCCCCCTGGGCACTGCTGCTCGCCTGCAGCTGGGCCCTTGGTTCTTGCAAACAGCAAGAATTTCTCATAGCGATGGTATTTGTGCTTTAACTGCTTGTGCTTAACCTCAGGTGGGAAGAACTTCCCAGGCTCTTCCCAAGGGGCAGCTGCTGGTCTCTGCTAGAGCCCAAACTGATCTTTAAGATGCAACAAGCCAGGGCTGGGTCCACAACAAACGGCCAGAGCAGGGGACAGTGGTGTTTATTCCCAGTGAACTGTGACAGTTGTGAGGTGACATTTGCTGTGTAGAAAAGGTTTGTGTTAATGATGTGGCCGAAGGGGAAGAATGGACCCAGTCCAAAGCCTGGTGAGGGAATGGGGAGAGTGTGGTGGGAAGGAGGTGCTGTGCACACTGCCAGCTGGAGGGGGGAGAGATGCTCTTTAGGACAGAGTTACCTGGGGGCTTTACAGAGTGGGGGTTCCCCTACTAATTAAGAGCAAGTTGCTTGGATCTTTGTTACAGAACCATTAACCCCAGCCACAGGCTGCAGGAGGAGGAGGGGCAGCTGAGCACAGACAGGCAGTGGCCAGGAGCAGTTATGGCTACTGAGCACCAGTACTGGGCAAGGTGTCACTGTCTGCAGGTGAGAGTCACAGGGGTCAGTGCTGCCACCTGGACAACAGCTTTTTTAAAAAAAAAAGCATAAGTCAATTAAGTTTATTTTAAGGAAGCAGTTTCAAAAATAATTATTTTTAATTCTTTTTAAAACATCCATGCATTTGACAACAGGTAAATGGACAACACTGTCCTTGTTACAAGTTTTCTTTAAAATGGAAACTGTCAAATACCTACTCTTATAAATAGGAATTGTTTCAGACATTTAAAATAGTTTAAAAAAAACCTTATATACATCAAGCTCCCTTATTTAATCGGCCAAAAGCTTCACAGTACAGAGCAGGCACTGCAGCCAGTTCTTCCTTAGTGGTGGGAAATGCCTTTTTCAAAAAGGCTCGCAAAATACTGAGGTAGAAGTAAGTCTTCAAAGGTGGCAGGGGCTGATATGGCTGGAGCCCCGCGTGCCCGGCAGGCTGTGCCTAGGAGAGAGCGGAGGGGAGGGGAGTGTGGGCGCATGGGAGGGTTTACGAGCAGCTCTCATCCACAACTGGTTTAAAAATCCACATCTGAGAGCCCAAACCGCACCGGGCCAGTAGCCCTGGGCACGCTTTCCCTGGGATGGGACAACGTGGTCTGAGAACAGTCCTGCACCCATGCTGGCCCTTGGGCTGCTGGCCCTTGGGCTACTGCCCCTGTCACCCCACAAGCCTCTGCCTTGGAGCCCCTCAGGCCTCAGCACGGCCTCTGAGCTGGGCCAAAGCCAGGTCTTACCTCTGGGCTTTACTGAGCCATCCCTCGCCAGCAGGAATGCGACGTCCGAGACCCCACTGGAATAGCTGCACCCCTGCTGGGGAAGCGCTTGAGCCGCGTCAGAGTAGCCTAGGAAAAGCAGTGAAAGCAAGGCTGAGCAATCAATTAATGTCTTCAATTAGGAGAGTGATATTAAGCTTTAAAAAACAAAAGACAAATCTGGCTTTTAAAGAATAAAAGGTAAGATGAAGGAGGGGAAAAAAAAAAACCAAACTAAAAACCCCACCAAAACAAACTTTGAGAACTTGTTTGAAAAGGGGTAAGTTGGCCACTGCCAGCGTAACCCAGCTGCAGTACGATCGAGAGCAGCCCTGCCGAGAGGGACTTGGGCGTGCTGGTGGATGAAAAGCTGGACATGAGGTGGCAGTGTGCGCTGGCAGCCCAGAAGCCAACCCTACCCTGGGCTGCATCAGGAGAAGCGTGGCCAGCGTCGAGGGAGGGGATTGTGCCCCTCTGCTCTGCTCTGGGGAGACCTCCCCTGGAGCCCTGCGTCCAGCTCGGGAGCCCTCAGCACGAGGACATGGACCTGTTGGAGCGGGGCCAGGGGAGGGCTACTAAAATGCTCCGAGGGCTGGAGCCCCTCTGCTCTGAGGCCAGGCTGGGAGAGTTGGGGGTGTTCAGCCTGGAGCAGAGGAGGCTGCGGGCAGAGCTGAGTGCGGCCGGTCAGGGCTTCAAGGGGGCCCAGAGGAAAGGGGGGGACAAGCTTTTTAGCAGGGCCAGCTGGGACAGGACAAGGGGGGATGGCTTTAAACTAAACCAGGGTAGGTTTAGACTGGATCTAAGGAAGAAATTCTTTACCCTGAGGGTGGTGAAACCCTGGCAGGGGTTGCCCAGAGAGGTGGTGGAGGCCCCATCCCTGGGAACATTCCAGGCCAGGTTGGCCGGGGCTGTGAGCAACCTGATGTGGTTCAAGGTGTCCCTGCTCCTGCAGGGGGGTTGGGCTGGGGGACCTCTAGGGGTCTCTTCCAACCCAAAACATTCTATGATTCTATGAACCCCAGCAGTGCCTTTAAGATGGTGAGCGTGTGAGTGCAGTAGACTACCAGCGAGCTGAAAATTATTACAATACCAAACACAGAATTCCTGTACACGGCAGAGCGTTACCTGTGTTTTTGTTAAAGTCAGAGCATCACGAAGAGAGAGCAGACTTGAGCTTCGGGCCAGGCACTGTGAGTCCGAAGATGCGGTGCTGACTAGGTCGTCCAGTGCATCGACCTGTCGCTTCAAGCTGTGAAGGCTGCCTTCTGTTTGCTGTTTTCCTCTGATTAAAACTTCGACTTGCTTGGACATGCACTGCCGGAGCTGAGCCTAAATACATCGTAAGTTCTATTTATATCCAGGTAGGGTAATTTTCACAACTGTATTTAAAAAGTCCGATGACCTTAATGTCACGCCGAAAGGGATGTAACATTAGGAGTCTCAAACCACAAGCAGATGGCAATGGGTTTGCAAATTATTTTTCAATAGTTTACCTCCTCCCAGGTCAGAAAGCAGCTCTATTTTTATGGCCTTTACCATGAACTGCTTGAAGAGAGCGTAACAGACCCCTGCAAACTAAACTTGGCCATCACCCATACTTAAAGCGATCATGGGGGCTCCTGACCCAGCGTTTGTCATGTTGCCACTATGCCATAGTATGATGTAAATGAGGGAACCTTGCTGGAATACTCAGAAATCCAATTAACTGTTAATTAAAATTATTCAACTTGATACAGCATGCAGTCGCTAGGCTTTCCTTCCCTGTCCCCACCCAAAGGTGGGCCGTAGCTGGTCAGTACGGAGAGGGTGGATAGGCCAGAGCTGGAGGAGGATCCCCCGCGCCCCTGGGTGGTTTGGGTTATCTCTAGAAGGGACCCGGTGGGCGTATTAGCACAAGTGGGAAGAGATGTGGCACCTTCAGCCGATCTTCACGATGCTGCAGTTTCTCTCGGAGAGCCTCTCCACGCCATTGTTCATCCTTTTGGAAACAAAAGCACATTCAGGAAGGGAGCGTTACAGCTAAAGGTACCAAGCCTGACTGCTGGAGCACAAGCAGCACTTTTGGAAAGCATTTTACCATCAAGAAGACTTTAGAAAAATTCAGCTTCTCTTCCAACGAGAGGAGTCTTTTGTCAGCAGCAGCAAACGAATTGTCGTCCTCTAAGTTCTCGGATTCACACTGCAGACGTCCCTTTCCTTCAGAAGATGCTTCCAAATCTTCCAACCGTTCCAGAGAGGGTGGGCGTGAAGATTTAAACCCCATCCTAATTTCATCTTCAACCTCCACTTCAAGCAACGTTGCTGCGTTCTGTATTTCCCCTTGTGTCTTTTCCAGGTCTTCCTGAGTTTTAACCTGCATCATAGAACAGTCCCACCATTTTGCTGTCACGTTACAAATGCATCGATCCGCAGGGATTTTCCAGCATAACTGAACGAGGGTTATTTCTGAAATGTTTACATTTTGACTGCTGCAATCAGAAGTCACACAACCTCTGAACAGATGCAGCCCCAATTCTGACATTAACGTTGCCTGTGAGGCCCCTCGCATGGTGATAGGGGCAACTGAAGTTGCCAAGACACAACTTGTTAACTTAAACCTCTTCGTACTCTGGTCTTGCACAGGCTCCTCAAATGCTTTCTAGCTGCTAACACCACCCTTCTCTGAAGGACCCTATTTTTAAAGGGCTTAGAACAATTTATGAAGGATTTATTAAAGGACTAGAAGGAGTCAGACAACACTGAATCACCTTTTAATTTAAAGTGAGTATCAAAAGAAGGAAATGCTGGCCCAGGTTAGCACTAACGAGCTGTGAAGAGCCTACTGAGTAGCTTTGAACTTTGATAATGTTTAGTGATTTGCATAAATTATGACTCCAGATATGCCAAGTTCCTATTATCAAACCTTAACACAAACAGCAGCCAGAGTCCTAATTCCTGACTGAAGCATTGGCTGAACTGAGCTGACAGCAAGTGTTCTGGTGCCTTTGCTACATCTCTTGGGAGCACCCAAATCCAATTACTCTTAATGAGCAGCTAGGACTAGCGCCTTCCACCCTCAGCCCACTTCCACAGAACACGGTCTCTTTTTCAGGCATCATTTTACAGGGCAAGGGGGGTTGATCCCTCTGAATGGGCCTAAACAGTGCCTGTAATGCACCGTGCGAGGGGAAGGCAACCGTGCAGCTGTGCCACCCTGCCACGGCCTTTGAGATCTGAAGAATGAAATATCCCGTTAAGAGCTCGCAGTCCTACTCTGAGAACTCAGTACACGACTGACTTGCTGGAGTTGGTTTGTTCTTTTTTAACCCGGGATTACTGAGCTGCCCCATCCTACTGATCGTTCAAACAAAGCTTAACTTCTCCCAGATTTGGGAAAACCACACAGCAGTTTTAAGCAGGTCTATTTCTAATTGCGATACAGTGGACAGGAGAAGATTCAAAACCAATGAAATATAAACTTGTCTGGAAGATCCAGCTTTCCCTCGAACCCGCCCCTCAGTTATACCTGGGCTTGGAGATCCGTATAGTCCTGCTGGATCTGGCCACGGTCCATCATAAGGCGCCTGGCTCGTTCGTGGTGGTTGTGTGCTACTTGCTCGGCAGTTGCTACATTGCTCTGCAAACAGTTATTTTCATGCTTTTGTTCCTAGGAAAATGCGGAAAGATTGCCTTTTAGTGTCAGCATCCACTGCTGAGAAATGAAATCAAGAGAACCCACATAATTTCAGTTAAAAGGCAGAAACAGCATTAGACAGGAATAACTGCAGAGGTGTTCTGCAGCACAATCCAGAAATGCCAGCGTTTGGTTGCCTCAAGTTCTGTCTAGGCATGAAGTTCATGCATTGCTTTGTTCCTCCTACAATAAAAACGGGTGTTCTACCACCAATTCGCTGTTTAAAAGTAACCCAAATCCCCAAACGTTCTCCCCTCAGCCAGGTCTTACATGTAGTTTTCTTTCAAGCTGCATCCTTTGGATCTTCATTGCTTCTTTCAGACTCAAGATTTGTTTTTCTGCTTTTTTCCTCTCTGATGCTATCTGATCTTGGAGATGGTTTAGCTCCAACTTGGAAACTTCCAGTTCTTTTTGAAGAGACTGCATTTCTCTATTTTTTTGTTGCAATTGTAATTCTTTTTCTGAGAGCTGATGTTCTGTAATCAACATTTTTTTAAAACAATCCTGATTAGCAGAAACTTAAGTGTCTTGGCATATTTCATACACATGAGGTATTTTTCAAACACAGGAATGTGCCGGGCGATGGTTTGTAAAAACAGACACAGGGCGAGAGGGGACGGAACACCCGAGCTTTACAATTTCAGTTCTCTGAGCAAGTCAATTTAAGGATCGAGAGTCAATCCAGGTGCTGCATTAGAAACCAAGCGAGATTAACAGAAATACCAATTGGTTTCATTAGACTGAGAACCCATAAATGGTAACGATTTATTTGTGCAAGGAATCTTACTGCTTTTTCTGACAGTTTCTTCAAGTGCTGCACATCGGGACTCCTCCTTTTCCAGCTTCCTGAGGTTTTCTTCCACCAGCCTTACTTTGGTTGTTGCCTGTTCCAGTTTCTTTTGTTGATCCGTTAGTTCCTTTTCCAATAGTCTTTTCTGATCTTTCACTTTAGCAGTGCATTCTTCCAGTTTTTTTCCTTCACGCTCTGAATTTTGCTTGAGGCGATGAAGAATCTGCCAAAAACACCACCACTTCAGGCTTTAACTGGTACCAACTCAATGAGAACAAATACCGTCACCAAAAGACACTGTAGAAGTTAAAGCAGCTTAAAGTGCAAAGAGCTGTAGCCTAATACTCCCTACTGACAAAAAACATTTCATCAACTTTTCTTGCCTCTCATTTTCAGTACCGCTCCCCCCCGTTTTTCTTTTGGCCAACACTTTGTTGACACTGCTCAGCCAATGTAAGTTAATATTACTACAGGAATATATGATTAAGCCCTAATTTTCATGAGCAGCTGATAGGCTTTGCACAGAAATACCGTAGCAGAGAAGAACAAAAGCCAGCTGCCAATAGCAATCCACTCAAAATCAAAAGGAAACTTCAGGATAAAAAAGCCCTGGAATTTTTTCTGCTTAGTTTTGGAATTACGGAGTGCAGCTGGAGTTAAGTTTTGATTAGTTTCATCTGAAATCCTTTGTATCATTTCAGGTACACGACATAGTTTGCCCATCTCCCAAGAGATATCAACAGCATAGGAAGAAGTTCTCTGAACTGTATCTTGGCAGCTGACAAAACAGAATTACAGAGAATAATCGGCACTAGTCCATCTCCTCAGCCACACCAGCAGCCAAGACACCACAGGGCCGAGCGCCTTCCACTCCACTCGCCCTTCCTGCACTCACTGCTCTGTGCTGATTTTACAGCAGTTTTGTTCTCAGTTCAGTACAAGGTGACACTGCCAAGGAAGACACAGTCCTTCGTTGTGACACAGTGGTTTTCACTAAAATGTAACTGAATGTTGAAGCTTTTTGTTTACTGCTATTCCCCCTAAAAATGAGGCTTCTTGTTTCTTAAAGCACTGGTACATTATTACTAAACTTGCACCCAAAACTTTTGAGCCTCCATTATTTTTAGGGGTCAGGGGAAAGCGAGGCAAGTTGGCGGGCTCATTACCGCTTCTTGCTTGGCTAGTTCCGCTTCCTTCTCTTCGATCTCTTTCTGGAGCTGCTGCAGTTGGTTCTCCCTCTTTTTGTGTCTCTCTTGGCAGTCCTTACGTTTCCTTAAATACTCTAGGATATCTTCTTTCAGGGTTGCCTGCTCTCTAAGCAACTCATCCTGATGCCTTGTATTATTTTTCAAATCCTGCAATATAAAACAAAATCAGGTGACACATCTAGCTGGTAAGAGTAACAGCGCTCTGGCTGGAAGGCTTACATTTGAAAGAACATAACTCATCGCCCCAATCACACCGAAGATTACATTCCATTTAAACCAGGCACGGAGTGAATTAACACAATAGGAACCATCAGATGAAAAGCCAGAAGATGCTGGGTTTGGTTGGTTTGTTTGTTTTTTAAAAAAGGATCTTCTTCCTATAAAACAATAAACCAGGGTGATTTTGCCTCCGTATTCTGGATTGTTTTCTAGAAAGAAGTTGTTAAATTCAAAACCAAAAAAAATCCACCAACCCCCTCCCCCCCCCAAAGTCCCCATCAAACCAAACAACCCAAGAATAAAACCAAAAAGCGCCACACGCTCCTAACAATCTGACTAGGAGAGTCATCCCAGTTGCTACTTAAACAGAAGACCCAAACCAGAAGTTTTGTTTGGTTAGGTACCTACCGTAGGTCAAACCACTCCAAATCAGCAAGAACAAGGCACTAAACGAGCCGCTGGTTATCAGCTCTGCAAGCGTCTGATTTGGAGCTAGCGTGCCTAGATGAAACACAGATGATGGCCTGCCCGTTGTGGTAAGTGACACCCCTGTGTCCGTGCAACAAGCTACTTGCTACGCGAAAATAAGTATGCGTTTCACCAAAACTCACCTGTTCTACCCGTTGAAGCTGTTGCCTGGAATCATTTAATTCTCCTTTCAGCGTTTCTAGTTCTTCCTTTTTTCCTAGAAAAATATTTGGCGACAGAGATCGTCAATCAGCAATTTGAAATACCTACACAAATGAATCATCTCTTTTCATAAATGAATAAACAATAGAAAAGCAGTTTCTAGAAGTTCCATCTTTTTGACATGTTAAATAACTTCTGCCTGTAGATAACTGAGCATGTTGGATAATTAATATCATGCAGTACAGTTACAGTGTCTTTTAACACAACTTCTCTTAAAATGTATTACAGCTTAAAACAAAAAACTGATCTTTACCTTGAAGATCCTTCTGTACCACAATAATGTCTCCATTCAGTGATTTCTTTTGTTTGTTCAGTAGATCGACCTCCTGCTGCAGGTTTTTAATATCCAATTCCATTTTTTCCATGTTGGACAAAGCAGTTCTGCTGCTATCTTCAGTAGCAGTTAAGTCTCTGTAAAATGTGAATACATTTTCTCAAGTTTGTTGAAAGGACTTGGTGAGGACTCTAAGAAACAGCTGGATTTCAGTAAAAGTTTTCTCAGCTCAAGGGGATGATGCTACCTAGCAGTCGTGAGAGCAAGACAGCTGTCCTGTTCCAAGACTTAACATTTTGCTTCTCATAATGTTTCTCATTGCATTGCCATGGGGTGAGAAACGCTGTTGCATTCATCAGCTTCATTGCTGAGTACTTTCTGTAAGTCTGCTGTAGACATACTTAAAATAAAGCCTCCACAGCATTTAAGGAACGGCCTATTCTGTATAATTGGGCACTTCAGAGTTCTAGCTATACTTTTAATTATGATGAACAGACATTCAAGGCACTTCCCATCACTTCTGATCTTTGCAGAAAAAAAAAAAAAACGTTCCCTCCCACCTTCTGGTTCGTGACAACTTCTTTTCCAAACTCTGACAGTCTTCTTCAAGCTTTTCCTTTTCTTTATTCAAAGACTCAATATTATCTTGCAGAGTACGCAGTTGAGAAACCAGATGTTCATTTTCCTGACGGTCTTTCTCAAGTAGTTGTTCCTGCCAGTCTACTTCCCCTTGCTGACACTGAAATAATCGCTGAATATTCTCCAGTTTTAACTTCTCCTACAAAAGAAGGCATTGTGCACAACACATTTATACGGTCAAGGAGTAGAACAAGTTATTAACATCTTTAGCTGCAGCAGTTTTAAAAGCTATCATTCACAGAGATCACACACAGGCTAGAGTACCCTCTGTCACTGCTGCATGATAGCAGGGATAACTGCTTGAAGTGCCAGCTTAATTTGAGTGTATTTGTGATGATGGTTGCAACAATTACGAGCACGAGGACTGGAAGACAGGGGTGCCATTCTTTGTTCCATCATAGTTTAACCACCATTTTTCTCCCATCCTTTCTTCATGGGGATTTTGAGAGAATGACCACGTGAAGGGCTGCAAGATACTCGGGTAATGCAGTAAGGTGACCGCTTTAAGTGTGGAAATAGAAAGGTACCGAGCACGTCAACTAGTCCCTTCTTTTCCATGTCCTTCACAGAAAGAGTACAGAGAGAAGAGGTAAAGCCTTTTAAAGGTAAGCAGCAGCTTATATGTGGTTGTAAATGCTCTCTTAGCAAACACATGTTAAGATTTTCTGGAATTGCACAGCTAAGTAAAGGAGGGCTATCCCAGACTCTGACCTAACAATCCTGTGGCTACCATGAGACTGGCAAAGGGATGCCGCTGATCTCTCTGCCTGCAAAGTTGAATGCCTGTATTCGTCAAAAAGAGAAGAGACAAGCTGAGCTAAAATGCCTTTTTAATGGTAAAGATCCAGCTGAGATAGTAAACTGTCTTCCATACTTACTCTATGCAAGTGAGGACATGGACGGAATCCAGATAAAAAGACTGTGGAAGCTAATGCTAAGAGAACAGCATTCATCATTCTCCAGCCACAGAAGAGCCTTCTGTCTTTTTGCCTGCTCTCCCTCACATGCACCAACCCCCCCTCCCCCCATTATTTTAAAGGGCCTAAGCAGACTTTTCTGTGATAAGCTGAAATGAGACCAGGAACAGATTGATTTAAAGGTGTAGGGACTCCGTTACCCAGACCTTAACAGAACCACAGAATATGCATATCTAGTCTTCCAGTTACTGTATTGGCTACAGAAGAAATACTTACTTCTAGAATTGCAACCTGAGTTTTTTCTAGCTCATTAACCTTTTGGTCATGTTGCAGTTTCAAACCTCGAAGTTCATTATTTTCAAGCTCCAGCATTTCCAGAACATGTTTCAGTTCTAGCAAGATGAAAGAAATAAAATGTTACTACAAGCACATCAAGTGCATTCTATTTGCAAAAAAAGGCACCAAGGAAAAATTAAGAGATACTATATTGATATTAGCCCTGTAAAAACTCCTTCTGTTTTCAACTGCTGTCAGACGCACCAGGTATTACACCTGATGCTGTTCTACCAGCAAGTTGCAGGTCCCTAGATGTCCTGCTCTTCCTGCTCCCTTGGAAGTTATTCTGGGAGAGAGTATCTGACTGGTAAAACAACGCAAGAAAATATTTCAGAATGAGTACAAAATTTGCAAAGTGCCGCTGCTTATGCTTTCCGCAATCTGACAGGATGTAACGGCTTGGAAGGAGATTCCTCCATTTCCCTGCAGATCCTGATGTTCAATTCTTCTTCTGTGAACGTGGCACAACTAGCTAATGTCCCCTAACCACACAGTGCGTGAGTGTGAACTTTACTGATGAGTCCTGACAGCAGATTTGTTTACATTTCTCTCTGGCGTGAAAAACTCTCATCCCAAATAGAAAGCAGCCGGAAGCACTGCCTCAACTTAAGCAAAGGGAATCAGCCAACTCTCTGTAAACTACTGGAATTACAGGGAACTCTTCCTCTGCAGTCATTCGCAATATTTTAAAAGGAGTGAGGAACAGGAGACCGCAGTTACGTACTAAGAGCTCAGAGTGTATTTCTTTTCAATCCGCACAAAACACTTACCTAGTAAAGCCAGGGACATACCTATCTTATGCTTGGTAATTTGCCCAAGTATTCCTTGAAGATTTTCTTCCTCTTCTCCAATATCCTTCTTTATGAATGAAAGCTGGGCTCTTTTCTCATTAATTTGGACATCCAGTTCTTTCCTCTCAACATTAAGCTCCTCCAGAAGTAGTTTTATTTCCTGTGGAAATATATCGGTGTTACAAGGAATGCCATTATGTGCCATTGTAAATAAAGTTCTCCTTTAAATAGAAGTTCTAAATATTTATAAAATTTAAAAAGTCTTGTCACCAGTATTCCTGTCAATTTAATTCCCGCTACAGTCAATGGTGTAAACAAACAAAAAATACCAAATATTTAGGTTAAAGTCTTGCTTGTTGACAATTTCTAGTAGCAATCTTGCAAAGATTTTAATCCACAAGTCTGACCAGAGCACAGTCATTCAAGTGAACAACAGGTAGGCCTTAAACGAGAAGTCAGACAAAAAGTACACACCTCCCCAAAAACCCCAAATGTAGTGAACCTTGATACTTTTTATTTTTATTTGTTTATTATTTCAGAAAGAAAGGAAGTACAGAATCCTTTCTAAGTAAATGGGGATGGAGACAGCTGACTTACACCAGCTTTGTTGTGTTTTACACACACTGATCAGACTGATTTGCTCTAGAAGCTGCTTGTCTCAGCAACAGTGAGTCATGCAGAGACTTCTATTTAATGTAATTTAGTTCTCAAGGGACCAATCCTATAAGTATTACTGGAACTAGGGAGTTCTACTTCTTATTTGTGCCTCTGGACCAAGCTCTTAGCCACACAAAACCGTAAACTTGCTTGTTCTATTTTTCAGTGGGTTTTGGGAGGTCGTAGAAAGCAAAACTGATTTTGTGGAGACTTTATGGGGTGGTTTTGATACTTCTATTCTTTTGCTGTTCTTCAGAGATACAATGAATTGAAAAATCATTTGGAAAAGTTACTCTTATCTGGCGTAGTTTTTCATTTGCTTCCGTCTCTCCATCTCGAAGAGCTTCTTGGAGGTCACCTTTCTTTTGAGAAATACAGTCTTGAAGGACATGAAGCTCTTCTTTTCTTTGATTTAACTGTTGCTCCAGAAACAAGAGCTCTTGTTGCTGAGCAGTAATCTACAAGGTAGAAGTTTATCAGAAGAAGTGTCTGAAGGTTTTTAGTTTTGTGGCTACACACATGCATAACAAGTGCAGGACATTGTTCCCTGACAGAGATTTGACTTGTATAACGTGTAAGGATCCCACCAGAGCAATGAGCTTCATTTACTAAACCTGTATAATACAGCCAGTACTAAAGACTAAGGTCTGATCTGGACAGTGCAGTCCTGCACCTCAGAGAGTTAAGTTTCTTATTCTGAAATGCAGTAAGAATTGTCATCGAGAACTTTGCAGTCACATTTATTATGCAGAACCGCCAATGAGATTGGGATCATACTTATTATTGAGACAAAACAAGAAGAATTCAAATTACCAACATTAAAATAAACTTAAGAATTAAATTCTTCAGACAAGGCAGTTCAGAACTTAAAGATTCCTCTCAGCTTTGTCACCTCAAAACCAATAAAATTGATAGTCCAGAGTTAGTAAGATAAGCCCTACCTGCTCTTTTAATCTTCCCAGTTCAGTTTTCTTGCCTTGAAGAAGGTTTTCTGCTTCTCTGAGGATTTGGAGGTGATGTTCTTCATTACCTTCTGCAACTTTAATATCTCCTTGAAGCTTCTGAAGACTGACAGTGAGGATGAAAACATGACTCAGAATAAACAAGAATACTTTAGGCAGTAACTTACCGGAGAAGGACATCTTTATTTTACCCAATACAGTTTATGGTAAATTAAAAATACTTACCTTTCAGTTAGCATTTCTATCTTCTGGTTTAACGACTGGAACTCAGAGTCTCTTGCAGCCACCATTTGGTTGATTTCCTTCAAAATACCTTCTTGTTCCCTCTTATGCTGTTCTAAATCCCTTGTATCTGCCTGTAATAACCTAAAGAAGCATTTACGCCTATTTATTATTAACGTTTTAACAGTCCTCCCTCTCCAAAACCACTATCTTGATATTTGAAAGCATCTTGTTCTCCTCATCCCCATTTGATACAAATTGACAAGAACAGCGTACCTTAATTGCTGATCTGCTTTCACAAGTTTAATGGCCACTTCTTGAGCCCTTCGCTCTAGTTCCTTTGCCTCAGTTTCGGTATAGGACAAATGCTGTTTGGCATGATTGTACTTCTGAATAGTGTCTTTAGTCTAAAGCAAAAATTGAAGATTATAGAGACAAAACATTCCCATCTTATGCTTTCCACATCCGTAACCCTGCAGGTTAGCTGTCTAAAGATGACCTCCTCCTAGCTTGAATATCCCACCTGAGCTTTCTCCCTTCGTATACCATGAAGTAGAACCTTTTCTCCTCTCTTGTCCAGAACAGAAAGGCTTCCTCCTCTTTAGCAAGGACTGAAACATTTTCTTTTAGCAAGGTGACTTATTTTCCAAATAGAAGCATTTTAAAAGTCTTCAGGTTATCCAAGTGAAAATAAACGGCTTAGTCAAACAAAAATCCTCAGCTTAAAACAATCTTAACACAACAAGCAAGTTCTTCTGCATTTCGAGTTACGGCTTTACTTACTTTCCCCCGTGTGCTCTCAAGTTCCACTTCAGCTTCTGAAAGTAGCCTATCTGCCTCTCTAAGCTCTGCTCGTCGTTTCAGAAGAGTCTTCTCTATACATTCAATTTCATCTGCAATATCTTCATGATGTTTCAGAGATTTTTCTAGCTGCAATTCTGCAATAAGGTTGTCAGTATACCCTTCAATAAAGTCCCTAAAGGTCAGGAAGAAAGACATGGAATTAAAATACAAAATTCCAGAGGCCCAGAGCCTTTTGAAGTGCTAGTCCATTACGAATACTATACAGCCAAGAACATTAATTGTAAACAAGTCAAAATTAACTTTTACTGGAAAAAAGTTTAGGTATTTCCACATGCTTACTTTAAATGCATTCTCATGCAATATTCTTACTTGTGTTTGTTATGTTTTTGTGATGCTCTTCGTAGCTCTGCTACTTCTCGTTCCAACTCTTCTCTTTCTTGCAGAAGTTCTTCAATGTTTTGATGCAATTTTTCCACCTCTTTTTTGCATTTATGCTCAGCTGCTTCTGACAATTTATCTTTGTATTTCTGAGACTTTAAATAATACACAGTGTCTTCTAGCCTTGAGACTTCACTCTCCTACATACAGGAACGAGAACAACAAAATCAAGACCTACGTCAGTCTTCCTGAGACACAAGGAGCAGCTACAGATAGCAAAGACCAGACTGTTAACACTGAAGACAGAGCATTCTTATCAGATCCAGAACCTTCCTAGCAGACTTTTTTATTTTTGTGTAAAACCAGAGTACCCAATCTGTGATAATGAGGCTTTGCTTTTTGCCTTTTTTTTTTTTTTTTTTTTTTTTTTGAAAGCATATGTTATAAAGATGCTCCTCCTCCATTCCCAAGTCAGTTGCCTATGGTTAAACCTGCAGCTTACAGCTCTGCACCTTACCAAATCGTGATGTTCAGGCACATTGCAGTGAAGCACTCCAACAGGAATGAGCGGGACAGTGAAATTTGGAGGAAGAGGGCCATAAACAACTTGGGCTCCCACAGGAGGCGGGCCGTAGATAACAGATCCAGGAGCAACTGAACCTCCACTTGTTGCTGCAGGAGGAGGGCCATAAACCACAGTTCCCTGAGGTACAGGAGCACCGTCTGGAAGGACTGTGTAAATAACTGTCCCAGGTGGTGGTACAAAAGGAGGGTCTTTGGTAACACGAGTTCCTTCACTATCTTCTTTTGCTCTTCTATCTTTACCAAAAAGAAAAAGATATTTTTAATCACTTTTTCAGTAAAATATATTTTTCAAATGCACATTTTAAAATCACACACATTCTATGTAATGTACAAAAATGTAATAAACATTGCTTAAACTGAATAACGACTTCATCAGCAATAAACATTTACAATTCACTCATGCACATGAAAAAAAATTCGCTATGAGCCCTAAGCAAGTCCATCGTCAGTACGCTCCTTAAAATTTTGAGACTATGAGACTGACTTACCTTTACCAGAATTTGTTTTGTACAACCTATTTCTGACTGGGGAATAAACCCAACATCCTCCTTGATTGGGCAAATCTTCCTTCCTGCACTGCCCGTCCTGGCCGCACGCTCTTCTGGGTGGGGAGGTGCCACAACACTGTAAACAAACTCCAGAATCTTTTGTGCTGTGGGAAGCAGGAGTTGAAGCCTAAAAGAAAAAAGAATACCTGTTAGTCTAGAAATAACAACTCACATAAAATAAACTCTTTGTTGTAGACACTCTAAAGCACTGTTTTTTCAAGAACAGGTTATATATACTCTGCTTTCTCTCACTTTCCAAGCATGGTGCTGCTTTAAAAGAGAGCATTAAATATATTTTAGCGATATTTCTCTAAAAATTCAGACAAATGCTGTTTTGCAAGAAGTGTTTGTCTGTAATGTCCCCTTTTAACCTTCACCTAAATGAATTTACAGTACTGCATTTTGAATAGTTGTCTCCAGATTTTATGTGTACTAGATTCCTATTACTACATAGTACCAGGCTTTATCAGGGAACATTTGTGTATGGGTTGTTTCAGTATTTCTCTTACATGCCAGCCAATACTTTTTCTTCAATTTCTCCCAGACCTAGCAAGTTTATAACAGACTTTCCCATATCAAATGGCTTTCCACATAATAGGATTTCTATTTCTGACCTGTGATGATGGCACATAGTACCAGTATCCCCTTCTTTTCAACGGATCTGCTATACCGGTGATGTAATCGTTCTGGTATGAAAGCACATTTTTGAGTGCAGCAATTTCATCTTGTAAGCTGTCAATTTCATCTTTGTTACCTGTAAATTAATCACAGTTTTATAGGCATATAAGGCAAATAATTAAGTCATAAATACTGCATTCGGCTTTTCCCTCATCGTTATCCTGTTAAGCTGAAACAATATTAAAAACATGAATTGCCAGGGGAAACAAACTAGATGTTATTATAAAGTGATGTAGATATATGCTGGCCCTTGCAAGTTTGTCATTTTAAGATTGCAGAACTACAAGTTCACGTACAAATAACTGATGCTCATTTTTCCTTATCTATAGATCTCTGACAATGTTCTAGAGCAGCATAAACTGAATGTGTAACACAATTAGTGTTTTAAAAAGTTAATACAAACTAGTGAAAGCCAACACATTGTCATACTGATTGTCAAACTGAGGCAGAACTTCACTCCATTTCCAAAGGTCACACGGCACGTTGACTGGCAAAGCTAGAAACCTAAAAGCGCTAGTGCCACTGCTGGTTCCTAACTATCCATCTCCTCCATTCTTCACATTGGAAAGAAGCAAAGGCCTCCACACTTCACATTTCAAATGCACAGTGAAAACACTGTACTTCAGGTAAGTTACATCTTGCTGTTTGCTTCACATACATAGATACAGAGAACCCACTGAAGCAACAGCGACTTAAGGACTGAATGTATCCTGTATAGGAACTATACAGGAAGGTATCCTCAACAGTTTATTCTCCCATAATAAACTTCCAGAGCTCTCAACAGCTTCTCAGATCAAACAGCAAGAAATACGGAAAAGAAGGTGAAGCCTTCTGTATTCATGCTTATCCGCAAGAAATGGAGAGAAAAAAGAGACTACCTGTCCCGATGTTATCCAACAACCATCTTAAACGGTCAATTTCTGCTTTTTGTTGCTCCATAGCTTCATTTAATTTATCAATTTCAAACTTCTGAGAGCTTGATGCAATAGTCTTCTCACCAGCTTTCTCCATTTCATGCTGAAACTAAGTTTAAATCAAAGCAAAGCACTTCAGTCTAAGTTAGGCTGTGCCCATCCATGCTTACTAAAATGCTCACTCAGCAAAACGCATGTACCACTTTGATGCAACAAAATTGTTCTTCCCACCCCCTCGTATGACCAAGACTTACAGACACAGCCACATAAAGTAATTTAAGTGAACAGCCATAATTTTCCTTTGAAGTCAGCTACTCCAGTCAGTAAGCTTTTCATTTTGTTCTTTGGCAGATGTCAGGGGAGGGAAGAGCATTGTGACTTGGGAAAACTTGAGGAAAAAGGGCAGGGCAGACACCTCTAAATAGGGCATTTTCAGAAACTCACTGAACCAACAGATCTAAGTATTTAATCCTTCTCATATAATATAGAGCAAACATCACTGCAACCTACTTGTTCTTCCTTCTCCTTGAGGAGTTGTTGTAACAATTCTATTTCTGCTTCTGCTCTGGCAAGATCCCGAGCTGCACGAGCTGCCTCAGCACAGAACTCTTCAGCTTCCTCAATCTCCTAAAATTGAAATTTTAGCTTGAGCTTTAGTTTGCAAGAATACTTCACAAGCTTGCAGATGTCTCATGCAGCTTTGTGAAAAGCTGACTAATAAGAAGTATCAGCACTTGGCTGTTCTAAAATTCCAGAAACTGGCAAAGATTATGTAAAATAATGTTTCTCCTTTAACCTCACAGTATTTCTACAAAGGAGATGGTAGTATGTAGCAAAAATGGCTCCGTTTGAAAGATTTGAAGTCTAAGAACAAACTTCCATAGTCCCTTCTTTTGCTTTTCCATCTTATGTCACTATCTATTATCTATTGTTTGACTTTCAATTAATAAGACGTTAAACTTGTCTCTCCCTCACCTTCTAACACACAGCAAGAAAGCCTGTCCATACCCAAATTTACTCAGGCATTCATCTACTATATTTCAAGATGAGACTCTGTCTGAAGCAAGAGCTCCTGTACAGCAAGACAATTCAGAATAATGCTTTGAACCTGAATTTAAAAGACACCACCAGGACCGCTCCCATTATGATGGCATTAGAAAGCACTACTTATATACAAGCAATTATCAATGTTGATTTACCTCAGCTCGCTCCTGATTAATTCTGAGAACAGTCCCGTGAAGAGCCTTTAGCTGATTTTTAGCAATGGAGAGCTCCGTGGCTGCCAGTTTATCTGAAGTAATGATTGCTCTCTTCAATTCCTTCAGTTCTTTATCTAGACTGACAAGTTGCATTTGTGCCCTGGCATCTTCTATTTTTTTCTGGAACCAGGAAAACAATAGGTTTTATAAGTTTCAAGTAAAAAGCAGCACAGAAGAAAGGCTTTCTGTTGTTATGACTTTTTTCCCCTCGCATATCCCTTTTTGTATTGTATCCATAGAAGGAACAGAAAAGAAACCTAAAGCAAGGGCAACCAATACAATTTAAGGAAAAGAAAGATGTTATATTTAACCTCCGTGTTCTTCCTGTACTTGATCTATGTTAGAAAGCAAAATAATTCAGATGGTTTTGAATCTTCTTTTTGTGAGCACACACAGTGCATAGACTTGTCCTTACTCATTCCTACCCTTTTCTCTAAATCTTCCAGCTGAGCAAGAATAGTCTCTTTCTCTTCATCTGCCTCTTGGAGCTGTTGATCAGCAAGGCCCTGAATTTCTTCCATGCTCTTTATTTTTTCATGTAAACGTTGAATTTCATTTTCTAACTGGTGGACCTTGTTCTTATTCTGCCTGTTTTCAGCTTTAACCTATAAGTGAAATAAGTTAGAATGAGTAGCCAGAAATTTTTCAACCAAAAGCCACCCTATTTTAATGATTAACAGAAATAACTTTTTGGGAAATGCAGTTACCAGCCTACTTTGTACCAGAAGGAAAAAAGAACTGCTTTGCCACTGTAACTACTACATTTTAAAAGTGCACAAGTTATTTTAATAGTAGGATGTATAACAATCTTTCGAGGAGGTTACTGGCTATATTTTTCTACCTATGATTAAATTCTTTGCTGCCTCCGAGACCTATCATTGAGTCTAAATTCTAATTCACCAAATAGTCAGGCAAAAATCATAAAGACTATTAATAAAAAAATGTTACATGAACACCAAAAAGTGGGCCTCTCCTTGTTATCATACAGCTAAAATTAGAGATTGCTTGTGGAAGTTTTAATGCACATTAAACCCTTCTCCTCCAAGCAACATTTTTGCGAGCTTTATATAATAAAAGCCAACAAAAGGTTGCAAAGGGCCATGTGTCCTGTCAAATACCCAATTTAACACTTTTAAAAAGAAAACAAGAATGGATGATTTCACTCCTTTAACCAGAATTTCACAGTATACACAGCATGAAAGCAGTCCATTATTTGTTTCCCTCTTCAGAAGCTTTTGCCTGCTTACATTTTCTTTATAATGAAAATTACTATGTATGTGACTTAGATTTGTACACAATAGGAAAAAATCAAAACTCTAATAATGGTTAATATTCCTGTTCTAATCATGAGTAACAGCACCCTGCTCTGACGGAAGTTGTCAATGTGTTTCCAACAAGCAAACATATTCAATTTGTCTACCTTCAGTAAAATTCTACTTCTCCGACTGATGGAGGGTAGCAAAGCTACCTCCATAGTGAAACTTGATCCTTCAGCTGCAAGTTACATTTTTTAGACTAAGCTGAAATTGTCTTACTCTTGCTTTTGTTGGTTTGATACGTGCCTGTCTATATTTCTCCTGTACTTCTTCCAGATTTTCCTGCTGGGACACCATTTCTTCCTGCAATTGTCTCTGTCTAGCCCATGCTTTCTCTTTTTCCCTTTGAGCATCAGCAAGGATGTCATTAAATTCTTTCTGCAGATTCACAAGGCTTTTCCCTAAAACATCAGCTGAATTCTGACATCTGAAAGAGAAACAATCCAGGTTCCAAGACAGAAAACAGTGATTTCAAATTGTGGTAACAGATACAGAAATAACAAAGCCTGATACAAGAGTATTTATATTTAAGACATCCAATGTAAATGATACAGGTGCAGCACTGAACACGTTATGCTACACAGACAGACCTCCACCCCGTCTCAATTTATACCATTCTGTCTTTGTTTATTACCATTCTTTGTTGCTGGGGACAAAGGGGGGGGGGGGGGGAAAGTGTGCCCTGTCCCTTGCAGTGAGACCCAAGAGGACTGTATATTTCCCTCAGTAACATAATTACTGAGCTTAGGTGCTGCTCCCTTAACCACCACAGAGTGCTGAAGTTAATGTTTGAACTGCCCCAAGGCGCACTGAGTAGGATGCAGCACATGTACCTTGTTGCTGTCATGTACTTACCACTTTCACATGCACAAACCTAACACTGTTTGTACTTTTATTTTACTCACTTAATCTCTCCAACTCCTGTCCGAAGATTTTGCTTGAGTTCATTTATACGAGCTAAGACTTCCTCAGGATGAATTAAGTTACCAACTGCATGGTTTAGCTGATTCTGAAGATCTTTAAGCTGTTGTTTCAGGAGATTATTGTCTCCCTAAAAAAGAAACAGACAAAAAAGCCCCACCCACACAACCATAAGCAAACAAAAGCACAAATGATAAAAGGTAGAATTTTTAATACCTAGATCTGTTTTGGGGTTTTTGTTGTTGTTGGGATTTTTTGGGGGCTGGTGGGGACGTTGTTTTTTCTGTTTTTTAAATAGAGTCCAAACATTTTTTTCAGTGTGACCTGAACCAATACCAACAGCAAAACAAGAACACCCCAAACAATCTTTGCCTTTCAGTTCCCTTTATGTTGAAAAGTATTTAAACGCCAGTTCAAAAATGATCTTATCCTTTCCTTAAACTAAGGAAGTACTGTCTTTACATAAGCAAAGCCCACTGGCATACAGAAGCCTGTCACACTATCTGTCCATAATAGAGGATGAAACAATTGCAGACACTGTCCCAGCCACTAGACCAAGGAGTGACACTTGTCCTGGCCCCATTGGTCTTGAACTCTTGGCAAGCTTCAGCAACCAATGACAGTGCTAAGGTCTGGTGAGGATCCTCTATAAGCTCTTCCTGAAGTGGCAAGGCAGTTGGACTATATGTTCATTGTAGGTCCCTTCCAAATGAACTACTCTATTCGATTCTGGTGGTCACTGTACACTCTTGAGGAGTACGGGAGATAAGAAAAAGGATCTGATGGATACAAAGGAGGACTGAACCGAGCCTTCCCACAATGAGGGAAACTGCTTTAATCATGCAGCACTTAAAAAAAAAAAAAAGTTTGGTTTTTTTGCCAGCCATATTTTGAAGATATGAACTTGAAGATACTTGAACCCAGTATATTACTCTTGCCTATAGAAATCCTGTTGATGGAGCCTTTCAAGCAGCTTTAGGAAGAGGAACACTCAGTTTCTAATCTCAGTTTCTAATCTCCATTAAGATGAGGCACTGATCTGTGACACTGTATTAGAGATGTTTCTGTACACCTATGCAGTTCATGAAATGCCTGTGAGTTCAAGGATCACAGGCTCTGTTGCCTATTGTACTTGGATGCCATTACTGTTTTATGGCAATTAATATTCCTCAGGATCACAGCATTCAACAGAGACAATAAATTCTACTTTAGGTATTACGTCAGTTTTTTCTTCTCCTTCCAAATAGTTTTCTTACTGACATGTACCAGATGAAGCTTGTGGGAAATTAAGATACATACAACAATTTATCAGTCCCTCTGCAATATAACTGAGCAGCTCTGAAATTATTTCAACAGTCAATCTAAATATCTAAAATAGACAGATAAAAAGACTATGGTGTAGGGTCTCTAGACAAGAAAACTGAAGTCAGGAAAAGTCATAAATACTACCAGACTCATACAAAATCCTTTAAAATTCTCATCACTTTCTCCTTGGGGAGTGCGGAAACATGCTTCTTATCAGGTAATTTTTTAAAGGCAACAGATACTTCACCTGCAATTGTTTGAACTGAGAAAGGAGCTTATAGTTTTGTTGTTCCTTCTCTTCTGCTAGTTGTGCTTTGGTCAGAGCATTCTCTAATGCTTGCCTTTCTTTTTCAAGTTCAGCTTGCAGGGCTGACAGTTCCATCTACAAACACAAAAAAACTTCAGATTAATATCCCACCCCCAACCCCCAAATTTAAAAAAAAAACCAGCAGAACTCCAACCATCCCAAATCCAACCCATCATGTATAGGTAACAGGTGTTATTTCCTAAAATATCGTCATCATCATGACTTGTACTGTAAATTCTAATCTAGACCTAGCATGAGCATGTCCGACAGGTAACCAACAGATTTACATTTCATCAGTGTTCTACAGAGAGCTTTCAAGTTTTTCTGAAGCATCAAACCTAAAAGACTTGGAAGGGTTGGAGACAGAACACCACACTTTACTGTTTTATGTTTTTATTTCTGCCTGCAACCTGGAACGTGCAGTTGGAATACGTCTTGCAAAAAAAACCCCACCATGCTGATTTGTGATGAATGGAAACTGAACCAAGATAGTTGTTACTGTACATCATCATCATCCACGAATCCAAATGAGGATCCCCAACAGTAAGATACAATGGGACTGTACATTGTACAAGCATACATTCTTCTTCCCCAGCAGAAAGCTACTACTTTATATGACAAAAAAAAAAAAAAAAGTATATTTTCTATAAAACTCAATTTCTACTACAACAAGCAAAGGCAAACTGTCTTTCACCCACTACTTTTCAGAGTGTCATTGCTTTAGTGCTATTTCTTTGATGTGTGCATGTTTATCTCTTTCCAAAAAAATGCAGATTATTACTTTTCCGTTAAATATGGTGAATATTCTTTACAGGGTCCCCGGATGATCTGCACATTGCTTCAGTGCAGTTACAAGTCCTAGCAAACTGATACTACCTTCCATCTGGGAACACACCTAAACCAACAATTATTTGCAAGTCAGCATTGGAGACATAGTATGGAGAAAAGTTTGGTCGTCCCTTGTCCTGGGATATATCATCCCCTTGGCAATGTAAAAGCTCTGATCTTACCTGGCTAAGTTGTTTCAATCTTTCCAATTCTTCTTTTTGCTGATTGGCTTCCATGTCTCTGTCTCTTAGCTGGGCTTCCAGTTCAGCCTCATAGGCGCTGATGTCCCCTTGTGCATCTCTAAGTGACTCATTTATTTCTCGCTGCTCTTGGAGTGCACTCTCTAGCATTGTAATTTCCTGGAATTTTACATTCATTTTAGAAACATGTACCGAGGAGAGCCAGGATTTCTTAAAGTACATTGCCTCTCTTCCTCTGTTACTCAGGAACTCCTCAATCGATGTGACAGCAGACAGATCACAACAGACACGTTAACCCTCATCACTGAACACTAAAACCTAAAGCTAGGTGGCACTACCACATACAAAGGTCATGTCTGTGACAGACTGTACGAAAATCTGCACTCAAGTTAACAAGGTGTAGCTTAAAGTAATACCAGAGACAAATGTGTGTTAAGGTTTACATAAAACTTATCAGGATAGTAAGGCAGCTCTCTATGCAATTAGCTGATAGGACAGATGCAAGCTAATAACACACGCCTCCGCAGCTAGTGCCCACAGTTTTCACTAATGCAATTCACTGTGATATTGACTGCAAATCCATTTTTAGTAACGTATGAAAGGCAAAGCCTGCACTTCCGAGACACCTTCCATAAAGTATGGACTTAGTGTATGTCTCTTGCAACTGGTTTTAAAGGCCAAAGTCTGTTCTTAATGTGCGTGAGCACATCTAATTGAAGTTACCATATCAAAACAATATTTTTGTTCAAGGAACTGTGCTTTGCTATTCCCAATTTGGTAATTTGCTTATTTCTTTTTCAAGATTATTCTTAGGTATCTGAATTTTTGGGAAGAAACATAGTATTAAGCCTTACTTTTCTCATATTTTCTGCATCCATGGCAACTATTTCCAGGTTGTTTCTTTCCTCCCCCAGATCAGCCAGTCTTTGTAGCAAAGATTCTTTATCCTTCTGCAACTCTTTACACTCATCATTGGCCTGTTTTGCCTGACACTTAACGCTTTCCAGGTATTCCTGTAATCCATTGATAATACTTTCTAAATCCCTTTTCAGTGCTTCATTTGTTGCTATTTGACCTGCAGAAATGCAAAACAAATTTGACATAATTAGGAAGCCACGCTTCGTTATGAAACAAACAAAACTACCCTTCTTAATCTTAAGATGTTCACCTATTGAAATACACAGTAACAAGTAATATCTGGAACGTGACCAGAAAATGCCTGTGTTGTATTTTAAAGGCTAGGAGTTCCCATATTACTGTGTTAACCTGACCACCGGAAGAGTCAAAAAGAAAATGCAGTTCTTTGTGCATTCCCACCCCCCATTTAAGATGACATTTACTACCTTCACACCTAAGTCAATTTTGTTTCAATTTTTCTATTCATGTTCTTTTCTGGGATATTTCTTTTCACATAGACTAGGTATATGGTAAACGGACACATGAGGTTAGGTCACTGATGTCATTAAGTCAGTTTCCCAAACTCGGGTATCAAATTGAGGCACAGAATGTAAGAGACACTTCTAGAGAGGCTACCATCATATGAATGAATCTCAGGCAGCTCAAGTACTAGCTACGTAACAGCTCTTTAATATTTCAGATTATTATCTGAAGTAGAAATGAAAAATCAACATCATAAGGGTACTGAATTATTAAGACTTCACTCATACAATTAAAAGTAGAGTAATCCTTTCTTCTGCTGTGGCAATAAAATCGCAGATCACAAGGTTATGTCAAGTAACCAAGCAACCACTCAGTTCAGACTTGATCAAGGGTCTTCCTGCCTTGACATTTTGATCCTGAACCCCAGAGCAACAAAACAGTCACTTAATCAAAGCAGTTGTTTGCTTCCCCCACCTTCAGAAAAAAAAAGAAGAAAAAAAAAAAAAGAAATCCTGCAAACTACATCCCCTGACCACATATAAGCGAGGTGACTTAGAAAAAAAAAATTAAAAAAAGGTACATGAAGTCTCCTTTTAGATCAGTTAAGAATAGTTTTCAACCTCTTCCTACACATTCTGTATGTAAGCACAGATAAACAAAACTGAATCCTCAATTCTATTGTCATGTTATCCTAGGCATAACAAATACTGCAAGACAAAAAGAAAAATTCACCATCAGTGAGCTGTTGCTCCAAGTCCTTGATTTCCTCAGCTTCCTTAGCAATCCGAGAGAGCATCTCATCCAAGCGACTCTCAAGCTGCTTGTAATGTTTGTTCATTACATCAAACTGCTGTTCTTTATTTGATTTTTGAGCTCTCATGTGAACCTGCAAATTAAGTTGTTAAAGGTAAAGCGGGACAACAATCAATACAGATTTTAAAAGTCAAATCAGTATTTTAGCTCACTTCTGCAGTGTCTTACTACCAGCAGTGACAGTCACAAGTGCAGCACATGTTGTGATGCTTGGGGGAAGGGGGCTAGGGTGGGGGTTTTTTGTTGGTTTGGGTTTTTGGGGTTTTTTTTTGGTTGGTTGGTTGGTTTTTTAATATTTCTCCTCATTAGTAACCCACAAAGAATCCCAGAAAGGCAAGCAATCCGTGTGACTAGCAGCACCGTTAGCAGTCCCCCCCTTGCCCAGGCATGATGAATAAGGCCTGCATTTATAAACTCTTACTCATGGCTACCTTTCTTCCTGCCTTTCCTTTTTGTTATACCATTTCCAGTTTGATTCAAGAACAAACATGATTTCCTCCAGAAGCTTTAATCCTGTCATCCTGCATTGCCTTCACAGCAGATGATGCTTTAGAACATGTCAGGTCACCACCTGAAGGAAAATCCTCTGAACAACCAGAAAGTCAGGCAAACTTTATAGCTAAGATTTACTTAAGGCAGATTTTTTATTTTTTTTTTTAAATATTTCTGGGAAATACACCGTACCCACAGCTAACACAGGCTTTGGACGGGGCTTCAGGCATTTTGTAGGAATTTAGCTGATTGTTTTGGCTGTATACAAAACTTGGTTATCAACACATTATACTGCTGTTTCCCACTGGTATGAAATTACTCACAAATTACTCAAATGCCAGAAAACTTAGAAAAATACAGAATTATACTGTCATGATAAACAGTGCCTTTTTCTTACTACTCAAACAAATAAATCGAGCTAGCAGTAGAAATTTTAAATACAAGTTCTCAGAAAAATCACTTATCAAGTTGCTTCTCTAATAAAAGTAATGGGTAAAAGAGTAGCTTTCTGTATTTTTAACGCATGCAGCCGGAAGTTCTTCCTAACATCCACGTTAGTACAATTCAACTGGTCACCTCGTTAAAGACAAACTCCCTTCGGCTTTCAAAAGTGAAATTTCAACAAGTAAAAAGCCCCAGCAGAGGCGCCGCCGCTGAGTCATTTTGCTGCGGCTGCTGAAGAGCGCGGTTTAGCAAAAAAAGAACCCACCCCGACACTTACAGCTCTGCCTTTGTCTTTTCTTCCTTCGGGATCATTTGCCAAACGCCCCGGCCCTGATCTAGAGTTCATCTGACTGAAGAGCCGGTGTCTTCAGAGCAGGGAGGCGGTCAGCAGGCCCCCCCCCCCCCCCCCCCCCCCCCCCTCCCTCCCCCCCCGAGGCCTCCGCTGCCCCGCAGCCCAGCGGAGGCGGGGACCCGGGGACCCGCGCTCCCGGCTCCCGGTTCCGCGGGCGGGTGGCCCCGGCCGGCGCTTCCTGTGTCGTGATTTGAAGCGAGGGGCGGCCTGCGGGAAGGGCCGGGCCCTTCGGTAAGGGATCCCGCCTGAAACTGCTTATTACAGCACTGCCCGGGGGGGGCGGAAAATGAATAAAATGCATTTTTCAAAAGTTCTTGCGGGCCTCGGCTGAAGGCGAGCCAAGCGATGTCTTTCTTTGCACGCTTAAAAGCATCAAGCTGGCCTGAAAAGCCCTCGTTTAAAAAGACATAAGCTTTTTAAAAACACTATTAAAGAAATAATTCCATTTCATTTTAATATAAAATTTCCCATAAACATTTGCTGTACCTGAACACTGTTAATAACTCAGAAATCAAGTCTTATTTCCCCGGAGAACAAAAAAATGAGACTATCGAGCTCGAGCACCTCTTGGTGCACCCAGCTTTGCCCCAACCCTGCAACATGCACCTCTGAGACCTTGTTAATTATCAGTAATGACAGGATTGTATGTGACAGCAGCAACAGGGCATTAGTCCCCACTAAAAAGGCAGAATAAAGCTTTTCAGAATTAGAACTATTTACTGAAAATTGATTCTGCTTTTAGGATGCTGGACTACAGTGTAAAGCCAAAGCTGCTGCTGCCGTCAGCTGTCTGCAGTTCACGGGCTGCACTATGAATCTAAGCTGTCACCCCTTGGGCCGGGTCAGCCACCTCTGCTATTCCAGACAGGTTTTCTAGGCTGACCTCTTGCAAACAGGCTTTTGTGCCAATGCTAGAGCTCTCTGACAAAGCAGGACCACAGCAGCTACACAGACCTTTACAAATCCGTAAGGCCACATTCTACAAAAAAAGATGCATTAAGGATTTCTTACACAGAAGTTGTCTCCAAGGCTCTGCATCACATGTTTTTGAAAAGTATAAAGGTCTAATTCTTAATGTGCTGTACAGCAACTGCATTTAAAATCGGTTGCCTGAGTGTTCTACCAAAGTTGGATTTTTTGGGCTTTTTTAAGTTGTGGAGTTGTATCTTTTTCAAATGGTAACAGCTAAAGAAATTGATAAATGGCAAAAGAACATATAATTCATGACATAGGCACAACTGGATGGTAATCTGTTAAAGCAGCCTTTCCTACATTTCTCAGTACACAAATCGATGCAGTACGTAACAACTTCAGATTGCAGTTTCACTTACATGCCTTGGATCTTCGGGATTTACAGAAGCAAGAGAACTCTGCAAGTCTTCAAGCTCTTTCTGCTTTTTCCCTATTTCTCTTTTCTGTTTCTCCATTTGTTTTTCCAGTTCTAAAGTTTCCTTGCGTAGCTGGTGCAGGATTTGTATCTTTTCACTCAATTGCTGTTCAAGACCTTCCTTGTTGGCCTGCAACATCTGGAGACAGCATTAGGAGGTTGGGTAAAACAGTTTAACTGGAAATACAAAGCTGATCAAGAAAGTTTTTTCAAGTTTTATCAGACTGCTAGTTTAGCCTAAGAGGTTGCCTAAAAATGATCTATTCATTGTTTTGAATCTTCTTTATTTTCTTAAAAAATCAAAAACTCACAGGATTTTCTCTAAAAGAGTTAGAAATAGAAAGAGAGTTTGCTTACAGTAACTGGAAGTTTTATAACGTTAGTCTGCCATACTAGGAAAATGCCAGAACCCTCATTTTGACCATCATCCTAAGTGCTTTGTTTTCAAACAAGACGTCAAAAGTCTCTTGTATAATTCCTTCTTGCAGCCTTATACAAGACTCATCTGGAATGTCTTTTTTTCCCCCCCTCCCACAGTTATGACTTCTTAAATTAAAATATGGAAGATCCTGGTCATTGATTTTAAGGCAAGTTTAAAGACTAAAAATAGCAATAATTTATGACAGTTGTTGAAGAAACAAATTATACAATTTTAGTTTAATGCTGATGAATGTTTTTAAATTTATTCTTGCTGCCAATTATGTAGCTACATTGCTCATTATTAACTGCACAACTAAACCTACACAGTTACAATCCTTCCTGAAAGGTCTTTTCTGTTAAATCAGAATATATTCAATCCATACAATTATATTAAGGGGTTCAGGTAAAATTTCCTTTCTCATGAACATGTATGTATGCCATGTCCTCAGCACTCCTTATGACGTTGTGAGATTACTCTGTTACTTTCTCCTCTATCTATGAAGCCTTTAAGGAGCTGTAAGCTTATGGTTACTGGAACCAGGAAGGTATGTTCAAATTCAAATCCAAGTCTCCTGCTGCGTAATGCAGTGACCCCTAACTATCCACTTGCAGTACACAAGTCTGTATGTTCTTCCAAAGTGTTCTGGGGAAAGTTAACAATCATCACCAGCATCACACGGAACATGTTTAGAAGCAGTCAATTGTACAACAATTCTGACAGCTTATTTATAAACAAGCCATCTAAAACCTGTGAGATTTTTCTGATGCATGACAAAGGGATTTACACATGTACAATGGCCCCTTTAAAAAGAACGGGGAGAAAAAGTTATATTTTCTACATCAACACTGCTTCAAACACTTTCCCTCGCTATTCATGTAGCAACTTCTTTACATACTTTTTTCTGAGCCAAAGCATCCTCCAGTTGTTGCAGTTCCCCTGTTACTTTCAGAACTTGTTGCTCTGCATTTCCTATTGCACTTTGCAGTTCTTCTAATCTTCTTTGTGCTGCAGACCAAAAAAAACAGAACCAAAAAAACCCCACATCACAACCCCACAAAACACATTATAGTACTCTGTATAACATTAATACGCATGTTTTCTGTTAACATGGTAATGAGAGTCCATTTTCTTAAAACAGTAATAATCAAAGCTAAAGCATTCTGGTTTACTCAAAAAGTGTGTCTAGAGTTTTTTTAATGAGTCTTATTAAATTAATGCACCAAATATGAAATCTCTCTAGCATTGTCTTTTCAATATTTAATCCTTTCATCTTGAGATGTCTTAGAATAATAGCAAAACTGTAACAGTTTTGACCCCAAATACATCAAGTACAGTGTTTAGAAATTACAGCACATACAGCCTTTGACACATTATTGCTATTCTTATGTCAAATATGTGTCAAGCATTTAATTGGTGGAATAAACTACATTGATATACATATTTTCATTTTTATTGCATTAAAAAAAGATTTTACCTGAATTAATCTTTTTTTCTTTACCCTCTAGTAGCTCATCTAGAGTTTGGAGCTGCAGTTTCAGCTGAGGTTTCCTGTAGAAGTCCTCTTCATCTAGTTGCATTTTTCCAATCTCCATCTGCTGAGCTTTGTTAACAATGTAACCTTCTCTTATAAACATATTTCTTTTATACCTGGCCTTACCAATGTATGGGCTTTCACCAGGTACATGATCAAGTTCAACATCCTGAAATGTATGAAGCAATATGTCTTTACATCTATCTCAGGAATATGGTGGCAGTCAACTCATAATATACATTTAACTCTCTTAACAAGCATATAAAGGAAAGCCAATTTGAAATTAGAATAATTAGGAGAAAATAGACTACACTTGTCTTGTTTGAACACTGACCCTTGAACATTCTTGTTATTTTATAATGGAATTAAAAGCAAACAAACACAGTTGGGGTCTGATCAGTTTGTTGCAAGTGACTAATGCGAGTGGATATTTAAAGGGAGGATTTTTTCTTAATATTTTAGACCGACCAGTAATATAGATTGCACTTAGTCCATTACATTGTTGCACTTTACTCAAACATAACTTAAAAAATCATTTGTAGTTAATGATTACTGATCTTTCCATTTTTTGTGCAGACTGCTTTCATTCAGGCATCTCTACAATTTTTTTGCAAGTATGGCAGAGGTTAGCTCTACTATGTGAAAAAGCAAAACACAAAAAGGACAGAAATTCTAATACCATCTAACTCAAGAATATTCTGGTTTGTGGAATTTCTCCAACTGAAAAGGCCTCCAGAATTAAGCCAGAAGAAAGGACTATCATTTGTTTGGTTAATACTAAGAATGAAGGGTTTGTTCACTGACTCTACTTAGCGAAAACTTAGGTGTATAGGTATGCATACTAATAGCCAACACATGAAATGTCACACGGATTCAGTTTAGTTCAAATCTTATAACTTACGATTTTAAAATTAATTTTTTATATTTCGTTAACTACTAACTCTTAATAAAGCAGTATCTATTAGAGAAACTATTACATTTTCTATTTTCCAAGTTGAAAAGCAAAAGAAACAGCAATGAAAAGATCCATTATTTTTAAATTATTACCTCTGATGGAAAATAATTTAATGGCTCAAATTTTGCATCAATCTTATAAAACGCCAGTTCCTGCTCCAATTCGTACTGCTTCTGGCACGCTCGGGTTAGCTCCATTGTCTTCTGCCTTAACTAATAAACCAGCAAAAAAAGTAAGTTACATTCATTCAAGAGTCATCATTATCACATACGTTTCAATTCAGTAGACAGCAGGGCAAAGACACTAACTTTGAAACAAAGCTCACGTCAGAAGTTAAGATGGTGTATTTTGGATCAAGAATATCACAAAGTGCAAGTTTATTACAAGACTAAGAGTAGACGAGAACCCCACAATTAATATAACACACAGGATCACATGAAAGGCCTTTTAAGTTTACATGCATCAAAGGTTTGAAGATAAATTTGTCAGTAATTTATGATAAAAAATAGTTTGGGTACAATCCTTTAGCAAAATCTACACCAAATAATGAATGTATTTACTGCTACTAATGAGCAGTAAGAACTATTAACACTCAGAAGAAACAAACTATCTCAGTTGTCACTTGTATAGAGCCTATGCATTTAATTTTAGCTTAACCTTGTGCTAATTAAGTTTTGAGGGTTTTTTTTTTTTTTAAATAAAGGTCCATCATGTGATTTCTTTTTAAAATCAACTTTGCACACTGAATACCTGAGGAAGAACATGCAGCAAAACTCCAATAGACAGTGGAAAGCAGGACTAATGGAGGAAAAGAAATAGAACAGACTGGAATAAAGGAAAAGCTTAAAGAAAGTTTCATAATTGGTATGTCATGCAAATATTAACTGTGTTTCAGAGAAAAGAAAGAAAAAAGAAAGAAAAATCAAGACAATTGCATCCAAAACTCACAGTGAATATAAAGTCTCACTGGAACACTTTATACAAACGTGCAAATAAATCCTAGAAATAAAAGTAACCATGCAACCCAGGAGCACAGTGGGGCTACCTTCAGTGAGGAATAAAGGCTCTGCGGAAAGGGAACTGTGACAAACCAATACACCAGCTAAAGGAAGAAAGAAGCAAGCAAAGTTTGTCATCTAAAGGACAAGAGTGGGTTAAGTCGCAAAATATATGCTGCTAAATCTCACTATACTGAAAACTACACTTTAGAAATAGGCTGCTGGTTAGCGTGTGTGTTCACAGAAGGAATAGCTATAGAAATATTAGCTACAGAGATTCGGAAGGATAAAATTTTAGAGGAGAAGTATAACAAGTAAAATAAAAACTGTATGTTAAGTTCCCATCAGGTCATTCACAACCCAGCACTCTCAAGTCAATAGGACTGTTTTCAGGACCACCGTACAAATCTTGCATTTTATAGCTACCGATGAAAGATACTTCTCACACATGAAGATTTTAGGATGATGTGAATAAAAGTACAAGTAAACCAATGGACATTACCCAAAATAATAATCAAGGGGTATTACTGACATACAACTTTTACGAACACCTTGTTTTTGTAAAAGCATTTAATCTTTTCCCTAATTGCAGCAGCACTTTTAAAGTCCGGACAATGCAGGAGATTCAGTACATGGGCAATTTAGCAGCTAGGGGATACTTAACCTCTTATCAACTGACAAAATCTTAAACAAACAAGCAAATTACTAGACACAAACAGTTAAGTTACTGTAAACCATAAATTACGAGAGCAATACTGATTGCTGATTCAATATACTCACTTTTTTCCACAGAAAGAATATTGAAGAACTACTGGTCAAGGAATAATCACTCTCTGAAAAGCTGAGGTGCCTAAGTTTTGTCTCTATTTTAAATATAAATCTCCAGCCATTTGAACTCTCACATTGACAACTCCGTTTGTGACAAGAAAACTATTCCAAATATTTACTTAGTGCAAGTGACTATCTTACCAATTCATTTTTGGTGTCCAGGTCCCTTTGCAGGTCTTCATAGCTTTGTTTCTGTTGCAAAGTCTTTTCTTTTAATGATTTGTTGACTTCATCTTGATGGTGAAGTTGCTCAAGCACTTTGGACTGGTTAAGTTTAAGGTTTTCCATCTCCTTTACTGTGTTTTCTAACTCTCTCTCTAATTTTTCTATCTCTTCTGAAAATCAAAACAATAGAAAAATTCAATTAGAAAATCTTTTCCTTCTAAACTTAAATTTTGTGTCATTCACTTTAGTTCTAACATATTACTATTACCTAAATTAAACCTCTCCAGAGCTTCCTGCCTGTCATGATTTGTCACTGGCTGTCCATCCAAGTTTTCCAGTGCTCGCAAGTGGAATATGGTGTACAAGCGGTAGTGAGGCAGACTCACAACTGGATTATCAGCAAGGAATAGAGAAGTCAGATCTTGTAGAGGCTTTAGTTTAGCTATATCATGGAGCTAAATCAAAGACAAATGGAACAATGATTAGACATCCTTCCAAGAACAATTAACCCCCCACTACTGAATTTCTGATTGTATAGAATGTTTTTTGTTAGGTCTATCTCAAAGGATCTATTTTAACATTTATGCTAAAGCGGAATCTCTAAAAACCTACCAAAATACACAGTACTATGACTAAAGTAACTTCCTACAATCAAATTGTTTCTTCTATGAAAAAACCACTGCAAAGCGGGCAAATTTCATCAAGCTTGACCTTGGAAATTTCAAGACAACAAGGTCTGTGGATACATATAACCTTCCATTCCCCCAGACTTATTCGTAAGAAAAGGGAGCTTTTATCACAAGGAGTACTCAAACAGAGCTGGTTCATCTCTCCTCCTAAGTAGAATGACTCCTTCAGGAACTGTATTAAGTGACCTCATTTCATAGACACCCTTTTATAGCTGCGAAACATGGAAATTAACCCAGACCACAGAAGTAAATCTAGTCATGTCCTAAATATAATATAAGCAAATAGATTATCTACAGGTCTCCAAAACCATATAATAATTTGTCATAAGGGACACAACCAGTAACATGCAGAAGTCTTCACATTTTCACCAAGTTTTTCCTAAGTTTCCAAGAACTTAGGATTTCCTGAACAATGTAATATAGGTTTATGCTTTAAATACCTGGCACAGAAGGAGACTTTTTCTGATAAACAACTTTATTAGGTTCACAATGGCTGTATTTCACAACAGACTTTGTGGAAAGACATTCAGCAATTATTCAGGGTAAGTCAATCAATGTAAAAGTACCAGTTCACTTCATTAAAAGATTCTGAACAATTACTGTTCCTAACTATAATCACTTACTGATGATACTTTGTTCTGTTTCAAGTTAAGGATGCGCAGGGATCTCAGCTTCTTCCCTACCCACACAGGAATATGCTCAATCTCATTCCCTGCAAGGTTCAGCTTTTGTAGATTCTGCATATGTTCTATACCTTCAATTTTACTGAAAATAAGAAGAAAAGCATAACTTACCATGAAGCATAGCAAATTTACAGTGTAACTGAGGCATTATGGATAAGCTACAGCAAAATTCTCAAATAATTATCCAAGAAATTAGCAAAAACAACTGTTTACTGCCATGGAGTCACAATTCAAATTAAGTTACACCACCTTACTTCTAAGTATTATATGAAGACAAAAAAAAATAATTTCACAGCGAGACTTTGTTGCTCACTGTGGCAAAACCTTTACTTTTACAGCTCTTAATTTTAATATTAAAATTATTTTAATGTGTGGTAATTCCATTTTAATATGGAACCTTTGTTCCTTTTCTCCTGAGAATCTTATGGGACACAGATGAACCAAAATGAAGGGGGGTTGGTTTGGGTTTTTTTGTTTCATTTTGGTTTTTTCTTCTTCATAGAATCATTTAGGTTGGAAAAGACCCTTAAGATCACAGAGTCCAAACGTTAACCTAACACTACCCTGTCCACCATGAAACCATGCCTCTGAGCGCCACACCTGCATACGTTTCCATACAAAGGAAGGATCAACTGTAAAGTAACAGTGTGCAGAACTGCACTTCATAGTGTTTTCATTACAACACTATATAGGGAAAGAGGAAAACATACCAGGTTTTAGTTTACTTGGGCATTTATCTAAAGATATGACCATTATAACAAAGTACAGTAGAATGTCCTCTTGCGACCATGCTAGTTTTTGAGTAGGAACCAACTGTATATAGCTGAAGTCTGAAAAGATACAGCAGTAGATAAAAGCTACTCTGACCTTTTCAGTTCCTGTTGAGAGAGGAAGTGAGAATGCAGCGTGTAGAAATGCTAGTGCCTTGCTTACTTCCTATTGGAAACTTCACTACTGAAATCGCAGCTTCTCTACTGCAAAGTCAATCTCATGTAAAGATCGTAATTCACTAACAGAAAAATTAAAGAAAACAAAGAATTTTGCTATTGCCTGAACCACTACCCTTCAACATTTCTATACCACTCAAAAACAGTTGAAGTGAAAAAGCAATTTAGTGAGTTTACAGCCTGCCTGATCAACCCACTCAGCTTCCTCTCCTACAAGAAAAGTTCTTGTATTTACCTGTAATAATCTACAGTAAAAGTTTAATTAAATTTTTAACGCATTCAATCAGGTTATTGTACACTCTTCATTATGGTATCTGGAAACTTCCATTTCTGGCTTGGTTTCCTAGGAAAACAAGTTTAACTGCAGCCATGGCACATTAACAGCACCTCCCAGAACTATTTATCCATCTAATGCCTAAGAGCTTGCATTTTTTTGAGAAGATGTCACCAAAGCCTGTTAGTCTTGATACACAACTGATGGGAAATTCATTTTAACTGTTCATACCTGTGAGACAACTCAAACAATAAGAGAACATTGGTTTTACTGTATCTGGGCTTACCAAACCCATTAGTGTTTCTGCTTACCCAATTTTGTTGCAAGACAAATTGAGTTCACGCAGCTTCATCAGTTTATCCAGCTTCTCAATCTTCTCTATTTGGTTGTAACTAAGATTTAGTGTCTCTAGTTTAGAGCACTTTTCCAAGTTTTCTATGTACTATAGAACAGAAAATTAATCCATTAGCATTGCAACTTTATTAATTTTTACTTTTTTAAAAGAGAAAGGCAGATTTCAATTTTTAACAACCACCTATTCATTAAAAAATACAAAATATTCTAACATTTTATTAATCACAGTTTTACTGTTGCATTCTAAAACCCTGCTTTAGGTACAGTATCCTATAGCATTGGAAGAGGGAAACAAAATTTTAAATTTACAGTAGACCAGTCTCATCTACACAAAAGGGAAATTGCTGTTAAAAAAAACCCAAAACCAACCAAACACAAACCCCAGCACAACCCAGAAGATAAACAATTACACAAATGGAAGGCGTTCTAAACTTCATTCTAACTAATCCAAATATTTTTCTTTTGCATAAGTCTCCACTGACTTTTTTTTTTTTTTTTTTTAAACAGAAGCTGCTTGTAGAACTAGGCTAACATAGGATATAGCTGTTTACATCCACTTAAAATTAGACCTTTACTAAAAAATAAATCAAAATTAATTTTTAACTTTGTTTAATTACTGGTTGTTGTCAACAACTTACCTTAAATTTCTTGTCCCCATCCTTCAGAGAAGAAAGGTTCAGTGAGCTTATACATGCCAAATTATCCTGTTTTGACAGACCTTTGATGAGGGGTTCAGTAATGTACCTAACTCCTGGACTAACACCATTTTCATCTGAAATTAAACAGAGAAACTAGCCTCAGTAGCGAAAGAAATGGCAATTTTTATATTAGCCTTTTACTTCACACTGAATACTGGGAAAACATTGAAAATTATTCCCCCCCGCCCCCCCCAAGCGATGAGAGGAAACAACACACCGGAAGCATTTTCAAGTAATGACATGTTAGAGTAAGTGGGTATAGCCTTTTGAAAAAGGCACAGCATGCACCTCCCTTTGTCAGTCTAACCCCCGGGCACAGAATGTAAATAGTAAAAGTCTCATTATTCTACACAGCTTTCACTACTGTCATTTCCACATCTGAGTACCAAAAGATGAAAGCAATTTTTTCAGGGTTCTTTCCAAAAAATCCTACATCTTTAATCATACAGTTCACAGAACATTGGCTTTTTATGCTTTTAGTATGTACTGTTATACCAGCAGTTAGTTATACAATACCTTTATGAAACTTATATTCAAAAGCAGCTTCTACATCTTCTGCTGTAATATCAAGCTGCTGCTGCCTCCGCACCGTGCTTTTGCAAGCAGACGGAGATGTTTGTTGGCTAAGAGGAGATGGTGATCTGGTACTTGAACTGACAGGAGACATTGGACTAGGTGTCCGAGAAGCTGACACCTGTGTTTTTCTACATAATGCTTTTCTCACTGGGCCTTTCTTCATTGCCAAAAATACAGAATATCATATGACCAGTACCTGGAAGAACAGAAATAAACATCAGCCTGTACATAAGTCTAAATCTTAATGGTTTGCATGCCAATAAAATTGTCTTTTTAGCATAAGAAAATATGTCCACTGATGATACGGTGCCAAAAAACCCCACATCTAAGCCAATTCTGCAATGGGTGACAGCTTCCAGTTTTCATGAGCTAACACAGATTCAGAGGAATGGTATACCTGTTTACTTATACCATTCTATAGACGACCACCAGGAACTGGCTGAACTGCTTTCTGTTTTGCAGCTCATCTTGGTAACTTAACTGTCCTCCAGTTTATGGCTTACACAAAGTCCGTCAGGTCTGGAGATACTCTCAGCTCAGACTAACATAGTTGGCAGAGGACAGAAAGAGAAATCTAGGATCCCAATTGTTTTTACCAAAGCTGGAAATCACCCACTTTGCAGCTAGAAGAGCAAATGCAAGCAAAAACAGGCAACGGAGAAAAAAAAAAAAATTAAAATCAGTCTAGCACTGGCATTCCTTCAGTGTCACTGTCGTGGTTTAACCCGGCTGGCAACTAAGCACCACGCAGCCGCTCGCTCACTCCCCCCCCCCTCCCTCAGTGGGATGGGGGAGAGAATCGGGAAGGGGAAAAAGGGTAGAGCCGAGGGCTGAGATAAAGACAGTTTAATAAGAGAAAATAATAATAATAGTAATAATGAGAATGATAACAAAATATACAGGATATACAAAACGAATGATGCACAATGCAATTGCTCACCACCCACCGACCGATGCCCAGCCCGTCCCGAGCAACGATCAGTACCCGAGCAGCGACCGACCGACCCACCAACCCCCCCGAGCATGACGTTCTATGGTATGGAATAGCTCTTTGGACAGTTTGGGTCCTAGCTGTGCTGTACTCCCAGCTTGTTATGCACCTGGCCGAGCAGGAGAAGCTCAAAAAGTCCTTGAGCAGTCTGAGCACTGCTTGGCAACAACTAAAAACATCAGCGTGTTATCAACATTCTTCTGGCACTAAATCCAAAGCACAGCACTATGCTAGCTTCTGTGAAGAAAATTAACTGTATCCCAGCTGAAACCAGGACAGTCACCCTTTCTGCAAACAAGTTATTTTGCGACTGCCCAGGAAATTCCAGAGAATATTAACAGAAGCTTCCCCCAGTGACAAATGTATTTCCCTAGGGGTAAGCCTTGAAGTAGTCATATACGTGTTCTGCGCGTGACAGCCCTTGTAGTGACCATCTTCAAGGGATGGGTTTTTACTAAAACCTAGATCCAGGAAACAAAAAAAAGCACATTTTAAGATATGCCTTAAGATTGAAGCATATGCTTTTAATGGAACTTTGAGCTACATGAGTGATTACATTGTGCCATGAGAAGATTTTCTGCATTAAAATGGCTTTTTTTTTTTTTTTCTCCCCTCCCTGAATCTTCAAAATGAAAGAAAGAAAGAAGGAGCCACTCTCGTCAACACTTGGAGGCACAACTCATTCACGGCCAGGAAACTGAGACTGGAAGGGGCAGGAGAGGGGAAAGATGGTGGTGAGCCAGTGGCGAACCTCTTTGGGAAGTTTCTTCATGTTTTAAGGGCAGCAGCAGGACCTTTGAATGCGGTTTCTTGAAAACGAATTGTGCTTTTGCAATGAAAACCACGACAAAACTCTCAGGTGAGAACAGGCGGGGGCGGGAGGGAGCGTGGAGCTGACCTGGCCGCGGAGGTGTGTCCCGGGTGTCCCCCGCGCCCCGGCGGGCAGCGGACGGGCCCTCGGTGCGGCCACCTCCCCCCCTTCCTCCCCGCTTAACGGCTGCGGCCACACGGCCCCGAGCCACCGGTCTCTCCCCGCCCTCCCGCCCCGCCAGCGCCCCGGCGCCGGCCCCCCCCGGGGGGGGGGCCCCCCGGGGCCGGGGAGCGGCGATGCCCGCTGAAGGGGGATCCCGGTTCCCGCCGAGGGCGGTTCCCCTCAGGCCTCCGCTTTGATTACCTGCGTTGACATGGTAACGCCGTTTCACCGCTTCCCACTCGCCGCCGCCGGGGCAGTGGCAGACAGGGCGGCCTCTGGGCGACCCCGAGTGAAGGCACCGGCTCTCAACGCTCCTCTCTCCCGCCTCCCTTCCTCCGCCGACCGTTCGTTGTCTCCACCGGCCGCCAGGCCTCAGGTGCTGCGTCTCCTTTAAGAGCCCGGCGCAGGCAGCCGAGCCGACGCCATTTTGTCTGGTTGTTGGCCGGCGACGGGTGAACGGCCCCGGGGAAGGGGCGGGGCAGGCTCTGGCGAGGCCACGCCCCCTGCCCGGCGCAGCTTTCCCGCCGGTGGCGGCGCCCTGGCGCGCGCGCTGCTTGTGCTCCTGCTGCAGCCGCGTTACCTCAGGCCGCCCTTCCTCTGCCCGCTCCTCAGCTTCAAAGGGTAGATTCTGAGAGGTTTTGTTGTAATTACAACCCAAGTCACTGTATAAATAATGAAGCCTGCTCTGGTGATAGTTAGGTTTTCTTTTTTTTTTTTTTTTTTTCTTCTCCTTCCGTGCTTTATATATCTTTATGTATGTATCATAAATTAGCCTGTCAATGTAAAATGGTACATGGATGGGTTTTACTCTGGAACATTGTATGTAGCATTGGAAAGGCATACTACGTTTGATCATGATAAGTCAATGCAGTAGGCCTAAATTGCCACCGTTTTTGCAGAGGTGTTTAATAAATCTCATAATGGTTTTGGTCCATGGTAGTTTGGAATCTAGGTGTGAAATGTAAGGTTGAAAAATTGGTAGGCCGTATCTCAAAAAGAACGTAGGGAAGGGACATAATTAGATTTTTAAAACATTATTTCAGAATACTGTTAGACTTTTAAAGTATTTTCTAACTTTTTTTAGTGTTTGTTCCTTGCCATTTACATACTACTTATGTAAATTTACAAATTCTCATTATTTGGGCCGTTATTTTTAATAATATTAAGCACCTTACACTTCGTAAGATTTTATTCCATATATTGTCGCTTCCATTGTAGTTCATTATATCTGTTGAGAAGCCCAAGTTGGCCTTTTTGCAATTTAATTTTCTATTGATCAGAAACAGTTATGTAAATGGCTTTCCCGTAAAGGTTGACTACAGTATTTGTTTAAACTCAAGAAATCTTGCACAACTTTAGTTTATCTTTTCATAAACTTATTTGTTGAGGTCCCACGCTTAGATAGGAGGCATGCAAAGGTTTTGTCACCAATGTTTATTTTGTAAATGGTGTTTAAAACAGTACATGTTGTAGATGTATTGTGCCCTAATATTTTCATATCACAGTTTTATTTGTAATAGAAGTTCTCAGAAAATTGGCATAATCAGGAATACAAATGACTAAAAGAAATTTGCAAGTGAAGAGTTATTTCAAAACAAAAAAAAGGGAACTTCTGGTCTAAATATCAACGCATTATGTTTGATATAATTAAATGGTGTTTTTTTTTTTTTTTTATACAAGATTTGAAATAATTTGATTTAAATAAAAAATTTTAAGGACAAAGAATTAATTTTTGTTTGTTGGGGTTTTTTTGTACCAAAATTAATTTTTTAAAGAGAAAAAGTTAGGACTGACATAGGATTGCTCTGGACATATGAAAAAATTGAAATCCTAAATTAAAAAATTCCTAAGTTTAGCTTTTCTGGCTTCCTTGGGAGGGAGCAATAACGTTTTAGTAAAACATGATCTACAATTAATTATTAACTGTGAATGAAATGTGTTGGTGGTATTTCTGTTCATCTGCAGCAGAAGCCAAACACAGTTTAATCCAGAATCTTAACATCTATGGTTTGCTGTTTGTTGTCATAGGCGCTATGACTATTTTAATATATTTTTTTGTTTTGCTATTTTCTGGAACAACTTTTAGCCAAGAGAAAATGTAAGTAAAGCAAATACAGAATGTTACTGGAAATGTTATTTGATTGTTGTCTGCTATTTTAAGTAAATAGTTACAGAATTTAAGTAGAGCCAATACAAAAGGCACTATCCATATTGTGTTTTCATGAGCAAAATTCTCACTAGTGTATGTGGGACTAATGCTAGAAAAAGGGGTGATGGTTCTGGAATTACTCTATTTGCTGCCAAAGAAAGAGGCAGAGTCATCTCCTTAAGTGCCACAAGATAAACATGCAAAAAAGTTAAGAAATAAAAGCTGGTGCTTATTAGCTTTTCTACAGTGCTTGAAAACAGATACTTTGCTACAGGTTTGATGAAAGCTCTTACTTAAATGTGTATTTTACAATCGTACTTAGTGGTGCTTTTTTGATTCTTGTATCTGTTAACAGTGTCATATAGAAAGCAGCCAATCTAAGTGCTTTTGGCATTTCAGAAAAAGATGATGCATGTATATCAAATGTTTTGTTCAGTGGCACTTAATAGGTATTTTAGATACATTATGGGGTCAGGTACTAAAGCCTGGCTTGTGCTTCTATGGAATGATGCATGCTTCAGTTTATAAAGCACTGAACAAATTAGAATAATACTGAAAAAATTTATTCATGTTTGCAAAATCAAATCCATAAACATTACCTAAACTGTTATTTGGTAATGTTACATTACAGTTTTCATAAAAATTATTCTGACCAGGGCTCTACTGTTTTTAACTAGTGTCTTAGAATAACTTAGCCTTATCTTGTTTGTTTTAACAGTGTGTACATAAGTGAATTACAAATGGAAGTAAGAAATATAGTTCTATTACCCTTTTATTGTTTCATATTCCATATACAGATATGTCCTCATAGCACCAAAGATCTTCAGAGTTGGGGCGTCTCAGAAAGTCTTAGTTCAAGCTTTTGGTTATGAGAACGCATTTTCGGTCAATATTGCCATAAGAAGCTTTCCAGATAAGCTTGCTGTTTATTCTTCTGGCCATATCTCTTTAACTCCAGCCAACAAATTCCAAGATGCTGCAACTTTAAGAGTAAGGAATCCAGATTTTTCTTGCAGTGTTTTTATTGTCACATTTAATTATAAGTGTTAAAAAAGATTGCGATAAGCTTTCAGTTGTTTAAACTGGAAAGAGAAGCCTAGTGCCCCAATTTCTGTTTGCCACATGTAGTTTATTTCATTTTAGTTTGTCTGTAAGTGAAATTTCATTTGATAAAATTAGTGTAAAGGAGTGACACCGAAGTTAAACATACAATCAAGCTATTTTAGAAACATTGGCATAGTTGCATAGCTTTAAAAAATAAAAAGGGGGAGAATGGAGATGTGTTGAATGTGGACAAGATATGTCAAAGGAGTGTTCAGAGTAAGTCAAAATGGTAACTAAACCAAGGTTCAAGACTTGGTCTTGTTTGTCAGTGACAAGCTCCAAAGGGGCCCAGATTTCACCATAAAGCTTTATTTAACTAATTGGCTTGAAGCAGAGAGCGCAGGAAGCAAAGTAGATTTTTACTGAAAGCTGATGACCAAGAAGGTTTTACTTGGGGTGATGCCTCCCAGGAGAAGCTTCTCACCCAGTTTTCCTTTTCAGCCAAAATTGCTATTTCATGAAACTACCAACCACAACGCAACTTTGGTGTGGCCAAGATTCATCGTGTATAAATGGAAGTCTGATCATTTATACTCTTGTAACCTCATAACTGGGCTTTGCACTTTGCTATTTTAGTTCTGGATGTAAATAAAATGCAAAATTTCAAAATATCTGTTTGTAGCTTAATATTCCAGGCAGTCATCTATGATGTAAGCCAGAATAAGCCCTTGTAGGTGTTGATGTTTTTATTTAATAATAATAAGCAACAGGATAGTAATTGCTATTCAGATACTCTTCTCAATAAAGAAAATACTGTATACAAAAATACTTTTAAATATTTAAATATTCTTTAAAAATCTTTATTTCATCTCCCCCAGTTAACCAACATTTCCAAAAAGAAATTTTGAAGTGTTTCTCCACATTTTACAGGATTAAAAAAAATTCCTGTTTCCTTAGAATGGGTTTTTTTTATTCAACACAAACCAATTTATACTCCTGACATCAGGTAAATAATGCTTATTTCTCTTGGCTGTTATTTAATTTTTAAAGTCTGTTGACTTTGCCAAGGAATTAGGATTTAAATGTCCTTTAAGCTCTTCATTATGTTGTATTGTCATCAGCTGCTATTTAATTTTTTAATTAGCAGGGTGATATTTTGAATTATTTGATCATACTGTAGAAATTAATCACTTCTCCCAATATCCTCTCAGTCCCTGCCCTCTACACCCTAAATGACTAATCTGTGGCACAAAGAGTGAAAGATTTTCTTGGGCTATGTTAAAAATATTTGTGAAGAAATGATGACTGAATCATTGGTTTCATGTAGATTGAGCTTTTTCCCTATAAAAGGGACATGCTAGGATTGTGGTGGTAAAAAATTATATTGCGCTGTGATGATTCAATGTGAAAGAGTGATGGTGCAGGGTCTCTTGTTCCTAGCATGGGTAAATACTGTTTGGACACCATACCGACAAAAGGTCAAGAACATTCTATAAATACTAAAAACCTAAAATATTGGTAAGGATTAAAAGGGGGGGGTTGGTTTTTTATTTGTTTTTTAAATCTCTCTAATGGTGTGACTTTGAGACTTACTGTAATAACTCTTACAGTGAAGGTCAGGGTTTACTCTCTGACTGAAGAACTGAAGCCAGCTCAGCGAGAAACTGTCCTAACTTTTGTGGTAAGTTGCAACTTAATTTAATATTCTGTAGATCACAAAACCAATAAATGTCGTTAGGTGGTAAATTGGTATCACAATCAATATTTAATAAAACTGTTAGATATGCTTGCACGTAGCCAGACATCTTTTAAAAGATCTGAAAATTACTTTGCACAGTTGGGTAGAGTGTTTCTAGTCCTAGATCTGAAGTTGTTACAGAATGGGAAAAAAAAAAAAGAATTACCTTTAATATCTGGGTAAAGGATTTTTGAGGGAATGTTAATAACATATGCTTTTCATATTGTTGTTTATTTCATTTAAGATATAAAAATAATCAGTATCTCTTATACTATATTTTTAGCCTTTAGCGATAGGGTTTTTACTATAGTAACTTTTTAGCAATTTTAAGCATTGTGTAGTGACAGCTTTTAATTGTTGGAACTACCGTAAAATGTTTTATCGGAATTTCAGTCTGAGTTGTTTCTAAAAATGTTTGTATTTTCATGCTGTGAAATGGGCAAAACTCTTAGAAGAATCTGTTATGCTCAGGCTTCCACTGAAATCACTGAATGAAGATTTTCCTTTTGATAACAATGATCTGTAACTGCTGATTCTTTCCTGTTATAAAGGATCCTGAAGGAGTGAAAGTGGATATTATAGAAGAACAAGATTTTACTGGAATAGTTTCTTTTCCTGACTTCAAGATTCCTCCTAATCCTAAGTAGATTTATTTAATGCTTTTTGAGAATTATTAGCATAATATTGCCTTTTCTTAAAGACTGTCAGAGTGTCTTTTGCTCGATACACAGAGTGTGCATGACTTGAAACTTGAAGATTTCTAACATTTCACATAGTGTGTAACTGTGGAATAAATAAGAAACTTCTGACTAAATATTCCCCTTTTCAGTTGAGTTCCAAACTAATATTAGTCTCCTGAAGTCAAGTGGGAAGCTTACTCTCTGCGTTTTCAAATAGATGGCATATGCTCACTGTAATGAGAGAAAGTGAGGAGATGTAGTGAGTGAAAATACTGGTGACAAAACTGAAATTAAAGAACAGTTAGTGGTAGGCTTGTCATGCTCAATTAAAAGGAAGATTAATAAAAACTAAAGCTTTTTACTGTAGAGATAGAAACAGTGTCAAAGATGTATTGATTTCAAGGAGGGCAAACACTCATATTTCATATATCTATTCATACAAACCACCAGCATTTTTCCAGTAACAGCAGCACACAAAATAATTATCTCTTCAGTTCTCCATTTAGTCTGGAGAGGGTGCTGAAGATTCACTGAGTTGGCAGAAGGATGCTAACAGTGCTTGAAAAATTGATTTTTGACTGACCTACTTTTCATTAGGAAATTAGCAGTTATTTCAGTCTCAGTAAAAATTAATTTTGTATCCTTCTTGAAACTGAGTATCTCTTAGCTTGCACAATTTTTATCGTGGTACTATAGAGCCAAAAGATTATAGGGACTGATTTTCTATAGATTATTATGTAAACTGAAGTTGTGCCTCAGTGCTCTAGTCAGAGAGAGAAGGGCCATAACAGAAGTCTGCATGAGTCCTTTGGAGCATTTTCTTGGCTGATATATCTTACAGATCCATTTCTCAGTGTAGGTACATGTACCCATTCTCAGTCAAGATCTGATTGCTTGTAGATAAACACGGTCTTCATTCAAGATGACCTTTCCAATTGATCCAATCACGGTGAACCGCTTGCTTTTTGCCATAGTACAAAGTCTTGTTAGTAGAGGTCTGTTGGTTTGTTTGACATCATTTAAGACGGCAATGTGTTAAAGGACTCCTTTTTTTTTTTTTTTTTTTTTTTTTTTAGATACTGATGTTAAATAAACTTAATTGTCTATGCAAGAAGTTAACTAACATGCTTAATCCTTTTTTATAGTATGTGTATGTCAAATTATTATTCATTCCTTGGTCCAACTTGAACTTTAAAAGTTTCCTTATAACAAACTTACTTGCTTTTTTGTGGAATTTCTGAAATCTTTATTACTGTGCTTTTTCTAACCTTATAAATGGGCTAAGTGTGTTGAGTTTGCCTTTATTTAACAAAAGAATTGATAATTGGTCATACCCTCCAGTCATGTTTCTATTATTAGGGAAAAAGACTGCATTTTTCACTGACATTGAACAAATTTAGCTATGCTACAAAATTGACAAAGATGAAATGGATGTAGTATGTAAATTAAAGCAAACTGGATGAAATTCTTTTGAATGGTAAGATAGGAAGTTATATACATTTAGATATGCTCTGCACATAGAGGTTCTTTGGGTTTAAGTAAAGCAATTTAAAATGAAGCAAATGCCTTTGAGAGCACCTAGTGGCAAAGAAAAATCATCCAAATTATGGTAAATCAGGTCAGTGATACATACAGATCTTACTGACTGCATTGAAGCAGACGTGTAGCCAAAACCAGGCATTTGTCTAACCTCAGGGGTGATAATTGGCAAGTGAAAGAAGGTAGCAAATAACATCTAAATGACCCTGGTTACACTTCCAGTTTTCAGATTGTGTCTCTGCTTGTTACTATAAAACAAAAAATTCTGATGATAGTCATAGTATAAATAACGGCATATTCTTTTCCAATTTATTTCAATGCTTTAAAATAAGTTTAAAATAATTATTAAAATATCAAAGCAGGATCTTCTCAAAGTAGGCAAACTCGGTGCAGAATTTTTCTCTTTAATTATTAACATGAAATATTGTTAAGTACGAATATTAATTTTTGTCTTTGGCATTAATTTTCATCTTAAAAATTTTTGATTGCCGACATTTCATAGGTATGGAATTTGGAAGATTGAAGCCAGGTATAAGAAGAATTTTGAAACATCAGCTGTTGCCAAATTTGAAGTTAAGGAATACGGTAAGGTGTGCCCATACTGTGAACCTTCATTTTTGTATGTTTTTTCAGTGAAATTTATTGAGGACAGCTATACAACCCAGGAAGAAAATGCAGAAATGCCCAAGGTAACACTGGCTTGCTTATACACAGGAATGGGATGCAGTGTAATGCCAAATGGCAGTGTTGGTTCAAGGTAATCAGTCACATCGGTATAAAACTATATTAATACAACTTGCCTCTAAAAAGAGTTATTCTTTAGTACGCTGGGTCATCTTGACATAGTTGCACTGATGGAAAATGTGTAGGCAGGGCAGCTGCAGATAACTTAGGGCTTTATAACTAGTGCTTCCCTGTGGACAAGCTGACAGTTGTATTTTGGGGCTATAATAATTGAATTGTAATTAAAATCACTTGAAACCGACATGATCCTTTGATAGCTATAGAGAGGCATCTTTCTGAGTACCTGTGGCTTACTGTATAAAAACACCTCTAAGGGGCTTTCTTTTCTACTCAACTTTCAGCAATGCCAAGCTTTTCCATCATCATAGAGCCAGAAAGTAACTTTATTAGTTCTGATAAATTTGAGAACTTCAGGATTGTCGTGAAAGCTAGGTAAGGAAATTTGGCTTTGATTTCTAACTATGTGTGTACCTCTTCTTCTTTTACCTGAAGAATGATTCTCTGTGTCTAGAAGTTTCTTTTCTTACTTCCTCAAGAAGGCCTATCATCACAGTCCTTTCTGCTCTGTCAGATAACTAAGTGACCCTTTTTAAAATTCTTACACAGTGATTATTTTTCAACAGGGTTGTTTAAAGCTGCACAAGCATTTGTTTTCTATCTCTTGCATAAGAAATTACTCTACTTCAGAAACAAATGCTTTGTTGCAGCCATTAAAGTAATCTTAAAAGCATTTATATTGTTGTTTTGTTCCCAGCTATTTTTATAATAAAAGGCTTGCTAGTGCTGATGTTTTTCTTCGTTTTGGAATAATTGAAGAAGCTGGAGAAAGAATGGTGCCAAGAATGATGCCTCGTGCAATGCATATAACTAGGGTAAGAAGAAGCAAGCCTAGTTTGTGTAGATTTCCTATGCTTAGTTCAAGACCGATTCAATTCCAATGAAGTTTTCTGATTAGGTTTGGTGAGAATGGGTTCCAGCTCCTAGCTTGCATCAACAGCTATTCAGTGTCAACTTCTCCTAAGTAATCCTATTACCAGGGTCACAGAAATGCACATTAAAATGAAACTCAGAGGCAGCATCTGAGCCAGAATGTAATTTCAGTGTGGTTCAATTACTCACTTGGGCAAACTGTGTGGTTGAAATTTCTATGAAATAACTTTTATGCTATCTATTACAGAATAAATGAAATAAATCAAATATAGGTTCGATGTAGTAATTCCAAATCATGATAGGAGACAAACAGATCAAAATTTTGTTGATATATTATGGGGAGTCTGTTCTCCACCAGTTACCTCATTTAGTCTGGCCATTTTAATTTAGTCATTGAAGAATGATAAAAGTCATTATCTTTTCTCATTTAGTGAAGATATCTGTGTTATTCCTACCTCTTGTTGGGCCTACATGCAGACTTTGCAATAGGTGCCATTGGTTGATTAATTATCAATAATTCTAGGGAATAAAGAATTTTTCTTCATTAAAACGTTTCCACCTTTGATTGCCTCTGAAAACAGACAATGAACAGAAACATGTTGAAGGTAGAATTTGCATATAGTGTATCTATATATTATTTCTAAATTATTGACTGTAAAATATTTATATTTCATTTCCAGATTGAAAATGGAGTTGCTGAGATCAATTTTAACAGTAAGAAAGCAGTGAGTTTTATAGGGTTTCAAAGTCTAGAAGAATTGGATGGGTTATATTTATATATTGTGGCATCAGTGTTGGAATCTACAGGTAAGTTGCTTTTTAATTGATTTTTTTTAATGTATCTGCAAACTAGAAAATAAAACTATATGGATAACTTTCCTAGTATCAGGCTTTCTTTAATATTCAGAAATCCTTCATCCAACTACTTATAAGGAAGAACAGCCCATCAGTCACTGTAAAAATGTTTAGAGATTAAACTTTTTTTTGGCTATTTGTTTTCACAAACAGTGCTAGGAGTTGACTCCTTAGATGCAAGGACTTCACTGTAACAGATGGGTTGTGCTGCCCTTTGAAGGCAAGTGGAGAAAATACAGGCTCTAGGATGTGATTATTAAAAGGGGCATAATATTTTGTTAGGTGGCCTCAGTGGTGAAGCAGAATTTACTGGAGTCAGATTTGCTGTATCTCCTTACAAATTGAGTTTGATTGCTACTCCTCTCTTTGTGAAGCCTGGACTTCCATTCTTCATTAAGGTTAGTTAACATAAGCAGTATTGTTGCATGCTACAGTGTAAAACCCATCATCTGGAAGCCTTATTCTTTTTTGTATATGTATTACTGTAGGTCTTAACACACTTTTGATTTCCATTGACCTTTTACATTTTTTAACTTACTATTGTAGAAGAGGCTTAGCAGCTTGAAAGTTTTCTCCTTGAAAAATGTCACCATTCATATAAGAAATGTTATTTATTCTGATGAACAGGTGCAGGTGAAAGATACAGTAAATCACTTTGTTGGAAATGTCCCTATAACTGTCACTGCAAAATCATTTAGTGAGCAAATGGATGAGACTCGTTGATATCGGAGGGTTCGAATCTGGAAGAAGAAAAACAAGCATGAACGATGGAACTGCTTTGTTTGTTGTTAATATCCCATATCAGAGCAAAATATTGGAGTTTCAAGTGAGTTAAATTGTTTCATTAATTTATTTCTTCGAGGATTTAATTCTATACTTTTGTGAATGCACAGCACTAATGAGAAGATTTTACACTCAGAAGTTAAGAGTTTATAAACTTAGAGACTATTATGAATAACCAGTTATAAAATGCAAGTGCTATAATGAAACATTACTTCTCTATTAAATATTCTATTAAACTGTTCTGAAATAAAAGACCCTAATTTGTCACATATTTATTTCATAATAACTATTAAAGAAAAAATGGAAATGAACTGTGTGAAAACAAATATCAGAGTGCTTCCCTGAGTGCTTCCCTTACTATGTAGGGAGACATATCGTTAGTCTTTTCTGCTCTATTTATTTATGTATTTGCTTCTACACTATCATTTTATATTTTACTTGATATCTATAGATCTTTTTATTGAAGAAAACATGGGAGTCTTGAGTTGACTTTTATTAAAACCTCTGAATAATGTTGCAGAATGCTTTTAACATTGTAATAATTTGTTTTCTTAAGTATAATTCTATACTTAAAGTATTCAGAAGTCAGGACACACAGTTTTTGTTCTGTACTAAAAAATATTTCTGACGTTTTATTGTCTTTTCAGGTAAAAACTGCAGATCCACGTCTTTCAGATGAAAACCAAGCAAGTAAAACCTATGAAGCAAAAGCTTATTCATCATTAAGTCAGAGTTATCTATATATTGACTGGGCTTCAAACCACAAAATACTGGAAGTAGGGGATTTCATAAATATTAATGTGTATGCACATAGTCGGTATGTTCATAAAATACATCACTACAACTATTTGGTAAGTAACAGATGTTTCCACATAAAATACTCCATTGTGATTTAATATATGGTCATAGATGAAAAACCTCAACAACCAGAAACCATCCTCACCATAGAATACATGCAGCTCAGACAACTGCTCCTTCCATATAAAATCTGTCAGTCTTATAGTAAAAAATCGCTAACAGTCTCATGTTTAAATTATATAATAAGTCTCCATTGTTTTGAATTCTCATCTGTCAGAGACAGGGATTAAAACCAAGTAGTGCTAGTCTCAAGAGCTATCTCGGGACTTGAAGAAGAGGAAGAGAAATAGGCGCAGAGACAGCACTTATTTTTAGGGGCTGAGGGAGAGATCTACCTTGCCTTGAACTAGATCCACTGGTCCCAAATGCATTTTTGCGTGTGTTTGTTTATACCTAAACACAAGTAACTATTACATGTAAGAAACATATTAAATATAAAATTTGACTTTTTATTCCCCATCATTTTTGTATTATAGATCATGTCAAAAGGGAAGATAGTAAGCTTTGGAACTCAGAAGAGAACTGAGGATTTGGAATATGATCATCTAACTTTTCAGATAACCCAAGAAATGGTTCCTTCAGCACGTCTTCTTGTTTACTACATAGTCATGGGAGAAGAAACTGCTGAGTTAGTAGCTGATTCAGTTTGGCTGAACGTGGAACAGAAGTGTGGGAATAATCTTGACGTGAGTAGCAAAATAGGCACTAAAATTTGTGGGTGTGCATTCATTTTAGGGTCAGATTTTAACTTGGACTTACACACGTGCTTTAGCACTTCCTCAATTCCAATTAAAGTGTCTGCCTCCAGATGAGTTTATTTTGGAACAGCGTGCTTTTAAAATTACCAGTGTTTGTTTCCAATTTATAGATTAAGCTGCAATCAAGCAAAAGGATACTGAATCCAGCAGAAGTTGTATCGCTTAACATGAGAACACAATTCAATTCCTTTGTTGCTTTGTCATCTATTGACAAGGCAGTGTATGGAGTCACAGGAAGAGGAAAGAGAGCAATGGAAAAAGTTAAGTAGTAGCCACAAAAGAAAAACAAGTTGTTATTTGTTTCATGTTCATATTCAGATAGCTATTAGTCATCATTTAGTAAGCCTGAAAATATGCAGAAGAGCAATTCAATCCAGAAGAAAAGTTGGAGGTTTAAATCTCACAGTTCAAAATTATAAAAATAACTAATATACAATGTTTTGATTTCCAGTAAAGTAAATTGTGGTTTTAAAGGCAGAGCTGAACTGTCTCATCAGAATCCTTCAGATTTGGCCAAAAATAGGTTGCAGTGCTAGAGAGGCATAGAAACTACATTCTCCTACTTAGTTCTTCCTATAGCCCTTTCAGGTTCCATTTTTAAGGCATACTGGTGGGATGATACGGCAAATGCTGTTACGTTCAGTGGGTTCTAGAGGTTTTCAGTCCTTGTAGAATTTTAGATATGTGTGTATGGAAGTAAAACCTACCTGTCATCTGTCACTGAAAGAATTCCATTCCTATGATAAAACATGGTGGTATTTTAACACTTCAGGACAGTCAGATACAAAATACATAGGAGAAGAATAGGAGAATACTTTTCCACCAACCTTAAATCGTTTGAATCTGTTTTAGAGCACTATTGTATTGGTTTTAAACAAGCTACTCTGAGTATATCAGAATTGTTATAAACAGGTTAGCGAAGCATTCCACCTCTACTTGTCTGCATGACTCTAACTCTGATGTGGGCTAGAAGAAAGTGGCTGTATTGGTGCTGGAATTAGCTCAAATATCGCTAAATGTGTTGTGAGGACACCTTCCAGGCTGAAGCAGCCTTTCTGCACGACTAACTCTTTCATTCATTGTATATTCCACATTTTAGTTAGCTGCTGATGTGTTTTTTCCTCAGATAATGCTACATTTGGAAAAGAGTGACCTTGGGTGTGGTGCTGGAGGAGGACGGAACAACATTGATGTATTCCGAATAGCTGGGCTTACGTTTTTAACTAATGCAAATGTTGAGGATTCAAATGAAGCAGGTATATTCCTTTGTTTTAAGCATGAAATTGTGGATTTTCTTTTCTGAAATACTCTACTGTGGCTCTCAGTTATTATGTTGGAACTTCATTAAATTAATAGGGAATGCATATACTCATGATTTTTGAGGGAGGAAAACATTGACTTGTGGATCTATTATTGTAATTGCAATGAAAATACTTTTATGTAATTAAAATAGTAAACAGAAAAAGTCTCCCAAATTTTGAATATTATTTTGTGGAATTATTTTTAAGTGGGCTATGCTATTATAAAAAAAGTCATGTCTTTTGTACTTATTTATTTATTTTTTGAACAGATGAAACTTGCAATGAACTTTTACGAACGAAACGATCTGACTTCAAGAACCGGATATACAAAGAAGGTGTTAAAAAAATCTTTTAAAGTATATAATTACAAAAAAAAAATCACATCCATTAAAAACCAAGAATCTGAGTGTTTGCTTACCACTTTCAATTACTGTTATTAACTTAGGGTAGTGGAGAGAGACTGACAAATATGGAAGATGCCTTTAGAGAGGACCTCTTAGCCATATGCTGAATTTGAAGTCAGCAAGATTTAAGTACACATTGAAAATACCTCATATGTTTAAGATCTTTTCTTTTTCTGAAGAGACATAGCTGGAAAACTCGCAGTACTACCATATGGCAGTCTTTCCCAGTGACCACCTGCCAGGGACCAAGCCTGTCAGAACCTTTGGCTGTTAAATCTTAAAATGTAATAAAACTCCTCTTATCTAATTTATATTTTTTATTCAGAATAGTAGTGATTAAATGTGTGACACTAGCTTTTGAAAAGTGGCAAGTTTGTCCATCCTCAAATCTGTACCTTCACTGACGTACTGCAAGTTTTAAAGATATGTTCAGTATAATGAGTTAAAATGCATTTGAAAATAAAACCTTCATGTCAAGGAAGGGATTTCTTTTGTTATTATTTCAGCTTCCAAATACAAACGTCGAGAAATTCGAGGATGCTGCATGGCTGGAGTAAGAGAATATCCAGTCAGTGAGACTTGCAGAGAGAGAGCTCAGCGAATTCAGAATAGTGAAGAGTGCATTTCTGCATTTAGAGATTGCTGTGAATTTGCAAACAGGCTGCGGGAGGAAGAGCCTAATAAGCTTCTAATATTGGCAAGAATGGTAAGTATGAGAGCTTTAACTCTCCTGTGGACTTGTGGTGAAACACTTCCAGCAGAATATGGGTAAATATAGAGGCGATAGCTTTATTAATCTATTAACCCCTCCCTATCCTGTTAGGATTATTCCAGAGAGAATGTTACCAGTCTCCAGAGACCTTGTTTGTATACACCTGAAGAGGGGTAGGAGAGCAGTTCTTTATTCTGTTAAGAGCTATATTCTATTCACCCATACTTAGAAGAAGAAGAACTGCGATAACAGAGCATCATAGCCTGTGAAAGTAATGCTAAATTGAATGCTAAATTTGAACCTTTACCCAGGCCCAAAACAGCCAACATTTGGGAAAGATCAGTGGGAGTGAGAAATTTCTTGTCTCCCATTCTCTCCCCATAGTTGCTGGTTAACAGGTTAATCTGTCTAGATATTAGACAGGTATTCACGTCTGTAAATAGATGAGGTGGGATTAACACAACTTTTGACTGAGGGTATTCAGATACCATTTTGCTTGTATCAGGACTAACCTGAAGCAAGTAAGCCAAATACAGTTGCACAAAAGAAAAAGATAATGATTTTGAAGCCTTTGGTAGAGGGCTATTGGCAAGTGGGGTTTTTTACTTGCTTTATTTATGTTCTTCAGATTTTGAGGCTATCTTGGAACTGGATGAGGTAGAAGTTCGTAGCTACTTCCCTGAAAGCTGGTTATGGGAAGTTCACCAAGTTTCTCCAAGGTATTACTTTTCTCAAATCAGTTACCAACATTTGACTTAGTCATCAGTTTTATGGAAAGTAAATGCTAAAATTGAGGTAAGCTGGGCAGCCATAGCTGACCCCAAGATGCATGCTAAAAAACAGTCTTACACAAACAAACTATTCCTGCCATGTTTTCCTCTGTGCAGGATATGCTGTATGGTGCCCAGATTGTTCAGTCACTTTTCCTTTCACTTTCGACCTTGCTAAACACCAGTTTCTCTAAAGTTGGCTAAATCCAAGTTTATTCAAACAAAAATCCAGAAGTCCTGTTTTCTAAATATGCTCTCATATCTTGTCTTACCCAAGTGTCTCTGAGATACAGGAATTGCTCTGGGCATGTACTGTCGTGTTCATTAGCTGTTGGTGTTAACAGATGGCTACTCATAATGTATAAATGTATTAACACTTCTAAACACAGGTCAAAGACTCTGTCTGTCACCTTGCCTGATTCATTGACGACCTGGGAACTGCAAGGTGTTGGCATTTCTGACAAAGGTAGGTACTGCAACCTAATTAGATTGTAGCTAAAGAATTAGGAGCTTTTCAGTTTGGATTTTGCAGCACGTCTCATTGCAGTCGACATATGTGTTCTAAAATGTTAATTTTCTGGTTGATAAACAGGAAAAGAAAACATCAAAATACATATTTTACAAAAAGGAAATAATTTCTTATTATGCATGTAAGTGGCTGGGAAAACAAAGGTCTGTCTAGCCTATCTTGTGTTTGACAGTGGCCTATAATAAATGACTAAGAAGAATATAAAAACAAATAGTGAGTGACTCTTCCCTGGCACAACTTTCCAGTGTCCTGCTATCAATAGCTCAGGGACTTGAGGAGAGGAAGAAACAAATTTCCCAATAGGTGTGGTAGTCAAACAGAAAAATTGTTTCTCACATTGGGAAGAAGGAGAAGCCCAAAGGACTAACATGTCAGCAAGTATGTGTGAGGAGTGGGAGACAGCAACTGGGAACAGGAAGCAAGAGCCTGGTCACTTTTAGAAAAGCCTGGGCAATTTCAAAGTACATATTGAAAAATGATAAGTCATCAGTAAAGGCAGCAAGTATGCTGTCATGGTTTAACCCCAGCTGGCAATTAAGTGCTACGAAGCTGCTCACTCACTCTCCCCCGCCTCCCTGGTGGGTTGGAGGAGAGAATCAGGAAAAAAAAGTAAAATCCGTGGATTGAGATAAAGACAGTTTAATAAAACAGCAGAAGATAATAATGATAATAATAATTATTGTAATAAAAGAATATACAAAACAAGCGATGGACAGTACAATTGCTCACCACTTGCTGATGGATGCCCAGCCCATCCTGAGCAGCGATTGCTGCTCCCTGGCCCAGTCCCCCCAGTTTCTATAGTGGGCACGACTTCATATGGTCTGGAATAGCCCTTGGGTCAGTTGGGGTCAGCTGCCCTGGCTGTGCCCCCTCCCAGCTCCTTGTGCCCCTGGCAGAGCAGGGGAAGCTGAAAAGTTCTTGCCTGGTGTAAGCCCTGCTCAGCACCAACTGAACCATCAGGGTGTTACCAACGTTATTCTCATCGTAAATCCAAGACACAGAGCTGTGCCAGCTGCCAGGAAGAAAATTAACTCTGTCCCAGCCGAAACCCGGACAAATGTGAAGACTTTTTCAAACTTGTTTATCAGAAGGGTGGATAAGATAGTCTGCTTTTATGTTTTTAATTTTCTTAGGTATATGTGTTGCTGCGCCGTTGGAAATGCAAGTTGTAAAAGATATCTTCCTGAGCATTTATGTTCCTTATTCTGTGGTGCGAGGAGAACAAATTGAGTTAAAAGGATCAGTTTATAACCATAAAGCTTCTGCAATTAAGGTAATTTGTGGTCTTAGTGAGTTCTATGGAAAGATTAACACAATAAACTAAAAAAGCATTTCCCGTGTAAGTATCCACTATAAACAGATCCTTGGATCAGGTTTCTCCAGTCCTTCAGCTACTGTTATATATGCTCTTACATAACTATGTAACTATTAAATCCAGTCATTAATTGTTTCATTTCCAGCGGCGCCACTGGTTACAATGTTGTCATGCTCTCGCCTAGCAACTGTGCCTCATGAAAAGTTAAAATACAATTTTTCTATTCCAATTGTTTGGATGTGGTGTCAAAAAGTGATGGGACTTTTTGAATTACCTGCTCTGGAGCTCACAGATTACATTGTCTAGGGGTTGAATATAAAAGGACTATTTTTGAAGCAATACGTTCAAAAAGAAGTGCAGAATTATTATTGAAAAAAAAAATGAGTATAGTATGCAAAGGTATGTGTATGACATCTGGTATAATGGTTCCCTGCTGTTGCCAATGAACATTTGTTAGTGTGTCTCTTGTGTAAGTAATGGTAATTGCAAAGTGAGTAACACTTGCTTACTGTGAACAGAAAACTGGTATTATAGTAATAGAATGCTCATTATAGTGTTTCAGTGACTTTAATATTTCTCTGGTGTTGTACCTGTCATGGAAGTGAAACATTTAAAGTCTTTCAACATTTCAGTTCTGTGTTAAAATAGCAGCTGGGAATGGAATCTGTTCTTTCGGAGATTCTGCAGCTACTGGATCGAGGATAGGCAGTTGTAATTTTAAGAATCTAGATGGCGGTTCTTCGTCACCGGTTACTTTCAAAATACTTCCTTTGGAATTAGGTCTTCACACTATCAACTTTACATTGCTGACAACCAGGAACAGTGAAACTGTAGTTAAAACTTTACGTGTAAAGGTAAGGAAAAAAATCAAAATGTTTATAGTGGTTTTGAATTTCATGTTGATTCAGTCACAAGAAATAAAAATATATTAAATCAAATATATAAATATTGCTCTATTTTAATATTATCAGAATCCAAAATATCACATGATACCATTGAATTCACTGAGGTGTATGCAGTGGAAAAATGCATGACTGAGTATTTGAGTGTGCATTTTTAAACCTTGGTTATAAGAATTGTCAGAAAGATTATATATAAAAATAGATTATAACTTAGTAAGCAGGGAGAATACTGTATTCCAAGTTATTTGGTTTGGATTTTCAACTGCTTAAACACGCTTCACTGAAAGACACTTTCTCGTAATTCTATACTTTCCTAAGCTTTTATTTAAATCTTTTGTTAAATTTTCTCAAGAATTTTGGGAGATAGAACACTAGCTTAAATGTATGTAGAATAGATGTAGAACAGTTAAGTAAAACTCAACTACAGAGAAGGATGTAGAAGGCAATAGTATGTTTCAGTTAATATATTTGATTAAGGAAAAATGTTTTCATTTTCTACTTCTTCCCTCTTAATGATTTTCAGCCAGAAGGCGTTAAGAAAGAATTTCATGCAGGTTTCACTTTGGATCCACAGGGTGTTTATGGTAAGAGAATTGACCATATCTGACCATACATGTCTTTACTTTGGGGTTTTTTTTTTTCATTTTCTTGATTCATGATGATCAGTTTTTCTGTAATGTGAAAATATTGCTGTTTCTCCTTCCTGAAATAGTCTTCATATATTCCTTCCAAGAATTTCCTGTCCTTTCACTGACTAATCAATCCATCTTAAAATAGCTAGTCTTTAAAAAAAAAAATAAAATACTTGGATTGATTTCTTAAAGGAACACTTATATGTATCATACTAAGCTTTTCTCAGTGTGCTTGAAAAACAGTTAGCAGGTGCTTTCTTAATGAGAATAGAGTATGTTCTCCCTTAACCAGAGATGAATCTGAAACCACAAAGTTTAGTTTTTTTCTTAACAAAAAAGGCAAAAGTAAGATTAACGTGTTTGCATCTGTTCTTTTTCAAAGGTTGATATTGTTTGCATGTGTGTTTGGGTATATTTCTAGTTTTCATGTTATCATAAGTATTTTTGTTGCTGACTTCTCAGATAGTTGTGCCCTTTAAATCTAGCTATTACATCTGAATCCTCTATTGATTTAGATTGTGCAGCATGATATATATACATTTTCAATTACAGGTTCAATCAAGAGACGACAAGAATTTCGATATAAAGTCCCACTAAATCTGGTCCCTAAAACAAAAATTGATAGAAGTGTCAGTGTAAAAGGTAAATTGAATTGAAACTTTTAGTCTACTGCATATGTACTTTCTGTATATATGTTCTTTTTCTCTTGGTTTTTATTCCTTTGTTTAAATCTGTCTGAATTTATTCCTAGGCTCTCCTGCTTTTGAGAAAAGGCTTTGTAGATCACCTTTTCATGTAGAATTTTGAATAGTTCATATAGAATGATTGCTTATAAGCAATTTTGGTTTTTTCTTTCCACAGGACATCTTATGGGTGAAATGATTGCCACAATCCTCAGTCCTACTGGTCTTAGTATGCTTACTAATCTGCCAAAAGGCAGTGCAGAGGCAGAGTTTATGAGTATTGCCCCAGTATTTTATGTGTTTCACTACTTGGAAGAGTCAAACAGCTGGCATTTACTGGGTCCTGAAACCTTAACTTCAAGAACTCAAATGAGGAGGAAGATGAAAGAAGGTAGAAAAATATAGCTTCTTCTCTTGCTTCAGAGTTGTAGAGGTGCATAAACTTTGCTGAATAAGAAAGATAGTATATCACAGAATCACAGAACGACAAGGGTTGGATCTGAGTGAGCAAATTCAATTTAATATAAATTGCTTTTTATAACTTATTTTCTGCCTAATATATTCCTTAGGAATCATAAGCATCTTGTCATTCAGAAATTCTGAATTCTCATATAGCATGTGGAAGAATGGGCAAGCTAGCACATGGTGAGTTAAACAGGTCTTTTGATTAGAATGGGTGGAAAAGGCTTGTTTCACTCCTTTGCTTCCATATTACAACTAATTTTTAAAGGATGATACTTTTTAGTAAGCATGAGAAGTGAGCTTGATGGTAGATTTAAATGGTGCTTACAACTTTGAATAATATCTTTTGATTCCTTGCTTTCACTTGCTAAATCTTTTGTTTATGTCCATAGTTCACACCATTACAATCAAGTTAGGCCAATGATTAGGAGCAGACATACCTGAGACTTGCAAGATTTTGCTCAGTTCTGAAACCTCTTCTTTGAGCTTGGAATTTTACAAAAGGACTGTGTAGACCTTGGTTCCCTGCAGAATCATAAACTCAGGCAAAATTTGCACCCCAAGTTTGAAGAAGGAAAGCTAAGAACAGGGACATGAGCAAGGGCAAAATACACATACCTCTTGTTCACACAAATATGATATTTAAAGGCTCTCAAACAGGAGGGGTAGTACTGTTTATGAAAAACAGAATCTGCCACTGAAAATTAGGCAAAATACATAGTCACTGTCTGCCTTTCAGAATGGCAAATGCAGTTGGCTTATAGAAGGAAAGAATAAGATACTTTAAAGGCATCTTCCTTAAGTTCTGTGCATATGAAAAAGTAATCTTTTGGGGATGTAATGAGTTCATATCCTGAAACATGGAAATTGATCCTAGTTTAAAAGTATTTGAGTAATCATTGCTCATTTATTGAGTTAAATTCAAAATTAATCTGCAATATTTCCGTGAATGGCCGGGAGCATGTAGCATACCTAAATCATAAATAGTGCAAATTTGTGTCTAGCCTCTAGCAATGTTGGTAGTATCTGCTAATCAAAACAAATTTTTTGATTTCTCTTTGACTTCCTTGGCAGGTTGACGGCTTTTGCTTTAAGGATTCTCGGACAAGTTAATCAATATATAAATCTTGATCAAATTTCTGTTTGTAATTCACTTCTGTGGTTGATTGATAACTGTCAAATGCCAGATGGGTCATTCAGTGAATTTTCAAATTATCAACCAGTGAAACTACAGGTATGAAAGCCAAACATTTTCTGTACGTATACAGTAAAAGCTGAAGTCACCAGGAGGTCATGTGTTTTAGGAATGCAAGATATTTTAGGTTGCGTTTCACCAGAAGACCTATTCAAGATGATTTTGCTAAATTTGCATTTTTTTCTGAAGTAATTTAAAGAACAGCGCTATCTTGCAAACCTTTCTGTTTTCCCACTGCAAGCAGCTGCTTGCCACTTCTTAGTATTTAGAAAAAAATTGCGTAGGTTGATTTTACAGTATAATAGTCCTGGCTTTCCAATAACTTTATGTAATTTTGTCTCTTTTTTACAAATAAGCTATTACCATCAAAAGAGTCAACATATTTTCAGGTTAAACCAAACTGATATTTCTTACAGGAATTTCTATTTGTTTCCTCACCTAAACTGTAAAAAGTTCTATTTATTTAAATTAACTGTTGTTTCTATTTATTTATATTTAGGTATTTTCTTTTGTAGGGTACATTACCTAGAGAAGCTAAAGAAAAATCTTTGTATCTCACAGCATTTTCTGTTATTGGAATTGAAAAGTCAATTAAAATATGTCCTACTCAGGTAAATAATGTTTTTATTTCTGCCAATAGTCATGCTCTGGGATTCTAATTTCTTCCATTTTCTTTAACATTTGTTCAAAGAAATCAAGAGGCTTTTTTCAGTTTCAGAGATTAAGATTTATTTGCTTTGTTGGTCTTTGTCTTTCAGAATGAGCAAAAGAACAGTAATGAAATTCTGGATCACTTTATTATAAGATAAATTGTAGAAGATGCTATATATACACCTATATTGTCTTGATAGATGTGTTTCTTTAACAATAAGTCTAGTAGATATAAGCTGTAGCCTGTTCATCCTTTCAGAAAATCAGTGATGCTAAAAATAAAGCAGGAGATTATTTGATGAAAAATGTGCAGTCTGCTCAAAGCCCCTTTACTATGGCAATAACGTCGTATGCTTTAGCCCTCGTGGATTTGAACCATCAGTCTGCACGATCGGCATTCTCTGCGCTGAAGAAGGAAGCATCTGTCATAGGTATTATTAAATGCTCTCAGAGTCTGTACTGTAGTTGGCTCTCAGGTCGGCTGTTCTTTTAGTATTTCTAAATTCTCTGATGGCACTGCTTGGAGAGTGAATTTCAGTGATGCTTGCTTTGGCATAAGTGAATTTTTAGTCTCATGTGGCCTAGTATTTTTGCTAGATTGAATCCTGCTTTCAGGTTTTCAACACTGCAGTTTCATTAGCAGTATGCAAGTCAGCCACGCATCTGTCGTTCCCCATTGTATCACATTTGTTCTATCTATAGGCTTTCCTTTTATGTGGGTGTCTATAGTGAATTACATTTGTCTGCCTCCTCTTCCTTATGATGTGTCCACTTTTTTCCTTGGCTCACAGCGGAATTTTTCACAATATCTGCCACTACCCTCACTTCTGTTGTGTTGAGTTTTCTTCTTAATTTCTCACTGGTTGATGAGAGACTTCACAGTCTCTTGTGAAGGCTGTTCCTTTTTAATGTATTTTTGTCACAGGCGAGGAACTGTTCTTTGCCAAGCAACAATTTCTACTGGAATACAAAAGCTTTGTCCTGTCTGTTGAAAGTGGCTTTAAAAAAAAAAAAAAAAAAAAAAAAAATTAAAAATCTGTATTCTGTTTGTTTGGCCACTCTATTACTGTTCAGGACCAGCAATATTCGGATATGCATCAGATGCTTTGCATCAGGTTTGTTTATCATCAGTTTCTAGTATAAAGATCAGACTAGCGTAAGAGAAGTATATCTTCATCTCCTGTTAAATGCAGAGTGAGTTTTCTCCTTGACTCTTGAAGTAGGGAATCGTTCACCTTGTGTAGTTTGGAGAGAGCTGCTGCTATGTTTCAGTCTGAAACCTTCCTTTTATACTTTTGTAGGTGACCCTCCTATTTATCGTTTTTGGAAAGATACTTTCAAAACACTAGACCCACACACTCCCAGTTCTGTTACCGCACAAATGGTTGAAACTACAGCGTATGCCTTGCTTACTACTTTGCTAAGAGGGGACAAAACCTATGCTAATCCAATCATCAAATGGTTGTCTGAAGAACAAAGATATGGTGGAGGATTTTATTCAACTCAGGTGAGCTTTTAAATATTTAAAATTTTGTTCTCATTCTTCAAGTACCAAAATCTGAGATGTCTTAAGAGGGTAATATCACTAGATGACCAGGTTAACAAGTTCCATGTCCTACGTATGGGATTAGTATCAAATGACGCTGTTGCCATGATATTCTTTGTCTCTGGGCAATATGACTTCTTTTCATGAAGCCTATTATAAATAGAAATTTGCAAGCTGATTCCAGCAACTTCAGATCTGCTGAAAGAAAAGAATCATAGGAGGAAAACTGTTTTCCCAAGTTTTTTATAAAACAGAACATTTAATTTCATGGCATGTTGTTTCTTCTTGTTCTCCACAAAAATGGAACACAGTGTAAGAAGGTGTGCATTTTTTCATTCTAAAAACTGCATTAGTATGCATGATTAGACTAAAAGCCAAGTGAAAGTTGCCAGATTCCTAATGCACTATCAGCTAGTCATACTATACAGAATATTCCAATTCATGCAACCTCCCTTTTTTTAAGTTATTCAGAATCTATAAAGAAACTGATGACTGCTGTGTTTGTTTATTGCTATTTGCTTGCTTCCTTTTTCATGCTTGCATGTATTTCTTTAAATTGCACAAATATGTCTCTGAGTATAGTGTTAAATATGTTACACCATGTTAAGTGTACTGCTGAGACACTGCTAAGCTGTTTAGCTACTAAGGGTTACCGGTACTTGTAATCATGTTTAAACGGCAGAAAATAAATTGCTTTGTAATACACTTTCACTTCTTTTTAATTTCTGTTATTCTTTATAATTGATTTCTGGCAGGACACCATTAATGCCCTTGAGGCCTTGACTGAATATTCCCTTCTTGTTAAACGGCTTAATTTGGACATGGATGTTAAGGTAGCATACAAAAACCATGGAAACCTTCATCTGTTTAAACTGACAGAAGATAGTTTCGTGGGAAGAGATTTGACAGTGAGTGAATAGTATTGCTTTTGAGAAGTCAAAGCAGAATTCTTAGCAACTTGCTAAATAATTATTGGAACTTTGAAATTGCTACTGAAGTAGCTTTTTCTTTCAATAAACTGGTAGTAATTTGGTATAGCAAATGTTTAAGGACTTTGCTTATCTGTAAATTTATGATTTGAATATTCATTTAAATTTAGTATCTCTGCTTGTTCCTATGAAGTTTTTTTTTTGTAGAATCTGTTCGTCAGGCCTCAATATGTATTTAAAAATGCAGCAGAGACAAGCAGATCATCTGACCTGAATTGTTGCTAATAGTGCTATCTTTATTATTAACTTATAACTTTCTGTTTAACATCAATCCATTAGGTACCTTTGAATGAAGACATATATGTAAGCACTGGAAGCAGCACTGGCATAGCTACAGTAAATGTAAGTACGCAACCAATTTTTTTAAATGGAATCGTTGGTTTGTTAATGTCAACATTGAAAATGAAACTGAAATTTCTCATAAACCATTCAATTTGTTGCTCTTACCCTTAGACTGAAGTGATGGATGTCATTATGGCTATATTTTAGATTAAGTACAAGCCATTGTGTGACTTACGGATAATGAGAGAGAAGTTGGGAATTTTCTTCCTTTTCATCGAAGGTTTTCTGTTCCACAAATCTGAATGGATGATCAACTTAGATTTAATGCTCATCGATTGTTTCTGTCTCTGCTTGGACAGCCAAACAGGGAAGACCCAACTTAGTGATCAATTTTGAGAAATAGCTCAATTCTGTTATTCTGGTGTTTACTTAGTTTATTAAGCAACGTCACTGAGAAACTGGTTTTTTTGCAATATTTAAAGGAATAATTTTTGTGTGCCTAAATACTAAGCTGTTTCCATGATATATTTTCTTCTAATCTTTCATAGCCTCTTCTAGCACCAACTTAATAACATCTGAAATGTACATATTCTTGTGTACTAGTATTTATGTTCACAAAATATCAGGAGTTCTTTCGATAATATTTTTAGTCTTGTAAATATGACCAACAAGAATGGTGTGGTTTTGCTGAAGAATTCCCCACTTCTTTCTGTGCTGATCATTTATTTACTATGCTTGGTGTCCATCAAAACTGATCATGCTGTACAGGCTTGTTTTTACTGGTATTATATTCTCTATATTATGAGTTTTCAGTTTTATGCCAGTTTTGAGAATTGTTTATTGCTTCTGTTTTGTCTCATTTTTTTGTACATGTGTAGGTGAGGACAGTATATAATACAATTGGTACTTCTGAAGAGTCATGTAACTTTGAATTGAAGATTGTTCCAAAGAGAGATGATGGTAAAGGGTTAATATGGTTTTAAATATTACTACTCTGGTCAGTGCAAGGGAGGGAGGGAAAAAAACCTTACTTTGTTTAACAAAGCATTTCTTATTAAGAATGAAACTGTAATAAATTCTGCCACTTTCTAAATGCAAAACTGGAGAAGAAATTTCTAGAAGCCTTTTTAGCCCTTCTTGAAACTATTGCCTTTTTGTGAATAGAATTAATTTTTAATGTATTTCTGTTAGGTGCATTTATACTCATTTATGGAAGAGTTTTTGCAGCTGGGGGAGTGAGAAATACAAAATTCCAGCAGAAGAAAGAAATATGATGGGGGATGGGGGGAGGTTAGAGTGAGTTCTACAAGGTACTGAGAGTTATATATACCCAGTTACAATAGGGTACGTAACCACATTTTGAGTTTATGCCATGAAGTAATTTTAATAACATAAGTACACAATAAAGTACATTAAGCGTTAAAGCTGTCATTTCACTGAATTATAAAAGTAGTATAATGCCACCAAAACAATTCAAAAAATTAACTTTCAATTATGAACATGCTTTATGAGAATTTTGGATTGCTGCTTTTGAAGAGTTTTAAAATTACTTATTTGACTCTACTTGATACGAAAAGGTTACAGAAAAGAAGATGGCGAGCCACTTGGGCGCTTAGAGGCTTGTGCAAAGTAAGTACAGTTGATGGGGTTGTTGGTTGGTTGGGTTTTTTCTTTCCCCAGTGATTGAGCCAATGTTTTGCATTTAAAGGTTTCATTTAACTAAATGCTGGTTCTAAATGGCCTGGATTTCCTAAGATTCAATGCTTCTTGCAAAGGTGGAATTCCCAGCTGACATGTTAAGGAATTGGAGCAGTGCAAAGCAAATGCACCGTCATATGCATTATGAAATTAACCTAAGAATGTTGCAAAGGCCTTCTGGTCTTTTAGTTTTTCTTAGGTCTTGTTTTAATATTACATTAACTGACACTTGTATTAAATTTCTTTTTTAAGAGGTCAAAATGTTTTTGTTTGTTAATAATTGCACTCGATCTTCTGTTCTTCTTTTCTTCCTGTTTCTTGACTTTTATGTATGTGTGTAAACAGAATCAGAGCCAAAGATCATGATCTCTTTGGGAGGGAGTTTTTCTTTACTTCATGTGTTCCAGGAGAACCCACATATATATTAAAAAAAGCTTCTTTATGCATGATATCGGCATAAATCTGAAATTATTCATCTGGACTATTTTGCTTCATTATGGGTTTACTGTGGTCTAAATGTTGGTAGAATTTTCCTTCAGTTTTTCCGGGACCACATCTGAAGATTCCCCCCCCCCCCCCCCCCCCCAGTTATGCTTAACTAATATTATTTTTAATCTATTTTAGGTACAGGCCTGGTGCGAGAGAGCCGCAGTCAGGGTCTGCTCATGCCGTGATGGACATAGGTTTGGTTAGTGGATTGGAAGCAAATACAGATGACTTATCTACTGTAAGTATTAGAGAACTTTTCTTTTACTGAAGTTTTTTTGACAGAACTATAATATTTACTGTTCTTCATATTTTTTCTGCTAGAGTAGTAGTACAGATTTATATCATTATGTCCTCAGTGCTTCTAAACACTTCTAATACTAATGTGAATAATCTACTTAAGTCTAGATGATGGATTGTTGATAGAGTCAGAAGCTATACATCTAGTTAAAGTTTGACATCTAGGCTCCATCTGTTGTTAGTGGAAAGACAAGAGTGGATAGAGAGTGGCTCTAACAAGTAAAAGGATAATTTCCTTAAAAGAAAAACAAAAAACCGAGTGAGAACGTGAACATTACAAAGAGGCAACCCTAAACCAAGTTTTTTTACATCTCAGAATTGTGCTAAAGCTACTGATCACAAAACCTTCAAGATCATCCAAAAATGTTTAACTTGTATAAAAGATTTTTCTCTGTGTTTTTCTCCCCTACAGCTTGCGAGTGGAGTTGATCAGCTGATAGCAGATTATGAGATAAAAGATGGACATGTTATTCTGCAGATAGACTCTGTATGTTACCCTTTTCATACCTGTAAGCACTACTTTAACCCTTTGCTTCCTTCAGAGCTCCTTAATTCACGTGTCTTTCAAATAGGTGCCAGCTACTAAGTTTCTCTGTGTTGAGTTCCGAATAAGTGAGCTTTTCCAGGTTGGAATGCTAAATCCTGCCACATTCACTGTATATGAATATCATGCACCAGGTATGTGATCCATGTCTTCAAATTAATGTTTGTCTTCTAACTCCTGATTCCCCTTACAGACTACATTTTTCCTTCTTCAGCAGCTTTTTAATCCTTGTTACTTTAAGCTCAGGTAACCTTTGACTCACAAAGTTTCAGTGCTGACTTCTTGGACTTGGATTTTCTGTATGTATTTATTATTTCTTTTTGGATCTTCTAGATAAAAGGTGCACTATGTTTTATAACCCCTATGGAAATGAAAAACTTGTGAGATTGTGTGAAGGAGATGAATGCAAATGCATGGAAGGTAAACTTTTTTTTAAGATGTTTTCCCATTTCACTTGGTGGGACAATGTAGCGTAGTGCTTTGGACAAAATCACACTAAACACAAGGAAAAAATCCTCTTAAGAACACAGCCATTGTCTTCTCCAAATTTTACATTAAAAAAAAAAAAAAGAAAAAAAGGTGTGCAGTATGATCAGGGATGTCTGACTGGATTAAGTTCAGGTGATTGAGGGTGTTATTTTGTATTTTAAATATGCATTGTTCCAGCATGCAATCCCATAACTACGGTGCTTCTCAGTTACAGTAGATGATCCCAAACAGGTACATGATGTTTTACATGAGGACATGTGATGACATTGTCTTAACACTGGCTTTTTTCTCTCTCAATGTAGCTGAGTGTAGTAAAGTACAAGAGAGACTAGATCAGTCAATAACCGCTGATAAGAGGAGAGAAGCTGCATGCCAGAATGATGTCGCCTATGGTAATATTTGAATTGTCTTTACCAATTTCACGTGCTCTGACTGAAATGCTTACTTGTTTACTACTGCTGCAAAACATTTTGTTCTAATTAGATCTTTAATGATTAAAATTCAGTAGGCTTGGCAGTGGCGTGTACAGTATAGGAAGGTGACATATTAGAGCAGAGAAGAGTTAAGTGCTTCCCATACCCTCTGCTGAACAAGTGTCACATAACCAGGGTTAGTGCACCGGTGAGCCTGATCTGATGAATTTTGCTAATAAGCACTGTGTTTCTCTTGCTTGGTACCATTCTGACAGTCTAATGAATCATGTGGCTTTGGGATCACAGGAAGTTGTGGGGCATCAAGGGAGAGCATGGGTAGAGCTTCCATCAGATTAGAGCATGGGTAGAACTTGTTAATATTTCTTAGCCATACAGTGTATAGCTATAGCCATAATTTTCCCAGAAATTAGTATTGTAAAGGGACATTATATTCTCCATCTGAACATCTGTAAGGCATTTTAGTATGTATTGCAGGAGCAAGGAATAATAAAAAGTTTGGTTTGTGTTGTTCTGCAGTTTATAAAGTGAACATCTTATCTCGCAGCGAAGAAGGTTATTTTGTAAAGTATTCTGCAGTTCTTCTGGACCTCTATAAAAGAGGTAAGTGTCCTGTTCTTAATCCATTTACAAGTTTATTTAGAGTAAAAGCTGTCTGGTTGAGACCACTGAAGCAGCTGACAAGAATCAGCAGTCCAATTTAGTAATTTCATGAGAGTAGAAAACTGTAGTCTTAAATACAGCCTTTGAGAATTCTCTTGTGCCCTGAGAAGGGAGTCTTTGATGTTTTTAAACAGCTTTTCTGCGTTAGAGCTGTTGTTAACAAACCTAAACTGTAATCAGCTAAATGTCTTTTAAGTGACAAAACAAGGTGAACATATTCCATAATCAATTCCAAATACAGTTGTGAGCTGTTTATATGTCTCATTCACTCCACAGAACGCCCTCCCTTACTGTATATGCAATGATTGAAGTGGGGTAGTATACAAGGATATGCCATGTCTTACCTTTTCTCAGATTTTTGTATGTTGGGCATTTTCTGCTTCTGGGAGAAAGGACATGGTCTTACCTTTGGGAGAGTTAGCTGCTCGTAGGTCCTGTGGAACTGAAGCTGATATTCACTCATTTTTCCTCTGAGTTTAAGCACCCAGTATTCCTTATAATTACTATAATATAAAATTATTTAATGTGCATGAGGCTTATTTGTCATTCAGATTTAATTTAAAAATCTTTTACAAGGAACATGTTTTATATCATCAGATTTTCCTGTTATATAACCAGTAGCAAAAGATCCTTTGGCTGTGCTGTAGTGTAGAACACTTTGGTGTTTTCTGTCTAACATACGAGTGACTGGAAATGCTCTTTGTGAAATTTTTCAATTCTTAACATTCTACTTCAGGGCAGGCTTTTGCTCAAAAAAATAATGAAGTAACCTTTGTTAAAAAGAAGACCTGTACAGATGTTGAATTGAGTCCAGGAGAGCAGTATTTGATCATGGGAAAAGAAGCCTTAAAGATAAGCATTGGTTACAATTTCAAGTAAGTAACTTACCATCAGAATATGCAGAGATTTAATCTTAAAGGCTGCTGTGACGTGGCAAGTGTTTGTATGGAATAATTCTTATGTAATATATAATTGATTAAATTTTTTAAGTATTAGTTCAACCAATAGTTACACGTGTTTTGAGATGTGTACATTTAAAACAGGATTATGAACACAAAGCAAGCAATTTCATGTTGTAGTTATTTTTTAGTTTGACATTTTCCTCCTCAAATCTTAGCAGCAAATGATCATTTGCTTTTGTCATCTCAGATTCCAGTACCCTTTGGACTCCAGCACTTGGATTGAGTGGTGGCCTTCAAATACAGCATGTACATCTTGTCAGGAGTTTTTAAATACAATGGAAGATTTTGCCGAAGATCTCATCATCAGTGGCTGTTGATATACTTGGAGAATTTTTAAATGAAAAAATATAGATCAAATCTCATTTAAAAAAATCTTCAGCCATTTAGTAATTATTTTCCAAAGTTAACATTCATTAATAGTTCATCTCGAAAAATGGTCTTTGCTTGTACATAGCCATGTTCTTCTAACATTGTAATGTTCAAAGTATGATTTTTAAGCTTGGATGGGAGAATAATGCAGAATACTGCAAAGACATTTGAAGTCAGATGAAGTGAAGTGGATTGACTGTAAGACAAACACAGAAAGTACTATCTTGTGCCAGAATAAGACTTAGAAGCATTAAAACCTGATGACTTATTAAAACATAACCTTACCTTCATTAAAAAAAATAAAAGGAAAAATAAAATGGTTTATCAAATAATTTTGTTACAACTTTAATTTCCAAGCAAATTTAAAAAAACCCAATATCTAATGTAGCACAGCAGCATTTAGGACAAAAACCTTACTGCAGCCCCAGTTCCTTTATAGTGACTATTTTAAATGTTCGGTTTCCAAATTCATTAAAATACTGTAGTATAAGAATGATAGAAGACAACTCTTAAAGCTATTTTAGATTATGCCCAGAGCCACACTGAAGCCAGGGACTCCTGACCTCATTGTGCTTTTTTAGTTCCCTTAGACCTGCAGATGACAAAATCTTGTTCCTTTTAGCCAAGTTAGTATCCAGGCATTTATCTTAACACGTTGAATGACATGTGGTTGGAGTAATAGATTTTTAAATTAAACAGTCTTGAAGATTTACTAAGTTTGAATAAATTAGTTTCTTCCAGTCCATGTCTGAAATGCAAAAAATTTACTTTTAACAGTGTACTGAAACACTGTAATGTGTCTCAAACAACCCCCAGCCCCTGCAATGGAAATGAAATATATTGGAAACTTACGGTTCATATTCTATAGGTTGAAACTGTTAAGGGCAACTGAACTCTTTAGTTTTTATAAATAAATAAATTGAATTTATGATGTTAAAAATCAGTCAGGGAGACCTTAACTATACCTGGTGACATTTTAGTTAAGAAGTGGTGCCTATACGTGTTGAAGATACTCTCATTTGCAGAGCATTTCGGCATGGAAAGTTCTCCAGATAAGTAAAACATTCAATAAGAAGCTTTTGAAAGTCTTTATTTGTATATGAAAATGACAAGTTTCCTTACAGGTTTGTTGAATCTGAACAAGCAGTTATTGTTTGTGAAGTGGCAGTTGTATATTCAGAGGATTAATAGTGTTTTCCCAGGATTATTTTTTTAGAAGAGCCAATGGAACGTTTTGGACATGCCATGACAGTTTGGCTGATGAGACAAAAGCATTTTTCCGAAGTGCTGCATAGGGATGCTGCAAAAGCAAAGCTATTTTTCATTAAAAAACCTTGCTATTTTACAAATAATGAAGTCGCACAATAACTTTCCATTCACCTCAACCTTGGGAAGATCTTATGGGATGTGTTAGTTTGCTGAAGAATTTTTTTGAAAGTCTGTTATGTATATTAAAGCAAGTTGGGCAGTCTGCTACCTCATCTTCCTCATTAGATAGAAGAGTGCTAACTGTTTCGCTTATGTGTTGTCTTCAAATCAGGCCTGTTATGATGAAAAAAATCAACGTGCTCCTGCTTTATAAGAGGTATTTTTTAATTAATACCGATACTCAGAATACAATAACTATTTTATAATTTGCATGTTCACAAAGGTGGAACTGCCTGGGATGTATTTCTCTGCAAAACCATTATCAAGAAAATGTCATCTTTTATTGATTTGTACATTTCAGAAGTAGAAATTATACCCTCTTGCAGCTGATTCAGTCTCTTCATATTAGAAAAATCTCCTTACGCTAATGTAAATGTTATTGGTCTAAGGTTAAAATAAGGCAGTGTTAAAACAAGTATTAAAAAGAAAATAGTCATGCTACTACAGTGAAAACGCAAGCACGTAATACAGGGGAATCCCATGCTGAGAGAGATTAAATCTAGTGTTTCCCCTTGCTGATGATGTGTGAAGAATTTCAGTCGTTAACCAGTTTGGTAAGTCTTCTTTCCAGACTTTGTTAATTATTATTTGTTGTAAGGGATATTTCAGCCAATTTTAAATACTTTTGATGTTCTTGCATTTGGTGTTTTTTCTGATAGATAGTGCTGGTATGTCATCCATCTGTGTAGAGAAAATAGACTACTTTAAAACTAGTAGTGTGTTTCTCACTGCTTGTATTTCAGAAAGGCCACATTTTGCACATTAACCCTGCAGTCTTGGTAAAAATTGTTTGAACAATTGTCATAGTAAATAACAGCATAACTTAAATTACCATAATATTCAGAACTCATGTGGAATTATATTTTATTAATATTTTGAATGGATCAATCCTTAATGTTAAAGAAAGCCCAAGTATGTCCATAGCATTGTATCATGCATAATAGCTTGCTTTTCAGACAGATAATGCTTTTTATTCTTAATTTTTACACCATGCTTCTTTGTTTTTGAGAACTCTTTTGCCAGGAGAAATTACTCAGCTTTTTATTTAGGCATGAGTATTTCTTACTGTATATGAAGGAATATGCAAAGCTCTTGAAACGCTCCCAGTTTTCCACCGTGACAGAAACAGCAGAGGGAGCACAAGAACATACTTTTCATATAGGTCCTATAAATATTAGTACTTTACGCCCTCCCCCCCCAAAACCCCCCAGATTTTAAAAGACATTTCTCAAAAGTTCAGCTACTGAAAATGCTGCACTCAGTCCTTAGTGGATGGAAAAAATATGGTTTTTAATGTGTAGTGCTTTAATACTAATTTCATATCTGCTGGCAAAATTTTTTTCTTCACATTGCCCAAATTATTTGTCAAAAAAATTCAACTGCAAGACAGTAACCACCCCACAGTCTCTGAGATTCTTGGACAAATTTTAGATTTACCAGGGATGGTATCACAGTCAGGACTGTGTGATAAAGTATGGTCAGAGGATGCAAAGTCTTTTCTGATCAGTCTAGAGCTCTGAGCGTAAGAGGGGCTGCAAGCAGCAATACAACCAATAGGTCAGGGCGCAGGACGCATTTTAAGAATCACATAATTATCCCATTTCTGCCCATGGAGAAACGTGATAGTTGAGAACTCAGGATGGGGAATGTACTTCAGTGCTGCTTCCTGCCTTCTACAGAAATAATGTAGTCTAAATGCAGCTTAAAACCACAGAAATAAGGCAATTCGGCCTAACAAAGTCCTCCTTTTCTTGAATTAACCTGGGCATTTTCTGGCAAGTGCACCATGTGCCTGGTAGCATGTAGTGAGCGACACTTAAGCTGCAAGTTAAAACACGTTATATGAAACAGAAGACATTTTCATTTTAGAATGTCCTGGCGTTTGTGATTTTTAGCGTAGACACTTGATGACATTTCAGCAGACTGGGTTACTCGGTGGTTTAATTTTATATGGTCAGCTCACTTCAAAACTTCTTACCACTGTGTGCGTTGTTCTGATAATGACATTGTGAGTTTCTCAAAATTGTTAGTCTTGCAGTAAAAAGATATTGCTCTAGAAGCACGAGTAGGGATGCTTAATGTAATTCATTTGCATGAAGAAATCTTGGTAGCAAAATATGTGCAGTAGCAGCAGAGGAACAACATGTAAACTAATAACACCTGTATGAAATAGATATGAGGAACAGAAATTAGGGAAATGAAAAACAATAAAACAAAATCTAGAACCACAGAAGGGCAACCTGTTTCTAAATTCGTAAGAGTTAGCCATATCAGCCTTTGGTCTGCAATGCTGTCTTTTCACTCTTACACGCCTTCAGCCTGTCTCTTCTGTCTTGAAATCTCTGCTTCTCTAAACCTGTAGCACTGCAGGAAGACTTACCAGAACAAGGTTTCTGAGGCAGCTCCCCCGAGGCTCTATTTTTGGGGCAACATATGGAATGATGCCTATTCGAGAATACCAAGTATTGCTTTTTTAATCTTTCCTCTTAATTTGGTTTGTGTCTTCATGATTCAAATTTATACGGCTTGGGAATGAACAAGTCGTCATTTTTCCAGACTTTTCATTGGTTTGGTTAGGTAAATTCTTGCGGTCCTAAAATTTTAATCTGCATTTAAGTGTGCTATTACTGCGTGTTGATTGACTGGCAGTTTATTTTAGTATATTCCCAATGCTAAATCTTTTTTCTTTTTTTTTTTTTTTCCTCAGGATTATCTTAACATCTGCAGTTTAACTACAAGTATAGCAGCAAAATCAGTGATGGTTTTAGACTAAAGTTTTCAGTTTCTCTTCATAAAAGAACATACTACAGCACCTCTGTGTTTGGAAGATCTGGTGTCAAGCATCAGAGCATAAGCCATGGGTAGCTCACATCCTTCTGAAGAACCTCTGAAAAAGTACAGGACTAATGCTGCTTCCATATACATTTGTCCTCTGTGCAAAATGTTTCTGCATAGTCCAGCACAGATCCCATGTGGGCACACTTTCTGTATGTCCTGTGTCATCTGGTTATTAAGGTAATTCTATCATACAAAACAATGATATTCAAAATTTTTGGTATTCATCAGTCACTGCAAACCAAGCTATACTGTGCCTAGATGGAATATTTGTAAAACTGACATTGTTGAAGGGGCTCTAACCTTATGGCTGGTGGCTATTCTGCATTGCAGTGGCCACCTTACACTCAGTCCTGGTGGAGGAGCTGGAGGTTAAGCAGGTGTGAGGAAAGTCTTTCTCTTCTGCCAATATGGATAATCTTTGCCTGCTGGGATAAAATTATGTTTGTACAGCTATGTAGATATGTGCAGCCACTTCTTATGCTCTATGTGAAACTGTTTTATTCCCTAGCTTTTCCTTCTGTAATCTTTTTTTTTTTTAATTCCTGCATTTCCATTCCTGACAATGATGCTATTTTTATGCCCTGCTTTCTTGTTTAAAAAAAAAAGTTCCTAAATAATATGCGTGCCATTCATTATTTGTATTTTAAGACACAGTAGACTGAATCAATGTCTACTGTAACTTAGGTAGATTTACAACAAATGTTACTTTGGCATTTAATGACTGAATTTGACAGTTAAAAAGCTTGCCTTGCCTCCAGGAAAGTGGCAGATGAAGGGCCAAATATCCTTCTTGCAGCTCCTGGCACAAATCGTCTTGGTTCCCAGTAAAACTGAGAAGAGAGTTTGCTACAAAGTACAGTTGCACACATTTTTATTTTTATTGAATAGCTGCCCAAAAGCAGCATGTCCAAGAATTTTAAAATTACTGTTTTCCCTCTCTCTTAGGAATATCCTTGATCCAGAGTGTTTAATATGTGGAAAGAAGATAGTCACAGATGATGCAATTTTTAATTTTGGCACTGTGAGTATTTGATTTTTTTTAATCCTCCAAACTTTTCTAAGAGGCCTAAGAGGATAACACTGTATCCGATAATAACTGGATATAAACTCAAACTGCAGAGAGAAGCACACTTGAATGCTTAGTGAGGTTGTCTAGCCAGTCCACCTATAAACATTTCTACTTCTGAACTTTACAGTATTGTTGTGAGGGTAACTGTGTATTAGGAGACCTAATTATCTCTCAAGAGTGATACATCACCTCATAAACTCCCGTTTCTTGCATCTGATTATAAGTGCAGAGATACTGCCTCAACTATCCCTGCTAAGGTGGAACCTGAAGATTTCTTTAAAGCACAAAGATGTCATTGTATGAAAAAGATCAAATTATATTCAGATGTCATAGCCATGGGTCACACTACTAAGATACCAGTTAGTTAAAATAATTCCTATTCTTATTGCATGGAGTAGCTAAGATGGCCTCTAAGAGCTTTAATTTAAACTCTGCCTGTATTATTACTATACCTTTGCTCTGGCTTGTGGCTAGTAGTGTTCACAAGATTTGTATCAATCTGCTTACCAATTCTGCATTCACACTATCTGCTAGATAAAACCAGATGAAACCAAGAGCAAGGAGATGGGACGAATTATAGCCAAGGGCATGAACAAGAACTGTCTTCATTTGGGTCAATCAGATCCATATAAGGTAAGTCACAGTTAACATCTAGAGGGATGATGTAAGAAATAATTTTTAATATGTATGGGTTGTAACTAATTAATTTCCAAGGAAATCACTCTGTTATAGCCGTATCCCTTAACCTTAATCAATGTATGTATAGCAGGGCCAATTCTGCATTGCATGGAAGAATTTCCTAAGACCGGTGGGACAAAATCGTCCCACAAGGCTGTTGATGGTTTCTGTTACAACTTGGAGGGTTCAGGGATTTGCTTTGCCTTCTCCAGCTGATACTCTAGAGCACCCTGAGTATCGTATATGCTGAATACCAAACTGGTACGCAGTCTAACACTGCAGAATCCCTGTCTTTGGCACAGAAGGGTTGGATTTCTTTTTGCATAAGCAACATTTGACATGAAAAAACACCTCAAAATACTCCAGTGTTGGAATGTTTGGTTTTGTCAGCATCTGTAAATCTCAAAGGGCTTTACAAAGACTAGAAAAGAATTGTCAGTACTGTGGTGCATAGAGTACTTAAAACCACAAAACTAGGAGAAAGAAAAACAACTGAAAAGAACATGCAGTGGATTCATTTTATGGTCTCAAAGCAGTGAATTACAGATGAGGAAACTATTACTGAGAGCAGTCAAATGATGTTCTCAAGGCTAGAGACAAGGCCAGTGGCAGAACTGGAACACTGACTGAAGTATCCTGGCATTCAGCATGAGTTTTTCAGACTGCCGTGACTCCAGAGAGAAAAGAGAAAGAAAACAACAAAGGAGATGGCTACATAAGCAAACCAAACATGTTCTGCTCTTTCCTCTCTGTGTCAAAGAGGCTCAAATGAGCATCGAGTAATATTTTAAGATCAGGCATCAAACTACGTTCTCCTGTTAACTATTAATGACAAAACAAAGGCATCTGAAAGAATGTTGACTTTATCAAGCAGTCATAAAATAGAAGAAATCACAAAGACAGGTATGATCTCCATGGGTTGTGAGAAATGAACCTTGGATCCTGTTAGCTTATTCAGAAGTGTAATTTTTGAAATGTAAATTACACCTTAAAAACTTTAAATTACAAGGAGCATGTCTTATTTTCACAGGTGACTTGTCAAATTTAAGTTCTATTCATTTTTAGTGAGACACACTGCAAAAAAGGTGTATTGCTCCTGAAGACCTAGGAACCTAATTTAAAAATTATGTATAAAAATGTTGCACTTCAGTTTCAAATTGGCAGTCATTAGTTTAAAAAATCTCTTTAATCTTATTTGCTGTCTCTCTGTTACTGTCCAGAATTATCTATCCTATATATCATTGAGATCATTAAAATATTTTAAATTATGTGTGGTTTATATGTGTATATTTTTATAAATATTTAGCCATGTGTGGTATGGAGGGGTGTATATATACCAGTGTAGGAAGATTTACCTTCCTCATGTGGCATGGCATGATTTTCATATGAAAACCACATGGGGGAAAGGTATATCTATGTCTTCATCTGTTTCACACATGTAAATTATGTTGGCAGATTTCCATCTGATCTAGTTAGTAAGAGAAGATAGAAATTACATGGGATTGATTTTAGAACCTACTGCCATGCTAACCTTAGTGACTTGAAGTCGGAGAGTTCTGAGGTACTAAGCAACTCACAGGATTAATCCCAGCAAAAATGGAAATTCTTGGAATAATCACTGTTTAGATGACTCATCTGTATTATGAAATGGAAATTATTTCGAAACACATTCTGTACTTCCATGCTTACTGGGGATTCTGGACATCAGAAAGGTCCTTTTATATCTGAATTGCACACAGTGTTTTTCTATTCCTTGGTTGTTTATATACACGGTGTGCAAGTCTCCGAATGTTCCAGGCTTTGAATCACGAGCTAATAGCTTTAGTCGTTCCAGAAAAACATGTATTCGAGTGCTACACTTTTGTAGTCTACCCAAAGGCCAGCCAGCCTCTGTATGTGGGATTACTGGTCTGCCTACATATTAATGTACTTGCCCAGAAAGCTGTGTACTTCAGTCCAACTTTAATCTCACATCTCCTAGAATAGAGATGGCAGGGTCTGTGTATAAACAGGATTTTTATCATCATTTATTGCCATAATAGCACATCATAGTCGAACTAGCCTCCGAAGTGAACTTCAGAGCTGCTCCTAGTGATGTGCGCAGATAATCTCTGAAAGCAGGACCTGCTAAAGTCAATTAAATTAGTTTGGTCATTATACTTTTACTCCTTTTTAATATATTTCCCAGATCAGCCTTTGAATAAGAAAATTCACCAGATGCCATTCTAATGTGGTTCTCCCTGAATTGGTCGAATTCCTGAGATAACAATCCTAAGGGTTAATACTATGTAAGCCTTTTAGTTCTTTTAAAAATATAAAGATTTCTGTAAGTTTCCATTTGTATTTTACTGATTTTTAGATAGCTAAGTGTCACAAAATGAACTTATTTCTCTCTTCATTGCAATCAGAAATTATATCTAATTGATCCAAGCTAGTAAGTGACTTGAATAGACCAAATTCCACCCTATTATGCATAGTGACACATGAAACTCGCATTCTTTTGGTCTGGTCATGAAAGCCACTGTGCTGGGTCTAACTACTGTGACTAATTTAGGAAGAGAGCCAAATGGTGCCATTTTCTGGCCGTTGCTTTCCTAGCAGTGCAGAAATGATTTTGTATATATCATCTTTCAGGATATGCCACAAGCTCTAAGTAGCCTTAGCCAGATGTCAATTTTTTTTTTTTATTAGGAATACCCTACAATTTTAGAAGAGGAATGCTAAATCCCTGTAGCAGGTTAAAATTCTTGCTTATTAATACCTCCATACCTTTAAGTGACTCTCATAATTCTTTCTAGGCTGACCTGAAAACATATCATTAAACACCAGGTAAAAGAACAAATTGCTTACATGAGCTAGTAGGGTGCAAATGCAAGTCCAAGTTACACATAATTTTTATTTTCTTATGATGGTACTCTCAGAATCTGAAACCATCTGGAAGCAGAGAAATATTCACTTCATCACACTGAGTTGTTTGTTCAGTGTCGTTGGGCAATGTAAAGACAGAATATCACACCAAAATTATTTTCTAACTTTGTAGAGTGATGAAAATTGTTCAACATAGGCATGGCCACACTTCTGAGTCAGCAGGTGGGATCCTGCACTGGGTGGTGCAATACAAAATCCTAGAATTGAATCCTTAGTGAGATTTCTTTCAAGTTCAAAAATCTTTTTTTCATAAATAATCTCAAACTCCCATTTTCACAAAGAGTTGTGAAATCTACTGACAGGGGTCAGTAGATTCATTTATAGTAGGGGTGTGGAAGAGATGAGTAACAACATGCTAAGGAAACCCATTTTTTCTTTTGAGTGAATATTATTTTGTCATTTTCAAAAATCACTTTCTCTGAGAGCTGCCAATTTGGTGTTCATCCATCATGAGTTGTCTCACTTGACCTTACCTAACAGAGGCTTATTTTCAGTCTATGTAAATGTTAATGTTTGTGCATGGCTCCTAGCAAAATGTGTTCTTAATCTCCTGCTGAATTCTTACATCAGAACACACTGAAATTTGGCATGGCCACTGGTTATTTTCCAGTAAAAAACCACCTTATAGGAGTTACATATGCTTTCAATTTTTAAGTTATTTAATAATATTTTCACCTCTAATTAGGAGAAATATCTGGGTTTGGCTCTTTCATTCTGCTGGGAATTAAGAGTTTGGTTTTGCCAGTTGCTGGGTCATTACAAAATTCCATTCCTCGTGTTAAATTTTGCTTTTCAAGTTCTGAATGAACTTGGAATTTGGATGCATGTTTAAACAGCAACTGGTTTCCTGGAAAATACTGAACTGAATTAAATGCCACAACTGTTGTAAAAAGAACATTCAAGTTTAGAAAACAATAGCAGAGAAACCTTGAGTAAAGGTTGCTAAATTCAACCCTTTCTTTTCTAATCCAAGAAGTATTTGTTACACACAGGTGGTTATTTATAAAATGGTTATATTTACCCATGTTCATAGCTAGAAGTCATGAAATGCAGATTATTCCTAAGGTGCTGCGGTTCAGACTATATTTCCTTTATTTATTTGCTACTTGACAACTAAAATGGCAATTTCTTTTGCAAGTAAAGCAAACAAAAACTTATATTTGAGGCACTTTGAATCAGCTGAGATATTAAGCCACAAAAATTGCAGTTTACAATGGAAAATCAATTTTCTCTTAATGACAGCAGCCCCACTGGCGCTGGTTAAAAGTACTCCAAAATAAACAGAGAGAGGTTCAGAGTCTGGGTTTAGCACAGAGCAAGCTGGTTTCAAGGAGCCCTGTCACGGACTTGCATTGTCTAATTTGGCTTTACAAGAGTAACCTCAATTCCTTCCACTGGCTATTATATGTTCTCTGCAGTTTATACTGTGAGGCCACGGAGCACATCCTCAGCTAATGCAAATCAGTGTTGTTGCAATTATTTTGGAGGAGCTATAGTTTTTATACTTGATATCTAGAGCTGTAGATACAGTATTTCTTTAACTGAATCACAAAAAGTAAATGTGAAAATTTCTTTCCAAAGAGAAAAGAAAGATCGTTATAAACATGTCACACATCTTACGCGCAAGGAGAGTCACATTTCACTATGCCAGTTTATACCTGCTGAAATGTGATTTACAACATATAGACATAAACACTGGTGTTGGTGACAGACTGTAACTGAACCTGTAACTGAAGACTCTCACTTACCATGTGCCTGCATTGTCTGTCTCTGCCAGAGTCTGATTAACCAGTTTTCCTTCATTATTTATAAAAAGCAATATGCCATAAAAATGTCATTTTCACTGCCCAAATCATAAAATTTTCCATAAAAGCCTCCTGCTGTAAGGTCCTAGAGAATATTCAGCCCCAGGCTCTGACAGCTAGGTAGAAATAGGTATTAGTTTCCACCATGAGTGTAATTCCAAAAGTCTGGAGTCACCAGTCTATGCAATATTAAGAGATGGTCTGTTTCTAGCCCCAGTTAGTGGGGATATGTTAGAACAGTATGTATTGAATAATTGGTTTAAGTAATGTTTGCCATTGCTTTTGCTGCAAGGAGGGGGATCCAGAGATACAGTTATAAAATGGAACTGGAAATCAGGAGGTCTGTTTTGGTCCTGATTTTCACTAAACTTTCACCGCACATCCTTCATGGCACATTCAACAATGGTTTTGGGAGAACCATCTTGGGTGATAAACTCAGTACTAATCCCCAGAGTTTAGTGTCAGATAAGAGCTTTCAAAGCAGCCAAGAAAAAGCATTAGCCTGGTGAAATTTAGGACAGGGTGCAGGACTCTTGTAAGGCGTGTACTCCCATTGACAGGAGAAGTCTGGAGATAGATTTGTGGCAGAGATTTCAATTCCTGGGATGAGTCTCCTTGTACATAGTGACTGAAAAGGCAGCACATGTTTATTTTCTGCACCAAGTACCTTCATAGTCAGAGATGAGTTTTCACACTAAAACTTCAAACTCCATGAAACTTGCCCAGCTTGTGGTTATGCACAATTACTCAACCCAGGCTGACAGAGGAATCTTCTTTATGTCCTTGGTGTCATTTGTGGCTTCCTATCAAAGCTGAATAACTTCACCATTTCACAGTTTCCATATGACACTGAAGAAGCCTGGCAGGATCAGCTCAGCTTCTGTTTTGGTTAGGAATCTCAGAAACAAGCTAGAATCAAAAACTTTCCATGGAGACATGAGGGGTCAAATTAATCTGGGATGTAATTTAACAGGATTCCAGGGATTCATACCAGAAACTGGGTTAAGGTATCTAAACCCACATGAGTTCATACCAAATTCTTAGAAAGCTGTGCTCCTGTGTACCCCCTATCTGTGTCCACTGGCCCGGTGGCCGCGGTGGTCCTGCCCATCTCCATGCCCAGTTCTGAACAGCTCCAGGGCGAGCCCAGCCCAGAAATGCTCCTGCCAGGCCTAGGCTTTGAAACAAAATATTCATGATAAGGGAAGGTGTTAGATGTGATTTTTGGATAACCAGATTAAAAAATGCTGAATTTCCTTCCTGCGCATATCTTGCCACAAAGAAAATACAACCTTAGCCTGTGAAAACTTGCCACAATTCTGAACTGTTGCACCATGAAGCCAATCTGTATTTTGATTTCTTCCAGGATGACCCATTGTTACTGAACCTGAACAGATGGAAGCATTCATTTCCTAAGCACTTTGTGCCCCGTTCACTTGCTTTGGGCTTTCGACATCCAATTTGTGATGCAGATGTTCGACATGGAGTTACAAGGTTTGTTTTCTTGGCTGAATTCCAAGGACACTGCTGGGAACTTGTATGTGATGATGTGCTTTTGGAGTCCCATCACTGGCAAAGCTGCCAAGATACTTGGCCTTGTAAGAGGGCTCTTTCTATTCAGGAATTTAAACACTAAGACTGCTTGCCTCTCTTCAGAATATAGACCTGTCTTTCTCTATGCCTGCTTTCTCCCACTTCCAACTTTACTTTTTCATTTAGGCTTCTCCTATGTTTAAAACATATTTTCCTTTCTCCTTCAAAACATCATGGTTTGTGAACACTCAGGAGTTTTATTTCTGTAGCAATGTTTTGATGGGGGCTTTGGTTGCCTTTACAATATAATTTTCCCCCTTTGAAACCTTGGGTAACACTTGGAATTTCTGTGTTCCCTGGGTTTTTCGCCCATAAAATACAGGCACAAATAGACATTGTCAGTGGTGTTGTGGAAATTACTCAGGTTTATGAACCATGCTGAAAAATATTATTGGAAAGATAAGTCCAGTGCTATTAGTCACTCTACAATAGCAAAGTGAATTATGGTCTCAGTGGAAGAGAGATGCAAGTTAGCACGTAGTCAGTCTCTTTCTGCTTCTATCACACATAAAAAGATCATCTTCTAAACATCTCCTTTTTTGCTCTTATTAGCAAACTTAGTAACTTCTGAAAGGGTTAGGAGAGATTTCCCATAGCCTTCACTCTCCCCTCAATTCTTGTCATTGATGAGAATTAATGAAGACTGAATAATGAAGACTATTAAAGAAACCTGTTGTTTCCCTTTACTGTTTCCACTAGTCCTAATATACTGCATTTTCTGATAATTGTATAGGTTTCTATAGCACACTGTACAAGTGACCTGAGCTATCGATAGAATATCTGTATTTTGCCAGCTGTTTTATAGTCAAAAGATGTTGAATCTTAACCTGTTTTTTCATGTTGCATCCAGAGCTTTGGAAGAGCGTTTTGGCAGGCTTCCTGGTGGGCACAGCTCCCATTCCCAGAGTTCTCTCCAAAGCATTAAGAATGGAAATAAGCAGCTAAGAATTTTCCAGTTTAGCTCAGGCTCTGTGTATGTTAAGAGAAACAGAAGCATAACCACAAGTACCAGCGTAAGCCTTTAATGTAGACAGGCTGCAACAGAAAGCAGAGCTTAATCTGGTGAAACTGTCATAAACTGGTCCATGCTGGCTTCACACGTCTGTACGCCGTGTGTCCCCTGATATGGAGATGTAGTGACTGAGACAGGTATACCACCAAGAAGCTTCTTAATGGAAAGAAGGCCTGCCTAGTTAGGTTGCCTAAAGTCAGAGGCAGGCTCAGTAATCTGTCGATGATATTTTACTCTGAAGTAGTATGGCTTATAGGAAACTATCAAGGCCACTGTGACAGAGAGAAACACTTCAGTCTTCCCTGGCCTCTTCTTTTCAGGGTGATTCCTTTTGTATTGTGGAAACTGCTTTAGTGAGTGACTGAAATAAGATGAATGGTATACAGTGTCCATTTTATGGGTGCTTTTTTCTGACAAATGCTGAAGAGGTGCTCCAGAACATCTATTATTTGGAAAAAAGAAAAAAAAAAAAATACTAGGAAGCTGAGGATAATACTCTGTTACAGAGAATATGATCTGGAGAAAATCTTGAGGCAGAGCGAGGATAAAGAAAAAAAAAATTGATTCCTGATGTCTCTTTGAGGATTACAGTCCAACTCTTATGGAAGCTAGTGGGAAACTTTCCATCTCCTGTCATATGAGTTGGGCTGGGTCCTCAGGACTTCACTGTAACAAAGCAGAGCTACAGCTGGTAATAGACACAGGCAGATACAACAAAAAGATTTTAAAAGATCTTATTGTAGACACGATTGAATTGTGGCAAAGCTGTCAAGTTTGCTGAGGATAACAATATATCAGATGTCATGATTCTTCATGTTTGGGATTTTTAATCTTGAAGATGAATTGATGAACTCTCAGAGCTATTCTGTTGTATTCCTATTTTGTGGGTAGCTTAAGTCAGAAAAGAAATAATAGTGTAGAAGTTAAAGAGCTACTTAATATCAGAGCTATGAACAGGCAGGAATCCCGACTTGGAGCACTCAGCTCCAGTTCCTAGAAGTACTGCATCTCCTGGGGACTGGATCTTCTTTTACTAACAATTTTCCTTCCTGTGTGTTACCAATTTTCCAGGGTTTTTTAGAACATGTGCACATTTCCAGATAACTTATACTAACTGAAAATTATGTTTTCATAGAATGAGGCATCCCTATCGCAAGCATCTCCCTGAAATGAGTTTCTCAGCCCTGGAAATACTATTTGCACTTTGATTACAATCTTTAAAACACTTAGCATCTAAGCCTAAATTCCATTTGCAAATGTACTGAGAAATCTGTTTCATTAAAAATCTCGAGCCCTTAGATTATTTTTAAAAGATAATAAATTAAATATATTCCCTTAGGAGCTTTTCTTCTTGGATGCAAAAAATGATCATTCCCCTTACATAGTAACACAGCGGCCTGCAACGCTAAGCCTTGGTGGAATGGCTCTACAATAAAGTTAAGCTTCAAATTTTAATCTCTCTCTGAGCCACATCCTGTTTTCGGTTAACTGAGCTCATATGGGGGAAATTTACCAGAGGAAATATCTCTAGCTTGGAAAGTACCAAAAACTTTATCTTTAGCTTCTTTGTGTAATTCAGCACCTTTTAAGACAGAGGTGTAATACTTTTGAGAAGTCTCAAAGTGAAAGAAAAGGAGCAAGCCAACAGCACAGAAGAGAGGCGTAGAGATGCCCCTTCATCCCGAAACAGAAACTGACCCATTGGTATTAACGCCGGTCTTTCTGAAACTATCAACTTACACCTCTTTATATTCCGAAAGCTTAAAAAGCCACATCCAGAAGTATTTTAAAAACTTTTTCAGAAACTAACTCACATCCTGGAAGAAACTGCCTGGGCCAGATTAACTTGCCATGAATTTTAACAACCCTTATCATAAAATAATGAAAGCAAATGTTTCAGGCCCTAAGGACTGTTAAGACTGTATCACACTTTCCCCATAGACTATTAACTTTAATACATGGCCCTGATGACTCTGCACTTAGAGCATCTACAAATGCATTTACAGCACAGAGAAATAGGGAGAAGGAAGTGGAAACGAAGAGACATTACACGTGATTCTGCAAGTATTAGTAGGGCAGGTCTTCCCACTCACATAGGTGGATGTTGACATTTAAACTGGAAGCCTTAAAAATAACTTTAATAAAACTAACATCGTTCTCCTCTTCCACAATTTCGTGGCCAATCTTATTAATATCCTGGATCTTAGAAAAGGTTACGCAGGCAAGTACCGTGGCTGTATACGATCAGATAATTGCACACCCACTGTGCTAAATTAGTCATTTTTGTGTGCTGTGACAGCACTGCTGAGCTGCACACGATGCCTTTCAGCTGGTGAGATCGAAGTGTTTTACCAAAGGAAGCAAATGTTATTCCCTCTTTACAGAGGAAGGTGGAAGCATTTACTAGGCTAGGCGTTTATCCAGCAGCACTCCAGTGATGTGTGGCTGTAAGCCACACGGATACCCTAAAACTGACTCTACAGTTGGCTCCACGAGGCTTGTGTTGATTTCCCTCTGTAACGCCTTTGCATGATCATTTTTAAACTGTGAGAGCCTTCAGAAAACATCATGTCAGTAGTCAAAAGCGTGTCTAATTAATGAGAAAGTAAATAAAGGATTTTCTGACAAAGCGAAAGGATCAAATCCTTCTCTTGGAAACAGTCTCGCATCCTGATTCCTGTGGGACTACAGGGTGGAACTGAAAATAGCGTTTGGCCCACAGGTGAATTTTTAAGAAAACAGTTAAAGAAATTATGGACATAAATGTAGGAAACTTTTGGGGATAAACTGCTTGCAAGAACGGGACTTTATTAAAAACCCTAGCCCCCAAAAGATGGTCACTGTGTCTCCAAGTCCCGTGAATGCACAAGCATAGAGCTGCAAAAAGACCCTGCCCATGAGGCAAATGAGCGGAGTACGCTCTGCGGCAGGCGGCAGAGCTTGAAAGGGGGGAGAAAATGGAGCAGCTCTCTGCCTTACAGAGACCACGGGCATTCTTACTGGGTTTGCAGTATATTTTAATACTTCCTGTTATTTTCAGTTTACCACAAAGATGATTGAAATTTGCAGTCTTGATTATTTTGTATAACATTTTTCATCCTGTCTTTCGGTAATATTATGGGTTTCTTCAGCCTCTATTCTGCAAACAGTGCCAGGCTTGGTGCTCACGGTATCCTCACAGTACCATACGCTTACAAGATGAATTTTTCCTGCGATTACATAGATTTCCAGTATATCAGCTCTACAAAGGAATATACATGGACCCTACCCATGGACATGGCTATCTTTTTAGAGGTTTTTTTTTCCTTAGGTTTTAAACTAAACTACCCTTTTGAAGTCTAGAAAAATTGTTTTGTTTATTCTCGCTTTGTTTGACGTGTTTGTCTCCCTTTGGGACAAAAATGTTAGAAGTTCAATGGGATTTTTTTTCTGGGAAATCTTCAATCAACACAGTGTGTGTGTAGCAGAGGAAGGTGTGAAAATTAATCATGTACTGTCACACAGGCAAACATAAGAGCTGAGTCACACAAACAGCCGTGTGAGCAGAGTTTATGGATATTCTTTGCTTCTTCATGGAAAGAGGAACATAGCTGTTTGTAGTAATGTGAGGAAAAAAAGTTCCAGAATGAATTCCTAGGTTTCTGTTAGCAATGCAACAATGCACTACAGCGTATCCTTCGCTGACTTAAAAAAAGGGCTACGCCTTGATCCCTGAAGCTGTCCTCCTTCCCATCTATTATTCAATATAAATACAGGCTGGTAGTGCATTGGCTGCTCTGCAATCACGCCGGGGGGGCAGTCACCCAGGGCAGCTCTTCCAGATGTGGATCTGCTAGCTGTGCACAAACAACACGGGAAGGTGTCAGACTCCAGGAAGATGCTCGCTGCTGAGCAATAACCTCCCCGACAACTTTCACGCAGTCACAAGGTACGTGGCTGCAAATGCTGTTGTAAATGCAGCAGAGCAACGAGCCAAATGAAGCATCTGGAGAACCACCTCCGCTCTTTATTTTTAATTTGCAGCTAGGACTCACCCCCAGTGGTATTCCCCAAGTTTCTTTTACAAGGAAGAGCAAACAGATTTGCATCTGCAACTTTCTCTCTTCTGACCGAATCCTAGTAGAGTGAGTTGCGACGTGTGATCTCATAGCGAACTTTGTCAGGGGAAAAGAGGTTCTTCTTCGGAGAGCGAAACTTTTATAGAAATCTTTACTGCGCTGTGAGCGTCTTAAAAGGATTTGCATACATTACTTAACTTGCCTGGTGTTAGCCTTGTGTTGTAAGTATTACCCGCAGCTGAGAGCAGCTGGAGGGCGAGGCGCAGAGAGGCTTGCGGGAGGTTTCCCAATAGGGTTGGAAGGAAATTCAAGTCTCCTGCTCCCTTGCTCGGGGCGGTGGGTTTCCCCCGAGCAGAGCGAGGTGTGCAGAGGGCATTTTTCACTGTAATCGTGCCCTGGGTAGGCAGGAGTTTCTCTCCGAGTTACGGGGCCGGGTCACCGCGGTGGATAGCCGCAATCACGCCACTTTCAGGAACGAGCTGTGCAAACAGATTCTCCGTTTCAGCTGTCCTGGGGGGAATTTGCTCCCTGGGGAGCTTTCCTTACTCAATTCCCCATCCCTGTCCCGGCGGGTCGGTGCCGGTCAGCCTTCCCGGGGCCAGGGGAAGGCCCGCTGCTTCAGCCCGGCCTCAGAGCCGCATTTCGGGTTGCCCGCTCCTCCCGGCCTGAGCGAGGCAGCAGTCGCCGAAATTCAGGCGAGCCGCCCGCCTGCATTATTTCCTCCGCCTGCGGCCGGGCGGCCTCGCCGCGCCGCCCGCGCGCCCGCCGCCCGGGGTAAGGGGAGCGGGAGGGAGCGGGCCCCACCTCAGCCGCCCGCGGCCTGGGCGCCTCCGGCGCTGAGGGGAAACCGGGCGCCCGCTCCCGATCCCCGCGGGCGCCCAGCGGACGGGGGCGCCCGGCCCCCGGCGCCGGTCCCTGCCCCGGGGCGGCGGTTTTACCGGGCGTTACCGGTGTGAAACACCGGCGGGGGGTGGGCTCCGGCCCCACGGAGGGGACGGGCTCCGTTAGCGCAGCCAGGCCGCCGGCACCCACCGGTGGGCGGTTTCCAGCCTGAGGTGCTGGCCTGCCCCGGTCCTCACCTGGGCGCCAACCCACGGCACCTCCGACAGCTTCGTTAACTCGCGGGTGCACGTTTAGTGGGGGCCGGGTTTAACTCGTGGTTCTTGGCAGGTCGGGCAGCCCCCGCGGCTGTTCCTAAACTCCCCGTCACATGCCCGGAGAGGCCGGGTGAGTTGCCTCAACCAGGCAGTGGAAAACGCCATCGGTTCGAAGAGGAGCGTGTTAAACCCGGGGGATGCCCTGCCCTCCCCTCATGCTGTGCCTGGCCTGGCCCAGGCCGCCTCGCTTCATTTTTCTAGAGACTTGTTAGTCATTGTTACTTTTTATAACGCTGAGGTAGGTTATTGGGTGTCAGTACCGTTAGGGGAAAAAATAGATTTATAAAGGCATTGTTACGCTCAAACTGCGCCTGGGTGAAAACTTCTTGAACATTCCAAGCAACTGTGGAGACACTGGAATCAGTTCTGGTTGTATTTTTCAACTGCGCAGCTCTTGTTAACCAAACCCAGTCCTGAACGTGCACGATACCTCGGCAGGTGTAGCACAAGGTGGATTTGGTTAGAGCACAAGCACAAGGCCTTTTGTGGACTTGAGATTTCCTTTTTCATTTGACCACGAGTTTTATGGCTTTGGGAAAGTCACTGAACGCATCGGTTGCTCCGTTTCTGCATCTATGAAGTGTAATACGAGTTTTGGCTGCTGGGAATTGAAGGTGGTTGGGGATTTACTCTACAGGAAATAATTCTGTGTGATGTGGACCGATGGGACTGTAGCTCTGTGATGATGGCAGTATTTACTTCATCTTTCTACAAGCTAAAAATCTCTGGAAAGAAAACCCCAACCCTTCATTTTAATATATTGTCCATTTTCATGTTGTGTTTGAGGGAAATTTTAAATCTGTACAGTAATTTCCTGCTGGTACCTAGTCAAACCCCACGGTGACATTTAGTCACGCATGTCAGCTACAGACTCAATTAAACAGATCACTAGATTACTGCACAGGTTTGGAGCTGCTCGTGGACTTTGATATATTCTCTCACATCAAAGCGAGTGTGTGTCTGCTTGTCTGAGCACCTTTTTTTTTTTTTGCTTATCTCTGACAGTAGTTTACTTCAGATGGCTGAGAAAACAACCAGAGGCCCGCAGGATGTCCCCGGCTCTTCTCCTGATGAAAATGAATTTCCTTTCGGGTATCCCACTAACATTTGTGAAGATGTGCCTGATCAGAAGTACCTGTGCAGCAACTGCAACAACATTCTGAAGAAAGCCCTGCAAACGCTCTGTGGGCATAGGTACTGCTCAGCCTGCCTCTCCTGGATTGTACGGTAGGTCCTTGCTACGGGGGGGTCACACCGCCACGGCGGATTCTGTGGCTGCCAGTGCTCCTGAGAGCTGCGTCATGCCGCTGTGCTCAGTAGATGAGGCTGTGGCTACCTGGCCCACTGGCCCACGGTCACTCTACTGTCTGGGAGTACTTCCCTGCAGTGGACTGCAGACCGCTCTCTACCTCCTCCTTGTTCCCAGTGTGAAAGTCTCAGGGTGGGGAAGGCTGGGCTACCGGGCTTGACAGACGTCACTTTTCCTTTGTGTGAGCGTGAGCTTGTCAGTGATACTGATTTAACCCTGAAGAACTAGCTCAAGGCTGGCCTTGCACTTGCATGGGAGTTTACAGTCCTTTGAAAAGCAATGTTACGGGATTTTAATATGCATTATCTTAGAGTTTTATTTTTAATAACTCAGCTGGGTCAGTACATGTTAAGGTGCTGCTGCCATTAGTGACAAACAATGACGGCCCTTGTCCCGGAGAACCTGAGAACCAGGAGCTGGGTGGGGAGTTGCTTTGATTTATTAGCTGCTTCTATCCCACCTTCTCTTTCAACAACTACGCCTTGGTCCAGAGCCTTTGGAAAAGGTTGTGTCTGCCCTGCAGGCGAGAGGTGAAATTGCAGTACAATTCCAGGTGTATGAGCTGACTTCAGCTTTGGTATTTTGGAAAACAGCAGCTGTCAAGATTCAGTGCCTGGGCTTTAGTACTGGCTAAGTAAGTTGAAAGCCTGTTACTGTGCTGCTTCGTGGATGTTATTCCTAAGCTGGTTTGCGTATGCAATCCCAGCTCTGATCACAGTGTGGGGCACCTGAAAAGCTGAGTCAATGCACTGGCCACTTGTGATTTGAAGATCAACATCTAATCATGTAAAAATGTATTGAAATTAATATATTTGACCAATTTACATAAATCCATTACTGTAAATCTAGAACAAAGCCCCTTAATGAAGCAACATGAACCGTAAATTCAGAAAAAAGTCAGCAGAACATAACCGGAATTGTTACATCTTCCCATTAGAATCTTGCAGCATAAACATGAAACTGGCTCAAGCAAGCTCATTAGCACAGTTTGAGATCAGTTATGCTCTGGTCAGGTGGTTGCTTTTCCAATGAGCTTCTCGGTCTGCGTTAGTTCAGTGAAATAACACCTCTAGTAAAGTTTTATTTTTCACTTTTCCTATGTAAAACTCTATGCTAAATATTTTGAGGATGGATCAAAACCTTTTTTAGGCGCAGTAGGATGCTAACTCTCTAGAACTCAGTTCTGCACTGGTTGTACTAGATCTTCGTAATTTGAAGCCTATATATATCTTGGGAAAATGGGCGTTTTCTGTGTTTTAAAAGACTTTCGTTTTCATGTCACCTTTCCTACATGGTGGTTTTGCATAATTCATGAGATAAATAGGTTCCCAGCTTTATTCTTTTTTATGATCCAAGCTGCTCTGATTTTGCTGCAACACGGATAAGATTTATGGGCCTAGTCCTAGTCTCGAGGAACAGAACAGCAGGGAGCTTTTGACATCTGTGTGTTCAAGAATTGGCCCTTTAATGAACAAGGACTGTGGACTGAGTGGAAATTACAATTTCCATGTTTTTATTTGTGTCAGTGTCTATACAAAGACCTCCTAAACTGCAGTACACCAACTGATTGTTATTTCATTCTTCTTTCTTTTTGCCAGAAACAATAAAAATGCAATTTGCCAGAAGTGTAAAGAGGAAGATCCCAGCACTTTAAGTGAGGGAAGCCTATTGGCAGAGGAGAGGGTAAGTTGTAGTTCAAAGTTCATTAATTTATCATTAACCATTCTCTGGGCTGCCCTGTAGTCATCATTGGACTACAGTTTAGGAGGGAATAATATAAAATGTGATAGCAACTGATAGTTACACATTTTAACTTATGCTTTAGTCACTTGGATTTCCTACAGTTTTTGATTTTAAAAAGTATAATGGCAGCCTTAGGACTTTGCAAGCCTGTCAGGTTCTGCAGCATAAAATCCTACACTTTCATATAATTAACTGTTTATTGTATTAAGTAACCGGTACTTTCCTACTTGTAGTAATATGTCTTAGCTGTTACTTACTATCCTCAGTAAGTATCCTAGTGGATTTTCCAATCTTATGGTTCTCTGTACCCTTCAAACATGTTAACAAGCTTACAGGTGGAGCATCCCTAAGAAAAAAACCTAGAGTGTAGGCTTGCCAGCTGAATTGGCTAGAAAGTATTTTGACAGCCAGTGTATCTGGAGGAAATACTTAGAGCTGCACATAATAATTGATTAAAAACTACGCACTGGCAAATGTTTCATCTGTAATTTAACGGCGTGGATCTCTTCTGCTGTTGTGTGATTTTCCAGGCAGATCACTGCACTATCCTATATCCTGAATACAGACTGGGCCACAGGGCTCAGTCTTGGCTTGTCTTTTTCCTTCCTTCCTGATTACATGCAGGAATACCAAGAGACACACATTTTGTCTAAATTTGTTAGGGAAAACCGAAACCCAATAGGCAGCTGGCAGTGAGGTAAAAGGCAAAGTTTAGGAAGCGGCTGCAGCAAAATAATGAATCTGCAGTTAATACTGAACTTGGTAATATCTCAGAAAAAAATCCTCAATTACACAATAAATTTCCCAGTAACAGAATTTCGTGCATCGTGTAACCACAGATAGGCACAGCTAAACCCTTATGAACTTCTTATGCGATGTTGAGTGTCAGTTCTCTTATAATGTTGGGATTTCTGTGCTGTGGGATTCTCACTGAGTCTGCTGGGACTTTCTGCAAAATCTGTGGGTGGGTGGTTGTAAACAGGGCCCCGCTCTTGCAAGCTGATCTGCCTGGGCAGATTCTTAGGCCTGTTGAGAGTCCAGATAAAGTCAATCACCACGAAGGCAGGAGGATCTGCTTGTATAAATCAACTTACAACAAATGGTCGGGGTGTGTAAACAACACGAATGATGAAGATCATTTAGCAGGTTTATTCTTTATATCTATTCCTGATAATCTCTGTTTTACCTGTTCTGTGGTTTTGCTTAATGTTTCTTTCCTATGCTATCTGTTTATGTGTTTATATTTTAAGTAAGATACCTACACGAGGAAAAGAAAGGCCCTGTCAGAATGTGTATTTGCCTTAGCTTATCCCAAGATCTGTCTGTGGTAACTCCCACCCCTTCCCTGTTACACTTTTAATGTATGATCCCTTCCTATACCACACGTATTCAAGTCTTGCCATGGTGCCGTTCATCAGTATCAGTCACCCAGCATCTGCATCTGCCACTGAAATCAGTTAGAGGAGCAGGGGCATCCTCCCAGGCCTCTGCTCACACCCTATCTGCTGTCATTCGTTGCACTGGCTTAGGGGACAGTTCTCAGCTCTGAACTGAGCACAAATCACTTGGGCACTCTCCCCTTCCTGGCTGTGTTAGAGCCACTGAAGATCCTGGTTCAGCTGCCAACCTCAGCTGGAGAGAAAATAACCGCAAGATTTATCCTGGAAAGCTTTTGGTCAGATAGTTCTGTCTGTTCAACTTGTTGCTAGCTGATCTTCCTGAGCACGAGCTGTAGACCAGAGTCCTGCCGTAGCCTAGAGGCCGTAAGATGCACATCGTGTGGGTCAGAGTGCCGAGGAGGAGTGCATCTGGCAGCGGTTCTTGGATGGGGCATGGCAGGGGACCTCCGCTTGTGTCACAGTCAGCTCTGGGACAGCAGGACTGGGCAGGTAACGTGTGCCATGACTGTCACCTGTGATCAACATCAGCAGCCCCGGCACCAAAACCTTCCTTTGAAATATCTAAAATGAAAGAGGAGAGTTGTGCAACTATCTAATATCTAATACCTAATCAGAGAGAAACATCTTCTGTTTCCTTCTGTTAGACCCAGAGTACTTTTATGTCCGTGAGAATCGTCTCATTTACTGTATGAGGGTCTGACTCAGGTCCTTAAAGAAGTTCTGTGTAAATTTAGGTTCCCAGATAAGAGGGCAGAGGTTCGGGTGGGTATTTCGAAGCAGTGACCTGTGCAGATAAAAGAAGCGATGAGGATTTCCTGCCTTGTTTTTTACCTGCGTAGTGTCCGTAATGATTTAGCAACTACAAGTGTGAAACAAAAAGCACAGGGAATGCACACAGCAGTAAGAAACCCATGCGCTGCTGGGACTGTCCCTCCAGTTAAATGTGTTTTAAATGATCTATTTTGTAATGTCAGGAAATTCCTTGAGTTTTTCTTTTATGACACAGGGGGAAAAAGCCATCATGTGTCTGATAGCTTGTATTTCTTTTCTTTGATTTTGCTCATAAATGAGACGAGACTCTTTTAGAGGCTGGGGCTGGTATGCTTTCACTAACTGTACATTGATTGCTAGCTAATTACATAAACTCTTCTGTATATGCAGATGGAGCAATACATGGTTTTGTACAATCTACATGATTTTTTTTAATTCCCTGTTTGTGAAGTTGTTTGCTATTTGCGTGCAAAGCTCTGGGATGGACTTAGCTTGCCAGTTGAGATTAGGAAAGGAGTTTTTGTGAGACCTTGCATATAGAAATGTATCTCATTGTTACCATTTGTAGAATTGGCTGTGCTTCTTTTGCGTGATTTAATATGACAAATGTAGGTAAGTACAAGTACAAGTTGTATCTAGCTTAAAAAATCGAGAATGTTGGTTCTGATGATTTGGTTTTGTTTATTTTTTTTAGCTCGTTGTGTAGAATTTCATTAACTTTATTGACATGGGGGCATCATTTGTAAATACTTTCCTCCCTCTATTTGTAAAGCTTTCCCCCCTCCCCAGTTCTTGCCTTGCTCTGTGTTGTGTTACATGGGAAATCTGCAGTCCTCTGTATTGCGTACTTACCAACAGAGTATCTAGCACCATGCCATTAACTTTGGCAGGGCTTGTTCCTGTGTCAGTGTACCAGTTTGGATCGTGCAAAATGTGATAGCAAAAGTGTGTAGCGTTTCGTAATTTACATAATTGTACAATTCTTCATGGTTAGCATAATAAAAAAATCTACGTAGTGCAAAAAAAAAAACCCACTCACATATGTTTTACATTTCTTTAGTACACAGTGCCATACTAAATGGAAACAGCCATGGCCTGAGAAATGTACTCTCACTGCAGAACAGTCTCAAGTCCTCCCTGCAGCACGTTTAGGAGGTGTTAATGACCCCAATAATGAAATGCATTCGTTAAGAGTGGCACATGGCAGCACCCTATAGTTAGGGTCCTGTCAGCATATTCATTGCATGTGACATATTTTGGGCTTCTGTGAAAAGAAATGTAAGATAACAGCTATAGTTGGCTACGCATATTTTCAGTAAATTTATATCACATCAAATAGTTTATTTTTGAACCATGAGAAAGAAACGATTTAATAATTATTTGGGCTTCTACTACACCAAGATTGGCTTGCTATGTTAGAGAGGCTTATGGCAGTACTGTAAATTAAAAATAAGGGTTTTATCAAGATCTGAAATTTTGACAGTCACCTTATTCCTGTAGCAAAAGTGCATGCTGGAGTACTTTCTGACCAGTGTTTTTTTTCTTACTGTGTTTACTTTTCAGGCTTTTGGGGATGCTGCCATTAATAAAGAGATTTCTGAACTCAAAGTACACTGTGTGACCCTTGGATGCAGTTGGTCTGGTATCATGAAAAATTTTGAAGTACGTTTAAAGGCAGTTTGTTTAAAGGCAGTTTATTTAAATTAACGTGCACTCTTACCAGAATGGAGCCAGAAAGACAGTGAAACTAGGTTCTCAGCAAACACCAACTAATGCAACTTCATTAGAATCAGTGAAGGTGTCATGATTTATACCAACAGCGTATCTGAAAACATGCCATTAACTTCAGTAGGGCTTTGACCAAATCCAGAACATCCTGAATGATTGTGAAATTAATGTTGCATAAATTTACATCAACTATGATTTTTTTTTTTTCCCCCCCCCGGTGAGTTTACTTGTCATTTAAATGCAAGGATGCTACAAGCAGTTTTTGACAGACCAGAATACTTCCATCTCCAGGACATTGTTATGGGCAATATCCTTAGTATGTTTTTAGAAGAGAAATAATTTCCTCCTGCATAAATTATGATTGTTATTATTATTGATTGAATGTGTTCATCATTCTTTTCAGACTGATGTGAAATACCCCAGGTAAAATGTTTAAATGAGCCAGATCTGTGAGTCTGCCGTGCAAATTAGAATAATGAAAAAATGTGGATAATTCTGATACTGAAGCAGCTCTATTTTGGTTCCTTGGTGTAGGAACACAGGGTCTTTCTGCATTTACAGCAGGGAGTCTGCTGTGTAACTTGTATGACTGTGTATCTGATAAGCATCTGAGGTGCTGCTGCCTTTTCCTTGCTGATTTGGCACAAATTTTCAATTTGAATGCATTCCTCTTTAAGGAAAATTCTACCCAGTTTGCTTAGCTTCATAGTTTTGAGACTTGGAGGCCCTCTCACCATGAATACATGGCAAAATTGATTTGAGAGTTGGGCGTGTGATTGAAATTGGCATTTCTGAGCCTGTTCTGTAGGGGACAGCCATCTCCCTTTAATGACAAAATCAGTTGTGACACAGTGTGTACAGAAGCTTCAGTAAAAGAGGTCAGAGTAAATAATTTTTATTGAAAGACTGTGGTTTTAAGAATCTGAAAGTAGACCTGTTGGATGGAGTTGTGAAAGAAGGGATGCTGATATTTTTCCCTGTTGAGATGAGAGGACGCAAATAATGAAAAGGAAACGTTTTAAAAGTTAGGTAAGGGTCATGCCCTAGTTGTTGCATAGAAGGTGTCAGATGTCCATTCTTTTATGCTACGCAGGGATGTCAGCAGACTAACCGCATTCATCCTACCAGCCAGAGCAGGATGGCCTCAGTGCTCAAAAAAACCCCCCCAAAGCCCCCCCCCGCCCCCCCCAAAAAAAAACCCGAACCAAAAAATCACCCCCAGAAAAACCCAGGCTAAAAGTTAGGGATCCTCTTAAGACACGGAAAAAAGCTGGGACCGGGATCATGTTATTGTCAGACAAAAGGGCTAGAAAGAGACAGTTCAAGGGAGTCCTCATGTTTGAATTTATCACAAGTTTTTTGTTGGATTTTGTGGTTTGTGGTTTTTTTTTTTAAGTTAAGAGTTAACAAAAAAGCCCCAGTAAAGTTGGTGATTTTTTTCACCAGTAATCTTGTAACGTCGTGGAGTGGGACTTTACCCAAGCTTAGAAGAGATGCAAAGCAACAATCTGGGCTGGCAGAATGGAGACTATTTATAGATATATATGTATCTGCAGTTTACATTTTGGTTTATAACTTTTTACTTCCAGGAGCATCAGAGCTTATGTGAATATGCTTTAATCCCTTGTCACACCGGTTGCGGACACATGGTGATGAGAAAGAAGCTTGCAGATCATTTGGAAAATGGATGTGTTAATAACGTGACAATGTGTCAGAAGTGTAAGCGGAGCTTATCCAGTAGCGAGTACCAAGTAAGAACATTTCTCTGTTTCAAATGAGGGCTTTATATTAATGACTTAAATAATCTGTCGTGACATTCTTCATCCTGATTTCATGGATACTAGTGCACTTGGAGAATATTTAATTTTCCTGAGTTTGCTAATTTTTCCATGCATGTGTTGGAGGGGGAAATGAGCTGTATTTCATAGTCTGCTTGTGATGTTACAACAGGGGGGGAGGTATCTGTGTGCTCATCCAGGGTTTGGGCAGCCCATGTTTTAGCTCCTGTCTCAAAGCTTGTGTCCCAGTATGAGGTAGGTAGGGAGCAGAAGAACACAGACAGCGGCAGGGAAGAGATCTTGAAAGTGGCTGTCAAGCTAAAACTGCCCACAAATTTGTAAGGCAGGCTTTTGTCAGATAGTATTTCTGTAAGATATGATTGGGTATAACTCTTCAAATTAGCAGCAGTGTCCATATAAACCAGGAAGAGCGTATTCTGAATCAGCTAGAAATTTCTCAGTGACTATTTAAACATATTTAACTTATATTTTTTATGTTCAAGTTGTGTTTCCCACTTTTGTGACAGTGACTTGCAGAAGGCATGTGTATATACCCTGTGTGTATATATACACAGGGTAACACTAGTCTGTCCTCAGCACTTCTCAAAATCCTCTTTAAAACAACGTTATTTTTTTTTACACAAGAATGTAGTTGATCATCGAACTTTTAAGTTTATGTTACTAAACCTATTCCGTTCTTTCTTAAAAGTAATGACTTTCTCAGTGCTCACAATTATGATGGCAGGGCAACGTTATTTGTTACTGACTGGCAGATTTTAAGTACCTGTAATACATTCATTTTGACTGATATAAAAGGTGCTCTTTATTTTTACCCATTTTTGTAGGTGCCACACGGTACAAATTCTGGGAGTGGTCTGAGGGCTTAAAGTGAGCTCATAGAAACTCTTCTGTGTTGCTGAAGGAGGAAATGGTGTGGTGGGGCAGATCAAAACTGATAGAAAATTACCTGGTTTTATATGAAGAGATTGCTGAAGATGTAGCTTCAGTGGCACGCTTAGCCTCGTGGTGGAAGTGCATCATCTGTTGTTTAGGACATTTGGTAATTAAAAACTCCTGGAGCAAAGCAATAGCAGCATGAACGAGAGTTGCCCCTCACCTGCTGACACTGCTATGTGTGTTTTGATTTGAAAGCTCTGACAATGTTCTCGTCCCAACCCCACCTAACTTCAGACACTGTGGGCTCTATTATCACAGCTGGGGCACCACTCTTTTGGGGTGTAGCATAATGAATATTGTCCCCTCCAGATGATTTAAAGAGAATAATTGCCAGCCTTGGAGTTTTGTCCTGGAATGGGGGCAAAGTGCTAAAGACCTCCATGGCAGGAAGGTTGTGAATATCTCAAAAATGTAGCCTGAGATAAACAGCAGAGGATAGCTTTGAATAACTGTCACAAATACATGCCTTCCCAAATACTGAGCTGTAAGATTTACTCAACATGGGGTCAGAATAAGGCGCTCTTGCTACAACATGCTTCTTGGGAGGCTTTTGCCTGTGCTCTAACTCTTACAGAGGGAGAAGAAGATCTGGACCCAGGCACATTTTACCAGTGCTAGACCCAGTGTATGCTTCAGAGAGACAGTAAATACCAGAAGGTGGCAACACTTAATCCCTTTCAGCCTTCTCTAAGTGCAGTAGGCAGGCTGAAGGAGGAAACCTGAGCTGCTTGAGTGCTCCCTGAGCACCTTTCTCTCTTCAGAGGTCTGTGATACCGCAGATCCACCTCAGCGGGCTTTGTTTTCCTGCAATGAAAAGCTGTTTTCCTCCCACTCATGCTGGTTAGCTATCATCTAATTAATTTTTGGTTAGGAAACCTTGGCAACCAAGCAGGGGATTGGCCTTGAGATGTTGATTTTTCTCTGCCTGCCTTAGTTAGAGTTTGTAAAATTGGAATTTTGCTGGTTACGTGATCTGCTTTATTAAATTTGCAGTTATGTGGCATAAGAATTTTGATTATTTGTGTGTATTCTATGTATCCACAGTCCTCTGGGAGCAAATAGTAAGTTTTGAGCACTGCTCTCACTCTCTCCATCTTAGCCAGTCAGTTATGGGTCTTGCGATTTTTGCATTTCTGTATTTAAAAGACACTTCTCACCAGCCCCTCTCCCCCTCAAGAAATCTGTGATCTGGAGTCAAATAGCAGAAAGGAAGAAAATAAAGGTCTACTTTGTGCAACAGCTAAGATACAGAGTATTAAGAAGTTAGCTTGAGAGTGAGAAAAACCTATGGCTGTATTTCTGAGGATCGAAAGAGAAACCTCAGGTCTCTTTGCGGGCGAGACTTTAAGGTTGCTGGAATGGCTTTATCAAAAGAAGTCTAGACTGCTATAGGAAATGTAGTGGCATGCAAAGGCGTTTATAAAGATTAAAGACAGCCCCCCCTGAACAGTATGAATTAAAAGCTGACGGTTGCTATATTAAATACACATATTACAGTTGTATGAACCAATGGCAGGAGGATTACTTTACCCTTCTTGGAGCCAGAAATGGCAGAAGTCTCCTGTTAGCGGTAATGCATTTTGCATTAGCACGTCATGATGGAAAATTTGGATTCCAGCCTTCAAAATATTGATAAGCAGGATGCAAGAAGGGTCTGCACATTAAGCAAACTATGTGAAGTCAATGCAAGACAAGTTTATATTTGGGTTTCCTGTATGGTTGTGCTCTGTTCTGTAATCCACCTGCATGTCATTGCATATATGTGTGTGTGTGCATATATGTGTGCGTGTGTACGCACGTAACTATGGTTTGAACTGGGTAAGACTTGTACATTGCCAATCTCGTATCGGATTTCCCAGGGTGACCTTGCAAAGCATCTCTAGTAGTTTCCAAAAGCTCTGGGCCCCATAAGTGGAAGATCACACTTTGTACTTCCACTTAGCAGGCATTGCATCTGCAGGTCTGTGGCTGGACATGCCTGTTAGGCTGAGAATAAGTCATCAGCCTAAAGGCTTAGCTTGAGAAACCTCCTGAGTCTGCAATTCGTTGTACAGGGGACAGCAGCACCCGCTTTTGGCAGATGTGCTTTAGTCCCAAATTTCTGGGCTTTATTTCCTCTAAAAAGAAGCTAGAGAACTCTGCAGCCTGTTGTGTAGTGAGGCCCAGAGCGGGCATTCTTTGGGCAAGGGTACAGGATTTTGAACCATGTGTCGTGGACCTTGTACTGCTCCTGGGGAAGTTACCCTTCCTTCCTTTACTCTTCCTTAAACCCACCCCTTTCAGGAAGAAAGCAAGAAACTTATTGTAAACTTTCTTCCATAACACAGAATTTCTTGCAGAAAAGCCTCCCAAATCCCCAAGTTTCTGTAAAATGGGAACAGTATTCCCAAACACAAGCTCTGTTTCAAAGACTCCTAAGTAAAGATGCTCAATGATTTTAATAATGTGCTGAATTATTTTCTTCTTGTTTTAATGACAGGAACATTCATGTGAAAGCAATTTATGTCAGGAACAAAAATGTGTGCAAACAGAAACACTGTCAAAGGAAAAGGTGAGTAAAAGATGAGTGAATGCAATACAGCTTTATTTCAATTCATAGAAGTATCACTTGATCATTTAGATTAAATTAACATCCGAGAACATCGTCAGATATGGCAGTGTATCTGGGTGCTTTATACGTCCCAACATAGCTCTGCTGACTACCTTCTCTTCCCTGCTCCCACAGTTAACTTTATTAAATTATTTTCTCAATTAATCTTATAAAAATGGGGAAATGCTTTTTCCTTTCAAATATTCAGGGGGAGCCCCATGAGCTGAAGAAGAATATGCTGCATAACAGCATGTTTGAAGAGACATGCTGTTGTTGTGAAGGGGACTAAATTTGAACACCAGTCAGAGCTTTTGGTCTGATAGGTCCACTCATTCCCAGGACGTGCTGCATGACACAGCTCTTCTGTGCGTTCTCTAAGAGCAGGAAGAGGGTTGGAGTGGATGCGTGCATGGTGCTATCCACTGTGGTGGGCCACTTTGCTCATTGGCATCTTTATTTATGAGCAGTTGTTACTAGGGCATCCCTGTGGTTCATTAAGTTATGTTATATCGTTATGGGGTCTGTAAGATGGACACAACTGCCAGGCTGTGCGCAAGAAACTTGCAATCAACCACACTCTTGATTGATTTACCAATGAATTTTCAAAGCTGGTTGGACGCTGTAAGCTGCAGTAATGCCTTGACTTGAATTAACTCGATTTATAGCTGCTGGGATTGTGGCCTAGTTGTTTGTAGGTAAATAAAAGAATCCCTTTCAGTTGGTATTTGATTATTTTCTATCCTTTTTTTTTTTTTTTTCCAACAGAACCGCTCGACACCCTTACTCAACAAGGATGGGTGTCGTTTTTCTGAAGTCGGCTGTTCCTTTAGGGTGAGTGAAACGGCTGCCTTCAGGAAGGACTCAAATGGTGTACAACTCAGCACTGTGCCTTTCCTCTAGCCAGCCTGTGTGTTCAAGGCCTTAATTTAAATATAACTTGAAGAAAAGAGAGAAACCCACTTTTAGTAGACCAGCAGAGGTGATGCTGGAACTGCCATGGTTGCACAGTGTGTGTAAGGTGCGGTCCAGCCTGTGGTACTGTGTATCCTGTACTGTGCATTCACTTCAGATAAAAATAGATGTTTGTTACAGTTCTGCTGGTTTATCAGATACGCTGTTCTGCTCTGGTTTGGATATTCAGAATGCTGCCTCTTAAAACAGTAACGGGTCTTTGTATTTTAGTTGGCATCTGTTGCCTTGTCTCACCTTTTATGCATAGTATATATATTAAATAGTGGTTTATTGGAGAATATTGCTGGGGCTCTACCTGGCACCTTGTTTAATACAGAAATTGTAGCCAATTGTTTTCTTTTTATGTAGCATGTGAACACATCGCCTAAACCAGTCATTAGGGCTTGCTGGTTTTCCTCTCTCCTTGTCTCCTTTGACAGTTGACTGCTACGTAGCTGGACCTGTATCTTGCAGTTTTTCCGTCTCTGTCTCTCCCAGGAAGATAAAGGCAACATTGCTTGATTTGGCCCCAGGCCAGTTATGGTGGTTGTACAGAGAGTGTATTGACCGTGTCGTCTTCTTACAGGGAAGCAAAGAGAAGATAAAGGAGCATGAGAAAACTGCAGTTGGGGCCCACATGCTGCTTTTGCTGCAGCACATAAAGCAACTGAAGGCAAGCTTGTGCACTGCTGCCAAAGCTGCAAATGGTTCCATCCCACAGTCAGAGCTGAATATGAATGGTGCAGGAAAAAGCATCTCTGATCTGCAGATCCCGGGGGGGCTGGAAATCAGTGGGGATCTGGAAGTAGACTGTTTTCCTGGATCTTCTGTTTCTGAAGATGAGTCTGTTCTGCAAAACCTTGTGAGGGAGAAAGTGATTTCTGAGCTAGAAAATAAGCTACATGTGTTTGAGAATATTGTGGCAGTGCTCAATAAAGAGGTGGAGACCTCTAACTTGGAAATCACAGCCTTTCGGAGACAGAGTGAACTTGATCAAAATATAATACGAGGCCTTGAACTGAAGGTAAATGGTTATGATAAGCATTGTCTGTGTGCTTGTTCTATAGATAACATATTTATAGGTATCAGTGGGAGGTGGTGTAGAGATCAGGACAGGGATGGGCACAGGAATTTGGGCTGTGAAGTGGACACATCTAGACACATCTGGACACATCTAACAGGATCCTTTTGGTGTTTTGGATAAATGTTCAATGGGGATCTCTAATATTTGTTATCTAAATCCGTGTTAGGTACCTAGATATTCCTGAGAGTTTTGAATGTTCAGAATTTGCCAGATCAGACTGTGAGCAAGCAAGACAGTTGTTTAATTGACTGATCCTCCTAAAGCAGCATTATGCCTGGAAGGCCAAACAACCATCTATGCAGCTGTTTGCCTTACGCATTGATACGTAACTGTCACTTAAAAAGAAATCAGACAACCCTCCAGAACATGAGGACTCCAGAATGATTCTGCTACTTCTGCAACACAACAGCCTGGAGAGGGGGGGGGTGGTTGAGAACGGATTTGTTTTTTCTAGATTGCAGAGTTGCACCGGTGCCTGACGCAGAAGGATGCAGGCCTGAGCAGTCTTCATAAGAGTCTTCTGTTCTCTGAGCAAACTTCCTACGATGGGGTCTTTCTGTGGAAAATAACAGATGTTGGCAGGAAGCTACAAGACTCTGTGACTGGAAGATCAGTCGGTTTGTGTTCACCAGGTAAAACGCAGGACGTGTACGCGTGTTATCAAAAGCCAGCCCTTTGGAAAACGCACCGATTTCTCTGGAACGGTGCTGCTTTCTGCTCACGTGGACAGGAGGTCCTTTAAAATAGCTCCTTAAACTAAAGCGCTGTTTATGCGAAGACCTCGTGCTCTCCAGCCTGTAATTCAGGGCAGCTGTGATGCGCTTTCCCACAGAGTTGTGTTCTATTCTGGGCTTTCATTTTGCAGTTTGCCCCCGCCGCAGCTCCTTGCAGTGACATCTGCTGGATCGGTCTCGTTTAACCCGCAGCTTGGTGCCTGATGGTACCGAATGGCTTTTCTGCAGGAGTTATCTCCCACGTGAGGAGTAATTTGATTAGGTAAAATATGCCTGTGTGGCTAATAACAGGTAATTTTCACCGAGGCGTGAGGCGCTGAAGGATTCCAACCACTGGATTTTCATTGCTTATAATCTCCAGGGTGTACTGATTTATCTGTTCCCGTCTCTGTGATAGCAAAACACATCATACCCTACCTTTTCCCGTAGGTCAGAACACTCATTATGTCTTTTTTTTTTTTTTCAAAGGATGCTTTACTAATGAAGGGTTCTGATTTTCAGCTTTCTACACCGCCAAGTACGGCTACAAGGTCTGTCTGAGAGTTTATCTGAATGGGGATGGGACAGGAAAAGGAACCCACGTGTCCCTGTTCTTTGTTGTCATGAGAGGAGACTACGACGCGCTGCTCCCGTGGCCCTTCAGACACAAGGTAAAGGGCAACCTCTTCATACCTGGTCCTAGCAGAAACCCACTTCTCCTCCCAGTGAACACAAGGGGACCGTTTCTCTTACGTTGAGTGGAAGTTGGAGCAGTTTCCCATTTTCCTCTCTGATGACTATTAGTCATACTGCAGTCTTGGGGAATAATTGGTCTCTGAATGGAGTGATTTACACCCAGGAGAAGCTGCTCTTACTGAGATTCCATACCGTGCCTTGTAGGATTTTCAGACACCAGAGTACTGGTGTTTGGTACATCCCAACCTGTGTCCACCTGGGCTAAAGCCAGAGACGCATTTTTTTTCCTGGCTCTTGCTGTACATAGATAATATCAATTTATGAGGGAATTGTGATTTGTTGCCTGAAGCAAAGGTGTCAGAAATGTGAGGTTTGAGTTCTAATAATAAACGTTTCTCATTTTATAAGTGCAATCTGATCATGGCAGCAGTGGTTAGGAAAGCAGTGAAAGCGTGCACAAGGTGCTGGTCTCTGTTCTCGCGCTTGCCTTCGTGTGGCAATAATTCCGTAAGCCTTTCATATAAATGGCTTTACTACCATTTAGCAGCCAAAAAAAATAGAAATCAAAGTTCCCAGTCCACACAGTATGAAAAAATTATTGTGTACATTTCATGTTTCAAGCTAAAGAGCAGTGAGTTAATAATAGTGGTAATGAGATGGGGAGATTTTATACAGATATTTAGGTTGTGTCTTTTACGTATTTGCATACAGGCAACTGAGCTGTTTCTTTTGATTTGAAACCACAATAACAGAATGAACGTAATGACTGTAACCAAACTTGGGGTTTGCCTAAGTTGTCAGGAGAGAGAGGAAAAAAGTCTTTGGACTCTTCTCTACCAAGAAATAATTCCTTACTTTGTTTTATTTAATTTTATTTTACGGGTGGCAAAGTTTTAAATATTTCATCTGGGAACCGTTACAATCTCCCTTGTTCACATTAACTGACCTTGCAGGTTGCGAAACATTAATTATATCTTGTATTTAATTATCTATAGAGCATCCAGCTGCTTTTGCAGCATGTTTGCACTTCTGTCTCTGGTATTTCCTGGTTTATTCTTCAGCTCAATAACTCATCATTGCCGTGTTCTGTTTTTCAGGTTACATTTATGTTGCTTGACCAAAATAACAGGGAACATATTATTGATGCGTTTCGGCCGGACTTGACTTCTGCTTCGTTTCAGAGACCAGTGAATGATATGAATGTTGCAAGTGGCTGTCCCATGTTCCTCCCTTTGTCCAAACTACAGTCACCTAAATATGCCTATGTGAAAGAAGACACGCTTTTCCTTAAATGCATTATAGAAACAAATTAGTAAGTCTTGTAATATGGGTGTCTGGTAAATCACTCACTGAATTTCATTAGTTTACAAGAGAAAAAAAAACAAACCATCAGCTTGAGACCTTGTATTAGTTTTCATGTGCACACATACCCAGAGAGCCTGAGCCTGTGCTCCACTGAATTGGTTCCCATCAGCCCAAGATCTGCCTGCTAGAGTTAGCTACTGCTGCACGTGCCGAGTGCCCGGCGCCCCACGGAGTGTGCTGTTGCAGGTGGGATCTGGGCTTAGTGCATCAAAACACTCCTGCTTTAGCTGTAGGTTGTAGTCAACCCCCCTGCAGATGAACTTGTGGAAAAAGGCGCTTGTTCTTTCTCACACCCGGCCCAGGCGTGGGTCTCATCCCACCTAGATGTCTGGCGAGGGAGCGTGGCCCAGGCTCCCTTCTAGCAGCCGTGGGTGATCGGTTTCTGGGAGGCAAGGGGTGAAGCTGAGCTTTCCCCATCCTCCGGCAGCGCCCGTGGGTCCCTTTCCTGGGAGGTGCAGAGCGAGCGCCTGTCGGACTGCGCTGGCTGGCAGCCCTGATTTTGGCCGTTCCCCTACCAGGGACAAGGGCAGATTCCTTCCCCCGAGGCACCGATCGGGTGTCTCTGTTTGTGCTTATTGATGACCTTGAAAGCAGTGAGTTGTGGATAGCATTTGTAGCTGGAATTCCTTATACCGGATGATTTATTTCTTGCTATTTATTTTAGACCTATATTTATGTGCTCTGTAAAGCGATGTCCCGTTGCATCAGCAGTCGGTGACCAGAGTACACTGTGCCTTGGGGAAATTACCTTTAGTGTTTCCAAAGGAGTCGTTTGACTTTCCCATCTCAGACAGGGAGCTCTGAAGGTTGTTAGCCCCCTGGCAGCCCAGAGCTGCCGGTCCAAGCAGTGGTAAGGACCCCCCAGTAGCTTTGTTTTAAAGTTCAGTCGCCTCCTGAGCCCTCCAGGCAAGTGACTTATTAGAAAATATTGATCTTTTTTTCTTTCTTATTTCTTTTTATGTGCTCTGGTGTTTAAGTCTTTTTACACGCTAAAATAGAAGTAACTACTAGAAATGTTTTTGTCTTTTTTTTTTTTTATTTTAATAGAGGTAAGGAATTATTTTTTTTCTTTTTTTGTAAGCAAACCGTGCTTAGAAATGTCTGGATGTGTGAGAAGTTACCCCCAAAAAGCAGCAAGCCTCACCCCCTTCCTTCCCTGCTTGTGACAGAATGAGTGGGGTTGGGTTGGGTTTTGGTGCAGCAGTTTCTGAACTTCCAGCAAATTCATGCCGCGGTCCGGCTTGCTTGGCCAGGACCACGAGCCGTTCCACGGGGCTGGGGCGCACAAACCCGAGGCCTGCAGGTGCGTACGTATACGTGAAAGGCCTTTATGCAATTGCTTTATTCATTTTTCCTCGGCGGTATTTCCCATGTCTCAATCGAAAACACAAAGCCGACAGACAATATCGTGCCCGCTGCATGAGAAGGGAAAGGAGAAACTGTTTGTCCACTTCTATTTTGCAAACCATGGAAACCGCAGCCGTCTAGCGGAGCTGGTGAAATGTCATGTGCGGTCACCAACCGCCAGCCCGACTTGCTGGCATATGAAGAGATTTTTCAAATCTCTCATTTCTAGCTTGGCAGCATCCTTTAAAATAATTAGTTGTGATGAAGTATCGCATTTCAAAAAAGCCCGCCCCATAAGCAAATATCTGTCAAAGCTTCTTTGGGAAGGAACTGGATATTCTTTGCCATCGCGCACACAGAGAGTCTCTCTCTGTCTTTTTCTCTCTTACATGTTTCAAGTGTTCTTTCAGGGACAGAAAGTTATTTTTCCGGTAATGTGCCAGCCCCTGTAACCACCCTGGAATAATATGCCTAAAAATATTATGCTTTTCATGGCTGTGTCACTTCGACAAGTGCTGTATTTATTATAATCATTCATATTTTCTTAAAAATGTATTTATTTCCTCTATAAAGCTCATGAACATAAAAAAGGTTTGTGTGTTATTTTCACTGTAAAATAGGCAATGGAGTAACCTGGGTTTGCTATAGAAACAGCTGAGCAGCGCCGCAAGACTCGCGCATTTCTACAGCAGTAGCACCAAGCAGGTCAAGCCAGCCCCTGTCCCGGCGAGCTGGCGATGCCAACAGTCAGCCGAGGCGCTCGGGGTGAAGTGCTTTGCCTGCGGTCCTGCAGGAAATCGGTGGAAATTTTGGGAACGGACCCTAAAGCATCTCCCGTGTCAGTGCCATAACGATAGGGTCACCTTCTGCGTTGCCTGTGGAAGTTGGCATGTTTACACGGAAGATGCAGCACCCAATATATGGGGGTTTGGCCTGGAAAATTGAATAAAGGGTTGCACAACCCCAACGCCCGTGGTGCTCCTGGCCCCCGCCAGCCGGGCTCAGTGCGAAGAGGGGGGATCTGGGGGCCCGCAGGGGAGCATGGGTGACGATGACGGGACCTGGCACAGCGAGCTGATTTCCAGAGCCTCTCCTGGCCACCGCAGCCAGAGCGGGGCGGGAGGGAGTCGGCAGCTGATCTTCAAGGATGGAGATGGCGGTGGGCTCCGCCTGGTTGCCAGGGGAGCTGGAGTTGCTCCATACCTGTGTAAGCTTTTCCTTGGCCCTTGCTGGCCGTGGGACCACTTTTCCACCAGGGAGGTTTAATTAACTGCTTTTATGGTAGTGGGCATTGCCTTCCCAGGGCAGCTCGGCTGCCTCTTTGCTTCTCGTGCAAAATCCTTTTCCACATGGAGTTGTTATTTCTTAAAAATAATTAGGAGGGTTTTCCTTGTGTGTGAGAGACAGAGAGAGAAGGCGGAGGAAAATGAGTAAAACTCTGCGTGGGTGAAAGCTGGGGAAAGAGAGAAAGTGTGTGGGAGAGAAGATGTGAGTATGCCTGAGAAAGAATATTTATGTGTATGTGTCTGTGTCGAGGGAAGCAAAAATATATGTGTGTGCATATGTGCAAGTGCAGGTTGAGAGATGCATCCAGCGGAGAGTGAATGACCTTCGTGCTTTTGTCTGGCGTCATTCTACCTCTGACAATTACACTGATTTTCTTCAAATCCCGTGCACAGCCAGGATTTCACTGGTGGCAGGACCCCGGCGTTGCTCCAGGCGGGAGGTCAAACCTCACGGGAGCAGCACAAGCTGCAGGGAAGCAGAAGCATCCAAACTGGCCGGATAATCACCCCGGAGGGAGGATGCGAGGCACTGGGGCTCTGTCTGTCCTGGGGTGAGCGATACCAGTGCCTGACCTGCCTTGGATGGGAGAGTGGGGCAGGACGGACGGGGTGGGCTGGAGACCTCGCTCCGCACGTCCCTTCTGTAGGGGGGAGCCGGGGGAGCCCATGCAGCCCCCACTGGGGTGTCCTCCTTGGGGGACAGGGGTGACGATGGAAGGGACCTGCATGGTAAAAATGAATGTTTCAAGTTTATTGGATGCCCTTTAGCTTCAGTTTTCTTTCTAGCCACGGATTCCCAACAGGGAAATCCCTGAAGTAAAAGGGGAGGAAAGCTGCAAGGCTGCAGCGTTTGCAGGAGCCGCTGCTCATTGTCCCGCAGCGCAGGGCGGGGGCGGAGGTGCCCCTGACCGCTTGGGTACGAAGTCACCAGAGGAGCATCGCCTGGAGTCAGCTTTTGGGATGACTCAGGCCTGGATGGCAAATGTCTGCAAAGGGAGGAAATTCGTTACCAGCTGTGCTCGCGGGGCCGTTGGTGTAAAACCGTCCCCGGGACGGGACGTAGATGAAGCGTTGCTCATTTACAGCAGGTAAGCGCCGGCCTCGCAGGGAGCAGAGGCGAGCTGAACTGCCCTGGAGCTTGTGACAGGGGCACGTTTATCGTGGGCTCTGTGTGTGTGCAACTGATGCAAGAGCCTTGAGATGACTCAAGGCCCAGAACAGCAGCGGGGCACCCGGGACGGAGCCCATGAAGGAGCATGGTGGGCGGGATGAGCAGGGCCAGCTCTGGGGCTCACGGCGGCTCCTGAAGAGCGAAAGCAAAGAGTTGGAGCCTGGCGCTTCCGCGCCGCAGGCTGGAGTCCAGGTTGGGAACACTCTGCTAGAGAAAAGGGAGAGCAAAATCCCCCAAGGGAAGCGAGGGGCTACCGGAGCCACCCACGGGGCCGTGCCCTGGACTCAGGGGTGGCCGCTGGCACAGGGGGTCCCTGTCTGCACAGCATTGCACCACGCAGACGCAGCCCAAATTCCTCCTGAACACTGGTAATTGCAGTTGCACTACAGACATTTGCTTGCTGCAGTTTTGCAGCCGGCTAAGCAGCACAAACATCCCCCAGTAAATACACAGCTCCACTCTCCATTTTTCACTTTTCCCCAGGAACAAAATGGGCTTTTCTCTTTCTTTCTTTCCTTCTTTCTTTCTTTTTGGGGGTGATGTCTTTTCTGAGCCGTGCTCAGGAACTGCAGACGTGTACATAACATATCTGTGTCAAAATGGTGTAAGGGCTTCATTAATACAAAACTCGCACAGCTGTAAGAACACTTACAAGCTCTTCACGTCTCATGCAATTGCGTAGAAGCACGCAAAGAAAGTTGCAAAAAGAAAAAAAAAAAGGATATGGATTAAATTCATGCTAAATAAACAATAACAAGACATGAAACCCAATGCCTAAATCTCTTCTTTTTAAAGGCACCGCTGGCATAAACCAGCTGAATGTCAGATTTAACGGCTCTGATCCTAACTACAGCCATACCTTTGTTCGGATATGCCCTTTGCTATATCACTTTCCTCTGAAAGGGCTCGAACAGGAGCTGACTCCCCCTGCGCCGCGGCGCACGAGGCGCTGCCGGAGCATTACCGCGTCCATGTGGAATGCATTGAGCCGCGGCGCTTTCCAAACACGGGGCTGCGCTCCGGGCCCTGGTGTTCCTGGAACAGGCTCCTGATTTTCATCTCCAAGACCTTCAGCCACAAAAGCGTGTTGATAAGGATACGGATGACACTTACTGGGAAAGAAGCTGAAATCGGAGCGGTATCAAGAGTTCCCTAATCCAGCAAATCACTTATTTGTGGAAATGAGCAGCCGAAGTGATTTTTTTTTTTGGTCTGGACCAAATTAAACAATGTCGCTTCGTGTTTAATGGCTAGGTTGGCAAAGAGTCATAGAGCTTCTGCAGCTACGATGGTCGAAAATAACCGAGGGCAAGGTTTGTAGGGAAAGATAATATTTTTTTTGAATCGACTAACAAAGCTGGAAAAAACCCAGGGAAATTTTTAAGCTTATAAGCCCTTCTTCAGGGCAGGAAAAGAACTCATAACCTCGCAGAAAAGAATTCATAACCTCACGCACAGCTGCTTGGAGCTTCACTTGGTTGTGTTGGTCAATCAGGTGGTTTCAGAGAAAAGGTGGTTGAGACCCGTGGAGCAGAGGGCAGGGCTGGCCAGGAGAGATCATCACATCAACAGCCTCAGGTTCCACTTGTAGCTGCTTTTACTGGCATGAATGTGTCGTATTTTGCCAGCTGAGCCTCCAGCTGGAAATGGCACTTGCGAATTGTTTTGAACAGCGTACGAGAGAGCTGCGCCGAGCCTCGCAGTCTGTGCGCCGCAGCCCCGCGCCGCTCGGCCGCAGGAGGCTCCGGAGCGGCTGCAGCCAGCGCGAGCCGTTTCTGCAGATCCTATCTCCAGCTCAGGCCTGCAGTTCATAGGCAGCTTCATGTTTGGGTTTCCATTCAATATTCCTCGGCTTCGGTTTCCAAGACTACAAGCCAACATCCAACCCCTCCTCCCACTCCTGTTTTCAAAGAAAGAAAAACACTGTGAAAAGAAGCGACCCGATTTCTGGGCAATTTTCAAAGCAGAAAGAAAGGCAGCGCCGGGAGCTCCTCGCCCCGCGCACGCTGCAGGCTCTGCTCCAGCCAGGGCTGAGCCGTGGTTCTCCGGGTGCTCCGTCCTCGTGCGAGCCGGAAAGCACGTTCCCCACCTTAGCAAGTGCAGGGTGCAGAAGAGCGACGAGAAGTTTTTAAGGACAAAACGGGGGCGTCGGGGTAGTTAAATACCTTCAGAGGAGTTTGAATGAAGGGGCTTCATTCAAATAATTTTGCAAATGCTGGGTTTGTTTGGGGAAGGAGCGGGGGTGACCTGCCCTGGGAGCCCACGCTGGCCCCGCTTCCCGGCCGAGGAGGTTGGAGGATCACTGGCACTCAGCTTTGCACCATCACTTGGGGTCTCATTCATTTCTGTTCATTTGCTTCTAACAACTTGATTTAAACGGGGGCTTCCTCACTTACCTGGCATGGAGAGCAGGTCAGCATCTTCTGCTGGCTCTGCACGCCAGGGCAGCGAGGTCTCTTCAGCTGGGGATGTGAGAGCGGCACAGAAATGTTCCCGTCGGCGTGGGCCCAGGGGAGCGCTCCTTCCCCAGCGGAGCATGTCACGTGTCGTCCCACCAGAGTCCCTGGAGCCCCACCAGTGCGAAACCAGTCACTCAGCTGTGTCCGACCACTGCGCCTGCTCCAGGGGCTGCCGGCAGCTCCGCACCAGCGTCTGCCAGGAGCCACGAGCCTTCGAGTGGTGCCAGAGAAATGGGATCTCCAGTGGCTCCCCCGACTCCCCAGAAGTGGGTGGGAAAAGCCGGGTGGGTGTGCAGAGGAGGAGGAGGAGGAAAAAGAAGAGGAGGAGGAAGAAAAGGAGGAAGAGGAAGAGGAGGGCAGCACCCAGTAGCTCACCGCAGCGGGAGCCAAGGCCAGGCTCGATGGGGATGGTGTGGCAGGAGCACCCACAAAGAAACCAGAGTTAAATGCGATTGCGTGGCTTCATTCCTGTTAGGAAATAGAGGATGCATCTCAAATTCCTTTTTTTTTCTTTTTTTCTTTTTGTTTGGGACTTCTGTTCCAGGTCAATGTTACTGTGCTCTTTCCATTGGCAGGTGCTGGGTTTGGGGTGCCCTCTCCATGCCAGCCAGCGGGTTTTCAGTAAAGTTATCCCTGCTTACACCCATGGTGAACTTGATCCAGTGTTTGATTTACATGTCACATCTTCTGCATTCCCATGGCAAGCGACCAGGATGCTGCAAACATAAACCACGGTGGCTGGGGAGGAGGGTATAAGAACGTCCCCGTTTGCTGCTCCACCAGCACCACGCGGGGACAGGCTGGGACGGGAGGGCCACTCCGCAAGTGCAGCGAACGACTCGGTTTTGGTCAAACCCAGCACCACCAACTGCAGCAAAGTGAGCAGCGGGGTTTGTCCAGGGGGAGAGTTATGGTGCAAGAGTTATTTTAATCCCGTGGTGACTCACGGCTAACACATCATGACTCACCACAGAGCTTGGTCGTTTGACTGTTTCGAAGATGCGTCAGGTTCCCCGTGAAGGCGAAGAGGACAGTGTTTCATGCTGGGGAGCGAGCTGCCACTTTTTTCAGCTGCCTAAACCTCTGCAAACACGGGCCCAGCAGTTGGGCGTAGGCACAGCATGGCACAGCCTGGCACGGCACAGCAGGGCATGGCCTGGCACGGGATGGCACGGGATGGCACAGCCTGGCACGGGATGGCACGGCATGGCCTGGCACGGCCTGGCACAGCATTTTGGGCCCTTGCCCACCACTGTCTCCGCGTTGTGCTGGGCTTTGCCTTACACTCCAAGAACTGCAAAGCAAAGAGGAGGACGGCCTCAGGGTAGCCATCGCTCAGGGAAACGCCTTTCCCATCAGGTTCACAGGGGCGGCATCGCCTGCGCGCCGCCAAGGGCTGTTCGCAGCGCGGGGAACACTCAGCTGCCAATGTTTTATGGGAAAGTTTGGCTAAAAAAAAAAAATGATTTCTAAGACGACAGAATTCCACACAGGTGTTTAGAAGGCGTTTCAGCACCGTGCCACTTACTCCTGGCGCCCAGGGGAGCTGCTCACTTGCAGTGTAAGCTTTTTGCAGGTGTGCTGTGAACCCCAGCACGGGGGAGGCTGCCCCGCAGCACTGCACAGAGCTCATCGATTACAGGCAATAAAATTTGTATCAACTCTGCTTGCGCTTGGCCCAGACCCTCCACCAGGAATCAGCTCTCCTACTGCCTGAGCAGGCCTGAAAACATTTCTTTTTTGGCAGCGCTTTCCAACAAACAGCAAATCCTTAAGATTTCTTCTTGGCACGGACGGAAGCATTTTTGCAGTGATTGATTTTCTCTGTTGAGATTCAGAGAAAGGCTACCCCCGTTTCTAGGAATCCCGGCGAGCACAGGTTGTTCTCTCGTGTGGGACAATGCCACGCGTGCGGGGCACCCCTGCCCGCACCCCATCCCGGGGGACTGGGGGGGTGCCCCGACCTGGCTGCAGCCGCCAGTCAGGGGGCGGCAGGGCAGGGAGGTCCCCTCTGCATGGCACAGGGTGATGGCCGCGTGGGTGGCCCTGGGTGCCCCCGGGGACCCCCAGGTGCAGAGAGAGGGCTGGGGGGAGGGGGGATGTGAGGATGTAGGGTGCCCCGGCGGGGCTCTGGGGTGCGGTGGTTCCCGTGCGGAGCAGCGGTGGGCACCCCGCGGGGGGTAGCAGGTACGCCGGGGCTCTGCCCTCGGCCCGGGGGAGCCGGGCACGCACCGAGCAGCGGAGCCGGGCACCGGGGCCGGGCACCGGGAGCGGGGCTGGGCAGGGGCAGCGGGGCCAGGCACCGGGAGCCGAGTACGGGCAGCGGGAGCGGGGCCGGGCACCGGGAGCCGGGTACGGGCAGCGGGGCCGGGCAGCGGGGCCGGGTACGGGCAGCGGGAGCAGGGCCGGTACGGGGAGCGGGGCCGGGCACCGGGAGCGGGGCCGCGCCAGGCCGATGGGCCCCGGGCCGTGGGAGGCGGCGGGGGCGGCCCCGCGCTAATTGCATAAGCGGGACGTCAATGCCCGCGGGAGGCGCGGGGGAAGCGCGGGAAGATGGCGCCCCGCGCCCTGCCCCCGCCCCACGCCGCCGCTCCCCGCCGCGGCCCCCGGGCGGGCGGGCGCTGACCCGGCCCGGCGGCGGCAGAGGCGCGGCGGCGGCGGGCAGCGGGCAGCGGTAAGGGCAGCGCCGCGGGAGCCCGGGCCCGGCAGCGCGGGGGCGGCGGGGGCGCAGCCCGGCGGGAAGCGCCCGGGGCGGCGGGGCCGGGGCCGGGGCCGGGCGGGCGGGACGGCGCCGCTGCGCCTTTGAATGAGCCAATGGCGGCGGGGCCCGGGGCGGCCCGCGGTGCCCCCGCCCGGCAGGTGCCGGACCCGCCGCCGCTTTCATAACCGAGCTCCCGGCGCCGCGGTGACATGTCGCAGCTCGCTGCGGCGGCTCCTGCCAGCCCCGCTCCCGCCGGAGCTCCCTTTCTGGTTTTTTTTTTTTTGGTTTTGGTTTTTTTTTTTTTTTTTTGTCGCACCCGGTTTACCGTAAGTTAAATCCAGGCTATTCTCGGGAAACGGGAGCGTTATTAATAGCCCGCTCCGGGCGGAGGGAGTTTGTGTCGCTTCCAGCACGGTGCGGGGCTGCGTTCCGTGGCGTGAGGTCATGTGCGTTGCCGTGATGGGAGCGCAAAAGCGGGGGAAAAGTAACTTTTTAAGTTGTTGGCGGTGATGCCCGTGAAGGATCACGGCTCGGGACGGTCTGGTTGCCTTGGGGCGCCTTCAAACCCTGCGGGAGTGAAACTCGGCCGCTCGGTTTCGCTCGCTGCCTGCGTAGCGCTGCCGTTTCCCCGCTCGCGCAGCGGTCCTGTTGGTTTGGGAGCTGGTGACGCTCCAAGGAAACTGTGAATTAAGAATCACGTTAAATCGAAAGCTGTTATCCCTCCGGTGCCCCTTCCCGAGGCTGAGGCTGTGCAGGCCGGTGGCGGGTCCCCGTGCCACACGGCCGGGTGGCTCCGTGCTGCAGGAGCCGAGGCAGTCGGGGGGTTAATTCACTCTTGCTCGACAGTAGCAAAGATTGCGGTGGCTCCCTTTGATTTCACCTAAATTACCCGTGGACAAACCCGGCTCATCCGCGCTCGTTTTGTGGGTTCTGAGCACCCACTGGTGGGGCTGAAGCAGCCCCTGGCTCGGTGCTCCCAGGACGCCGTGCCTGGCTGGTGGGCGCGTTGTGTTGTGGCGCGAGGGCAGGGTGACAAGCATGTGCCTCCCCTCCAGGCTCTGCTGATGGAGACCGCCAAGCTCAACCCCATCATCCGGGATGTCTACGCAGCCGCTGGCCGTGTCCAGCAAGCGCCGGCCACCGCCTCGGCGCGGAGGGGCAGCAGCTGCCGAGAGCTCATGGTCAAGCTGACGGAGGGGCAGTACGTGCTGTGCCGCTGGACCGATGGGCTCTATTACCTCGGAAAGATCAAAAGGGTAACGTGGGCACCCAAAAGGGTAAGGCGGGCACCCAGAGTGTAGCTAGCGCTGTTCCCTGGGTTGGCTCGTGGCTTGGAGGGGCCCTGGCCTGGGCTGCAATGTATCTTTGGTCATTGGGGCATTTTGGGTTGATGTCCTGCCCCTGGGTATCACACCCCAAACCTGACTTCCCACAGCTCCGAGAGGCAGGGCCGGTCACCAGGGAAAATGGGAAAGCACTGGGAATGAGAGCTGACACCCAGCGGTTCTTCCCGCTCTCTCCCCGCAGGTGAGCGGCTCCAAGCAGAGCTGCCTTGTCACATTTGAGGACAACTCCAAGTACTGGGTCCTCTGGAAGGACATCCAGCATGGTGAGTGCCGCCCCATCCTCCCTGCCCACTGCCGTGCCGGGGGGTCCTTCCTGACGCCATGGAGAGGTAGCTGTGCCTCGCGCGTCTCTGACTCTGCCATCCCCGTCCCACAGCCGGCGTCCCTGGGGAGGAGCCCAAGTGCAACGTCTGCCTGGGAAAGACGTCGGGCCCCATGAACGAAATCCTTATTTGCGGGAAGTGCGGGCTGGGTGAGTGCAGGCACGTTGCCCTGGGGGCGAGGGTCCGGCCAGCCCGGTGGCACTGATGCTGAGCCCTCCCGCAGGTTATCACCAGCAGTGCCATGTCCCGGTGGCGAGCAGCGGCGAGGGCCCGCTGGGGACGCCGGGTTCTCCCCATATTTGCCCTGGCCGTGCGGGTGAGTGGGGCTGCCCGGGGTCACCAGCTCCATGGGCCGCCCACCTTTGGCACAGCGGTGCAGGATGTGGCCCCCGGGGCAGCTGTGCTGACCCCCGTCCCGCTCGGTCCTGCAGAAGGGGGGTGCCCTGAAGAAGGGAGCCATCGCCAAGACGCTGCAAGCCGTCAAGATGGTGCTGTCCTACAACCCCGACCTGCTCGAGTGGGACTCCCCACACCGGACCAACCAGCAGCAGTGCTACTGCTACTGCGGGGGCCCTGGCGAGTAAGCCCCTGCCTGCCTGCCGGGAGGGTTGTCGCACTCGGTTTTGTGGGGAAAAGCATTTGCAAAAGGCAGGTGGGATCAGGCTGGGGAGTTTTCCTCCCAGGAGAGATGTCCCCAGCTTGCAGGGCACTGCTTGGGGGCTGGCAGCTTTGCTGCCCACGCTGCCTCTGCTGTCCCGGTCTCCACTTGCTCCCGGAGGCACCGTTTGCAGTCACCTCCATGGCTGTGGAAAATACAAGTTAGGGCCCGACTTCCTCTCCCTGGCCGGGGGGTCCATACCTGGGAGGGGCTCAGGGCAGTGGCTGCTGCTCGCTCCCCTCGCCGTCACCCGCCTCCTCTCCCTCCCCAGGTGGTACCTGAAGATGCTGCAGTGCTACCGCTGCCGGCAGTGGTTCCACGAAGCCTGCACCCAGTGCCTCAGTGACCCCATGATGTTCGGAGACCGGTACGTCCCTTCTGGACTTAGCTGGGCTGGTGCTGGATGTTGGAGCTGGGGGGGCTTGTGCATGGATGTGTCCCCAGTCTGTAGCTCTCCGACCTGGCTGTGGCACCGATGCAGATCAGCCACTTTGGGGACAGGCGGGTGGCCCCATCCGGCAGAGCCCTGCTCCTGCCAGCCATGCTGTTGCCATCAGCACCAGGAGCACTGTCCTCACCCTGACCCATCCTCAGCCCCTGCACGGCTGCGGGGATGACCCCAGCGCTCCCCTCCCCACTCTTTTCCAGGTTCTATGTGTTCTTCTGCTCTGTGTGCAACCAGGGACCTGAATACATCAAGCGCCTGCCCTTGAGATGGTAAGAAACTGCCCTGGCTCCTTCGGGATGTGCCGGGGTGGCCGCGGGGCGGCGGGCTGGCCGGTGCCCAGTGCTGCTGAGCCCTTGCCCTGGGACCAGCCCTGGTGGTGGGTTTCAGCAGCGTGAGTTCACGGAGCATCTCCCACTCATCCCAGCCCGGCCCTGAGCCGGGGCCTTTGCTTGGCCACCCACCCCGGGCATGCAGCTCCTTCTGCCAGGCCCCGTGGGGCTGTTTCCCCGGGGAGGTATTTCTCAATAAGTCCCAAACCTACTTTTTGCCTGGGAGCCAGGGTGCGCGTTTGCCAGAAGATAACTGCAGAAAGCAGTCGGGAGACGAGTCATCCAATGCTGGGATTAAATACAAGTTTACAAGTAGTACCTTTGATGGTCTGAAAGCACTTTATAAAGTGTATTAACAGTGCCAGCAGCCCAGCTTTTCCCTGCTGTTCCCCTTGTGCTCGGCTGTGTCAGACGTGTTACTGGTGCTGCTGGGACGCGGCTGCCTCCGGGACGTTGCACGGAGCAGCACAGCAGGCTGGAAGAGGAGTAAGGGAAATCCTGCAGGATATGTTGCTTGGCTTTCGCTTTCAGAGACGCAAGTGTAAAATCCCACAGGATAGATTTGGTTGTTAAAATGGTGTATTTTCATGAGGGTGAGAGCCGTCCTGCTCCCGTACCTAATGGCAGCAAGAGCACACGGCTGGGGCTTATTAAAAAGCTGGAAAACTGGGCATTTGTCCTGGGAGCAGCATGTCCTCCAGCTCCTGGGCTCAGGGGTCTCAGTGTTTTGGGTTTCCCCTGGCTGCAAGCAGCGTCCCGCCCTTCCCCAAAGCTCCAGGGATGCCGTCCTGGCCATGGTGGCATCCCCTGGGATACACGTCCAGGCCAGGGTTGCTTCCCCCGTGGGGTTTGGGAATGGTCCCAGCTTCCAGCGAGAAGGTTTTGTTGTGGAGAGTTGTGCTGGGGGCTGCGCTTGAGTGGCGCTGGCGGAGCAGAGCGCTGTGGTGGGTGAGGGTGGGCTGCCGACCCTCCCGCTCCCTTTGCTCCCGCAGGGTGGACGTCGTCCATCTCGCCCTCTACAACCTGGGCGTGCAGAGCAAGAAGAAGTACTTCGACTTCGAGGAGATCTTGGCCTTCGTGAACCACCACTGGGATCCGCTGCAGCTTGGGAAGGTAAAAACGCGCAGCCTGGGCTCGGGCTGGCGAGCAGCCATGGGGAGGGAGAGGGACTGCTGGGGGCGTAAGTCTTGGCTTTGGAGGGACCGGATCCTACTTCCCCGCAGCAGCCAAGCCCCTGGGGCTGGGGCAGGTTGGCCGGTGAAGGGTGGCGCTCGTGGTGGGATGGTGGGGCAGTGAGCTCTTGGTTGGGTTGGCCTCCCCTCTCAGTGGCCACCAGCCCAGAGCTGTGTTTGTATGTTGCTTGCTGGGAGAGGGTTGGAGCTTTGGGAGTGCCCGCTCACCATGGCCGGAGCTGGCTGGTCCTTGGCCAGTCCCTTGCAGGGACGGAGCTTTAAAACACCCACCTGGTTTCTCTGGGTGGGCAGGAGTACCTGGCCCAGGGTGTTTGCACCCCCTGGGAACACGTGGCAGCTCCTGTCTGCTGTTCACCCACCCCCTGGATGGCATCAGAGCGGGGCATCCCCAGTGGGCAGTGGCGGTGGATGCTGCTCCCTGAGCTGGGAATGGTGTCGGGCCCTGGGCAGAGCCGAGGGACCTTTCCCAGGGCTGCGGGGCAGCTGGGGCGGGCGGGGGGTGAAGGGTGGAAAGGGACGTGCCCGCGTGTTGGCAGTGGAGCTTGGGCATCTCGGCAAAAGCCTGGTCCGTGCAGCGCTTGGCATGGGCGGCTCCTGCTCAGAATCACCTTCCTCCACGCTGGGATTTCCCTTTGTTCGGGTGTTGTACCCGACTGAGTTTCCCAGCGGGAGCTAGAGCTGGGAGAAGTGCTAAACCCAAGGCGTGTTGGAAACCTCTCCCCGCATCGGGCCCGGATGGGTTCCCCGCAGGCGCCTCCCTCCCCTGCGCCGGGGCCAAACCCAGGTGGCTGGGGGCTTTGGCGTCCCTCGCTCCCTGACCTTGGGCAGGAGCCGAAACCCGGAGTTCGGGTTCCCCCATCTGTTTGGTTTATGCATAACCGCAGCGGGCGCCGAGCCCTGCCCGACCTCTGCCGTCTCTCCGCAGCTGACGGGTACCCCGGTCTCCGAGCGTGGCTCCCATCTCCTCAATGCCCTCAACAGCTACAAAAGCAGGTGAGGCCCCGGGCACGGCGGGGCGAGGGGTGGAAGGGGGGGGATGCAGGATGCTCCTGCAGCCACCCCTGCCCCGGCTGAGGGTTGTTTCCTTCCCTCTGCTGCCCAGGTTTCTGTGTGGGAAGGAAATCAAAAAGAAAAAATGCATCTTCCGCCTGCGGATCCGCGTTCCGCCGAACCCCCCCAGCAAGGTGCTGCCAGAGAAAGCCCCCGGCATGGGTGAGAGCGGCTCCTGCGAGCTGAAGAAGAGGGGAAAAAGCAAATACGTCCATAAAGACAGGTGGGTGGCCAAATTTGCCCAGGTACCCCCCACCACCACGCTCCTCTGGGGGCAGCCTGGCAGCCTCGCCCCCCCCTTGCTTTGCAGCCTGCTGCCACGGCAGCTCCAGCAGCAGAAGCGGCGAGCGGCGCGGCGCAAGAGGGCCAAGTTCCTGCTGGAGGACGCCATTCCCAGCGTGAGTCCTTTGCCCCCTCCTCTGTGCGACTGCCCCGGGTTTTGGCAACCGGGTGGCACCCTGCAGCCCCCAGCCCTGGGGCTCCCCGCGAGGGTCCCCTGCTCCTGCAGGCAGGGACAGCCCCTGTCCCTCGCCCTGGGGTTGCAAATGTTCTGTGCCAAGCCTGCTTCCCGGGGGCTGCGGGGCCACCGCGGGGCCGAGGGTGGTGATGCCGGGGCCACGGGCAGCTCCGCTCCGCTCGGCGGTGACGAGCGCCCGTGGTTTTGTGCGGCAGAGTGACTTCACCTCCGCCTGGAGCACCAACCACCACCTGGCCAGCATCTTTGACTTCACACTGGATGAAATTCAGAGCCTGAAAAGGTCAGTGCGGCGGGGCCCTGGGGGGGGTGGGAAGCAAGGGGGGGGGGGTTTAAACACCCAGGTGTGAGGCGGGCTGGAAAACCTCCAGCTGCAGGTGCGTGGTGAGGTGGAAGCAGGAGCAGCTGGGGAGGTGGGGGGGCTCCTTGTGCCAGGCTGGGGCCGACGCTGCCTCCTGTCCCCAGTGCCAGCTCAGGACAGACTTTCCTGTCGGACGTGGATTCCACGGATGCCGCCAGCACCTCGGGCTCAGCCACCACGAGCCTCTCCTATGAGTCCAGGTGAGGGCTGTGCCCCCTCGCCCCCTTCCAGAGGGGTCCTGGTGACACGGCCAGGGGGACGAGGGGCCACCCGTCTCCCCCCGCAGCATCCTTGTGTCCTGGCACAGGGATGTCCCGCATCGGGGAGCCTTTCCTCCCCGCCTCCTAAAATGGGCTGGTGGTCCCAAAGTGGCACTGCCTCACTGGGCGTGCGGGGTCAGAGCTGTTGGTCCTTGCTGGGCTCGCCCGAATTCCTGGCGTGCTCCCTCCAGGGTGGCAGGCACAGCCACACGGTGGGGGGCATTTTTTGGGTGCTGTCCTCACCCCTCCTCCTCTGTCCCCTCCCTGGCAGCCGGAGGACCGTGGGCAGCCGCAAGCGCAAGCTGGCAGCGCCAACCTACGCCTCGGCGGGGGCGAAGAGGAGAGGTGGGGAGGCGGGCGGGCGCCCGGCCGGGGGCACCCCCGAGGGCAGCGAGGCGGCCTGCGGCCCCGACCGCCCCGACAATGGCATCGACAGCCACACCTTCGAGAGCATCAGCGAGGATGACTCCTCGCTCTCCCACCTCAAGTCCTCCATCAGCAGCTACTTCGGGGCGGCGGGCAGGCTGGTCTGCGGCGAGAAGTACCAGGTGCTGGCGCGGCGGGTGACGCTGGAGGGGAAGGTGCAGTACCTGGTGGAGTGGGAAGGCACGACCCCCTACTGAGCCCCGCCAGGCCCCAAACCTCTCCCAGAGCCAAACCAGAGGAGATCAGGATGATGGGGAAAGCCTCGCTGCGAAGCAGAGGAGGGGTGCTGGCCCGTGGGGAGGCTGGGACCCCTCCATGCTCTGGGGTCCCGGTGGGGGCCAGCTCCCTGGGAACCACCACGGGTGGAGGCAGCACCCGAGCCGGCGCTGGCGGTGCTGTCCAGGGGTGAAACCCGCAGCTTTGCTGCTGTATTTTTTTCTTTTTTTTTTTTTTATTTTAACAACTGTTATTTTATTGGCTGTGTATATGCAAAGAGCGTGGCCCAGCTGCGCTTTCCCGCTGGAGCCTTTGGCCGAGCCCGAGGCACCGTCGCGGTGGTGGTAGGAGCAGCGAGTGGGGCTGGCCTTTCCCCAGGCTGGCGGCTCTGTCCTGGAGGCAGAAGGGTCCCCCCCCAGCATGGCTGGGCACCCCCGGGGAAGCCCCTTAGGGGGGGCACCCCACAACCTGCTCACGCAGACGGACGTCGTGCCGGTGCCCGGCACACCCCGACTCAGCCCCACGTCCAAGCCTTACAGAGCAGGCTCGAGGGGGGGTCCTGCTGCCAAAGCACCTCCCTCGCCTGCGCTTTCACAGCCCATCCCTCTGTCCATAGGAAACGGTGGGCGACTCTCGCCAGAGCCGGTGTACGGGGTTTTCCTCCTCTTCCTCCTCCTCCTAAATCCATTCGTTAAGGGAATGTGGTTTGTTTTAAATGAGGGGAAGATGCCCCGTAAGCAGCCCGTGCGCGGTTGCTCTCGTCCCGCGGCCTGGGCGGCGTGGGGTGATGGACTGGCTTCATTTCCCCGTTCTTCTGACAATCACGGTTTTGGAAGAGCTCAGCCAAATTATATGCCCTTGCCTTAAAGCCACCGTGGGCGTTTCGCAGACTGGAGCCCAAGGCCTTTATTCCTACAGGAAACCTCATCCTGAACATGCCAAATGAGCAGACAAACCAAAACAGCAGACAAGAACAGTGGGGGCATGGGGGGGGGGCTATACTGGGGTCCCCATGGCCATCCCCGTGGCCTCATGCCTGTGCCCCATGGGAGAGCGGCTGGGCATCGTGTCGATGTCTGTGAGCGTGCGGGGTGGGTTTGCCTGCGGAGGAGAAGGAGCAGCCCCCTTCTTTAACTAAAGCAATACTGCCGGGTTGTTCAGGAGCAAAGCAGTTGTCTTTTTTTAAAAAAAAAAAAAAATCTAATATCAGATATGTTTGTTAGATTATTTTTTTTTTTCTAAGAGAGATACATATATATATATATATATATTTTTAATGTTGTCCTTCTCGTCTCTCCCCTGTCGCTGCTGTGGCTGTCCCGCAGGGATGGAGGGTGGGCAATGCCAGGGGGGGCTGCATGGTCCTGCCCTGTCAGCACGCCCCGGTCCTGTAGCCCCCTCGTCGTTCATAACGTCTGCTTGTGGGATCTCCCAACCGGAGGGTGAATTGAAAAGGTGGTTTTATCGAAAAAGTACTTAAGAAAAATCCACTGGCGTATCAGCACGGGGGAGCAGGTGACGTTTCCCAACCAGAGGTCAAACGTGGTCCTTGAAAACAAACCTGTGCTTCAAGTCCTGCTGAGATAACGTGGTGGGACGCCCGTGAAGGGGGGGTTGCAGTTTGTTTTAATCCCTCCAGCAGGCACCAGGCCTTCGCACGGCAACGGTGCCTCGCGTGGGGCTGCGGGGCAGAGCAGCAGCTTCTCCACAGCCCCAGCGGGCGCCCGTGTGGCTTGGGCCAGGCGTGAGCTGCGTCCGTGCCCCTACCAGGAGCCTGAACGTTTGGCACGGTGGGTAAAAGCTTTTAAACTCCTTTCTGATGAGTTGCCCGGGGTCGTGCACCCCGTGTTGTGCTTGGTGGTGAAGCCGTTAGCTACTTGTGCAGGGTAAGGTCTGGGAGAGGAGGCTCCGTCCAGCTCCAGCCATGAGATGGTTTGAGCCAAGCGGGGTCAGACATGCCCTGGGGAGAGGTGCTCGGCACCCGCAGGGTCCACAGGTCAGCTCATCTGGAGGGGAGCGTCTGGAGGGGCCCTGTTATTTTGGGAGATGTGCTGGCAGGACCCCCCCGTCCCTGGCAGGGGTGCAGTTCCCAGCCGGGTCGCTCCCAGTCCAGCCTTGGCTTGTCACCAAAGGATCGCTTAAAGTATTTCCCTTTCCCGAGTGCCTGTGAAGCTCCTGTTACTGTCCCAGTCGCCGCCTGGAGGGTGGGGGCTTCCAAGAGCCGTGCCAGGGCCGAGCAGGGCTATTCCCATGCCAAGTGGGGTTATTCCCACGGGATTCGCCAATGGACATTGCACTGGTGGGAGCACCCACAACATGTGGCCCCGGTTCTTCTCCTCTCCCTCTCTTTTCCTCTCCTCCTGGCCTGTTGCAGAGAACTGAATGTGGAGCCTTTAAAAATATTTTTGTTGCAGAGTATATTTTGCATTAGCTGTAATAGATATTATAACGACTCTGTGCACCTTCGAAAGATTTATGAGTCCAGGTTGCTGCTTGTAATAACCAACTCTTGTTATACCCAAGTTGTAATTAATATGGCTGATGTACAATTAAAAAGTCTCTTTTTTTTTTTTTTAAACATCACTCGTTCTTTGGAGCACAGGGGGGGTCAGCCTGGGGTCCTGGGCAGGCGCCTGGTGCCTGCCACTGTGCAGCGAAAAGCACGGAAGCAGCAGAAGGATGCGATGGGATGCGGGTGGGTGGGGGGCAGGGACGCCCCTGGCGGTGATGGGTTTTGTAGACGGGCTGCCTTTACCTGCAGCCCTACTGATAGGTCCCAAATGGCCCCCACCTGCTTAATCTTAGCCTAAAACTTGCACGTTGCAGAACGTAGCCCTGACAGGGCTGAACAAAGCTTAGCTTTGACCTGGGGGTGCTGGTGCTTGCTTTGTCTGCTTTGTTCCTCTTTGCCAGACACGGTGTCCAGCTGGGATGCTGCTTCTTTGGATTTACCGCTGAAAAGCTTCCTCCTCTCAGAGCCCCTGACCATTTTTATAGAATTCTAGAACATTTTGGGTTGGAAGGGACCCCCAGAGGTCACCCAGCCCAACCCCCCTGCAGGAGCAGGGACACCTTGAACCACATCAGGTTGCTCACAGCCCCGGCCAACCTGGCCTGGAATGTTCCCAGGGATGGGGCCTCCACCCCCTCTCTGGGCAACCCCTGCCAGGGTTTCACCATCCTCAGTGTAAAGAATTTCTTCCTTAGATCCAGCCTAAACCCACCCTGCTTCAGTTTAAAACCATCCCCCCTTGTCCTGTCCCAGCTGGTGTCCCCCCCTTTCCTACGGGCCCCCTTTAAGCACTGAACGGCCTTTCTCTCTTCCCTTCTTTTTCCTGCCCCTGGGAGCCTTCCCTACGCTACCTCTGGTGGGGCCACGCAAGCCTGCGGGCACAGCTCAGCACCCGCAAAGCGCCCAGCACCGCTCCTCCATGAGCCCGAGCCGAGCAGGTCGGAGCCAGCAGAGCATCGCTCGGCATCGGGCTGGAGAGAGCCACTGCGAACCCACCACGGGCCCTGCCTCCCGCCCAGCTCCCTGCGACGACACCTGAGCCTGCCCGGGTAAGAAATGCTCCTGTTTATTCCCGTGCCAGTCACATAAATAACTCGATACTGTTCCATAAGTTACATCCCATTAAACTATTAACATGAGCATCTTCTTTACAAGGTTAAACTTGGCCTGGGTAGAAAGCCACTGTTCAGGCGTGGGTAGGGGGGTGCATGGCTGGGGGGTGGGGTGGGTAGGGGGGTGCATGGCCGGGGGCAGGGGGTGCCGGGCCAGGGCCGTGCAGCCGGGCGATGCCCCGGTCCTGCTGGCCCGTGGTTTCCCTGAGCTGGCAGTGGATGTTGCCCAGTTCATCCAGGCTCTCCCCAGCTTGGCAGGGTCAGTGCATGTGCTGCTTGCGGCTCCTGGTAAATGCTTGCGGCATCTGCTCAAGTTTGCTTTTTCCTTGGATTTTGCACGACTGGAATCGGCACGTTGCATGACAGCAGGAGAGGGCGTGAGCCAGCGCATCGTCGGGTGCCTGGCCGCATCCTGCTGTCTCCGGGCTGGGGAAGCAGGAGGCAGAGCGGGGCAGGATGCTGTGGAGGAGCAGGGGGGCCGGGCAGGGTTTCAGGCACCGGCCGCGGGGACACACGGTGCTGGAGGGACTGCTGGGGGCTGCCAGGCCATGGCTACCAGCTGGCACATGCTGCTGGGGGCCTGAGACAGCCCCCAAATGCTGCAGTGCCCCGACACGAGCACCCCTGTGTATCCTCATCTGCGATGCTGCAACAGCCCTTGGCGTGCGTAGCCCTTCCCCACTTTGGCCTCCGCAGTCTCCGGGCTGCTCGGTGCTCCCTGCAAATGAAATTCCCTGTCCCAAGCTTCTGCGTTACAGCAAACCCATGAAGATATAAGCTGCCTCCCCATGTGTGCGTAACTCCTGCCTGCGCAGGGAGACCAGCGCAGCTCACCCGGTCCCCCCAAAAGCAAGGGGCTTTCTGCACGGCTCAGTCCCGTGGGACGCTTTCCTCTATCCATTTGAGGTAGAGAGGATTTCCTTGGTCAATAGGCAGGCTGATGATTTCAGGAATTTCAAAGGGATGGATGGATCTAAAGTGGAAACAGGCGCAGAGGAACAGTGTCACCGACAGCCCTGTGGCAGAACAGACCCCCTCCTGCCGCGGGTGCAGGAAGCAGAGGTCTCCGCTCCCGGCGGCGCGCGCCAGCCCTGCCCCACGCCCTCCGCTGACTTCAAAGCACTCGCATCTTCTTTTTGCCACGTGAGAATTTTGCTTTGAGTTCGGGGCTTACCGCAGCCAGCAGCTGACTGCCGGGGGCCCTGGCCCAAAGCTGGCTGCACGCACCGCTCGGTGCTTGGGAAGCGCAGGAAATCCTGCCAGGAGGCAGCCAGGGAATAACCTCCATTAGGAGAAGGAGAATCCCTCCTTGTGCCCAGGAGAGGCTGGTTGAAGCACAACAGTTGATATTCCTGCCAATCTTGGCTTTTTTGCTGGTGCCACCTCTGTTTTTTTCTGGCTCACAAGGTGCATCAGGAGCACTTAAACCCTCCCTGGGTGGGAATGGGCGCAAGGAACCTGACTCCCAAAGCCTGAGCGTGAGCTGGCAGCATACCTTGGGTAGGAAACCCAGTGCTCCTGCAGAGCCAGAGCCTCACCTGACGTAGTTGGACAATTCGTCTATTTTGGATGTCCTTGTTTTCACTAACTGCGGAGAGTAAAAATACAAAACAAGACAAAAACCAGGGGAGAAGAAAAGGGGATGGAGCAACCCTGCGTGCACAGTTCCACTGCACCCATCCTAGGGCTCTTTCCCAGGGGATGTCCCCTGTGGTGGAAGGGTGAGGGGCTGCCACCCCCCTGCCACCACTGCCATGCCTGCAGGCAGGCGCTCGGGGTCCCTGGCTACTGTCCCAAATCTCGGGCAGGTTGGTGCCACGTTCCCCAAACCACCCTGCAGCTCCTTTTGCCTGGGGCTGCCTGGGATGGGGATTTTTGTGACACAGGGAATTGTCACTTACCAGCAGTATTTCAGTGGATTCTTCCAGTTCCCCTTTCCAGAAATACCTAGGTTTAAAAGAAAAAAAGCATCAGCAAATACAGCTCTGGGTGCAGCCATGTCGATTCCCGAGGGGGTTTAGGTTCCCTGCTTGGTGCTTTCCACCGTTCCCTTACAAAGTGATGCTCGAGAAGCGTCACTGCCCCCAGAAGTCTGCTGTGCACGTGATTGAGCATCCTGGATTTACAGACCAGAACCTCCTCAGCTGTGCCAGCCTCGAGAGAGCTGCCCAGGGGGGATGGCAGGGCAAAGGAGCTGGGAGTGGGGTGGCCCTGGGGGGCTGTGTGGTGGTGGCCCTGCTCCGAGCAGCAGCCAGGGGACGATGCCTGCAGGGACCGCAGCGTGGCTGCAGCTGGGAGGCTGAGAGCGGCAGCATCACACTTTTTTTTTTTTCCCCCCCTCTCTTTCCCTGCAGGAGAGGAGATGTACTTCCCGTGAGTCAGATATGACCTTTCAAAACATTTACGTTGACAGAAGGCCATCGTGATTTCATCTGCATGCTGGGTTCCTGCGGGAGGAGGCATTCGGAGGCGTCGTGGTGTCTCCTGAGCAGGGCACGGAGGAGAAACCGGCTGGAGCGGGCAGGGCTGCGCGTGGGCAACTTGGGCTCTGGCTATCGTGGCTCGGAGGGAGCCCAGCGTAAGGGGATGAAGGGTATTACTGGGTTTGCCCTGTCTCAGCAGCCTCAGCCAGGCTATGGGAGAGCTGGGGGGGGGGTGCGCTGCGAGGAGCCCCTCCTGGGGGGATGCCAGGGTGCCCCAGGTTTGGGGCTTTGTTCTTTAACCCTTCTAACAAGTGCGATCCCTTCACGTGGATGACTGAGGGTACCTGCAGAGCATGGCTGGTTGTATTTCAAAGTTCTTCCTTCCTGAAAGTGCTGCTAAATGTTGTAAAGGCCTTTTCTGGTCCCTATCTTAGCCTGCTTTTAGATCCTCTAAAAGCCGGCGCTATGTCCTCAGGACCATAAATCTCCCTGCTCTTTACCAGATCTCCATGTAGCTAAGTAACCAATAAATAAATGGTCCCCACAGGCAGTCGGAGCATCTGCACTCCCTAATAAGATGGAGAGGTGAGGATCATCTCCACCATCCACAACAACAAACAGACCCAGCGGCCCTCTGGGAGCCGCCTCCGCTCCCTGGGGCTGCGGGGTGTCCATCTCCTCCTTCTCCCCCCCCATGGAGCCCGGGTTTGCCTCCTCCGTTGGGAAATATTCAGCCCAACTTACAAGGCCAAGCTCTTGGGCAGGATGTTCACGTAGGCAGCCAGCTTCTTGTCCATGATGGCCCTGGGTGAGACAGGAGGGGGAGTTAGTGCCTGTCCCCAGCTTGCTGCGGCTCAGCGCTCGCCCCCAGCCACGGGGACATACTCTCATGCTGCCCATGACCAGCTTTGATGCTGGAGAGGGGGGAATTGGGGTTAATTATTATCCTGGAAAAGCAGAGGTGAAGGTGACCTCCTGCTGGAGCTGCTGCAGCTCCGGTCCTCCTGGCACAGCTCTGGGACGGTCCCCGCTGTCCCCCCCACCACCCAGGAAGGTTGGGTGCTGTTCCTGGCCCGGAGCAGCCCGCAGGACCTGCGCCTCCTGTGATGCCAGGATCCCACCCAGCATCAGCCCTGTGCCCATCACGCCGCGGGGACACCGGGGCAGGGGCTGAGCCACCGCGCCGCAGGAACCAGGGCTGGGAGGGACGCCAAAGGGTTTGTCTCTTAGTCCTGTATTTATGCTGCCAAACTGTGCTTCTCCCTCACATAGCAGGCTAAATGTGGAGCTTGTTAACGACATCAAGGTTTTTCTACCCAAAACGTCCTAGAAATCTGAAGCTCAAATAAATTCCTTCCCTCCGGCCGCCTCCTTTAGTTGTGGGCTGATCTGTTATTGCAGAGCTGCTCGGGTCTGCCAGCAGAAGTGATATTTAAGTGATTAAAGAGTACTGAGGCAATCTCTGGGTGGATTTTTAGAAGAATTAGGTTGAATGTTGTGTTTTCTGACCACGGCAATGCCCGGGCCCTTCCCACCATCCCTCTTGCAGGCGGCTCTGCGGAAGGCGCTGCACCGGTGCCTTCACCTTTGGTTTCCTTCGGCGCTGGCGTGGCCAGGCACTGCTGTGCACCAAGCGTTTTGACAAGGCAAACATTTCACTTCTAGATGACCTTGAATGGCAGGGAAAGCAGGAATTGTTAGATACTGGGAGGCTCAACTCAACAACCTGTAAAAATTAACCCTTAATGAGCTAAAGAATTAGAAACCTTCCCGCTAACTTCTCCAATCCGAAACACGCTCCAGGATGTTTTTGGCTCAGAGCAAGTTAAAAATTTATCGTCCTTGCATCCAGGGTATGGTACAGACTGGAGGCGATTAGAAAACAAAGTGGCCAGCGTGTCCCCGAATACGAGCAGAATGAGCACAAGAGGTGGCCCCCCACCATGGCAGCGACTTGAAGCCCCCCCCCGGCCAGGGTGCTGACGTGCCACTGCATCGCGTGCTGCGACCTGGCCCATGAGGAAAGCTGGGCCCTTGTTTGAATGTGCATAAGTTCCTCTGCACGTCTTTATTGTCCTCCCTGCCTTCTCTCCCTGTTTGCAGAAGTTCATAAGAGGTTTCAGTTGAATATGAGGAAAAACTTCTTTACTTTGAGGGTGCCCGAGCCCTGGCCCAGGCTGCCCGGGGGGGCTGTGGAGTCTCCTTCTCTGGAGATATTCAACCCCCGCCTGGACGATGTCCTGTGTAACATGCTCTAGGAGAACCTGCTTGAGCAGGGGGGTGGGACTGGGTGATCTCCCGAGGTCCCTTCCAACCCTGCCATGCTGGGATTCTGTGATACCTTGCAGCTACCAGTGTTTGTGGGGCTGCACGGGTTCTACTGTGGGGCAGGGAGGCATGGGGAGCAGCCCTTCCCAACGATCCTACGGCGTCTCGCCAGTCCACCAGTGCCCTGGAGAACCAAAGCCTGGACCCAGCTAACTCGTGGGATTGGGTTTAATGGCGAAGCACAGCAAGGCGATGGAGACGGACTCGGAGGAGCCATGGCCTGAGGGGAGAGCCATCCGGGGAGGCTGCGCAGTGTTTGCTCTCACCATGTGTAGCCAGTTTGAGGCATTTAATGCTTGTAAAGCATCTTGAATTAATCTGTAGACCAACAAACTGCAGCAGCACGAGCGGAGGTATCCCCGCTGTGTTCATCATGTCAGACACATGGCATGAATCATTTTGTTTTTGTTGCCTGCAACTTCCAAGTTCCTTTGGCGCAGGAACCTTTTGATTTGGGTGAGTACCTTCTAATTGCTGCTGCTCTGTCGCAATAAACTGTGATCCTAACTGAGAGCCTGAACTTTGTTCTAGCAAGCGGAGCAGAAACAAGCGGCCGCCACCATGGGAACGGGAAACGTTGTGAGAAGCTGAACGTGATCTGTGGGAAAACGTCTGCATAATACATGGTATCTCTGGGTTGGGTACTTAATGGGTGTTTCTTTGTTCCCCGCCTGACAATAGGATCTGAATTGAGATGGATGAAATATTAATAAGCAGAAAAGCAAAGAAAATGATATGCGCAAACCTAAGGCGGCTCCAGAGGCTGCCAGGCTGCGCGGGTGTCAGCTGAGTTACGTGAGCTGCAATGGCCACAGCGTCCAGCCCAAAGGGTTCAGCTTCTCCCGGCAGGCACGGGGAGAGGCTGGATCTCCTGCGTGGAGCCAGGGTTTCTTCTGAGGGTTTTAAGTTAACAGTAACCCAGATAAACTGGGTTAGAGCTGATGCGATGAACAAGCCAGATACTGAATTCTACCTGCAGCTAATCTGTTGTCACAAACCCTGACCTCCTCTTCCTTAAAACCAGCGGAAAATTTCCTTGCAGGCTGGTCCATCGAAGTGAGCGCCCCACCGAGCAACGTAAAGGAAGAATAAACACGACAGCACCAGGAAAACGGTGGGTGGGCAAATAAGTGTAGAAGCCCTGTGTCATTCTCTACAACCATGGCTTATTCATCTAAATTCCAAAACAGAGGAATAATTACTCCAGTAGTAAAAACTCAACCAAAGCACGTATTCCTCAGCAATGGGGAGTGATTTATTTCCTCTGCAAGATAAGGAACAGAGTGGAAAACCCCCGCAACGCTGTTAAGATGAGGAATTTTCAGGCTCTTTTCACAGCCATGTACAGTCACTCCTTTTTTCAGAAGACATCAAGTGGTACGGAGATCATTCTATTTGAATTTCTTAATACAGTTGCAGTATTTAAGGTGACACAAAATCCCTTTCAGTAGCCTGTCAGCTCCCCAACGACTGCCTGGGCACACTTTACAGGGGACAGGGAGAGGTTTTGGCAAGCAGCGGGGCAGCAGGGAAAACAGCGCAGGCGGTGTTGCAGGAAACTTAATGGTCCATCATAAACATTTCCCCAGTCAACACGGTTTCAGTGCTTTGAACAAACCACCTATTGAGTCCGGGGCTGATGGATACGTGAAAAAAACTGCATGCAAAATATCAGGCCCTCATTCCCTGCAGTTTGCCTGGCGAGCAGAGCTTCCAGGCGGTTCCTCACACGCGCCCGTTCAGCGTTCGCTGTGCACCGCTTTTTTATGTATGTTCATGGCGGTGTACCCTGCTTCTTCCCTCTCCAAAAATGCTTCTCCTGGAATTTATCTGTGTCGTTCCAGAGAAGAATAAGGACGGTGGCAGATCAGAGACCATGGGGCTTGGGGCTTAATTCATCTGAGGACCCAGAGATTTAGGGTCACGGCTTTAAAATGGGTCTTGAAAACGAAAGGCAGCGGAATGCATTGAGAATTGGCTTGATGTTACCGTGGCGCTGGCTTCAGAGGCAATTGCCAGCTTTCTTTTGGGAAGCACAGCTCTTGGTAAGTGGATATGTGATACGGAGAGAGAGCGAGCGAGCGTAGGAGAAAAGGAGCACCATTAGGGTAGAAGTGCAAAGTAGAGGGGTGTGCAGCTTCCCTCGAGGGACAGGGAGAGGCTTTCTTCCACAAGCAGCTGCTTTCAAACAATTCAAGCAGACAAGCAGGGGAAGCGCCTCGGTACCTTGCAATATCCTTGGCAATCTGCTCATTGAGACAGTTGATGAAGGCAATGGAGTGGGTCCCGGAGATGTAGCTGCCGGTGATGGCAGAGTGCAGCTGAAGAGCGAGGCTCCTCAGCACTGGGTACATCAGCAAAGACAGAATCACCACCTAAAATGCAAAATACATGAGTGATGGTGTTAGGTGAAATACTGCATTTTGTAAAACTAAGCATTTCTATTATCTGTGGCTCAGAGGAAGTCTCCAGTCGTCTTCCAACATCACAGCGATGCAAGTTGTAATTTAAGTGAAAAGATGCTCGCGGGGAGATTCATTCCCCTCCAATGGGGCCGATCCAGGTCCGTGAGGAGCCCTCAGGGCAGGAAAGGGTCAGGTTTTGAGGCTGTACCTGCCCAGAGGTGCCCAGCCCTGTGCTGTGGGAGGGCACACCCCAGACTAATGGGGGGTACAGACCCCACTGCACGGCCTCAGCAGCCAGGACTGGTTTTCTGAAGAAGAATAAGTGGGAAAGTCACTGGTTGCCTCTGTTAAAATACATTTCTGTTGCAAAAAGGGGCGAGAAGGGAACCACCAGGCATGTCTCCCACATCAAGCTCATCTTCCTCCCTGCTGAGCACACATCCCACAGCCGTCCTTTGGCCGTGTGCCCGGGGTGAGGCACATCCACCTCTGGGAAACGGTGGGGCTGGGGACCCTCTGTCTCCCCAGGGATGTGGGAAGGGGGAGAGCAGTATGTCAGGGCGGGATCTGGGAAGCAGATTTGGGCTGGAGCCTGATGCAGGACTGGAACCAGGGGAAGCCTGGGCTAATGCAGTCTGTGCCGGGACCTGGAGAGCTTTGGCCCTGCCCTGCCTGTCCGGGATGATCAACGCTCTTCTACTGACAGATGCTGTGCAGCTCCCCCAGGCTCTGATGCAGGCTCGCACAGCAGGCAAGGGGGGATAAGACTTAAATGCAGGTTTTAAGTTGGTCTAATCTTAATGATCTGATACTAATAGGGCAGTGAAATTGGATCCTTTCAGGCACAGAAGCCCTAATGGCCACAGCCCAGGTCTGTAGAGCTGTCTGCGTCCTGCCGGGCTGCAGAAAACAAACAACGCGCTCCCCGTGGCCTGGCAGCGCAGGGGCAACAAGTTGGTTTTGCCGTACATTAGCTGCTATTCCTGGCGAGCCCCTTAGCTGTTCTTTGTACTTACGTGCCACAAACACAGTCACGTAAAAACCTATCATTATCCCAGCAGGGACATTGCTGGAACAGCAAGGTTAATTTGGTGTGCTGAGTAACAGCCAAGGGATGGTGCCCGTAGCCGGGGCTGCAGCGCTCGCTGCTCTGCCCAGCTGCTCTTCTCTTTGTCTTTTGTCTTGTTTTTGTAATAAACAGCATCTGGCCCTTGTTCAACTACAGTGGTAAAACATGCTTGTAAGCCTAAGAATATATTCCTTTTTCCCTTCTTATTTCCACCATCCTCTGAAAAACCTCCCATTACAGGGCCAATGCCAGAGGTTGGGTTTTTTTTAAAAAAATTGAATTAAAAAAAAAAATCTCTTGTCGCCACAAAGACAGGAGCTCTTTCCGTTTGGATAAATGATTGATGTGCTGTATTGGTTGTCTCCTCTTTTCCAATCCATTTGAGGAAATATCCTTTGTTATCACAAGGTTTCTCATAATAATTTTTAGAGCTTCTTTTATGCTCTTTTTTTCCCACTAAGCCATTTAACAACTATTATGCAACAAATCCCAGAAGCTACTCAGGTAGTTACAAGCCAAACAGAGCTATGCTGGTGTAGCTATTTTTCTGGATTAGAATGTAATCATGCTCCCTGCTCAGGAAAAAAAAATCCGACCTGTTCAGCGCGGCAATCATTAATCTTCTTGGAGATGTATGTGCATGTGATGAGGAAATCCCCACGCACATTTGTGACTGAATATCAGCACCAGAATGACCACTCTCTTGGTCTTTTGGGTGTCTTTCCCCTTTTTTTTTTCTGAAAAGAAAGATAAAAGCCCCCCCCCCCCCTTTTTTTTTTTCCAAATAATTGTACTTGCCAAGGGATGGTGCAAAAGTGAAGGAGTGAAGCTTCAGGATTCCTACCTGATAAAGCAAATAAACTCATGACTGCCAAAATGGTAAAGGGAACAAAGTTGAAAAAACTGCAGTGAGATTTTAAGTATTTTGTTGAAAAGCCCTGACCAGCAAAACGATAGCCGAGTTTAGAGAGACCAAGATTTCTGCAAAATTTATTTTGGCTTTGGTGAACTAAAACCAGCGTCATGGTTTAAAATTTACCATGTTAGGACTTTTTGCCTAGTTTTGGTGAGGTTCTGTAAAATAAAAAACCCAACCAAACACAACTTACGGCAATCCTGAGCAGGCTGTGAGCTTTCCTCAGCAGAAGTGGGGAAAAAAAAACCTCCTAAGAAATTTGCTTTGCTCTCTGCAGAGACCGAGAATGCATTCCTCCTGCATGATCGTTTTCTTTTTTGCAGAGGTTCCCTTATAAAGGTATAGCGAGGCATTGCCACGGCTGCCTGGGTTCGCATCCACGATGCTCCCCAGCGGGTCACCTGCATCCCCCCATCCCAAGCACGGAGCCGGCCCTGGCAGCGCGGGAGGGTTCCCACTTACCAGCAGCAAGGTGCCGCGTCCCGGCCGGGGGCAGCCCTGGGCAGCAGGCGGCAGCGGGCACCGCTGGCTCAGCCACTCCATCGCCCCAGCCGGGTGAGAGGCTGCGTCCCCTCTGTCCCTCCACCTGCTCTGCCCAGAGCTGGGAAAGCTGCCCGGGAAGGCTGCCCGCAACGAGCACTAACTCCTCCTCCTCTTCCTCCCTGGCTGCCTGCAGGCTGGTACCCGCCTGCCTGCCCCAGTGCAGGGCTGAGGTGTGGGGCCCGTGGGCCAGCGTGGTGTCCCCACGGCACTCTGGCTTCCCCGCTGCCCCTTCCCTGTCCTCCCCTGCCACGCCAAGCCCCGGCATCCAGCCTCCCTGCCCGCAGGCAGCTCCGGGCACGGCCAGCTGCCCGACCCGCAGGGCTAGGGAGGATGGTGGCTGGGGGCCGGCACCCCCAGGAGCGGGATGAAGGCCACAGCAGGGACAAATACTGCCCATAGCATCGGTGCTGTTACCAGAACTGTCTGCACCAGCATCTGCTGCAGAAACCTCTCCCTCCAGTGTAAGCACTGGGGTGCACTGGAGTCCTCCCAGAGCTGCCTCGGGTGCTCAGAGACACTTGCCGATGCCGTTTGGCACTTTTGCTTTAATTTTCCCATCTATAAAGAAGTTATTTTCTCAGATTTGATATTGTTGGGGTTCTGCACTCTTTGGATAGAAAACTAGAATAGAATCATAGAATCACTTTGGTTGGAAAAGCCCTTTAAGATCATCAAGTCCAACCTTTAACCTAACCCTGCCATCCCACCACTAAACCCTGTCCCTAAGCACCTCATCTCTCCTTCTTTTAAACCCCTCCAGGGATGGGGACTCGACCACCTCCCCCGGGCAGCCCCTTCCAGAGCCTGACAGCCCTTTCGGGGAAGAAATTTTTCCTAATGTCCAACCTAACCCTGCCCTGGCGCAACTTCAGACCATTGCCCCTCGTCCCATCGCCCGTTCCCAGGGAGCAGAGCCCGACCCCCCCCGGCTCCCCCCTCCTCTCAGGCAGTCGTAGGGAGCGATGAGGGCTCCCCTCAGCCTCCTCTGCTCCAGGCTGAACATCCCCAGCTCTCCCAGCTGCTCCTCGTAAGCCTTGTGCTCCAGCCCCCTCCCCAGCTTCGTGGCTCTCCTCTGGACAGGAGGAACGAGGAAGCTGCCAAGTCCTGTTGTGCTGTTTGGGCCGAAAATGCTCCTGTGAGCGACCCAGTGGAGCGGGCAGAGCTCCCTCCTGCCTCGCACTGTGACTGTATCGGGTCAGGCTCACTTTGTGTAAGTTGGGAAACCACGTCCATGAGGAGCACGGCGCTTCTGTGCAGCAGCCCCGGCCTGGGCTTAGCCCGGAGCCCGACGGCTGCTCCCCCGGGGCTGCCCCGGCGGGCAGGGGCTGGAAGAAGTGGCAGAGCCCGCTCGGAGCCCCGGGTGGGTGCCAACCCCCCCCAGCTCTGCAGCACGGCGACAGCCACGCGCTCGCTACTCTCAGCTCTCTCCCCTCTTGCCCACGGGCTGAAGAAATTTTCGGGACAGGGTTTAGTGGTGGGATGGCAGTGCTGGGTTAACGGCTGGACTCGATGATCTTAAAGGTCTTTTCCAACCGAGGTGATTCTATGATTGATTCCATGATTCTCAATGACGCCTTCCCCTGCGGGCGTGACGCCAACCCCGCCGTTTTCTGGCGGCGCGTCCCACCGTGAAGCGGCCGAGCTGTCCCCGTCGCCATCAGCAGGGATGAGGCAGCACGGGGGGGCGGCACTGCAGCTCCCCCCCCCACCCCAGCCAGCGGGGCCCACCCCGGGGTGCAGCTCTGCCGCCTCCGCGGCTCCGGGCTGAGCCCCCGCGTCCCCCCACTCCCCACCTGGGACACCGCTCCAGCCCGCCAGGCCGCGCCTTTGGGCCTGGGGGGGCCGCTCGCCGCAGCCCATCAGGAGGGTCGGGTCACCCCCCGGAGGGGGCTCCCTGTCCCCGCTAGGGAGGGTCGGGGCCCCCCCGCCCCCGCCCCCGCCCCCGCCCGCTTTCCCCCGCTGAGCCCAACCGGGCCCCCACCGCGCAGCGCCCGCAACCGCCCCTCAACGGGGCCACGCCCCTTCCTGACCCCGCCCCTCAACTAGACCACGCCCCTCAACGGGGCTCACTCCCCTCAATGACCCCGCCCCTCACACGCCTGTCCAATCAGACCGAGCAATGGGCGGAGCCAATAGGGGGCGGGGCGCGACCGCCATTTTGTTTACAGCGTGGCGGACGCGAAAGGGGCCCCTGGCGACGGCGCGGCGGTTGCTAGGGGTGGCCGGTCGGCTCTCGGGTGGTGGAGCTGCTGGAGCGGGCGGCCGGGCGGGAGGCGCCGCTGGAAGAGCTGCGGGCCCTGCGGCTCGCCGTGCAGGCCGTGCCGCCCGCCGCCCTCCGCGCCCGCCTCCCTCTCTCCCTTTCCTCCGGAGCGGGGCGGCTCCGTTTCCTTCCCTGCCTTCCTTCAGGGCGGGGACTGGCCGAGCTGAGGATCTGGGAGCACCCGGCGGCCTCCCCCTCCTGAAGGGCTTGGTTTTCTCTCTGTCCCGCCCAGGGAGCAGGTGACTGAGTGTGTTTCCATCCTGGAGAGGCTCCTGCAGGCCCTGGACCCGGCCTATGTGATCCAGAACTTCAGAGAAGAGCTTCAGAAAGGGCTTTTCCACCCCAACGACTCTGTGAAAATCCTCACCATATCTCAGGTACAGGGTTTTCCTCCAGGAGGAGGGGACAGAGCTCTGTCTTGAGCCAGGCTGGGTTAGTCCTAATCTGTTACTGCTGTTTAGTGTCATAATTTGTGACAAAAGCACTATGTCAAGTGCAGGAACTGTGCTCTTACATGCTCATGCAATTTTTGGGTAAATACTGTGCAATGCATTGGTATGTAATGCTTTAGGATGTGTCTGTTAAATGTAATGTATAAAGCTATGTCTTGACAGAAGTAACTAATAAACGAATCTTCTGTCGCATGTTCTGCATAAAGCTTTCTAAGCCAGTACTCACAGCAGGGGCCATAAGAATTAAGTGCAGCAACATTTTGATACTTGGGATACTTTGAACAATATTATGGAAACACAGATGAGGAATAGGCTGTAGTAACTTGATACTTGTTGCATTAATTTAAAAGAACAGAATTGTGGAACGCTGTAGTTTGGAAGGGGCTTCTAGGGGTTTCAGGTCCAGCCCCCAGCTAAAAGCAGGACCAGCTTGCAGTAGGCTGCGCAGAGTATTGTCCAGCTGAGTCTTGAGTATCTCCAAAAATGGTGGTTCTGTCTGGGTGGTTGTTCCAGTACTTGAACTGCCTTTATAGTGGAAAAAGTTTGTTTTAATGCTGTTTTCTATAATTATTAAATCATGTCTTTAGGTTGGGAGGATTGTTGAAAATTCAGATGCTGTTACTGAAGTTCTCAATAGTCCTGAACTATTACGGCAAATAATAAATTGCATTGGTGGAGAGAAAATAGCAGTGGCCAAAGAGGTAAGCATTGCTTTCCTTTTTCCTTCCTCTACAAATCGATGTGGGTGCTGCACAGAACACCTTTTCTACCGTGTTGGAGGTGACAGCCGCTGCTCTTCTTTGAAGAAAAGAGACCTTATGTTGTTTGAAAGATGTTGTAAGCGTGTAGGTGCCCTAAGCCCAGAAGTTACTTGGATGTGATAGAAAACTTACCTAGAACTGTTATGTTCCAGTAGCTGTTGATACCATAGATCTGAATTTAATGCCAGAGATTTGGATCGCAGTAGCCATTGCTAGCTCTCATCAATGATACGGTCTCATTGAAAAGTGAATTGCAATTAAAATTTCAGATGTGTAATGTGATTTAGTATGTTACTAAAGAACAGTGAAACTTAAGTCAGATCATCTTGGGTTTTCTTCTGTTTGTGTTTTTCTTATTATAAGTTGCTGTTTTTGTTTCCAGGCCATCAAATCTCTCTCAAGAATAGCACAGACACAAGATGGCTTAGAGGCTTTATTTGTGAGCAGTTTACTGAGTGACTTGAAAAATGTCATGGCAACAAATGATATTGTTCGATACAGAGTCTATGAGGTAGGGATACGATCAATGTTAGCATTTGAATGACGTGATACTGTAGTTCTCCTGGACTGTAGTTCTGAATTACAATCTGAATTTTATGGCTTGCTTTTAAGTTGGTATTCATCATTGTTTTACAAACTCTTCTTCACGTCTACATTTTGTCAAGACTAGAAGGGAGTAGGAAGAGTACAGCAGTGTTGGCCCTCAAATAATGTCGTAACTTCTCTTAGTTTATGGTACAAAAGTGTGAAGAACTGTTAACATCTTTTATTTTCTAACTTGTGGTGCATAGGGCATTGGAAGGGCTACACAGAGTTACTAAAGATTAAATTCAATGTTTGCTTCTCTGAAAGTAAAAGTAAAATAGCTGCTGAGTTTCTTAACCTTTGGATGTGAAGTGCTATTGAAACTTCTGGAGGGGGGAAGAGACAGAAAGACAGAGATACCACGTGTGTCAGTCTGGATATGTATGGCAGAGCAGAAATAAAATTTACCCATTCTAGAGCTTAATGGGGATAGCAGTGATGATCCGCTGAAGAGATGACGGCTGTGGCTAGAAATCAAATGCATGTGCTGTAAATGTGGAACTCCTCGTGAACTTGTTTCAGGCAAACATTTAGGTTAATGATGAAAATTTCATGATATTTTGTATTTAATATATATAGGGTTAGTCACCATTATGGTGAATAGTTATCATTGTAATGTTTTTATAAACCATCCTTTTTTTTTTTTTTTTTCTGTGCTTTTATTTAGTTAATTGTTGAGATTTCTTCGGTGTCAGCAGATTCATTAAACTACTGTGCAAGCAGTGGATTAATATCAGAGTTAATTGGTGAGCTGACTGGAGATGATGTGCTGGTCAGGTATGTTGGCAGTGAGTTTGCCATTGAGATTTCCCCCATTGTTAAAACTCTGATGTTTGGTCTTAAAGTAACACTCTTAAACCCATTTGTGTGTGTTTCTTGTGAAACCCTTTTCATGAAAATGCTTTATCTGCCTCTTTTTAAACAGCCTTGAGTGTAAAATAGTGTATACTTAAATTTGAGAACCAAGATGAAGTTTCCCCAGTATGCTGTGACAATCATAATGCTGGGCTGCAATATAAACACTTAAGGTGTACAGTTGGAAAGAATTCTAAAGTAAGATAGCTGAGTGAGCTTGGAGGGGTGTGGGACAGCTGGGGTGGTTTGGGTTTTTTGTTTATTTTGCCTTAAGGGTAGAAAATGTGTTTTTAATTAATCAGAGTACTTCAAAACCCCATCTGAAATAGGCCAAACTGTTTGTCTGTTGCAGAGCTACGTGTATAGAGATGGTGACCTCACTGGCCCATACTCCACATGGGCGTCAGTATCTTGCTCAACAAGGAATTATCGATAAAATTTCGAACATCATCGTTGGTGCAGAGTCTGATCCTTTCTCGGGCTTCTATTTACCAGGTTACATCATGCGTTCCTTGTTTCCAGTGTTCACTGCTTGCTTTTATTGATGAGCTAAATTGAGAGGACTATTAAGCCTCTGTTTTGAAAGCTCATGTAAACTTCTAAATACTAGAACATATATGTTGGAAGTATACAAAAAATGCTGAAAGAAAATCTAATACATGAATAATATTACTCAATAACAGTGGTAGTACAGGTAAGATCTGGAGAGGCTGTACTATACGTTTGAAGTTTGTGTTACTGTAGCCTTTTTTTAATGAAGTCAGGAAGACAGCTGTTACATCATGAATTAAGTGGCTTCCAAAATACTCCTTGTTCCTTAGTTCTGTCCTTATTCTGTTGCCTTTCATAAACAATATTCAGACTTAATAACACTAGTTTAGCAGTGAAACAATCTTATGTTAATGTATGTTTAATTTTGACATTGCTAAACTTATTGCTAACGTTCTTCCACTCTGAATGCTTTTTTTTTTTGGTCTTGTTCTCTCAGGATTTGTTAAATTTTTTGGAAATCTGGCTGTTGTGGACAGTCCACAGCAGATCTGTGAACGATACCCTGTCTTTATGGAAAAAGTCTTTGAAATGGCAGAGAGTCATGATCCGACCATGATTGGAGTGGCTGTGGACACATTGGGAATCCTGGGATCAAATGTGGAAGGCAAACAGGTTTTACAGAAAACTAGTTAGTATCATTTTTTTTCTTTAATAAAACTTTCTCAGTATGTCATAATATACAAGAGTGAATTGGTTTGGTGTAATAGAAAAAGGAATTGAAAAATATATTTATTTATCTAATAATCAAGGGTGTCTGAATAGCTGTGCTACAGCAGATAAGGTGTTTAACTGTCTTGCCAGGTATGGCAGTGTAAAATGCCTGGCAGCTAGAATTCTGGTATCGCAAGCGTGATTAAAATTATTCTTTCCTAGTGAGCTGCATCATATGAACTGTCAGTAGTTGTGTTACTTTAGATTCCTCTGTTTCTACTGATGTTACAACCTTCTCCCTGGGATTAGAAAAATATGAACTATCATGTAATGATACTTCTGTAAAGACTGCATTGTTTCTCTTAATATAAAACTGTTCAGAGGACTCAAAGTAGGTGCTGGATTTCTTGCTGCTAGTCTGAACTTCGCTTTTTAAGTGAAAAATCTGTATTGGCACATAGCTATTGGAGTATTTGCAAATGGGATTGAAGATTGCTAATTACAAGTGTACTAGGGTCCACACTTCCCAAGATAACTCGGTTATCCATGACACACAACTTCCTTTTTGGAAATGTTTGGGTAGTCTGGAGGATTAACATAAAAGCTTTGGATTTGTCTATCTTGGATCTGTATGAAGGAAAGAGAATTTTAGACTGCTTTTATTATAGTACATCAGGAAGTTGCCTTTCTTGGGTTTAATGTACAACATTCATTCTACCAGTCAATGTAGCATAATGTGACTGACGGGTAACTTTGTACTCCTGTAGTGGCCTATCTGAATTAATTAAAAGCACTTTTGTTTTTATTTTCAAAGGAAGTAGATTTCAAAATCTGTTAAACAGAATAGGGCACCAGGCAAAGAATGCCCCCACGGAGTTACGACTTCGATGCTTGGATGCAATTTCATCTCTTCTTCACTTGCCTGTGAGTTTGTGGTTTGGTTTGTTGTCCTTGTCTTTTAGAGGGTTGTTTTTTTTTTTTTTAATATCTACAAGAATGAAATTATTATGCATCTGACTAATTGTGTGAAGACCTTTTGCAGCATCTAGTTTAGGTAGAAGTGGTAGGTTTCCAGTATTCTGAGTCATTAACTTTACTGGTTTGAATTTCCCTGATTTATTTGTTTGCTTAAAGTTTGAGTGAGTTTGTAAGAAGCCAGGTGTTCTGAAATCTGTTTATAAAACATGAAGTCAAGATGTTATTGGCAAGGGAATGAGAGTAAACAGCTTAATAGCCTGTGCTTTAAAGGGATAGTGGCAAACTGCTCTAATCCCTGTGTATTTTCTTTAGCTCCAGTGATATGGTTTTAGTAGTGTAGCTCCTAAGTAAGCCATTTTCGCTTGTCTTGCAGGACAGTGCTCCAGCATAGCACTTGTCTTGTGTATCAAAATGAACTTATTTAAATCTGTCCTCTAAGCTAAATGAGATATAGGAGGCCATTTCTTCATTCATGAAAATAACTTGAAAATTTAAACTATTTCAGCTTAATCTGCTGGTGGTTTGTTTTAAGTAATTTCCTTAACTATTGAACATATACTCAAAACTTAAAAGCTTTTCATAATCCTCATCAAACTCTTTCATTTCTGTACGTTTCTCTGATGTGTGTAGCCAGAGCAGCAGACGGAAGACCTTTTAAGAATGACTGAATCGTGGTTCACGTCCTTGTCTAGCCAGCCCTTGGAACTCTTCAGGAGCATCAGTACTCAGCCATTCCCTGATCTCCACTGTGGGGCTTTACGGGTATTTACTGTAAGTGCTTCCTGTTTTTAACGATCAGGTGGGAATTGTATTGACACTGTCTCAGATTTTTTTTTTTTTTTAAGTGAATGCCACAAACTTCTTGTTGAAGTGGTTGGAAGTAAGGCCTTTTTCATTGTGCCCTGCTTGCATTCACCATTTAAAAAACACAGCAGGCATGTCATGTCTGTAATGCTTATTTTCTTATAAATTGGAGGGGGGGGGGGAAAAGCAACAGCTGTACTCTAGCATGCTGCTTCGATATCAGTCACTGCTGTGATAATTCACTTAAAATTTTAAAGATAAGCACTGTGCTGTACTTGTTTTCCAGTGTTAAACTCTGCTGCTTGATTTGTGGTGGTTGTGTAACTATTGTGTAGCATGAATACCCCATTTCATTTTTTTCTGTTCCTTGGCTATTTGCATAACAGCCTACTGTGTGGCTTGTTGTTGTTGTTGTTGTTTTTAAAATGAGGCATTTTCCCCTCTCCCCTCACTTTGTCTTCGTGTTTAGGCTATCGCAAATCAACCATGGGCCCAGAAGTTGATGCTTGCCAGTCCAGGGTTTGTGGAGTACATTGTGGACAGATCTGTGGAACCTGACAAAGCTTCGAAGGATGCCAAATATGAACTGGTTAAGGCCCTCGTAAACTCTAAAACAATCGCAGAAATCTTTGGAAATCAGTATTACTTGAGGCTCAGGGCTTACCTGCATGAAGGCCCTTATTATGTTAAGGCAGTTTCTACTACAGCTGTGGAAGGAGCAGAATAATGTCACTGATGTCTCGGTTCCCCTTCCTGCAAGCCATGTTACTGAAATAGGTGTTAAGATACAAGGTGTCAAGACTCCCCACACTGGAGTCCCTTTAGGCTAGCAATTTGACTATTGAGAGTCCGAGAGCAAACCAAAACCTATAGGGCACAGCATAATTTCCCATAGAATGTCATGGCAGAAGCTGTCTGTGTGCTGTCGTGAAACAAGTAACCCAGGTAAGCACTCTGTCAACTGCTGACTGTTTTATTTTGCAGGAATTATCATTGTTCAGTTAAACTGTTTTGGGGTTTGGAGTTCCTATCGTGTTTTCTCAGTAAGTCACAGTTCAATTAAAAAAGCCAACACCAAAACACTTTGAGGTTTGTAACCTCAGATGCTGCCATAGTTTCTGGGTTTTAAAATTTTTTTTTTATATCTGCCAAACTTGGTACTTGCATGGAACATACTCTTTTATCCAGTCATATTCTGTCAGAAACCCTGTTGGTAAGAATAAGCTAGTAACGTTCTGTCCATCTGAGGGAGTACGAACTGGATTCTCTTCTGTTTTCAGCTTGCTGGATGTAAGCCTTGCTTGAATAAATAATCCTAAATATTGTTTACATTTTATGCTGAGGATGAAAAAAAGCTTTTAGCCCTTTTAAAAAACAAACGGATGCAAGCTCTAGTGTATAAAACCGCATTGGGGGCTTTGTCTCACTTGTTGACTGCGACTTTGTATGGCAGCTCAGTTTACTTGCTCAGAAGGAGCACGAGCTATAGCACTACAAGGCTATTTCAGAACCAAATCTTGAATTGTTTACACTGTTTTTTAACAGAGATAAATTTTTTTAATTGTGTTATTTAAAAAAAAAAAGTATAATTTTAGTTTCTTGAGTTAGGATAAAAGGGATAAGAAGACAAAGCTTTCCTGTTTAAGGGCGTGGACTGAATTAGGAATATGGAAATGCAGTACCTTACGACGCTGTGTATCTTCCTCCGGAGGTGGGCAGCGAGCTGCGGATAAGATGCAGGAATAGCTGGATGCTCTAGTGGCATCTGATGTGTCTTGGTCCATAAAACAGAGACCACAGTGTACTTTAGACAAAAGGTTTATAGTATTTTTGTTGAGGACATAAGAAAACAAATCTGAGGAATAGCTGGGAGGAGCATAATAAACATGAAATTACTACTTTTGGGCTTATTTTCGTAGTGTGTCAGGTCAGGCATTGCCTCTGTGGAAAGTACTCGCCCCGTGTCCCCGCTCTGCCAAGTGAAGAGGGATGATCTACTCATGCAGTAACACTTTTCTCGCTTGTAGTAGCTTTGAGCTGCGGTGGAGGTGATGGTATCGCCTGCCAAAAATTGCTGGCAAGGTGTCAAAGTGGACTCAGAGGAGCGGGGCAGTTGGGGAAGATCCCTTAATGTTTAATTAGCTGTCTGAATGCAGGTAATCTGCCTTGCTGCTTATGATCTCTTATGTACAAAAGTTGTCATCCAGCATTACACTACTGCTGACGCTTTCATCCTAGATGTGCATAATAAACATCTGCTAGTGAGAAATGCAGTGCACAGCGTCTCATTTGTGAGCGGAGGGAGCGCAGAAGCTTCGTGAATCCTGCATCCAGAAAAAAACGTGAAAGCACTAAAAAGGAAACCAAAGAGTATAGATGTCCTGAGTTTGCACTTGTATTGGACAGTTAAGCTTTGTTATTTTAGGTGGCTTTGTGCACTGGTAGCTCTGTATGAGCCGTATACTAAAATCTCAGTAAAAGAAATCAATATATAAACCTTTTCTGCAATTCATGAGTCTCTCCTGTGTGTGTTTTCAGCTGTTGCTTTTGAAGGCTACTCTGTGTGCAAAGTCTTTAGCATCTGCTTTGCATGGTATGTTTGCCAAATACAATATTTTAGAACACACAGAGATGCCAAACAAGGGAATTTTTTATATATGCACATATGCTTTATTTTGTTGAGCTTTGGGCTCAACATTCCCATTAGTTGATCAGACGCTTACCTCTTATTATTCACATGTAGTTCCCTACCCATCCTGTGTATTGCCGTGTGGTTTACATGTTGCTGCCGGTGTGTCGGGTACAGTGGGAAAATTTAAGCGTGTTGTCCCTGTCCTCCTTCCCCTGTGAAGTAACAGGTGGAGATAATGGAGGAAAAATGAGAATTGAGGTAATGTGCTGAACTTGAACTCTGTTTAAAAAAAAAAAAAAAAAAAGATAAAATAACCAAACCCCCCCCAAAACGCAAAGCTCGTCACTTGACCCCGGTTAACAAGCACATAGCGTGGTACTGAAGAACGGTGGATCCTTCGGAGCGCGCCTCCCCGTTCCTTCAGGCACGGTGGGACCCGCAGAGATACGCGCGTGCCTCGCAACCGTAGAACCGATCTGTCCGGCCAGTCTTCCTGCTGCTGAAAGAGCTGCTGTGGGAGAGTTAAGCCGGAGGGTGCGGGCATGGGTGAGGTTGTGTTCTGTGGCTGGTTCCTAATTTGGGGAATTTTTGCATTTCGAGTAAGGTTGGTGTGACCGGTACACTGGTGAATTTGTGGGGTGTGTCACGGTACCGAGGTGCTTGTGTTTGGTGTTTCTCTGATGCCATGACTGACAGAAATACAGGATCCTTTAACAGGTAGGGTGGATTTCTTGCCTAGAACCTCCCCGGGCTGTGTACCTGAGCCATTCCCACGATGGTTCAATGTCTGTTCCCACTCTAAGCTGTTCGGTAGCTTCACTGGTACTGTTAAACAGGCAGCTTGGAAGTAGCTCCCTTTTGTGGTTGGAAAGATTCCCTTTCGTTACAAAATATTTGGAAGTAGGTGATGCCTCACTCAGATAAAAATGCAGAAGGGGTTTTGGCATAAGGTAGAGGACTGGATACAGACAGTTTCTTGGAATACTTTTTTTTTTTTAACTTGTATGCGTGCACTTGCAGGTAGATAGGTAGCTAGAGTACATCCACTCCCACACCAGAGCACTGAGAATTTGTTTGCTGTTGAAGGAAAGAGAGCTAACTTTGAGAGGAGATCGTTGTTACTGGATGTTAACAGGATAAAACAGCTGGTAAAAGAAAATGCAGACTTTCTTCGGGAAAGTTAATTGGTGAAATGAAGAACCTCATTTTTAATTCTGTCTAAGTTGAACTGTTTGAACTTATCAATATAGGTCAAAACCTTGCAGGACACCAGGCTGTAGTAAGTTTCCAGTAATGAGCAATCTTCCCCATCACTTGTTTCCTTCCAGTCTTTAAATAACTCGTCCTCTTTCACGTTGGAAGAGGTGAAAATGAATTTATAGCAGCATCGATTGTAGCTGATGTGCTTCTCCCCAGAAAATCGAGAGCTGTGAATGGGAGCGATGCCGGCTTTTTTAGCACAGATTCCGACAAAGACATCGGGGGGCACTGAAACTGGCACCTCCGTGGCAGCCACGTACACCTTGCGAGCGACGTCCTGGGACATGACGAAAGCGCTCCCGTCGCAGTAATCGGGGTAAAACTCCTGTGAGTATTGATGGATGGGAACGAAGCCAGGGCTTTCGGGGTCTCTGTCGGGCGCTCCTTGATGAACGACCCTCCCAACGTAAATGTCCTCTAGCTGGGTTAAGCTAAGCAGGTATCCAGCCAGACTTGGAATACCGACAAACACGTCTTCATCTGTTTTAAGAATATACCTTGCATGGGGACAGAAAGTCACTGCCCATTCCACGCTCATCAACATCTTCTGTGTCTGCGTCTTGGGAGAATCAATGAAACTGCCTTCAATAATGTCTCTGTGCTGTTGAGACTCTTCATTGATCTCCAGCTGGGTGGTTACTGAAGCTGGCTTTCCTAACACAAACAGAGCAAGGAGAGCATAACCTCGGGTGTCTGTCACGTTGCCCCATGTCTGCCTGATTGCGTCGCGCCTTGTCCTGTTTTCTGGGCTACTGAAGACGAGAATGAGCAAAAATATCTCTTGATGGGAGCATGTTGCTGCGCTGCTGACAGCGTAAGAGAGGTTGGCCCTTAGGGGATCCGTATCTAGCTTCCTGGCCCTCTCCCGGATTTCAAGCGCCTTTGCATCAGTGTAAGAAAGAGGCAATGACCGCAGGAAGTATTCCTCCAGTAAATCTGCCCCAAAAAGCAGTATGTGGAAAAGCAAGACATTGAAGAGAATGAAGCACCACTGGTGAGTCCGGAGCCTGCAGAGTGTCAGCTGGGGAGGAGAAGACACTGAAATCTCTTGCTACTAGAACAGAAAGGCTTTTCTTTATTTTTCTAATACATTCATGCAAAACAATCACGACTTTTAGACCGTGGTCTTTGTATTCTTAGTCTAAGGCTCTCTTCCTCCTAGAAACCTCAGCAGCCCTGCTGCTTGTGGCACAGCGAGATCCCAAGCGAGAAGGACATTACCGTGCTGTAGTTTAGAAGGCTTCTTTCTGCGCGTCCATGCATGCAAATACTGAGGAATAACTCAATATTTTCTGACTGTTTTGAACCTGTTACCGAAGGCCTGAGATGCTAACGAGGACCTGTAACGTTAATGTGTCCTCAAAGGAGAGCCGTTGGTGCTTGGCCTGACGACAGTGTATGAAAGCTGGCAGGGTAAGGAGCCACAGAGAAGCTGTTGTCCCGGAGGAACAGCCTCGTGCCAGCCTCCGTGCTGCGCTGAGCAACAAGCCGAAGGACTTACCTGCATGGTGGGGGGAGTTCTCCCCGCAGCAGGGTCTGTGTTCACGGCAGAGGCAGTTTCTCCCCAGCAGAGGCTTACGGGGCAGCGTCTGTATCTGGGTCTGCACGATCCAGTTACTGCCCAGTACCCAGAGACTATGGCTTCCACCTCACCTGCCTGCGGGGAGGAAAGGTGATCCCGGGGGATGATCGTGTTGCAGCTGCATAAAACACAAAGCAAGCAAAACTCTAGCCTTTCCCTTTAGTAATTCCTGACACTTGTGGTTGGGTTTCTGAGAAATAAAGTGAAGCAACTGCTATGGCTCGCTCGATAACAGGGGGCCTCTGGTACTGTTGTGAAGCTGTGCTAGGTCTGCCACTTTGGTTTTGGTTTTGTTTTGGGTTTTTTTTTTTTACAGCTGTGCCAATTTGGTTTTGTTTTTTTCTTTCTTTTTTTTTTTTTTTACAGCTGTGCCAATTTGGTGTTGGTTCCCCTGTCCAGGGCAGCTGACCCCTGCACTGAGCACTCTGCATCTCCTGAGATGGAGGTTTGGGGCGTGAACTTGGGGTTTGCCTTGTGGGGGTCCCCAGGGGGGTCACCCAAAGGCCATGGGCACTGCTGGGCCAGGCTGTCTCTAGCATGGGGGGAGTGGGCGGCGGGGGGGGGGTATCAAGTGGCTTTCCCTGTGCTGGCATTGGAGCTGTGGGAGCTGTGACCCCGCTCCCGGCCAGGCGCCTCACTTGGCTCTCTTGATTGCTCCTGGAGCTGAGGAAGCTCAGGGCATCATTTAGTACCAGGCGTGTTTTTCGGTGGGCCCCTGGGAGCGAGGCACAAGGAGGGGCTGTGCAGGGGCACTGATGCTGCTCATCCAGAGGGCCTGTGGCCAGGAGGCTGGGGATGTTTTGGTGTGTGTCCCTCCCACCTCTTGCCCCTCCAGCATCCGTTTACTGAAGCGGGGATGTGAACCCCAATGAGCTGTGTTGGCTTGGTCCTTTGCTTTCTGTCCGCACAACGTTGTTCTGTGGTTCTGAATGACTACAGGGATTTATGCTGTTGTGGTTGCGTGTGCTGGTGAAGAGCTGCCGTGATCCATCCCTGGACAGGCTCCTGCCTTCGGTGGAGGCTCCGGTGCAGCCAAGACCACCGTGTGTTAATGCTGGCCCAGCTGTGGGCTGTGCTGGAGCTGGCTGGCCTGGGGAAACCACAGGGGACTGGAAGTGCTGGAGGGAGAAACGCCAAAGGCACCACAAACAGGATGGAGGTGTCAGCGGGGGTGAGAGTTGGGTTTGGCAGCAGGTCCACAAGCTGTGGGGCCTGTGGAGCACCGAGGGGGAAGAGGGGCTTGCGGGTCCCCAGCAGCCCCTGGGAAGGAGCGGAGGGGGTGGATGGCAATGCTGTTTGATGGGCAAATTGTGGTGGGAGGCGTCAGCCTTCATCAGCACAAGCGTGGGAACTCCAGCCTCCGTGTGAGAGCAGAGAGATTGTGATTTTTTTTTTCTTTTGTTTATTTTGGAAAGATTTTTTTTTGAAAGTAAGGGTGCATTTCTGTTACTGCATCCTTGGGTGAACGGGTGCAAGGAGGATGCAGCGTTGCTGTGGTTTGCCTTCGCTGTGTGCCTTGCTCAGGGTGCGATGCTCTGACCATTGCAGTCCTCCCTGAAGCATCCTTTGGGGAGCCTGCAGCAGTCAAATGCCCCAGGGAGATGGAGAAGAGCTTTGATTTCTGGCTTGGGGTGAGTGAGGGTTAATCCCCCAGCTCTGGCTGGGACCCCCAGCTCTCCCAGCCCTGCCCATGGGTCTGTGGCAGGACTGGGAGATCTTTCCCACACCTGCTGGGAGATCTGCACTGCTGTAGGAAGCCACTGGAATTACAAAAGAAACCAGGTCTCCAAAATGCAGTCACAGCTTGGAAGTGCGTCATGCCCCCCTGTAAGACAGCCTAAACACACAAGCCCGTGCATCCCAACACGGACCTCAGCTTTAGGCTCTCCAAAACTGGGAAAAACTCCTTTCCCAGAGCTTGTGTGGCAGCTGGGATACAGCTTCATCTGGACCAGGCTCACAATCGTTATAATCCTTGCAGAAGTTGCACTTTGAAGCTTGGCAAGCTGTCAGCATGGGAAGTGTCAGTTAAATGTGTTCTCTGAAATAAAAAGCTAATAAGGCAATATTTGTTCTGTATAATAATATAGCGCTATGGTCCCAGATACCCATTCTGGGGGAAAAAAAAATTCCTCCTTTGAAGATGCTCTGTCTCCAGCTAAACCATTTAATAAGCAAATAAATACTAGCATTTGAAACCACTTCCATTAAAAATATTGGCTTTCCCAATCGTGCGTTTTTAGAATAATAATAAAACCCACATGTGTATCATCCCCGTTGCAGTTACGCGCAGCGTGGTGCTCGCAGTACTTCTGAAGTCATTTCTTTAGCACGGCTCTGTGGTGGCAGCAGGAACTTCAAACAGTCGCCGATATTGGCTGTGTAAGGTTCACGCTATCCAGCCCCAGCCAGGGTGCGGGCAGCTCTTGGATGTGGGATTTGTTTATCTGAAGAGCCTGGCTGAGTCCCCCTGGGAGAAAGCTGAGGAACAGAAAGGAAAAGACTGCTGAAGGGTAAAATAACTGATCTGGAGTGCCAGAAACCCCCTCGGCTCCAAGGAGTTTGCCTGGAGGTGATCCCGCCACCGCCTTTAAAACCCAGGCTTCAGGCAAACGTAATGCACAGCAGCTTAGGTGTGACCTTCTCTCCCTGTTCAGATGGGTCAAGTCAAACTCATGCAGGGAAAATCTCACTCCCAGTGAGATCCAAGAATTTCCAGAAGAAGAGTGAATTCAGGACCCTGGAGTGGCTGAAGTCAGATCGGTCTGGGGAAAGGGAGTGCTGTTCCTGCAGCTTCGCTTAAGCCCTGAAAAAATCTTGTGGGTGTAAGTTAGGGGGAAAAAAAAAATGGCAGAGCAGGTTTTCCTGAGCCACAGGGCTATAATTTGCTTTATGTAAGGTATTTTCATGTTTTTCTTAAGTTTTATGTCCAAGCAAACCTCATTACAGGAGCAGGGATGTACCAGTAACGTTGTAGACTGAAGGATGTTGGGAGTCTGGGTTTGATTTTTTTTTTTTTTTTTTTTTTGGAGCAAGCAGGGCCCTGAACTTCCGTGATACCCCAAGATAAAAGCAGAGATGCCGTGGAGCTGCTGTTGAGCAGGACGAGCCCGGGGCCGGTGCTGCGGGGTGGGCAGCTGTGCTGCGATGTGCTGCAGGGGAGCTGCCGTACCCGCTGCTGCTTAAAATGTCTCTTAAAGTCTCCTGGCTTCCCTCCTGATGCTGTGAACATTTGGAAGGGGGGAGCAGAGCCTGGCTTGTTTCAGTTCTGCTCGACTCCGCTTCATGAAAATGCGAAGGCTTTGGATGACGCACCGTTCTCAGGCGATGGTGCAGGCGAGGGCGGGCGGGTGGGGTTTGTTGGGGAAAACCAGTGAAAATTGGGTTTTCCAATATAAATCTGCTCCAGTATAACAGCCTGAGCTCTGCCTGCTCTAGGTGTCCATGTGGTCGCTCCATGCAGGGTGGACATCCTTCTCTATCCCCCCCACTCCCAGACTCTTCCCAAAAGCCTGGCTGATTCCTGCAGGCAGGCTGGCAAATCCCTCCACTGCTCCTGCTCCAGAGACGTGCCGGATCCCATCTGCATAGCCTGCCCGTAGGCAGGCAGTTTTCCTTACACAACAGCCTCTTTCCACGAGGCATTCCCCATGCCCTTGCGTGGCCCCTTGTCTTATTTTGAGGGTCGGCGATGACCCCTGCCAGAAGGCACCCTCCGGCAGCCCCCCCCATCCCCAGCTGGGTGCTCCTGGGAGCACAAAGCACCCTCCCCGTGTTTGGGACCCTGCCCAAAGGGTCCCTGCTCTTCACCACCTGCCTTTTGCAGTGTTTCACCAGTGCACGAAGACCTGATCGTATGAGGAGCTGGGAAGGGACATGTCTGGATTTTAATAACAGCATCAGTTGCAATAAATAAAGGGAGACAATTGTTTTGGTCTTAGTCATCTAATAGCAATGTTTTTGCTTAAAGAGATGATTCAGCTCTTGCAGGCGATTCTTCACCTTAAGTTCTCCAAGAGGCTTGGGCGGTGATGGCAGAGGAGGTTTCAGAAGAGTTACACAGTGTGCGTTTCGTTTGGGTTTTGGTATTTAACATCCCTTCAGGTGTTAAACATAAGTAGAAAACTTAAAAACAAGCTAAAAGACCGGAGGGCTGACACACCAGACAAATAGATTTGCCGCTCTGGGTACACAAATGAGGGCGTCTTTTCTTCCCATTTAATGGCTTGGTTGACTAGGTTAAAAACATGTTTTTATAGCCAAGTTCCTACCGTTCATTTTTTTTCTTTGCATACATCAGTCTCGGAGTTACAGAGCTCTATCTTTTTGTATGGGTATGTTTGATTATTGCTTCTTGAGTTTAATGACAGCTTTGACAAGTAACTACCACTATATGCCTTGAGAAAGACAGCTCAAACCCTCTGTGTGTTCTGTAAGTGCTGCGTTCAGCCGCAGAAATACCGAGCTAAATATAAGCTGAATAGGGAGAGCGTGAGCTTGCGAAAAACGTCGAGTTGCGAGGCCACGGGGCTCCCGAGAGGTGGCCTCCCCGCCAAAATGTCAACTTGAGAGAGAAGTTGCCTACTTTGCAGCGGACCAGAAGTTTTCCCCTCATTACTCATTTTCACAGCGGGCCGTGCAGGTTACTTGGCCGTGCCCTTTCATTCCCTGAAGTTAGACACGGGCTGTGTTGGTGCCTGGCAAATCCAGATTTCATAGGAAATTCGTTTGACATGGAAAACAGACAAAGTGTTTGAGTCCTGAATCAAGCTCTGCTTTGATTAAATTCAGCCCGTGCTTTGACAATATTTGCAACTGGGAGCGGATCAGGTGTTGCCATGCCTGCCTCCACAGCCGCTCTGTAGCTGCAGCGATGCTGGGCAGCAAGCTGGGGCATTTCTTTTGGGGAGCTCCTTGCCCTGGGGCTGATGGGGGTGCATGTGTGTGTATGTATGATGAACCCAAAAATGCAAAGCTTGCCCGAGGTTGTGGAGGGAAACTGGAGCCAACTGCAGGTCCTGGAGCTCGTGCAATGTCCCAGCCCATCCTCTCCAGGTCCCACGGTGCTGGGTGGATCCAGTTGCGTTCCAGCTGCGTGGACCTGGGGGTGCCCTGGGGATGGGGCTGCAGCTCCCCAGCCATGGCCAAGGCTCCTGCCGGTGGGGCTGTCCCCCATCGCCCTCCTGGCAGGGGGTGATCGGGGAGCTCGAGCAGGATGAAGATGCCCCCGGAGCTGAATACTCATTTGGCGCTGGAGCACCGCGGCGTGCTGGACTTGGGTAATGTGCTCCCCAGGAGATGACTTTCTCTCTCTCTTGCCTCTGACTCATCCCACTGTTGCCTCCCACAGATTTATTTATTGCTCTCCCAGAGACAGAAACAGCAGAGTTGAGTCTCTGCTGCCCCATGCCAGGCCCCTCCTCGGGCAGCCGGGGCTGCGATCTGCTGAGGGTGGCCGTGCCTTCCCCCTTGCACGGCCCTCGGGCGGTCACAGACCAGGGGTTTGCCTCTCCTGGGACCCTCACACCAGCCCCCCCCTGCTGCTCCCTGACCCTGGCTCTGCTATGGAGAACTCCTGTGTGCTCACACAGCACAGGGCCGTGCAAATGGCACTTGGCATCCCTGGATGTGCCCGTTCCCCGGTGCTGAGCACTCCGTGCCCAGGCAGGAGACAGCCCTGTGGGCCACATGCTCTCACCCACCCTGGGGTGGGGATGGGAATGCTGGGGTGCTGAAGGGGGTCCCCAGCAAAGCCGTGGGAGCTGAGCGAGTCAAGGGGAGGAGGCACGGTGTTTCAGTACGTACGTGAAGTCCTGGTTAATTTTGCTTTTTGTTAATAAGACGACTGTTGGGAAATGAGGACTTGTAGCATCAATGGCATTTTGGTGAATCATAGAATCACAGAGTGTTTTGGGTTGGAAGGGACCCCTAGAGGTCATCTAGTCCAACCCCTGAGTGCTGCAGCTGAAGGCAGGGAGGACGATCTCGGCCGGACCCAGGCCCCCAAAATGCTGAACGGTGCCTTTGCTGAGGGCACTCCCCTGCCTTCCTCCCCTGCCCTCCTCCCCTGCCTTTGGGAGCGCGGGCAGGTACCCACAGCACCCTGCCTGACCCCCGTGGCATCTCTGGGGCTGGGAGGCCAACTGTCTGCAATGTATTAATGATTAAAGATGATGTTAAATCACGGCAGCTGGGAAGACACACGGTAGTGCTGACTCTGGGACTAAAAGAATTTCCAAAGCAAAGTGAATTTTACTGCTCTTGATCTTGGAAGAGTATGGATGGAGGGGAAGGGCAGCATCTCTGGTTGGTGCTCAGATGGGCAGGTGGAAACAGGGGAAGAGAGCCCCCCAAATTACCCAAAGGCTGGAGAAAATGCCTCGAGGAGGAGGGCGAGCACTCAGCCTGTCTTGGTTCTTGTGAAGAAAAGGAAGAGGTGTTTTGTGTTGTGATTTGTTTTCACGGGGAGAAAGCTCAGGATAAAAGCAGACTCAATGTAGAGGGAAGAGGCAGGCTTTGCCGCAGCTGGAAACTGCAGTCAGACGAATCCTCGTTAGGCGGAGGGGGTGCGGCTGACTAACGAGCGAGGCGGTGTGCGGGGAAGCCACGGGGAAAGAAGAACCGAGGGAGGGAGATGTGGTGATCTCAGCATCCATGAATGCGTCCCTGGAGGTCAGACGGTCCCGGGGCTGGCCAGGGCTGGGATGCCACCACCTCCATGTGCCAGGGAAGGGACGGCAGGACCAGCCCAGCCCCTCCGGGCTCCAGCACAGCCGGTTATCCTCTGACAGGGAGAGTGTGAAACCGTCTTGCCTGGCACTGCTCAGGTGTGGCACCATGAGGGAGCGGAAATCCAATGCGGCCCCTGGCCTCAACATCCAGCTTTCCCAAAGGCACCCAGCTCCTAGATGCATCCAACCGTCTGGGCTCCCACCTCGAGTTTAGGACAGAACCAGCCCATGCTCTGCCAAACGGCAGAGGAGGAACAAGCAAGCTCAACCCGGGGGCCAGCACTGCTCCCACGACGGCAATGTCAGCGCATAAATAAACCCCATCCCTTGGTCATTCCCTGTATATCCTATGCCCTGAAATACTTTCTGGAGTTAAATAATAGCAGGGCAAGAAAAAAATAACCGACAGGGAAGGAAGGAAAGTATTTTGCTTTTTATTCTGTTAACTACAGGTTGTGAAGTGGTTCGTTATGGAAGATCCTCTTGTACCCCTTCAGCAGGAGAGGAAGCAGAGACCAGGAGTCCTGCAGAGCTGATCCGTGCCGGAGCTGGGAGCAGTCCCCAGGCAGGGCCTCTCCTTTCTCAGGTAGGATTCCACGAAGTACCGTCACGGGCCCCCGCCTCGGCATCCCCCCCCGGGGGGGCCAGGCACAGCTCCACGGCCGGTCCATCGCCAGTGGCAGCGCCAGGACGGACCTCCCCGCTCGAGCTGCAGTGCCTGGGTGGGGATGTTCTCTTCTTCTGGCTCTTTCTCTTTCATTTTTCTTTTCTCACTGTCCCCCCACCCCCCCACCCCGTAACGGTTTTAAATAATTCCTCCTCCACGCCTGTGTTACCACCTAGCATGTCAATACGCTGCTGTGCCACCCACCCCTCTCCTCGCAGAGCTGCACGTTAACATTTTGCACCCGATAATGTGAGGCAATTAGTGAATGAAGAATAACTTTCCTACTTAAAAGCATGATGGCTTGGGAAGCATCACACGGATGGATTGCACGGGGAGTATTAATTGCTTTTCTCTCAAATGACTCCTCGTGTAGGAGAGTCCATATGGAGAGAGGGGAGGAGGAAGAGATGCTGCGGGAGAAACAAAGTCTCCGGTCCTAGTGAGAAGCGTAAACCCCAGCGCATCTGAGTGGGCGCTTTCCTCTGGAGCTGGAGGCTGTGGCAGCGAACGGGCACCGTGTGCCGATGCATCACACGAGGGCCAGGGCTCCCGGGAGCCGCGCTGGGGGGTGTGGGGCAGCCTGGGGGCAGAGGGGGGCCGGGAGCAGCCTGGAGCTGTGGGAGAGAAACCATCGCTCTGGAGCGGCGAGCTCCTGGCCCGGATGGCGTCACCCTCCCCTGGGGTCTGACTGAGGTGGGCTTTGGCGTTTTGGGTGGCTGAGGTGGCAGAGAAGCGCGAGGCACAGCGGCTGTCCAGCCACTGTGTTTCTGTGGGAGCGTTGCCTTTGTAATAAACAGTTCTTGCCGTGGATCTCTGCTCACCCGTGCAGCCCCGCGATCCCAGCGATTGGCACCATGGCGAACTCCCCAGTGCCTGTGCAACAGCATGGTCTCTGGAAAAGGAACAAAAAAAAAAAAATAAGTGAAAAAGGAGAGGAGCGTGCCGGAGCTGGGGCAGAGCTGCTCCCCTGGGGGCCAGCTCGCTCCCCTCCAAGGCCCTGGGCCAGCGTGGGTCATGGGTGCACAGTGGGGGCTGCAAGGAGGCTGCTCTGCTTGCAGTGGCTCGCACCCAGCCCCTGAGGGGGGGACGCAGCTTTGGGGCACTTTGGGCTCGGCCGCATCATTACGGATGGCACCTCCCGACTCCTGGCATGGAGCATCCACAGGGCTGAACTTCAATGGGGTGAGAAGGCACCATGGAGTCCATCCCGCTAGCCCTTTCCTGGGGGTGGCCGGCTCATTTCCAGGCTGCCCCTGCTGCCCCTGGGGCGGGAGGTGCCGTCAGCGGGGCCCCCCAGGGATGGCGAATGCCCCCCAGCCTGGCCGCGCAGCATGGCAAAGTTGTTCCCCAGCAGGCTGGGGCTTGGCCGGCCTCTTTGCTTTCAGCACAACCCCAAGGCGCAGCAGCGCTCCGCACAAATATTTGTACTCCCAGTAGAAAGTAAAATTAAAAAAAAAAATAAATCATTAAAACAAAACCGGAAAAAAGAAAATAAAAAAAAAAAAAATGGAAAAAAGAAAATAAAAAAAAAAAAACGGAAAAAAGAAAATAAAAAAAAAAAACGGAAAAAAGAAAATAAAAAAAAAAACGGAAAAAAGAAAATAAAAAAAAAAAACGGAAAAAAGAAAAAAAAAAAACGGAAAAAAGAAAATAAAAAAAAAAACGGAAAAAAGAAAATAAAAAAAACGGAAAAAAAAAAAAAAAAACGGAAAAAAAAAAAAAAAAAACGGAAAAAAAAAAAAAAAAAACGAAAAAAAAAAAAAAAAAAAAGGAAAAAAAAATAAAAAAAAAAAACGGAAAAAAGAAAATAAAAAAAAAAAAAAAAGAAGAAAAAAAAGCAAGGCAAGACACCCCCCACCACCACCCGGGGAGGCGGAGGCGGAGGCCGAGGGGCCGCGCTCCGGTGGGGTGCCGGGGTGGGCTGGCTGCCGGGGGGCGCGGGCGCGGCGGGGCCCGGCGCGGGCGGCGGGGGCGCCCTGGGGCAGCGGGGGGGGCCCGGCCGGGTGGCGGCGGAGGGAGCGGGGAGGCGGCTCCCTCCCCGCGGCTCCGCACCATGGGCGCCCTCGGTGGGCAGCGCCGCAGCGGGCAGGGGGAGGAGGCGAGCGGGGCCGCCGCGCCGCCGCCCCGCCGGTGCGCCTAGGGGCAGGAGGGCAGGACCCCCGCCCCCCCGTGCCCCGCAACTCCCCGGCACCTGTTGCCGCCCGCCCCCCGCTCCGGCCGCCCGCGCCGCTTCGCTGATGCCGTTCTCGGGCGAGGAGCGGAGCCTGCAGGGGATCTACAAACCGGCGGGGCCGGCGGAGGGCAGGGCCGGCGGGGCGGCCGGCCGCACCGAGTGCTACACCAACCGCTCCTTCGTCTACACGATGGCACCCACAGGTACCCGCCGGCGGGCTCGGTCGGTGGGTGCGGGGTGAGGGGTGGGGGGGGGTCCCCGGGGCTGCCTGCCCCGCCGTCGTGGGGAGCCGCGGGGACGGGGCACGGCCGGGACCCCCGTGCGGGGCCGGGGGGAGCCCCCTCCCTCCCTCCCTCCCTCCCCGCCGGCTGCGCCCGGGCCAGCCCCGCTTCCACCGCCCTTCCTGTGCCCCGAGCCTGCAAGAAAGTTTCTGCAACACTTCCAGGCCTGGCTGGGGTCCCCTGCCAACACCCCTGACGGAGGCACCCCCTCGGGAACGGAGTAGTTAGAGGCTGCCGGGGCACAGGGGATGCTCGGAAGTCCCCGAGCTGTTCCCGGCCACATCCTTCATGGGAAAAAGGGTCGATGCTGCCCTTCTGCCGTGCCTGGCACAGCTGGGGCTGTGCTCCGTGGTGTGCAGGTCAGGCAGTGGTTTAGAGGAGCTGGTTTGGCTGAGCCCTGAAGCCACGCCAAAGCCAGAGGACCTAAAACACACGCAGGTGAAAAGGCTACATTTCCCCTAGGTGCATCGCAGCCCACGCCTCAGCTTTGGGTTGTTTTTGTGCCAAAGTTACGATGTCCAGCACGAGGGAGGGGCTGCGGTGCAGAAGGGAAGAGCGGCTCAGAGGGGGTCGCAGGGGCCCAGCGCCACTGTCCTCTTGTGCCCGGCAGCAGCAGACGTGGCTCACAAGGGGACGTGTGCTTGTTGCCGAAGTATCCCGGCATTTCCCAATAACGCCTTTATATTGTCATTGATCTGATTATCTTTACTAGTGTAGCTTTTCTGACTGTCACACTCATCAAATCTCAGCTTAAACGAGCAAATGAAGTGTGTGTAGCAATTAATTCTTGGCAGATAAGTACCTCGGCTGGGTTTGTGCCCTGGGCTGGTTAGCTGGGGTTTTTTGTTGATACCTGCTCGCTCTGAGTTAGGGAGAACATCTTTTATTCCTAAAAGCCTAGATGGAAAAAGAGGGCACAGTCTATTCAGTGAACTCTTTAACTTTCAGTATGTTGCCACCGACTGGATAATTGGTAAAATCCTTGAATATTGGTTCTTGGGATTAAGCCCCTCATTATTTCCCCTTGCTGTCCTCTCTGCCAGAGGCACAATGTGTGATGCGGCCAACGCACCGTGGTGCCTTGGGAACCGGGCCCACCTAACTCCCGAGAATACTGTTCAGTCGCCTCGGGCACACCAGGGGGGCTGCAGAGCCACGGGGCCTTCACCAACCCCAATTTCCTCATTTTCCAGCTGTACTTGACGTGGCTGTAGAAATGATGTCCTTGAGGAGGTTATGGAATGCATCTGTGTTGGGAGGGAGATCAGAAATCAGGCTAGAGAGAGCAGCTCGCAGAGGGTTTGGGCTCCAGCATTACAGGAAAACGATGAGCTGCTCAGCCCAGACAGCAGCTATTCCTTACGCTGCAGTATTTATCCTTACCTAACGCACACAAAATTCTTGTCCAAAGGTCTTCTTCTCCGTCTCTTTCAATCTGAATAGAGGAGCTTTGTTTTCTAATTATTATGATACAGCTCAGTGTGTTTCTAACCCCCTCTGGCTCTGGAGAGGTTGAAATGCCGTTGCTTTCCGTGGCTTGTCTTGCCTGCCTCTGCTTTCAGCCCCTTTGCTGCCCTTCCAGAGATACTGAACAAGCTGGTTGGAGCCCTCAGGACTCGGCAGCTTTGCCCGTAGCTGCCCGTTTCCCCAGCTCCAGCTCGGAGCAGCCTGGATCTCTAATGTACATTTTCAGTGCTCTCCAGCTGAAGAAGCAGAAAACAATCGTTGTGAAATGGCTAAAGAGGAATCTGCAGGAGCAGGCAGAGCAATCAGCACTGTCTCCCCCATTAGATGATCCCCAGGGCCCGCTGGCTGATCTGCTCTTTGGTTTCCTCTTCTGCAGCTTGAATTGGGGGTGCGCATCCCCTTCCAGGGGACGGTCGTCCACATTTAACAACCTGCTCTCACTCAGCCTCCGCCTGGTACCGGAGTTTCTTCCTCACCTCCCGTGGGTTTTACCTCTGTTCAGTCGAAAGGGCCGCGAAGGCAGCACCCTGCCCGTCTCTGACACGGGGTTGTGTCTGACGGGTGCCCATTCCCCGGGGGAGACCAGGGCTCGGGAGCCCTGCGCAGGCTCCTCAGCTTGACTCCGCTCCGTGCTTCCAGGCGTGTCCTGGTAGCTGTAGGTGTGATGGCAGACAAGCAGACCTGTCACCAGAGGTGTGTGCGAAGGACGTGAGAGCCAGAATGTATCTGAGCAGCACAGATAGACAACACGTTCCCTGTACCTCCTGTTAAATGTTCAAAGGGACTTCAGCTGGGCTGGCCCCATTGAAATGAATGGAAGCCTCAAATATCCCCTTGCTTAACAAATCTAGAGATGGCTTACAAGCTGCTGAAGAGAATTTCCATCTTCGTTGCCTGAGTGTGGAGGTGTGTGTGTAAGTGACTGTGTGCTTTCTCCTGGCCTGCTTTATAAGGGGACAATGGTCCTGAGAGTCCCTTCCAGGTGGAAAGCAAGGGGTTAACTGTAAAAGCACTTGAAAGTATGTTTGGAGAGCAAATATGCATTTCTGCACCCAGAGGGTACAAACAGCCTAAATTTTACTTTCCTACCTCGTGGGAAATCTGGATAAATGTTTGTACAAGGAGCTAGTCCGTCATTTAGGGGAATACAGGATTTCCTCCGGCCACCAGCTCTGCTTCCTCTGCCTTGCCCATGTAAGGGCACTCTGGGAAGAAGCAGTGATGGATGAGCGGCCATATGGAAGGACTCAAGCAAAAATATCCTGCACAAATACAGGGGCCGGCGGGAGAGGCAGGGACGTGCAAGAGGAGCCTTTTTTTTTCCATCCGCTACCTCCTGCTACTATGGCTTATTTAAGAAGAAGGTGGTGAAAGAAGGCGGCGTGCACGATGGTACCTGGAGTAGCTGTTTAGGAAGATCACGTCTTTGCGTTAGACGTACGTGGCTTTTCTCGTGTCTGTTTTTAATGTCTCTTGCAGGAGATCTGTCTGTCTGCTAGACTGCACCACTCTGCTTAGGTTCAGTGCTGCTTTTTATACTGGGAGTAAACAGTAGCTGTCCTGTGCCGAGCGGGGCGGGTTTGGGTACCTTGCCATGGATTTGGGAGCAGGAGGCGTGGAGGGAAGGTGGGTCCCAGCTGGAGCGGCTGCTCCAGTGCAAGTGCTTGAGAAGCTGAGGTTGGGGGCTGGAGAGCAGCAACCGGAGAGATCTGCTAGCGCCGGGCGTGCTCACCAGCGCCAGCTGGAGAGGGCTTGGTTTGATCTGGGCTGTGCTACGGTGGGGTTTGTCCTCAGTCCCAGCTGACTGGGCAGCCAGGGCAGATCGTACTCTGTGGCCCTAGAAATCACAGCAAGGTTTGGAGCAGTGGCAGCAAGGTAGAAAACACCTATAGGCGCCTTCTGCTGCTCTGGTCAAAGCCTCTGTTTGAGTCCAAAGCCGGGGGTCTGCCCGCTGTCCCCGCTGAACCCGAGGTGATTGGTGACTTCCCAGGGCTGCGTCTAGGAGAGAGCTTGGGAGAGTTGATCTGAATCCGTGAAGGATATCAATGCAAAAAAAGCATTGATTAAACTGGATTCTTGCTCAGTGTGAACACTCTCATCCGGACTTGGGTTGGCTCTGCCGTGGCGGCTTCTGCTGCACTTCAGGTGTATCACAGACGGTCTCAGTTTAGCACAAGGATGGTCCCTGCAGCTCAGAGCCTCTTGTCTTCTCTTTACTTTTCCATTTTCTGGAAATGAACGGGAAGATGCCTCTTTGGCAGAGCTTGCACTGAACCACTCTGTAGCTAATTAATAACCAGTTCCTCCAGGCAAGATTACTAGCTTAGACATTTATCAGCTTCCAAAAAGTCAGCCTTGGGGACTGCAGCAACTGTTGCTCTGGCTGCCCGTGGGGATCTTGGCCTCGCTGTTCCAGGAGAAAATGCAATCGGGAGCCATGAAACTACAGGGCCAAACACCCTGTGTTTTCAGAGTGTTTGTGTAGCAGAGATAAGAAGGAATTCTGCTCTTGTTTTCCTCAGCTTATTAGGAAAGGGAAGCATGCGGCTCTGGCAGGAATCTGAAATTTGAGGCTCGATGGGGCTGTCAGCAGGTGGTGCTGCGAAAACTGCAGCAGCAGAGCGCCTGCCAGCACACCTGGGTCCATGGGAAGAGATTTCGGGACCCCCCCCTGCTATTCCATTTAACAAAGGACCCCCCAGCATGCTGCATGTCCTCTTTAGAAACTGCCGTTGGGTTCTGGCACGGCTGGATGTCACCCTTCGCTGGAGAACAGCAAAGTAGGTCATTGCCTCTGCTCAAGGCTCTTCCTGCTCTGCAAAAATATTTACAGCATCTATTTGAATCCTCCCAATTCTCCATCAGTGACCTCTTCCTGACCTCCACGCCTGGTTCCCAAGTGCTGCGTGCAATTTGTATTGGAGCCTGTTGGTGTTTCTTTTGCATCCATGCCAAACTGTGCCGGAGTGTGGAACATCTCATTCATCCTTCTTATGAATAAAAACAGGCAAAGTACTGGGTCTGAGCACAGGTGCCTCTGGCCTGGTCTCCTTTGGCAGTGGCCGGTGACAGGGACAGAGGGCAGGTACGGAGCAGCCCTTCCCGGGGCTGTACTGCTCCAGTCTGTCAGGTCGGGATCCTCAGCCGGAGGCTGTACCCAGTGGTTGTGCTTGGAAGACACGGTGGATGCTTCCCCTGGGATTTGCCTGGTCCCTCTTGAACCCACTGGTGCTTTCTGCCAAGAGCACGTGACTTCTCTGATGCAGCTGCTCTTCCTCTGAGCCTGCTGCCCTCTGATTTCCCTGGGTTCCCACAGCTCCTGTGATGTGCTTGCTCCCTGGTTGTCTGCTCGGATTTCCCCTGCCTTTCATCATATCTCTTACCGGGCTAAGGACTCCTCCTGATCTATTTAGTCTCTCCTGGAACAAAATGATTTTATAAACCCGTAGTTATCTCCATTGCCCTTCTCTGTTCCATATCATCTCTAAGGAGGGGAACCAGAGCTGTGTGTGGCTCCGTGGTGGGTTTAGCTATAGCTTAACAGCCTCTCCTAGTGTTTTGGGGTTTGACCGCCACCGACAGTCCGCTGTTGGCTTTGTTGTATGATCTACAGTGACTTTGGCTCTTTTCTGAGCGCTAATTTGCAGACCTTCTCATGCCTGTGCAGGAAGGTGGTTCCCCACCCCCCTTTAGGATTAGTTGGCATTTATTGATGCTAATTTTCGTCTGACATTTTATCGTCGGGTCACTCAGCGCCACACGATCATCCTTCAACTCTTTACAGTCAGGTTTAGGTTTGACTGTTCTGGGTAATTTGCAGTCATCACCATCACTTCTGAATTCACAGAAGAGCAGAGCGCCCGGCGGGACCCCGCAGGAAATGTTTGCTTCAGTGTTCCTCTTCAGTTTGTCTCCTGTCTTCTAATCCAGGAGACATCCCCCGCTTCGTCCCATCGCATCCTGGTCTGGCAGGTGGGTTGACGAGCCTGCCTCTTGGGGTTTATTTCTGTAAGTCTTTGTATCCTTGAACAGTGTGAAAAGACTCTTCCTCCTCCCACGTCTCTCTATTATTTTCTGCTTTCAATAGAAGGGAGTGTTCTGCAGGGGTCTGGAGTGCGGAGAAGTTTCTTCTCCATGCTTCATCCCTAGTTCCTTACAGCAGTTTGGGGCTGTGCAGAAGGGAGAATTTTCCCAGCAGATCATTAGCAAGAATTAGCACTTCCCTGATATTGCAGATATTTTTTTTTTTTTTTGACGTGAGCCTGGAAAATGCTGGGCACTGGCAAATTTGGTAGAGGGTATAACAGCTTGGGGTGAGGGGGGAGTGAGACACCACCAGGATCATGTGCCGTGGGACACCAGATACGATCCTGTGAATAATGACTCTGGAGAGGAAAGGGCTCTGCCCTGAGAGCATCTCCTTGCTCATCCTGATGAGAGCTGGCAACAGATAGCATAGTCCTGCCTGCAGCTGCTCTTCTGCCAGGGTGAGGGGTTTGGCTGGTTCCTAAGGTGGAGTGGGTGATATTGGTCCCAGGTGAGCTCCATGTGGGAGGGGAAGCCCCAGGAAAAAATTGATTGGGCAACAGCAAGAGGGCAAAGGACTTTTAAGCCTTGCTTTAGCTAGAGGTGAGCTTTCCTGTCCCCTGGGCTGGGGGGAGGAGGGCTGCTGCTGGCGGGAGCGAGACTGCGATGGAGCATTAGGATTTTTGGGGGCCGAGTAGGGTCCTTGTGGGAGAATTATGACTGGCCAAGACCCACTGAGCTTTCTGGCCTTCTTCCCGATGCCAGCTGCTGGAGCAGGGAGCCACGGTAGGTTGGGGCGGTGAGCGTAGCTGTACTGGGATAAGCAATACCCAATGGCTGTGGATAGAGGAGTGGCTGAGGTACCGGCTGTCGTGTCAGTAGGAATTATATTCCCATTTTTAAGCAGGTAATAGTTGGCTACTGGCTCCAGGAAGAGAGCTGGAGGCTGTGACAAGTGAATTGCTCTCTTTTTAGTTTAATAATCTGTTTAGGTTTAAGATTTTTCATGGCTGGTTGGCATGAATCATGAGCCTGGTGTTATCCCTGTGTGCAACAGCACCCTGTCATTAAAGGCCGGGTGATTTCCCAGGGGAGTCTGGTGTGCACAGCCTCCAAAATCCCCAGTGGGACTGATGGGGCCTCGCAGTGAAGGAACATTAGGGAGTGTTTCTTACTTCCAGCAGCGTGAGTCCTTGCTGCTTGATTTCTTGAGCATCGGGGATGATTCTGCCTTTAAAGGAACTTGCATGTGCTCCCAGGCTGCCTTGCAAACCCAACACCATGATAAAGAAAAAAAGGGTCACGTCCTTGCTGGGGAAGGGCTGGGTGCTCTGAGAAACCTGCTTCTTGGCATATAGCTCATACAAGGGAGATATGGTTTAATGTTGTAATCCATAAATAGCCCTGGAGATCGCTGGGTCAGGAATTTCCCAGCCTCGGCTCGGCAGGCTGAGGGTGTTCTGGATTTGCCCTTCCTTCCGAGGATGTTCACAGCCGAGATGCTGGCTAAGAGCGCTGTGGGTGCTCCTGAGCCCGTCCCCAGTGGGAAGGGACGGGGATGGGTGGCTGCAGGCAGAGTTTGGCCAGAGCGTTGTGCCCATCCTGTCGTTGGGTGCAGATCGTTGGTCTAAGTGGTTTGCTTCCCATGGGGAGTTGAATCTTCACCTCTGGAGGAAGGCGAGCAAGTGAGGTCCTGCTGGTCCCCTGCGGCAGGAGCCCTCCCGCTGCAGGAGCAAGGCCTTGGAGATGCCCCAGGGCGCTGGGAGGGAGAGCAGAGCTGTGGCCTCCGGAAAGCCTGGACTGGTTCCCTGCACTTATCCACTGCAAACGCTTTCTTCAGCTTTTTTTTTTGGTACTACTTAATATTGCCAAGCAAAGAAGGGGAACTAAGTGCCTTTTCCTTCCAGGAGGCTCTTTGAGAGAGCCTGAAGCCTGTTTGCTGCTAGCAGTCGGGGGGTGTTTTTTGAATTGCAGCGTGTCTGCAGTGCATTCTTGCTAAAGGATGGGGGCTTGGGGTTGCTGCGGGTGGCCCTTGGTGCGTGCCTTCTCCTGTGCTCCTCACCTCCCTCCCCGTCAGCCCATCCCTGCCATCTCCAGCCTGTTCTTGGTGCGTGCCTTCTCCTGTGCTCCTCACCTCCCTCCCCATCAGCCCATCCCTGCCATCTCCAGCCTGTTCTCGGTCCCACATGGCTGCAGCAGTCTCACAAACCTCTGCAAAAACGAAGGACGGGACATGAAGGGCCAAAAGTAAAATAGCAAGGGTTAAGCTGGAAACTTGATGCACGTGTGGAAAGGGCTCCCAAGGCTGTGAGTGTCCCTTCTGTCACCTCCCCATGGTGGCACATACCTGTGGCCCTGGCAGAGGAGCAGGGAGCGGGAGGGCAGGGGCTGGAGGTGGGTGGTCAGGAAGGCACTGGGATCAAGCCAGGGTGCTGCAGCACGAGGTGCCTGTCAAGAGGTGAAACCTGGCTGCCCGCTGCTGTCTCGCTTCACCGGCACGGCAGCCCCAGCCCAGGCTTGAGGAGAAGGAGCCGGTCCCTCGCCTGCCAGAAACCGGCTGTCAAGGGTGCATAGGGTGTGCTTCCCCCCCCCTCTTTCCCGGTGTTATTTGGGCTTTGCAGTCACTGGAGACATCAGCATGTCTTGTTTACTCATGCTTCTGTTGGAACCCCCCTGGCACTGCCTGGGCCCCCCTGCAGGATGCTCTTGGAGGAAGGGGCTGGCTGGGCTCGCTCCTCCCGGCTCCCTCGCCCTCGGCAGGGGCCCAGGTCAGGGGGCTTCACCCGCCTCCTCCTTCTCGGGGCTGGAGGAGCCGAGGACGTCGCCTGCCTGCGCTACTCACGCTCCATGTGCTGCTGGTGGGATCAAAGAGGAGTGAAAAGGCTTCTCGGCGGGGCTTTGCCTTCCCTGAGTTTTACCCTGTTGTACAAAGTGTATGTGTGCATTGGGCCAGAAGGGAATGGGGCGACGTGGGGCTGAATTGCTAATACGGGGTTGTCTAATAAGAAAAACGGCCCTGGACCTGGAAGGTACAATTTCTACTTTTATCTTCTAGAAAATAGCATTGCCAGTGGGGGGAAGGCTTGTGGAGCTTTGCACTGACTCACGCTTCCTGTTAATTTTCAACGTGAAATACACAAAATGCTAATTTTTCCATGAGGCCTGTGGTGCTAAATTGCCTCCGCACGTTGAAAGCGAAGCGATGGATGGATTTGTCACCGGGCTCAGCAGTTCTGGGGAAGTTTTGAGCAACGGCAGCCCCTGACGTGGACAGTCCAGCTGTCCATGGAGGTGCGCATTTGGATGCGGGAGTTTAATCCGGGAGACAGAGCGCTTCATATATTGCACGTATATATGTGTGTGTGTTCTGTAGCTTTTGTACCTGCAAGGCATGACTTGGGCCAAAGCTGCTCGGAGTATCTGGAAATCACGACTTGGATATGATTATAGGCTTGTTCACATCCCTTGGAGCACTTCAAACTCTTTGAATCAAAAAGTATTAAATCTGCGACCGTCGTACAAGAAGCTGATGAAATAATTAAATGAAATGGAAAGCAGTTGCTTGTGGACAGAGAAGTGTTTGTGAAGTAGAGAAAATGATCTTGTTAAAGGCACTAGACCCCTCCCCGTTCTTTCCCTGGTTCCCCTTTTCTGTATCAAGCTCAGGGCTTTAGCACTGGTCTTTTTAGCTCTTTTTCATACATGACCACAGAGTCACTTTGTGAGTTCATTAGTTCATCATTCCTGCCCCCTGGTTTGATCTGTGGGGTCACCCCCAAGAAATGCTCCTTTCCCGTGGTTGTTCCACGCAGGTGCAGCAGGGATGGGCTTTGCTCACGCAGCTGGCAGCATTTGTGCTTCTTGTTGGTTATCCTTAAGGTTGGGAGTCATTCTGATTGCAGTGGCTTCTCGCTTGGTCATGGGACTTGTGCTTAGAAAATGGAAGAGATGTTTTTAGTGTTGTATTTTGGGGGGAAAGAACCCTGCCGCGTGACCTGTGCGTGTGCTGCTCCCCACCGTGGCCCCTCTCTGAAGGCCATTCAGGCCACACCTCAGTGTAGAAGACCCTCCCGTGGCTCTGGGCACATCATCTGGGTCCAGGAGTGCTGATCCCTATGAATGACATCAATGAGTCACCGGATGGCCTCTGGGGAGGGAGGGGGGACGGTGGGATGAAGTCTGGGGCTCTTCCTCTGACAAGCTGAGACATAACCGACAGCGATGTTAGCGGGTGCTCGCAGGGAGGTGAGGGACATGCGCCGTGGAGCAAGAGGCCCCGTGCCCGAAATGAGCTCCCCAGCTCTTCCACAGGGATGTTCCTGCTGGGAAATCATGCCCTGAAAGCAGCTGAGGTTGGCGTCTGGGGAAGGGCGATGCCGAGCCGGGGTGCAAGGCACGCCTGTCGTGGGACCCTGCCTGCATGCACGTTTGCCCACGTGTGTGCAGATCTGCTGCTTTCCTTCCCTGCGTGGTCTTTGCCCTCTCCTCCGGCCAGGCTGCGTTGTGCTGCCGTGCCAGCTCGCTGCCCCTCCTTGCCAGGAGAGCGGTGCCAACGCCTGCAGCCGGTGTGTGTTGCCGGCGTGGGAGCGGGGTGCTGCCTTCCAGCCCCGCGCTGGAGACCGAGCATGCGTCTCCCCACGCACTTGGACCATTAGGAGACCCCACAGGGATGTCACTCAGAAGCAAAAAACAAAAAGAGAGGGGGGGGGGGAACAGCTGTAACCCGGTAACCATAAGAGCTGTGGGAGGAGAAGCAAATAGAAGATGATTGTATATATTTTAATAAATATAGAAAAAGAAAGGGCAGAATTTCCTGTACGGCTTTGTTCATCAGAGAGGCGCTCAGAGCCTGGCAGCAGCTGAGCTTGCCTTCACGGACCAGGGATGCAGGGCCTGCAGCCGCGGCTGGTAAAACGCTGCGGCAGGGAGGAGAGAACATGGCAGGGTCCTTGCTGTCCTGGGGCACCCTGGCTCCAAGAGCCCTTGTGAGAAGTCTCCCATCCCTTAAGCGCAGTCTAGACACCCTTGGGCTACGATGGGTCTGGGCCAGCAAAGAGCAGCTGGAAGCTACCGCCCCACCAGTGCCTGTTTGCTGCCCAAAAGGCTGGGTTTAGCCTCACCACGGTGACGGCCGGGCTGGCTTTGCCTCTAACAACAGGTTGTGCTGCAGCCCCGCCTCTCTGCCAACAGCAAGAGAAGGGTCAGGCCCTGTGTCTGACTCTTGCTCCACCATTGCTCTTGTCCAGGGGTTGTCCTTCCCGTCCCAGTAGAGGTGACGGGAGGCACAGCAGCAGCTGGCTGCGGTGTCGCAGTATGTGCTGGGTACCGAAGCTTGAGGAAAAGTGGCTTTGCCTGGGGAGGGGATGTTGAGATTGGACACAAGGTATTTGCTTTCCTGGCTCCACATCCCTACTCCCTGGACATCCTTCTGGGGAAAGGATGGAGTTGGGACAGACAGCTGCCAGCAGGACCTCATGCCTCTGGCTCCTTTCACAGGACAGAGTAGTGGGAGAAGAAGGATTTAGACTGGAGGTTATGCAAGAATTTGCCCCAAATGTAAGTCCAGCTATTTCTTCTGTTTGTGCAGCCCAACCCCTAGATGGAGGAGAGGAAGGGTGTTCTGGGAGGGTCTTCAATAATTTTTGGTGCCAACAGAGCAGGGGGTGTCACAGAGAGCTTTGGAGCTCCTGATGGTGCCTGGCAGGCCTGGGCAGTTACCACATGTAGGTACCAGAACTTAGGATTATGGGATCTGTTAATGGCCCTGGGTGGTTTGGGGTTGGTTCATGATGGGAAGCAGGAGGATGCTCGGTGGTTTCTGTGGTGTATAGTGAGCAAGGAAGCAGAAGAGGAACTTGGGTTGTGCCCTTCCTCTTCTTTGACAGATATAGTCAAAAATAATAATAAAAATCATAAAATACATTGCAACAAGCTCCCAGGCTGTGGAGTTTCCTCTGAGGCAGAGCTGCCTCTTGGGTGCTGGGAACCCAAACAGCCTCTGGCGAGCGCCGCAGGGCGCGCGTGCTGCAGAGCCCCCGTGGCCAGGCGCAGCCCCGGCCGGCGCAGGCAGATGTGTGGGCTGTCACTGCCTTCTGCCTGAGTTTCCAGGCTCAGGGGATGGTGCTGGCAGCAGCATAGCTTTCCCGTGTACCCCAGGTGGAAATACAGCAAGGGAAGGATGTGCTTGTGACGAGCCCACGCGTGAGAAAGCTTACTGAAGAACCCCAAGGTTGGTGCAGCTCCGAGGCTCCTGCTCGAGCGCGCTCCGAGGGGCAGCTGTGTTTGCTAAACTGGGCCGGTGATTGTGTCTAGCTGCAGTGTAATGGTAGGAGAGATCAATGGGGAGATCTGGGTTGGATCACACTCTGCTTGATCCCAGTTTCCGTGTTCCCAAGAGGCTGAGCAGTAGGGTGTCCCCCTCGCGGCGTGCCGATTGCTGCCGGGGAGCTGGCCAAGCTGGGGGAGAGACAGTGTCGTAGCAAGAAAGTGGAATAGTGTTGAGGTTTCCATATGCTGATTACAGCGTGCATTTTTAGTGGTACATGGTTCTGGAGGAAGGAAGGAAAGGGAAGATAAAAATAAAGCTGCAGTCCTGTATTTAGCTATAAACCACTTCGGGATTTTTTTTTTTTTTTTTCAGTAGTATTTGAAGACTATGCAATAAACAAGCTTGTTCATGAATTTTTTATTTTATACCACTACTGCTTTGAAGAAGTAGCTGGGTTGCTGTGGCATTTCTATAGCTCAGAATCCCTATGTTTGGGCAGAGGAGAGGGTTGCAAGTTCTCTGTGCTGATGTCAGGAGATCTGCATGCAGTGCAGGAGAACTGTTCTCTAAGACGCTGATGTGCAACATATCTTAAAGCCACTGTGTAATGGATAAAGGCATCTTTATCATGTAGGTGCATGCAATATTTGTCTTACTGAACCTTCATCTAGAATAAACAAACGTGCCAGATTTTTAAAATTCTGAATTATTTCATAGGCAAGAATAAGAGGGAATCTATTCAAAATGTGGCTGCTACTGCGGATGGGAGAAGAAACTCAGATGCAAATACATAGCAGCAATTGTGTTTCCAGAGATACTGATATAATTGGATTTGACGACAATTTCTTAACACTAGTAAAGGACAGTGGTAAATATTTGCTTTGTTTCATGAATCTGACACACGATCTGAGGCCAAGAGAGATGGATTAATTGGGTTTGAAGAAAATCATGTGAAGTTTTAAAAAAAAAAAAAAAAAACCCACGCCCAAATCCCAGAAGGCAAGTGTTTGGCATGTGAAGGGGATGGCTGTGTATAGGTAGGAGCACCCTTCGCTTTCAGTGGGTGCAGGATAACGGTGGCCCTGCCTGCCTGCACCTGGGGCCGTGGGAGCTGTGGGTGCTGTAAGCCAGGGTGGTAGCTCTGAGCAAAGGTGCCCTTTCCGCACGGCAGTCGGCGTGTCCGTGGCTGTGCAGCCGTAGCGCTCGGCCGTTCCTCTGGGAAAGGAAGCAACGTGCTCCTTTAAACAGGCGCTTCAGAGTCAGTGGAGATGACTGTGTGTGACCGTCTCCCGCAAACGCAATTATAATCGCCCACATTTGGAGTTAGGCGCCTGGCTCCCCCCTTTAAAGCATACACTGTAATAAGAGAGTGGATGGGTTTTAAAATTCATTTTTTTTCTCCCCGGAAGTCCAATTTTAGGGTGCTGTCCCGATCTCACAGCAATAAGAAATCTTAGCTGAGCTAGAACTTTGCTGGAGGTGGCCTGGTGAAAGTATGCTTTTGGCATAATTTATCATAGTTAAGCTCTAAGAGGAAAGACTTAATTGTGGCTTTTTTTTGTGATTAGACTGTTAGATCCTCCTTTGCAACGTGAGCTGGAGATGGTTAGCTAACTTCTGTGCTTATATCGGTCGATCCAGAGGGAGTCCTTGAGTTGACAGGAGCTTGGCTTGATTTCTCCTAAAGACCAAGTTTTGGATCAATGTATATCATAGAATAACCTCCCTGATGCCTGAGGCCCTGCACAGATGCGTTACTCAGTGGAGAGCCTCGGTTGCAGTGTGCATATGGCAGCTAAAAGGAATTGAAAAGCTCTGGGGGTATAGAATTAAGTGGCAAATCACATCAGTGAAAATCATCCCAAGTGCTGAGAGTGAGCTGCTTCTGGGGCTGTGTGTGGCAGAAATTCTGCATGCTGGTTGCTCTTCCAGAAACTCAGGAACAACAGATGATCGGGACTTTGGAACCTGGTCAGCTGGGAACTTATTTACAGGGGTTTGAATTGTTAAAGGTAGAAGAGAGTTTGAGGAGCCTCAGATCGCATCTTTGCAGCCAGCAGCAACCCACCCCCCCCCGAATGTCTGCTTATTGCCTGTTTAGTATTCAGCTCTTTGAAGCTTTTTTGCCTGTACAGAGCTTACACAGTATGCACTGGAGGCAAAGCTGTGGGAAGGTGGCAGAGTGGGTTGGAGAGGCTTTGGGTGAGACCCTTAGTACATCTGACAGGAGTTGGAGCCTTTCAGCTATTTGCCTGCCTCATGCTCCACAGTTACATGTGAGGGACAAAGAATCAGCTGCAGAGGCACCACGTCTCCTCTTCCAAGCTCTCCCTGTCCTTCCCACTTTCCACAAAGGGTCTGTGAAACTGGAATTACTGTCATGGCACAGAAGAATTTCACTGTTGAAACCAGAACCCAAAGGATCAGGACTTGTGATCCTGCCTTGTGTACGCTGGCTTTGCAGCATTGCGTGGCTTTGTTGCCTTGCGAAGGGAAGTTGCAGCTTACCCCTGGTCTGTTCTAATTGGTAGCTCTAGCTGACATGGGGAGCAGAGCAGTACCCCCGTTCTGGTTGGTAAATGTGGTTTGAAAGAGGAGAGCAAAGACAAGCTCTTAACGCTCTGAAATGATAGTTTGAGAGCTGGTTGAGTTTCATCTCTTTTCTGTCTGGCGGGGCAGCCTGCACGTAACTGCCCATACCCAGCGCTCTGTCTGAGCAATCACCTTGGGTCTCTCCCAGGCATTGTGATCCTCCCCACCCTGGCTCAGAGGCATCAGCACGCCCAGGGATGGGTGATATATCCTCTCGGCCACGACACTTGGCAGCTGGACAGACAACTGACTCATCAGTGTTCGCGGTTTCTCATTTAATACTGGGGCTGTTTGGATGATTTAAGTGCCGGCAGTCCAGAGAGGAGGTTGTGCTTCTCCTTCCAGCACGGCTGTGGAGCCATCGCCTTGTCTGCCTCCCATCCATACTTTTCTTTGCAGGGGGGGAGGCTGGGGGTGGATCTGGGTTTGGTTGTCAGCCGTAGATCGAGCTATATCTTGTGAGCGTTTTTTATTTCCTCCTGGCGCTTGGGCTTTTCCATTGGCTCCTCTTGCTCTCTGTTGTTTGCCTGCTGAGGAGCAAATGTCCTGTGCACAGCGCTGCCCTGCGCGGCGGGCTGCGGGGCGCTCCGGGGCACCGGGCTCCGCACCGTGCCCACCCCGCCGGCCCCTCGCCTGAGGACGGCGGAGCCCCTCGCCACCCATGCCCCCGGGGGGAGCGCTCTGCAGGGGGGGCACCGCCGCCTGCCCCGCAATGAATCGCTGCCGGCCTCTCCCGGCGCGGGGGGCCGCGGGTCGGGGCAGCGCCGGGCGGTGCGTGCCGGGGTGCGGGTTGCGCGGGGCCGGCCCCCGGAGGAGGTGCGGGGGCGGGCGGCGGGGGCGGGCAGGGCAGGGCAGGGCGGCCCCCCCCCATTGCCGCTGCCCCCTTCTCTCCCGCAGGCTCTCGTCGCCCGGCGGCTGCGGCGGCGGGGACGGCGGCGGGAGCCGCAAGAGCGGGGTCATTCTGGACATCGCCGCCCTGAAGATGACGGAGCTGGAGTCCGAGGTGCTGCCCCTGCCGCCCCGGTACCGCTTCCGTGATCTGCTGCTGGGGGACCAGTCCTTCCAGAGCGACGACAGGTTCGGGGCGTACCGGGAGGGGGGTGGGGGGGCACGGGGACACACACTCCCCGGGAGGGGAGGGGGGCGGGGGGAGGACACACACGCTGCCCGGGGCGGGCGAACCCGGGGGGGGGGGGGGGCGCCCCCGGGCCCCGCGGTGCTGGTCCCGGCGGGGCGCGGAGCTCTCCGCGGTGCTGACGGCCGGTTCCCCCCGGGGGGTGGGGGGTGTAGGGGGGTGGGTACGGACGCGCAACGGCTGGCGGGCAGGGGGGTGCGGGCACGCTGGGGAGGGAGGCCCCGGGGATGTGTGTGTATGCCTTGGGCAGTTGGCACCGGGAACGTTTGGGTGTTCCAGGGTTGGTGGACATGCTGGAGCTGCTGGGCGTTGGGAGCTCTGGGTGTACTGGGCCAGCAGACGTTGAGATGTGTGGGCTTGCCTGGCAGCTGGCTGTGGCTGGGAGTCCCATCAGGGTTTGACAAGGAGGAAAAGGGGCCGCTGTCTGGGAGATGCATGGGATACGATTGATAAGGTGAGGGGCTGGTGAAACTCCCTGTTAAGCCGTCTGCAGAGTTTGGGCTGAGTGTGTACGTTTATTTAGGAGGTAAGGCTCATCCAGGCTGTTGTCAGAGGCTGTCTTTGCAGCAGGGGATGCTGATGGGATCAGAGTAACTCTGAAGAGCTGCTGTGGATGTGGCACAACTCCCCCTTTTTTGGGCTGTCTAGAGAAATGGCCTTTATGGGTTGAGTGCCAAGCCTGCTATTCCTGGCTGGCTGGCAGGGATTTTTTACCAGGTTGAGTGAGCTAAAGCAAGAGGAGGAATGCCATGAGTGGCAAATGAATTCCATGAGCAGAGCAGTTAAATGAAGAGGAACAAGAACAGCCCTCCCTTCAACTCTGTTGATATAATAAAAATCAAGGAGCTGTAGTGCTAATGGGGAGTCAGTAAGATTGTCATCTTTCCCCACCAATCAATTGCATGATGTAAACAGAGACAGATGTAACTCGTGTTGAAAAAAAACCCCTTTGGTTGCTGGTGATTTAGCCTTTGGCTAGCTGCTGTGTGTTTGGCACATCTGCATCAAGGCTTTTGCGCATCTGTGTTAAAAGGTAATTCCATTTTTTTTTATGTGTACAAGCGTCATGCAAAAAAAAAAAGTGAATTTGACTTTGAGAACGTGGGATCTACAGATGTTCTAAATAAGTGTCTTAACTTTTATAGGCACATAAGAATTGACCTGTCTTGAAAATGAGTCTGTGATCCTCAAGATTTTAAAGCCCAGATTTCCTTAATAAGCACTCAAACATTAATATGGTTTTATGGCATAAGGTGAGAGGTTGACAGGAAATTCCTGCTGCAGAAAATGTCTGGATTTCAGAATGGTTATGATATGGCTCATTTGGATAAGTTTGAAGTTTAGCGTTTTAATGGGTGTCACGTTTAAGTATTTCAATGGATCTGAAATACAGAAGATGGCAATTGCAGATTGAGTTTTTTCTGCGTTTTGCTGGTATTCCCTTTTACCTTCATTTTCATCTGGACTTGAGTGTTTCTGATTCAGAATCCCTCTTTAATTTTAGCGTGGAGATACTCTGGATTATTTTGTTAAATTTATTAGCCTTGTTTCTCAAGATGCCTTTGTTTCGCTGGCTTTATGTGCTGCTATCTTTAGTTTTTTGACCTTCCCCTTCATTTAAAAAATATTGAAAACCTCACAGTGTGTTTGGGAATGCAAATCTATGAGCACACATTTGCTATTCACGTGTGGTCCTCTCGACTTCCCTGGGAGGTGAGGTGAGACACTGCTGTAGGCTTTTGGAAATGTTGCTGTTAGGCCTCCATTTCAGCCCAAGTTGTTAACGATACTGGGACCTTACAGATGAAGCAAGCTGCCTGGAGTACTTGTGACTGGTAGATTAGTCTGTTCCAAACCAACTTAATAAGGAGCTGATTTAGGCTAGCAGAAGCAAAGCAGAAAGCCTTTTTTTGGCTTTGCTGTGCTTATAAATACTAAGCAGCTCAGAGATGTGCTTTGAAGTGCTTTGTTACAGCACTGACAGCAATGTGCTGAGGAAAATTCCCCCACGTAAACAGCATGGGGAACCGTGAATGGGTAAAATAGGGCTCTTTGGACTTACAGATGTAACACTGAAGGAAAGCACCCATAGCACTAAATATCTCACTTATGAATAAGAGCAATGCTAAAAACATTAGTGTCTCAAATATCTCCTTTTGAAAAGCTCCCCTAGAATGATAGCGTGCTGATGAAAGCGAGGAGGTTTCTGGGGTCAGCGGAAGACTAAAAGGATGGGAGGCCATAGGGGAATCCAGGTTTTGCTGCTTCTGGGGAATTAGAACCACCTCTATTAGAGATGTATTAATCCATCCCCATCACAGAGGATGCTGAGGAGACACCAGCACTGGACTGGGGTAAGAGAATGAGGTAATGCTGGAGCTTGAGGAGACCAGAGCTTGCTGGAACAAGTAGATAATTAGAGAGCTGTGGTATAGCAGGAGGAGACAGCATGTCCAGATAACCCGTGGAATGGAAAGAACTAATCAGTGAATATGAGGTGGAATAGGTAAAATAGGCTGCTTCTAATTTACTGTTCCTTTTAGAATGTGGAAGGTGAAGACAGTCAGTCTAACTAAGCAGGGCTTACTCTTTGGCAGGTAGACTGATTGACATGAGAATTAAAATAATACTGTTGTGTGGAGGATGGTAATAAATCAGCCAGGAAGCAAATAGGAAAAGACCGACTAGAAATGGAATGGGGGAGGTAAATGGCTTTGTGCAACAGCGAGAGAAAAGCCTAATGACAAGCAAATCTAGAGTTGTCAAATGGAAGTGCTCCTTCCAGCATCTTCTTATTCATCTTTGGAACGCGCTACCACGAGGCATCTGGAAGGCTTTGGGCTTAGCTGTATTTCAGTGGAGTGCAACTGTATTTAAATACCATGCTTGACATTTTTGCGTGGCAGGTCTTTAGGTTATAGAAACAGGATTAACTGTGGTTTTGCTCTAAATTTCTAGAGGATACAAACTACTGTCTCAGGGCATAAGTCTGACTGATAGGGACTGGGAGGTAACTTCTCCTTTTGGGAGAGGAAGTTCTCTTTGGGAACCTTGCAGTTGCCTCACTTGTCTGGCATAAATCATGTCTGGTTCAGAAGTTCCTTTCCCTCTTTTTGGAAGGTTCAGTCAATGTCAAGACTGGGAGAAAAAGAGATCTGTTCTGCTCTCTTATGGCAGCGTTGCATTTCTTATCTCACTGATGTTTTGTTGCCGTGGAAGTATTCAGAGCCACTGGAATAGAACAGTAAAGGCAGAGTTTCGGATGTTGAGCCTGTAATAAAAAGAAGGTGAAGAACTGGCGGCACGAATATTGCTTGTGCCTGGCTGCCCTTTTGCATGCTTGGCACGTGACTGCTCCGGTCATGGGAATCCTCCGTGCAACGGTACCTGCGTGCGCAGGAGCAAGGCCAAGGGATGCTGCTGGAAGGGAGAAGGAACGAATGCAGCATCCCATCGGTGCTGCAAGTTTGGGCTCTGTCAGGAAGGCTTCTGTTCTGAAGTGATACTGGTATTTGCTGATTAAAGGCAGCTGAGAAAGCACATCTGCTGAATTGATAAATATTGTTTTATACCACAAGCTGTGGCATCCCTTTGATCTTTTCTGTCCCGACTATGGCAGTTTTTGATCTCCTGCATTCTCTTTTCTTGGACAGTGCTGACAACTGGGTTGGGGCATGTATAAAAAAAAAAGCCCATAAATAAAATTAAACTGTATCTCTGAGAAGTGCCATTAGGAGCTTATTTGTTGCCTAATTTAAATAGTCTGAATACTTTCCAGAAAGTCGTCGTCAGAAGCCACAGTCCTATTTACAGTAGCAAGAAGTAATGGATGTCACTTTGATTAAGTGCATTTTTCTGAGGCTAATTATCAACAAAGAATCATTTTGATGGATGAGGATGTTTGGAAAAGCTGCTTGTGCAGAAGAATTCAGCAACATATCTATAAAAATTCTAACATCTCCTGTTTAAGAGAAAAGGTTTTTTCAGATGTTGCATAACCAAGGGAAGAGAGGCTTTCAACAACTGGGGCGAATGCTTTGAGTCTTCTACTTCCAGGTTAGATAGATTTTGAAAACTTCTTTGTCTGTTAACTGACATCTGGTCTTTGCCTCTTGAATTTGTCACTGAGTGGTGACTCTAAATCATAGGTTGGCTTATACTTGGCACAGGCAAACCGTAGTGCTGAAGTATCAGGCTTGTAGGATCTTAGCCTTGCAGTTTGCATGCTAACGTGCCCCAAGTGGCTTCCTCATCAAATGCGTCATTACGTTAATGGATGTGAGCAGTTTTGTGTCCCTCTGTCAGGTTCCTTGAATATGTCTGTGGCTGAATCCCTGCTTCATTGCCATTTGATTTAATGGGCAACTTTTCTCATTTTATTTGGAAGATGCAGATGCTAATTTGAAAATTCCAGTTTGTATCCAGAAGCCAGAGACATTTATTTCTGTGATGGTGAGGTAATGGCCAATATTTTAGGTTCTGGACTGCAGTGTCTGTTCAGGCTGTACCATCTGCTCTTGTGAAGGTTTGTACCTGGATTTGGGAGGTCCAGCTCTGATGCCCATGTTCCATGAAATTCCCCCAGCGAAGGCTCTTCATCTCCCAGCAGTTTGATCCCTTGCTTGTGAAAGCAGGATGAAGGGATTTATCGTCTAATACCCATTCCCTCCACAAGAGAGTTAAGACCCAGTCTCCCACCAGCTCTGCGTGCAGAATCTCGCAAGGGGTGACTCAGTCTCAGTTCCGATGCCGAGCCCAGCTCCAAACCAAGTAATAAATAACACGGGTGAAGATGGTGGGGTCTGAAGCAGGAACTTAGGAATGGCTGTGTGACCACTTGAATTGAATTGCTTCTCCTCTGCTTTTGCCACCTGGCAGAGCAAAATGAAAACATTTATTAATTGGATTAGGCTGCTTTCCTGAGTCAACGCTTTGTCAGAAAGTTTCTGTCTGACAGTACACAAGCAAGTGGCTACTCCTCCAAGCTGCGCCAGCCTGCGGCAGTAACCCCGCTCCTGGTTGGGGTGATTGCTGCTCCGCATGGGCTCCTGCTCCTGAGCCAGGCAGCACGGCGCATCGGGCAGGTGACACACACTGGTGTAGCTCTTTCCAAAGTAGATGCCTACAGCTCTGCTGTGTCAGCCGGAGCTGTGGACAAGACCGAATTCAGTCCCCAGGTGCCATCGGTGTTGTTGGAGAAGCTGCCAGCCAGGACCACCAGAGCTTATGGGGGGGAAGACAGGACACACTGCTCTCCTCCTTTGGGGCTTGTTCCTGCTCTCTGAAGGAGTGGGCAGGGGCATACCAGGCCACCGGTCATCTGGCGTGTCTCTTCTGAAGCACGGTGCCTTAGGTCTAGACTAGCAGAGCTTATAGCAATGTAGGGGAAAAGCACCTGGGGCAGGGTGTTGGCGTACTTGCATCTGCTGCCGGTCTCATTCTCCACCGTGTGTGGAAGAGCAACCCAGAAGCGTGCAGTCCTGAGTGGCCAGGTCCTCTCCAGTGAGGGTGGCTGCAGCAGGTCCTCTCCCTTAACAGAGGCAAAATCAACTGCGTTCCTCAGTTCAGCTCCAAACGGGATACACAGGGGCGAAGCGCGTGTTGGGAGAGCTTTATAAAAAGGGTATGGGGTTTCTTGTGCTCGTGGATTTTTCCTTTTCATGATACGTAACATTCTTAATCGTAGTTTGCTTTTTCAGTTCTTCTGAAAGGCTGCAGCGATGGTTACTAACACAGTGGCTTAACTGAAGTGCTGTTCGGCGTTTTTTGAATGGATGTTGCCTTGTAGCTACTGGTGCGCCTTTGGGTATTCATCTTAAGGCAGAAACCCCTGGACATCAGCGGGAATATTAGGAAAGTTATGAAAGTAATAGAGTAAGAGAAATGCACTTCTCTTGTAATTATATATATCTATTATTTTATAAAAAACAAGTCATTACTCTTTTCAGGGATATTACTTTTACTGTCAGTGACGGACCCTTGCTAGTAATAAAAGTAAGTGCACATCGCAGGCTGGTGGAATGAGCGGAGGTGTCCCTGGATTGCTGCAGTACCTCCAGCCGTGCCCCGACGAACAGGAAGAACAACATTGATTTTCAGTCATTTAGCACAGTTTAACACTATGGGCTCAAATTTCCATTCCTCCCTGGTGTATTTTTTTTGGTTTATTTACTTTTACTTTGGTTTCTATTTGATTTATTGGGAGGATGGGCTTGAAAGGGAAAAACAGAGCGTTTCAAGCTATCTAAGAGTACCTGTCCAAGTGGAGGGGAAAGCATGAGCAAGGGTGGCAGAGGGCCACGTCCCCGCTGAGAGCGGTGGGTGTAGTCCCCGCAGAGACTTCTGCCGTTTGAGGATCTGGTTTTTTGGCTCATGTTGTGTGCAAGAGCAAAGGGGAAGGGCAGGGCCATGGGGAGGAGTGACGGCCCTCACAACCCAGCAGCAAGCGTTCGGTCTCCAGGCGCTCTGTGGGGTGGGCATGCTGTTGGGGAAGCAGCTGGGTGGCTGATCTTGGCCTTACTGAAGGAAAACTAAACACAGTGGCAAAATGAACACGTTTACTCCCCTCGACCAGTTGTATGGGACACACAGAAAGTCCTCATTGGAAAGTTGCCTGCAGTGAAACTGGAGAAACAGAGTGCAGAATGGCATGAAAATTGTCGGGGCTTTGGGTCCTACCATGGTTAACTAGGGCAAATCTCCTTCCACACGTTCTTGGCATGAGACTGAAGCCCACTGGGGACATTGCTGGTTGCTCCAGTTGTGCATGGGCCTGGTACACCTCTCTGTGTGGGGCTTCTTGGAGCTCCTGTGCTCAGATGGACGGCTGCTTGAACTCACTGGTAAAGAGCAGAGAACAGAAATCACGTGCGAGCCAGCGGAAGAAGCTTGGTTGCATGTAGGATCTTGGTACCGATCTACAGGGGACTGGGAATTATGAATGTGAGTCTGTGTCCACAGATCTGGTGAAAAATGATGGTGTTTGTCATCGCAGCAAAACCCTGTGGCTGCCGAGAGTGTTGCTGTTGGCTTGGGTGAGGGTGGAAGGTCAGGCTGAGACCGAAGCTGTCACCGCTGCTGTAGTGACAGTATGAGAAACAACTTGGCAGCTGTAGCTGTAATTGCAGAGACTGCATTAAATTTTTTCTGCTATGTTTTCCTACCGCTTTATCTCATCACAGTTGCATCTTGGTTCCCAAGGGAAATAATTTATTGCCATTCTGAAGGTGGTGCTCATTGCTTTTCCTCTGCACAACCTGTTCGGTGACTGACTGCGTGTAGGGAGCATCGGAGCTCAGGCATCCCCCGCTTGCTGCCTCGGGGGAGATGGGGGCTCAACTCCATCGCTGCCTTCCGCAGCCAGCCCTGTCCTAATGCTGGCCCTGCTTGGGTGTGAGCTGCTCTCTCATAGACCCCTGTGTGGTCAGGGTAAAAGAGATCACAAGCAGAGCCTAAATAAATTGGTTAGTAAACACCTCCCCCACCCCCCCATGCATTTTCCTCTAAGGCATAGCATCTCAGAGACTTCATTTATGCAGCAGAGGGGTTTAGAGAGGAATAAAAGGCCTGCAATTTGAATCAAAACATCTCTGTTTCTGAGAAGTTCCACCAATAGAGAGGATTAGTTCTTTATTGTCTACGGTTTTCAGCTCTGCTTATCAAGAGGGACGTGAACACATTGCCCGTTGAAGCCCTGCAGCTAGTGCAGATTTCCTTGCCATGCTGCATTTGCCTCTGCTCCACTGGCACTTGCTTGGATCCATAGCAGAGAATTACGCATTAATTTGCAAAGAAAATACCTCGTATTCCTCCTGGCTGACAGCTCAGTGAGTGGGTCATGTAGGCACTGCACAAATCTCTCACCAGCTCCCTACAGAACTGTGCTGGCCACAGTTTGCCCGTGAAGGGTTGGCTGTGAGGGCTGCTGGGCAGTGCAAGGCTGAGCCGCACCAGCCTTCAAGTCCCTGAATCTGAAGGTTTCTTCTATTATCACTCAATTAATTTTCTGCATTGCTGCACTAAAAATAATTTTATCTTCCATTCTTTCTTATCTTGCAGAGAGTTCAGAGTTTAGATTACATTGCTACATCACACTTAGTATAAAATTATAATGCTGAATTCCCTCTGCCATCACGACCTTATTTCCTTTCTTTGGGGAGCATTTAGTTGCCATTTTAGCAAATTCACGGCTGTCTGTTTTACTGCAGGGAGATGATCAAAGTCCAACCTGCTGGGGAACGCAGGTCCTGGGGGGTGGAGGTCTGCGGGGAGGCAGCAGCCTCTGTTCTCCTGTCCTGTCCCCCAACCTCATTGTAGGTGTCTTAAAATCCCCCCTGCATAGCCAGAGGGCTGGGAGGGGGTTTCCAGGGTTGTGGGTCCCCCTTCAGCATCGCCCCTTTAATTATTCTGGACAATAAATAATTGATAATGATGGAGTTTGTAGTGATGGAGTTGAAATACAGGTGGGTATTGGTGGGACAGATAGCATGTTACTAGCAGATTAAAGAAAAGGTGTGTTTTCCAAATCCCTCAAATGCAGAAAATGTGTCCCTTCAAGGAGGAAGCCTGTAGTGTTGGGTGAAGCAATGCTCTGAAACAGTTATGTAAACTTGCAAGTGCTTTAAAGAGCTATTTTCTGTCCTAAAACTACACCAGACATTTGTTGCAGGGAGTGGGTGACCTCTGCCAGGGCCATCCACAGCTTTCGGGAAGAGCTCCAGGAGCTTTGGGTCAGCTTTGCCTCTTTGGACTTGCACAGTGACCACAATTGCATGGCCTTGCTTATGTCTTCTTCCTAAAGGTAGACCATCTGGTTCTCTTCTGATCATCTTCCTTCACGAGGCGGTCTGGGGCTGTGCTGTTTGCGGACAGTCAGACAGGACATAGAAGATGGTTCGTGACCAGAAGCTGTAAAGCAGAGTCTGCAGACAAGTGAAACACGTTGGGATCGTGACATCCTCCAAAGCAACCGCTCGGTGGTCGGTTCCAACATGCTGGGTGCAAGCCCTCTCTTTCGGAAACCAAAGTTTCTGCCGTCAGATGGTATTTGCGGCGTGCAAGGGTACCTGCACGCAGGCATGCTTTGCCCTGTGTTTTTCTGTGATATTTTCCCCATTGAATAGGATCCTTCTTGCACTGGAGAGGGTGCAGCTTGCTCGTGCTCTCTCCAATCTGATGCCATCGCTGTTTTTCCCTGCCTGCTTTTTTGCAGCAGTTGTGTGGGTGTGCATATATGCGTAGCACGATGTACAAGTAGCCACGGCCACAGCCTTCGGGAGTTCAGAGCCGGGCCAGGACGTGGGCGCAGCCGGAGGGAAGGAAGGAAGGAGGGATCGTGCTGAAGGCTGGGGCTAACGGCATACGCTGAGCGAGCCTGTTTGCCGGGGAGGGGGGGAAGCTCGTGGGGTCAGCTGGGTAATGTCAATAGTGAAATGGCAATGAATTAAATGGGTGAGATAAGTGATTTGCTTCAAGGGCAGAAGGCTGAAGTGTGGCGAGAGAGGGGATGCGTGCCACGAGGTATCGCCTCGGTGAAGCCAAGAGGTTCGTTCAGCTCTTCCCTTTGTAGAGTTACTGCTTCAAGGTATTAAAGTCCTGCCTGATGTGAGCTAAAAACCAGCACGGGGGCTGGTCCTGTACCTGAACGGGTTAGTTCAGCAGTAACCTGCTTTTGCTCAGCGTGCAACCGCTGCTGGCGAAGTTGGGCACTGGCGAGGTGCTGGCTGCCCCGTGGCAGCGTGTTGCTCTGTGCCTCGGAACACTCCGGCGGGCTGGAGCCCAAGATCCCCAGGCTCCCTGGCATTGGACCCGCTCCCAGCTGCGGTGTGAGGAGCAGCGCTGAGCCCTCGCCTCTTCCCTGGGGGAGCGGAGCAGCCGCCTGCTGCCCAGGGAGGGATTTGTGCCCCCAGACGGGGTGTTGGATGTTGGAAGGAGCAGATGGAGAAGAGTGCAGGTGTTTGCTGTGGCCAATGCAAACCTCCTTCTGTGGCTTGGGGGTGTCCATCTGGGACACGAGCTGCTTTCTCACCCGGGTGGCATCGCTCCCCTGACCCGCGTGGGGCTGCCCAGTGTCTGACCCTCGCTCCGTGCCTCGTCATGGTCAGTTAATTGAGCTGGATTTCATGTCTACTGTTGTCAACAGTTTCTTTGTCACAGATGATTTTTTGCTGCTGCTCTTTCATAATACTGTGGTAGAGCCCTCTTGAGGCCAAGGCAAACATGACTCCTCTCCAACCCAGGGCAAAATTGTGATTTTATTTTTCTCTCCAGGACTTTTTGCTGTCACCCATCTTCCTGCTTTTGGTTGTAGCTTTGCATAAAGCTGACCGGTGTGGTGCGTTTGCATGTGAGATGCTGGATATGCTGCCTGTGGGGGCGTGTGGAGGGGGAACGTCTGTGTCCCCTGTCTGGGCAGCAGTCCTTGTGCTCCCCCTGCAACAGCAGCTTAGCCGAGGCTGGAGATCCTCCACCCGGCCTGATCCTGCCTGGGGACGTGCGAGGGTCCTGAGGAAGGTGGTGTCATCCTCCTGTCTGCAGGTCCTGAAGCTCTTGGAGTTAAACATGGATCTGCAGGTTGTATCCCCCCTTCCTCGCGTGCTGCTTGCTCTTCTTCACGCGCTGGCTGTTTCCTGGTCCGGGTTTGCAGAGGGCTGGGATGAGCTCCTCGCGCCGGGAATGGGGCTTGCTGCTCCCCTGCGACCCCGGGAGTGGACACGAACGCTGGGTGTTTGTCAGCCTCTGCTGTCTGCCACAACAGCGGGGTTTTTAAAAAAAGTTTCATTTTAAGGTCAGGCGAAACCCACCACATCTTGATCTGTGATTGAGAGCTGCTGGATTTTGTTACGTTGGGGTGGGGATTTTGTTAAGTTTGGTGAACACCCGTGCTCTCCCTTTGCAGGCTGTGGCTCCGCGGGGCCTTTCGCAGCTCGCTCGGGCTCCGCGCCGCTCTGACCTGGCCTGCAGCCGATGGGCTCGGGCGGCCGCCGGCCGCAAGCGCTACAGATTGGCACGGCAGCAGCTCCGCGGTGCCTTCGGGGGGGAACCGTGGGGGAGTGCGGCAGGGAGGCTGCGGAGCCGGTGCCGGTACTACAGCGGCTGTGTTTGGATTAGTGACTCTGCCGCGCTTCCTGCAGCCCACGCAGGCTCCCGCAGGAGCGGGAGTGCTGCTCTGCAAATTTAGCAGCTACCTTTAGCAGGGAGCAATTACTTTTTGGGCTGTGGGTAGAGTCATCGAGCCTTTCTGCGTGTCTCATATCCGTTCCCAGTACGCCGGCGGTGACTATTAGCAAAACCATTGCTTTGATTGAGCTTTGCCGCAATCGGTTTCTGACTTCAGATCGATAGAAGCAGATTTATTTGGGAATTGTACTTAAAGGGAGCCTATAGGAAAGATGGGGACAATCTTTTTAGTAGGGCCAGCTGGGACAGGACAAGGGGGGATGGTTTTAAACTGAAGCAGGGTGGGTTTAGGCTGGATCTAAGGAAGAAATTCTTTACACTGAGGGTGGTGAAACCCTGGCAGGGGTTGCCCAGAGAGGGGGTGGAGGCCCCATCCCTGGGAACATTCCAGGCCAGGTTGGCCGGGGCTGTGAGCAACCTGATGTGGTTCAAGGTGTCCCTGCTCCTGCAGGGGGGTTGGGCTGGGTGACCTCTGGGGGTCCCTTCCAACCCGAAACATTCTATGATTCTATAAATTGGACTCTCCAAATGCCCTGCTGCTGCTTTGGCCTGGCCAGCCCTCTGTGAGCCTTGGCCGTGGGTGAGCGCCCCTTTCTGGGCTGCCAAGCAGGAGTCAGAGCACGAAGCGCAAACACCGTGGCTCAGTGGCAGAGTACGTGCTAGCTCCCTGATGGCAGGAGCTGTCAAGAAAAATGTCTCCTCTGTCTAGGAGAGAGGAATGTTTCTGGGGAGCAGGTGGTGAAGATGTTTAGCAAATGTCAGCTTGAGACCTTGCCATCCTGTGGGCAGAAGTGACATCGCTGAGAAATGTGTTATCCTGTCAGAAAGCAGCAAAAAATCCACAAGCTAAATGTTTACGAGCAAGGCAGGCCTTTGCCAAAAGCGGGTGTTTTTCCACCCCTGAGACTCATGGAGTGAGGGCTCCTCGGAGCAGCGGGAATCCTGCTCCTGTGCACATAGAGGCTGAAGGCAGGAGCCACCGGCACCGGGCAGGCAGGGTATCTCCATCCCTCCTGGGCAAAGGCTGCTGGCCTCTGCTGACCCCCGAGCCACGGCTCCTGCCTTCTCTTCTGGGTTTTTTGGTTTTTGCTCCCTTGGCTCCTCTCTGGGTTTTAGCAAGAAGCAGCCTCTGGGCTTCTCCCTGCCTCTGCGCGGCAGCCCGGAGCCTCGCTCTGCGGGGGTGGTGGGAGGATCTCACCTCCTTCCCCTTCTGCAGGGAGCGGGCAGGGGGGATGCCAGACGAGCAGCTCTGGTGAGATGCAGGTGCCTCCATCTGAGGAGCGAGGCTTGGCCTCGCAGCTCGAGGAACTTGGGGTTTGACAGCGCTTGGGTAGCTGGGGCTCGGCCAGCGCTGCTGTTTATCGCTGGGCCCGACGCAATAGCTCTATTTTTACCGGAGAGATCAGGCAGCTTGTGCTGGTTTAGAGATTGTCTCAAGTCTTCTGCTGCTTCAGCTGAGTCGGTCTTGTAACTGATACCATTAGGACATAAGCATCTGGCCGAGCCGTGCTGCGTTATTCCTGAATGCCTTAATCAATCCCCTAGAACTATTTAATTTACACGTAGCCTTTTTACTAGCAGTGTGCTATTTTGTATGTGAGCAAAAAAGCTTAAACAGAAAGGTTTCCCGAAGTCCGGTGCTAAATACAGTTTTTCAAAGGTAAAACCCTGCCTAAAACTTTTCCTTTCAGACCAGCTATGGATGCAGTTGCAGGACTGGGAGTGGGGAGAGTTGCAGAGACTGAAAGAACTCATTTGCCCAGTGTCCCCGTGTTAACGTGTGAAGTGCATAATTGCATCTTGGCTAATAGCTACGTATGGGAGTGTTGTTTGAAAAAATCCTAATGTAATAAAATGGGTAGTAATTGGTTATTAGAAGAGAGTTTAATTGAAATAATTGGCACGGACACATGCTAATTTAGTTTGGTATTTACAATGCACAGTCACATCGTTTGTTCAAGGATGGAGGAAGGGGTATTAGGTGGTGCTTCTCAGCGAGAAGTTACAGCTGGTCTCTGGGAAGACATTTATTCGAGGAAGCTGTTCAGTCACTGTTCTTGAGCTTGGATTTTGAAGATGGATTTGCTTCGTTACAGTTTGATGCTATTACACCCACGGTGCTGAGAGTGAAGGCCTTCTCTGACACTTGAGTTCCCACTTTGGATGACTTGAGATTGGTCTTTCTAGTCATCCGGAGCAGCTCCACCTCTCTGGCACAGGGACGTACCCTTCCCGAGGCGCTCACACACATGTGCGTGCATGAGCGCGCTCGCCCACCTGCCAGCATACGAGCAAGAAAGGGGACGTTCTTCTTCTCTGTACACCCTTTCATCCCCGCTTGTCTGAAGTTCCTCAGGACCTGTACACATGGCATCAGTTCCTGCTCGGTAAATCAGCACCGTGAGGTTTTCCCATGTGGAGAAAGACTTTGTCGTCTCATTCCAGAGTGGAGCTCTCTTAAGTGGCCATCTCAGAGCTGTTGTACAGGGATTGCCATGAGCTGGAAGGCTCTGCTGCAGGACTCGGTAATCTGCTGGGTCACTGAAAGCATTACCTGGTGAAGAGGTGGCGGCACGAAGAGCCGTTACATCTCATCAGCCTCTTCCAGAGCTGACAGTCAACAATGGTTCCTTTCCATCTTTCTCCAAAGTGCTTTCAAAGCTCAATGTTGTCCTTTTGTTTGGCTTCTTCCCACAGAGTATCTGCACTTAGAACTGCCCAGTGCTGATGGAGAGGTTTATTGCCAGCAGCTATTGTGCTAAAATTGAGAGGAAAAACAATTTCTGGTCAGCTCTTGTTATGGTCTCTAATGGGAGATATTTCTTTCTTGCTAAGAACTTGTAAATGCGTTTTAATGCCGGATGCAGTGCTCTGTGGCTAAGAAATATTCAGCCTTCCAGGGCTCAGCAGTACAAATATTTCTGCTCACAGATGTGTGCAAAACATATTGCACACGTACGAAGGATGGATGCCTTCCCAATGGTGTGAGCATAACCCCCTCCCCCCCAACTATTAAAAAGAGCAAAGCCCAGGTATCAAGCCCCAAAGCTTGCTCTCCAGCGCCCAGGGATGTGCCTCGTACAGCTTTGCGAAGGGATCTCGGCTGGCAGAGTGGTGCAGCAGGTTCGGGTTAAGCCCAAAGGTTAATTAAGTACATCCAAAGCCATCTATTTGCATAGGCTGTGCTGCTGAAGGGAGCCCTGTGCTGGTAGGCAGAGGAGGGAAAGCGTCTTTGGCTCCGTCTGTGCCGTGTGGGCTTTTCCAAGAGAAGCTGCTGATGTGCTTTGCCCCAGGAAGGCGTCCAGCTTTGGATGTAAGGGCGAAGTTTGTTCATCACGTAAGCGTGCTGAAGCAGAGGGCACTGTGCCAGGCATGGCTTTGCCCTGCTGAATGGAGTTGGCATTCGCACCCCCAGGGATTGCTTTGCCGCCGGTGCTTGTGTTACCGAGCTCCCGAGGGACCGTGCCGCTTCAGAGGGAGCAAGTTAGGGAACGTGGGTCGGGATTTTAGTGGGAGGGAGAAGGCAAAGGAGGGCCCTTCATCTCTGTTGCAGGGAATTATAAAAGGCTGAGATGAAATGCATGTCTAGATGAGTCCCGTGCCCTTTTTCAGCATTGTGGGTGCTTTTTTATGTGCCGGTGTGATCCCCCGTTCCCCGTTTTGGAAGAGCACGACTCGCAAGAGGCACAGCGGGTGCTGCTGCTGCGGCGTGTGTTAGTGAGTGCAGGAGAGCTCGGAGATGCGCTTTGGGGGTCGATGGCTGCTTTTCCTGAGCAACTTTTGAGAGCTGGAACAATTATCCCACCTTTTAAGGCCTTTTTTTTCCCCTCTAAGCTGCCCCATTTCCCACTACCAGATCTTAAGGAGAGAAAGGAGCACAACTGAACCTGCTGGTGCAGATATTAACACAATCATGATATAATTTAATCTTGATCCCATTTAACGTCCTTAATGATCAGAGAGTTTCTCGCTTGGTTTAATGGACTCTTTTCCAGATGATGAGGCTGCAAGATCAGACACTTGTTATAAATGTCTGTTTATTAAACAGTCTTTCTTCCTAAAAGCTTCTGCCTGGCCAGAATGAATATAAATGGAGAGGACGGTGTTGGCAGTTCAGTCTTTAAGGAGACACGGTGTAAAAAATCGGGGTCTGTTCCTTTTTATTTTTGTGTGTCTTCATATGAGAGATGAGAACAGGGCTAAGACATTTTTTTCAAGTGTGCTTTTTACTTTAAATGTATGAGGCCGTCAAGACCCGGCATCCGTGAAATAGCATCTGCTGTCAGCCCGACTCCTGGAGCGGATACTCCCTTCCCGACAGACGATTTGGTCATGGGAGTTGAACCAGAAGCTGACGAGCAGATAAGACCAATGTTGTATAATAACCTGACTTAAAAATCCTTTTCTGGGGCTTTCGTTCACCTTTTGCTCTTGCCTGGGAGTGCTCAGCAGAAGGCAGCACAGAGCTTGCACGCGTACAGCAGCGCTTGTCTCCTTTGGGGAGAATTTCAGGGGGTTTTTTATGCAGAAGAGGCCCCTGGGGCCTCTTACATCAGGGACGTGGTGTTTAACATGGCCGTTTTGCACACTTTACTCATTTATTTCAGAGTACACAGAGTGTGTAGGCACCCAACACCATAAAAGACCTTCGCCATTGCCTAAATGCCACGTTACGGCTTTTAGGAACGCAGTGCCTGTTCGTGGCGGCGGTTTGCATGGCCCAAGCACGACACAAGAAACCTTCCTTTCCCTTTCAATGTCTTGATGCCGAGCCCTGCTTTTGGCTGAACGTGGCAACAGAGAGGCCCTGTTTGTCACATCTGTGATGGCATCTGGGCGCAGCTTTGACTCGGGCATTGCACGTCACCTGGCTGGCAGCGACTCCTATTGCGTGGCAGAACTTTCAGCTCCAGTGCGCTATTGATCGGTAAGCGATTTTTTTTTTTCTTTTTTCTTCCTCACTGAAGTTAAAATAAGAAACGTACTTGAAGATCAATTGTCTGGTGCAACCCTTGTTCTGGTCCTTCCCACGCACCTCGATGAGGCTGTCAGAGACACCATGGCATTCCTGCCTCGTTTCTGCAGCACGTTATGAATTTCTCTTTATATGAGTTTGTCATTTTCTCTACCTTATATAAGGTATTACAAAATAAATGGCGCCAGAAATGGGAAATGTATGGCAAATGGTACCCAGCATGATCCAGTGACCCTGGAGAAGGAGGAATATTTCATTACTGTGGGACGCAGTTGGCAGAGTTGACGGAGAGTCCCAAAGTCTAAGCTTCCCCTTTGAAGATTCATCTTTTTAAAAAACAAACAAAAAAAACCCCACCTAAGAATAAAAGTTTTAAGAAGGTTTTTAGGTGCTAAAATTCTCCACATTTTAAGCAGAAACTCTTAGAGCCATTTAATCAGTAAACCCTGTTTTGCAGTTTAACGGAGCATTTCATTAGAATTTTAATACTTTAGTAATGAAGTTGCCACAAAAATGTCATGCAAAAAGGGTTCGGAGTCCTTTAAAACTGCAAAGCAGGAATTGCTTTGGCATTTTGAAAGTCTCTGTGAAATTGCTCCTGTACTGGGGAGCTCTGAGAGGTGCTTTGCGGCAGCGAGGGAGCTGCCTGTGCTCCGGCTCGTTAAAATGCCGGAGCGTGTCTCCGTCCGGAGCGCCCCCGGCTCCTGACGGCAATTTGCTGCTGGGCTGGAAATAGCGAGCGCTTGAAGGGCTGGGGAGAGGCTGCCTGGGGAAGCACGAGGCACCTTTCCAGCTCTTCCTGCTTGTGGCATCCCCTGGGAAAAGCTGGGGCAAGCCCCAGGGGAGCAGGGTGTCCCCCAGAGCAGAGTTACCGGATGATGTGCCACCGGAGCTGGGGGTGAGTGTGCTGCTGTCACCCTTCCCCGCTGGCCGGGGATGCTCAGAGCATCCTGCTCCTCTCTCTGGGTCTTGGCTCAAGAAGGAGCCTCAGAAGGAGGGCAGCACGAGGAAGGTCCTGGCCTCGGAGGGGAGCCGCAGGGCTCGGGTCCTTGGGAGGTAATTACGCCATGAGAGGTGGGAGTGGGTTCAGAGGAGGGCTACAAAAATGATCCGAGGGCTGGAGCACCTCTCCTATGAGGACAGGCTGAGAGAGTTGGGCTTGTTCAGCCTGGAGAAGAGAAGGCTGTGGGGAGACCTGATCGTGGCCTTTTAGTACTTAAAGGGGGGCTATAGGAAAGATGGGGAAAATCTTTTTAGTAGGGCCAGCTGTGACAGGACAAGGGGGGATGGTTTTAAACTAAACCAGGGTAGGTTTAGACTGGATATAAGGAAGAAATTCTTTACAATGAAGGTGGTAAAACACTGGAACGGGTTGCCTGGAGAGGTGGTGGAGGCCCCATCCCTGGGAACATTCCAGGCCAGGTTGGCCAGGGCTGTGAGCAACCTGATGTGGTTCAAGGTGTCCCTGCTCCTGCAGGGGGGTTGGGCTGGGTGACCTCTAGGGGTCCCTTCCAACCCAAAACGTTCTATGATTTTATGATTTAACTGCTTCCTCCCGACCCACAGCCTGGGCGTGGGGACCTCTCCCGCCCTGCTCCTCCTGCGGGTATTGCGAGGTACCAAGGGATGTTTACAAGGTGTTTTCAGATTGATGGGGGGAAAGTACTGCACAAACGCTTAGAGTAATTAATAAATATTTACAGTGCAAAGATTGTTGCAGCTGGGCGGCAATAAATTGCGGCTAATGGCAGTTGAGGGCAGTCACCCAGCCTGCTCATCCCTGGCACGCAGCTCTGCCAGCCCTGAGCCCTGTGCCAGGGGGGCCCAGGAGCCCTCTGCTCCTCCTGGCCAGGTTTGGGTCCTGCCCCGCCACCTTCTCTGAGCATCGCTGCCTTCCTTTCCGCTCGCCGCATTGCCCTGCCTGCCTGCGCGGCGCCGGGGCTGACTCATGCTCTGGAAAGCGCTGCCCATCCCTGCCGGTGCGGGCTGCCAGCTCTGCCTGGGTGAGGACCCCGGCATCGGTCTTGTCAAACCTTGGGAAGTGGATAGTGACCCTGTTGTGTACTCACCTGGAAAAGTGGCTCGGCCGTGCCTGATTACTGTGCTCTGCCTGGAGACTTTTCATGCTTCCCTTGCAGATATATATTTAGATTTTACCCAAGGGCTTTTTAATTTCCTTGCTGGCTTGAGCAGCTGTGACAGGTATACAGATACCTTCCCTTTTTCCTCCAGCCACTTTAACCTGTCGTCACCTTTCTTAAGAGGTGGGAAGAGATTACGGGTCACCGTAAAGCTTCAGGGTCTCCTTGCTCTGTTCGTAAGCGTGTAAAATGCACCATGGAAATAGGAAACTGCTGTCGGAGGTCCCATGGCTTTGTAGGGGTATTTATTCAGCATCTGCTCGGATCTGCTCTATTTCTTCTTCTCCCTGCTAAGCAGTCCCCAAGTTAACACACTGGGTTTGCAGCTTTCACGTTCGCCGCTGATGAGCCACACTTAGAGAGGTAAAAATGGGTTTGCAAAGGCTGCGATGACAGTTCTGGGATTCAGCGCGCAAGGCTCTTGCGTCGCCGTTATATAATGGCTCTCGCCGGCTCCCCGGGTACTTGGGGAGCTTCTTGGCAAGGGGGGGACCTGCCGTCCCTCCTCCGGGCTAGCCAAGGGGCGACTCGTTTGCAAGTCCCACACATCCAACCACGGGGGCGCAGGCGTAGCCGTGGGGGGCCCGGCTGAGCCCCCCCGGCAGTGGGAGCAGGGGGGTGCTGGGGCTGGCGTGGGCGCTGCTCGGCACACGGGGTGGGAGGGAAGCGACGGGGCAGGGCTGCCCGCTACTGGGCAGGTTCTGAAGTCCTGGGTCAGTAAGGGAGATGCTCTCCCCGCTCCTAAACGCTAACTAACATTTTGAAATTGTTAACATTTGAAATGTTAATGCAGAGAACTTGGAGAAGAGGAGAGAAATCAAAGGCTCTTCTGCTCTCAGGCACGCCGTCCCCCTCCAGGCTCGCAGCCTGCCAGCTCTGTATGTATTCTCTTACTTTGCATAATTTTTCCATCTCTCTCCATCAGCCCAGCTCCTCAAAGGCTTCCTGTTTCCAGCTCTCTTGCTGCTGCTAAATATGCTCTCCTTCATGTTTTCTAAAATGTTCCTTCTTCCCTGAAACTCCAGTGCCCCAGTTTATTAGAGAAGTCTCCCAAGCTCTGCTGGGTGGGTGCTGGGTGAGGCAGCAAGCTGCTGCCAGGTGCCGTTGCCTGATTCAGCTGCCAAGACTAAATAGGGGAAGCGAGGGAATAAAACGCAGCCAGTTAATTTCTGCCTGTGTCACGCCGATCGTTCAGGCATCTTCGAGTGCCTGCTGTCTGGTGCAGCACCGGTTGGCCACAGATTTCCGCAGCTGTGTGATGGGGTTGGTGAACGTTGGCGTTCCCCTACTCCGGGCTCTCTTCTGTTGGGTTTCTTTGGTTTGCCTTGGTGCTGAGCACCCTCCAGAAGGGTGCTGGGGGATGGAGCCGTCCCCCACGCCCACCGTGGTGGGAGGTGGCCTTGCAGGCTGATGCCGGGGGGAACCCTTGGAGGTGATACCCTTCCGAAGGTGGACGTGGCTGCAGCGGTGGCATCGCCTGCAGTGAACATCACAGAATCCCAGAATGGCAAGGGTTGGAAGGGACCTCGGGAGCTCACCCAGTCCCTGCTAAAGCAGGTCCTCCTAGAGCATGTTACACAGGACTTCGTCCAGGTGGGCTTTGAATATCTCCAGAGCCTTCTCAACGGCAATGAGCGCTTCGGTGCCGTTGTGATTTTGGCAGTAACCGTTCAGCCCAATTGCCATCCCAGCCAGCCTCTGTGATGGCAGAAATCCCTGCAGTTTGTGAACTTTTCCTGAAATGCTTTTAATGACAGTTTAATAATAACACTTAGCGCTTTGTACAGAGCTTCTCACCCCGGGAACTGAAATGCTTTACTGAGAAGGGTAAGGACCATTATCCCCCATGTTCACAGGGGGGAAATAGCTGGATTTTATTTGTGAGAATAATTATAACAAGTGGAATTAATCAACTTTTCATATGAATGGTGTTGCTTTTTAAAGACAAACGTCGGGAAAGAGTCCCAGATACAAAGGAGAACTCACAGTGGTGTAGATCCATCTGACGGCTTCTCGGGGAACTCGTCAGTGCCTGTGGTGCAAAGGCATTAACCCTGCCAAGGCAGCGTGTGGAGGGAACAGAAGCCGGTGAAAATAAATGCAAGTCAGGGCACGGTGCTCACTTGCTGGTGCCCTAGATCTTGGTGAGCAGGCGCTGCAGGGAGCTGCTGTTGCCCGAGTCCCAGCGTGAGTTGCCCCCGCTGCCCTTCGCCTCTCCGGCTGCTCAAAACCCCCTTGCTTGGGAAGATGCTCCTAGCTCCTGAATGTCCCCTGGGTCTTGGTGCACTCCGCATGGACAAACTGCACCAAAATAATTGCTGTTTCTAGTTTCTTAGCTGGAGGGCTCAAAGAGGCCACAACCTCTGAACCAGCTCCTGCGAAGTCACTGAGGGTTGGGCTTTTTTTCCTCCTTCTCTGTCCTGCTCTACACCCCCCTCTTGCATCTTGGCCCTCTTTAGGCTGCAGGCTTGTGGGGGAAAAGGGCTGGGTTCTTGTGCTGAGCCCAGGAAAAGAGGCTTGGTTTGGCAGGGACCTCGTGGTGTGATGGGAACACACGTGGTGATTAACAGTGCCTCTGCGCCCCGTGAGCGCAGGTGGGGGAGTCACTGAGATGCTTTCTCATGTCACCGCACGGCTGCTTACAGCCCATTACTGGTTCTGTTTGTGGAGCTGCCAAGACACAGATTCACCTCAAAGAAAACTGAAGTCCTGGGAAATCCTCCCATTGCCCTTGGCAAGCTGCTGCTGAGGGCCCCCACTTGCAGGCACCGCAGGAGAGGGGAAGGCAGGAGCTGCGATCCATCGGATACGGAGCACGACGGGAGCTTAAATGCAGACCATGTTTGCAATGACTCGGAATTGCAAAGCGCTGCTATGAGCTTGCCTGGCCCTAACCTGGCGTGGAGCAGCGGTCTGGCCGCATCAGGCCCCCAGCTGCTCAGGGGATCCACGTCTCTCATGGGGAAAGCCCCAGGCCACCTGGATGCACATCTCTGTGAACAGCAGGTAGGAGTCACCATCCCTCTCTGGTTCCCCCCCAGCCCCTTTCAGGAAGGATTTGATCATCTGTGTCTTTTAAGCCCCAATTTTCATTGCAAACTCATCTCCAAGAAGAATCTGCTGGCTCTGGGCCGCAGCCGAGTGCCGAGGTCCTGCCCCCATGCTGGTGGCCATGTGCCAGAGAGGACCTTCCTCCCCAGGCTAATGGAACGAAAGTGGAGAGAAGTTTTAAATTTGACTCTGGATCAATACAAACAGTATTTTCTAAGCACTTTTATTAATAAATACACACATCCTTGCTGTCCAGAGAGGACTCCCAAGCATCTCCTGCATATTCTAATGTCTCTGCAGTCTGAAGTAATCAATGTATTGGTATCGTATTTTTGACTATAAAAAACCCTCTTTGGATTGAACCCTCTCATTAACTGCAACTCCACCTACTGATCAATAGTCAAAAGTATGGGCAGAAGGACCCGTCTTGTTTGGAAACGAGTTGCTCGGGCCAGTCTTGTGCATGCTGTGCTGTTTTGGGGAGCAGGCGGGGGCTCCTGGGGTTCTCTGAGCGTGTCCTTGCACTCCCACCACATCCCTGTGCGGAGGCACAGCGCAGGCACCCCACGGGGATGGAAGGGCCGAGTCCTGCCCAAAGAAAGAGGACAGAGCATCAATTTTTTTTTTTGTTTTTTAATTTTTTTTCTTTTTGACAAATTTGTTATTTTAACTGATGCGAATGTCAGAGAAAAAAAATATTCTAGTGAGGAAGCAGAAGCTCTGCCTTCTGTGATCTTAACTTCCCATTGGAAAAGAGAACCATTAGTAAACAAACAAAAGAAAACCTCTATGTTTCCTCAAAAATACTGACATTTCCAGCCAGCTCTGTTGAGGACGGGTGCTTCTGCTGGTGCTTAAACAGTGCTGCTTCCCGCGGCTCGGTGCTAGCCTGGTTGCAGAAGCCTCACGGCGGGGCATGGAGTTGTTTTTGCAAGGGCTGTGCGTGAGCCTTGGCAACCTCGAAACATCGGCAGGTTTTGCAAAGCTGTTTTGCAAAATGCATGGTGACAATGTAGGGCATTTCCCAGCGACAAAAGGGCAAAACCGGCGCATAGGCACTTCTTGAAAAAGCCAAAGGCTGGAGCGGAGGGGTCTGTAATGTTTGTCGAAGCATTAGTAGTGCTCTGAAGTTTATTAACCCGTTCGTGTCACGCTATTGCATTTGTAGGGGTCTTGAAATAGAGGAAGTGTTCATGGTGGTAGTAAAATTGCGCGGGCTCTTGCTTTTCCTTGGAGGTGGTTATCAAGTAAAGGGTGGTCAGGGCTGCCCTGCAAAGGCAGCACGAGCGCAAGGCAGCCTGGCGAGGAGCAGCCGGAGGGGCCGGGCAGGGCGCTGCTCCTCGGGCCCCAGGCGGTGACCCCCATGGGAAGGTGATGGAAAGCTCACCAGTGGGTCCGCAGAACCAGGGGGTTTGCTAGGAAGATGATAATGAGCCTTAGTGACTTTTCAGCTTGGGATCCCTCAAATGATCACTGTATTTGTATGAACACAGCCCCTGCTGTAGAGCAGCGGCTCTGCGGTGGCTGAGAAAGCCTCTCTGAGAAGCTGACGTGGTCGTGGACGCAGATGTTCTCTAGGAAGACGTGCTCTGCTACACAAGCTGCCTTTTGTGGTTGTTGGAAGTATCTTTACACAGTCAATGCCTTTCAGGGTGACTTTTCAAGATTTTTAAAGTTATTAAACTGGCTTTTCTTACAGAAAGCACTGTGCACTGACACGTCTGGGTTGTATCTCAACATAACAGGTTTGCTTGCCAGAAGAATTTGAAAAAAAACCCAACCCCTGCCTGTTTCATCAACTGGTTATGATGGGCTAGGTCATGCCTTGTTATTAATAAGTTGAATAGGTGCGTAAGAGGAGTTTTGGCAGCTGGGACTGAAAGCTGCCTAGAGAAAAGGAGAACATTTAACAGTGCAGTTGCTGCGGATTCAGTTAAGACTGAAAAATCAGTGAAAAATCTGCTTCTTTCCAAATCTTATTTTCAGAAATATTATTACCCCTGCAACTGCTGCTCAGCAATTCCCAGCCATCTCTCCAGCCCCCGGCACAGCAGTGGTCTCTGCATAATGCAGACGTTGAAATGAGAAATCAGCAGTTTGTAATGGGCTCTCAAACTAAAATTAACATCGATTTCCTGGCTTATGGTCAGATGGTTGGCATTCAGTTAGCCGGGAAAATATTTCTGGACCAGAGGTATTCTTATTCAGACTTTGATGTTACCGAGGTTGTGTTTTGTTGATTTTTCGTGCCTGGATTCCCTTGGAGAACGCGCTGTACAAACCAGGTGTTTGTGGTGTAGCCTACCCTCGTATGCCACGGGTGGAAGCACAGGCAACCTGGCCCTGCAGAGCAGGCACCGAGCTGCGCTCCAGGTTACGTTTGCAGCCACGGCTCTTTCTAGGAACATGCCGTTTCCCAGCAAGAATGAGTGGCCTGGATGTACTGCACAATGCGTTTTACCTGCTGCGTTATTGGAGTTCTGGGTAAGCACAGAGCAGCTGTGAATGAGTGTCACCAGCACAGGGCACCTGCAATTAGTCCTAACTGGCTGTTCCTAAGCACCAGCCCTTCAGTCCCCGCATCGCAGGAAAGGGGCTTTATCTGTTCAGTGCCCTCCTTCACCCTTTGACAGACACCAACAACCCAGCACTCAAGTGCTTTTATTTTTCCTTTTTTCTCAGTAGTGCCCTGGCTTCCCATCTCCCAGCTGAGAGGACCGGGGTGCTTTTCCCGCATTGCTGGTGGCTCAGTGACCCAGACAGCTCCAGGCTGCCTTTGCTCCCGGTTCCTGCCTTACTCCTCCTCCTTCAACTGCTCTTGCTGACACGACCGCGCTCGGTGCCCATCTGGGAGGTGGCCCGGGAGGGGAGATGCTGCTGGGGCTGTAGGTCTTTAGGTGAAGTGTGGAACAGGTTGCATTGCCTGAGAGAGGAATATTTTTCAGACAGAACTAGCAAAGGAATTGCTTGAGCAGCCCAATGCAGATCTGAGCAGCCCGAGTAGCTCTGTGGGATTATCCAGCCTCGGAGAGGTTCTCCTCGGCATCAGGTGACCTCTTTTCTCCCTTGGAAGGGAAATGGCTATTCAAACCAGCAGCCCTGTTGGCAGTTTGTCATGACCCTGCGTTGGTTCGTTCCCCTCTCTTCTGGTTTTCGTGTCTCGGTTTGTGTTTAAGTGCTTAACGGAAAATGCATCTTCCTGTAGAGGCTCCCGCAGGCGGGAACTGAGTTTCTCAAAGGGTTCTTTGATGTGTTTTTTTGTCACCTTCTGTACAGTAAAAGCATGACAGGAGGGTTTCCATTTTCTGTTAAAATTCCCCAGGTCTTCCCCTAATACCTCTTCTGTTCAGTGCTGCTGCTTGACAGCGTTAGGGCTGAGACCATAATTGAAGCATAAGCCGCTTTTCACATCAAACCTCAATCCTGAAATTAATGTTCTTCTGGAATTAGGAATACAACACAATGTAGAATTTGCAAATAGCTCCTGACAAGAGAGGTCTGATTGCCCTAGTCCCAGGGACTCCTATTGTCCAGGAGGATTCATCAGGCCCTGAGCTGGGCACAGTCTGGTCCAGAGGGCTGACAGCAGTAATTATATTTGGGGCTTGAGATCAACACCCTGAAGTAAACAGATACGGAGCAATAAGCTGAAGGTGAGGCTGAAGCAAACCAAGAAGCAGAAAGCTTTGTTAGAAAATGAATGCATGGAGCTAATGAATCATTTTGAGGCAAAAGGAGAAATTAAATGTGTGCTGAAGGCTGGCACATTAGTAAATGGGCTGTGGGTTTTTATCCATTTTACATTTCAAAATGCTGAAATAGGGCCAGGTTGGACGGGCCTTTGAGCAAGCTGGTCTAGTGGAAGGTGTCCCTGCCCATGGCAGGGGGGTTGGAAAGAGATGACCTTTAAGGTCCCTTCCAACCCAACCCATCCTATGATTCTATGAAATTATGTCTTATGGTGAAACCCCATTAAGAAATAATGCTCTATGAGTAAGGAACCAAGGGGTTGGTTAACAGAAAACGGGGACTTGGTTTCTCTTCTCAGGTCAGCCAGGGACTGCCTTTGTGTCATGGGGTGAGGCACCTTTAGGTACCAATCTTAGGAGGAGGACCAGCGAGCAGAGCTCATGCTTGACAGTTCACTGATAAAAGAGAGGAAGAAAAGGATTGGCCTTTTCTTCCCAGCATTTGGCACAGGACAGTGGTGCCGGGTGCTCCAGTAGCCTTGCAGGGGTGTGGAAGTGTGCAGGGTGGTTAGGGCATGTAGCTGGTGCCAGAGGAAAATGTCAGCTCTTCATTCTGCAAGTGAAGTTCTTTGGATCCTGGATTTCCTATTTTGGGGCAGCTTCTGCCCTCACCTCAAAGACAGCCTTTGCGCAGCTGGCCATCCTCAGACTTTGGGAAAGCTCTTCCCGGTACCAATCGATTGAGTCTTTGTACAAAATGTTCATTTTAAAGAAATCCTGTGGTGGAGTTTAATTATTTGCATTGGCTTTTTGTGTCACAGTGTCTCGCTGGTGATCAGTCAGTGAATTTAGTCTTTCTTTAAAGTATTCAGTGGGGCAGCATTGCCATGCAGCACTGGCACACCATGGGGCAGCATCGGTGCGCTGTGCGGCGTTGGCATGCCATGGGGCAGCATTGGCATGCCATGCGGTGATGTTGGCAAGCCATGTGGTGACATTGGCATGCCATGGAGCAGTGCTTGTGGGCGGCATTGGGGCGCTCCATGGGGCACGTTGGGGTGCTCGGTGGGGCGGTGCCGCCGCTGTCCGTGGTGCTGAGCCCCGGGCCCTGCACTGCGGCACCCTCGTGCTCTGCTTGAAGACGCTCCATTTTGAGGGCTGCCATCGAGCAGGAGCAGCTATGGACTGGTGGCATCCCCAAAAGAGGGTGGGATGCACAACCCCCCTCCTTTCCAGTCCCACCTGCACGCTGGGGGACTCATGGGTTTAGCTCCTACTGGACACAGTGAATTCCCTTTTCTGTTTGTTGAGAAATCGATGCTGAGCACGCTCAAGGAGCCGCAGCTTTTGTTCTCACCTGGAGTGCAAAGGCTGGGTTGTCCTGGGACAGGCAGCATGCACCTCTCCGGTGCCGTGCCAGCCTGGCCAGGGGAGCGGTGGCTGAGCCCCCGGGGCCGCTGGCAGCTCAGCGGGGAGCAGCAGCGAGTTCCTCCCCGCTCAGGTCCCAGTGGGTGCGTTGAGGAGGGGACCTTGCTCTGCTGCTTTGTGCCTGCGAGCCAAGCACACTGAGTCTATTCCCTGGCATGCGGTCCACACGCTGCTTTTTACACAGAGGAATAAGATAAAATAGCTTCCTCCCCCTCACGTTGCTACTGAAAAACAGGGATGGGGAAAAAATAATCCCTCAGCCCCTGCCCTGCTTGTGGTGATAAGAGCAATGCAATAATTTTTTTAAAGGAGGTGGCCAAGGCAATTACATTATTTACTAAACAAAGCCATTTCAGAGATTTCTGCATTGTGGATGCTTTCTTGGTCGTTTTGCACCAAATTCGTTGCAGCAGCAGGGCCGGAGAGTTTGCCTTGACTCCCCTCACTACCAAAATAAATGTACAGGGCAGGATTGTTCCACTGAGCAGCTGTGACTGGGGAGAGAGAAGAAGGAAGGAGATGGTACGTGCCGACAGCTCTAAACTGAATGCGGTGAGGATTGCTATGTATGAGAGAGTTCAGGGGGGAAAGAGGAGGAAGTCAGAGAGGCAGCCGGGGCTCGTAGGATGGCGAGAGCCAAGCTGAAGAATTCCCCTTCAGAGAGCAATTCCCATGTAAAAACTGTCCCACCAGCCACGACAGAAGATGTCCATGGGGTGAGCCCCCTGTTACCGGCTCGGAGGATGGGATCCTTGGGGAGCGACGTCGGACAAAGGTATTGCAGGACTGCAGTGGTGCGTGGGGCTCTGGGGGGGGGAGGCAGCACCTTTTATCTTTTAAATGGCAGGGAAAGGATTAGTGCCACCACGGGCTGGAGGGGTGGTGGGTGAAATCCTTCTGATAGCTGTGTTAAAGAGCCACGCCAGCTCCAAAGTTGTATTATGAAATAGGTAGCTGAGGCAGAAGAAAGCCAGTTCCTTTAAATTTTTTATAAGTGCTTCTTGGTTTTTTATATGCCAGAAGCATGTCTGAATGGCAGCCCTGAGACCGTGAGGCTGCCACACAACCCTGTTAACTTGTATTGTGTCTTCTCCGTGCCGTGTAAGACTGAAGCTTATTTACACTGCACTGTACGGAAGCACCATGTTTGCATGGAAGAAGAGATGCTCGATTGCCCATCTGAGGAATAATTTATTTGTAACTGCAAAGAAAAAAAAAAAAAGCAGCAGCTACCACGCAAAATGCTGCAGCCTCTCTCTGCAAGCACAGAGCTGATGTGTACAGGAAGAAATGAGCTGGTTTTCAGGAAAAAAATGCTTTACATTGCACTGGAATTACAGTGTTTCAGAAGAAGCCGGGTCCCCTAGTTATGATGAGGATGCATATGTCAGTAATTCAGCTCTGGTTCTGTTTGTTCCATTTTCTGTTTCATTTTTTCCCCATCTATTCAGCCTTCCAGCCCATCTGTGCTGTCGTCCTTCTTGGCAAAACCTGCCTCACCTGTGGTTGTGTACTGTATATCTTCTAGGATGTCATTTGGTGCTGTTCCTAGCTCTGGTTTCTAGTGCAAATGAGCGCTGTAGGAGAGTTTCTGCTCATGGTGGATTTTACTTGTTTGGCTTTAGGTTGGAAGGAATGAACACCTCGGCTTCAGTATCCTGGTGCATCTCACTGGTGGGCTGGGGGGAAGGTGGGAACAAGCCAGGATTAGCAGATGTGGTTCCCACTGGGGAAGCCGAGGAGGGAGGCGTGCATTGCGGGAGCAAGGCAGGAGCATCGGCGTGGTCGTTCCCCCGGTGCCGAGCTGTGCCGGGCACATGCTTTGGTCTCCAGGTCTGGGAGGCAGAGTCCTGGTGTACTTGCGGAGCGGAGGGTGCGTGCCTGGGTCTGACGTGCGGCGTGTCAACTCTCCAGATGGCACGGAGGCTGGTCCTCCGGTGAGCAGGCACCTGGATCTTGTGGGTCGTTGCCTTCTGACCTCATGAGGCAAGGGCTCACACGTGTGGAAGGCTGCAAAGGAGCATCGTTTAGTTGGAACTAAACCCCTGTGGTCTCAACACGTTTTGACAAGCAATCTGAATCTGCGCCCAGCGTTGATCAGAACGCTTTCGCTCTGGTTTTGTGTCTTGCTTTCCTTGCTTCAAAACGACATCAAAGATGGGCCTGTTCTGGGGGTACCTACATCTTGGAAGGCGCGTCCTGAGCGCTGCTGTTGGCAAAGCCTTTGGAGCGAGCTTGCATCCTCTCCGCGCCCTTTCGGGTGCTGTTGATGTACCCCTCGTAACAGTGCCGGTGTTCACATTCAGATGCACTGGGGCTAGAGAAAGACTCATACTTGCAACTGGGGGACTCTTACGAACTCATCCCAACCCCCCCTAATCAGCTGTGATTAAGCCATGCAAGAGAGGCTTCTCCTCTCCCGTGCTCTGGGGCTTGGTGGGGTCCTGCCCAGGACCAGGGAGTCAAACCTTCATCCCAGGGCTGACCCTCCTTGTCTCCTGGGGGGAGCCTGGCACAAGGGAGGGATGCTGCAAGGCATCATTGGGTCTGGGGGGACAGGGGGCAACAGTTCCAAAAATCGCATAGCCGCAGTGTTTTAGTGGTCCCAGTGTGCAGAGCACTCCAGGGTGCCTCAGGGCTTCATAAACGACCGCAGTTAGCCAGGTTTCACTGGAATTTCAAGTGGTTTGCTGCAGTCTTGTTGTAAGGAGCTGAGAGGTAGACAAGTTGACAGCAACACTTTTACACTCCTCTGGCAGTGGGCAGAGCCCTGCGAGCTGCTGCTTGCAGCGTCTGAATTCCCGACTGCCGGGCTTTCCTCCTTCTCTGCACGCTGCTTCCCAGCGATTGCGTTGGCAATTAAGGTGAAGATTTGTGCACTTCTCTGTCACTGCATATGCAAGCGACAAAGGCAGGGAGATTGCTTTGGAAATGATGAATAGCGTGCGTGCGATGCTTCGTCTCCTCCGAAGCCAGACACGAGCAGCGTTATCAAGTTTAGCAGCAACGGTTGTCGCTGGGAGTTGGGAGTGAAATTACCAGGTGACGGTGGAAGAAGATGCTGTGTTAGAGGGTGTTCTCAGGGATGCAAATGAATTCTCTAGACGACTGAAGGCAGTGAAGTTTCTTCTCACCTACTTTATTTACCTCCTTGCTCTGTCTCTTAGTCATTGCAGCATCTCAAAGATTTTAGGGGTTCTCAGGCAAAACGGGAGGAAAGGATTTGAATTCATCTGAAGAGAAACCACTCCACAGCCATATATTATGCCACAGCTGGAAGGAAAAAAGGGGAGTTCAGGGCTGGTCCTGGGCATCCAGGACGGGGAAGCTTTCCTGTGGGTGGAGAGCTGCAGGCAGGGTGGGACCGGCCCAGGCTGACCATGTGGAAGCAGCTCCCGCTGAAGACGCGTGGATGTTATGTGATGTGAATGTACATCTGTACGTGTACAGATGCTCTGTACATCAGGGGCTGCTCTGGGAAAGGGGTGCAGCCAGGGCAGCCCCTGGCCACCCTGGGGAGAGCAGGCTCTGCTGCCAGACCTGCCGCCTGGGCACCGAGGCTCTCCGGGCACTCAGCAATCCCGCAGCTGGATCAAGCCACGCAAGGCTGAGCCTTTCCCTTAGAGCTGGGCTTTTCCTGCAGCAGGTTGGTCCTGTCTGGCTTGTGTTGGGGGGGAATTTGAAAGGGAAGGATGCGGTAGGGAACCAAGTCACAGAAAAGCAGAGTGCTGCGCTGTGCTCTCCATCGAGCGGCTCCGTGTTTGGGAGGAAGCTGCTGGCAGGCGTGAGGACACGTAAACATCTGTGTTTGGATCCCATTGCATGGGCTGGTGATCTCTCTCTAAGACCGGCGATGAGGGTTTAAAACACAAACAAACATTTTTACAAGATAATCGTGTCCTGTTTATGCAGCTCTGCTGGAAGCAGGGGAAACTCTGACCACGACCAGTCCTGGGGCACGCTGGTACTCTTACGGGATCGCAAACACACCCGTAAGGCACCTGGTTTTGGAGCTCTGCCCCAAGCCCCGGGAGAGCCGGAGGCTGGCAGCGCTGCCTGTCCCCTCCGTGTCCACCCTCGCCTCTGAGTCGCGTTCGCTGAGCTGCCGATAGCTGAAACCCAAAGTGCTGCAGTCGGGGGAAGAAAATGAGCATTGCAGAAGAGTTGAGGTTGGAAGGGACCTCTGGAGGGCTCTGCTCCAACCCCTTCTCAAAGCTGGACTGACTTTAAAGTTGGCTCAGCTGGCTCAGGACCAGTCCAGCTGTGTTTCGAACATGTCCCACGCTGGAGATTTCTCAGGGTGCCTGGTTCAGGGCTTGATCACTCTCAGAGGGAATAATTTTTTCCTGTGCTGCATCCTGTGCCTGTTCACTCTTGTCCCTTTACTGCCTGCGTCTGGGGGGAGGCTGACGGTACCTCAGCCGCCAGGTAGCTGAGGGCAGCAATTAGATCCTTCCCTCCTTTTCTCTCCCACCTCCTGCAGCCTTGCCTTGTCTCTCGGTTCGAGATATTTTTAGCAGGAGTAAGTGGGACTTTGCTTCAGCCCTGCTACAGTCAACAAGGTGGCTGGAGTCTACGCAGTGAGAAGGAGCAGGACTCTGCTAGGGCGAGTTTAATGCAACGTTTCTTGGAGGTAAAGTACATGGTGGGGGGTGAGGAAGTCACCCAAACGTGTCTGGAAATGTCATTTCTGACCAGTCGATGTTTGTTCCCCCAAGGGGCAGCCCGGTGTTAACAGGCGGGTCTCGCTAAATGTGTTTTCATTGCATGACCCTCGCTCACAAGCAGACCAGTGGAAAGGTCCAGTCTGGCCATTCAAACCACTACAACCATGCTGTCTTGCAGCCAGGTTTCCCAGGGATGGTCTCTGTAGCCGGTCGCAGCAGCGAGTGCCGGAGTGCATTTCCCCCTGCTGTCGAACCATTGCCGTGCTGTGTTGCTGAATCCCCTCCTGGCGGGGGACAATAAATCAACAGCACAAGAAGGACATGGAACTATTGGAGCGGGTCCAGAGGAGGGCCACAAAAATGATCCGAGGGCTGGAGCACCTCTCCTGTGAGGACAGGCTGAGAGAGTTGGGCTTGTTCAGCCTGGAGAAAAGAAGGCTGTGGGGAGACCTGATTACGGCCTTTCAGTATCTAAAGGGGGCCCATAGGAAAGATGGGGAAAATCTTTTTAGTAGGGCCAGCTGTGACAGGACAAGGGGGGATGGTTTTAAACTAAACCAGGGTAGGTTTAGACTGGATATAAGGAAGAAATTCTTTACAATGAAGGTGGTAAAACACTGGAACGGGTTGCCTGGAGAGGTAGTGGAGGCCCCATCCCTGGGAACATTCCAGGCCAGGTTGGCCGGGGCTGTGAGCAACCTGATGTGGTTCAAGGTGTCCCTGCTCCTGCAGGGGGGTTGGGCTGGGTGACCTCTAGGGGTCCCCTCCAACCCAAAACATTCGATGATTCTATTTATTTACTTTTTTTTTAACATTTCTTTAACAAAAGCTTTTTCCAGCAAAGAGCTTTTGGAGACGTATCTCTGCCTTCAGTGAAGAGTGTATGCTGGTTTGCTGCTTCAGCTTTTGGTGAGGTGTTTTTGTGCAGGAGAAATGCTGTGGCAGGGAATTCCCCTGCACGGGGTTTGCCCACCCCTGCCCCTGCCACCACGTACGGTCCAGCCTCGATTCTTCTGCTGCTACACTCTTGGCTGCCCGCTAAGGGTTTGTATCAGAAACTGGAGAAATGCTGAGGCTTTGGGTATCGGGATGGTTTGGTTCTGGGAGAATTTCTGCATCTGTGCCAGGCGTAGATCCTGCTCTTCTCTCTGAGTCGGGGCCGTCTGTGCCACTTTGTGACGGCTCCCGGGGCGGGCAGGAGCCGGCATTGCTGCATTGGAAAAGACCTGAACGAGAGCCCAGGGGGTCTGGAGGGTTTCACCTGCAAAATGCTTTGGCCCAAAGTGCTTTGGCTTTGATGGGCTTTCCCTCTGGTGGGGCTGGGCAGCCCCTCGTGGGGACGGATTTCTGGCAGTGGGTATCTCCATACGGAGAGCGCCAAGTCCACGTCAGGGTTCACTGTGCCGCACAGCTCTTTGCTGACAGGGCGGTGATGCTCTGCGATGGTTGCCCAGACTGGTGGAGCATGGCATCTCTGAGCCTTCCCCCGGCAGTAACCAAATCGTGGGCTGATCTCGGGGCTGGGGTCCAACCACCCACCCTGCCTGCGGGTCCGTGCCCAGCGTCCTCGTGGGAAGGTGCCCGCTGAGCATCGCCTCTCCTCGCAGCCTCGGGTGTCGTTTCCTTGGGTTGTTCTTCCAGGCACCACCGTAGGGCTCTGGATGGGGGTTGCACTGCTCGCACACCATTTAACCCTGGAATCTCTTTCCAGCACAGCAGCGGGCGTTGCTGTGTGACGCCGAGCGTGTTTTCAGTGTCGGACCACTGCAAAAAACGAGCAGGGTGCGCAGTTGCTGAACTCCGTTATGAGGGCAATATGCAAATGTACTGCTTGATCCTGATGAACAGGAAACAATCCCAGATCCCGGCTGCCAGCACAGCGAGCTGACAGCTGGCATCCTTCACACCAAACAGAGCCATTCGTAAACACAGCCAGCAATTTCATCCTGGGCTGCGGCGTGGGGGCTTGCGCCTGGCTGGTCCTTGTGCTCGTCCAGGAGCTGCAATGCAACGGCCCCCGAGCTCTGCTCATCCCCCCCGCTTTGCACCCGGGTGCTCCTCTGCGTGGGGACCAGACCCACATCACCACATCCCAGCCAGAGCTCAGCTCTGAGCCCCCTCCCGCGGGTTTCGGATGTGGTTTGGTGGCTGTTGGTGTGTTCGTGGTCCCTGTCCTGCCAGTCCCTGTCCCGCCAATCCCTGTCCCGCCAATCCCAGTCCCTGTGCCCAGGCACGCTCCAGCAGAAGGCGTTTGCATGCCGCTGGGCACGGGGCGATGCCAACCCCCGAGCTGGCAGCGCTGCAGCCGGGCACCCGAGGGGAACAGGCTGAGTTTGGGAAGCGCTGAGCGCTCCTCCCACGGCTGCTGGTGAGGTGCCAGCACCGCTGAACATCTCGGTGCCCTATATAGGTGCTGACATACAGACGAGGCACCTAACTTAAGGATGCCTACACTCAAGACACGCACTGGGGCTTTTGGTCTGTTTATTTTAGGTCCCTCATTCCCAATCAGGTCCCATCAGGGCATAGGGATTAGCGCATTCCTGTTCCTTCTCCTGCAGGGGAGGCTTTCCTGCTTGCGGTGGGAGGGGGGTGCCAGGCATGGCCATCCCTCTGAGGGGGCACTGGCTGCCAGCCCAGCCGGCGGGGTTGTGCGGGACTGCGATGGAGCGAGGTCTCGCAGCCGTTTGACAGGACCGCAGGGACTCGTTTAGCTCGTTAGGAAGGGCAGGGAGGTGTGCCTTAGAGCAGCCTCAGCATCTGTAGGGCCTTTTTGCCCAGCAGGCTGAGCCCAGTGCCCAGGCTTGGCAGACCCCACCCCTCTGGGAAAGCCAAAACTTTCCGGAAGGTAATTGCAGGCAGTGCCGGGAGCGTTGGCCTGGGAAGGGGGCACCTGGCTGCAGCGGGCAATGCTGCTTTTGTGGCACCGTGCCTCATTTGCTTCTAAACTTTTACGTATTTTAGTTGCGATGTAGCTTTTGCAGAGGAATGCCAAGGAAAAGTAGCTCTGTGATTGAGCAAGAGCCCCTGCAGGCCCCGCTTGGTGGGGAGGAGGCAGCCGCGTTCACGCTGCCGGTGGTGCTGCCTGTGCCGCAAGCTTCGCTGCTGGCGGTGCGAGGGTTTGCTCCTGCGGCACCACCGGCGTGTGCCAGGAGCAGGCGGTGGCTTTTCGGGGTGCCCGCCAGCACAGTTTGCTGAGCTGCCTCCAGACCGGGGGGGCGGGGGGCTCGGGTCCCTCCCCTGGGGTCACCCCCACTCGCAGCCGGGGAGGGGGGCTCTGAGCCCTCCGCTCTCACACGTGTCTGCGAGCAGGATGCGTGCATCTTCCTCTCCCTTTCCCCTTCCTCTTGCTTGCTCCTTCTCCCCCTCTTTACTTTCTTTTTTCGTCTCCTCCCATCTGTCCTTCTCACATCAGGCTATTTTTGGGGATGAGTTTCTCACTGTCAATATGGTGGGAACCATGGTGCATCTCATGTCTTAGAGGATGAACGCCGCTTCGGGAAGCCTTCCCGAGCAGTTAACCTTGCTTGGTTCATCTTACCCCCCCCCACCTTGCCCCTGTCTTGGAGGCGTTTTGAGATGGGGGGGGCTAAAGGGCACTAAATCTGAAAGTCTGGAAACGCCTCCGAGCCTTCCAAGTGGTTATTAAGCAGCCTGAAGCTGAGCGGGGTGTTGGCAGGTCATTACTTGTGTCTCTGTAGCTTCCAGGGGCTTTTAGTCAAAGCAGGGTGGTGGTTTTTTTTTACTTGAAAGTAACAGGAACTGCAGGACCAGGAGTGAATTTTTAATATCCTTCATTTACCAAAATACCTCCAGAAAAATCAGGAGACAGCGGTGATGGCATGGAGCTGGCAGGGAGTTTGCTGGGAGGGAGCAAAGCTCTGTGTGAGCTCAGCTGAGCTGCCGCCGTGCTTTGCTGCTCCCTCCTTCATCTGAGCCTCCTCAAGCACTTTAAACACAGGGAAAGTATTTACCCTCAAATTCTCTGCGTGAGATGGGTGAGCTAAATGCCACCCAGCTCCTGCAGCACCCTGGCTGAGCTGGGAGGAGAGCTGGGGCTCGGGGCCGGCCGCCTTCCCCGCTCCGGGGTGAAGAAGACCTGGTCTGCAGCCCAAATCCCCAGGGGAGCGGGGCTGGGGGCGCTGCCCCCCGCATCCCTGCCCTTGCTGGGGTGTGCCGGAGCCGAGAAGGAGGATGGGGTGGAAAGGTGGCTGCTCAGCCAAGGAGCTGCTGCGCAGAGTGGGTGGGCAGGTGACTGCTCTCTCTTGTACCCAAGCAAGGTTTATTAGTTGCCTTTTGTTCTAATAATAAATACGCCCCTGGCTCTTCTACGAAAACCTTTCCATTCTGGAAGGGGCTGCAGCTTGAAACACAACGGCAGAGCTGTCTCTGGAGCAGCGAAGTTTCTTCCCCCTCTGCTCCTCTCCTTTCTCTTGTCCTTCCCCACCTCTCTCCGGGAGGTGCTGCTTGCGCCAGTCGGGACCTTGGCGTCATGGGTCAATGGTTGGGGTCAATGCCGGGACCAGGGGCCTTGGCTTTCCCTGCCCCGCTCTGGCAGGTCTCTCCCAGACTCTGGACTCCGGAGGGGAGCGAAGGTCGGGCTCGTAGTTATCTTCCATGGTAGGAATGAGATGAGCTGAGGTTTGTCTGCACAGGGATGCTCAGGGAGGCGGATCGGGCTGAAATAAAAAAGTGAATTTTGAGCAGATTACCTAAACCGGATTAAAAGCCAGTGTAACCTGCCTGACTCAAAGTGCTTTAATTCTGTATATTGTAAATCTACTCTTTCCTTTCAAGTGAGGCTGTGCCCAAAAGGGTTGATCCCGTTCTGCTAATGCCCGCTAGCAGCTCACCTGGATGAAACGTCAGATAAGGGACACTGCAGAGTCCCCAAGGGCTGGGCTGGAGGTGATGAGGAGCAGCAGAGGGAGGATGCTTGAGCAGCCCGGCCAGGCTGCGGGGCCGCTGCGGGGCTGGGCACCAGGGCCAGGCACGGAGCCCAGGTTTGAACCCAGTGCCTGGCAGGGAGCTCCGGGGTTGGAGCGGGATGGCTCGGCCGCGGGGCAGCGCTGAGCATCCCCCAGGTCTGTCCATCCTTCCTTCTCCCTGCCGAAAATGTGGCCTTTCTGTAATAAACCAAACTCTCCAAGTTGAAACTTTTAAAAAGTTTTTTGGGGTCTGGAAAACAACCCTTTTCAGATGCAAATTTGAGTGATTTTTAGGTTGGTTTTTTTTAAATGTCCATATTTTCTCGGCACTTAGAGTGTTGATGAGCACTTGGGGGCCTGGTGGGAAGGAGAGGTTTCAGCGTGACCTCTCATGGGCGCTTCCCCCCCTGGTTGATGTGAAGCAGTTCATTTGGAAGCCGAAGCACCTTCTTGTTGCTATTTTATGGCACATGCTTTAGCCACGGCACAGAGTGGCCAAAGCCACTGTTGGGGAGGTTTATGGTCTGCCCATTGCTTTGGAGTCCTTTTTATTCATGGTGCCTTTTTATGAGCGGGGTGTTTATTTGTCTGGTGAGCCCGTGGCTTTGCCTGCCTGGGGAAGGTGTCCCGGGCATCGTACTGGCTCAGTGCCGTGCTCGGCGTCCCACGGTGACACCAGACCTTCGGGGTCTGCAGGACCGCACCGAGCTGTGTGATTAAATGTACCCTTGGTTATCGGGAACGTTCTTCTGCCTTGGGGAGCCGCGTCTGAAATAAACCCCCGTTCCTACAGTCTGCCTGGTTGCCAGCTGGCAGTATATTAAGAGAAAACCAAATAATTTGCTGTTTCTTTCCCATAAATGTCTCTGGGAAGCATAAAAGGCTCCTGTGCAAAACCAAACACCAGTGGAGGGGCTTGAACAGCCCCTGCTGCTAATGGGGGATAATCCAATTTGGCAGGAGGGAGGCTGAGCTGGCGGGGCTCCTTCCCAGGGCTGCGCTTGCCTCTGCCTTGCAGCTGGAGAAGGTGGGGGCTGCTTGTCATTAAGAAACACCGGGGCTGTTTGTCATTAAGAAATGCCAGGGCTGCTGTGAGGCCAGCGCAGCTGGCAGCCCCCCCCGCCCCGGGGCACGTTGTCGCTGGGGGAGATGGCACGAGAGACCGCTTGGGCGTGAGCTGACTTGCTGCTCCGTGACGGTCGCACCAGCAAGCTCCGAATTAGAGGGGCAGCGGGGGGAGATGGCAGGGCAATGGCTTTCTTTTGGCAAGCGGGTTATTTGTGGGCAAGGCTGGCTGCGCGGCCCCAGGGGCACAAACCCAGGCTGGGGATGCTGGGCTGCCCGCGGGAGCCACCCTGGGCTCCTCGGAGGTCAAGGAGTGGTGGCAGGGGCTTGGGCAGGGAGGGGGGAGCCCCTGACTCTCCCTGCAAGCAGCCCCAGCACCTCCTGCCCCGTGGTCCCCCCCGTGGGTCCCCGGGGCGGGCTGGTGACCAGGCTCACGGTGCAGCCGCCCGCTCGTGGGAAGTGGGGCAGTGCCTTGGCGGAGCTGCTCAGCCCCCACACCGCTGCCCCGGCTCCCTCCCGCATGGCCCCCGGCACCTCTCCCAAACTGAGCATTGCCCATGGGTCTCCGGGGCCTGCCAGGGGGGGATGTTGCTGTCGGTGTCACCCAGGACGGCGGCTGTGGTGGGCACAGCCTGCGCTCTCTGCAGGCATTTCGGGTCCAGGGTGATGAGCTCCTCCCTGCAGCCTTTTCACAGATAATAAAAAAAAGAGTAGTAGCAAACTAAATCATGTCGCAGGGAGGCTTCACTGTGTGCCTTCCAGCTGAGGGATGAATTAGCTTTCCTTTGGACTCATGATTTAATTGAAATGTGAATTTATTGCTTTTATTTAGTTCAAACTATGTTGGAGCGCTGTGGACTCATAAAGCACAAAGCAAAAGAAAAGAAAAACCTTGGTGAGCCGCAAGTGCCCCCTTTGCTTTGGATATATTTCTCGATTGCCCAGACTCGGGTTAAATAAGGGAAGGAAAGAGGGCAGCGCTGAACGCGGGGCGGCACTGGCCGCTCCAGGAGCAGTTTCAGCTAATGCCCGCGGTGTTGGGGACTTGTGGCCATCTGCGGGGATGGCTACACCTTGGAAAGAGTGTTGGGTTTGCAAAGGGAATTTTTTTCCTTCGCAGCTGCCATTGCTTTGTTCCACAGTGCTGTGCTGCTGTCTGTCCGTCTGTCTGCAGGATGTACAGTACACGACCACGGGCCCTGTGGGTGCTGCTTGCAGAGCCGATGCCTTCGCCTCCCACCCGCTCCCCAGTATTTCTGTCGTTTTCTTTCTCCCCCTGCCGTGACCTCCCATGTTACCCTCATCATTCCTTTCTGTTCTTCCGTTTTATTTTGGTTTGCCTTCTCTGGTCATCAGCCGTGTGGATAAAATCAGCTCTGTGAAGGTGTGCGGAGGAGAAACGCAATGTTAGGCTCCTAAAAACACCCCGACCGGCACCTTGCAAAATCTAATTTCTCTGCAGAAAGTGTGACACTGATTTGAGACAGAGCAGTGATACAGTTTGCAACGCTCATTAAAAAAAAAAAAAACACAACAAAAAAAGCCTAAAAAATGTTTTTATCTGTGGAGCTGAGTCCATAAAGGGGCCGTACACTGGCAAAGCCACCGGAGCATCACCAGGTCCCCAGCATCCCCACCCTGGGGACCGCAGCGGGGGCACATCCCCGGTGCAGCACAGCCCCCACCGAGCGCTCGGCGGCTGTTTGTCCCTGCGGTGTTGGCGTCCCCGTGGCCCGGCTCCGGCTGTCGCTCTGGTTTCTGCCTGGCAGCTGAACGCTTCCCTCACCTCCTGTGATGCTCTTGCTCTGTAGGCCTCATGCCGAGGACTTCAGCGTGGATTCCTCCTTCTCGCAGTAAGTTCACCGCACGCGTTCCCCTGCACTGGCACTGCGAGGAGGGGGAGAGGGCTGCTGTGGCACTGCTGGCTGCGGGCACCATTGCTCTTCCACCGGGAAAAAGCCAACCGTGTTCTCCGGAGAGCAAAACCACCTTGCAATTTGGGTGTGGTGCATGTGTGCATGTTGTCTTGTGAGCCAAGTATTTTGGGCAGTACCTGCTGCCAAGAACAGTGGTTAGCCTTGACTTTAAATTAGTGATAGATTATTCTGCCTTTAAGAGAGCTGATAAGCGCGAGGTTGGTCCTTTACTGCTCTTGGCACCAAGGAGTTGTGTACGGGACCAGCAAACCCTTCCGAACGAGCAATGGTTCCCACCATGGGGAGGACGCACTGTGCTCAGAGACCCGACAACTTTCTTGGGAAAGAAGTGATATCCTTGGCAGCAAGTTGGTGATTACCCATTAGCGATGAGCTCCATGCGCAGACTCTAATTAAACAATCCAGATTCATCAACAGAAGCAATTACAGGAGCAGACTCATGAGTGTCAATCTCCAATGTTGCAAAACAAATAAGCCAAACAAAACACAGCATGTTACTCCTCTTCCTGGGCTTTAATCTTTTTTATTATTATTATTTTATTAAGAGCAAATGGTGTGGCTGCCCAGCTGCGAGCAGCATGGGCTCAGGGCTGGGGCTGCTCAGTGCATCCATGAGGCTGCCGAGACCTCGGATGGGAGACGCAGTGGGAAGGTGGCTTGGGGCATGAGCGTGTCCTTGCCCAGGGCCCACGGTTGGGGGCGTGCGTCCTCAGACCGTGCCGAGCGAGAGCCATCTGCCCCCCGCGTGCTGCAGGCCTGTCCGTAGGGTTGCGCGTGGGCACGACGCGGAGCCCCTTGGGTTCCCCCGGCTCCTCTCGGCTGTCCTCGCCTCGTGCCGCCGTCCTGCGGCGCACACACAGCGTTTCCCAGAGCAGTGGTGTCCCCCCGCAATGGCCCCGAGCCGGGGCTCCCAGCCTGGGGGAGGCATCGGAGCTGCCTGGGGATGAAGCAGTGTGTCCTGCTCACCCCGGAGCTGAACTCGTGTTTTGGGGAGTGCGGGGTGCGGCTGGGTTGGTGCCGCGCTGCCGGCCCTGCCGTGCATCACCACCCCTCGCTCCTCGGTACCGAGGGCGCTTGCATGGAGAGATCTTCAGCTCCAAGCCCTGAGTGCATCCCCGCTGCCTCTGGTGCTTCGTTTGCTGCCTGATAACAAGCTGCTAAATCCAGTTAGAGGGGGCTCGTAGCTGCTTTCGGGGAACGGGGGACTGGTAAAAATCCCAGTTTCATTGCAATGTCCTCCCTAATAAAAAAAAAAAAACCAACAGAAAAAGAAGTCCAGCAGTGGATTTCTTCTTTATCACTGCGGGTTTATGAAGCCTTTCCATCAGCGTGGGTCAGGGCCAGCCACCGCCAGGCCCGGCGGAGCTGTTGTGCCCGGGGTGCGGTGCCTCCTGCCCTGCCCATGTCCTACTGACGCTTGTGCGGGTGAGTTCAGGGCGCTGAGCATCTCATGGAGCACAGGAGCGGCTGTGAGGAGTGGCCTTTGATGCCAACCTCGGTCTTGGGCAGAGTTTTTCCAGAAGTGGCTGCTTGGAGCCTGCTTTTCATCCCCAAAAAATAAAATTGCGGTGTTACTGCTGGAGCCAGGGTGATGTTACCTGCATCCAGCTGGGTTTAATTTGCTGCAGAGTGGTTGGCAATATCGCTCCTTTCTTTGGGCAAAACCCACTCTCCATAAAAAGGCAGGAGATGCTTTTTTTTCTGATTTATTCTCATTGTAAATGCATGAAAACTTGAAGAAACAAGGTTTTTACCAGTCCTGGGGCAATGTGTGCCCCAGCATCCTGGTTCCCAGTGCAGTGTGTCTGTTGGTGTGGGACTCAAGTTTGCTAATCGGGGTTCGTGATGAGCCTCAGACGCCCCCCGACCTGGGCTCAGCTCTTCCGGGGCGGGCCTGGTGGGGCCACCCGGGCAGCCTGGCTGAGAGGCTGGGGCCAGCAGGAGCAGGCACCTTCCCACAGGGCTGCGACGGAGCCGTGGTAGCTGCGACGGAGCCATGGTGGCTGCGACGGTGCCATGCTTGCTGCGATGGGTGCCCGCGAGAGGCCGATGTGGGACCTGCTGTGTGCCTTGGGGCTGGCCAGTGCCACGATCCCTGGGGGTTGGCTGGCTGGGACTCTGCAGAACAAGGAGAAAGTGGCTTCGGTATTGCACCGACTGAGGGATGGGGGCCACGAGTGATTCGTAGAAAATGGGCCGATTTCCCTTCTTTGCAATACTTGGCCTTTTGGACCACGCGGACTCTCCTGCTGGTCTCCCGGCTGCTCTCGCCTACCTCCCAGGCACTGAAACCGCCCGTCGCTCCCAGCCCTTCGCCCTGAGGCAGCTCTCCCCTCGCCGCTCCCCTCCGCGGGTCGACAGCGTGGCCTGGCGGGGGAGGCTCTGCCCCCCAAAGTGGGGAGAGGCAAGCGATGCCCCGGCTCCCAGTCCCTCTCTGGTTGCTTTGTGCTTTCTTGTTTAAAAATGTGCCGGTTTTATTGGAGAAGCTGCTGCAGAGAGGGATATTGGGCGGTGTTTGATAAACCCCTGGAGAAGCCAAGATATCCATGGAGGCAAGCTCCCGGCCGCGGCGCTGGTGAGGGTGCTGGTGCTGCATGGCTCGGTGGGGGAGCAGCCGGCTGTCCAGCCATGCTCGGCGTGCAGCACGGCATCGATCCGGCCGGGCTCCTCCGTGGGAGGGGTGGACCGTGCAGAGGATGCTGTGAAGCAAAACCAGGCGGCAGATTTTGCAGAGCCCCTGTTGCGGGCTGGTCCTGGTGTGGGTGCCCAGGGGGGGTGCAGGGAGGTGCCCCCTGCCAGAGCCATGCGGCCCCACGTGGTTTTGAAGCCGTTTCCTTGCACGCTTGCCGGCACCGAGCCGGTGCAGCCTTGTTGAAACCCGCAGCCCTCCTCCTTTGAGTAATTGTTCAATTACTGCTTATTGAGCGTGGGGGCAGCCTGTTCCCTCTTTCTCGCTTTGGCAGGCGCCCAGGTTTTCTACACGCACACAGCCGCGCAGCTCTTCCCCTGTTCCATCTCCGAGCCATGCGACGGGAGCCGCTCGGTGCACCGGTGAGCTGGGAGCGCTGGTGGGAAGGGCTGTAGCTGCCCCCTGGCCTCCGCTTGCCTCAGGAGAGATGGAGGATGGCAAAGGAATAGAGCACAGAGGTGGTGGTCAGTATAGAAAGCTCACTTGATGCCATCGAGTAGCTTTAGCTTTTGTACCCAAGTGTTACCATCAAGAAAAGGGTGGGAAAAGGGAAAGAGGAGCTCAGGAAGGCCAGCGGCTGCTGGAGGTGTGTCTGTCCGGGTGGTCATGTGGTTGCTGTCAACGGGTACCTGAGCCTCAGGCTGGCGGGCTCAGGGTTTTATTCGGGAAGGGCTTTGGCCACTGCTCAGCCTCCCCTGGCACTGCAGCTCACAGAGATGCCCCGTGCCCGGGCTGGCTGCAGGGCGGAGGGGCTGTCACCCAGCGGGGCCGGGCAGCCGTCCCAGCCTGCCGGGGGGCTCTATGGCACCGGCCGCCCTCTGTGCCAGCCCGGTGGCTGGGCTGAGGACCGGAGGCAGCCTGGCTGTGATGCTGTGCCTTTGCTGAGCAGGACGCTGCCTTCTGCCCAATATCTGCTGTGCCTTGCGCTGCAGGGTGCTGAGAGCGGGACCAGTGCGGACCGGCACTTCCAGTGCTGCTCCTCACCTTCCTCCGCCCGGGGCTGCATCTGGTACCCACAGCCCATCCCTGTAAGCCCACCTGGGCCATCAGCACATCTCCTTAATTTCAGCTATCGTATGCCACAGCCACGTTGCTCATGTATTTGACGGAGCCAGACTCTTTGAAGTGGTGTCCAGTGCCAGGACAAGGGGCAACGGGCACAAACTGAGACATAAGAGGTTTCAGTTGAATATGAGGAAAAACTTCTTTACTTTGAGGGTGACGGAGCCCTGGCCCAGGCTGCCCAGGGGGGCTGTGGAGTCTCCTTCTCTGGAGATATTAACCCCCGCCTGGACGATGTCCTGTGTAACATGCTCTAGGAGAGCCTGCTTGAGCAGGGGGGTGGGACTGGGTGATCTCCCGAGGTCCCTTCAAACCCTGCCATGCTGGGATTCTGTGATTCCGTATTTGATCCATGTGGATTTGCAGGGAGGATGCAAAGCTGTCCTCGAGGCTCAGCCAGAGCTGAGGGTCTTGTTTGAGACTATGCTGTCTTGGCAGGCATGGGTGTTGGCAGCCACCAGATTACAGAGATTCCAAGTTTCTGTAGGGTTTTTTTTCCCCAGAAATCTCTGGAATCTCGTTTGCATCCCACTACACGATGGGAGAAGTTTCTTGAGAATTTTCCTGGAACAAGAACGACATTTCCTGCCCAGCCGGAGTGTAAGAGCAAGGATTGGAGCTGTGGAGAGATGCTGAGATTTTTCCTTTTCGTTCAAGAGCCATATTTACTTGAGGATACGCTTCTCGTGGCAGAAGTCTCTGTTACGAGATAGAACAGAAGCGCCCTGGGCACCTAAGCCCTTCTTTAGAACGCAGCGGGGTGGCTTTGGGCAGCGTCCCAGCACAGGGCGGGGCAGCTCCCTCCTTTGGCTGGCCGGTGGATTTTGGAGCCATCTCAGTTTTCAGGCCGTGCCCGGTGGCTGTCACATGCCACTGGGTCTGGAGCGGAGCTGCCTGCGCCCGACTGCCCATGTAAGTCCCCCGGGGACGCAGAGCTTGGGGGTTCGTCTCCGTCCCCCCATCCCTGCCCGTGCGGGTTCGCCCCGGCGTGGGGCTGCATGGGGGTTGCTATTTTTCGTGGTTTACCTGTCTTTAAGGGAGCGTGTTTATCCCCAGCCCTCTGGGGAAGGCACAAGCATGGAGCCGGGGCTGTGCTCCTTGGTGTCTATTTTAACGCCGACGAGCCGGGCTGTGTCTTGCATCCTGCACTTTTCCAAAGAAACTATTGTGTCTTTTTTTGGGAGCTCATAATCTTAGAACAAATTGTCTGTAATCTTAGATTAATAAAGTACAATAAATAACCGAGCGAAGAAAATGAAATTGCTCAGGCATTATGAAGTGCATAATAGCAGTAATTACCCTTCCGAGCAGAGGGCTTGTAACTAAACTTGTACCGCGATGATGATCTGTGCGGCTGGGGGGAGCGGGATGCTGCCTGCTCCCATCCCCAGGGCACCCCACTGCCTGCGCCCCAGGGCTGCCCGGCCGGCGGGAGGGACACCCGGCTGCGGTGGCAGGGATGGGGACGGTTCAAATGGACCAGCTCGGCTGAGATGCTGTGAAATCAGAGCCCATCGGGGTTTGTGATTCGGGGCGGTAACGCAGTCGGAGTTTAGCTGGCTTTTTATTTGAAGTTAACTTCTTGACAGGAAAATTAAAGGGTACGTTTTAGATGCTATCATCTCCTTCCCTCGGCTGGAAACGGAGTAGGAGCTTTGATCCTTTTGGATGGTTGCCCGTTCAACCGTGGGTTGGCACCGGGGTTTGGGGTTAACCTGGCGCTGCAGAGCGGGTGCCAGCGCTGGAGCGGTTGGTGGGGCCGGGGTGGTGTCCCAGCCCCCGTCCTGCCGAGCCCTTCCTCTGCCCTCCCTCCTCCTCCACACAGAAGCCCCATGGATCGGTCACCCTGGGGGGGAGCTGCTGGGGCTTGGCGGGGCCATGGCTCCAGGGTCCCCTCCAGCTCCAGGGGCTCAGCCCAGAGAGCAGCGAGGGCAGGTTGTCCGCACAGGAACATGTTCCTTCTGCATGCTTTTATTTCTTCACCTCCTTGCAGTGATAAATACCCCTTCCCCCATCCCAAGACCTGCTTCTGTTGCTTTTCCAAGTGTTTCTTCTTCCTGCGGCCACTCTGACGGATTAATACAGGAGCTCCTTTGCCATAAAAACTTAGATCTCTTCTAATCATTCAGTTCTCTTATCCGTCAGTGTTTATATTCATAGTCTCGAGGTGGGCTGCAATGCTATAGATCAGCAAACCATCTGTCTGGCGACAGAGATTTATATTGCTGTTTGTTTCTTCGGTACGGAGGCGAATGTCTGGGAGAGGAATCGTGCTCCCTGAAGCCTCCCTCTCCTCGAAGCGCTTAATCCTCAGGGACCCTGATGAATGGGGTGCCCAGCGCTCAGGATGGAGCTGAGGGCCAGTTCCTACCATTTCCTGGGCATTTTTAATAAGGAGAAAGAGCAATTAGCTTGTGTGTGCAGTGTCGTGAGCAGTTCTGGCAGCTGATTTATGCCCTGACACAGATAAATTATTTGCCAAGTCTGGCTTTGGAAATGATTACTTTTAACACACGTTTAAGCTGTGCTTACGAAGCTCTGCGTTTATGGCTGCTTGCTCCTAAAGCATCGTGCCGGCTGAGCCAGCGCCCGTAAATTCTCCTGCTTGCTCCCCAGTGCTCGCGGTCCCCGCAGCAGGGTCTGTGGTCGCCCACCCGCCTCCCTGCTCCCTTCCCTGCCAGTGAGTGTGGCTAGTGAACACGTACCGGGTTCGGTGCAAAGTCCCCACCCGGGCACCCTCCCTGTCCCTGGCTGGTCCCCACGAGCATCGGGGCCCCGGGGGAGATGCAGGCTCAGCTCCTGTCCCTGCTGCTGCCACCTGGGGATGTTTGGGGTGAGGTTTGTTCTTGGTCAAACCCCGCAGCTGCGACCTCGGGTGCATTTGGGTTTTGGCATTTTCCTCACTCGATACTAGGAAATGTCCCGGTGAGGAGCGACGCGCTCACATCGCTGCCGAGGCTGAGCTCTGCCAGCCGTACCTGGGCATCCTTCCCTGTGGCGTTGTAACCAGCACAAATGCCAAATGTCTTAACAGAGACTGGTGACTGCCCCACCGAGGCTGTTGGTTACCGTCACCTGCGTTACGGAGCTGCTCGGTGCGGGACATGCCCCCCAGGCAGGGCGCTGGGTCTGCAGGGGACGTGCCTGTGGGTGGGCAATGGGAGCTCAGCGTTTGCTTCCCCGTTAAGGCTCCTGATTTCTTTCCTCTTCAGCTGCATTGATGGGGACAAGACGAGCCCGCAGCGTGGAGCCCTTTGGCTCTGCCCACAGCAGCTCCGGAGCTGGAGGGGCTCCGAGGGGCGCGTCTCACCCACCTCCCGCTGCGCTGCCCCGGCGGAGCCAGGGAGATGCTGAAGGACGGGCTCTGACGGCGGGGCAGCCACCCAGCCCATCAGCGGGTCCCTGCCAGCCGCCCACCAGGCGGGTGCTGGTGGGTTCCCGCTGTGTCACCCCAAGGGAGGTTAAGCTGGAGAGCAGTTACTGCCGTCTGGCAGAAGCGGGTGCAGTCTGTTAGCCTGGATAGAATTTTATCCCAAGCTATCACGCCTGAGGCGATGCGTTTCTCTCCATGCATTTGCTTTTTGTACATGAGAGCCTTGGAAATTAAAAATCTGACTTTTCAATCTGATAAGGGAGTGCACGAGAAGCCCCAGGGCGCTTTCACGGGTGTGCCACGCTTCTTACACGCCGGGCGGTTTCCCCAGGAGTAGCCAGGCTGGCTGTGAAATGCCAGCGGCTACCAGTGGGTACCAGGACAAGGGACTCCTGAGCGATAAGGGTCTCCTAAAACCCCTTCCCAATTCACTGCCCCATCAGCTCGCCATTAACGCTCGGTCAATATTTGCTTATCCCCCTGTGTCAGAGCGAGTAGCATCTGCTTTCCAATAAATCAGGATTTGGTGGCGCGTGCCAGGCGGCACGCTCGGCTGGAGCTGGCAACACGCATGCACGGGGGTTGCACAGGCGAAATAAAATGGTAGGTTTAACGACTGTCAGCGTGAATTTGCTCACCTCGGTCCATGCCTTGGCTTGGTAATATTCCTGATTAATGCAATCTTGATGACTTTCTTCCAAGCAGTTAAAAGAACAGTAATAATAGTGGCACTTACTTAAGAGACTTGTTGAACGCGGCGAATTAGGGGAAACGGCTAATTCGTTGCACTTGACTCCATTATCAGCTGTAACAGTAATGAACAGGCTCCGTCTTGCTCAGAGTCTAAAGCTGGAGCATCAGGATACAATCCTTTTAGCCTGCACTTGGCAGGCAGGGGTGTAATTTATAACCCTGCTTGGCATGAGTGAGTGAGTTTGCAAAGGGCTGCGGGCGTTTGTAAGGTAATAGGAGAGGAGGGTGGCAGAGGAGCTGAGCAGGGACCGGGTGTGCTTGATCCCAGACCCCACTGGCACCGTGTTGAGGAACCTCCAGCCTTCCCAGGCTTTCCCCCATCCGTGCGGTCACGGGCATCCTCCCAGCATGTGGGGACCGGCCGGGGGGCTGTGGCTGGGGAACAGCGGTGGAGACTGGAGCTGCTGAGGATGAAGAGGTGCCCGTGTGGTCACAGCAGCGGACGGGGCGTTTTCAGCTTTACCTGCGGCTCCTCCCAGCCGGTTTCTGTGAAGTGCCCCGGCGGGCGGCTCTGCCACGGCGTCTTGTCCTGGTGACACAAGCCCCCAGTGGCTCCAAAAGCCAAGAGACGTTCTGAGTTGGTTGGCAGCTCCTGGGTTTTTCTGGAATGGCCAAATGTAGTATCTTAGCAACAAAGGAAATTTTTCTCCTTTTAGATTGGATTTGGTTTTTAACAGCTTTGATGCTGAATGTTGCTCCTACCTGGGCAGAGCCAGGGCGTGGGTGTGCTGGGGACATTGCCCTTGCCAGCTCCTGCTCTGCCGCAGCCACGGAGGGTCGGAGCAGGTAAAACATTGCTGGGGGAGACTGCTCCAAGGCCACTGCTTTTCCGAGAGGCTTTGAACACTGTAAAGCGTGTGGGAAAGGAGAAGTTTGCAAGTCCAATGTCTGCTTGGTTGTATGTGAATGAGGGCAAAGCCCTTAACCCAAAGCAGACCTGGCCCCGTGGGTCGCATCGGCTGCGCTGGTAGTCATCGATGTGCCATGTCTTGGTGCTCATGGCTGGGGTAACTGGTGATTTGGTACGGTGGGAGTAGCTGGGAGCCCAGGGCTGAGCCTGGGGTCTGCTGTGGGCTGCTCTGGGGGGTCACCCAGCCTGGATGGGGGGACAGGGCTCCCTGGGGGGCTCCGGGTCCAACCTCCCGCCCTGCTGATGGGCTTCTCTGGGTGCTTTACCTGCAGGGTGCAGGTCGAGTTCTACGTGAATGAAAACACCTTCAAGGAGCGGCTGAAGCTCTTCTTCATCAAAAACCAGCGATCGAGTGAGTGCTCCATGCATGGAGCCCGAGTGTCTGCGGGGAGAAACCAAACCCGAGCTCAAGACCCGTGCTCCGTCCTCGTGGGACGAGAAGCCGTTGCCATCTGCTGGTGGCTGTTTCCCCGTGTGTCCCCAGCGCTGGCTGCCCAGCCCCGGGCTGCTGCTGCCTCTTGGCCTTTCCGTTGGGTGTTGGCCAACTTGGTTTAGGGGGACGCATGGGGAGGAGGGGATGCTGCCTGCCGCCTTTGCTTGCTGGGGACAAACACAGCACAGGGACAAATTGGCCGGGAGCAGGGTGGGTGTCGGGAGCTGCCGGGAGGAACAAATGTCCCTGCCATAGAGTCAGCGCTGCTCCTTGTGCCCGCAGGGAGGCCAGCGGCTGCGGGGACAGCTGAGGCGGCGAGCCACTCGCTCCTGCTTCAGCCCTCCAGATTAGCCTCCACTTGACTAATGGTGTTTTTATTTTCTTTTCTGAGGTGTCATTAGTTGTCTGGAGGGAGTCCACTCGTTAATTTATAATTTTGCATTTTCTTTTCCTCCCTGCATCCTGGCGTCTTGTTAAAAAGCTGGAGCGCAGCACAACAGGGTGCCCGTGGGGAAGTTTTTAATGAAAATGTGATGAATTTCTCACTTGTAATTTGAGTAATAACCCCCATGAACTGGCTGGGGAGGGAGAGCAGATAAAGCAGCAGCTTTTTCTCGCCCTCCTGCAAGCTGTTTGCAGCGTGGTGAGCGGAGCGGAGCCCTGGCCCTGCCTGTCTGATGCTTTTTAATGGATGCCTGCTAACGAGGGGGACACACTCCAGCAGCTCCCTCATTTGTCTCTCACATCTATTGGGGCCAGCAAGGAGCTGACTCATCGTTATTTATTTCTGTATTAGCCTCTTTATATATTTGACAGTGGGTAGGATGTGTAGAGCCCCAGGCAAAGCGTGAGGAATGTTTTGTGCTGCCCTGGGGCTCCTGCAGCTCCCCGGGGGCTCTGCGGGGTCCTGCGGTGCAAGGGGCCCTGAAAAGTTGTGGCAAACTAAAGAGGCTGTGCTGTGGGGTGCCTGGGGTGCACAGGGTGCCTGGGGTGCCCAGGGTGCCGGGGACGCGCTGCCCAGCCCACACCGTGCTCCCTTCTGCCCCAGGCCTGAGGATCCGGCTCTTCAACTTCTCACTGAAGCTGCTCACCTGCCTCCTCTACATCGTCCGCGTCCTGCTCGACAACCCGGAGGAGGGCATAGGCTGGTGAGTGCCGCCACCGCCGCCGGGCTCCCCGCACCACCCCGTGCCACGGGGAGCGCAGGCGCGATGGCAGCTACTGGTGGTGGGGGTGAAGATGCACGGCAGATGGTTTTTCTCACTCCAGCTGTTGGAATCGGTAGTTTAGCCAAACTTGCCGGTCTGGTGGGCTTTGCTCCCTGCTCGAGCCCCATGGACGGGTGTGTGGGCGGCGTCCGCTGGCCCTGCACGGCACACGGGGGGGAAGGTGGTGGAAAAATTGGGCATCACATTCATTTCCAAATGCTGTCTGGCTCTAACGGTCAGGAGTGGCCTTCAGACACAGAGAAGAGCTCATGATCACAAGGCATCGCCATGCACGTATTTTCTGAATCCTGGTGCCCTTGAAGACACTTATGCCAAATCCCATTTAAGCATTTGGGAAGGAAATATGTTTTGCCATTTAGATCCCCGAGGTGACAGATAATTACATACATCAGCTTTGCTCTGGGTTTCAGGATCAGCCTATTTTTAATATGTCCTTGCTTTGTTTAGCTCACATACAGTGTGGGATAGAGGTTTTTTCCAAGAGCTGGGAGACTCAGCAATTTGATTTTCTCTTTGTAAAGCTTGCAGAGTACCAAATACATCTGCATTGTCCAAAAGTGCTTTCAAATCTGTAAGGATGAAGCGTCAGGCCGATGCGGATCCTGGAAATGTTTCGCACAGGAAAATCCGCTTTCCCGAGGGCGCGTGGCAAAATCAAGGCTGCCCGGGGGGGCAGGCATCCCTCGCAGCAAGGTGCTGCCTGCCTGGCTGGCTGCTTGGGGCCCAGCTAGCCCTGTCCTAGAAGCCAAAGCTCAGCAGCTTTTGCTAATTGTAACTGGGTAATTCCCAGCAGCAGCCCTGCGTTGGAGTGCTCTGCACAGGGAGCCCCATGCCTGGCGAGTACCAGCGTTTCGCAGCATCTCTGGTACAGGCTGAAGTGCCTGACAGGTCTTATTCTCCACTAATGAGATGTTAAAATGGCCCGGGTGAGACAGGCTCCCGTGGAAAGCCCTGGCGATAGGGACCAGTGTGCGTTGGGACCCGTGGGAGCCTTGGCCAGGGGCGTCCCCCAGCATGAGGACAGAGCGGCGAGGGCAGCCCAGGGAGTCCACACCAGCGCCCCTTTCCTTTCCTCCCACCCCCCCAACTGCTTTTCCCTGCTTTGTCTTTCTCTTCTCCTAGCTGGGAATGCGAAAAGCAGAATTACACCGCGTTCAACCAGTCCACAAAGATAAACTGGTGAGTTGAGGGTTGCTCCGGTGCTGGGGTCCAGCTCTGCCAGGATGCGGGAATGCAGTGATGGATGTGGCTGGTGCTGGCAGCTGCTCGTGGCCATTTCTTGGTCATGGGGCTGTGGGAGGGATGCGGAGCAGCATCCCAGGATCAAGCCGATTGACCGTGCCTGTGGCTGCACCCTTGGGAATGGCTGATTCCCAGTGCAGAGGCTGCTTGGGCAAACTGTGCAGTAAGGAACACCAGTCCCAGTCTTGTGCTGGATCCCGCATCAGTGATGGCCTCAGATTTGCAGTTGGTGGGCGGTAAAGGCACTGCAAGCTGGGCTACCCTTTAGGTCCAGTTTGAATTTTCTTTGCAGGTCACACATCTTCTGGGTGGATAGAAAAATGCCGCTGTGGGCTGTGCAGGTGAGTGCCCAGACCTCGGGCATGGTTGGGCAGGGGCACAGCAGGAGCTGGGGTTTGAGCTCTGCTGCCAGCGGGTCCCTGTGCATCCTCTGCCCGCAACGGTGAGGGGCGAGGGCTTCTCTTGGGTGAGCAGAGAGCAAGCTGGGGCTTCTGCTGGGAGCAGCAACATGGCCCTGGGTAAAGATCCCAGGGACCAGTAGGAGAGGAAAAGCTGTAGGAAGATAAAATCATGAGGCTGGCTCAGCTCCTTGCCAGCCGGGATGCAGCCGCACCGGTACCGGGCTATTTTCAGGCTGGGCAGCTGCCTGGGGAGTCCCAGAATCCCAGCATGGCCGGGGTTGGAAGGGACCTCGGGAGCTCACCCAGTGCCACCCCCTTGCCCAAGCAGGCTCACCCAGAGCAGGGAGCACAGGACAGCGTCCAGGCAGGGGTTGAATATCTCCAGGGAAGGAGACTCCACAGCCCCCCTGGGCAGCCTGGGCCAGGGCTCCATCACCCTCAAAGTAAAGAATTTTTTCCTCATATTCATCTGAAACATCTTCTGCTTCAGTTTGTGCCCATGGCCCCTTGTCCTGGCGCTAGGCGCCACTGGGAAGAGTCTGGCTCCGTCCTCGTGACGCCCACCCTTGAGATATTTGTAGGTGGTGATGAGATCCCCTCTCAGCCTTCTCTTCTCCAGGCTCCCTCAGCCTTTCCTCGTAGGGGAGATGCTCCAGTGCCCCCATCATCCTTGTTACTCTCCTCTGGACTCTTTCTAGGAGTTCCTCATCTTTCCTGAACCGGGGAGCCCAGAACTGGACACAGTTTTTGCTCACAGGAAGGTTGAGCGCCCGTCAGCTTCTGCCTGGGGCTGCCTGCCTGCCTGCTGCCCACACGAAGGGGCGCAGAGCAATCAAACGGACAGCCCCGCGTCTGCGATACCCACGGGCTCCTCATCGCCCGGGGCGGGGAGGGCTGGGCAGAGGTGCTGGCAGGCGCCGATGGGCGGGCGGTGCGTCGGGTGAGCCCTCCGCAGCCTTTGCCTGTCTCTGCAGGTCAGCATCGCTCTCATCAGCTTTCTGGAGACCATGCTGCTCATCTATCTCAGCTACAAGGTGAGTGCCGCCGGGTGGGCGGTGGAGAGCGATGCGCAGGCTGGGTCTGACCCCCCCGGCGTGAATCCATCCCTCTGTCTTTGAGCTGTCTGACGCCTTAAGCATCCTGAGACGACGCTTGCCCGGCGATGTCTCGGCTGCCTGTGGCTGTTTTCCTTTCTCGCTCTCCCTCGGGCTGCTGGATGAGTGTTTGGCAGAGCAGAGCTGGGGGATCTCTTCTTTTTCCACCTTCCTTTAAATTCAGACCTGTTTTGCAAAGGGTCACTGCTTTTTGGGGGGGTGGGCAGGTTGATGCACGCTGAATTTCCTAAGGTCGAGGACCTGGAGCTGAGCTCAGCAGCATGAGCCCTGCTTGTGCCGAGGTAGCAGGCACTGCTCCAAGCCAGAGAGGGAGAGGCACAGGCTGACTCTTTCAGATCAAAACCTCTTAAAATGGCCAAGAAAAGTGACCGTAACAAAAGGCATCTTCTCGGGGTCCCCAGGACACTTGGCAGAAAGGTCTCGGACCCTGTGTCACCTGCCTGGTTTGGATGCCAGCGATCTGTATTGGTCGCTCTCATCCTGCGTCCTTTGCACAAAGCATTCCTGTCCCCTGGCTTTGGGCAGCAGCAGACAGACAGAGGGACGTGGTGGCTGCGGAAAGGCCTGGACAGTTTGGGAAGGTGGTACCGATGTCTGTCGCCCACTCTGCATCCCTCCCCTGCAGGCAAACCGGAGCATCCTTCTGCCTGCTCTGGCCTACTTCCCCCATCTAGCAGGGGGCTGTGGCAGAGCGGGAGCTTTTTAATTGTCATTTGGCACATTTTTAAGCTTATTTAATGATTATTTGTTTTTATTCCCTCAGGGGAACATCTGGGAACAGATTTTTCGCATTTCATTCATCCTTGAGATGATCAACACGGTACCATTTATTATCACGGTGAGCATTTCCCAGTGACATTTTAAAGCAGCTTTAAGTTTAAGAAGCGCTGTAGTTTTGGTGGTGAAATAAAGAATGGATGTCTGGCCAAGAAGTGTTTAAAGCTGGCAGGAAATTTTTTTCTTAGATTTTTTTCAACATCCTGACTTTCCCTGGAGCATTATCCCCAACCCCCCCCCCTCTGTTTTCAGCTGCCCCACTGCAGCTGGGGGAGTGGGGCCGCTTTCGGTGGCAGATGGTGCTTCGTTTGGAGATGGATCCTTCCCGACAGGGTTGGAATTCGCCGTTTATAGCTTTTTCTGATAGAGAATACGGATTTTTCCGCAAGTAACTCTTGCTTTCATAGATATTCTGGCCTCCTCTGCGGAACTTGTTCATTCCTGTGTTTCTGAACTGCTGGCTTGCCAAGTACGCCCTGGAGAACATGATTGTGAGTGACCGGACGCACCCCAGCCCTTTCGCCCTGGGAATGCCGAGGGCGGCGTGGCGGGGAGGGGGCCCATCGCCTGCCGCCGGTTCTCGGGCAGGGTTTTGGTGCTCGGTGCGTGCAGCTGTGCCGGGGTTGGTGGGAGGTGAGGCTTTGCCAGCTGGTGATGCTGGGCTGTGGACCTGAGCAGGAGCCCTTTGGTGTCTGAGCCACATTGACTCTGTTGGCTGTGCATTGACAGGGACAACCTCCGGCTGTCCCCAGGCTGTGGTATTTCAGCAGGACGAGATATTCCAGCCATCCCCATGCTCCCACTCAAGCTGTCTTCCCCAGCAGCAGAGCCCAGACCGGCTCCCAGAAATGCACATCCCTTTCCAAGGGCCAAATTCTGGCCTGACCTCCATCTGCAGGGGCATTGCTGGAGCCAGCAAGGCAGCAGCTGGTATTTGGAGGAGCACTTTACCCTCAGCCTCCCTGAGTTGCTGAGTCCTCTCCTCTCTTCCCAGAACGACCTGCACCGAGCCATACAAAGGACCCAGTCTGCGATGTTTAACCAGGTGCTCATTCTGATCTGCACCCTCCTGTGTCTTGTTTTCACGGGGTGAGTGTTGCCCTTCGTTTCACCAAGCCACCTTCTTCACCCAGGGAAACCCCCCTTTGTGTGTCCCAGGGGTGACTGGTGGAGCCGGGCTCTCGCAGGGCTCACGGGAGGGGGAGGTGGGGTGGGACCTTCCCAGCTGTGGTGGGATGGCACTGCCAGGATGTAATGAGGGGATTTGTGAAGCTGGAGGGGATTCTGCCTTTAAGTGGTGCCTTCTAGCTTGATTTTTCAGCCTGAGAGGTTTATGTGCCCTGAAGAAGGCGTAACTGTTCAGGGCTGCTGATCAGATCGCACTCCCAAGCCTTTGGCATCCTTTCTTTGGTAAGGGGACAAATCTCAGTTCCTTGGGCTGAGTTTTGGAACTGGGGGAGCCATGGCGAGGAGAGTGCTCCAGGTTTCCATGTGCATCCATGGGCTTTGGCTTGGGCACACCACGTCTGCTGGAACTTTGGGAGGACCCCCTGCCCCATCAGCCCCCTGGCGCCAAGCTCCCTGCCTTGCTTCATCCCCCAGTGCGCTGAACACTGGGAAGATCAATTCCTATTTTAGAAACTAGTTATCCTCCCTAATGATATGATTTTAACAGAGTTTTTTTATCGGGCACATGTGAGGATGAGGGCATTGTCGGAGGGAGACGGGTGATGTGGGCACATGAGTCTCCAGCAGGGTCAAGGGCAGGGACAGCAGCTTCCTGTGGGAACATGGGCTCGGACGTGCGTGAGGGCTCATTCACCAGGAGCCATTGCACTTGCTGGCTCCGACCGCGCTCTTCCTCCCCACCAAGTTACCATGGCTGCTGAGCTCATTTCTGTAATAAGCCACTAGGGCTCCTGCTAATTAACTGGGCCCCTTACCCCACGCATTGCCAGCAACAAGGGCATCTCTTTATAAAGGAGCCAGTCCTCATCGCTGGGTACTTAGCTTTGAGTCAGGCTTCTTGAATTTTCCTCTGGCTCCCTTGGTCCGGGTTTGAAGCACATAATGTCAATTAAGTTGTTGAATGGACAGGAAATGAAGCTGTCAGGCTCATGAGGCTGTGGCAATAAAGTCGATCCTCTGATGTGAATGACTAATGCAATTGCGGAACTCATTGGTGCTCCCTGCCCATGGCACCTCCTGCCCGCCGGGGCCGTGGACGTGTTTCTTGGCGGATACAGCAGGGCTACAATTCGGGTCCAGGATGACTTAGGTGATGCTTGTGTTTAGCAAGATGACTTTGGAACGGCAGGTTTGTGGAGTTAGGCTGCCCGCCTAGCGGCTCTGCGGCTCTGCGGCACGGCTCTGCAAGGGCAGCGGCACATGGCCGAGGGTGGGCGATGGGATCGGCCTCCTGCCTGCCGGAGCGCATTCCCCGTCTAAGTGAGAGCCCTTCCCGTGGGCTGAGTCCCCCAGAGCCTCACTGGGACAGCTGCTTGCTTCCACATTTTGGTTTTTTTGCAATGCAAGGGTACCCCCAGGTGATGTTCAACATACCGTCCATGGCGTGGTCTTACTGTGACCCATTGCCTGGGACCTAGACCTCCCCAGGCTGCTTTGGTGAGCAACCACATCAAACTAACTCCTCCATCTGTAAGCCCCATTAACTGAATACTATCTGCTGGTGGCATAAATCCACTGCTGATACTGCCAGTGTGTTACAGACACATTTCCTCCCTGGACATGGGTGTAAGTCACCCTGTAGGGCTCCCCACTGGAGCAGGAGCTACGGGCACCACCCATTTCCCAGGCAGGGAAGCGCTTGCTGTAATGTGTGCCTGCTTTCTCCCTCCAGGACCTGTGGCATCCAGCATTTAGAAAGAGCAGGTGAGAAGCTCTCCCTCTTCAAGTCCTTCTATTTCTGCATCGTCACCTTTTCCACCGTGGGCTATGGAGACGTGACACCAAAGATCTGGCCTTCCCAGCTCCTCGTCGTGATCATGATTTGCGTCGCCCTGGTCGTGCTGCCGCTCCAGGTCAGACCCATGTGGCCAAGGATGGAAAGGGATGCAGAGCCTGCACCCGGGCAGCCCCACCGACAGGGACGTCAGCTCTCTGCCTTTGTTTGCAGTTCGAGGAGCTCGTCTACCTGTGGATGGAGCGGCAGAAGTCGGGAGGCAATTACAGCCGTCACCGTGCCCAGACGGAGAAACACGTCGTCCTTTGTGTCAGCTCCCTCAAGATTGATCTCCTCATGGACTTCCTCAACGAGTTTTATGCCCACCCACGCCTGCAGGTGAGGACCAGGCATGTTCTCATGGTCAGCACTTGCCCTTGCCGGGCTTGCAGCCTCGCTGCTGATGGTGAATGCCCTGTCCAGCTACAGTGGCTGTAGCAAAGAATAAGGTAAAAACTATCCAGCTCAGCACTGGAAAGCACGTGCTCCACTGACCAAGGTGAGGAGTGGTAGCCTGCGGCCACCTCACTTTGCCGTCTCAACCATGGGGCTCTCTCTACCTGGTTCACCCTGTTTTCCGGCCAGGCCTGTTATGGCACCGTGTGAGCACATGGAGGGGGACCAGAGGGACTTGGCTAGATTTGAGGGTGTCTTTACTGAAGGAAGAAACAGAGCATGCAATTGCTAAACCTCGGTGGGATTTGCCCTGCTCTAACTGCAGTATCCCCACATAATAAGTGATCTTCACGCAAATGACTGGGCCTTCCATCTCTGCAGGACAAGAGCATCACAGATGTGTTTCAGGTTTCCATTTCATTCCAGCACTAACATATGCTTCATTCCCATCACCCAGCCTTGATTCCACACATCCAAGCTTTAAAATCCTGCTTGTTTCCGTAACTGCGAGAGGCTCCACTTTGCTGTGGGCGTGCAGACGTGCCTGCACTGGCTTTGCTATGCAGAAGGGAGCGGTGAAGCTGCCGCTGTGTTTTCCAAGACCCTTGCAGAGCCCTGGAGCAGGGGCAGGGGGTGTCCCACATGGGAGCAAAGATCAGAAGCTGCAGAGGAGCTGTTCCCTTGGGCAGCAAAGCCCTGCTTCCCAGCTTGCTGTGGCAGGCACGTGCGGGACCTCCAGCCTACCGACCCATGAGAGCCTCTCTCTTTCAGGATTACTACGTGGTGATACTTTGCCCAACAGAGATGGATATCCAGGTGCGGCGGGTCCTGCAGATCCCTCTGTGGTCGCAGCGCGTGATCTACCTCCAGGGCTCTGCGCTGAAGGATCAGGACCTCATGAGAGCCAAGTGAGCAGAGGGACATGCCGCACATCCACGGCGAGGCCGGTCCTGCTGTGCTGCTGAGCTGCCCGCAGGCCTTGGGGCTGCCGAGGAGGGTCCCCAGTAATGTCAGCCCAGATGCATGATGATGATGGGTGTCCCTGCATGCCTTTGCTGGGGTCTCAGAGGGGGCTTGCAGCGCCCGGGCTGGTACGGGCAGATGCCCAGCTTTGCTGGCCCGTGCAACCCATGGGGTTGCTGCTCTCTGTTTGCAGGATGGACAACGGAGAAGCCTGCTTCATTCTCAGCAGCCGAAATGAGGTGGACCGCACAGCGGCGGTAAGCCAGGCCTGGGGCATGGCACACTGACATTATTCATTCCTCAGGCCAGAAGGGGCTGGGGTGATGGCTGCATCTTGCCCCTGCACAGCACAGGAGCACACTGGGAGGCAGCCAAGGCAAGAGCATTGGGTTCACGCGCTGAGCCATGTCCCCTGGGCACAGGCTGCGTACCCCGCATGCCCTGGGACACCCCAAAACCTCCTCGCCTAATGCAGTTTTACCCCAGCCTGGGCAGCAGGGGCTTTGCTGGGAAGATCATCGTTTTGGAGCCATGGGAGAGGGAGGCGGTAGCAGCGGTGACAGCTCTTGCTGCCAGCCGGTGCCGGGGACGCTGCCCGTGCTGTGGCAGTGGCTCCTGTCTGCCCGTGTCCTCCTGAGCCCGTGCGCCACCACTGGAAGGGTCTTTTCTGCAGGCGCTAACGTGCAGAGCAGAGGGGGCTGCACTCCCTCCCCACTGCCCAGGCACTGCCTGGCCCTTCCCTCCTTTGGCACTGGCCATTCCTGCTTCTAACGAAGCTGCCGAAGGGTCCCTGTGGGCAGGCAGTGGCTGCAGAGGAACACAGCAGTGGCATGGGGACAGCATGGGGACATGCAGCAGCACACTGCCGACTGAGCCCCTGCCGGCTCGCCTTCCCTCTGCTGCCCCAGTTTGCCATCGGTGCTGGGTTTTGGGGACCAGGTTATCCCCCGTTAGCAGTGAGGAGGCCTTGCCGTACGTCTCCATGGTGGCTGGGTGCTGTGCACTTCATCCCGGGTGTAGGAGCGTTGGGGAAAATCTGATCTGCCATCTGACAAGTCCCTCTTGCTCTTCTCCTCGGCTAGGACCACCAGACCATCCTGAGAGCCTGGGCTGTGAAAGATTTTGCTCCAAACTGTCCTCTCTACGTTCAGATCTTAAAGCCTGAAAACAAATTTCATGTCAAGTTTGCCGGTGAGTCGGAGGGGCTGCATGGCAGCGGGGAGCACTGCTCGCTTCGTTGGCCTGGGCTGCCTTACCTGCCATCACAGGTGGTTCCAGCAGTGTTTTCATCTCGGAGCAGTCCGTGACCTGCTGCTGAGGCTCCTCGTGATTGGTGGAAGATATTTTAGGGCTGCCAGCCCCTTTTATCACGATGTGCATTAAAGCCTGCAGCAACGCGCCTGGGGCTGGGGAGAGCTGGCCCCGGGCTGCCCCGGGGTGGGCTGCCTGCAGGCACACCGGTCCCACGTGTACCTCGCCGTGCATCCCTGCGGACGTGGTGGGGTGGCCTCCGTGGGCTGGTGTCCACCTGGCTGGTTTCTAGCCTGCATCCCTGTTTTCCTGCTTGCATTAATCCCATTCGTGGTGTTCCCCGTGGGCTGCTGATGGGCTGAAAGCCCTCCTGGACTGGCAGGAGGAAGAAGCACCCAGCCCCCATTACCACCCCAAAATTACGGCATCCCCAGACTCCACAGGGCAAGGAACCCGGCCGCCCCCCTCCCTGCCGTGACGGTCCCCTCTGCCTTTCAGATCACGTCGTCTGCGAAGAGGAGTGCAAATACGCCATGCTGGCGCTGAACTGCGTCTGCCCTGCCACCTCCACCCTCATCACGCTGCTGGTGCACACCTCCCGCGGCCAGTGAGTGCTGCCCCCTGCCTGCCCCCTGCCCGCCCCCTGCCTGCCCCTGCCCACCCCCTGCCTGCTCCTGCCCACCCCTGCCTGCCCTCGCCTCCGCTGCCCCAGCCTGGGCACGGAGGGATGGCAGAGCTGGGGGGGGGGAGGCTCTTGGCCCGGGGGGGAGGGTGGGGGTCTGGTGGGCATCTGGGGGAGCACACTGGGACCTGGGACCCCCAGCCAGGTCGGGAGCAAAAGCCAAAATTGTAGGAGGAAAACAAGCAATGCAGATGGGCCGGCCAGCACCACCTTGCCAGAGATGGGGAATAAAAACGCCGTCTTTATACCAGCGCGGTCCTGTTCAAGGGAAGGTTAATTCAGAGCCCATGCAAACCTGGACCCTGCAGGCTCTTTGGGGGGGTTGTATAAAGCACAGCTGGAAGGAGCTCCACCAGCCCAGTAAAGTGGTGGGGTGGGTCCTGTGCCCCTTGGCCAGTTAGAAATGTCTGAATTTTGGGTAATGGGACATCAAGAGAGTTATGAAATGTCCTTCCCAGAGGACTCAAACGCCACACCCAGAGCTGTTTGCCAGCGTGGGCTCTGAACCCGGCCCCTGTGCCCCCCAGGAGCCCTCCTTCCACAAAAAGGGACCCACCTAAAAGGGGTCCCTAACAAGGCCCCGGCTCTACCCTGGGGCTGGCTGGCGTGCCGGGCTCTGTGCCGGTGGGGGGGTCCCATCCCAGTACCGGGGGGTTCCCATCCTGGCACAAACGGGGATCCCTGTCCCAGCCCAATGGAGGGTCCCTCTCCCAGCCTAATGGAGGGGTCCTGTCCTGGCACTGGGGGGGTCCCATCCTGGTACAAATGGGGGTCCCCATCCCAGCCCAATGGAGGGTCCCTCTCCCAGCCTAATGGAGGGGTCCTGTCCTGGCACTGGGGGGGTCCCATCCTGGCACAAACGGGGGTCCCCGTCCCAGCAGGCTGCTGCTGCCATTGCAGGGAGGGTCAGGAGTCCCCGGAGCAGTGGCAGCGGATGTACGGGCGCTGCTCGGGCAACGAGGTCTACCACATCCGGATGGGCGACAGCAAGTTCTTCATGGAGTACGAGGGGAAGAGCTTCACCTACGCCGCCTTCCACGCACACAAGAAGTGAGGGCAGGGAGGCGACGGGCAGGGGTGGGCAGGGCGTATCTGCCAGGCTGTGTCCCTGGGGGGGCCAGGGCTGGGGCTGAAGGGTGCTGCAAGGTCCTTTGTGCAGGGACAAAGCCCCGAAGGGACTTTTCTCCATGTGTGAATGCCCACGTCGTGCTCCCGGCACAGGTACGGCGTCTGCCTGATCGGCATCCGGAGGGAGGAGAACAAAAGCATCCTGCTGAACCCTGGCCCGCGGCACATCATGGCAGCGTCTGACACCTGCTTCTACATCAACATCACCAAGGAGGAGAACTCTGCCTTCATCTTCAAGCAGGAAGAGAAGCAGAAGAAGAAGGGCTTTGCTGGGAGAGGCACCTACGACGGCCCGTCCCGCCTGCCCGTGCACAGCATCATCGCCAGCATGGGTGAGGTGGTGGGGCCTCGGTGGGGCGGGGGGTCCCCCCGGGAGGGCAGGGTCGGATCCTGCACACGCCGTTCCGGCTCCTTCCCTAGGTTTGGTTTCATTTTACTTTTTGCAAACTCCTTGCCATGCCCCTGACCTGGGTGTTGCTGGGGAGCCACTGAAAATCCCTTTCCATCCCTTGTCCCAGTTGCTTCACCAATAAAATACGCACTGCTCCTTGTACCCTGGGTGCTCTCAGCAAGCTCAAATAACATTATTAAAGCTCGTGATGTCCATTATCATTAACAGTATATGCATAAATCCCTCAAGCCCTGGCTGGAAGAATAACTGCTCTTGGCTGCATCCTAAATCACGTTTATGATTCACAGCCCGACGAAGAGCACAGTTTGCTCTGCAGCGAGTGCTGCATTTTCGCAAATAAAAAAATATCATGAGTCATTACTTCCAGCTCGTATCTGGGGAGAAGGAGTTTTAGGGAGGCTGCGCTACACCAGCAGATTATATTTCAGGCAAATAATTTATGCGTTTGTACCCGTGAGCAGCAATTTGCATAGATTATTCCCCAGCAAGCTGCAAAGCACTTTGCTGAACAGCGTATGTCGATGTTCTCATTACGTGGCTTGTTCGCAGAGGGGCCTTTGGCAAAGAGAACCGAGAGAGAGGGAAAGCGCTTGAGCGCAAGCAGGGCAGCAGTGCCTGGCGAGCCCAGCACCGGGGCTTTGCGTGCTGGGCATCTCCCTGCAGTCCTGACCATCTAAAAGTCACCGTTTGGCCAAGACTCGGATGGGAGCCTCGGCAGGAGGTGGCCACAGCTGGGGGACGGGGAGGGTGATGCGCCCTGCATGGGAGCAGCTGAGCTGTGCCTCCGGGGAGATGCCCCCCGCCTGGGCGGAGGTCGCTGGTGGGCACTTTGCCTGCACGCCCCGTGCCCATCAATGGTTTAGCTTCATCTGGGTGGTATTTAACGGGCACAAGGCACGACCCCGCCTGCTCCACCTCATCCCGGCGTGATGCTTTGCCGATGCCGCTCAAGGACGTGCTGCTTTGCCGACGCCGCTCTCTTCACCTCCTTATAGCGTGTTTGCTGTGCTTCCTTCCCCACCGTGTCCAGGTACAGTAGCCATGGACCTGCAAAACACGGAGTGCCGCCCCGCTAACAGCAGCAAGCTGGCACTGCCGGCGGAGAATGGCTCAGGCAACCGCCGGCCCAGCATCGCACCCGTCCTCGAGCTGGCCGACACCTCATCCTTGCTGCCCTGCGACCTGCTCAGCGACCAGTCGGAAGACGAGATGACACAGTCGGATGAGGAGGGGTCAGCGGTTGTGGAGTGAGTCCCCCGCCTTCGGTCAGGCTGCCCCTTGGATCAGAGAGGGGGACTGTTGTAAATATTCAGTGGTGCCCGAGGGATGCTCGGGCTGAGCCCCTCTTGGCTTCGAGCACGCCGGTGTCTGCGGCACGGGCAGTCGCCGCTTGGCCATAAGCCTTGTGGGCTGCGTTGGAGAAGCCTTCTCTGGGTGTCAGAGAAGTTGCACTGAGCCAGGCGCTGCTGGGGGTGGGCAGGGTTCTTCCCTCAGTCCTCTCCCTTCCCTTCGCTCACCAACATGAAGAGGATCCTCTTCTCCATTGCACAGAAGTAAAAAATACAAAATAAATGTTGACTGCGGCTTTAAAGCTGTTAATTCATGGCAGCCAGATAAGCCCTCGCTTTGCTGGTTACCTGTTTGGGTGCTGTCACAGCAACGGGGGGACCCTACCGAGTATCTGCAAGCTCTGAGCAATTGGCTTTTAATTCACGTCCGCTTTTAGCAAACATGAGATTTCTGCTTCTGGTTCCACCAAAAATACAAATGGTGTTTTTTTTAAAATATCTCTTCACCAAAAAAAACTCTAAAAATGGACGATGAGGGTTTTTTAGCTTCTTTACATGGCTCAGCATCACCCCAGCTTGCTGCCCCGTCCCCCTTCAGCGGTGCTCGATGGTCCTACCCACCACCCTCTTCCCCCGTGCTGGGAATGTTGCCTCTTTGCAATCTCGTGACCCATTGCATAGCAAAAGTGATTCCCAAATATGTGTGTATTGGAAAATCTCCAACTGCTGCAGGAGAGCGTTGCAAAGCATTTGCCGGTGATGTGCTTGAGCCCCGGGTCTGCTGCCTTTAAATGTTTTTCCCAGCGTCTGTGTATACGTGGAAAGCTCTCCCATCCGCGCTGCTGGATTTTTCTCTCTGCCGCAGGTACGTGAAGGGCTACCCACCGAACTCCCCCTACATTGGGAGCTCCCCAACTCTGTGCCACCTTTTGCCCGAGAAAGCCCCTTTCTGCTGCCTGAGGCTGGACAAGGTACGGTGGGGCTGCAGCCCCCCGGGAGCAGGACGGTGGGTGGGCAGCCAAGGGCCACGCGCTGAGTCCCCATGCCGCCTTCCACCACACAGGGCTGCAAGCACAACAGCTTTGAAGACGCCAAAGCCTACGGGTTTAAGAACAAACTGATTATTGTTTCGGCGGAGACGGCAGGGAACGGACTGTATAACTTCATCGTCCCCCTTCGTGCGTACTATCGGTCCCGCAAGGAGTTGAACCCAATCGTGTTGCTGCTGGACAACAAGCAAGTACTTTTCCGCACGTGTTTTCCATCGCACCGAGCCGTCCCCGTGGTTTCATGGGCATCTCATGCTGTGGGGATGGGAGCGTGGGGGAATGGTAGTGCCACAGTTGGGAACCTTGGCTGATGCTGGCCCTGGGGGCTCCTGTGTGGGCTTTGTGCCTGTCTTTGCCCCATGGAATCGCCGAACCACCTTGCTCTCTGTTGCTCTTCCTCCAGGCCCGAGCACCACTTTCTGGAAGCCATCTGCTGTTTCCCCATGGTTTACTACATGGAGGGCACGATCGACAAGTAGGTGTTCCCGCGTGTGGCTGTATGGTGATGCCTAAATGTTGTTGCATTGACCCCAGTCCAGACTCTTGGGTCATACCCTGAGAAGCCCCAGGGTTGGTACCGTAGAGCTGAGCCCACTCTTGGCTTCTCGGGTTGTTGAACCCCCCTTGGTAGATGGGAGCAGGTGAAGAGCTGGTGGGTGGGAGCAGCCTGGGCTTGCTGTAGCGCTGCACGTCGCAGCGTGCTGCTTCCCTGTGTCGTTTCCAAGGGCTGACCCTGCGCTCTTCTCTTTGGGAACTGCCCAGCCTGGACAGCTTGCTGCAGTGCGGCATCATCTACGCCGACAACCTGGTGGTTGTGGACAAGGAGAGCACGATGAGCGCGGAGGAGGACTACATGGCGGATGCAAAGACGATTGTCAATGTCCAGACCATGTTCAGGTGAGAGGTGGCTGCTGCCCCAGCTCCATCATGGCCACGTACCTCTGCTGGAGACAAGACCGGTGCTGGTGGCCGTGGTGGTGGCTGTGGGCAGTGGGACATGTCTGCGGTTGGGCTTGCTCTAGGAAACAGCATCTGATCAGCTATTTCTGACCTCAGACAGGCACAGGGATGGCTTTTGGTCTTCCTCAGGCTTTAAATGCAGCGAGTGCTCTCACTTCTGCATGAGCTGCAGGACAACAGGTCTCTTTCCATTGCAGGCTCTTCCCCAGCCTCAGCATTATCACAGAGCTGACCCACCCCTCCAACATGAGGTTCATGCAGTTCAGAGCAAAGGACAGTTACTCCCTAGCCCTTTCCAAGCTAGAAAAGGTAAGAGAAGGTCTTCCCCTGCAGGCAGGGCCTGGGAAGTCAATGCTGAGAGTGACTACGCTTGAGGTCCTCATATCTACCCGAGAGACCCTGCAGCAAATACGTGGGCAGTCCATCCCAGGACTAGCTACCTCCTTCATATTTACGTGTTTATCTGGTGGCTGGAGTTTGTGCTGCTTTGCCTACTGCTGGGCTGGGCAGACTGGGCCTTTGGATCAGGTTTAATGCTGTGGCTGCAGTAAGGGGGGCAGTGGGGTTGCTGTGCTGAGGCAGATCTCCTGACGAGGGGGGAAGTACCCCTGAAGCAGACACTGGGGCATGCGAAAGGGCCCCATCCAGCTCATGTCAAAAGAAACCCCAACCGTGTCTCACACATTTCCATGGAGAAAAAAAACCGCTTTCACCCAGCATGAGGATGCTGCCCTGGTTCCCTCCTGGCACAACCCTCAGAAATGCTGCGCTGGTGTCCTCCCGTTTTCATGAGTCTTCTGGTTTCCGTGCAACCTGTGCGTGGGGGAGGCCGTGTGGTTTTGCTTTGCTAAATGCCCTGGAAGGATGTGAACAAGCCCTTGCCAAGGGTGTTTGCCTGCGGGTGCTCACGTCTCCCCTACCTTTTCCAGAAAGAGCGGGAGAACGGCTCCAACCTGGCCTTCATGTTCCGGCTGCCCTTTGCGGCCGGGAGGGTCTTCAGCATCAGCATGCTGGACACGCTGCTCTACCAGGTGAGAGCCCGACGGGCTCTGGGTCACGCACCCCTGCAGCTGCGGCCGTCCCTTTGCGCCCCCCAATGAATAACCGAGCAAACCTTTTCTCCGGCTTCCTGCCCAAATGTCTCCCCCCAGTCATTCGTGAAGGACTACATGATCACCATCACTCGGTTGCTGTTGGGTCTCGACACCACGCCGGGCTCTGGCTACCTCTGTGCGGTAGGTGCTGAGTCCCTCTGGGTTGAAACCATCGGGCCAAGTCATCGTGGATCTGGTGGGATCTGTCACCCAGCACCCAAGGGTGGGGGGTTCCCCTCTTCTGGGGGATGAGGGGAGACAACATTAGGTAGAACATGCCAGGTCATCGCTCCCCTGCATCATACTAAGAGCCCAAAAGTCCAAGAGCTACCAAGCACCGAAGTCCCCCTTCCAAAGGCTGGGGTCAGAAATTGCCCCTGGTCTTTTTGTGGAGTCCATCTAGCTTTTGGGGTTGACATGGCTGAGCTGGGTGGAGCTCAGGAGCAGCCCCGAGGTGCTCCTCAGCAGGCTCTGCCTGGCGCAGGGTGGTTCATGTTCGTCCTCTGTTGCTCAGATGAAGATCACTGAAGATGACCTGTGGATCCGGACATACGGCCGCCTCTTCCAGAAGCTCTGCTCTTCCAGTGCGGAGATTCCCATCGGGATTTACAGGACGGAGTCGCACATGTTCGCAACCTCCGAGGTAGGGGCATGGCAGTGGCACGTGCCAGGAAGGGGCTGCTGGGGTCCCAGCCGAGCATCACTGCCCGGCCGGGTCCGTGAGGTCCCAGCTGAGCATCGCTGCCCGGCCGGGTCCGTGAGGTCCCAGCTGAGCATCGCTGCCTGGCCGGGTCCGTGAGGTCCCAGCTGAGCATCGCTGCCCGGCCGGGTCCGTGAGGTCCCAGCTGAGCATCGCTGCCTGGCCGGGTCCGTGAGGTCCCAGCTGAGCATCGCTGCCCGGCCGGGTCCGTGAGGTCCCAGCTGAGCATCGCTGCCGGCCGGGTCCGTGAGGTCCCAGCTGAGCATCGCTGCCTGGCCGGGTCCATGAGGTCCCACCTGAGCATTGCTGCCCGGCCGGGTCCGTGAGGTCCCTCAGACCTGGTTGCAGCAGCAGTGGGGAGGAGCGAGGGGCGGGGGAGCTCTGCATTCCTTCGTTAGCAGCCTCGGCTCTGCGTTATGGTGGTGGCATCCCAGTTCCCCGGCCGGGCGAGCTGGCTCGGTGCGAACGCCCGTCTCTCCAGGCAGCAGCCTGGCTGCGGGCAGGCGGGGGGGATTTTCTCAGCACAGCTCTGCAGGGTGGGGGGGGGGGATGTGGCACAGCAGGGCTGCCTGTTTGCTGGGCTGACGCTTTATTTTTCCTTCCCTTTCCCTCGCTGCAGCCCCACGACATCAGAACGCAGGTGAGTGCCGCTCGCATCCAGCCGCTGGGTGCTCGGGCGGTGCCGGGCATCACCCTGGGTGCCAGCACTGCCCCCTGGGCTCCCCCGACCCAGAGGGGCAAGAGCTGGGCTGGCTTGTGCCAGCGGCTCCTCCGGCCACCGAGAGCCACCACGCGCCTGGTGCGGCTGTCCCCGCCAGTGCCAGCACAGCCCTGCCCATCCCTGCGGGATGGCGATGCCGGCTCAGCCTCGGCAGCCCGGGAAAACAAAAATCCTCGGTGCGCTGAGGTGTGATTAACTGAGATGAGGGGCGGGGGGGGGTGAGCCAGGCTCCGTTTTAAATACCTTCAGTCTTCAGCTTTGTAGGAAGCAGCTACAGAGAGCCAAAAGCTGACATTTAATTAAATGCAATCCACCTCTTTCTTAGAGATGCTTCAAACCGTTTTATTCCTGCTCACCAGTGGGGATTACGGTATCAGAGATGCGGCAGCACATCCGCTGTAAGATGAAAGGGAGGGGGGGACAAGGGCCCGGCCGTCCCTTGGCAGGAGGGGGAATCACGTGAGATGTCAGGTGCCCGTTAGGCTGCCCTTGACAGCGCTTATCCCAAATCTGCCGGCCAGGTAGCTTTAGCCGTGCAGAGATGATGCGCTGGGAGAGCACATGGGGATCAAAGGAGGGCTCCCATCCCGTGGGAGAGATCCCACCCCATCAGAGACAGGACCGGCTCTTTTTGGCACACCCCTCCCCCCCCCCCCCCCCCCCCCCCCCCCCCCCCCCGGTGACCTGCTGGGCTTCCAGTCACAGATCTCAATCAGCAAGACGGGCAGGACCCCCCCAATTGAGGCTCGAGGACACGAAGACGTCAAGGAGCACTGGGGCATCAAGACCGGCCACCACAGGAACTCGTGCTCCAGCGACCAGTCCGAGCACCCGCTGCTGCGGCGCAAGAGCATGCAGTGGGCTCGGCGCCTGAGCAGGAAGGGCAACAAGCACTCCAGCAAGACGGCCGAGTGGATCAGCCAGCAGCGCCTCAGCCTGTACCGGCGCTCCGAGAGGCAGGAGCTTTCCGAGCTCGTCAAAAACCGTATGAAGCACCTGGGCTTGCCCACAACCGGGTACGGTAAGTGCCGTGCGGTTGCGCTTCTCTGCGGTGGTACAGCCTGCTTGTGGGCTCCTCAGGTAACCCCAAGCCGAGCCTAACCCCAAGCCAAGCCTAACCCCATGCCGAGCTGAACGCCAAGTGAAGCCTAACCCCGTGCCGAGCCTAACCCCGTGCCGAGCCTAACCCCTTGCAGGTGCAACCCCTTGCCAAGCCAAACCCTGTGCCAAGCCTAACCTCGTGCTGAGCCTAACCCCATGCCAAGCCTAACCCCGCAGGTGCTGCCCAGCCCAGCTCTGTGCAGCGCCTCCTTCCCCAGCTTGCTTGTGCTTCTGCAGACGAGCGCATTCAAGGCTGCGGTCCCGCAGCACAGAGCACCCTCGCCTGCCACCCCCGGCCGACGGCAGCCCCCCGCCCTGTTTCGGGGCTCCGGGACGGGTCCAGGCAGGACTTCGCAGCAGCAGAGTAACTCTCTCCCTTCCGCCTGCAGCTGGACCCAGTGCCACTGTGCAGCCTTTGGGCACGATGCCCCCCTTGTCGTCCCCCCCCTCCATCCCCCCCCCCGCTTTCTGGCCGTGCCGAAACGGTGATTCAGGACACGCTGACTCCAAGTCAGCCAAACCCTTCTGCCCGAGAGCCCCCCTAGTGCAGCAGGGAGAGGTGAAGCCCCATCAGCTGGCGTAAACCCCATTTGTTATAGACTTCAATCCTTCATAAAACTCTTCCACGGAAAACATGTCGGTAGCTGCAGGGCTGAGTGGTTTGCTTCATTGCGTGTGAAATAGTGTCTCCGTGATGTCCCCGCACGGCCCCGGGGCGTCCGCATCGCTCAGGGTCCCTCCGTGCAGCCACATTTCTCGTGAAGCTTCTCACCTGCCCGTCGGTGCTGGCGTCTGTGTCCCTCCCCCCCCCCGGACGATTCACCACCCCTTGGTTTCCACAAAGTCTGTAGCCCACAGCTTCTTTGGTTGGTTTGGTTTGGGTTGGGTTGGTTTTTTGGGTTTTTTTTCCCTTTCTTTCTTTTAAGCCATCCTGTGCTGCTGCCTGTTTGCTCCATCCTCGATGAGCATCCGTCCACCCCGCCCCTGCCCCTGCCCGCACGCGCGCCGGCACCGTGCCCCGGCCGGGACGGGAGCTGATTTCAGGAGGTGGTGGTGGGGATTCCTCCTCTCCCATCTTGGCTTCATCCCTACAGCCCTTCAGGCACGTGGAAGAGGAGGAGAAAACGCAAAGAAAAGCAGGGCAGGAGGGGGTTTGGAGCTGGAGGGCGAACGGGCTGGCTGTGGGCATCGGGCAGGAGACCCGGCTTGCAGCAGGCGGAGGGGGCACAGGGCACCCCAGGCGAGGGCTTGCAGCGGTGCATGCCCCCCACACACACACACTTTTTTCCTACATTACTAGTCCTAAAAGTTTCTGCTGCTTTTTTTCTGGGGGACTTGCAGCCCCCTGCAGCTCTGTGGCAGAGTCTGGAGCACGGCTGATGGCAGTCGCTGCCTTTAGAAAGCCGTTTGATGCCGCCGCCGGGCATGGGAAGCTGGGAATGAGGTGTGCCCGGAGCACGGCCCACGCAGCCGGGGGAAGAGCTGTGGCAGCGCGTGCCACGGGGCGCAGCCACGGCCTGGCATCCCCTGCAAGCGCGGGCAGGGCGCAGGGCAGGGGCTTCCCCCCTGAACGGCCTTGGCTGAGGATCCCAAGGGGCCACCAGGATGCTCGGGGCACCCTTGGCTGGGGTAGCGAAGGTTGGCATCCTTCACCTGGCCAATCTGGCAAATTTTGGGTGGAGCAAACCGGGGGGGCTCTGGCAAGCGAAGAGGGCGTGGGGGGTGCAGGACCCGTCTCCGCCGGGGCGGGAGGGCTTTGCCTGGCCAGGACGGGGGCGTTGGGCACGGCAGGGGCACCGGCAGCTCCCTGGGCCCTGCAGCGCGGCCGGCTGTGCCCCGCACAGTGTGTTGTCACCGTGTGTCACCGTCAGTGTCTGGACACCCATGGCATTTTGGAAGAACACGTTGCTCTGCCTTCTCCCCCTTTCCTTTTTCTTTTGCTCATTTTATTGCTGCAGTGCAGGAGCTCGTCTCTGATATTTGCCGAATCATGGCTTGCTGACCTCTCTCTCTCTCTCTGTTTATGTCTGTGCCTTTCCCTGTATGTTCTGTAGAGGATGTAGCAAATTTAACAGCCAGTGATGTGATGAATCGGGTAAACCTGGGATATTTGCAAGGTAATTCCCTTTCCCTGGGAGTCCCGCGTGACTCACGGCGTGCAGCGTACAACAAGATCATGCCAGCTGAGCCCAATCCACACCCTTGCCGGTTTTCACCTTAGATACCCGAGCCTTTCAAGCACTAATTTGTTGGGTGGCGTTGGAAAACAAAAGACCGTCCTGCGACGGTGGTGCAAACGTGGGGCTCTGTAAAGTCATGGAGATAAAAACCCGAGGGACCCTTTTCTAGCTGAGTTCTTACAGGGAAACGGCAGCTCCGTTGTTAAAAAAAAAAAAACAACAAACAAACAAACAAAAAAACAAACAAAAAAACCCATCTCCCTCCTTTGCTTTGCAAGTTGGTTTTGGTCTGTAAGGTCAGTGGCAACTCCAGGAGGGGATTCGAGGGAGGCCGAGTGCGATGGAGCTGCTGGGTGATGCTGGGGCTCCTGCCCCAGCCCCTTCACCTCTCAGCTGCACGTGGGTCGGCCACGGCTCGGGGGCAAGGCAGCCCTTGGAAAACCCTTTGCAATCCTTGACTTGGGTCACTGGACAGCTCTCTAGCGTCGGCAGAGCCCGTTTTCTAACCAGGGAGGTGCAGGGCTCAGTGCGAGGCGGCAGCGGCAGCCGCCAGTGCTGCCTGCGCTGCAGACGCCCCGGGACACCTTGTTGGCCTCTGCGCAGGGTTATTGCAGCATTTACACCATTACGCAGGGGGGTAAAAGTGTAGAGATTAGCAATAGCCCACCCTAGCTGTGTTTTAGGCTTCCCTAGCCCACGCTTAAGGTGAAAAGTTGGCATTTTCCTATGAACTGTGTCCTTCATCAGAGAAGCAGCCCCTGCCGGGGCTCATGGAAGCCCCACGCCAGCAGAGTATATTGCCAGCTGGCCGGCGGGTGCTGGGCAGAGCTCAGACCCCGCTGGTCTCTCCCCCTCCCACAGAAGAGCTGGGGCTGTGAGCCCGTGCCCTGCCGCCGAGGGGCCCGGTGCCGGCAATTCAGCTGGGAGACCCCGCGGGTGAACGGCCGACGTGGTGGCTGCCGGGGGCTGCGTGGGGGCAGGAGCCGGAGCTCAGCGCTGGCTTTCCCCCCCCCCCCCCCCCCAAAAAAAAATAATTGCCGGAGGGTCCTGCCGGGCTGAGCCCTGCTGCGGGGGCCGAGATGGCAATATACTTGGTGGGTTTAGCAGTGCCTGGCTTGGCTGCATGGGGGTCAGGAAAAGGTGCTTCCATGGAGCAGGGAAACCTGCCACAAACCAGGGCCCTTCCCCACCTCCCCCCCCTCATGGCAAACCCCCGTGTCTCCCGTCGGGTCCCAGGGTCTGTGTGCCACCCGTGTCCCAGCATTGCCACCCCCCTGTCCCTGCCTCGCTGTAAGGCTCAGCACTGGGATGGCCAAAGCTCTCCGGCGGCTCGAGGGACCAGCGGGTGCCTGGGGCTGGGCACCCCAGCACCGGTCGGGGGTCCTGCACAGCATCTCCCTGCGGGTGCTCCCAGTCCTCTGCCAGCTGCGGCACCTTCTGTGGCCTCAGGGGTGCCAGGGAGGTGTCTGAGCAGCAAAACAAGGGGCTCATGTCCTCCTGCAAGTGCCTCTGTGTGTGGGTCCAGCCGTGGGGATGCCCCGGGTCCATCTGGACATGCACTGGCCAAATGCATGGCGAAGGCAGCCCGGCGGGGGACCTGTTCACATCCCTGTCCAGGGTGCCAGGCCAGGCGGCTGCAGTCGCTTGAGCTGCTGTGGGTCATCTTATGGGGAGAAAAGCCCCATTTCAGAGGTTTCACCCCAGTCCCGAGGCCGAAGAGCAGCGGTACTCCTCACCCGTGGGCTGGCTTGGCCACCCGCCCTGTGCCTGGGGCGATCATGTGCCTGTGGGCACCGCTACGGCAGGGGGCTCAGCCCCCATCCCGCCGTGTGGCAGGGCAGCCCTTGAGCAGGGGATCAGCTCCGGATCGCGGCCGGGGCAGGGGGACAGCAGGGATTGGGTGGTGAGAGAAGCCCCAAATTAACACCAGTCCCCGGTCCTGCTGCTCGCCAAACCAAGCCCCACGGGTCCGAGTTGGGCAAAGACCTGGTGTGCCCAGATGCTGCTCAGAGGGGGCCTTTCTGAGAGCACAGAGAGGTGTCCCAGTGACAAGCCTTGCAGCGAGCTGGTGTCCCGCCGCACCCATCATGCTGCCCCTGGTGTCCGTCTGTCCGTCCCCTCTCCATCCTGTCCCTCCGCACCCGGTCACTCAGTCTGTAAATGGTGTTGTTTGTCGCAGCTTCCACCCCCTCCCTGGCCGCCCGCAGTCTTGCACCCCCATTCATTTCACCCATGATCTTGTTCTCAGCTATTTTGGAAAGTGCGGGGGGGGCCCCCCCCAGCCTCGAGGCCGCCTGTTCGCCCTGCGCAGCACCCATGGGTGCAGCTCTCGGTGGCCCTGAGCCCCCCCCGGAGGTAATTGTAGTTTAGAGCCATCCCCGAACGGTATCGATGGCTCTGAAACTCCACAGAGGTGGTTTCCCTTGGGCAGGAGAAAGAAGCAATCGTTGAACTGAATCCTCTTGCTGGATGATGCTAAATTAAGTAGTCCAAGAAGGGGAGAAGTGGGCAGAGCCTTCGAGCGGCCCAGGGGGGTTTGGCTGCCCTGACTCAGTGGTTGGAGTTACTGTGCTAAACCTAACATGGCAAGACTAACCTGTTCCCTTTTTGCACTAAACCAAGGTAAGACTTCTTACTTTTTTTTTGGGGGGGGGGGGGGGGGGGGGGGAGGGGAACCGAACATGGGGGCTGGACCCTGCAGGTAAGACTTATGTCTGCCAGTCCCCCAGCCTGGGCAATGGTGGGGGAGCGGCTGGGGAGGCGCGGAGGGAGGTGGCAGCGATGCTCTCGGTGCTCTCGTGGCAGCAACACCCTTGCCCATGGCCTCCTTCATAAAGGGGCTCATTGCTGTCCTTTGGGATGAGCCATGACCTCTCGGAGCCAGGTGCTGGGGGGGCGGGAATGCTGCAGCGGGGCTGCAGGGGCGAGGGCCACTGGGCTGTCTGTTAGGGCATGTGTCGGGGTGTCCATCCCTCACCGGCCCTTTCCCCTCCTCTTGCAGATGAGATGAACGACCACCAGAACACCTTGTCCTATGTCCTGATCAATCCCCCCCCGGACACACGGCTGGAGCTCAACGACATTGTGTAGGTGCTGCCCCTGCCTGCCCGCGGCCCTGGGGGCACGGAGCCGCTCGGCCGGGCTCCCCCGGGGCAGGAGCGCTCCCGTGCCCTCAGTCCTGCCCCATCCCCGTGGGCTGCCCCCAGCGCATTGCTTGCCGTGATTTTTCATAAAGCCCTGTGGTTTTTGCCTCCTTCCCAGGCCGTTCCCCCCTCTGTTTTCCTGAGCAGTGCCCAAACCCCCCCCCAGCCCCAGCTTTTCTCATCACTGCTCCAACAGGGAGCACGGAGGGTTTTTTTTCTCTTGGCTTTTGCCTCTGGGCAGCGCCACAAGAAATAACTCCTAATTATTTTAATAGCTGCTGTGAGGCTGCGAGCAGCAGCTCCGAGCACGGTGCTGGGGGGCATCCCCATATGTCGCGGCCTCAAGGATGGGCCAGAGCCCAATTTAGGGATTGCACAGCTCCCTCCTGCCATCGGGGAATCGAGGGGGCAGGGGAGTGTCCCAGGGGTGTAACTGGGCTGTGCCCCGCAGGTACCTGATCCGCTCCGACCCACTGGCCCACGTGGCCAACGATGGCCACAGCCGCAAGAGCAGCTGCAGCAACAAGCTGGGCCCCTGCAACCCCGAGACGCGCGACGAGACCCAGCTGTGAGCAGCCCCCCCACGCCTCCGCCGGGGGCCGGTGGGCTCTGGGAAGAGGTGGTGAAGAAGAGGACGGCCAGCCAGAGGGGAAGGCTGCTGCCGCCCAGGTGTGCCTGGCGCCCCAGGGGAAGGCGATGCTCAGCCTGGCTTTGCGCCACGGAAGGGATGCCCGGACCCCCCCCGAGGGATGGGACAGCTGGACAGACTGACAGCCGGCAGTTGTACGCCCTGTGGCTTTTAACTTTTTATACAAATACCGCAACTAGTGAGAAAGTCTTCGCTGGTGCTGGTGGGACGTGGCTGAGACCAGACGACAAATGACCCTGTGGGAGCAGGAGGACTGCGTTTGGTCTTGTCCCCAGATGCTGCAGGGCCTTTGCATTTGATGGGGCTTGTCAATACAAGAGCAAAACTGCACCAAAACCCTCCTCTTCTTCCTCCTTCGCCAGGTTTCCCCCCCGGGTACCAAATTTCTGCTCTTTCACCCAACTCATGTTCTTCATCCTCTTGATTTTCTGTTATGGGCGTCGATGAGAGGAGAGCCCGGAGCTGAGGCAGGGAAGGACGTGCTGGTGGCCGGGGGAGGGCTAGGATGGGACGGCGCAGCCCCCTCCGGTGCCGTGGCAGGGGCCGCAGTGCCTCCAGCGCCTCTCGGCAGCTCACAAACCCAACCAGACCCAACCCAGGTGACCAAAAGCCAACCCAGCCCTGCGGCAATGCCTGGCCTCGCACGTGCCCGGCTCTAAGCCTGAGACCCAGGCAAGGTGCCCCTGGGGGTGCGGCCCCCCTGAGCTTGTCCCCACTGCTGCTGCTGCTTGGGGGATGAGGGGCTCAGGTGTGGGGTGTGTGTGTCCCCACACCGGGGCTGGGACGGGGCGGGCTAGCCGGGGACAAGCTCCGTTGGGTGTTGTGGGGTGGTGGCTCAGCTCAGCCCCTTCCAGGGGCAGGTTTGGGGCCTGACACCCCCTCAGCCCCCGGGGGGCATTGCCTTGGCCCCCGGCAGCTCTGCCCATCCTCGCTCCCCTTCCTAACCCAGCCAAACCATGGGGCCGAGCGGCTTCGCCTGCAGCAGAGGTGCATGAATGTACAGAACAGCGTGAATCCATACGCCGCAGCATAGCCCACGCTGGCCAACCGCTTCTGGTCTGCCTCGGCCGACCCACAGAGACCTTCCGATAGCAGAAACATCAGCTGCATTTTTTCCATCTATTTTTGCACACTTTACAACATTGCTGTGTAAAGGTTTTAGTTGACTGCCAAGTGAATAACCGAGTTGTTACCTTTATATACTTTTGCACTCACATGTTAAAACTCCAATGTGATTATTTTTTTTTTTTTAATTTTTTTTTCCCCCTTAACAAGAAGCCTGTAAAGCACAATGTTGCCATGAAATCCCATCAGCCAGCCTGGACTTGCTGCCAGCTGAAGGGTTCAGTGCCATTAACATCTGCTGGTTGTTCCCTATGACACTCCCAATAAAAGTTGTTTACAAAAAAACCAACCAAAAAAAAAAAAAAAAACCCCAAAAAAACCCCAAACCCTGTTTAAAAAATGCAGTTTTAAGCAGTTGGTGAGATGCCCGGGGCAGCCCCAGCTGGTGGGGACGTCCTGCCCACCCCATGGGAGAAGCAGCGATGGGGAGAAACGCCTGTGGGATGCAGGAGGATGTGCGGGGCTGGGGCAGGACCTGTCCTGAGACCGGCATCACCTCGAGGTGTGGAGAAAAACTTTCTGTGCCTGGATGGGGTTTGGGGCTGGTCCTTTTTTTTCTTATTATTATTTTTAATGCACCAATGGGCCGTCACAGGCACTGCAGGTAAAAGCCATGAGCCCGGCCCTTCCATTGTGCTCAGATGTGGGCATAAACGGAACCATCACTGATGGGGTTGGTTTTGGGTTTCTTTGGGGTTGTTTGCGGGGGGCGGGGGGGGGGGGCAGGTTTAATTCTTAATTTTTAATCTATTCGGTTAAGGCAGCTACAGGTTTTGCTTATTTCCATTTGTAAATTTGCATGCCAAAGAATATCATTTAAAATAAAAAAAAAAAAAAAATAAGTTGGTGTAGGCTAAAAAAAGTGAGGGCAGCTGAAGTACAAAAGCACTCGTTGGGGTCTGTGTTAATTTAAAGCCTCAAGATGCTCAGATAACTCCAGAAATGCCTCGCCAGGTGTTAATATATTTAATTGCCTGGATTTCAGCGCTGACTGCCCAGTCCCTGCTCAGCTTTCAAGGGGGAACGGAACAAGGCAATATTCCGGGTTCAAAAACCAATCACCCCCAGCCCCCCACCCCACCGCAGCATGGACGATGTGATTATCTGCACGTGTTTAATGACTCAGAATGTAACAGGGTTTAATTTTATTGGGTTATTTATTTTTTTATTTCATCGGCCTCCGAAAGCGCTGCGGTCCTCAGCTGAGCCCCTGCCCCCGTCCCCACGACGCAGCCCCCAGCCCCAGGTAAAGGGTCCTTGGGCCAGAGGCCCCCTCCCCAGGCTGCAAACCATCAGGGGCTCCGCTTTAGGCACCTCTTATTCTTCCCCGCCCCGGGCCCTCTCAATTTGTCTTGACCCTTAATTTGAGGAGATAATTAAGGTAGGAGGAAGCCCACATACCTGAAGCATAGACTACCCGTGGTTTGCGACGCTACTGAAGTAACAACCCCCAACATGCCCGTATTTTGACGATGCTTCTGTTTAATGTATAGATGTATTTAAAAAAGAAAGCTACGTGTATAAACCACACGCGTTTTGCATACGTTCTTTCTATGGTGTAAATTTATAGCAGACATTCTACCGGGATGTTGAAATAAATACTGTAGATACTTACCTGTGGTCAATGCAAGTCTAAGAACAAACGTTTAATTTTTCTAATTCTTCAGACTCAGTTACAATACTAATGTAAAAACCAAAAGTATTTTATTTTTGTAATGGTCCTGGAAACGTTGATGCATCGAGAAGGGTTGGTTCTGCTTATAAAAGGGCTGCACGACGGGGACCTTCCCCTGGCCTGCCCCTTCCATGGGGAGAGGAAAACACTTGCTGTTGCTTCCCACTGCTGACAAAAAACTTCGGAAAATACGGTTTTCTGAAGGAAAGGGTTGTGTGTTCCAAGGGAGAGAGGTGGCAGGCACCGGGGGAAGGCAGAAATGAGGAGGGCTGCGGTATTTTCAGGTTTACCGGCAAACGGCTCCATCGCATGTTACGTGTCCGCTAACGGTTTCACGTGCTAAATACGGCCTCAACCCCTATCGCCTGATGCAGTAAAGTATAATCAAATGCTCAAACAACCATTAGAGTATATTTATTTCCTGTTATACCCCTTTTTACTTCAATCCCTACAGAAGACGACGGTTTTATTTCCCCCCCCCCCCCGAGTGCGAGACCTGCCCTCTCTCAAGGTCAGCCCCACGCACGGATGGCTCCCAGCCGCGGCCGATAAAACGCCCGACCCGTTCCGTGGGGATGCGCTGCCACCAGCCAGCCCGAGCTGGGTTTGTGAAGTTACTGGGAAGATGCTTCACATTTCTGTAAAGGCAAATGAAAATAAAAAGAGCTGCATGCAGCAACAGCAGAGGCTGCTGTCGTCTTTTTCTTCCGGGAGCAAACTTTTATTTTAAAATCCACAGCAAAATGCGGCTTTAGAGTGCCAAAGGCCTGAGCCCAAGGAGCCCGTGTTTCGAGTCCTCTCTTCCAAAGCTGGGACAGAAGAAAATTTTTTTTTAACCGCAGTTTTCAAAATTCTTTCTGCATTCATGCACAAAGGCGATGTTAGAGTTGCTGTTGTATTACAGTAACCATACAAAGGTTGTAAATGAGTTGATTTAATCGTTTTCTCTGATTAAGCAGATGTATCCCCACCCCAAGATTTCCAGAAAGAGAGCCCCTTTCTAGAGCCCACACTGCACACACAGACAGGGCTTTTGACTTTGCAATCAAATGCGAACAGCGGGCAACTAGAGATTGTCTTTATTAGTTTAAGAAAATACTGTAAAAATTGTATTTATTTAAAATGGTACAGAAGGACACAAAAAATATACCCTAAGTAGTGAAGGTAATTCTAGGATTAACACCTCTCTCCAAGCGAAAAGTTTGGAAGCCATCGAGACATTTTGCTGTAACCTTAGCCAGGTCAGGGAAGACAGCAGGAAGCCAGGTGCCTGTTAAAATTACTTTTTAACTATTGCCTTTAAGCAAGACAAATCAGTATATGGAGAACAAATCCCTTCTGATTTTCCAGTACAGGTGAATTATGACACCACCAGTGACCTCACCGACACGAAAACCCATCAAAGGCTGCAGAACAGGATTTAATACTTGGTACAGCAGCCACAGCTCACGGCTCAACACAAAACTCAGTGGGTTTTTTTTCCACATCTCTGCACTTGCAGTAGTTGGTTAAAAAAAAAAAAATTATATATATATATATTATTGATGGTGGTCTTTCTAGGGAAGTTGTGAAAGCTTGTCGATGCGCCCACAGCATCGCAGCACTCCTCATTTCTTCAGCGGGCTTGGTTTTGATTGCCTCCAGGTTGCATTTACAGATCCCCGGCTGTGAGATCTCCCCTACCTGCCTTCACTTCTCACCAAACCCCAACCATTCTGCATTTCCATTTCCAGGGTTGTCTCTTGCTTTACTGTTGTTTGTGTCGCTGTCACCAGATCCCGTGTTCCTCAGCTGCTTTGTCACCACGCCAAGAGGACTTCACAGGGTCTCAGCAGTGGGTTCTTTACCGGTTTGGACCTGCTTTTTATCTTGCTTCACTTTCCCCAGGAAGAGAAGCAGTAAGAGAGGAGGAAAAAATACTGCAAAATGAACAAAAATTCATTTAAAACCTTGCCCCAGTTGAAAAAAAATAGCTTCTAACACTGAAAACTGCTTGTAGAAGAGAAAAATCTAGAGCATTAAAATATACATTAGAAAGGGGAAAAAAAAATAGTATTGATGTGGCTGGGAAAGAAAAAGGAAACCAAAACCATAAAGATGTTTTATTTTACTATAAATTCAGTTTTTATAGTTATTCTCTGAAAGACATACATTCAAAAGTAGCAATTTTTTTCTTTTGTAAGATTTCCATGTAATACCATGGTAATTCTGGGAGTTCTGTCCGCTTCAAACCGTTCTTTCAAGTGCCTCATTTGAATTTTAACAAATGCTGTATATTGAATATTTAAACATCCCTGCTGCACACACCAGTTTAAGAAGATTTCCCCAGAGTTTCCCCCCCCCTCCCCGTATAATAAATATACGTTATTTCTGAACGAGTTCAGAGGGATGTATCAGAAAACTATGACAGTATTTCAGTACCAAGATGTAATTTGAAAGTAGATTTAGAGTTAGCACAGACAAGCAAATAAATCCATCCAATTTTGCAGCAGAGGTGCGACTGTGTTCAGCATTCACTGAGGACACCAGCAATCCTCTGAAAAGGCAGGCGGGGGAACAAATGAAGGTGCATAAAATATCACAGCTGTCCTTGCTGTCACAAGGTGTGTTTTGAAAGGCTTGATATGAAATAATATACTAAACCTTCAAGGAAACACAGCTGAGCAGGTAGCATCTTACTGAGGACAGCTGAAAGCCAGAAATGTTCCCAAGAGCTGTTCCTTTCACTGCTGGTGGGCTTTGAGATGTTACAGCTACAGCCTTTTCCAGGAGGGAAGCATTCGGCAGCTCTACGAGACCAAAAAGTGTATCCCTAAGGGAAAAAAAAAAAAATCCAAAAAAAATAAATCTATCACTTCAAGGTCTAAATATGCTTTAGCTAACTAACACGGTACAATCTTGGAATGTGAAGCGTATGGAAAGAATCAATCCTGCAAGTAAAAGGGGAATAGACTAAAGGTAACTCAATTTTCATTTAATATTTCTGCCATAATGAGTCTTTCAGTTTCTGGAATTTATCTTTTTGCCATATGGGCTGTATTTAATATAGCCCAGCTACCAAAATACAGGCTTATTTTTGTCATTGCTTCTGCCCAAATGATGAGCAATTTTGTGTCTGCAGTTGGGAGGGGGTGCAAGAACAGCTAATACCAAGATTTGGGATCATTTATGAACTAATAAAAAAAAGCAGCATTTTAATGAGGTAACCTTTTCAGTTAATTTGACCTTCATCCAGAAGGGACATTCCACTCCTTCGTATGAAGATCCACAGTTAAAGCAGCAGCTTTCTTTGGATGACTTCGTATTACGGATTTCTGACAGTCAAACCGCCAACATAGGACAAAAAAGAAACGTTCTGCTGTGCTTCTTACAGTACAAGCTCAGCCACATCCTCCTCTTACTCTTCAGCATCACCCTAGGCAACACACTAAGTACAACAGTAGATCTCTAATACAGTACCCAGAATATATTTTCATTTTTAATGCTCAGTGCTATGCACAGTAACATCATCAGAAATCACTTAAAATGATACGAGGCATTAAAGTATAAAATTATGAATGAAGTCAGAATCTCTGTAATACCCAGCTCTTCAGTGTTCAGATCACACAGGACATTTTACGGCGGTGCTTAACTCCTGTTTTGTGAATTTTCATTATCTGAAGTTACTTTGTGTTCCCTGTTCATTTCAGCAAACTGAACTTGCACTATTTACTATCAGAACCCCAAATCCTGAAGGCGACACAAACAGCTCCTTGGACCGTAGTTGCACTGTTGGAGAGAGCCCCCTGAACACAGTTCTTAATAAAGTAGGTGTTACCAGACAGATAAATCAAAGTTAGCTTTGATAAGTGTTTCAGGCTTCCACTTGCAATCTTACTTAACTTTATTGCCTGCTAAATTCAGCGTGCTCAGGTCAGTGAAATCGGGTAATATCCTGGGTCTCATTTCCTGAGCAATATTCGGAAATACCAAACAACTTTCTGACCATGGTTTGGGAAGCCACAAAGCAGAAATTGTAGCCGAGTTGTTTTGATACAAACTGAGCTTTGTTGGGGTTCCGGAGGGAGAGAATTTCTTTTCATGTATCAGGATTTAATCTCCTCACAGTTTCAAAGACAAAAGATGACAGATGTTCTAGCCAGACTGTGAAATGTGAACAATTAAGCGCTTGTTATGAATGCATAAGCTTATTTTTTTTTAAATAGCAAATTTTTCCCAAGTCTAATATAAGCACTAAACAAATGGTTAAACATAGACCAGAATTATAAAAAAGGTCTTTAAAATACTGTTACATTAACATGGATTACTCGAGACTGCTGCAAGGAACTTGGACGCTGGCTACTCTGCAGAACGCTGTCGTTACAGCCTCCAGTTCTTTTATGCACACACAAAAATAACAAATAACTAATGGGGACCCTGACAGACCAAACCAAGATTAAACAAACAACATATTCCCATTTAGGAAAGTTTAAGTGGCAGGAATGGCATTTTTGGTAAAATTTTCATTTTTAAAATAAGTTTAACTTACCACTTGGAACAGAAGAGCAAAAATACGCCTTTTCATACGCACACTGGGATCCTGAGATCTTCAAGACCCCCAAAACCAAAATTAGCCTTGGTATACCTGCAAACAGAAAGCTCAGAACCATAAGGGAAATATTTTGCTTATATCATAATTTTATATTGATAATTAATATTTTATACTGATACATTTTTTTAAAAACCTAAATATTTTGTACTTATATGATAGTCCATTGTCTGAATGTTGATCTCAAATTAATCGCACAACTTTAAACGCAGTGTTGGCAAAACACTTAAATTTCACGCTGTGAAAGTTCCTCCTGTAATTCGGGTGTATTTGTCCCGACAATCTGTGCGAGACAGAGGACTGTAACAACGCACGTCTTACCCTCCTGTCAAAAACCAAGTCAAGATTCAGCTTTCTTCTCTCAGTTTCTGAAGCATACGAGAGAAGCGGATTAAACGTCCTTCATGTTGTGACCGCTCACGATTCCCTGTGGAGAATCTCTTCGGATGCGTCACATCCACGCTCCTTGGTTGCTGCAATAACGTATCAAAGCTAAAGCCACGATCAGACTCGCCATCCATGGAAATTTTAAGTGTATCATAATATACATGTAAGACCAAAAAAAATTACAGAGGTAAGATGAAGTAAACTTTTCTCCCATGTTTAATACTCAGTCTTCATATAGAATTAAACAATAGAACATCCGATCAACGTAAATGAGGACAAGATTTCAATTTTTTTTTGCTTTAATGTGTTGAAAGATGTATTTTAGACATCTAAAAAATATACTCAAATCGACCACATGAATATCTCCATTTCAAACTGTCCTGAAGATTATTTATATAAAAAGTTTTCACTTATCAGAAGCACACACAAAACACCTTCCGCACAAAATACTTCACAGGTTTCTCCAGTTCTGCATACGTAACACAGCGGTAAAAATGGGTACAAGAATCAATCTCTCAAAAACCTTCTTTGCATGTTGCCTTCCGGAGCAGCATCCTTGGAGCGGTGCAGAAAAAAACCCAGCCTCATCTGAAGGCTTGGAACTCAGCATCTGCTTGTCACCCTAACCACAAAACCCACTGCAGGAACCACAAAACCCAGCCACACCAGCACGCAGCCACCTCCATCTCGCGGAACTGCTTAAGATGAATTCCATTTAAACCCCTACCTAACGGAAAGCTGGCTAACTGGGTAAGCACAGCATGGCCATAGCTTAATACACAACCGTGACAACTGGGCACGACTGAAGAAAAGCCCCAGGTGTGATCCTGCTGTCAGAGAGTACAACAGGTACCGAATCCCAAGGACAGTCAGTTCAGAGCAAAGATGACATCTTGTTTGTTGCTATATTGGAAAAAAACCCAAACCAACCAACACCACCCAACAAAACCAAAGTGAGGGGGTTTTGAGTGTTCTGACACCACCTCTAGCGATCAGTTCTGAAGATTTGTGGGGGAAAAAACCAAAAGGAATGGAAAATTCAAGTCCTGAGAACTCATTCATGTTACTCTCTACACTACAGTCGCAAACCATTGGTTGTAGTAAGCGAATAGTCCCGAGAAATCACCAGTTTCTACGCTCTTAACTCTCCCATGTAGTGGGGAGAAAAGTCAGATTTTTGGTTGTTTGCACACTCAACTGTTCTAGCAGCCCAGCGTATAGTATTGAACTGGATTAAGGTTTTCAAAACAAGTCAGTATTTTCAAAACTCAGATCATTCTTGCTTGAACTCTTACTCTACCGGAGAGCGTTATGAAAACAAGACAAAGACACGTTAACTACAAATGCAAACAGCACGTGTAAATACACAACAGACTGATGTATGAAAGTTTGAGGAAACAAAATTGCATTTCAAAGCACTTTAAAGATGCACATTCTTGTATTTATTACGGGTAAGAAACTCATAAGAAATTGAGAGAGGTCCAAGACAGATCTACTGCCATACTGCTCTATATGGGAAACTAATTCTCTAGCTCAGAGCGAACACAGCGAGCACACTGTGGTCCATGTCCAGGCAGTGCTACAAAAGCCTTACGGATTGTTCAGCTTAGGCACATCTTCAGAAAATTCAGTGGAGGAAAAAAAAAAATCTCCCTTGTTTTTAGGCAGCTATTACAGTTCATTTCCCTACTGCAGTCAGTAGGAAAAGCTGATACTGGAGCGGTACCTAAAGCTCCCAGGCTCTCCTGCCCAAACTCCCAGGAAGCACAACGAGAACCTTTGTGAGCAGCTGGAAGGGGTTTTAAGCCAAAGCCAGTTCTGCTCGCCTTTACATGACTAAGAGGGAACACCCCGGCTCCAATTAATCCTGGTGAAAAACAAACTAAACAAGCAGCTGAAGCTGCAGGTTGACAAATTCTTTCTGTTTATCTACAGGAGGCACCCAGATACACAGCATGGTGCCTTACTACTGAAACAACCGATGCCTTTCCATGCATTTCAGCTGTAGGGGTATTTAGGCAGTTCTCCCAAGTGGCTGTGGAAAAGACAAAATTTTGTATACTAAACAGTGATTTTTAGAGTGACATCAGCAAATAAGATGTTGGCACCATTCTTCCATGACAGTTATCAGAGTACAGACCACCTAACTATGCCTACACATAAAGACGGTCAGTCATTGGAAGTGAGGCATTAAGCACGATATCACTAAAACCAACTAGAAATCCTAGGTATTCAGAACTCGATAAACTTAACTCAGAAACCAACACTAACAAAAATATGTAGTCACGGTCCTACAAGTGCATTTTACCCTGGGCTGACACCAAGCAGTGCACACGTTAAGTTGACATTTTGGATTATACAAAACTTATTTAAGAAAATTAATTATTCTCCCTTCTACAAAACGCTGGCTGCGTTTGCCTTCACACATCTACAGTTTCCCTGCATTCCTCTCCACATCCACCCACAAATTGTTGTTCTTACAAACAAGCTTCTCTTTTCCCGTTTCCCAACTAAATTAATACACCTTATTCCTTGCCAAGGTATTTGAGAGGAACTTTTTTCCAGTGACTAAAACTCAAAACTGTTGGTTTTTCAGAGAATTTAATCTCTCAGAAAATTACTTAACCTCCCCTTCTCTTAGGAAAATGATGTACTCCTCTACTTCCTCTATGATCCTCAGCTTGGGACTACACGCTGCCTACAGATGAAGAACTCCCGGCCGCCTCTCCCTCTCCAAATGGATGGCACCTCCTATTTTTCCAGTAGTATCGAGCCACATGGCAGCAGGAAAAATAAGGACCTGATCTAGTGCAATGAGGTCCAGGAGGACACTGGAGGTGCCGTCACCTTCTTTTATTCCAGTCCCTTCTACGGGCAGCAATGCCTCAGCCTGAATGAAATACAGAAAAGTACAAATTACTGGAGTACACTGATTTTTTTTTTGATTTTTTTTTTTTTAACCTCTGCAAACAAGAACTATCTTCTCTGAAAAATTTATTGTATGGTCACAGAAAATTATTTCTGCATTGGAAAAGTCTATAGTTTTGAAAATGCAAATTTCACTTCTGTGCAACCAGTATGGATTCATTATGAAGCTTAAACAAGCAGCCTATTTCTAAATTCTAGAGGCAACTTGTCTTTACAAATCACGAGCAAGCCAATACTGAAGAGCCCAACAAAAGTGGTGCTTCCAAAATTCTGCCACTAACCAAATACACAGATCAAAGAAAACCCATCAGCCAGGTTCAAGAGTCTGAAGACAAATCCTTAAGGAGACTGTTAAATTACTTTCCAATTTTCTGAAAGCCTTTTGGTCAAATTCTTGCACACTGCAATCAGGGTCAGGAGAACTAAGCTTTCATCATAAAGTAATTACAGCTGCTTCCAGGTGAAGCTTCCTAAGAGCACAACTGAACATAGAATAGCACATCTTTAAAGCATATTAGTTCTTTGAGGGGATGAAGTGTCACAACAACAAAAGTACACATGAAATAAAAAGGAAATCAGTTAATGATTTTTATTAAATTTCAGTGTTTCATAAAATAAATATGGTATATAATATCAAACAGTGAGAAATAAAGCACAAGCATGAAAAGCATGGTAACAAAAGTTACACTCATGACGGTGTTTAATACTTAGCACTTTAGAAACCATAAAGCCTTTAATTATTTACAAGCAGCAAACTATCTAACATAATTTACAAAGCTGCAGCAGCCTAGTCAAGGAGTACTGGAAGGGGAAAAAAATGGAGAGACCGCAATGGAAGACCTTCACTTTGCTCTATCTAGTTAGCGCTTTATTACGTACCCTATTTTCCCCTTATGTACATAACTCTCTGTAACTTCCATTATTCTCAAAGTTTAATAATTACACTGTACTGTACTTTAGAGCTCAGTTCATCCCTAGGATGGTGTAGTGCCTTTTGCACTTAGGAGATACATATTCAAGTAACACTTCAAATAAAAGTAAACATGTGCAAACCAAAGTTATAAGCCTACATGACCCTCAGGTAGTAGTGTCAAACCAGATGTAGCAGGCGCACGTTAATAGATTAAATTAGGTAACAGCTACAGAAACCTACTCAGAACTCTAGCCGGGACCAAAAATGAGAAGTGGGAATAGTAAAAAAAAAAAAAAAAAAAAAAAATTGGAACTGAACTGCAAATATACCCTGTTACCACAGACAAAAATTTAATCTGCTGAAAAACAAAGCATGAAGGAAAATTTAAATTGCTTTTAAATGAGAAAAACAAATCAATATATTAATATATCACCCAAAATAAAAAACATAACACACTCTTCATTTTAGAGCATGCTGCTCATTCAGAATAAAGACAGGACAAAGAAAGTAGAATTACATTTCATGATGTAATAAAAACATTAAAATTTGTGATCTTTAAGTGCACCATCGTACAGGAGTAGCGTGCTCAGAGTGGAAGTGTTCTATACCTACCAGAATCCACCTTTATTAAAGCAAACAAATCTTTAGGACACTACCTGAAACTGAAATCAGTAATAACTGTGCTCCACTCAGCTTGCCTTAAGTTTCAGTCAGGCATATTCCAGCTAGGAGCTCCTGTATGCCTCTTCGTGATTGTATTCCAGAAATCTTTACATTTGCGAACAATTTTTTTTAAAAAAGACTGGCTTTTGCAATCCTTGCAATGCTTATCCTAAACAGATACTGCAAGTAAACTCTGTTCTGAGCAGCACAAGTTGGGGCTTTTTTCAGAAATCTGAGAGCTGGACTTAACGTTGGCAGTAGATACAGTACAACAATTTGATGTATTAAACAGTTCCTCAAAAAAGTCTGACAGGAAGATTTCCCTAAAGACTGTTTAAAAAACCAAACTAAACCCAAAACACTTCACCCAAGATCTGTTCAATCCTTCTACTGAAGTTCGGAGCTTGCCAACTTTAAGAATGACAGGAAAAAGGAGGGAACGAGGCGGAGAGGAAACAGAACTAAATTCTTCCCAATTTGTACCGATGAAAAGCTTCAAGTAAAAGGAAATCCACTTGTTAAAGATCTTGCTACATGCACAGTCCCTCATCAGTCAAAAGCCACAGTAGTCAGCAGTGGGTGTAACAGCAGATTTATCATTCATAAAAAACACTGGCAATGTTCCTTCATTCTTAATAACTTGCATCCACGGTTTCTGTTTAGAAGCTTCTTAAAAAGTGTTTATGGTTCTGCACATTTCATACCAAACTGGAGGAAAATGGTAAACATGTCTTCTTTTGATGCAATCCCATTCAGCAATCGTCTCCCCAAAAACTCAGTGTCATTTATGAGTCTGAGTCTTCTTTGGCACTGCAGGTCGCTTGGCTTGCCACAAGTGGTTATGTATAGTAAGAGCATCCACGCTGACAGACATGGTTTTGGCTGGAATCACATTAAACTGTTTTCTGTCCGAACTGTACTTATAAAGTTTGTCAATCATTTTCTTGGTGATGCTCTTTGGCCCTGTTCCAGTCAGCTTGTAGATTTCTTCAGTGTCAGGATAGTAGCAATAAAGTGCTCTAAACTGGCAGCCAGCATCACGGAACAAAATGATGTAGTGGTTGGCATCACATTTTTCTAGTTCCTGCATTAAAAATAAACATATACATAGATTGTTCACAGTGAATATTCCCAGGTTATGTCAAGCTTTAAGCTTCCACATACAGCTGAGCAAGCGTTTACAGTTCTTTGAAACGCTAGATCAGTAACTATGGTTTTCAGTCCTTCTCTAAGCTTACGAGTTGAACTCTTAATACAGGATTGTGTTTTCCCAAGTCCATACAGTCATGGAAAGTAAAGGATTCTCAAAACAGGGGCATTTTAGGAAATGGCATTCACTCCAATGCATCAGGGGATTATGAAATGAACATTACAGATACCTTTTGTTGCGAATGCATTAATGATTTTGTATTTTAATGTTTACCTCTAATATTGAATTCTTATGTGGTTCATTCACTTTTCCAGCAAGACAGCAATGAGAGATAGCGTTGTGAATAATAGGTTTGTTTGATTTGCTGCTGGGTTCCTTAAATAGTTTTGGACCTAAGGAAAAAAAAAAGTAAAAATTATTGCCCTACATTCATGAACATTAACATTTTTTTAAATAATGTAAAAAAAACCTTAAATATTTTTCTACAGTAACTTACTTTTAGAATATTAAACAGAACAAAATACACCTGACAGCTTCTCAAAACCAGCAATGCGTCACGTCAAACATACCACAGCTTTTTATGACCTGCTATTCACCACAAATGCTCAAACTAAACCAAAATCGTCACCTGTGTATTCTGCCACTGAGGCAATAGAAGATGCTGTTGAAGCGTTCTCCCAATCTCTTTCTGTGTTTCTGCTAGGATTTCTGCTCAGTATTGGTAAGGACTCCATAGATTCAACTCTGTTGGAGGAAAAAAAACAATAATTAAAAAAAAAAAAGATATGCCAAGATTTTGGGGTTTTTCTCCACCAATCTTAAATAAATTCACCAGTCACTTGCCCTGAATGGAACAGGCTACTGTCCCTTTTCCTCCCCAAAACAGTCAGATTCTCCCTGCTCAATTATCAAAGCAAAATGCTATTAATCCTTTGGGAGAAAACAAAACAAAATTGCAAGCTTGTACAGAACACCGGAGCTGGCAGCCACGTAAAATAGAAATGAATTCACTAATTACTATTGCGCCCCTATGCCAGTGAACCGAAGCAAACAACACTGAATCCCAACGCTATTTCATAACATAGTAAAGAAATTAAAAAATTAAAATGAAGCCTCTCTCTTTACCTCTGAGACGGCGTGCCACCAGAGTGTACGCTTTCAGGTTCAGTTGTTGCTGCTGAGGCCAAAGAAAGGCTGGAACCAGACTGAGCACTGCTCAAATTATCAGCTACAAAATAACCAAAAAAAATGTGAAACACATTTTGTTAAAGCAGATTTGCAGACTCAGTGAGAGCAAACAAATCAAAATTCTTACGTGTGGAAGAACACTTTGTCCCTGAATCACTGTAAGATTCCTCACGATGGACTGACTTTGGCCTGGGTTTTTTGGGCTTTGATTTGGGTTTTCCAAGCCCTTGCTCCTCCAAAATTTGCTGCTGTTTTTTCCTTAGATATTCTTGCTTGATAAGTTCTCTTCGAGCCTTCTCTTCTTCTTTCCGTATTCGGTCCTCCTCAGCTTTGCGACTGAGAAGCAAACACAAGACAATATTCAACATATAGTAATCTTCCTCACCTTAAAGACAAAAAGAAGTATTCTTTTCCACGTGTTATTACCGAGCTTCATCTCTTTTTTGTTCAACTTCAGCCTCCAATTGCTGTTTCCGAATCCGAGCCTCCTCAGCTTTGCGCTGCTGTTTTAAAAGGAACGCTGCACGTTTTTTCGCGAGCTCGTCTTCTGCTTTCTGTTCATCCTGCAAAATTCACAGGGATAGAGAGTTTTAAAGAATAGAAGAAAATATATTAAGATGGACATCACAAGATTGCTGAGGATTCCAGGAAGATATTAGGAAATCATAAGCTATTACTTCTGAAAATCTTTACATTTTTAGAATTGATGAATGTAAATCAGAACTATATTGAAATTTTTGTTCAAAGGGTCTCATCACATTCTAACTTGTTTTTAACTACGCCTAACCAGTGCAAACCTTCTAGAACTGCAAAGTACAGTGCAACTACCACCTGGGCTAGGAGGAGCACAAACAACCCCAGCATAATGATAACCTTTGAGTCAACTTAATCACACTAGACAAAAGGGAAGTCAAAGTCACTGAGATTGCCTTTCCCAGCACATTTGAGGTATGTACAATAATCATCACTAAGCACAAATGAAGACGCTAAATGTTCACTAGAAGGAGCAGACAGATATTTTTTTACTTGCATCTACAGCCATACAACTAAACTCTCCATTAGAGCCCTTGACCTTTAGGCTTTTACACTTTTCAAAATCAGAGAAATTTGGGTGCAAATGCCAAAAAAACCCAGTCCAGATGCTCAGCTCCCTGATAAGTTTTAAAGTCCACTCAGCAGACTTTTATAGATACCTGTGTTTCATCAGAATTTTTTCTTTCAGTTGATAAAGGCTCACAGAAAGCTGGGATTTCAAACCAGTAAATTCTTGCCATTGCATTCTGTGATTCTTTTGTGCTAAGTATTTACAACATGTTTGTGTCTTTGTCCGTTTCTCAGATAGAAAAAAACAAAGGGGAAGAGAAGAAAAGCAAGGTTAAACCTGGCTCCTAGTAAAGTTAACAATAGCCAGGATTAAAACATGTTAAGTCAAAACATGCTTTTTTCTCCACAAGCAAATATTTTCCAATGCAGTTTTTTAAAATCCTAATATTGCAACCAGAATGTGCTGCTTTCCACCAGAAAACTGATGAATGAACTGGAAAAAAGCAGTTCTAATGCCAGGCAGATGCGTAACAATAACCAAATATACAGAGGTAATATATTTACCTTGAAGAAAAAACCCACACCAGACTTCTGATCACCTTCACTGATTATATCTGTAGAGCTATCCTGGTTTTCAAGTTCTCCTTCATCTGGAGCTTTTAAGTCAGACAAGTCTACTTCAATGAGATTAGCCTTGCTTCTCAGTGGCTCATCCACTGGGACATTTTCTTTTCCTGAGCCATCAGAAGAATTCAACCCTGTTTCCTTGAAGCTGCTGTTCACCTCTTTGCTCATTTCAGAAATAATATTTGCATCTTTAGAGGTGGAGAGAACAAGTGCCCGTTGATTACTCTCATCATGAAGTCTATAGGTATCAAAGAAACACTTTTCTTGAGAACCACTTCCATAATCAGGACTGTTTTCCAAGCTGATTTCTGTTGGTGTCTTTGATAAGCTATTGGATGGAAATGGTCGCAAATGCGGTACGGTTTCTAGGCTTTGCGTTGGGGTTTTAACACGTGCTGAATTTTGTTGTCTGTCTTTAGTGACTTTCAGATCAGCAGGCCTTCCTGATCGAGGGCTCCTTCCTTGACCAAATCGAGGTGGTTTACGAAGACTGTTCATTCCAGTTGGAGACAGAGGCTCAACAAAATGAATTGATGGTTTTATCTTTTGGTCCTGAGAGTTATTTCTGGTTCCTGGTGATGGCACTGTTGGAGATTTCATAAGTAGTTCCTGTTGCTGAGAAATCTTTAAAATAGCCTGCTGAAGTGTACTGATTGTTTCATTTAGTTTTTCAATAGAAAGATCACATTCATTGATATCCACTTCAGTAACGTTGTCTTCTAGGAGGGCAACAGAAATAATTTTACTTTTTTCCAAGTCATGTATAGCAGCAGAGTCTTTTGGTTTATGTTGCTCAGCAAAAGCTATGGTTTCTTGCATTTTTACTTTTGTTACTTCTTGAGATTCATTAAGCATTTCTTCTCTCTCCTCCTCTTTCACAAGAAACTCCTCGGACTTGGAACCCAAAGAAACCTCATCTAAGTCTTCACCATTATGCCGTGAATATTCTTTTGCAAAATGTTCTGGTTTAAGTGGCTGCGGAATGTCAGGAGATTTCCCTTTTTTAACAACATGTAAGAAAGCTGCCTTCCCCAATTTTAGTCGCTGCCTTGCTGATAAGGCTTCCATCTTCTTCTTCTGAGCTTCTATTGCCCTTCGCTTCTCTTCCAACTGCATATGAAGCTGCACCAATTCAGAAGCTAAAAGGTTAACGTTATCTTTATTTTGTCTGTTGGGGCTTTGTTCTCGCTTTTGCTTCCATGTGGTCAGTGGTGCTGGGCAGCTTTCTGATCCATCTGGTGTGGTCTTTTGTGAACTACTCGTGCTGGACTTTGTTTCATAGCTATTAAGTCTCTGAAGCTTTCGTTCTGCAAAATTGGTCATTCGGACACTCCCACTAGTCATTGACACGCTGCTAACTTGAGAAATTGTACTCAAACATGGGCTGGAACGTCCACTAGCATCATCCTTATCTTCATGTTCTTTTACTTTCATATCTTCTTGCAATTTTGCAGATTCTTCCTCACCAATGTACTTAGCGACTATAGGATGGTCATCTATGACTACCAAATCCTGCTCAGCATCTTCTATGTCCAAGAGATCTGAATCAGAGTCCTGTCTCACCATAGTCCATGTAGTATCCGGAACATGCGAATTGAGACTTTTCACATAACTTACATTTACTTTACTTGCTATGTCATCATCAGATTTAGCAGCATGAAGAAAAAATCCCCCAGTGGATAGCTCCTGAGCGGAAGGATCTAAACTGCTACTAGCCAAAGGTCTGGAAGCTTCTAACCCTGCCTCCAACAGTGCCACCGAGTCTGCAGTACTGGGATCTGCAACAGGAGCGAAATCCGAACTAGAAATTGGAGTAAAAGTCCTATTGAGGTCATGGTCACCCTGACTGCTATTTGTTTTCTTGCGGATCAAAGGCAAGTGTCCCTCATTTAATCTCTTTGTTATAAAACTCCTTTGTTTCCCCTCCCCACATTCATCCTCCTTATTGATTATCTGTTTCTCCTTTGCGGGTTTTAGAACTGCAGGCATTAAAGGCTCCAAGTAAAAGCTGTCTGGTTTGCTTTCTGAAGTCTCGTTATTTGTTTTTGGAGACCATGCAGTTGCAACTATGCTGGGCACCCTGGCTGATGCATTCTGCAATTCAAGATCACCACGATTTGGCCTTTCTTCAGATCTGATTATTGCAATAAGCTCTTCATCTTCATCCTCGATTTCAACATTGTTCAGCAAGCTCTTCCCATTAGTTTTCATTGACAGAGGATGGGGCTGATTTTTTGGAGTTACATTAACAATGTTTGAAGCAAGACTGTCTTTGCTGATTGATCTAGCCAGACTAATGCTATCACCAGACCCAGGGTCCACATCACTACTGGCAGAATGATGAAGAGCAAATGGTGTTGGCTGAGACAGAGGCCTAGAAAAGATAAGAACAGTCTACTGTTGCTTAAGCATAAAAAGTTACGATTTGTTGAACTAGGGACCATGATACAGACAGCTAAAATTTTTGCTCCATTTGAGAAATATATCCTGTATCAAAAGTGACCAGAAATACTAAATAGCAATTTCAGATACTTAAATTTTCAACAGCACTTACTGAAAATCATGTTTAAAGTATTTTCAATTGCAAGCCTAAAATCAGTCCTCTCTGAAAATGTACATTAAAAGAAAACAAAGTTAAGTGACTCTGCGTCCTGTTCTAAAGAAGTGATATCGCATTGCTACAATGAAATTGTCACAGTATCCTTTCGTTAAACAGTATCATAGTACTTAAATGCATCTTTTACCTGGGTTTCCTCTCTGGCCATGCAAGAACCGAACCTCGTGGCTGGCCATCAACACGGGTCAGAGAATTAGAACGATGGCGATGACCTGAAATATTTTTTAAGTTGTTAACAGTTTAGAAATCATCTTTAAGCTAGCACTTTCACTTTATTTAACAGCAAACATAATAAACTCTTTCACCAAAAGATGGCAGCAGAAAATAGATCTGCTGAAATATTAACCACAGACAGACAGTCAAAGCCTGAAAAAAATACAATGAAAGTGACAACATCTACATATCTGACTTGGATTTCCAAACATGAAACTGGTCAATTTGCTTTCCCGTCAGCCAGCCCCTCAACCTTAAAATTAAAAACAAAAAAAATCCTCATTGATTGCATGTTGTTAGAGCCTAAGCAGTTGGAATGCTTGATTGGTACCTTATGGTACCATAGCTGATAAAAAAATTCCAAGCATCTCTGTGTAAGTATAAAACCTAGACTTTTAGTATTTAAAAACAAATGTTCAGGCAAAATATGCGAAGTACTACATTGAGTTTGTCATTCTGGATGACAGTCTTACTTTCTAAGACTTACCCGGGCTATCTTCTCCCTGTAATGATTTTTGTTGCTTTTGTCTCAAAGGGAGCAGTGGATGGGAAGGGCTAAAGGCAGGGCTTCCTCCTTTGCCACTAATTCAGAAAAGCAAAAATTCATTACTACAAGAATTTTTTTTCTATAACATCAGAAATTATATGCTTGCAATGATATGCTGCTAATAGTTACCCCCAGCCTCTTTAAATCACAATATATCATTAATTTTAATGTTAAAGAAGTTACTTTAAGAGAAGAAAAGGTTTTCACACGCAACGATACAGAAGCAAACCTACTACCTGAAATCAAACCGTTTAAGTTCGTAAACACAGCATATTTAAAACGCAGCTTACGTAAATAGTACGTTAGAGACAAAGTAAAGGCTGAAATAACTTATTGGTTGCCATCAAACTTAGGTCATTAACCTTGTCATTAACCTTCTTGTACATTAGATCCTATTTCAGTTTGTTTTCATATCACCATTTATGGAATACAGCTAGTACGGATGAGCTGCTTGAACAGTTTTCACATTTCACATTTTCTTCAAAATAGAAGTTCGACCAACTACTTCTATTATGCAATGGTGACATTTACTGGTGGGGCTTACTGGCATTTGCCAAAGAAAGACCAAACATAACAGTACAAAGTGTTTCTTTGATCTTGAGAATATTTTAGAGACTGACTGCACACAAGTCAAACTCAGTTTGTAACAAAATCAGAACATTCAGCAGCAGAAATTCCTAGGTTACCCAAATGGAAGCATAAATTCAAGATTAGTCTAAACAATGTGAAAACAGACTTACAGATAGTCAGGCTCCTCAGGGTGCAGGTAGTATCTACTGCAAGCTTCAGGGCCTGCCTGAGCTGAGGGCTGTAAGTCTGCTGGACTTGTAGTCGCAGGGCTAGCCATGAAACTTCGCTTAGTGGCATTGGAAATAGGAACAGGTGGACGACTGCTCTTCTGCTGCAACACTGTTTTAACTGTGCATATGTTTATAACGTTAACACAACTTGTACTAGCCATTAAGGTAACAGAACAGAACAGGAAGTTTTCAGATTGTAGGACATTAGAATGAAAACTTCACAGCACAACACTAAAATGAAACCTTAAGTACTAGTCTTTCTTTAAAATATGTATCTAATAGTGACCTTAATGGAGAGAAAGTTACAAGTAAATAATTAGTGGGTTTAGGAAAAAAAATTACCTGTCTATCCCATTCAAAAAATTAGAACTCAAGTGGATCTAGGACTAACTTTCCTTCCATTTTTGCTGCTTTCAAAGATCCCCAGCAAGCAGAAAGTTTGGGTGGAAACAAAATTCCCAAGGAAACACTGCTGTGCAACAGTTTCATTGCAATATAAGTATTTTTTAAATAACATGCTAATGTTTATCAAGAGTTAAAAACTTACCATCTTTTATTTCCTGAATATCTCTTGGTTGCACAAAGTCTGGTTTGACATTCTCAAACCACCAGAAGAGTTCCGCAATGTATACCATGACGTTAGGCTAAAACAGGAAAAAAGAAAAAACACACCTCACAATAACAAAACACTTATAAAATTACATTTTACTTAAAAAAATATATCCTTCATTATGTTTCTTACCTTTAAAACCAAAGGAGCGTATAGCATGTCCTCCAATGTGAGGTAAAAGCATTTGTTTAGATATTCATTTGAGAATTCTCTTAAAAGTTGGATGTTATAGAGGCTGTCTGCAATTGATGTTACCTCCTTCAAACAAATATCTAGAAAGGTGAGAAAGAGGAGTAAGTTACCACACTATTCAATGTATTAACCTTCCATCCACAACCAACAGAAACATTACATACAGGAACTTCACAGACTGCTTATACACCATCATTTAATATTTATTGGCTACCAGTGGCATTTCTCTACCTGTTAAATACCAGAGGGATAGGAGAAGAAGGAAGAAAAACACAGATAACACAGTATTAATTTTGCATTCATTTCAGAACCCATATGGGATCCTGTCTATCACAGCAACAGAAAAGGTAAGCAGGCTACAAAGAACAAACATAATGACAAAATACAAAAGCAATTAAAAACAGACGTCTTGATTTGCAAATAGTAAAAGGTTACTCCTAGGATTCACAGTGCCTGGTTCCTTCTGAAAACATTCAGGAGCTCTGCAAGGTACAACATATCTGAGAATTTAAAAACCAATACAAAATGTTGATTTCTAGAAGTTAAAAGCAACAAGGACATTGAATTATTAAGAAAAAACATTTTCTGGGAAGGAGAACTCATGTTTCCAATGTTGAAGAGTGACAATTGCTGAAGACTGGGAGAAAATATTTTAAAATGTCAAATTATGTACCCCTACAGAAGAACATGAGAATTATCAGCTAACAGTAGTGGACATGTATTCCTTATTATATATTGAAATGAAACTCAGTTATTTCAACAAAGAAAGCCATATCATCTAGATCTACAAAATAAAGGATTATTTTGTAGCTCATAATACACACAGCAGAGCCTTCTAAATACGGTAAGTAAATAAAACAAAACCAAAGAGAGGTTACTTTTTAAATACACTGATGCAGATTCCATGTGTGACCTGACTATCTCACTGTACTCCACTACCTATTAGATGTGTTGCATTTTTATTCAATAATATTTCTAGTTCAACTTCAAAGATTGAAGAAATTTTTTTTTAGAAACCTTTATTACATACCATCTAATTTCATTTGCTCTGGACAATAATAGTGTATCACAGCTAGAAGAGCAGCACCATCACTACCATCCTTCATCAAATCTTCAAGCAAAGGAAAGTAAGGTAATTGCCTGCTTGAAAGATGGTCTCTTCGGTAACGCACCTAACAAAAGAAAACAAGTGTTCATATGATGCTAACAAAAAGGAAAAAAAAAAAAAAAAAAAGAAAAAAGGAATTTTTGTTAAGCACCGAAAACTCTTTACGGTGGATCCTTTATAGCATTCTGCTCTAAGTCAAAAACAATTTACAAGGTTATACTTTTCTCTCAATGGAAGCTAATCCTGAAGAACACTGTGCTTCCCTTTTAATTATTCTCCTCATATCTGGAAGCAAACTGTGCTGCTGAATTCTTATCTTCATTCGCGTTTTAACTTATTATAAGCAATTTAAGTCAAAATCATTCCACACAGACGCATGAATGCAGCAGATCCAAAGAAAGAGACAGAGATAACTACATGAAAACACTTAAAGCTTGGGAAAAAAAAAAAAAAATAAAAAACAACCAACAAAGGCACACAGAGCACAAAATAATTCAGGTGAGCTAGCGACTTCTCATACATTACCTACATCCACAGACTTGCCACCATCTCCAGACAGCAAAGTTCTCTCAGAGAGATTCAGAACACTGTATGTCTGGCAAGCCACTATACAATAGTAAAGTCGCGCAAAAGAAAAAAACCAGGGCCTTTCCCAAAAATGGGCAGCAAGAGAAGCAAGTTGGCCTTTTAAATCAATGGCAAACCTCTCCCTGATTTCAGTGCAGAACAGTATCACACTCTTCTGCAAACTACCCCCTAGCCCCCATGCAGTTTGGAGCATAGATGAAGCCAGTCAACCAAAGAACAAATCTTGGCATTGCTTCTTGCAATTTTTGCAAGAAAAGTTTTAGTGTTGATATTTACTAAGCATCCACGTGCTCACTAGAAGGCTGTATCTAAGTTTGAGCAGCAAAGTGAGCAGGCAAGCAAAAGAACAACAAGCTATAGAACCTAGCAGAAATACCCTTCGGTGCTGGAAAAAGATTCCTTTTACACTTTAGTGCATTAATAGCACTTAGCATCTAACTAGCTTGACTAACGTGCTGGCCTACCGTGCCGATATTCAGAGAATTCATTTAATCATCAAAGGAAAGTTGGATTTTACCAATGGTATCATACACTTTCCAAGACAACCTGGGAAAGCTCTCTACACACACCCTCCCATGTGTCAATTTAGGATAGCACAGGCTGAGAAAAAAAATCTGTTCAAAGGAACAAAGATCATCTATAATCTGATTAATAAGAACTTGTTACATTTTTTTATTTTGCACAAATATAAACATCCTATGTTAAGTTTCCCTGGCAAAGGCAAGTAACTCTAAAAGCTATCTCTAGATGCTAATCTATTTCTCCCTCTCCTTTTACCAGATGCAAATTGGGTTTTTTCCCCAGCCTGGAGCACTCCACAAATATGTAATGGAATGTGAATCATACTGTACCACACGAGCATATTCCACTGGTTCCAGCATGCAGTGCGATATGGCATGCATCAGATCAGGCTTACACAAAAAGAAATAGCGAGATATACGATGGTGATTATTCAAACAAGAAACAAATCAAATGCATTAGTAACATCCATTATGCACTGGAAATGCGGTCATTAAGTCTGATAAAATAAGTATGCACACTAAGGTGAACTGGTTAGCTTAAAAGGTTCATCATTTATCCACTTAGTCAAACTAAGCATATTAAAGACAAACTTTGGAAATTTCTCTTTAAACATTAATTGCTCCTGTATTTAAAGCAGATACAAATATTTCCTTTCCAATAGGCTTAAATAGAATTTAAACCAACTATAGTCAATACTGAGAACTAAAATCTGTAAGAATTCCTTGTTTATTTTAGCTTTGGTGAAAACCCGCAAATTTATCAAGGAGGTTTTTTTTATGGACTTAATTTGATCCCTTATTTTTTGCTCAACTATTGTTCTCTTCACTATTCAAGTCTTTTATACTGAAAATTCTGAATTCTTATATTCTAAGAGGTTTGCGATTTGTTTCCCCCCCCATGCATACAGTTAATGACATTTGTATGCACTGAAGTGCAGAAATGGGTGCTACTGAAATAGAGATAACTCTATATTTAAAAAAAAAAAAATCACAAAAGAAAAAAGAAATATAGAAGTGACACAGCATGACAGCTACTACAGAGACTGCAAAATCTGTCAGTAAACCAGTATAATCTAAGTGGTACTGAATTCACAGTGAGATAACCCCTATTTACTCCTTCCTTTACCATCAACTTGCTCAATGATATCCTGCAAGTCAATTCCCTTCCTGTAGTTTCTTCTACTGTTGTCTCTTTAAACAAAAGATTGCCTTTCGAGGAAGCTGAGTAGCTCTATCAAACAGATGCCTCAAATACAGATGCAATCTTTAAGCACACTAGAACGCAAGTGATAAGCACTAGGTCAATACTTCACTACGAACTGGTGCAGGTCATTAAATGAGCTGGAAGACGGGGCGCTCTCACAGATTTTATTAGCCTGCAGGCCCCCCCTCAAATTTCCTTTATTTCGAGTATTTTTTACTGTGGTCCATACACTTGGTTCAAACAAATACAGGATTATGAGGCAGAAGAGTGGGACTGAGCTCTCTGTGGAAAGGCAGAGAGATTGTGGGGACAGGCGACTACCTGATCACGCCCACCTTTTCCAAGTGCACTGCTCTTTGGAAATTGCAACCAAGACAACAGCTCTCATCTTCCCAGAGAGAAAATGAAAAGCACTAAAATCCAGCAAGCGCAGGAGAAAGGATATCAAGGCTAAAGAAAGCAAAGGAACAAAGAAAAATCTCTGCAAGTTGAAATAAAACCAGGAAACTCCGCCAAAAGCAGGCTTGTATACTAGTACAATTTTATTATTTTTTTTATATATAGTGGAATTGATGTTCCATTTTCACACTTCACCGTAAAGAAAATAAGTATTTTGTTCTGCTATGTAAAATGTTAATTCCCTCTTTTCTCCCATTATGCCAGCTTCAGTCTCATTAATTTAACCATACAATTCCAGCAACTGTCATAACAGGTCCAAACTGGTTTGTCAAGTCTTCTAAGCCCCATCTCAATGAATAATGGTGTTCTGGTTTTGACAGATTTACAGATCTGTACAAGAGCATTATTTTGTGAACTACTGCAAACATCTGGGTATCCTAACTATGGATTCAAAGATTAAGTGACCATTTAAACCGACCAGCTTTCATATCACCTTAGTGCTGCGATCAGTTGCCTACTTACAACAAAACAGTAAATGCAACCATTTCAACTGTTGTTAAACTTCTAGTTTTTTGCTGCTACTCCATATCCCTCAACTCCTGCACTGTGGAAACAATTCTGCAATGCTGTAAAGTGATTATGCTATATGCTGTACAGTATGCAAAAATCACGTTATGAAAACTAAGCCTGATGATCCAAAAGCTTACACAGGTTTTTTTTTTTCCAAAGACCATCTAAGAAGCATTGGAATGGAAGCAAACACTCTGAAGAAATTTAAAAAGCCATGATTTTGTGGATGACAACTGGTGTAAAAGTAGTTCACTTACAGGTACTAATTTCCAATACCATTTGGAAGGAGACTGCTCAGGAAGCAAGGAAAGGAATGTAGGAATAGGAAAGGAACATCAGCAATGCAAGTTAAAAGCAGTAATACTTAAATGCACTTCAGCAATAAACACTTTCATATTTAGAGGGGTGGTAGCCTAGAAATTTAGATTTTGAAATATTAAAGTGAGTCCCAAAACTCAAGAGAGTCAAATAGTTACAGGGATCCCTCAGACCACACATCAACTTGTAAATTAATCAGCTCTTTAGCCCCTTATTATTTTACATACAAAGCACATAAAAAATGTTTGCCACTAACATGAAAGTTAAACAATTGTGCCTTGCTCATATGTCACGCTTTTATCCCCTTTGCACAGCAATGCCAATGCAAGGAAAGAACATGGCAGTTTTTCTTACGGCTTCATCAAATCATAAACTGGGAGCTCAGATAGCTGATATACATTGTGTTTGAGAAATATCTATCTTACATTCTCCAGAAATGAAAGTGTGCTACATTTTGCAATGTTAGTGCATTGTGATATAATTTCAAGGGAAAAAGGTGGAAAAAACTACACACACACAACATTTGAATGCCAAGAGTATGCTTACTAGATAGAACTTGAATAAGCCTCTGAATATACATTAAACAATTAACCCATGCAAAATGAGTATGCCCCAAGAGCTTTCAAAATATATAATATATATATTTTGTGCTGTTAAAGCCGAGTCATATTTACCCATGTAAAGTGGATACAAGTTCTTTTAAGTTGAAACAAGTTATTTTAGTTCAACTGAAACATACAGGAAAGTCAGAAGATACGGGTGGGCTTGAAAGGTAAGGAAGGGCACTCATGATCGACACAAAACAAATTGCATGCACAAAATATCAGGAGTTTCGAGGACCAGATGCCTCACATTTCTCTAACAAAGAAAATACTGAGATACTTCTATTTAAATCCATTAATCATCAATACACAAAATCATAACTGAAGACAAATTTGTTTTACCTTTTGGTGACCTGGACTTTCCATTAGTTGCTGTTTTAATTTAATCTCTTTCTCTGTTATCTCTCTCATTTTAAGGTTCACCTAAAAGGGCATAACATAGAGAAGATATTAAAATACATCTGAATACATGTTTATACAAATCAAGTTGTCTTCTTCCTCCCATTACTTAATGGTCAATCCATTCTACAAACAAAAAATGTTTATAGAATAATGTGTTACAACAGTTTTCAAGACCAACTCTCTTAGCAGCAGTAGCTACTATCAGAAGGGAATCTTGGGTTTGCAAAGCAGACATTCTCTTTGGAGTGTGACTCTGGTGTCACTCAAAAGGGTTTCTGCAACTTAATCTCTACCCTTTGAAAAATTTCAGTATTTCTGTTAAATGTGTTCAAACTAGTCAGAACTATGTCTATGCTGTTATTTAACACGAAAGGATGCTTCATCTAAAAAAAACCCAAACCCTGATAGCAGCTCACCTGAAAATAAATTTCTACAGTTTTCCTCATTTAGTTCTTGGTTATCTTTTTTTTTTTTAAATTTGCCTTGAAAAATTTACCAGCTTTATTACAGCATCCCTAAGAAAAAGAAATTGCATTTCCCTGCTAGTCTGATTCCCTTTCCGAACACATATGGAAGCCTTGGGAAACCAAACAAGAAGATGAAATTATGTTGCAGTAATAAGGGAATCAAACACCATTAATAATAACCTGTATTAGGAAGATATTACACTCAATGACCACTGGACTTGAGGTAACAAGTAGCAACACTAATTAAAGCAGTTCTCTTCATCTGAAGTGGAAAAGATGATAGAAATGCACAGGTAAGAGAGATGGAAGGAAGACACTCACCAGAACCTTTTTAAAAGCCTGAAAAGTGACCATAAGAAACAGGCACGCTTTTATCAAAGTAAATTTTACCTTGTTAATCCAGAAAACCATTGCATCCTCCAAATCATAGGGCAGTTCTTTTGAGGCACTGAATGTCGAGAAACGCTTGACACTAGCAACCACCTTTTCAATGCTGATCATTTCTACAGTATAGGCCATCATAAGAGCATCAATCATTGCCATATGAGAACTCTAAAAGAAGAAAACAATGAGTACTGAAAAATAAAATCCTTTAAGAAAAAAAAATTATATATTCTAACTGTATTTAAAATGAAAAATTCCTGAGGTTAGTGACCTAGAAATTAAGAGCTCTTCATTCCATTAACAATTTTCAATAGTGTTAAATAAAAAGAAGATCATTAGGTGGATTTAATTAAGCTAACCATTTTGATTGGTGCACAGCCCAGATCAGATTCAGACACAGGTGTATCATCACTCTCCATGACGTAAATCCCTTTTCGAGACAGAGCCTGGATCACTGACTGGTGTCCCTGCAGGGCAGCCACCTGATCCCCCTTCAGAATAAGGCTGCAGACACGGCAGTACAGCTCACTGGAGAGCAGCAGCTTGATGACGGGTGGTTTAATGTGTTCTTGCTCATATTGATCTATGTAAAATGGGTCCTTCAGCTCCTCTGGGACATTATCTGAAACAATGAAGAAAGTTTCAACAAGTGGCACTAGTAAGTGGCATCAGTTATAAACAGAAGTAAACATTTTTACTTTAATTCAAAGACAGCATATGAAAGAACAAAAAAAAAAAAATCAAGCACAAAAAATACTGAATGTAATTAAGTCCGCAGTTTCCTACTGCAAATGGTTTACAATGGGTCTTTGTGCTTAAATTTTAAGCAAAGCATATGGAATTGGCTACCGCCATATATGTACTTCAGTAAAAATCCTATACATTACCAGTTAGCTTTCTCCAGATACAGGAGTCCCTTTGAAGAGAGCACTTCAGCACGGACAAGAGTCCCACTGTCCTCCATGCATCTCTAGCTGTTTCCTTGAATAAGACCCAGCTTAATCAGAATGATACACTACTGCCTCGACTGATTAGTGCGTATTGTTAGTATTTTAATTTTATTTGGAATTGTAAATCATTTACTTAGACCACAGGCTAAAATGCTCTGTGTATCAGATGGGCAAAGTATCTATAACTTCAAAGCAAAATTTACAGCTACTTCAAGCAATACCCCAAAACATCTGTGCGCAGCAATTAAATAACTGCAACACTCAGTCACTAAGAGGGGCCGGCCAAACATTTTCAAATTGAAAAAGAAAACCAAGCCACCTATTTCTTGGTTCTAAACTGCCAAAGTTCATAAAGAGACTGAAATATCCGACTAAAACCTTGAGCGTTTTACAAACTATTTGCAAAACGATTCAGTCTCCAGTGAGCCAATTGTCTACATTTTTTGAAGACAGGAGTATTGAAGCAAGCTATTGCAGCTTTTCAGCCTTTATATAAAAATCAAAGCCTATGAAGGAAACTATTCCACTTGGATTTGGATTGAACATGAATTTTAAACGAAGTCTAAAATTAACTTATTTTGGAACAGCACAATTTCCACAAGTTGCCCTATGATTTTACCAAACTGAACACAGATCCCGAGCGTAGCAATTTACTTGCAAGTTAAAATTAACAACACAGAAGACTTCATCCTCGCACACCACTTCTTCCTCACCAGTTCCCAACCCTCGCGAAGACTTACCCTTTTGCTACCGAGCAGCACAGCTTCGTAGCTGCCAGGAAAGAAAGGCACTAACCACCATCCATACTCTGATTGCTCTAAACAGGGCTAAGACATTTTAAATCCATATGTTGCTAGCTGCGGTGCTGCCAGAGCTAAAGGCTGCAACACTACAACACAGGGCAAGCGTCAACCGATTGCAACAGTTGGAAGTGGAAGGGAACGTTGTTGTATGCACGAGTTTCTTGATATTATTGAAAAGACACAAGACAAGTTAAAAATAGATATATCCCAAAATAAATACTCCTCCTCATATTCAGTAATCAGACTGGAAGCTATTGATCTTTGTAATAGCCTAGCAGTAATAATTAGTCTGCAACTCCAGGAAGAATACTTTTTAGCCTCAAGTGTGTCGTCTTAACAGAAGCCCAACATTTCATAGTTTTCAAACATAAAATTCTAACTTACTCTATCCGGTCACTCTGAAGATCTTCCCCTGAAGTAACCTCAACAGTTCATTTTAAATATGTACGTTGACAGTTAAAAGAATTATTAATTTGGACGCATATTTACTTATCATTCAGCTAATTTCCAGAATAATTAAAATCTCCCCATTCAAAATACCTCCTACCCATAGCATATCTTTGAACTGCAAAATGAGCTGCACAGTATTTGTAGACTGCAGATCACTTCATGTTCATAAAGAAGAGACACCGAGACAGAGCATTATCAGTCACAAGAGCCAGAAGTACGTGTCACTTAAAAATACGTACTAAACCAGTGTTGTCGTAACAGCTCTAACAGCTACTCAGTCCGCCATACAGTACTGCCCCTATTTTTCAAAACGGAAAGCTTTTTGAAGTTTTAAAAAATTAAGATCACTATTTTTCCTTTATGTGGCATTGAATGCTGTAATACATGGGCTATATACTGAAAATGGTTGGAAGAGACAAAACAGAACCCCACTGGCACTACGTAAGTAGCATTTGTTAACGTGGGCGTCCATTTTGAGTGAAATGGATAATAAATTCAACTATTTTTAATCTTCTTAACATTAGCCAACCTGACCTAAAATCAAAGGCTGTTGAAAGCTAATTCCATTTAATGATCATTGCCATTACCAGAAAGAGAAGTAGAGCTTCCATTTCTAAAGGCTGGGGAAAGATCCAAAAATCAAAATGTAAAGCAGCTCACATAATTCAACATTCTAGCTTAATTACAAGCAGCTACACCTTTAACAACCCAAGACCCATTGCTTTTTACTGCATTTTTTTGTGAAAGGGAACAATAGAATACTAGCTCATAAAATATCCATGAAGAAGTACATTTGTGGTAAGAGCATTAGCACCACTCCAAGTTTTGAAGGCTTTTTTAAAACAAAACAAAAAAAAATGCAAATTCAAAAGGTCTGAAGTCTGAAGATGAGGGTTTTAGTACGAACATCTGCCCTCCACCAGCTCCACAGACCCCCGCGGAGCAGGGTAACCGAGGTGACTGTCTGAAACTGCGCTGCGAGCCATGGCTGGACAAAGAAACCCTGAGCTTCCTCCAGCACCTCAGCCGCCCGGCTCTGTGCGACCAAAGCGTCGGCAGGCAGGCGGCTCACTTCGGATTTTCTTCAGGTCCCTTTTCCACAGGGCAGACTGTGATCATTTGATAGACTGGAACTACAGAAAGCAAAAAGCATTCTCTTCAATGCTAACATGGTACAATCTACAGGACTGGGATCTTTCCACAAACTATGAAAACACAAGTGACTACTGGAACATGATGCTATGTGACAGGCAGTAAGACCTCCCACATTAATTTTCGTTTAAACTAGCAACATTTTAGTGGTTTTTAAAAGCCTTTCCTAGGAATAAAAGGCTCTAGTTCTTAGTGATAAGATCCCATGTCACAGAAATAATTAAAAAAAAAAAAAAAATACACCTTGTATCTTGGCTGCTGTTCTTTAGTCTGAACGTCTGGGGCAAAGACCCAAAATCTTTTTCTTCTATATTGAAGAACCCTCTAACTCCATGCTCCTGACCTCCATATAATTGCTTAAGAACTGAATGGATTTGGATTGACCAGCTTTAAAGATACCGGGGGGGGGGGGTGGCAGGGATAACTTCTAGTACCAGGATTAATAATTTGAATACTATCCTAAGAAGTTATTCATAAACATTAATCCTCCCATAATTGCAACTTATTTCAGCGTAAACACTTGCCCAGCTTTATTTTCTACATTAGCGTATACAACACTTCTGCCAGCTAAATTTGCCTGTGACAGAAGGATCAGTTTTGTAGCTAATTTGATGTCCTGACTAAAGGTCCACAGAAATTTTAAGATATAAAAACCACATCAAAGCTCAAGAGCAGTATTATTAACTTTGCTATCTAATTCGAATTTATTTCATACTGGACATAATCGTGATATCCACACGGCAAGCACAAATAAATGAGAAATAAATGGCAGGAAAAACTGTAATGCAAGAAGGATGCTATAGAAGTAACTCTAAGTTGAGAAACTTCCAAAGATCATAGCTGTAGTTGTCCTGTACGCATTGCAATTATCTCAAACAGGGTAACAAAGCCTTCCTAGGCAGCCACAGACACAAAAAGTGCTCGAATTGCGAGATATCTTCAACACTTGAAATCCGCACCTGAAAGTGCAAAGTAAGAGACCTATCTTATCTTTCACATCTCTGCTAATTATTCTTATCTGTAGTATCACGCCACATAAAACACTCCCAGCACCCAGGTCTGCTCATTCTCCAAAAGCCCTTTATAAACGTCAAAATTGACACATTGCCCAAAATCACATAAATACGTTGTCAGTTTTAGAACAATTATACACCAGAGTTAACCTAACGGGAATGTAAGTAACACACCACGGACACACAGGTAGCCACTGGTTTTATGGATGGCTTTTCTCCCCAGTTTTTATGGATCAGGCAAACTCCAAACGCGTCACACGCTTTTTGCTTGCCTCAGTACAGGATGTGTCAATGCTCTTTTTGAAGACAATGTCCCAGTCTTTCCAAGTCCCAGTTTCTATAAGCATCTTTTTCAACACCTTACTTTCACGACCTATAACGGAACTTAGATGTTAGAAAAATTCAGTCCATTAAAACTTGTATTTTTACACATTTATGCTTTGGAATTCAGAAAAATCAACATTAAAAATTAACTTCTGAGCAACTAGCTTCTAAGCTATAGCTACAAAAAATTCTGCTTGTTTAACAAATCCTACCAAAGCAAACCAAAACCAATTAACCCATGTCCTTTTTTTTTTTTTTGGCTTATAAAAAGGTCTCCAATACCATCTGAATTCCAAAAGGAATTCACTTTTATGTTACTACTGCGTGTTATCGAAAAGCTTGCAAACACCTTCTGTTTTTCCTATTGTGCTTGCTGAGCTGTCACCCCAGGAAAATGTTAGCATCAACGCAAGCTTTACAGTTGCCAGTTTTAGACAAACTGAGGTGTTCAAAAACCATAAAACTATAAAAACACTGGTAGTTTTTAAGCAACTTAAAACCAATGGTGTGTAACCTGATAATCAGATCTGTGACTGCACACATCATTAATTCAGTTTGTCCTAAGTTTTCTATCAAGAATTGTCGAAGAATTCATCCTGCTACACTCAATATCAGAGTTGACTGGATCTCTTTCACACATGGCCTTTATGTAAATTTTACACCACGTTACTTAGTTGCATGCAGTCAGCTTATTATAGAGCAAAACCACTCATTTTTGCTGTTTCCCACACTATTAAAAACAAAGTAATAACATATTTTTTCCAAGTTTCAGCAGTGTAAACTCTTAAGTGCTCTTGCCCCACTGAGCCTACTGGAGAGAGACCTCTACCAGCTATTTTTATAAGAGATGAAGGACTCAAAAATAAACCGGCCTAATTTCTCACAAAGCAATTCTTTTGGTTTGTTCCATCATATCAATGGGTTCTAATCTCTCAAAAAACTGTCAGTTCCAAGTATAAACCACTGTGTACATCATAGCTTACAGGGTAACAAAAATAACTGTACTTGTAACAACCATCATAGAGACAATTATTGCCAGACTCTCCTCGCTTTAGGACCATTCCTTTATCATCTCACTTACACAAACCTGTTCAAAAACTTCAAAGACCTGATTATGACTTGATAAAGAAAATACAGCAACCTGAACAAATTTGACTTATCCCTTGAACCGGAGAAGAGGATACACCCCAGATCTTATTTTCCCTCCAGAAGCACGAAGAACTGGTTTCACATGGAAAGAGAGCCAAAGCATCCTGGTAAACAGAATGAAGCTCATTCAAATTCTGAGTAGGATTTCTTTAGTATCGGTATCTGTTCACGGAATTATTTAGAACTGTATGGATGTCCTCTAAGCTGCAGATCATGAGCAGAAGCTACATGTTCTCAGCCACTAAGACCACCTGCATTATAATAAAAACATTCTTTGTTGGTTCTCATTACAGAACTGTATTATAAACTCCCTAAGTGATCTATAATATTACACATGAAAATTTACGTACAACGAGCAGAAAAAAAAAAAACCAAGCTAAAGACTTTGACCAAGCTACTGGTGGTGAGAGTGACTGCACTCTCATCATCATATCTTTTGATCAAGCATAAAGCCACAAACCTGGGTGAAGCAGAAGCGACAAAATAATAACCATTGAATTCTTCACCCCTGTAAACTTCATACAAGTAATATTCGGTGTTTATGAAACGGGCATTATTAAAGAAACAAATGTTTAACCATTGAGTATTTGTGAAACACAACAGCGCACTCAAAAAATATTTTTACTACAGACCTGAGAAGAAAGCTGGCAAAGAACAAAAGCAGGGAATCCAGAGATTTAGGCAATTTAGCTCAGGAAACACGCTCACACTGCCTCTACCAACCGGTAACTGTGGGTAGCTATTACAGTACTGTAAAACCCTATTTAACAGGTAAGTATTAAGTACTTCAAAGACCAAAAAAACCCACAACTTCCATTTCCCCTACAATGCATTACATTAGCCCTTGGCTTTCCTGCCTGTATCTTGCCAAAAGTCTCAGGCTAATGCTAGCATTAAGTCTGGAAACTATGTAAAGCTCCTAGTACTAATAACGAACTAAACCCCACCAACTTGGTTTTGAAAAATTCAAATTTTACAACCTGTTTTAAAGAAGCCACAACATTTGTTACAGAAAGGGTTGCAAACAACCCACTTGCTCACAGCAACTGAAAAACTTCCGTATCTTCCTTCCATACCTAAAGTTTAATATTATAACCGTGGTGATGGAAAACATAATTTCTACACATAAATTATTGCTGTACTAACTAAATCTGCTAAGAAATCTGGTTTTTTCCTTGTCATTGTCTATTTTCCCAAGCTGTACCAAATGAAAACAGACTAATTGTGTTCCTTCTGACTGCTGCAGCTCAGAGCCCGAGGGGACAGTGCCGCTGAAGGACCAGGTCCATCTCCCTCTGCTCAGCTCCATGCAGCGCCTGGCCCTGTTACTGCCTGGCAATCTGGTTCATTCCACCGACCGTGAATCCCACGGACAGCTTGCCAAGCCTCTTTAAGCCTCCCACACTCACCTCCTGTGAACTAAAGTTCCACAAACTCAGCGGCACCCTTGCTCCTCGGTCACTTAAACATTATGAATTGTATTTTCACACTGCTAGTAGAATTCCTTAAAGTGCACATTTGGTTCTAATCAAAGTTTGCTGATGAAAAAGATAATTCTGTTCTGAACTAATTCCATTCCCTAAATTACTGTCTCAGCTAAACGGACTTTATAGTCTCTCAAGTGTATAGGTTTCCAGATGTTTGTGCAAAGACTTTTAGCATGATCCGTGACAGCAGTCCCAGATTTATTTGGGGAGAGGGAAGGGGGTGACACTGAATGGGGAAACACCTTCCTTCACGACATCCTTTCCCTCCACCTTCTGGAATTCAGACAACTTGTCGTGGTTTAACCCCAGCTGGCAGCTCAGCCCCATGCAGCCACTTGCTCACTCCCCCCCAGTGGGATGGGGGAGAGAATCAGAAAAGTGAAAGTGAGAAAACTCAGTTTGAGATAAAGATGGTTTAATAGGGAAAGCAAAAGCCGTGCACACAAGCCAAGCAAACCAAGGAATCCCTTCCCTCCTTCCCCCCGGCAGGCGGATGCTCAGCCATCCCCAGGACAGCAGGGCTCCATCACGCGTAACGGTGACTTGGGCAGACAAACGCCATCGTTCCCAGTGTCCCCCCTTCCTCCTCCTTCCCCCAGGTTTACAAGCTGAGCATGACATCATACAGTGTGGGATACCCCTGGGGTCAGTCGGGGTCAGCTGTCCCAGCCGTGTCCCCCCCCAGCTCCTTGTGCCCCCCAGCCCCTCGCTGGTGGGATGGGGTGAGAGGCAGAAACGGCCTTGGCTCTGTGTGAGCCCTGCTCAGGAGGAATGAAACCAGCCCTGGGTTATCAGCGCTGCTTCCAGCACAAATCCAAACCCCATCCTAGCCACTGTGAAGAAAATTAACTCCACCCCAGCCCAAACCAGCACACAGTTGTAAGACTCTGGAGTTCATCTGTGCCAACCAGGCAGCCACCACAGATGGACAGGAGGAGCTATGGGCTTCCAGAAACAAACCCTTCAGCCCAATTCCTATGCAGGAAGAGGGGTTGTCTCTCCAGCAGTATTTGCATTGAAGAGAGTTTGGCTACCAAAATTCTCTCTTTTCATGGACAGAAGGGGAAAAAGGAGGAACGAGTCATCAAATGAAATGAAGCCCAAACTAGGACTTCAACTCCAAATTATGTGTCATGCATGCTCTCAGTAATTTGTCCTTGAGAAAAAAGAAAGAAAAGATGAAGAATTTTTCTACTTAGATGCCAGCTTAGATGTGGAAAATTCAAATATCCTTTAACAGTAAACAGCAAATATAGTTTCAGGTAGAACCTGCAGTGATAAATGACTTTTAGTAACAGTCTACACTAGAATCAAATTCCTGTTCTTGACCATTTCCACACTTCAGTATGAGCTTAGCCTTACTCAGATGAAAATGAAATCCAGGATATGCAGCAGAATTTGAAAGATTAAGGCACAAAATTATGTCAATTCATACATGTCAATTCCAAATCTAACATTTCAGAAAAACACTCTTTACTTTGCCACTTGAAGGCAGTTATGGAAACCCTATCAGATAAGAAGTACATCAGAACATAAGACAGTATTTTAATAGTATAAATGTAGAGGCATTTTTTCCCCCCACCAAATTGACCAGAACTAAGCCTAAAATAACTAAAGAGCCCCCTAAACCTTTCATCTGCCTAGTGAGATTTTATATAACAAATTCACAATTGCCTGGTAGCTGCCCAAGACCCACTGAACAACATCCAATATCTTAACACAAAAAGAAAACCCTGAGAGACGACAAGTAATGTATTAAGTTCAAAAATTATTCAAAATTATAATCACATAGGAAACCTTTCAAAACCCCTCTCTCTATGAATTAAAGAGGCTTATAAATTTCTAAGTATTTTGCAATGCTATTCCAGAAGTAATGGTTACTATGTGACAACACCTTGCAGAAGCCATTTCAAAAGTTAACCTAAATTTCTATGGGCCATTGTCCTGCAAAGATACATGCATGCAGAAAAACCTTACTCACCAGAGCTAACCAACAACGCAACACCAAAAGCCCCAGCAAAAATATTTTTTCCTACTGTTCAAGGCATTTAACTCCTACTAAAATATAATCTGAACAAGCCTAAATACAAGCAGAAAAACTCACAAATGCTGCTCCAGCCTTCTCTACACTAGAGATCACATCATTGTCATTAGGAAAGGCAGGTTTCTTTTCCGAAATTTTTAGTCAAAGGAAAGCCAAATACTTATCCAAAGTAAGTCCACGTTGTCAAGTGCATAAACAGACTTGCCATTAACCAGCAAACTGGTCCAAGCCGTACAGACACAACCCTGAGTTCTGGGGCTCCAGAAGACACTACCAAGAAACAGAAGGCCACAAAGCTTCTCTGCAGCACAGGATCCATGCCAGTCAATTCTAATTTAGGATTAGCTTTCTTTCGGAACAAAGTCATAATACAAATAGTGCGTCTCCATGTCTGGAATATCCATTTTATCTCTGATCACTAAAAAGTCTTCAGCAAACATTACAAACAACTCCAGCAACTGAAAAATATTTACACGAGGAAATGCCTGTTCGGTTCCTTTAATTTATCAATGTTTTACTAACACCCTCCCAAAATGCCCACATTTTTTAAATGTCATCTAATAAATGGGGGGTTTTGTCTCTGGCTGATCATGAAATATCTTTGCTAATATTAAACACTATGAAACCATGGTTTTCTATTTTCCCCACAATCGTTAAGATGATGAGAACACTGACAGAGCTGGAAATATTAAAAAAAAAAGGAAAAATAATTAAGAAAGATATTCCAACAAAAACTAATATTTAACTGCAGGAATGGACTGCTTTTCTTCAGCCTTGTCACAAAGTAAGCTAGTGCTAATCCATTAAGCATATTATGAGTTTGGCGAATTAGACTTAGATTAACTGGGCTACCTCATTTTCCAAAACAAGACCTTGCACATGTTTTTATTATAGATTTTGTTCTGGATAAACAACAAACCCGCAAGTATTCCATCATATTTCTTCATAATGAAGCTACTTAAACTCAAGATGGATCTAGTACCAATAACCCAGAACAGGCAGATCTAGTGCAAAACAAAAGCAAATTTCAATAGATGCCAGGAAAATACTGTACAATTGATACTCCAAGAATCTTCATTTTTCCATGTTTGACTGTAAAGTTTTATGACAACATAAGGGAAAGAAGAACTCCTCTATCACCTACAACTTGCTGTTTAATGTCACAGAACCCAGACAAACAGTACCTGTTCATTCAACATTTCTTTTACACAAAAGAATGATCATAAATTCATCGCTTTTTAGTTCATTTTGAAACCAAAACCACAATCTGACTTAAAAAAAAAAAAAAAGTCCTAACTGAGCAATTCAAAGGGTATCAAGGTCCCAGTGTCCGTTGGCCAAGATAACTGGACAAGGAAGCACACTAAAGCCTTCACAGCCTGGAGGGGCTCAGGGCCTGCAAGCAGTGACACACAGCTCTGTGGAGGAAAGTCTACTTGGCTAAAATAAAGATTTAAACATTTTGAGGTACAGATTCTTCACAAGCACGATCTGCGAGCATTCACCACTACGTTTGCCAATTCAAGGCACCTCCTTTAGTTCCATTATTCTTGTCAGAGGTACCAGGAAGCATATAATATTACAACAGAACAGAGTGTCATATTATTGATGTTTAAAACAAAGGTAATTTAAGCCCAATTTAATTACTTCTAGAATGGCAGGGGAGACAGAAAAAGCAAGAACAAAACCAAGTATGACTTCCTGATAAAAGCGATCTTACCTATTCCATAGGCTTTAGCACAGATCCATTGTAGATTAGCAGCTATTTTTGCTCTGGCTGAATCATAGAGCTCCAAAGGGACAATCTCAACCGCACTATCTGTCAGGGCATCCATTTTTCTTCTGGTACTATCTCCACCCGCACAAACATCAGCATCCACCATCTAAAACAAAAACAAAAGCCAGCGGACTTTGACACAGGCAATCGCTCCCACCGCATTTTTAAAACCGCACAGGAGAGGGGCTGGCCAGCAAGCATCATACCAGGCACAATACGGTGGGCCGACCACCACAGGCCCGACGCCCTTCGGGCTTTCCATTGGAAGGGCTTATTTAGGAATCTAAAAATCCACTCGGAAATCAAAAGCCATCCGAGCCCGGAGCGAGCATCCCTGGTTTGGCAAGCCGCGGATTTGCTCGCAGGAAGCCCTTTGCCACGGCTGGCGTTAGCCAGGGAAGAAAGGCGCAGCCCGTCACCTGCCCGACCGCGGGAAGAAAGAAAGGCTGGGGCTCTCCCCCGCCGCCGCCGCCCCGCCGTCCCCCTCCGGCCGCCCGGCAAGCGAACAATGCCCGCAGGTACCGCGGCCCCCGCCCCGCGGGCAGCACCTGGGGCTCCTTCCCTCGCCTGGCCCGGGAGAAGCAGCAGAGGTTCCTCGCCCGCACCCCCATGCCCGCGCCGCCCCGCCCCGCTCGCCCCGCCGGCCGGCGGGAAGCCGCGCCGCGCCGGAGGAGGGCAGGGGGACGGCGGCTCCCCCTCCCCGCCGCGGCCCTGCCCGCATCCCCGCCCCCACCCAGGAGGAGGAGGAGGAGGAGAGGGAGGGGAGGGGAGGAGGAGGAGGAGGAGGAGGAGGAGGGAGAGGGGCGCAGCCCACCCGGCGCCGGGAGGCTGCTCCGCACACGGCAGCCGCCGAGCCCCCGCCGCCGCTCCCCCCCTCACGCCCGCCCGCCGCGGCCTACAGGCCCCGCCGCCTCACCTTTCCGCGCTACCGCTGCCTCATCCCCGGGCCCGGAGGGGCCGCCCGGGGCCCCGGCGTCGCACCGAGAGGCGGAGGGGGGGCCCGGCGAGCGGGGGCCGGAGCAGGAGGGCGGCCGGGAGGGAGGCGGGCAGGGAGGGAGCCGCTGCCGCCGCCGCCGCCGGGCCGGGGCTGACAACGCTCGGGACCGCGCGCGCGCGCATGCGCCCGCCTCGCGCGCGCGCGCCCTCTCTCCCCCCCCCCTGCTCCTCCTCCTCCTCCTCTCCCGGCCGGCCGGGGCGGCGCGCGCTCGACGGGAAAAGAGGCGGGGCCCCCCCGCGCGACGCGCGCAGGCCCGGGGGGGGCCCGGCCCCGCCGCGCCGCCCCGGGGCTGGGCTGGGCTGGGCAGGGCAGAGCGCGGCCCCGGGGCTGGGCTGGGCAGGGCGCGGCCCCGGGGCTGCGGTAGCCCTGCCCCGCACCGTGTGGCGGGGCCCTTGCGCGGCGCTCCGGGGCCGGGGAAGGCCCCAGGCCTGCTCAGGCCGCCGGCGTCCCGCTCGGGAGGGAGGGAGTCCGGCCGACTCCTGGGTGGTGAGCCCGGGCTGTGGCTTCCTGGCCCTGGCTACGGTTTCCGAGCAGCGGGGTCCGCCATGGGGGAGTCGTGGCGGAGAGGGAGAAGGAGCCTTTTCTGGTTAAACTGGGGTGAATGGCACGAGTGGCTTGGGGTGCTTCCATCCGTGTGGCACAGCAGCTCTGTCAGGCAGGTCCTGGCCCTCGGAACCCGCAGTTTGGGAGACGCGAGGGGTTTGCAGGGGCTGAGGGCAGCAGGTCACGGGCAGGACGGCGGGATGGGGGCTTTGCAGCTCACCGCCCCATGTTCCCTTCCTCGCCCCGGCAGCCTGCTCTGCCTCTTCACAGCGGTGGCACAACCTCACTTGGGCTTCCATTTTAACCCAAAGAAGCACACAAACGCCAAAAAAAGTTTATTTCTTGATCATAAGTCACTAGCTGTGGAAACCTTTAGGTACACCATAAAGTCCGCTGTATTAAAATCAGACGTTTGCTGAACCACGTGAAGGATTGAGATGTCTGCTGCCAACCACGCTTGACAAAACATTGGTTGATGATCAGCGATACTTTTTTTTCAGGTTATTACAAACAATTTCCCCCAAGACTTGATGCGTTAGCGTCTGCTTGTGATCAAAGGATGCCAGAGAAGCCTGGCTTAGCCGCCCTGTGTGTTCCTTAGCAAACAGAGAGTTTCTTCACCTGGTTTATGTCGTGATCCATAGATAACAGCAAGAAACGTTTGGCAGGTATAATACATTGACTGTTGCTCTTTGCTGGGCGCAGTGAGGCTATCGGAGTCACCCCGGTGCCGCTCTGCTGGGTGCAGCTGGACGTGGCTGCCCACCAGCCACCCGGCAGAGGCCGGCGTCCTGCCGCCCGCAGGGAGAGCCTCGGGCTCGTCCACCCTGTGCTGCGCACGGCGTTTGCACCGGATCCTGCAGATTAACTCACTTGACAAGTGAGTTTCAGGGCTCATCTGAAAAGTGAAGCTACATGATTAAGTGAGTAGAGGTTCGAGCCTTTAATGCCCTGTGCCAGATAGATGAATCTTAATATCCAGCTATTGAAAATGCGATTAGAAGTTTAGCTCCACAACAGCGATAGTGGACTGACCTTATTCTATTTAATTTTCTTTGTTGTGATTGTCATAAATTGGGTTTTTTTGCTGCGTGTAACTGGTAGATTACATAGATGTTTCAAAATCATCGAAGATTAATTTGGGTCTGTCTTAAGATTCAACGTTTATTTCCCTATGTCTTTTCAAAGTGCAAGCGGAGGGCATTCTGCTTTGTGTCATCAGGAAATGCGATCTGGCGTTCAAAGGTTATTCCAGCCTCTGTCGCTCTTCCATACTGCAAGGTTGTGTGCAGTTAAGGTAGGTGCCCTTCGCAAACAACTTGCTGGTTGTTTTATAATCTCCATTCGAAGAGGTCGGTTTTCAATACAGTTTTTACAGGCTGTCGTTTTGTGACGTTATCACTATAACAAGCTGCTCTTGTTTTTTAGATTAAGCATTAAGGCCCAATCCAAATCCCCTTAAATTCAAGAAGAATGTGTTCGTTTACGTGGTGGATCAGGCATTACATGGACTGCAGGAAGAGAACGGCCCTTTGAGTCCTAGAGCAGGCAATCGGTATGCGAGGGTGAAGGTGCAACTGGGGGAAAACTGACCTACTTCTTCCTTGGGTGTATTTTTCCTAGAGGTAAAGAATGGATCCAGCTGTTAAACTTACCAGAATCACTTAGGAACAAAATATGTTTTAAGAGGGTGGCAGAGTACCCCCGCAAAACCAAGCTGGTGTCACCTGGCCCCCTGAAACTCTCAGAATAAAAAAGTTGAAAAGTTTGGCTGAAGAAAATTGATGTTGTGGAGAAAAAACGTAGGGGGGAGTGTAGTGGTAAGGGGGGTGCTCTCCTTTTACAGGCTTCTGCCGCGCTTTGGATCCTGGCCTTAGAATCCCCCCCTTGTTCTGCCCCTGTCACGCATGCAGCGCTCTCCTCCAGATCCGTACCTACGTATCGCTGACTTCCAGCCCGATGTGAAGCGAGCTGATGCCTCTTCCTCCATGGCCATACCCTGAAACTGGTGCTGAGGGCATTTGTGCCTCCTTAAGTGGAGCCTGAAATGGATGTTTGGGGAAACTGTAGCTGCTGCTGGAGTGGTTTGTCAAGCACTCGGCACCATCCCACACCAGCGTCCTCAAAATTGTTTTGGAGATAAAAAGCCTGCATTTAAAATGGGAGGGTCATCCATGGATTGCTAAATGTGTTTGCTTTTTCCGTGCGAAAATAAGTGACTCTCCCTTATTCAGTAGCAGCAAATTCATCTCTAATTTGCATTCCACTTGTTTCTTCCCTGTGTTCCGCTGCTAAACATGCTTCAAGGCTTTTCTTCTGGAGAATGCTAATACATTGCTTTTCTATATGAAATAATTTTCCTATTAGTCTCCTGGATTCCTTAACCAGTCAGAGTGGGTGTACCTGTGAACTGACAATTACTGCGCAACTTGTCTTCCAGCAGAACTCTGAGATTAATTACTGGCATGTCATACCTTTGAGAAATTACCATATTCACACACGACACCTCGCACACGTAACACAGCTAACCCCATGTGCTCGGGTTTCTGCCCTGCTGGAAGAGTGCCTGGGATTTCGGTTTCTTCCACCGTGTTTCTTCCACCGATATGTGAGACTACACATAGAATAAGAACATCGGTCCCTCGTCATCCCAGGAGATCTAAACTTATCTTGTAAAAGAATGTATAGCCGGTAGAGAGATAAACACTGGGGTTGTATAGGGCGGAGGTAATTCCCGGGTATGTAAAGAAAGTGAGAGCTGACCCGTTGGGGGCACTGATCAGCACCTTCCAGTTCAGAGGGGCAGCAGGAAATCGGGATTCTCCCTCAGCGTTACAAGAAGCACCTTCAGAGGAAGGAAAGCCCGTGCTTCGCTCCCTCCCTGTAGCTATTTATGGAGAGGGAGGCCTCCATGCAATGTCTGAGCCCATCGCTAAAATGTGCTAAAATCAGCAAAAAAAGCACAGCACAGGGCTGTGACTTGGGAACTTTGGCGCACTGGGTAGCCTGACTTCTGCTTCTTTTACTTTCCTCCATTAGGACTCACCACACTTTCCCAAGTGGCAGTTTCCCATCTTTCACCTCGTTTCTTCCTCTCCCCAGGAAAAGAACAGCTCTGAGCCGGAGCGAGAGGCGTTCCCTCTGGCAGCTCCTCAGCCCACCATCAGGGGAGGTTCACCGTACCCTGGTCCCGCAGCTTAAACACCGTGCAGATGGGTTTGTGCCAGGAGCACCACCGCGGAGCAAACAAGAAGAAACCACTCTGGTCTGGTTTGTGCTGCACTCCCCTTCCCTTCGGGACCGAGCCGCCTGCTGCCAGCGCCGCTCGTTAGCAGTGCCGGGGGAGCGCTTGCTAATCCACCCCTCCTCTTCGGCGGCGTGTGAAGGTGGGTGGCTCTATCTGGGAAGAGGTTCTTTGCCTTCAGTCTTGCTCAACAGCTCCTGCCCGCGCTCTCCGGAGCAGCAAGAGAAGACGACAGTCAAATGAATCAACAGGGTTTTTTCCTCTTATCCTTGCAAAATGTCCATGATGGTCAAAAGTGCAGAGGACAGCCCCGGCAGAGCGGTGAGGAGCAGCTCGTGCGCACTTGCAGCCCAGGCTGCCTGCAGCCCTCTCCTTACGGCTCTATTTTCAACCCTGGACTAATTATGAACACCCACCGCATCTGCTTCCCTGTGCTTAGTTCTCCAGGGCCTCGTTTGCCCTGGTGCTGAGCACTTAATAACCCCGGCTGGGATCGACTTAGAGCCTGGGCGCTTCTAGAGGTCAGCGCGTGGGGCGAAGGCTGGCACTGCCGCTGCAGGCTGGCTGGGAGGAGGAGAAGTTCATCTCCTCTGTGCCGGCAGGCTTTAGCATCCCCCAGCACGTGCTACAAAGTTCCAAAAAAAAAAGGGACGTCTTACGAGAAATTCATTGGGGGAAAAAGAGATGCAGTCAAAAAGCCATTTAAAATATCGCCTGAATGAATGGAGCCGGGGTACCGTGACGTGGGGGGGGGGGTGAGAAGGGGGGGCTGGCAGACTCCTCATTCAGCTGCTGCTTCCAAAAGTCTTGTTCTCCCTTGTACAAAGCAGTTCCCTATGCCAGTTCATCATCTAGCCAGCCTTAAGGAGGAGAGAGCAGAATATTATTCTTAGTAATAGAACAGTCACTTCGGTGCGATTACCAACGCCACGGGAACGGTTTCTACAGCATCATGCCGTTGTCGGTAATTACTTATATCCAGTTCTGTAACTCGTGAGGAATATGCAATGGCATGGCCTCGTGCATTGAGGAACCAGGTGCTACAGGCAACATTTTTCATGTAAATAAAGAAAACAAATTAAGTGCAGATAGGAGGACTCTATTTCCTTTGTGCATTCATATTATTTCAAAGGTAAGGTGCGTGCAATTCGGCTATTATGCCGATGAGTGCAACAAGTTACTCAGATTTCCTTCTTTTCCCCTTGCTTAAAATGCTTGATGTGTGTCAAACGATGCCAGGGGAAGTTCTGCTTCACACCTCCGCCTGCTGTTTGGGCCTTGCCTGGGCTTCCCCTGCCAGCCCGTGGGGCTGCTCCGGGGCTGCTCCTGCCCCTGGGGACGCGGGGACCCTTACTGCCCGGGGGGGCAGATGGGAGGGCAGGGACCCCTGCCAGCTCTGGCCCTTGCAGGGAGGGGCTTCCCCCCGGCTGGTGCACACGCTGTGAGGACGATCCCCGTCACATTTAAAATAATACTTCTGTTTAGCACTTATCTCGAAAGCGCTGTACAAACATTAATTAAGGACTCTGTTATTGCCAGGGGGAAGAGCCGGCAGAGGAGGGCTGGCCCGGCTGCCTCGCTGGAAGCCAGACCTTCCTTTGCCAGCTGCCAGGAGCGGGGAGCTCCCTCACCGGGCTTGTGGTTCTCTGCAGCAATTCGAGCTCAGGAGGCACTGGCGGTGGGTTCTAAGTGCCAGCATTAATAACAGGAGGGGGTTTAGTGTGTAAGATATTTTTATCTATAAGATTATTTATTTTTTTAAAGTCCCTGGACTACGTTTAGGAGGATGATGGGTCAATAACATTTACAGCCCACCAGGATTTCCAGAGAGACTTCTGCACCAAGGGGGTTGGTCCCGGCGTGCCTTCCCTGCGCCCCGTCCTTCCTCGAGCAACCCCAGCCAGAGAGACCCCAGGGACTGGCTGGGCGAGTGCTGGAAGGCTTTTGACTGCTGCCATGATCTCTCATTAATGAGCAAATGAGATTTTTCTGTATTTCCATGTATCTTTATATTCATGAAACCCTTTCTAGCAGTCGTATTTGGGTAGCGTTCAGAGAGACATCCGTTTCAATGGGATCTGTTGATTTGCTTTACCCAGAAGATTTCTTTTTAAAAATGCGCTTTTTTCCTAAGGACATTTTGGAAACTAAAACTCTATTTACCACAACTATGCAAAGAGAGAATGACTTATCTCCAACCTTTTCACCGCTGTTTAAACATTATTGGGAAGCAATGAATAATTGAAAGGCAGAAGAAATGAATAAGGAAAAAAAAAAAAATATTTGATTCAATTCCAAAATGCAACATCTGCCTGCTGATCCTGGCTGTGCTCTGCGAGGTGCAATAGCCGGGAGCAAGACGGGATGCTCTCAGCACCTTCATCCCAATAAATGCTGCCGGGTCTGTGGCCGGAGCAGTACAAAGCCTCGGCGCCCCGATAACCCGACCTCCAGCAAACCCACGCGTAACCCTCCTCTCTCCCCACAAGCCGGTGCGTGGTTACTCTCAAAACCAGCGTCCTGACCCACTGCTAAGTGTTACCCCTGGGAATTCACAGCAGACTCCAGCCAACCTTTTCCAAAAACGTGTTACAACATCGTCATTTCACCGAAACCTTTTACATTCGTTGCACAGAGGGAGGTGTTCGCGTGGGAACAAAACCAGGGCCGTCTTGTTCCAGGTCCCCCGGGGGGATGCACAAAGGCAGAAGCTGCCTGCCAGGTCCTGGAAAATCACCTCTGCCATCCGGAGGGATGTACCGGACCCAGGCACTTCCCTTTTCCTGTGGCAGGTTTGTGTTCTGGTCTTGAGATACAGGGGGTATTTTGAGGAAAGAGCTATCATTTCCGGATGTTAAGGCTCTCCCCTCCATAAATACAAACCACACAGCCTGGGCTGAGGGGACAGCACCACAACCCTACTCCAGGTGATTTTAACTGCAAGGCTTCAGCCCAGGGAGCTCCTAAAGAGCAGAAAGTGCTTCAAAAGCAAATTAAAGCTCCTCTAATTCCACCCCAGCAGGGTCTGACGAGGGGCGGGCAGTGCCTTCCCACTGCTTTTCGACTCATTCCTGCGCAGTATTTTTAGCTCCTGCTATTCTGGTGGGGCACAGTCCCTGGATCACCTTGCTGCCGGCTCCGTGCCCGAGCCCTTCACCTGGCGGCCCTGTCCCCTCTCGCCCTGCCTCCAGAGAGGTGCCAAAACAAACGCTGCCTTCCTCACCCCCTTGGGCCCCTGCCAGCTTGCACACGCTGCACGTGAACGCTCTTAACTTTGTAGCCAGAGAAATATGTTAATGCACAAATTAGTCAGAGTAATTGAAACACCTCAATCCTGCTTGTCCAGGTCCTATTTCGCCCGTTGCCTGCAGGCACCCAGCCCTCCCCGCACCCCGGGGTGCCCAGGGCAGGGCATCGCCTGCAATCCCTTCCAAGGGCTTCGGCGCACGCCGAGGTGGGCAGAGGCAGCCTGCGGCTCTGCGCGGGACGCAGCCCTCGCCAGGATGGGTCCGAGCCACGGGGGAGGAGGCCTCAGTGCCACAAGCAGCAGCCGGGGCTGAAATGCCACGCTGCTCAAGAGGGTCCCGTCCCACTGAGACAGGGGAGACCCCGCTGCCCCAGTCGAAGCGGGCACGGTGCTGGTGACTCGGGCCGTCGGGCATGGATGCTACGCACGCATGTGGGGCTGAACGGCCCTGGTCTCCCGTGTGCAGTGCCGTGCCACCCCAGTCCCCACGCGTGCTGGGGCTGATGCCTGCCCAGCACTGCTCTGCCCTGGGCTCCCCTCGCTTGCCAGGGTTTGGAGCTGGCTGAGAGCAGCGCTTAGCCCCCCCAGCTGGCCCTGGGAACTCAGGTGATGAGACCCCTGGGGCCACCAGGAGCACACAGAGAAGGGGATACTGCAAAGGACACCCATATCCGTGGGGCTGGGGCATTGGGTGCCGCTGCCTGTCCTGCTGGGCAAGACACACGGACTCTGTAAGACCCCCCGCAGAAGCCCCTTGGATGGGTACATCCCCGACAGCGCTGACTTACCAGTGGCAGTGGCTGGCATCCTCGCAGCCTTGGGCATCACAGGGGGCTCTGAGCAGCAGCAGCCCGTGGCCTGGGAGCCCATGGCATGTCCTGGGGGCTCAGTGCTGGGGGGCTCGGTCCCCACTGCTCCCCAGGAAGGGCTGGGGCGAGCGGGGCAGCGCTGCGCTCCCCAGCATCACTGCCGTCACCACGGCAACTGCCGAATGACTCACTCTCATTTATGAGTGACATCAGAGATGCGGAGGAGGGGGCCGGGGGCTGGAGGGGCTGAGGGCGATGCCGGAGCAGATATTCCCGGTTCAGTTTTGCTGGTTCAAGCTGGAAGGTTTTGCGTGGGGAAAACGTCCAGAGTCAGCCCTGCAGCCCACCCCAGGCAGCGTCTCGCAGGGTCCTGGTGGTGTTGTGCAGGAGACCCGTGGGGTCAGGAGGAGAGGAGGTGCCAAGCCCCTCCACACGTTGGCTCTGAAAGCTGCTCGGTGCTGGCAGCGGGGCTGGGGCAGAGCAGGATGGGCACCCTGAGCAGATGGGGCCCCGCTCCCCCATGCTGCCCTTGAGCCTCGATTCTGTCCGAAACACAACCAGATTAAGGAAACTGGTTTAGAAATCACTTGCCCCGACTGGCTTTGCCTTCGTGTTGGGCACATTGGGCTCCTCGCCTTTGGTGATGCCTGTGCATCACCCCCACGGGACCAGCAGCCCCCCAGCCCTGGTGGCCCGGCACGCTTATGCCGTGGGAGCTGAAAAGTGGCCTCCCTTGGAAACAAGTCAAGAAGAGGGAGAAGCGTTAACTGGGCACTTGGACAGGGGGCCTAGGCACTGCCACAGGCAAATGCTCCACATCCAGACATTTCTCAGAGCATTTTGGTAGCACCTTGGCTTGTAGCAGTGCTCCATAACGGGGCTCCGTTACGCACCACCCGCTCAGCACGACCGGCAGTGCTGGGGCTCTGTCCCCTCTTGCTCCCTGGCTCCGCTAGATTGAACCCAGAGACAGAAGGAAATATTTTTAGTAGGATGAGAGTCCTGCACGAGGCTCTGCACTCAGCAAGAGCAGCGCCAGGTCAGACAGCGATGCAGCAGCTCCACCATCTCCAAGAAACACCCTTGGCCGCTCAGCCCTCTGTGGGAGCAGCCCCAGGGGCATCGCTCAACCCCCCCACCCCAGCCACCCTCTTGGGGGCTTCTGGGCATCCTCCTTACATGAGGCTGGGATCGGGGAACCCAGCACTCAAGGCTTTTATTTTTAACACAGCAAACTATAAATACAGCCCACAGTAACCCACGGAAATCTGAGCGACCGCTCGGCCTGGGAAGTGACGGCACCGGGGAAGCCCGTGGTGGCCAGAGCTGCCCGGCCAGCACCGCCCAGGGAAAGGCACCGTCCCACTTCCAGACACCTGGGCTGGGGGAAAACCCGAGGCACTTCAAACCGCTCATGGGCTCGGCTGTGCCGGGCATGATGCTCCTGCGAGGAGGAAGAGGGAGCTGCAGGAGGAGCGGGCTGCTGCCGTCTGCGCTGGGGGGAGCGGGGAGAAGAGGGATGGGGAAGGATCGCTGGGGGGCCGGAGCGCAGGTGTCGTGGAGGATCACGCATTTTTTCTCTCCTTGGTGAGCGCTGGGGTGTAGGAGCAGGGGAGGAAGGTGCCCGTCTGCGAGGACGGCAGGCGTATGGGGGTAAAGGCGGAGAGCGCCCCGTGATTCATCGCACGCAGCCTGGCAACAAGCGCCCATGGAGGGGAAAACACAGATGGAAGAGGGCTGCTGTGATGCCGAGCCAACAGCATGGAAATAGCCGACCGGTGTCCTTTTAAGGATGGTTTAGAAGGGTCTGAACTATTTTCCTTTTCTTGCATCCTTCACGGAGGAGCCGTGCAGGGCGTGGGGGTCCAGCAGCCCGCAGTGCCTGCTCACCCCGCCTGGGGCTGTGCTGCTGCCTGGCTGCAGGCACCACCCGGGAACAGAGCAAAAAATCTAATCCCATGTGCCAAAAAATCCAGAGAGATGCCCCAAGCTCCCCCCGGCACTCGCACAGCGGGAAGGGGTCGAGGCAGCCGCCTGGCTGGAAGCAGCAGGCTCAGCGCCGCACCGGGGCTGTGCTATTCCCAGGGCTGCCCTGCACGGCAGCCTCGAGGAGGAGCTGAATAATTCAGCCAAACCTGGGTGCATGGGAACTGCCGCGGGTATGGGACTCCCGGGCACAGATTCCCTGGGGAGCAGTCCTTCCTCAGAGGACAAATAGAGGTTCACTGCAACGTGGATGTAGTTTATGCCCAAGCTACAGCTCATAAAAGCCAGGTAACCACATCATGCATAAGCACTACAAGTCTTCCATGAATAATTTTTTTTTTTTCAGGACACACCAGCTGCCACTCACACCTGCACAGCACCGAGGCGCTCAGGCAGCCCTTGCCAAGAATTGAGCTCAAAGCCTCCACAGCCGTCGCTTGCACCGCGCGGGCAGAGCCCTGGCATGGGACCAGCTCCACCAGCTCACCGCTCCGGGCACGCCGCTTCCCGCAGTGGGAGAGCTCGTTATGCAACTGCTGATGGCATCGTTAACGAAACCTGTTTGCAAGCTGCAACTCTTCCCTACAACAGCAGTGGGGAAGCGGCTGTCTGGCACCCTGGGGTGCAGGATCTGCACAGGACCCCGAGACGCGAGGTTTGCACCCTACCGGCTGCCGCATTAACCGCCTGCAGCCAAGCACCCAGCCCAGGGGAGGCAGCGGCCGCGCTGCTGGAGCCCAGCACCCAGAGCCCTGGTGACTCCCCAGCACCCAGAGCCCTGGTGACTCCCAGCACCCTGGGCACTCGCAGGCTCTGAGCTCAGGCCTTTTATTTGGGCACCAGCTCCTGGGCCAGGCATCTCATTTACACCCTCGGGTTTGAGAGCGCTGGTCACCTCTCCAGGTTTATTTTGGTCCAGTGTGGTCTGGTCCAAGCACATCTCAAGTTACTGATGTCCCTCCCCCAGACCCACCAGTGACCGGATTCCTGGTGACACTGGATACGGGGGGCTTGGGCACTGCAGCCCCTTCTCAGGTCACGCTCGCTGGCAGTCGTGCCAACGCTGCTCACACACGTACGCTACACCCGGCTCCTTCCCACCCCATTTTCCAGGACTGAACCACCGGAGTGACAGCCCAGCTCACGAGTGCATGTTTGAAGTGAAGGCTTTTGAGGAGCGAGAGAAAAAGAATTTGCCCCATTAATTCTCCCCCAAACCTGCTTCCCCCATAGCAGGGCACGCCCAGCAGCTTCCAGAGCCACTGCTTCCTTGGGCAAATCCCTCTCTTATAGTAAAATCACTGTTTAAAAAAAAAAAAAAAATTAAAAATAGCACAATCAAGCACAGAACAAATGATTGGATCGTCAGAGGGGGCCACATCGGGCTGCCAAGGGCAGCATCTGCTGCTTCCTTCTGTTTCCGCTGGAACCCGCTCCAGGTTGGATAGGTTAGAGGAGCTGGCCAGGTAATCGTGGGATATTCCACTCCTTTTTATGGATTAGCGACTGCCGACTCATGGAAGAAGAGTGAGCGCACGGAAGGAGAAAGCCCGACCCCTGCACAGCTCGCTGGGAGAGGCGAGGGTAAAGACACCCGCGGAGGGAATGGCTCCGGCCCCACCGTTTGTGTCGGCAGCGATGCCCCACCTTGCCATCGCCCAGCGGCCTTTCCACAGCCAAGCGCACCCTGCGCTTACCTCCCCCGCACCCTGCGCTTACCTCCCCCGCACCCTGCGCTTACCTCCCCCGCACCCTGCGCTTACCTCCCCCGGCCCGGACCTCGGCTGGGCTGGAGGCAGCTCCCGAGCCTCTCTCATCGCCGCCGCAGCTCCCTGCCGAGAGCGCGCCTCTCGCCTCGAGAGCCGACGAACACTACGCCAATTACAACCCACCCCATCACCGAGATAGCAGCACTTTTTTAATTCTTAAGGTGTGGGTTTCTGCCCAGACCTGCTGTACCTGTTTAGGTTCAGAAGTACCATTATCTAATGATACGCCACGAGCTGCTTTAAGGGTTTTTTTGGTTTTAATTTTAAGTTACTGGAGAGCTGGACCTTTGAACTGTCCTGCAGCCTAATGCTGATCTGTGCATTAAAGGAAACGCGAGTTAGGGGCCACCCGGCACCAAGAGAATACCTGCATTTAATAACACTGCTTTTAAAAACCTGCACTGGACAAGCATTTCGATGTCTCATTTCAATGTCTCATAGGCAAACCCTCCGCCTTGCACGGGACGCAATGAAAATTCCTCTGAACTCCTCACCAGTCGCTGTAACGTGCGCTAACGAAACCGGCCGCTGGCAGGTGCTCTTCCTCGCCCCGAACATCACATGAAAACGCTACCAACCGCCCTCCTCTGCGGAGAAATAACCTCGTGCATTTACTCTCTTCATCACTTGCCTCCAAGGCAACCGCACACACGCGTGGGCAAGGCTTGGAGGCGCGTCCCAGCTCACTGCCAAAGCGCCAGCAGCAGCACGGGCGCTGCCGAAGCGAGAAGGGCATTTTGGTTTCGTCACACGCACGAAGCTGCATCCCCACCACGCCGCCAGCTGCCATTCGCTCCAGCCATTTGCCTTCGTGAGGGTTCCCTTCCTGGGGGAGAAAAGGCTTCCAATTTATCGGTTAACAACCACCGCCAAGATAAATCCCTCGTACGTAGCACCGGCCCATCACAGGGGGTCACCAAATCTTGCTTCACGTGGCCCTCGCAGCGCACCTTACCAACACAACCTTTTCTGGAAAATGGAGAAATAACTTCCAGCTGCAAAACCAGCAACTGAACCAGGATTTTCTGCCCAAATTTTGCTATAGGTTTTTGACCAACTATCAAAATACCTTATTTTCTGAGAAATAATTCTAGCAGTCTGCAGATAGAAGGAACACTCACAGAGTCATAGGAGCTGTAGTCATACAACACCAGGTTGGACGGCACCTCGAGGATCATCTGGTCCAGCCTCTCTTGGCATAAGCACAATCTAGACAATGACAGCGAACGACGTGGATTCATAAACCTCCTGAAAATGATGTTTCAGAACACCTTGTAATAAATCAAAACCCCTTTATTTTTCAGATAGATTATAAATTTACAACACACATAACATCAGTGTCTTCAGTGTGTATGTGTGAGCAGGTTTAGAGACTCAGCGTTCATTCCAGCCCGGCTCGTGAGTCCGACTTCTCCACACGCTAAAGGTACGCAATTGTTTCAGCCTGAACAGGTCTGGCTTCGCTAACAACCGCGGTAACTTCCGGGAATACGTTGCAGTAGATAGCAGCGACTGCTTAAAAGGACAACAAATTAGTAGCATTCCTTGCTTTTTTGCCTAGAGGGCTGTGGAAGCAAAGCCTGCTGGTTTTCCTACTCCGGGAGAGGTCAGCGACCCACGGGAGCACGTCCAGAATGAACCCTGAATTCCACAGGCTCAGTGACGTCCGCCGTAGTTAAGCTTCATAAAAGTAATGTTATATCTTAGAAACAGCTGTGCATGCCACACTTCAGTGTCAGCGCCATATAAAAATTATCATACGCTGTACCTAATTATTTTTACACACAGGTGAAATGAAAAATGTTCAGTCAGTACCTTGCAATATAATTTCACTGGTGCTGCCTTGTGGTAAGTGCTGGGTAGCAAATCACATTCTTGTATCGTTCATTAAACTATGATAAAAATATGCAAATTAAAAATCTCTACAGGCCTGCGTTACCTGCTGCAACAAAGACACTTTGTTTTGTGGGGCTCAGTTTAAAACGTGATCCAATTTCCTCCCTCTCCCCAGAGCACGATACAAAACTATACCCAAATTCCCCAAGAATGTAATGCATTTACATTTATTGAAGTTCACATGCTGCAAACAGGATCTGCATTGAAGATCTTCAAATCTAGGGCAAGAGGCCCTTAAAAAAAAAAAAAAAAAAAAAAAAAAAGAAAAAAAAAAAAAGAAAAAGACCCTTTTTGTTATACCTGGATGTCAGGATGCAGGTGATAATGACCACCACGACAGCCCATTCCCGTAGCCCTAGCAGATGCCGCTTCCTCTGCGGGACCGCGGGGATCGGCACCCCGGCCGAGCTCACCGACTGTCCTACCTCCAACCACAGCCAACACAAATCCTTCAGAAGAACAAGGGCCTGGAGAGGAGGACGCAGTCAGTGGTTTGCTTATGACTTGAAGCACAAGGGCTTATGATCAGATGGAAATACCCAGTTGCAAGCGCCGCTGTTCTGCTAGTTCATAAAAACGCTATTTATTAAAAGTAGAAAAACGGGGTATGTACTTTGGATGAAGCACTCGCTATCCTGGGCACGCTACTTTAGTAAAATTGCCACTGAAGCAGAGCTCACTGGTAACCTCTGTACCTCCTCTACAGGCAGTACTTGCCGACAGTGTTACTGTACATTCGTTTGGTGCAATGCTTATTTAAACAACTTTGAAAATGTATTAAAAGATCCTCAACTCATGAATCACAATGCCTAAAAAAAAAAAAAAAAAAAAAATAAATTGTAACAGTCCCGACTAAAAAGGATTTCAATGACCACTTAAGTGGTTCTTGGATATGAAGATCAATCTCCGAAAGACAAGTTTGGTTCCAGGAGACTGAGGAAAGAAATGGGGGTCAAGGTTCTGGGAGATGTCTGTGATAAAGGCTGTGAGCAGCCCAAAAGAAGCAATTAGCTGGAGGTTTCAGAGCTCTCGCAGGAGCGAACCTTGAGCCATCCCAGAAGAGAAGCACACTGATGACTGCTTTAGAAACCGTGCAAGTTAATTTTCCAGCTGCATGGAGAACAGAAGCGTCCTTGAAATGGCGTAAAGATCAGCGAACTGTGAAGCAGCTGGATAATCTTGTGTGACCATTTCCATCGAGTGACGCAGCGATCGTAAGGGAAGACTCGTGCCACTGCTCACAAGGAGAGAAAGACCGGCAGATTCTTTGGACTGGACCAGACACTAGAGGTGTTTTTGGGGAGTTAGGCTAGCTCAGTCTCACAGGTCAAGACAATCAAGTTGTAAAGTGGCCACTGGCATTTTTTCCCCCAAATACCTCCCTCTAAATGCATCCCCCATAAAGAGAGTATAAATTCGAAGCCCTGAGAACAAACTTCCATATAGTAATTTCTATTAAAAATATCAGTGTTTTGATGACAAAATTATAAGTTATATATATTTAAATAAATACCTAGCTAGCTTTCAAGAGTCATGTAATATCAAAAGGTAGAAGATTGTCTGTATCAACTGATGGGGCAAAGAGCCAGAACTGTAAGAAGTAGTCACTGCGTTGTATGAGCCACCTACCACCCCATTTCCTTACTTCTCCTTGATTTCACAGCTTCCAAATATTCCCTTGACCATGCTATGAGACACTTAGACATGGCATGTCTTTGCTAGTTATAACTTGAACAGCAGAGATGCAAGCACAGGACTTGAACCTGTAAATCCTTACTCCTGCGAGTAGTTCTTCCTCACAAAAATGCCTTTTTTTTTTTTTTTTCCTCCTGTTTTTAAACAAACCCTTTTTTCCCCCATGTGCTTAGGGACCTCTCATGGGCTTGCAGGCCAGATCCGTCAGTCCTCTACCCTTCAGCCATGGAACAGGACAGCTCATCGCCACGCAAAGCTCTTACCACACACACTCCTTGTGCCTGGAGACCCGCCTGCACATTCTGACTCAATAAGCAGTGATCTTTCCATGTTTTGCAGGTTTTGTAAAAACTGGGGTCATCAATGCCTTTGCAGGTACAGGGGACTTAACTCCCCCTCCATTTACGGTGATGAAGCAGCAGTTACACCCAGGTGTGATGGGGACAGGCAGCTCCCTAGCCTGCGACTAATTCATACCCTAACACCACCACTGATGCCTCAGTGTTTGTTTAACCTCAAGGGTAGTTTTTGTCTGGTTTAAATCAAGTCCTATGCTTTGCTGTGAACATCACACCTTTGAAGTTCTGACCTCTTTCACCTGTTGGCAACTGGAAACTTCAGTTCTCAAGAAGACCAGCAGGACTACGTTAAAACCATACCAAGCAAGACAACTGGTAGATGAGGAAGAACGGAGTCTCCAACACTTCAGCTGTATAAGTGTTGAGCTCTGGAATAACAAAATCCAGAAATAACCACATATTCTCAAGCCTTCAAGCACTTTAAAGATGCAGTATTCCTTTATCCCTAAAGGTCTCTAACTGCTGCCACAACATAGGACATATTGTTGAACCTGGGCATTCTTACCTTCTTTTATTACGGAAGCATGATTTCGTTTACTGATGCTTTTTTCCCCTCACTTTATAAAAGGTTGGTGGCACTGGTTCTGTTCTGGCATACCAAGGGAGGCAGCTCTCATAACTTTTATCACCCTGATCAAACTGACACCGAAGAACACGCACAGTTCAGCAGCAGGTCCTGGCAGCATCATACTCTGATCCCGTTGCCGTGGGGCTGATGCAGAGATACACAAGCAGCAGAACCTTTCTCCCTAGAAGCGCACGACTGCTCCTCTGAAGCAGGTCAGACACCGTGTATCAGGAATGCGCCCAGCTTCAAGCCCCTAAAAGCCAGGGAGCTGGTTCAAGCTCCTCATCCACATTGCCCTGGCAGCAGCAGCAGCAGCCAGTCCTGGGGGCAGCTCCTCCCGTGCCAGCACAGGCAAGAGGGGTTGCTCACTCTTGCCGTATGGCTAGTCACCCAGGTTCTGCCAGCAAACCAGATGCCAAACTTTTAGAAGACTCTAAAGTTGCCAGATGATCCTTGTCTGGTCTGTCTGGAAGCTCTACAGCCACTCCAGAGGCTCATCATGTATCACTGAAATCTAAAGCAGCATTTCAACAAGCCTTCACGTTCTTTGACGACCAAGACTGCCACCGAAGTATCTGTTTGGTAAGTCTGAACCTGCACTTATTCATTCAGAAGCCAAACCCCCCACCACCACCAAACTGCAGGGTAGTTTTCCCCAGCTTTGTCTTCTAAAAACACTCATTAAAAGGAACATTTACAAGAATCCTGATTGGTAGAGAAGGATTTGTACCTCTAAACATTAAAGAGCTTCAAGTAATAGTGTCCTCTGGTAGTATTACAGACAAAAAGCTTCAGGGAGTAAGAAAAAAAATGGACAAAATAATCCAAACCTTTCATAACACTACACCATTCAGTCACAACTACTCATGAGTAGCTGTGCTGAACTCACTGGGTTGCAGGATCAGGCTCCCAGCTTTTACAGTTACCGGACGAGGTTACAACTTAATGTCAGGCTGTCAATCTGTTCTTAGCAAGAGTCCAGGAAAATGGTTTTACTGTCCAATTTGAACAGAAGCAGCATCTCTATAAAGCTTGGAATTTCTAAATGTAGAAGTAAATATTTCAGCAGTCATGAACTGTAAAGCTTAACGTGAACTTACAAATAACAAAAGAAAAAAAAATATCCTGGGATAGTAAGTCAAGATAAAATCTCATGCTGTTTTGATTTCCCCACCCTTCATATTAATTATGTGAAATTGGCAACTTTAGTGCCTTGACTGCATAACAGCATAGATTAGATGCCAAGTTCAGGCCAAAACTTGTTGTAGGGTTTCGGGTTGCATCTTGTTACGTTTTTGTTTAATAAACCCAACTGCACAGAACCCCCCCACACACTTGAAAAGGTGACTTGGAGAGCTCTTCAGGACCTCTCTGCTTGACAGGACACCTCTGTGCTATTTAAGAACGGGGTCTCCATCTGGTTACTCTGCATTTTGGAGAGGCAGGTCTTGCCTAGCCCACCTTTCCAAAAAAGGACCATGAAATGCAAGACATGGCAGGGATTATGACAGATGTCAGTCACATTTCACTAGCTTAAAAACAAAGACCATTTTTTTTGTTCAAGACTGTTAAAAAAGTAACTCCTGCAGAGCCCAATCATAACAAAAACTAGCTGGGTATTCGGTGAAATCCTGTCTGAAATCTCAAGTCAGTCTTCTAACAAAAAAGGAAAGACATAGCCTGACATTCTTGGTATTCCCAAGGTAAAAATAAGTGTCAAGAAAACCCACTTCTATCTCAAAGATGATAATAGTTTCAAGCGTGCTTTTAAACACCTTAAACAAGACAAAAACCTAAGCGGTTCTGCTTCTTTACAGATCACCAATGAAGAACCCATGCAAATTTGTTGCTTTTTTGTAAACAGTTTGAAACAAAGTCAAAAACCTGCAAGTCTCCCTTTCCAAAACCGTGCACACAAAAATGGAAAACACCCACTACGTGAATATATTCCCTCCTTGTGCTAGGATATGGCAAGAGTATGAACCTACGAACTGCAGCCTACTTGAGAATCCACGTCTTGGATAGCAAATTCTATCATGAGAGAGATACTGCACCTTCAATGTAGCTGACAGAGAACCTCCTACAAGTATAACCACTGTGGGACTGCAACAACACTAACGCAGAAAATAAACAGGAAAAAGTAATGCTATTTATTAAAAGAATTCCACCTCTGTATTATTCTGTTTAAATTATAATGCAAGATAAACACATTTGGATAGAAATGTGCTTGCTCTCCCAGTATTTGGGCTTTTAAAAAACATTTCCTAAGAATCAATTTTTTAAAAAAGCATTTTCTAATTTGATATAGCCATAAATTAATACTGTATGGACATGAGTAATATCCTATGCTAGTGGTCAGTGACCTTTTGTAAACACTAGCCAGATGCTAGCAAAACTGGCTAGAAAACTACTGCCACAGGCCTTTTTAACAAGCATCATCATATTTCTTTCCAACAATCAGATTCTTAATTGTTTTCACAAAACCTTTTCCTATTTTTTGATATACTTTATTTTAAACCTAATACCTGAAAACATAAACAAGTCTTCAAACCTCTTCCACTAACACTAAATCCACAAGGCAATTAACTTCGGTTGGCCGTAACTACATAAGCTCTCGTGTGAGAGACCCATTCAGACAGGATCTCCCTCCCTCCCCTTCCATCCGCCCCCCTCCCCAAACAATCCATGCGCCCTCCCGTTGAGGAGAAGGTGAAGCAGGGGACAGTAGGAAGTGGCACAGTGGAGTGGCATTCCCCTCTACGTGCGATTCAGCGTCTGGAAGATTCGAGAGATCTGTAGCATGACAGGCCCAGTTTCCGGATCATTCATCCACTGAGTGCTGTTCAAGGGGTTTTCAAGCATATCCTCAAAGGCTGCAAGAGATGGAAATTGCAACACTCAATTAGTCCTTTAGTCAGCAAAGGCTTCGATATTTGGGATGCTTCAACACCAGGACAGTTAGAAATAGCTGCGACTCAAATGCAGCACGCAACCATCACCCAAAAATGGTAGGAGCACACTTCATATGTTTACCATTTGCACTCCTAAGCCTCCACAGACATATACCCTCCCCATTCCTCAGAATTAAATTCACTGCAGATAGAGGGTGATTAAATACTCCACCTGGATTACAGTCCATCTTACAGACGGACATGGGTTTGAAGAGCTAAAGCCTTAGCAAATGTCTACACACAGTAGCAGGGAATGTGCTACGAGATTCATCCATTTATGAAAGCTCATCTTAGAACTGCATCATTGGCTGCCAATACTCCTATGGGAAGACTCTTCCGCAACTCCAGTCTTCTGATCGAAGATTTTCCACATCCCAGCCTAGATTTCTTAATGGCTAGTTCTTGCACCAGTACCTTTTTCCCCCGGTACTTAACCAAGACAGTTCCTAGAAAGCACTGTCATCCTCTCGCCTCTGTTACCTTTGCTTTCCTATGCTGCACTTTGGCTGTCCTATGGCTACTCTCTCGTAACATCTCTGAAGAGAAAACTGAGCCAAAGTAAGCAGCAGGTATGCCAAAGGCTACCCAGGAATAAGCAGCAGAGCCAGCAAAAGCGTAGCCCCTTAAGCCTACAGATCTCAGAGCTCTATCTTTTCATCAAGGCCCCTGGAGCCAGAAGGGAAGCAGTGTCTTCCCTCTGAGCCGCACGTGCTTTCTCCTTCCTGGTGTCTGGGGAGTAGAGGATGTCAGGGAGGATGTCAGGGAGGCAGCTGGTTCCACCTGCCTAGGCACAGGCAGAAGGGGAAAGGCTGTCCGTGCAGAACAATTGCCTCCAATTCTGAACAGTGACAGCGATCCAAATATTTTAAAGTGGTTTTTTCCCTTCTACACACAGCTGTCTTTACAATAAGCTTTGTTGTTTTGTTTGTTTTTTCAAATGTGCTGGTTTTCACTCTTCTACTTATGTTGAAGGAACTGCACAGACAGCGACTGCACAGACAGCTATTACAAGAGCTAAGCTGCAAATTTGGCAGAAGAATGGTCCAGGCAATAATTTATAAGCCTTGTGACAGACACTGAGCTGGACTACTGGACATGTGGAGCAGTCATTATGGGACAGGACAAAAAAAAGCAGTTGCACATCTGACCTATTCAGAAGTCACCAAAATGTCAGTGTTGTAAGAGTCTGGCAGACTGGCACCAAGGTCAGCATCTTAATTTTCCCAGGAGTGTTAGTGTGTAAAGCCCCAGCTGACATTAGCAGGAGCTGTAAGTACCCAGCACCTCCGAAAGGTTCATCATTAATACCTTGCTCAAGGTCATGCAGCATGCCTACAGAAAAGCCCAGAATAAAGTACAGGTCACCTTTCACCACTTTAACTATATTCTTTTACACAGACTCAAGAGCTTAAAACTAAATATTTATCAACATTCTGTAAGTATCTAATTAAATGCAAACATTCATTATTAAAATCTGTGACATAAGCAATTTGCCAATGTATCATTAGAAATATACTCTCTGATGTTCATCCAAGCTTTACAAGCACATATAATGGCATTTCACTTTCTATTTATATTCTGAGCTGCAGTGTGGAACCCTCACTGGAAAGGAAGAGACCATTTGTTCAGAAATCAGGGTGGGAAGGTTCTGCTCTTGAATTACTTAAAGGCTTGCAAACTCTCCTAATTACATTTAGCATAGTTTTTTTTAAAAGCTCTCTTGAAAGAGCTGCGCCTACACCCTTCATTTAAAAGCAAGTCTTCAAATAAATTTTGAAGCCAAACACTAAATGCAAAACTTTTTATATAAATCACAAAGCCAATGTCATTCTTCTGTACTGTCCTCCAGCGTCAGAGAGACCAATTCATCAGAGATTTATGTTTCCCTGTCAGGCTCATCAGCTGGGTACTTGCTGTGCTCACAGCCCTCCTGACCACAAACACACAGACTTTACCACGGAGCTGAAACCCAAGCAGAGGGAACTGTATTTTCAAATACGTTATCTCAACTTTGATAGGCAAGGCCTTAGCTCAGACTTCTGGTTTGGTTACTCTTCCACAAGTTATCTTCCACCTCAGTGATCAGGCACACAGGAAGCTGTACAGCAGGAGACAGCCTTGTTTTTTCTGTGAAATAATCAGAGTTCTAGACAGACATTCCTGATTTTTCCCCCTGTGGCCAAAGGGAGCACACAAAAGGTCTCCTAAATCCACAAAAGCATTGCAGCCAGCAGCTATGAAAGTTCCGAGTTCAGCAAGTGTAATCCAGTAGCCTGGGGAATTAGTATCAGTTCTGGGACAGCCCCAAGTTCTGTTCTGGGTTTAGCTGAGTTGCAGTATGAAGCAAACAAACAACACAGCTGCTGAAAGTGAGGAAAAGGGTACAGGGCTGCACCTATCCCACAAAGTGTGCTGTCATCATCCAGTCTCTACTCTTACATGCTAGCAACTACAGAGACAGTGTATATATATATATAAAAATTAGGAACCCAAGCAGGACTTACCTAGTAGAGTTTTAGGGTTGGTCAGCCCTAACTGTACCACTGGGTTTTCTAAGATGGCTTGGAAGAGAGGGCTATTGGTGTCAATTCCCTTATCTAAGTCCTCTGGAGAAGGCTTTCTGTCTCCCAGCAGCCATTCACACTGAAAGAAATCACCAGGCACAACAGATTTCATCACTGGTTCCATCAGAATGAAAGTGTCTCAAAAGTTCTGACAGTGTGGCACGTTAAAAATATTTTTTCCTCTCACAGCAAAGACAGAGCTATACATTTCACGCCAGATGACTATTCATTTGTGTGTTATTCCCACACCTTTAGTTCAATAGGAAGAGCAGCAGTGCCTGGTATGGTAATAAAATTATACCAACTTTGGATGTTTCAAAGCTCAGGGAAGATGTGTGTTACCCTACTTAGGTCCTGCCTCAAAGGAACCCTACCAACAGGGTTACAGTGCATCAGCCTGAAGTACCCTCCAGCCCAATATCCTCTAACAGTAGCCAGCTCAAGAAGAGAAGATTTCTTGGCTGTCAGCTGTGTCCACATAATTTTCCTTAACATATCAACCACTAGCAGGGGACTAATCAATCTTCGAAAACCTTCATATTTTTTGATTCCATAAACTGTGGAATACATTGCTGCAGAATGATAATTTACATACTGCATGGCTTGAATGTCTTGCTTGACCATTTGTCTTTTAATCAATTATATGTTATTGGGAATGCCCTTTCCTTTCTCATGACAGCATAATCTCTTTTGCAGACTCTGGTGAGGGAGTTTCTCAAAAGCTTTTTGAAAATCCCAACCAGATCAGCCTCAACCTCATGCATGCTGAACTCCTCTAAGAAGTCTAAAACCTTTGAATTCTAGTTGTGTATCTTGTTGAACGAGGCACAGAGTATACAGTGCTCATTGCATCTTCAGCAACAGTTGGGCTTTATGATAGATCGAAACATCAACCAATTCAATGAAGAGAATCAGTTGAGCAGACTATTTTAGCAAGAAGGAACAGAAATGACATTGTACTCACAGCTGCATTTTGCTGGTTGTTGTTTACTCTGAGTGCATCTACCACCTCTTTTTCATCAAATCCCATCTCCATCAGGGCAATGACAGCCTATATCAGATTTGTACAGCTTAATAAATGTAACATTTAAAACAGAAATGAGAACAATCACATCCTTTCACCTTCTATGCAGGAGCTTTTTATGTGGTAAACCCCCCCATTGTTTATACTTGTAGACCACTAAGTAATCTTACCTACAAAGTTTTCAAATACTCTAGATCAGAAGCGCCTTTATTATGGAAGAATAAATTTTAAGTGCAAAGGTAGCTCCTGTCCTCAGCCCTGAAAGCTGAATGCAAGGCAAAGAGCAAGCATACCTGAGGTAGAAAGGAGAAGAGCAGGACAGAAACACCTTATTTTAGAACTTCTCTCATGTCGCAAAGCTTTTGTTCACGTCTCACTGACAGATCAAGCTCCACCCTTCATTTGCAGTTCTAGTCACTCAATTTAATTTCACTTCCCGGATTATTATATTGCCAGTGAGCATTATGTATTTAGACAAGAGTACCTAGATACTGTTACAAAAATGTTTAATCATTTAGAAATTGTACCCAGGTCAAATACATCTGCAGCTTTTGACCAAAATCACAAGAAACAGCTAGCTGCAAAAGCAAAGTGTTGGATTCAAAAGAGCACCTCCTGGTGAATTTACAGTGTGATAACAACAGTTAATACTGTGTTCTGAAAAAAGGCTACCTTCTGCATTTGCTGCCAGACTTAAATCCGATGGTGATACTTTCTCTTACCCCATAAATACATTAATGCTCTTCTGTCCTTTTCTACAGCAAAAGGACTTACTCCTGTCCTGCACCCCTTCCTTCCCAGACAGCAGTCAAAAAGCAGTGCCTGGAGTCTGGCAGCTCACTGCAGTCCCACCAGTTAATTTTCAGGTACAGAAGTAACAGTGTCAGTAATTTAGATACTGTTATCTGAGACAGCGATGCATTAATTAGGTAATATCCCTTTCAGCAACCTGAATTTAAACAGTCCCTAAAGACTTCCACTAAAATACTGTCAAGCCAGCATAATATATACATCTACCCAGATATCTCAGTTCATTTATTAACTAAACATTTATTTCAATTGCATGGTGCCCACACAGTCCCTTCCAATCCTAACAGTTAGATAAATAGCGAGATAAACAGCACATACCCGTGGGTCTGGGCGAAACTCTCTTTTCCTCCGGATCTTCTTGAATATTTCTGTCAGCTCATCCTTGGCCTCTTCCCCACCTGCTTCTGAAGTAGGACCCACAGTCGCTTCAGCAGAGGATGCACCAGCTTCAGCAGAGGATGCACCAGCTTCAGCAGAGGATGCACCAGCTTCAGCAGAGGATGCACCAGCTTCAGCAGAGGATGCACCAGCTTCAGCTGTGGTTTCTGATGAAGTCTGACCTGGAAGCGGAGCATCCACTGTAGGGTCATCTGCGTGTTCTATCAACCACTCCATGGCCTGTGTCACTGACATACTGAAAAGCAAATTAAAACACAAGGATGAGGAACGCTCCAGATGTACAGTAGTGTTCCACACACATTTGTCTTTGTATTTATTCCCATGGTATACTGACTTGCAGGTTAACTGGTATCCAAAAAGTCACAAATAAAGTTTTGGAGCACATCTCAGAGCACCTTAATTCTCTTGTGCATTCAGGACACCACAGTCTTCTCTGAAGCCAGGAACACAGAGGAATGAAGTCCAACTTGGACAGCTGCAACCCAGATTTTAAAAGGCATTTCTGAGGGAGTCACCTTATTCTCCACATCATGTGCTTTACTTCACAACAGACAAACACCGACTATTTGCAACTGTTGACAAAACTGCAAACAAAGCATGTTCCAAATTTACATGGAACCACCTCTCAGATGCAAGCTGCTTTGTTGCTTCTTAAGGAGATCTCTCTCAGACATCCATCCAGTGATCAAGGAATGCCATTAGCACCACAAGAAAGAAAGAGGGTGAAAAATACTACATGTGCACAATATGCCTTGAGCAAGAGCAAAATCCAACACGGGCTATTGCACTTGGACATGTACCACTGATTTAAGAAATCTGTGGTCCCTCAAAGGATCACCATGATCTTGAGAGCACCCCAACGCATCTCTTCCCAATGAATAGAGGGGAAGGAAAGATAACGATAGGGCAACTGAACATGTAATTTCATTTGACACACGGGAATTATTACATGTTCATAGAAAGGAGAGGAAAGCCTTTGCCTATTTGGCTTTTCAGTTACAACATGAAAGATGGAGGACATCAGGGGAGAAAGTCTTTCTGAGCCCAAAGGGAGAGATACTGGAAAAGAGTGACTGGAATATTTTGTGGATTCTGTATCATCAGGCATTTTTGAGAATGGCCTAACAAACCCCTCTCAGGAGTGAGTCAGTACAGCTGATTCTTCTTAAGGCACGAGAATTACATTACCTCCTATTTTCCTACAGTTGCTATCCGGACTTTACAATCTTTGTGGAATGTTTTTAAAAGATCAGCACAAAGTATTCTTCTACAGCTGAAAGACCAACATGGATGGGCTAGGTTTTCTTTTTTCTCTGTAAAATCTGAATTCTAAAGTGGAAGAAAGTGTGAGTTTAATACTTGGAAATAGTAGCCTTGTGAACTGCAGAGCAGCTATTCTTTCCAGAGCAAGTACAGCACCGTTTCCCCTTCCCTGTGCCATCCGCACCTGCGCCGCTGCCTGAGGCAGCGCTGTTCTTTGAGTTAATGCTTTTTCCAACCTAGTTTTAGGTGACCCACATAAGGAGACTTTAGAAAAAGATGCAATTTTTTTTTTTTTTTTTTTTAACCATATCAAGCAATTTACAGGCAGTGTGCTGAGTACACTTACTGATTTAATCGAAGGGCTTTGACAGCTCTGCTTTCTGGAAACCCCATTTCTGTAAGCTGTCGCAGAGCTATCTCATCCACTCTGTCTTCCTCATCCTCATCCAGCATGGCTACACATACACAAACAAAACAATGTTCAGATTGACTTCAAGCTAAAATAAACCCCTTTCTCAATGGAATGGCATGTGTTAAGTTCAAACCCCATTCTTCTCTTCCATCCCTGCTTTTGTTTCTGCCCTGCATTTGCTGTCTCATCATTTAGTTTGCTGCACTCAGCTTGGGCAGGCTCAGATAGGTTCTTCCACGACAAACACTTTGCCCAAATGTGTTCCAAGATCTCAAATGAAAGACAGCTAACTCACATTACCATGGTGTTGCTACATAAGTAAATATATAGGAGATTCACTGAAGATCTATTTATTATTTATCTAGAATTAAGTTGGACCCGGCTGTAGCAGATCTCAAGGGCAAGCATTTCCCACAATCTGAATCAACAGCTACACTTTCTCCTCATTTTACTATCTCCTTGTGCATTTTCAACTATTCTTTACCATCCCTAAAGCGCAATTTGTGATGCTTTCCTATTTTTTTTTCCACTACTACTGATTTTATTCTTAAAATGGAATTTCTCATCCATCCCAAAGGGACCTTATAAATTCCCAAGTTTTATACAACCTATACCCTCAAGGTGAAATCTTTGCCACAAAGTTTGTAGCAGGTTTGCTATTACATTAAGGTCTGGACTTCACTCTGCAAGCCCACCCTTCTGCTACGGAAACAAACGAGTTCCCAGGATTGAACTAGTAACTATAAAGATATGTTCGTACCATTTGCCTTCTTAAACAGTTCAACTGCATCTGGGTTCAGTGCTAGCAATTTCTGTGCAACCTCTATGAGAGATACCAATATCTTCCGGAGCTCTGTCTGGAACTGCAAGAAAGGAAACTGTCAAAACATTTAGACGGGAAGTTACCAGACATCATTAAATCTTAATGTATTTATTGTTAGTATCTCAGCAGTAGCCTGGCCCCCTGTACAGAAGGTTGCTTTATTAGGGCTTTATTTTCATTTTTCAGTCTCTCAAGAAGCACTGGGCCTTTCCTGTGAAGTGCTACTCGTAAGTAAAAGCTGCTGGGCAGAAAGGTCCTTTTATTTCTACCACAGCTTGCCGCCCAGTACCACCACAAGACATGCAGTGTTCAAGGAAACTCACTGCTTCACAGAAACACTTTGAGTCCCACCTTACAGAAGTGTTGCAAGACGACAGTCACAGTAGCTCCATACCTGTGCCACTTGCTTTCTGTGAACCAGCGAGCCTTCCTGGCCTACCGTTTGCTTTCTAGTAATCTCAATTTGAACAGCAGAGATCAAAGCAATTTTCTAAACTGAAGCATCACTAATTCCTTACAGCTGGACATTTGTTTTTAAAAATGCCACGCTCGGTAGGTCACGTTGGCCATTAAACAGCTTAATGCCAGTTGTCCCCTATAGGTTACCAGGGCACTCTGACAGCAATACGTAGGCAGATTTGCTGCTTCACACCCCTACTAGTACAGAAGGATAAAAGTAGTCCCCACGCTGCTGGAGACGCAGTTAGAAGCATTACAGACTCTGTCAGCATTCAACTATCGAAGTCAAAATTTATGCCTAATTTTTCTTTCAAAACCATGGAAGAGAAAAAAAAAAAAAACCCTGCAAACACTTGAACTATTGAAGACTGAAGAAATAAAACCCCCTAACTTCACATTTGCCAGACCTTGAATATGTTTACTGAGGCATTCCCATGAACAAAATAAAACATTTAAAATCGTAATTTAGAACAGAGTGTTTTATTATCACTGAATAGCAACCTGTGTCTAAATCTTAAACTATCTACTTTAATATACATTATATACACCTGAATTTCTCTAACAGAGAAAAAAAAAAAGAGAATCACATTCACATGTCAGAGAAAAGGTTATACAAGATAAAAGCTATTTGGATGTCAGTGTGCGAGTTAAAAAGAAGTCAAGTCCAATACTTACATCCCTCATGTTGTGATGGGCCACAGTGCGATCTACATTGCGAGAGGGCAGATTTGCAGTTGCTTTGAGAATAGCATCCTTATCAGGAGCTTTCTGCTCTTGTTTCCTCTGAAGGATAGGAAACATGATCAGGTTTCATAACCCATTATCCATAGAACAGAGAACACAGCATAGCGGAGAGCAGTTTCAGATTCTTCACCAAGGCATCAAGCAGTGCTCTGTAACTTGCAACTAAGAGAAACAGCAGTCTAGCAATACAACGGATTAACAGCACCAGGATCATTTTGCAATTACAGAGCAAAACTGGACCTGTTGGGTTGCCCCACTTTCAGTCCTTATACTTATTTCTGTTATCTAAACACACAGGGAAATTCCAGCATAAAGAGGGAAAGTGATGTATGAAACACAGAAGAGAGCTCAGAGGCCTCAGTGCCCAGGACTATATTCTGCTCCACATGGTCTGCTCATTATGGCCTGCTCATAGCACGCTCTCCTCAAACCCGTGGTTTGTCGAGAGATGTACCCATACTGTGCACAGACTGACACTTAACTGCTTAACACTGGAGGTGCTTTGCCACTTGCAAGTATCATGCAGAGATATACGGTGCCTTGGATTTTCAGTACATGCTTATAGTCCGGGACAAAACATAGCAGGGTACAAACTATAAATATTTCCCAGACTTATAACTTATCTTCTTACAGTGACATTCTGCACAGCAAGACCATACTGGAAAGAGAGACATACACCAATACCTACAGGAAGGGATACAGAGACATACACCAATACCTACAGGAAGGGATACAGAGACATACACCAATACCTACAGGAAGCAAGAAGAAACAAAGCTGTGCAAGGACCAAGTAGAGAGACCTAGGAATTCACAATGTCAAGCACAAGCATTGCTCATAGCGTTTATGCGATAACACGCCAACTGCAGTACCGCTTGTGCATAAGCATCATCCTGAGCATCACTGACCCTCAGTAACAATTGCATTCCAATACAACAAAATTTTAAAAAAGAATAGTAAGGGGCCAACACTTCAGCTCTAGAGACTGGTTAGAGGGTGACAAGCCGCACATAGCTAAAGATGGAAGACAGCCTGCCAGCAAGTCAACATATTTCTGTTGGGGCGTTTTGAAACAGAGATAAAGCAAGGCACTTGCTGAACTATACTTATACAGTTATTAGACATTTGTTCAAAGATTGCATGTCTTATTCTAAGGCAAATGTGCTCACAATCAAAGTTAAAAATGCAAAATCAGATTCCTCAAAGTTTGGAAGAAATATGAAGTAATTTCCCCAGAACTTAACTGGCAGCATTTGCCTCTACAAACAAGAAGAGTACACTACAGTAATCCTTCCCCATATCATTAATAAAGCAGGTAATCAAAATGGCCAAGCTGAGAAGTCTTTCAAACTCACTTTCTCCTCTGCTGACACATCTGCCATTTTGGGGAGTGGAGGTGGCGCACGCTTCTTTATCAAAAGCAAGACATCTAGAAAGAGAACGATACCGAAATACATTAGAAAGTAATGTGAAAACAGTTCTTGTAAGATACTTCACAAATGCAAGTTTTCCTGGGCATGAATTTTGTATTAAATTCCACTGTAGCATCAGACCTTTTTCACACTTTAAAACCTGTATGGCTTTACAGACTCCCCTTCAGTGTTTGCAATTCCTTAGTGCACAGTGAATTCAAAACATGGTCCATTACTAGTTACGCTTTGACTGTTACTGGTCTCTTCTCCTCACACAACACCATTAAAGAAAGGGCATTACGGGCTCTGGTTGTGTTATACGTTAATAGTACAGCAATTGGCTCTTGTTAGTAAGAAAGCATCAGCCCTTTCAGTGCTTCCAATGAGAGAGAAGCAGTAGAGACAGGCCATGGATGGTTTTTGGTCTAAGCTGGGGCCTTCCAATTGCAGCAAGGCAAGCACCAAGCTTCAAAAAGAACTTCCAGTATCAGGCTGAAGCTCACCTTTATGTGAACGGTGATTCACGGTCTACAGCAGGGATGCATCACTGGTAGCCCACCAGGGCAAATTTCAAGGGCAAACAAGTCTTCAGTCTCAGATATCCCACATCACCTGGCACGAGCTTGCTTTGGGCTTTTAAGACTAATACTTTCCCCTTACAAGGCACCCTTTTTCTAGAGATCATGTGATGCTTTCCAAGTTTCTAGCACCTTAGTTACTAGCACATACATTCCAATGGTGGAAAAATGCAGACACACTGCTTAGAGCCCAAAAGGGGCCTGTGCAGCACCTGCAGCCCTTCAGCCAGATACAGCCTGACACGCAATTTTTAGTCCATTGTATTAAGCAGATAAAAAGCAAATAAAGCATGCTTTGCACAACAAGTTTCCTTGGTCTGGCTCAGCACATAACAGCCAAGAGCAACAGCTGGTGAAGGCTGTTAACCCTCATTTGTCCAGCTGATCTGAATGTGAAAGGATCCACATGCTGACTCTTGGCTGCCCTGTGCAGTCAGCCGGTGGCAATCAGCTGTTGGCTGCGATCTCATCTCCCTGACAAGCAAGGCACATGAACAGTAGAGCACATTGCAGAGGGAAAAGGAGCGAAAAAAGCATTCACATGACAGCTTACTATGACTGCACGGTTAATACTGCTTAGCTGCTGCAAACTGCAATTCAAAACTCCGTAGGAGTCGGCACCTTGCCTAGAAATAATACACCACCAATCAGCAAAAATGCTGTCCCTCGCCTTTGCCTAAGATGGCATTTCTCAGCTCCTGTTCAGCTCTAAAGGTGATAGGTGACACTGCCTTGGAAGAGAGACCAAACTACTCGTGTTCATGGCAGCAGTTCTCCAGGCTGCATGAACTCAGGCAAAAGCCCAGGAACTCTGCTCCTGCTGAGTTTCTGGTTCAAACAATATTTCAGTCTACAGCAGTCCTGCTTCCCTCAGCTTCTGCACCACTGCCCTTTATCTCCAGAAGGGGCCATTAGCTTAAGCTGCCTAGTAAAAACTGACTCCAGTTATCATCTTTAGATCTTCTTTTGTTTCACATTAATCCTTTGCACCTTTAAAGTTCAGGAGCAAATACCTACCTCACACTCTCTGCTGTAGTCAGTGATACTACAGTGTGATGGATTCTGACCTACATTTGCAGAGGACAGAATGAGATCTAAACTGCAGACACTCAGATACACTTCAGCAAACATCCTTCTGCCTGACCCACAGACCTCAAGAAACCCCCCCCAAAAGCACTGGGTTATCTGCCCTGGAAATCTCAGTCATGATAACTATTCATTGCATAATTCCGAAGGATCAATGCTGCCTTGGAGGTTTAAAAAAAATCCTTTAAAAGGAGATAATCTGTTCAACTTCTCAACTTAATGAACACTGCTAATTCCTTTTCAACTCTTAAAAGGAAGAGCGAAGAAAAGCAAACTGCTCAAGGTGCTTTCTCTGGGGGGGAAAAAAAAGAACCCAGAATGTTTTTTCCCCCTCTTCCTTTTTTGCCACCTTACTAGATTCCCATGTCAAAGCAGACAGTAGATATTAAAAAGGTTACTGTTTGGAACTCGCCAAATAGTTAAACACAATCTCAAGTTTCTGGGCTGATAGGATTAAAAACCAGACAATCCTACCTCTATCTTGAATGTTTTCCTCCAACACTGTTTTTGTGTCTGTCAGCACCTTCTCAGAAGTAGCATGTATCAACTTATGATGTGTCACGGTTTTTGGATCTTCCAAGCTCCCAGGTACACACTGCAGAAGATAATAAATATTGAAGATCAGAAGACAGAAACTGCATGAATCACTGCACTTTGCACTTAAGATTCTCCACATACAAACTGTGCTATCATTTACTAGCTTCTCAATAGCTTAAGTAACAGCGCAGTATGGTAGAGGCCAGTGCACAGAAGGTATTTTATTAAAGAAACCGTGGCTCAAAATCATGCTGTAACAATACTGACCATGGTAGGCTTCTATGTGCATATCCAAGCTCCTGGCTGGGAAGAATAACCAACAAAAGGAAGGACTGTAGTGCTCCTTCCTTGATGTTGCTAAATTAATAGCTACATCAGGGAGCTGGACTTGATGATCCTTATGGATCCTTTCTCTTCCAACTTGAGATATGCTATTATTTAAGTTCCAACTAATTATGATGCTCTAAAAAACTTCCTTAAATAGCCAGTTTCAAACATCTAAAGTTACAGCCCAATTGCCCCAAATGAGCCCTTCAAGAGCATCAGCCTATGCAAGTCGATTTATACTTCTGCAGAACAGTACATCTCTATCACACTTAAATTCTGAGTACTTGGTCCTATAGTCAGGCCGATGGAGATTTGGAGCAAAGCAAGGATGCTCTAGGACCCACAGCTACATTAATGCTGCAACAGGTCGTTAAGGTCACTCACCCTTAGTCAGAAGTCTGCGGGTAACAATTAGTATCACGAACTAAGAATATAAATCTACAAAGCGCATCCACTGTTTTTACAGAAAGGGCTATAAAAGTGCAGTATGCTTCTCATTTGTAATTAGTGTCAAAATAGAGGAGAGAGTCTCTACTGCACCCAATAATTATTATTAACACACACTGTCAGCCTAAACAAGCAACTGCCAGCAGTCGTTGTGGTATGCTTGACCTTAAACTGGGAAGGAAACACCACCTTGTTTCAAGCTGAAAACAACAGATTTGGCCGCTGGAGCCCTAACCTGGGTTCCTGCTGAAAGTGTTGAACAAAAGTTACATTCACAACTTTTCTTCCCAACCATAATCAGCATACAGTAGATTTATTCATATATGACTGCTGTGCTCAACTCCTTATTACAATTCTAAATTGTATGTCAATTAATTCACTAGGAAATCAAGTTCAAAGACTGAAAAAAGAGTGCGTGCACACACAGGCCTTGAACTGACTCATCTTCACACCAGACCGGCTCCCAGATCCACAGCGATAGATTTCAATTACATTACATCAGTGCATCTAGAGGCTTCCAATTTGTCTGAGTGGAAAAAGAAAGCATAGCGGTTGCAATTCCAGAAAGGCAAAATTAAAAAGAACAACCTACCAAACCCACAAAATTGATGCTGCTGTTCTCACCACAAAAGAGGACATTTAATACCAACCTCACCTGCTCTGCTCAGAGAACACAGCTTTTAATGACACCTCTTTCAATACATGTTTCTACCAAGGCACTTTTACCGTGTCTGCAGAAGAGTGCGTTCACCCTTCACGGAACAGAGCCATTTCCAGAATCCCCACTGAAATCAGCGCTTCACTCTGACGTAGCATTTAGCCCTGTTCAGCATAATACGTATCACCAGCTTCCCACAAGGGAATCCTTTTAGTCCATCATCACCTTTTCTGTTGTGATTGCAGCCGATGGAAGACTCAGCTACCTGCTCTTTTTCCAAACATAATGCACTTGTTTTCAACATGGATCTTCAATTCCTCGTCAGAACTTCCATGCAGTTCTGATGCCTCAGTAAGACTGAAGCGAGAACGTTTGAGTCCCGCTTTGTACAACAGTAGCTTCTTACTAAGCCTTCAGCATATTAACTGCTGAACAAAAGCCAAAGAATGCATTAAAGCCTAGAAGCAGCTGGGAGTACCTCCTGTAATTGATCTGATAAGTTACTCAAAATGTGTAAGAGTACATCAGTGGAACATCTCCTCTCTGAACAACCTCAAAATATTACTGTTAAGAGATCCTGAGAGGCAGACCCCAAAAGGAAGAATTTGAAAATGGGAGCTGGGAAGTGTGTGTTCGGGGCGGGACAGGATGGGACATGACCCAGACCTATCATCCATTTTTTCCCTAGGACATATATAAAAGGGGGAGCGTATGTGCAATCATAATACTTACTAATAAGATGAAAGTGTAAGTGAAAAATAAAAGTTGGTGTTTTAAAAGAAAAATCCCATGGACACCTATTCTTACTTCCCGTTCCTCTAACCGCTTTGTTAACAACTGCATAGACCCATAAGGCACGTATAGGTGGTACATATAGCAAAGAGACTGCTCTGTGAAACACTTTGCTTATCTTAACATTTTAACATGCCCTGGAAATAGAAAGGCCATCTTAACAGGCAATGCCTCTACTAGCTCTCAACAGCCCATCAGGGAACTACCACCACTAAACATCAGATCTCACTGGAATCTTGCTTCACGAGAATCGTATCTGCCAAAATACAGTATTTTTGTATTAAATACAACGCTTTAAAGCGTAACCGAAAACATCTTCCCGACCAGAGAGAGAAGAGCACTGGTAATGCACAGGAAAAGCGTTGAGGGAGAGAGGAATTCCCTGAGCAGGGCAGAGGAAGCAACTGTCACACAAGTGAAAGGAAGCAGGGAAATCAGGGTGCACCTTGCTGCCCCAGGGCACAGCGGGGTTAGCGAGCACTGCTCCCCCGGCAATCAGAGGCACAGCATGCTGGGGAAGATGAGCTCTCTCGCATCTTTTTGTACAAGAGGATTGTGAGGAGGGGATCTGCTGTTTCATTGTTTTGCTTCCAGCATAAATATTTGCATTTCTTGTTAACACTGGATTCACACCTTTATTCACAGATGCCTGAGCAACTGCTGAAACTGTAAGCCCTGGCAATGCTAAATGCTATTTCTAGGGCCTGGAATCCTGATAAACCACAAGGGTTTCTGTTTGGTTTTAAAATAAGAAAAAGCATTTTTGTTTGCTTTTATTAACAGAAACATTTGAAAATAGTACTGACACTCCCTACTGCTTACCTTGGGTGGCTTGAACCATCTGCTTCCCTTGCAAAATATCCAAAACATGCCCGGGGCAAGAACCTACTTTATCTTTGTACTCTGAGAACTAGCACCTTGCATCTCTGTTCCACTGATACTCCTTATCATACCTTAAAACCCAGGTGACTATCACTGAGGCATCTTAAGAAAAAGGGGAACAAAAGCACAGAAGCATTAAAAGGTGGCCCCACGCTGCCAGAAAAAATTATGGGTAGAGCTTACGAACACGTACAGCCCACGTTTGTGCATCCAGAGCGCACGACCACAATTTGCATCAGTATTTCAGAAATACTGCTGAGCCTCAGCAGAAGCAATGGTGTCCTGTGATAAGAATATCAGAACCAGGACTGTCGACGGCACCTCTGGCCCATGCAGTGCTGTACTTGGACTGTCAATGCTGGGCAGAAGAATTATGGATCATAAATGTATTTTAAGTTAAGCTTGAGTTTCTGTGGTTAAGCTGACCCTTCTCAATTCTGGTTCCAAAATGAACACTTGCTTTTTAAGGAAACCACAGGAGAGCTCAGGGCCTGCTCCCGCTGAGGTGGTGGGGCCTTGTGCAGGGACAAGTGTGCACTTTGATGGTAAAACTTGAGTTAAAAAATAACTAGGAAGGGAAACAACTTATTACCAGGTGTTTGTTCACAGACTACGCAGACCACATTACTGAAGGCAGCAGTTTAACAACATGTGATCACCACTAAATTGTTAGGGGTCAAGAGATAGAACTAGTGGGAGGGATTTTTTTTTTCTTTATCTGTAATAAAAAAAATAAAATTCAGAAAAAAAAAAAAGACATGAAGAGCAGCACTTCAGAGATCAGCAAGCATTTGAATGTTATGGAGGCAAAGCAGCCACCTTCCTAGTTCAAATCTCTTACAACTACCATCTTCCTCTACTTCCTGAAAGAATGATTTCAAAGACTTTAGGGAACATAATAATCAGCATCTTACAAGAGATGGCCGCATAAATTATCTCAAGGTGCTATCAAGATTCATTGCAACATACCCATGATCAGGAGTCATGATTTTTCCATTTCTATTTTTCCCCTCCATAAAACTATATATTATCCATAATGGTTATGCAAATGCACACCATTAGCACAAAGCAGCAGAGAGCATGAAATCAAACATCGTGCCAAGTTATCAATTGTCTGCTGCCCTGCCTCGCACTGCAATGCAAGCATCTATTCAATTAAGCTTTCTGATAATTAAAGGCCTTTCAGCTCTGCACATATGCATGTAATCATTACCCCACCCTGTTTTGGCAGTCCTTGCACCACTTTTCTGCTTAATCACTCAGCTGCGTTGAACGGGGACAAGAAGGGAGCACTAGACTTCTTCCAGCAATGGAAGAGTGTGGGGAGCCCTGCACCCCACTGCTTTCAGCGAGGCACCCCCACTTTCCCTCAAGAACCATCACACCTACCTCAGATGAAGCAAACCCAAATGCAGCTCTAAATCAAAAAGCACTTACAAAGACTACGGGACAAGAGAAAACAGCATGTGCTGTGACCTGTAGTTTCCAGGGGTTCTAGTTGAAAGCAAACCACTAAAAGGCCCGAGGCAGAGGGCACCTAGGCTGCCGGCCACCCTCCACAGCGTGCTCATTCAGGAAACAAACCCTTTTACCCTTCAAATGAAGGTTAAGTAATGACACGTTACAGGTATGTTCTCCTATTGCAACTGCGGTTTATGGAGAAAAAAAAAATATATATTTACGAGGCTTTGAAGTCAACCACTACTAAATGCAGTTTAGTAAACCGCGCTAGAGATGGGCATAGAGGCTCTGGCCGCTCAAAAGTTACCCGGCTCTCAGCAAAGTCCTCGGCAAGAAATCCAGCAGGTTACAACTCCAGCTGCCAGGCTGTGTTGCGTTGGCTCCAGAATGGCAGACTTCAGGACAGCCCTGGTCATGGGTCACAACCTTATATGCTGCTGTTGTCAGTCACCTTTTTGCTTTGAAGTAAAAAACCATCACGGCAGATCTTCAAAATCCAGTCCAATAGCTTTGAAACTACTGGTTTTAACATTTACCACCCCCAAACACACTGGTGGTAACCAGGCACGCGAGTATGAAGAGCCAGTGTTTTCCAGCTGAACTTGTACTGATTGCACCTGTGTATTTTTATGTGTTTTCTCTTCCAGGCAGCGATTAGTAATTTACTCTTTGGACACATCCATTAGGACCTTGCTGCTTAGAGCACAGGGAGAGCATTACATGAGCCTGTTCTCTCCCCACCGAATATCCCACTCACCACTGTGCCAACCCAGGGTGAGACTGCACTAGGGCTTTTTCAAAAAAAGAAATTTTGCAGTTGCTACTTTCCTTGTTTGTTCTTAAACAGAAACAAGAAACAAACCAGGCTGTAATTTCTGAGAGGAAATCAGCAGAAACCAGTTCAGCAGTCTCTTGCGATGCGTGGTCACCAGTTCATAAAGCGCACGCAGGAGCTGGTGATCTCTAGCATTCCCACAAACCACACGCCAAATTCTGTAACTAGAAGTCGCAAAGCGATGCCCCCCCCAAATCCTCCTTTTCCAACAGGCAAATCGCTTGAAATGGGCATTTCCTTTTATACGGAACAGTTTCATTTCGGGAGGGGGGATGGCAGACACGGCAAACCGGGAAACCAGAACACAGAAACACTCGTTTACTCGAGCTACTTTGGAAAAAAAAAAAAAAAAAAACAAAAACAAAACCAAATAAAAAACAGCAAAAAAACATTTACAGGGCGTTGGAAAACTCTGTTTTCTTCACGGGGGGGACCTGCCTGCCCTACCCCCGACCACGACTCCCAGCCCCAGCCCGGCACACGGCCCCCACCCGCCCCTCCCGGCGCACCCGAGGGTTTCCCGGGACGCAGGGCAGCCCCGGGAGCCGCCAGCCCCGGGGGTCGGGACGGACACGGCTCCTTACGTGCTTCAGGCATCGCTCCTTCAGCTTCTCCACCGTGGTGTCCTCGGGGACCTCCTCCAGCCACTCGGCGCCCTCCATGGTGCACACATGGAGCCTCAGCACCTTCCCCGCGAAGATCTTCTCCTCCTGCACGAACATCGCCCCGGGCCCCCGCCGCCGCCGCTCAGCCCCGGCGCCGCCTCACCAGGCCCCGGGCACCGCCGGGCCCCGCGCTACCGCCCGCCCATGAAGGTGACCCCGCCAGGCCGCAGGGGAGCGGGGAGCCCGGCCGGGCCGCGCTGGGAGAGAGGGGGAACTCGGTGGCCCCCGGCGGCGCTGCCCGCCCGCCCCCCGCGCTGCCGCCGCCGCAGCGCCGGGCCCGCGGCCCGCCGGGGGATGCAGTGCTCGGCGGCCCCCGGCGGGACGGGAACCCCCTGCCCCGGCGTTTTTCACCGGCTCCGCGACGAGCGGGGCCGCGAGGCTTTAAAAAAAAAAAAAAAAAAAATTAAAAATAATTTTTTACCCGAGCGTTTTCCCAGCGCATTGTGGGAATGGCGGTCTCGCCCTCCGCCCCGCAGCACTGTGGGAAGGGCGGGCCGCGGCCGGGCCGGGGCGGGCGGGGGCGCGGGGAGTTCCCCCTTCCGCCGTCAGAGGGGGGCCGCGAGCTGCCGGGCGGCCGAGAGGCGCCAAGCGGCTGCCGGGCTGGGGACGGGCCTGGCTGTCAGGGGCCTGGCTGTCTATCGGGGACCTGGCTGTCTGTCTGTCAGGGGCCTGGCTGTCGGCTGGCTGTCTATTCGGGGACCTGCTGTCTGTCTGTCGGGGCCTGGCTGTCTCTCGGGGACCTGGCTGTCTGTCTGTCAGGGGCCTGGCTGTCTATCGGGGACCTGGCTGTCTGTCTGTCAGGGGCCTGGCTGTCTGGCTGTCGGGGACCTGGCTGTCGGGGACCTGTCTGTCTGTCTGTCAGGGGCCTGGCTGTCCGTCTGTCAGGGACCTGGCTGTCAGGGGCCTGTCTGTCTGTCTGTCAGGGGCCTGGCTGTCTGTCAGGGGCCTGTCTGTGTGTCTGTCAGGGGCCTGGCTGTCTGTCCGGCCCTGGCATGCCCTGTCCCGTCTCCCACCCTTTCCCGGTGCCCGGGGGTGCTGCAGGGTGCGGCGATTCCTTTCCCCGGGAACAAGCCATGTTCGAGGCCGCTCCGCAGCAGAGCGCCGGTCGCCCGCGTTAACCGCTCAATGTGCTTTGACGGGTTTTCCCTTCCCGGATTATTGCCTGCAGCCCGACAGGCAATGGGGTGGTTTTTGGTGTTAAATACACTGTTAAAGGGAGCTTGAAATGGAAAAAAGGCCACTGCAGCCATAGCTGCTGGATTTTTATGTCCGTATTAAATGGAGCTGTACTTGTCTAGAAAATACAAGGGATGTGTCATCTTTTCATCTCTTGAGCGCTGTGATATTCGTGTTACACGCTCAGCCTGGAGTTGGCTGAACGGCCGCTAAAGCTCTCTGGAAGAAACAAATCCAGGCAGAATTAGCAGACCCAGAGACAATAAAGGCAATAAAGTGTTAGGTGAGGAGGAGCGGAACGCTCCAGAGAGCTAAAATTCGATCCCATCACAAAGCAGATTTAGTTTTAGCTTGGCAAAAGGAGCAGGGACTGCTGCAGCGCTGACCCAGGGCGTCTCGGGGGTCTTTGTGCTCATCTCACGCTGGGCCCGCAGCTCCCAGGGGTCAAACGGGACAGGTTTTTTTTTTTCTTTCCTGTTTTCCAAGATGTGAAGGAATCCCATCCCTTTCTGCAGCCCCTGCTGGCGTGCTGGGCTCAGACACCAGCTCCCAGAGCCCACGAGAGGGAGCAAATTCCCCTGCAGCAAATTCCCTGCCAGCAGCAGCTCCTTTTGGGGACAGCTTTTGGGGACCATTTCATCCCCTGCTCCCAGCCACCAGCGTGGCCCTGGAGCCGTGGGGTGTCCACCACAGCGGGGTAACCCCACGTCCTGCCCTTGCCAAGTCCAAGCACCATCCGTGGCCAGCGAGGCCGCCCTGCGTGGGCACAGGCGCAGGCACAACCGCTCTGTTCTTCCCGTGACCGGTGTTATTTGCTCGCCGCGACTTCTCCTGCTTCGTGGAGGGAGCTGAAAATCTGGACGCTGACTTGGGACGGCGACGCTTGGTGACCCCGGCAGCCGCTCTCTCTGTGGGGGAGAGCAACGATAGCATTTTGCTAGGAGATATTTTAAAACAGCAAAGAAACATCGAGTGATTTCACGGCAGGCTAAATGCAGTTGTGAGCTCTTGGTGCGGGGAGGATGCGTGGATGTTACGGAACCGTAAAGGGGGCTCTGAGCAGTCGCTACTGCAAGTAGAAGCAATATTTGGAGATGAATCAGGAGCTGAGGCAGAAAAAAAAAAGAGATTTCTGCTTTCTGGCCATATCTTGCGTCAAAACAGTGCTTGCCTAACACAAGTGGAATACTTTATTTTCACGCTTTGAATGCAGCCCCTGTGTGCTTGATAAAATGTACCCATAAAATTGCAAATACAAGGCAATTTGACTACTGATGGCTAATGCATCATAACAGCTAAGGAAATGCGAGCATTTAAAAATACCCCATTTAAACGTCGGGCATTACCCCCGTTACTTGCACTACAGCAGAATAAATAAACAATATGTGTGTATTATGTTAATATTGTCCAAAGCCAAAAGAACGAGTGCGCGATGTGTTCCTTGTTTTTTTATGACTGATCCATTATGCCCGGAGACCAATGTGTGAATGAGAAAAGGGGGGAAATCAAGAGCTCTTTTCCTTTGAGAAATGGCTCCTTTTGTTTTACGTCTCCAGGTGAATTATTTCCCGTGGCTGCATCCAGCAGCAGGAACCTCCTGCGTTACTGAGGGTGATACAAGGCCCGGGGAAGACGGTTGCAAAGCTCCGCTGATCTGATGACTGCAGGCATTGGCCGGGGGGGTACCCCACGTTATGGGGGGGGAAGCAGACCAGGGGAGGGGGGATGGAGCCCACCCCGTGTTTGGGCTCACTGGGCTGTGCTTCGGGCGCAGCGTAACGTCAGTGTTGACTCCTGCAAGAACCGAAGGGGAGGGGTGTGGGAGCAGGCGCTGCTGCCTGAGGTCTCCTTTGGTACAAATTAGAGCAGTTTTGGGGCTGCTCTAATGGCTGCAAGTTGTCTGGGGGCCTCTAGGGAGGACCCAGGTCCGAGGCGTCCTCGGTATGCATGGGGCGCTGGCTGTCCCTCTCCTGGGCTGATTTCTTTTGCTGCAAGGGCCCCAAGGAGCTCGTTCCAGACCAACCAGGGCTGGAGGAGCAGGGACACCCAGCTCAGGGAAATCCACACCAGGGACCTTCCAGCAAACCCGCAATCTCTTTTACATTGTCTGAAAGTGGGAGGAATAAGAGAGTCTGAAAATTACCCCTTCCCATCCGCTCCCCTCACCCCCCCCCCCAGCTTTTCCTGGGCAATCTCAGAATTTATTGAGACAACTCCCATGGGATGCTACATCATGTCACCCAGGCCCTGTGTATCAGCTCCTCTTTTCCTGCATCTGCTGAGTGAAGAAATATGATAGCAGGAGGGATAATGAAGCAGACGTGTTTTCTTCAAATCAAACCGATTCTCCCTTAAGATGGGATAAAAGGGTAAAGAACTTTCCCTTTGCGATATTTTTCTCAGTAATGCCTTTTGACAATTTAATGTAGAAGTCATAGAGTAGTGAAGACAAAGTCACCCGGTGGGTGGACATCGGAGAGTTCAGTTGCCTTTGTGATGAATTGGTGATAGTACAGAGATGACAAAACAACACAGGGGGACAAGAAGGAGGCTGGCAGCACTGTCGGCAACATGCACAGGATAAATTGAACGCTACACTTCTTCCAGGGTCTTCAATAGTCCCAGGCATCCTGATATAATTTATGACTTGCAATTAGCATTTTATTATGGCTCATGCTTGTGCTGCGTACCTATCGCTTGGGTTCAGGTTTTGCAGGAGTTGCAGAGCAAAGTTTGCCTGAGTTTGAAATACCTATTTATTTAAATTAAAGTAATAAATATGCTCAAGAGGTTGCTTTCCTGCTTTTAAGCTGCAGCGGTTGAGAGCGTGGATTTCTTGCAGAGGTTTCTTGGGGCACTGGCTCACGTCCTGCCTGTGTTTGACAGCCTGGCCCAGGAGCGCCGCCGGACCGGTGCGGGATTGCCAGGAAAGCGGCCAAGGGAAGCGCTGGGACCTGTCTGCGCCCAACAGCTCCAGGACAGGATCTCGGCTGCCTTCATTGCTGCCGAGCCGGTGCTGTACCGCGAGGGACCCCCTGCTCTCACCCCATCTCTGAGCTGTCCCCACCTGCGGCTGCTGAGCCCCATGGGAGCCCCATCCCGATGCCTCGAGGCCGATACGTCCCAGATTTATTCCTCTTTTTCTGAGACATGGGAACTTCTGTCTCTTGCCCCTTAGCACCTTCCCCAGGCAGACGGAGGAGGAGCAAGCACTTCTGCTCCCCTCTCCATCCCAGCGGGGGAAGCAGCGCCCTTCTGCTCCCCCTTCCCTGCAAACAGGGGATCATCTTAAAAAAACTTGCTAAAAAGAATGTCTTAAGTTGGAAACTGGAAAAACTTGTGGGCTACATCCGTCAGGCTGTCACTGCCGCGCAGCACCCTGGGGTGGTGGGTGGGCAGGAGGGTGCCCAGCCGGGGCTCCCCCCCCAGCACCCTGGGGCCTCTGCCCCATCCAGCTTCGCCCACGGTGGCTGCGGCTGATAGCCCAGTGCGGAGACACGCAGATCTGTTGTACAATTTAACTCCGGAATCACTCTGAAAGGCCCCTGACTGTGCTCCAAACAACTCTGTAGGTTGCTATAAATATACAAAGCTTTTTGTGGGGATATTCATGAAATTCTATCACCGCTTACCCTGGCTGGTAATGGCCTTGTTTATGTATGTGCTCTATACCTGGCTTTGCAGCCTCTCCAAACACAATTCTATTACCGTGTTTAACTGCTCTATCAGTGTAGTACTTAGCGCGCTCTGCTTTCCAGCACAGCTCCTTAATGGCCAGGGAAGGCATTAGGCACTGCAGTTTGTGAGTATTCAAAAGAAAGTTCAAATCTCACGACGTCTTTATTTTAAAATTCATGGAATTTCTAAGTACCAACTTCTAAGCCATGACCAAATAGTCATTTCTTTCTTAAACAGCCTTTTATTTCTCCCCTCTTTCCCCCCACCAGTTAACTTGCTCTCGACAGCTTTTGGGACCCGCAGCTCTCTGGATGCCAGTCCCTGCCCATCCCACCGTGGGGGCCCCTGCCACCCTCTGGGCCCCCATGAGCTCTTTGCTCCCCAGGAGTGGCCGCAGTGAGACTCTGCCCACATCGACCAGGGCAGCATCGCTATGGGGGCACTGGGGGGGGGTGTCGCTTTGCGGGTGGGCAGGCAGCAAGGAGCAGGGGACCCCCGTGCCTTCCCTGAGGAGCAACGGGGTGGGCAGTGGCCAGGGGAACAGAGACAAGGGGGAAAAGAGCATTAGAAATCAGGGGCGTATTTAAAAGGATGTGGCAGTACCTGTGTGGGAAGGGGAGCAGAATGAGGCCGCTGACAGTGCTGAGGGCGGCAGTGGTGCAAATCATCCTTCCAGTCCTTCCTTACAATCAGCGGTTTGCTTTTTGGTACCACACGGATCCAGTTCACAGGTTTCTCTCCTAAAGGGAAAAGAAAACCCCTTCAACTCCATGTTTGAAATCCCTCTTCCCACACGCGCCGGCCGAGAATGGTGAATGCCCACATCTGCCCACCGCTACCTTGGCCATCAGGCACCGCGTTACCCACGGCCGTCACCACCACGCCTGGGTGGCAGGAGGCAGCCGGGAGGGTTTGCCTCCTCTTTCCAGCTGATCGAGAGTGTTTTCCAGTTTCCTCATACGTTTTGGCAGAATGTCACAATTTAATTGTTGGAAACGAGAGCAGGAAATATTAGCAGCACCGGCACAATAGGATTTTAATTTAGCTTCAGGATAGAAATGGGTCTCTAGCAGAGTGCCAGGCTCCAGGATTGCCTGCGAGTACCAGGAGCCTGGAGTTTGCCTAATAGTTTGCACAACTGGGGTAATTCTGTAGGGATGCGAGGGACTTAATTGGGCTCATGCTTAAACATCCTCGTAATGCGAGGCACACTGCGTGCGCTAAGCATTATTATTAAACAGCCCATTTCACTTTTTAATGATCATCTTGGATCACCGTAACGGTGATCAGCAAATAATCCTGGACAAATAAACATCTGCCTTCGGCATTTCCATAGCCAGGGCTGCCGCTGGGCTCTGAGCCTGGCTGGGTCTGGGGGCACGGCTGTCCCCCAGCCCCTCGGGAGGCCCACGTGCCCCCCCTCCATCCCGCACCCTTCGTCGGGCCAGGGGGCTCAGGGGTTGGGGTTAGTCCTCAGCACCATGTACCCCTTGGGACATCGATGTCTGCCCCAAACACTGCCGGGCTGCACACGGAGGAGCCGTGTCACCGCCCGCCTTGACATTGAGGTAAAATATGGGGCATTGCTAAATTATTCAGCTGGTGAGAGGGGCGCTCAGGATGGTGTGTTGCTCTTCTGCAGTGTAATTAATAGTCTTTAGATTAAATATGAAATCATTCCTAGTCATTAATAATTTAGCCGCAGCGTGGCGATCTTTAGAGAGCAGCAGCACTTCATATTCTTCTCAAGTATGTTGCCTGAAACGCTTTGGGGGAAGCCGGCCGCGCTTTCATCCATCTCAATTACAATTGCTGGCTGCTCATTTCCTTCTTGAACATTGTTTTGCGAAGGTGTAAAACTCGTCCACTCCCGCTTTTCCTAAAGTCGGCGTTTAAAGCATCGGCATGTCCTGGGAAGGAGGGGCTGGACCTCTACATCAACAGCCATCCGCCGCGGCATCCTCCAGCGCTTCCTCAGGGGTCCGTGCTCCAGCCCAGGCAGGGGCCGTATGAGTTCCCAGGTTCCATTTAGCTCCAAGGCAGGTTTCACCTTCCTCACCGTGGGACAGACCAGCCGCGGGCCCCAAGAGGCGTCTGAACCTGCCACCGGTCCTTGCCGGCATGGCAGGGGGAGGTGGTGGGATGGAGAAGAGCTCCCCTGGCCGAGGGGGGCTTCTGCTCCCCCGTGGCTTTTGCCGCAGTGCTGGTGACCCTGGCCGCAGCTGACCCCCAGTCCCGGTCCCAGCTCCACAGCACAGTAATCCGGTCCCTGTAATTTCCAGAAAAAGGGAGCTGACCCACCTCTCCTCTCCTCTGCCTCTTCCAGCCCCCAGGCCCCACTGCCGTGCCTTTTACGGGCAGGACGGTGATGATGGGTTTTGCTAATGCTGACAACTACCATAATTTAGCTTTACGCCAGCACTAAAACTGGAGAAAAAAATTCACGTCCTGGGACATCCGTGACACAGTTGCGGCTGACAGCAGATTTATGTGCAGCTCCAGCAGCTCCCAGCAAGGAAGGAACCCCGGCGCATATGGGGAGGGGTAACAGCCCCGTTCCTCTGCCCCCAGAGCTGCTCTGTTGGTGACACACACGAAATCAGCCATCCCGCTGCAGAGCCCCGCGCAGACCCTTCCCCGAGGGGACAAACCCCTGCTTCATCTCAGCCTAGCAGAATCGATGGGAAAAAGGGGGGGGAAACCCCATCCGCACCCTTCGGCGACGCTGGTGGGCTCCCAGCCATGTGCTGGACGTGCACGGCCCCGCCGTGCCGGTGCAGGGGTGTGAGGATGCCCTGGAGAGCGCAGGGATGCTCAAAAGCAGGAAAAAGGAGCGGTCTGCGCAGAAGCATGGCTAAATCCCCCCACAGCACAGTTAAATCCCCTCGCAGCTGGGCTCCCGCTCCCTGGCGTGCGACCACAGCTCGGCTGCAAAAGGCCACCTGCAGCAGGAGGAATATTTTGGAGCGCCGGAGCCCTGGGGTGCTGGGCTGGGGCTGTGTCGGCTGCCGGCAGCAGCCCCGGAGGGACCCTGCCTTTCACCGAGTGCCATAATTCCTGTTTCCAAACAGCAAACAAATGTTAGACAGCTGCTGCAGTAAAATCTGAAACCGAAGCCAAGTCCCCCAGGGGTGCCAGCAGCGGCTGGGGCGAGGAGGGGCGAAGGACGAGGCCGACCCCAACGCAGGGCGGGGAAACGCAGCCCTGGGCTCTGTGGGGCGAAGGCAGTGTCTCCGGGGGTCCCGGTGAGTCCCACGACCCTAGCAGACACGGGGGCTAAATGTCACCTCTCCCAAGGAGCCCTAAATAACTGCGTGGCGGCTGTAACCTTTATGGAGCCCTCCTGACTCCCGCCTTGGCTGTTACAATAGGATAAACTTGTTTGCACACCTGGCTGTGTTTTACATAGGCTTAATTCCTTTGTGCCTCTCCGCAGCTTCCTCCGGTGACTAAATGACTTGTCAGCCCTCGCCGGCCGAGCGCTGACAGCTTCAGCTTGCCCCCGCGCCGCCACACACCCCCCCCCGGCAGCATCCAGGGCTGCTTGGGTGTGTTGGGGGGCTTGGCCCAAAGTGGCCAAAGTGGCCAGAAGAGCTGGTGAGACCCCGGGCATCCTCCCCGCCGGGGCTGGCAGGTGGTACCCGAGCGGTGATTCCTAATTAAACGGGACAAAAACCCAGGAGGGATTACGGAGCGGATTACCCAGACCTGTTTCGTTTTGGGGAACTGGTTGGTGCTGGCCCTTCTGCACGGTACAGCGGGATGTAAAACCAGGACCGGGAGGGAGCACACTAATGAATATGGAAACCTTCTTTTCTGGTATTGCGCACTCATAAATGAATCCACTTTATAGAGCCATAGCAGAGAGGAAATGACTATTCGGAGCCTGATTTATCTGCTCAAATGCTTTGTAGTACTTCAGATTAATAAAAATATTTAATAAAGAATCAAGATGGTTTATCTGTAATGCAAAGAGAATCACATCCCCTGTATTTTTATTACTGAAAAATTGGAAGCGGGAAGAAATAATGATATAAGCTACTGTATAAATGACAAAAATACCCATTCTAGTTATATGCATTGCTGTACAATCTTTTTCTATCCTATAAACATAATATATTCTTATGCCTATTTCAACTGATTCAGTAGTCATATGCTGCATTGTGCAGTTTAATACCATCCCGTCCTCAACAGCTCTGGCAAGTGATTAAATAAGAAATAAATTTTGCTGTCATTGCATTTAAAATCAAATCAAGGATCATTTGTTACCCCAAACGAACCAGTTATCCTTCTCTGCTCGTAAGTAGGCTGCTGTTTGCTGAAGCATTTAGAAATGTATATATAGTAAACTCTTTGCATAATGGCTTGTACTGTAATATGATCTTTATGAGCCTGCCGCTCCGGAGACACTCGGAAGAACCAATAAACAGTACATTGCTTTTTTAATTTAAAGTTATAGGTATGAGACACTTCATATTCTCCTTAAATTCATCTGAGCCACGTTGGCTGTGCCACGGAGCTGGGGCCAAAACTTTGCTTCCCATCAGCGCCCCCCAGACCTGGCGTGGCCATGGCACCGCAGGGCATCACCGTGATAACCCCCCCAGTGTCACCAGCTCCAGCCGTGCCCCCGCAGCCCTGCCTGGCCCCTCGAGCTTCAGGGGTCCCCGGCACCGCTGCCCCCCGGGGAGAAATACGGCAGCACCGAACCCTGACCGTCCCCCCAGGAATCCGCCCAGGAGGGAGAGACAAACTGTCCCATTCGCCAAGTACATTAAATTTAATGTCACTGCCTTGTTAATGGCCCCTCACGTTTTAATGTGTAATATAAACTTACAAATTAATTGCAATACCTTCTAAAGCTTCTTTAACTGCTTCTGAAATGAAACCTCGCTAATAACCATAATTTTAAAGTCCATTCTTGTTCGAAGATTGCGTCTGACCAAATTTCTTTTGTTGGTTCATTATTTTAATTTCTCTCCTCCCCTCGAGAGTTGCCATTTTTCGACCACCTACGCGTCTCTGGGATTTCCCGGAGAGCAACTGCTATTTCTTATGGGCCTCCTCGTTGATGGGCGACCCTACAAAACTGGGATGTGCAGGCTGCCTCCTGCTCCGGCTGCGTGACAAAGCCCGTGATGGGAACCTCTCTTCCTAGAATGAAAAAAGAAATAATTAAAAATTTCATTAAAAACATGACCACTGTAAGAAAAAGAAACTTGCCCGGGGTGCCCCATGCGGGGTTGGGCATTGCCACCGGCTTCCAGCCCCTCGCTGTCAGCCCTGTGTCTGCCATGGACCCCGCCAAATCCAGTGGGTAAATTATTTGTTGCAAATTATTTGCTCAGCTTTAATTATCAAGTTTTGGCACCCATTAGTTAAACCGGTTAATTTTATTACAGAGAAAACAACAAATCACAAGGCTGACAATAATGAGGATGAACAGGCATTTAATTATCCTTGTTCTAGACAGAACAATTATTAATTTTAAATTGCAAAAACTCATTTGAAAAGTTTGGAGTCTGGAGAATTATCGTGGGGAGCGTAATATTGCTGCGGGAGATCTACGGTCAGCTGTTTCATTAATACCTGTAAATCACACAAATCAATTCCTTCACCAGCCTTTTCCTCCCCGTTGTAAAATGTAGGAATAAAACGAATAAACTTTTGTGCTGGGGTCTTCGTTAAAAGAGCTCTGGTGGCCCCAGAACACGGGTCCCTCTCCCAGCCACTGCGCGTGTGCCGGACCCGGAGGTGTTTGCAGCCCCTCTCTGCCACAGCATTTTATCCTAAATCAGGGGAAGGGACCCCCTGGCTGCAGGACAGCCACCGGCCGGCCGGGCGATCCAGCCTCAACAGGCACCCATGGGTGCCCTTTGGGGTGAGCACCAGCCCCCGGCTGCAGAAATCACTGCCCACCCTGAGCACCATGTCCCCAGGTGGGGATGCAGAAGGCGCGATGTCCCTAGGTTTGGTGTCCCCAGGTGGGGACTGGAAGGCGTGATGTCCCTAGGTTTGGTGTCCCCAGGTGGGGATGGGAAGGCGTGATGTCCCTAGGTTTGGTGTCCCCAGGTGGGGATGCGGAAGGCGTGATGTCCCTAGGTTTGGTGTCCCCAGGTGGGGACGTGGAAGGCGTGATGTCCCTAGGTTTGGTGTCCCCAGGTGGGCACATGGAAGGCGTGACGTCCCTAGGTTTGGTGTTCCCAGGTGGGGATGTGGAAGGAGTGATGTCCCTAGGTTTGGTGTCCCCAGGTGGGGACGCGGAAGGAGCGATGTCCCCAGACAGGATGGGAGCAGAGGGATGGCACTTGCACTCACCAGGGCACGGTGTGGAGGATCCCCACAACTTTGGGACTTTGCAGTTCCCTTCCCTCGGGCCCTGCCCTGAGCAGCTCAGCGTTAAGGCAACCTGGAAGCAAAAAGGGAAAAAAAAAACCAACCAAACAAACAAAAAAAAAGTCGGGAAAAAGAATCTGAAGCTTGAAGAAACAAATGAAATCCTATCATTTATCCCTGGTGGTCAGTGGCACAGATAACATTTTTCAAAGTGTAATTGCAGTCAATTGTACTTTCCCCCCAGTGCCCGTCAGCTCATCTTAGCTGGCGTGATAAATGTTAGCTTTTAAGCAAGAATGGATTGATTATTAATAGCTTAGATACCAGTTACAGGAACTGCAATAAAACTAGATTTTAATTTCCCTCTCTATTAAGGAATCTCATGTTTCATTCAATGTAGAGAGAAAATAGGGGGTTTTTGCAAAGATCTTAGATTTACTGCCACTATAAAAGATCATTGAGGCACCGAACCCTGGGTTATATTTGACCAGGTTCTCAACAGAAGGCAGCTGGGTGGGTCGCCGAGCCTCCCCGCGCCCAGCTCGGCCCTCGCTGCTGCAAAGGGGCTGGGCTGGGATGCTCTGCCCAGCATCCAGGAGTTACCTTTAAAACCCCCCAGTGCTTCAGGTGAGCAGTCGCCTCCTGGGCCAGGGGCACTCGCTGTTGGGGTGGGGGGGACGCAGCACCCCGGGGTGCCCCGTGCCCATCACCTCTCCCCACCCCGGGTGGTACTCGGGGTCCTGAATCTCCCCGGCACCCGCGAGCAGGGGCTTTTGGCAGCGTCTTTGGTGGCAGCAGGGCCTGGCCCCTGCTCCTGCCCTGCTCTAACCTCCCTCCCGGGCGCTCCCACTCACCAGTAAAACAAAAATCCCTGCAGAAAAATCACTTCATCAGGGTAGGGATGTTTCGGCTGTGATTTGTGTCTAAATCAGGAGAAAAAGCATAAAAGCTGCCTTGACTGAAGAACATAGTTGTGCATTTTAATCTCTTATAACTTACTTTTATGATGTAATTCTGAATTATGTTATTACATTTGTATTTAGAGAGCACACCAGATGGTGCATGCAGTAACACTTTGAATTAGGGTTTCCCAAATACACATTAAATTTAGATTTAATAAGACAGTTATCGCATGGGAATTAAATACCAATTGATTATTTATAAAATACCATGGCTCAGCAAAGCAGGCGGCTCAGCCGTCGTCTTGCACCGCAGCTGACGCGGGGGAAACGCAGCCTTAGGGACTGACCGGGGGTCCTGCCCTGGCTCTTGCCAGGCACCGATGGCCACTGGCCTTCCCGGCTGCTTGCCACCTTGTCCACCTCCTTGGCACCTTGTTCAGCAGCAGAGGAGGGACGCTGCCAGGCCAGCACCCCACCGGGCTGTCTATCCCAAGTGACACCCAAATCGCGGCGGTGACTCCCAGTCCGGCGGCCGGATGGGGACCGTGGCTCAGCCGACGGCTGCTTTGGACCAGCATCGGACCAGCATCGCCCCTGGGCACGTACAGCGTGCCCCTGAAGGCACCTCCAGCCCCATAAACCCGCGCACGTCCCCTTCAGCCCTTCACCCACACCGAGCCGTGCTCCCGGCTGCCGGGCAGGGCGGTGCTGCTGGCAGCCACCTATGGGCTCATCCCCTGCACCGGGTCCCAGTGGCCCAGGGGTCCCCAGGGCCATGGGGCCACTCTGCCCAGGGGTGCCCAGGCACAGGACCCCAGCCCCGGCTCCGCGTTCAGCAGCGATCACAGCTCCGTCACTGCCCGAGCGGCTCCGTTCCGTAAAAAACATTTAAGATCCTTTGCTGCCACTGATTTATTTTTTTTTATTATTATTCAGAACCGCAATATGCTGCTCATATACTCTGGGTAATTTACTTTTCTAATCAAATTGATTTCCATTCAAATGAATTCTCTTGTCCGTCTCTCTTCCAGTAATGTTATTTTAAGCATAAGCTGTGTCTTGGTACAAATGTATAATCAAACGGGTAGATGCAGAGGGCATTGTGGTACTTTATGGTGAATCAAACAGAAGTGAAATTATAGAAGCTTTTAGGCGCAATAATTTATGTATTGTAACTTCTGGTTGGGCCCAGCGAGTGAGATTACATTCCTCTCCTGGATTTATCTGCCGTCTTGGTTTGTGGCTCGGCATTTCTTTCTTTTTTTTTTTTTTTTTCTTTTTGCCCTTGCATTGAATTAGACCGAGCTAATTCCTCTCCCAGAGGGAGCAGAGCCCCAGGGGCCTGGGCGAGGGCTGCGGGACCCTGCCCAACCCGGCAAGGAGCAGACCCCACCACCAAAGATTTGGGGTGCTGCCCTGCTGTCACTGCCTCCATCCCAGCCCCAGCGTGGACAGCATCAGCCCGGGCCAAAAATCAAGTGCCTGGCTGGCTTAGCTGCCCTCCTGCGGCGCATCCCCCCGTTACCTGCGGGCTGGTGGCAGCTTTCCTGCAGGAACGGGTTAATTGCCGCCACACCGCTGCCACCATTACCAGTTGCTGCCATCCTGGCACAACCCCGAGGATGTGGCCGGCCACCACGCTCACACTCCCACCCATCCCTGCCACCCCCCACCATCCCTTTGCCAAACCTGGGGCATTATCATTACTATTTTTCTTATTGCACTTAAGCTACCCTACAATAACACTCCAAAGACGCCCACCTGCAGCCCTGCTTGCCGGGGCTGATTTATGTGCCGGTGGCAATCTTAATTCAGCGCCGGTGCACCCAAGTCAGCGCCGCAGAGCAAGGCAGGCACGGCGGCGTGCGTCGGGAATGATGCAGTTCCTACCCTTCACCCTTTATTTGTATTTTCTGTCCTGCACGATATATATCAGCCAGCGCCGGTGCTGGAGTGCCGCTCCACAGTCTATTATAAAATGGCTTGGTGCAAAAGATGCATATAAATAAGAGAAGCCATGAAGTGTTCCTCAGCCGCTGGTGCAGGGAGCGCTCGCGGCCGTGATTTATAGCATCTGCTCGATGGGCCTCGCTGACATAAATCTCACACTTCATTCACGTGTACGGAGTTAGGGAGAGGGAGCAGTGGCACCCCCTTGCACCCGCGGGCGCACGTCCTCCCTGCTGTCCCCCCCCCGGTCACCCTCCCGGGCAGCGGCCTTGGGGAATGGGAAGCAAACAGGGACAGATCCAGCCGTACCCGGTGTCTCGGCTCTGGCCAGGCACAGCTCTTGCTCTCTCCTCTTTCCCATGGGGCAGAGAGCAGGGATGGTGCTGGGCTCACACAGGAGCTCGGTGCAGGTGGAGCAGTGTGGCACTGGGACACTGCAGCCCCTGGCGTCTGCTGGCTGCCTGCTGGCATCCCCCAGCTGCAAAGGCAAGGACCAATACCTTCCGCAATGACCAACGCCTTCTGCAATGACCAACGCCTTCCGCAATGGCCAACACCTTCCGCAATGGCCAACGCCTTCCGCAATGGCCAACGCCTTCCGCAATGGCCAACGCCTTCCGCAATGGCCAACACATTCTGCAATGGCCATCTCCACCTGCAATGGCCATCTCCACCTGCAATGCCAACTCCACCTGCAATGGCCAACACCTGGTTTGCACCGCCAACGTGGGTTCTGTGCCCAGGGCCGTGCCACTCCCTGGCCCTCTTGGACACGGTCCTGGCCAGCTGCCTTCCAGAGCCTCCTGCTTTCCTCTATCTGCAGCTCACATTTTGGGACCTCTCCAGGTACCCGGGAGCAGGTTGCTGGCCCTTTTGGCTTGGCTGTGTTTGGTTGCAGTTGGGTGGCCTCACCTCCTCTGCCGCGGTGGGTGCCAAGCTCTCCTTTGCCCTCCTGGGGTGGTACGTCATCAGGAGCCGGTGCAGAGCAGTGCTGGAAAAGATAAACTATAAAAAAATCAAGAAGCAGCTGAAATCTGCAGCCCAGCGGGGACTGCGACAAGCAGAATAGCTTTCACTCAATCTGGGCTTTTTTTTTCCTGGAGAAGGAGGGAGCTGCTGGGCACTGTGAGAGACCTGGATGTATTTTCTCCCGGCCACGGATGGTAGTTCCATATCCCTGCTGCCCAGGGGCTGGTGGTCCCCAACCCCAGCACCAACCTGGCTGTGTGCCTGGGGGCCCACGGCGGGGACAACCCGCACCTAGGGCAGCCCTGTAACACCCCAGGGCCAAAAAACAGCGGGGGTGGAGGTGAAGAGCCAAATTCAGAGAGTTGGAGCGGGTACAGTGCTCAGGCGTCTCTCCCTCTGGAGCAGACCCCAAGAAAACAAAGACAGGTTGAGTCTAAAACCCAGAGCTGCCACCCAGAAATCAGCCGTGATCCGATAGAGCATCAAAAAAAAAGTCATTTTTTAACGCCCTGGGGAAGAGAGCACCCAGGGGTGCACCCATCACCCCGCGGCTCAGCCTCCTCCCTCTCACCCGGAGGGCGCTGCCAAGATCCCGGCCCCGTGCTGGGCAGAGACCGGCCATTTTATACCAATAATAATAAAAATAATAACATTAAGGCAAAGAGGAAACCCTTCTCCATCAGCCCCGGTTCGCTCCGCCGGTTTCCCCGCGCGCCGCGCCGGCTCCGCTGGGCTGCCGCAATGTGAGACACGGTACAGCCCAGGCCTGCCCCCCCGCACGCTCCCCCGCCGCACATTTCTACGGCAACATCGTTTACTTGGTTAAATAACTCATTTATCTTTTTATACTCTCTGCAGATCATAATACACCCACTCTGACAATACCGCACACCAAAGACCTAATTTTAGAAATGGTGTTTATAAGTAATCAGTTTGAAATATTGGAGCGGTCGTACGATGGTTGGGTTTTTGGTTGTTTTCTTTTTCTGAAATACTGACGTTTGCAAGAAAGCTGCTCATAAGGAAAATTCTGATTATAACAACTCATTTAGAATAAATCAGTTTGAAATGGTTTATATAACATGGCGGTTTGCGCCGTACATGAGCATCCAAGTTTCTGTGTTTTTCCTTTCAGTAAGATGAGATTAAATGAAACCCCAAATGCAAGTGGTTTTGGGCACTTTTTTTTTTTTTTTTTTTTTTTTGCTAAGCAGAGGAAATGCAGCTTCTCAGCAATTTTATGGCCAATTGGGTTGGGGAAAAAAGAAAAAAGACAGACAAAAATGACAGAGAGCGGCATTGCCACCCTCACAGCCCACCCTGCTCCCCATCGCCCCAAGAGCCCCAGCCCTCCCTTCCAGATGGGGGGGCCCTTGCACCCCACTTCACCCACCCTGCAAGGGCAGCTCAGGGTCTTTGGCTTTGCTGGGGACTTTGCAACCCTTTTACCACCCCTCCCCATCCCAAAGATGATGTCAACCCCCCCCAACAACCCCATCCCCAGGCAGAGCCTGAGCCAGGAGCCCCGGGGCAGGGCTCGGACCCCCTGGTGCTTTGTTATGGCTTGAGCTCTTCCCCGTCCGCGCCGGTACCTCATCCCTCGGCCGCAGGGATGGCGAACCAGCCGCAAACCCCGCGTCTCATGGAGCATCCTCATCCCGTGCCGGGGCCAGCCTCGAGCCACCCGCTGCCCGAGGCCTGGCAAACTCATCACCTGCGCCCGCGGGTGGGGGGCTGACTCCCACCCTGGAAGCGGGGCTGCCCGGCCGGGCTGTGGGGAAGCCGGTGGTGGAGCTGTCCCTGCGACAAATAATTTACCTGCCGGTGCTTTTGGAGCCAGGTTCGGGTTTTGCCTTGGCGAGCGGGCAGGGAGGGCACCAGCAGGAGCGGGGAAGCGGGGGGGTTCGGCCGACGCTGCGTCCTCCGCCCGAGCGCCGATTTCGGGGGGCTGCGAATTCAATTAAAAAAAAATCATAATAAATAAAGCAAGCGCAGGAGGGAGGGAGAGTGTGAGGGGTCCAGGAAAAGAACCCAAAAGACGCCCAAGCAGCCCCAGGTGAGGTGGGGGGCCGGGGCCTCCAAAAACCCCCAGATTTGGGCAAACCCGTTCAGTTGGCCAAAGTTGGGGTTTGTTTCACACCTCGAAGCGGAGCCTGGCCCCTCAGGGCAGCAGGGGGACGTGGAGCCCCTTCGGCACCTCTTACCAACCGCTTCTGATTAATCACATCCACCGCCCAGGAAAAAAACCAGAAAGCGGAGCAAAGCCAAGCTTTTAATTGTAATTTACTTTATTATTTTGTAAATGTGAATTTTACAAAGCGTTTTACAATTAATGATCACATTGGGTTTGTTGGTTTTTTGTTTTTTTTAAATGGATTTTTCATCATATGAAAACAGCTATGAGCACAGTTCCAACGGGGAGGGAGGGGGGGGTCTTAATCTTGTCTCTTTTTTTTTGTTGTTTGTTTTTAGTTACTGATATATCGTGTCAGCCATGGCTACAAAATAACAGTCTTAACTATACAGAGTAAGAGCACACAAATACAAGTGAATAATGCACGATAAAAAAAAAAAAAGAAGAAGCTAGCATCGTTCGTGGCTGAGACAGTCGAAGAACATAACTCAGTGGTACTGTGAGATTTCCTTACAGCACAGAAAGGATTTTTTTTAACAGTCATGAATTACAGTACTACTTAATACCCTATGAAGACGCTTTAAAAACAACCTTGTACTTTTAAGTCCTTTTTTTTTTTTTTCCCCCAAACATTCTGTCCAAAGGATTAATGTTCTATTTGAATCAAGTGCCATCCAAATGTTCAAGTCAAAAATATTTATACATTTATACTCAGCTGTTCTTTATTTATTTATTTATTTATTTTATTTGTCTGCTAAAAATAGTATTGCAAGTTTTGGCTTTTACCTTGACATAAAAATCACAATTTTGTGTGCAAAACGCTTAAACAGTGGAAGAAACTCACAGGGGGAGTTGAGGGGGGGGGGGGGGCCTGGACGCCAGCCCCCCACCCCCCCACCCCGGGGGGAGCGGGGCGGGGGAGCTCCCCCTCGCCTCCCCCCCGCGCCCCGCGCGCCCGGGGCTCGCTTGCCGACAGCACGACCGATTCAGACAGCAGGAACACTTTGAACAGCAGTTGAAGGCCAGGGGGTGGGGGGGGGGGGGGGGGGGTTGCCGCCCCGCTTTCCCCTTGGCCCTTCTCCACTTTGCAGCACATTTCCAAAAAACAAGCGATCCGAGCAAAACCCGGGGGGGGGTAAAAGGGCTGAGGGGAGGTGGCAGCCCCCCGCGTAACACCACGGCTAGGATGCTCTGCTCCCTCCAACGCTGGGTAAGCCGTGGACAATTCCAGTTTTGGGGGGCTGGTCGGGTGGAACCCCTGGCCTGGCTGGAGGAGGGGAGCCCCAGCGCGTGCCACCCACGGCCGGGCTCCGCGCCACCAGCCCCGCACCCCCCCAGTTTCCCCGGGGGAATTTCTAGGGTGAAACCACAGTTAGAAGAATTAAACCATCAAGGTGGCAAAAAGGACCCGCTCCCCATCTTCTGCCGGCGACGCAGCAACGCCAGCACCATCCATCCCTCCCTCCCCAGCCCCCTCCGCGGGCAGCCCCCGCCTGTACTGGTGTCACCATGACCAAACTGGCCCGGGAATGTCACCGGCCCGTGGGACACCAGGGGGTTTGCCGCGACCCCTGGCCAAAGCTGGATGGCGAGACAGGGGCCGGCGGGGTGGCAGAAGGCCAAAAATAATTATTTGCTTCTGCAAAGCAGCAGCCCGCAGGATGGTGGTGTTAATTGGCGCTAACGAGGAGGAGAGGGGCTGGCTTCTACGCTATATGGCAGCTGCAGGTAACTTGTATGCTTACACTCGGTTTTCTTTAAAGGTGCTTGGTATAACTTTAGATATATAATATACATGTAATATTGCTAATAGTCAAGCATAAGAATAAAGGTGCAGACATACCATAAATACTGATGCTTTGATTTTACACTACCAGACCTAGATGAATGCAGTTTCCTATTCACATTATAAAGCAGCCCCAAATTCTATAATTTAAAATAGTGTCGTAAACAAAGAGGAGGAAGGAGTCGGTTATGATCTGATCTTCTTAATCTGTTTTCCTTGGAAAAAATGATCAAAAAATTCTAAGGCACTCAGGAAAGCCGCATACAATCGATGGACTGCTCTGTTCTCACCTTACATTCAGTATTTTAAAGGGGTTACTTTTTTTTTTTTTTTTTTGTTCGTTTTTGTTTTTTTTCGGAAGAATACAATCATTACCATGTAACATTTTCAAACATACCATTAATCCTCCACACACAGGAAACATTAGTGCAAAATGCTTGCCCTCATCTACCAGATAAGGAAAAAAAAACAAAACCCAACGCCCTTCACATTTTAGAAGTTTGCCTTCCTAGTAATAATAATTAATAAAATAAACAAACCCAAATCCAAAAAAAAAAAAAAAAAAAAGAAAAGAAAAGAAAAAAAAAAAAAGAAAGAAAAAAAAAACCCCAAAATATACAGGAAGTTGTGCTAGGTATAAAAATATATATTTTCACTGTGCAACTTGACTCTCTTCAGACTCTCTGTCCTAAGCCATTCAAGTACTGCTGCTGCTGCCCCCCGGGGTGTCCCCGCCAGCCGCGCCGGCTGTCTGGGTGCGGGTTTGGTCCAGAATTAATGCCTACGGCCAACGGTGAACCCCGGCCGGAGGGCTGGGCCTGCTCACCAAACCCCAGTGAGTGCCAAAAAGGAGGAGGAATCCTTTGCAATATCTTTAAAATATATATATATATATATAAATATATATATATGTGCACACAGACACACACAGAAGGGACGACTTTTCACCTCCGACGCCCAGATCCGCTCCCAGCTTGCCTCAAACTTTTGGCAAACACAAACTTTTGGGGAGGCAATGAGGGATCAGGGGGGTCCTCAGCCAAACCTGCCCCCCGCAAGCCTCGCCAGCCCAGCCAAGCTGCCCCGGAGCTGGACCCCAGCAGTTGCTCCCAGGGGGGACGGGGACACCCCCAGGGCCAAGGAACCGAACCGCTCCATCTCCCCGGGGGTGGCTGGGGAAGAAGCCCACCCCGAGCTCAGCTCTCTGGTCCCCCCCACCCAGGTTCATCCTCCTCCACGGCGCTGCTGGGCGGTGGGCGAGCTGCGCTGGCTTTGGCAAGAGTTTTGTTTGCTGGGGGGGGTAAAGTGCAAATAGAGCCCCAGCCACGCTCGTCCCCGCGCCCCTGAAGCGTCGCACACCTCTGCACCGGCCCCCCAACGCTGCCGGCACAGGGCACCCGCCCCGGGGCATCGCAGGCCCCCCAAGCCAAGCCGTGCCAAAACCCGAGCGCTGTGCAAGACGTGAGGCAGAAACCACCCCGTCACCGATTATTTTTTTTCTTTTTCTCAGGGTAAGGAGCAGTGGAACAGGCTAAGCGCCGGACAGCTTTGTTATTAGGATGCAAAAAACTGCTTCAAGTATCGAAGAAAACAAAACAAATGGCCAAAAGTTGGGTTATCCTCTTCCCCCCTCCCCCTTTCCCAATGGAAATACAAAGAAGGAAGAAAACCCTGAGCAAAGCGCCGTCTGGATTCAGGAACCAAAGCGGGAAAGAAAAGAAGAGCACAGCCACAGTAGCCTTCAAAAGTAACTCTCTGTGCACCTTGCACTTATTCATAGTCCCAAACTTGTTAAAAGAACAAGCTGTAAATATCATTATAGCAGGCCACTTAGTCACAGTAAAAACAATAATTAAAAAAAGAAAAGAAAAAAGCCACTCTCAGCTCTCACCCTGGCCTCGGCATCCCTTGGGTGCCCACATCCCCCAGCCCGGAGCTGGGGCGAGCAGGGCCGGGCAGCGACTGCGCCGGAGCCTGGCGGGAGCCGGGTCCCCAGGAAGGGTGACCCCCAAGTCCCTTTGGGGGACTTCTAAGGGCAAGCGGGCAGAGCCCCCGCAGGCAGCGAGCGGGGGGTGCGCTGGTACCTGCTGCCCAGCTGGGCTCCAGGGGCACCTGAGGTCCCATCCCATCCAAGGCCAGCCAGGGCCACCAAAGCCAACACAGCCTGGGGACATCAGCTTTCAACAGGAAAAAAAATGACAAATAACTCAACATTGGGCTTTTTCCCCAGAAGGGCCTGCCTGGAGGATGAGCGAGAGGGAAAAGGCTTCCTCCTCCCCAAAACCTCATCACAGAAGGGCACAAAGCTCATTTTTTCTTTTTAAACCTTTTTGTATCCAATACACTTCAAATTAGTAAAAAGCCAGAGCAGACTGCTGCTGGCCTGGCTGGCCTCCGGTGCGGATGCTGCCGGGAGCCGACACCAAGAGCTCCCGGCTCCGTGCCCTTCGGAGCAAGAACAAGATGCTTTGGGTGCTCAGGTTCCTCTCCAAAGCCCCTTGCAGGCAGCTGGTGGGGGCTACTCCCCCTGCCCAGGAGGTGGCCCCGGCACTTGGCCCGCCTGCCTGCATGCCCCGTTGCCCCGAGGCGATGGGGTGCAGCGGGGTGACGCGAGCCTGTTCGCCCAAGAAGCGGGTGACGTGAAGGTGCAAGCAAGGAGAAGCAAACAAAAAGGAGCCGCTGGGAGGGAGGGAGAGAGAAACCAAACCCAAAACCCAGCCGCGTTGGGCAAAAAACCCGACAACAACCACTACCCTGGCCAGGGTCTCCACCTGCATCCCACGCAGTCCTCCCGACACGTGCAAGCCTGAACTCCTGCGGAACCATCCCCGCTCCGGGGATCCAGATAAAACTCCCCGAGACAAGACGACGGAGGCCCCGCCGGCCTCCAGCAGCGGCTGGGCACCGTGGCACCCTGCCCCGCAGCACCCTGCCCCACAGCACCCGTGGCACGGGGCTTCCTCCGACACCAGAAGCCTTTAACGATTTCCCCCACCCTGTCCCACTTGGCTTGAGCCCTTCTGCTAGAGACGAACATCGCCAGTCACAGCACTTGTACCCTAACACACCTCGCTTTCCTGTTAAGTGACGGTAAAACTTTCTTTAGAGGACAAGGTTAACGATGGCTTTACTTCTGAGCTGAGTAATGGATGGGGTGGTGATGACGGGGCGTGGTGGTGGTTGGGGGGGGGTGGCTAGCTTTTCTCCTCCCCTTCTTAAAATAAAAAAAAAAAAAAAAAAAAGAAAGGAAAAAAAAAAAGAAAAAAGCTACAATCTTATAGACTAACCTCAGGAATATCAAAAAAGGAGCCCGATATTTTTTTTTTTTAAGTAGGTCGCCACAGACCTAGTCATTTACAGTATAACGAATGCGATTATTTCCTTCATAAATTTTAAATACAAGCAGAATAAAAATCACATTTTTTTCAGGCAACAGTAGCAGTTCAGTAGGTAAGTGGCTTGATCACATTTTTTTGTTTTGTATTAGTAATGCATGCAAGCAGCTTTAGTATTACAGATCCCTTATAGGTCACGAAAAGTTTGCTCTCTTTATAAAGTCCCTCCGTAAGTACCATCTTGTCTTCTCACGGGAGTTTCAGGCCGGCTGGAGGAGCCCGAACCTTGTTCGAAAGGTTGCGGAGTGCTTTGGGTATCTGATGCCATCGCATCTGTGGCAGCTGCCTCCTGTATCACAGAGCCGGCCCCTTCGGCATCCTCGCTCTGTTCGAAGGACTGGTTGGATCCATTGCTTAGCTCTACGTTCACTGTGTTAGTTCTCAAGGCTACTATAGTTCCTGAATCGCTCCTCCTTTCTGCATAGATTCGCTGCTCAAAGACCTGAGCAGTGTTGGGCTGGAATTCAGGATCCAGGGGGACACTGTTTGTGGTGGAGCCCATGACCGTGCGGTACATCTCCATCCCTTCCGGCAGCATGGACTTAATCTTCGGCAGCCAGCGCTTGCGGACCCGGCGGGCGTTGGTGCACATATCGGCTGCTATAACATTCATCTCGCTTTCCTTAAAGCTCGGGGCAAAATTCTGACAATACACTGCAAAGACAGGGATACACAGAGCTGAGGATTCAGAGAAAGCAACACCAAGGCGGCACAAGCTGATCGCAGCCTTTGGCCCCGTCCCAGGGACGGCCGCAAGGCTCAGCGGGGGCTGATGCCACGGAGCAGATGTTCACCCACGGGCCAGAGCTCTCGCAAGGAGAGACTTACAGACAAGGACTCCTCAGCTCGAGGCAGAGACAACCCAGAAGAGAGAAAACCAGAAGGCACAGAAATCCCAGGTGGCACAGGGAAGGGGCTGGAGAAAGAGCACTCAACCCCTGGGGCCCCAGCGCGTCCCAGAGGTACCAGGCTCCTGCCTCCAGCCGGAGCGCGGCACCACAGCCGCAGCACCCTGGGATGGCCAAAAGCAGAGATGGCCACACAAAAGGCCAACACAAACTCCTCAAGAGTAGATCCATTACTGGCTCTTAAAACCACGGTGCTGCAGGCAGAAGCTGCAGGTCCGGGAAATCTCAGAGCCACTCCGGACCAAGTGGTGGAGCCCGAAGGACTGTCCTCCACCCACCCCATGCCTCGCGCCGGCCACCACAGGGCCAGCCAGCGCTGCATGGACCAGTGGCCCCACCAGTGTGGCTGCTCCAGCCCCACCAGGTGCAGTCAGCTGGCACGTACCCTGCAGGAGCCCAGCCAAACCTCAGCTCCAGCCCTGCTCCTCCGAGGGGGCCAAGCGCCTGATGTTAGGGAGCAAAGTCAGCACGCTGCCATGGGGAATCACTATCAACTACAGCTTGTGCACGGGATATTTCTCTAAAATTCAGGCAGTAAGATGTCATCTTATGCCCTGACACATGACAGCGTCGTAGGCACGGTCACTGGACAACGCCGCCTTCCCAACCTCTGAAACTCTTTGTGAGCCTCAGCAAGGACCAAGGCTGGAAGGTCCAGACCCAGGGCTCTCCAGGGAGGCTGTCTCAGGAGAGCCCCGCACACAAGCTAGGGGCAAGCACCACCAGCACAGCCTGGTGATTTTTGTCATTATGTACTGAGCATCTGCCACCTTACCCCTTTTCGCCACGTGCTACAGATCTCAGAGGGTGGCTGGAAGGCCCCTGGAGTTCAGCAGCACAGCAACAATTAGGGAGAAGAAAGATTTATCTTCCAAATTTTAAAAATAAGAAATACTAAAAAAAAATTGCTTAGAGTTTCATTTTCCAGCGCAATAATATTTACATAAAGATTTACTATCCGGAATCCAGCGAGGGTGAGAGGACACATTGCTTTCCACTGTATATCAAGCCCCTGGCTTGGCTGCCATAACCCATCAGGGCGTCCTACACCGCCCAGGTCCTCGCCCACCAGCAGGCACCTCTTGTCCCACAGCACGCTCCCTGTATTCAGGGGTGACTGCCAGAGCCAAATATTGAACCATTTGTTTCTGGTGCCTGTCATAAATAATTCAAGTAACAAAACTCTCCTTTTCTTGTATAAACCCCAGGCATTGGGTGCCAATGTGCACAGGGAAGGGCCACCCGTCAGGGAGCCCTGCACGACCCAGCCCTGGCTGAAGTTAGGGTGCTGTGTGATCATGCAAACATGGGGGATCTTACCTGCAGGACAGCAGAAGGGGTGTTAACCAGCTGAACCTTTTGTACCCCCAGCTCTGAGACAGAGCTCAGCGGCAATACAGACAGACAGATCGACCAGCCAAGCCGCGCGGCACAGTGCAGAACCTTGTGTGGAGCTCACATGTTAAAAACAAAAGCTCCTGTTGCTTTATGCAATCTTTTAAAAAGGCAATTATTTGCAGCAGGGCTCCCATTTTATGTATTTTAAAAAAAAAAAAAAAAAAAAAAACCCGAAAGTTTACAAAATATATTCAGGGAAATAGGCTGCAAACCCAAGAGAAAGGCTGCCAGGGAGATGGAGAGCGGCTCCTCCCAGGCTACCGGGGCTGACGCAGCCAGCGGATTCCCTGATTCCCGGGGGCCCGTTTCCTGCTGAAGACCCACAGCCCCAAAGCCCAGGGCACCGCAAAGCACGGCCACTCTCGGGCACCGCCATGGCCCGGGCACCGTGGGGCCAGCGCCTCCCAGAGAGGCGGGAGATGGCTGGGAGCTGCCCGCTCCGCTCCTGGAAACCAGGGGATTCGGGAGAGCCCTGCATTCGGATGAATCCGAATGCGAGCTGGAGCCCTAGGGCTAAAAGCCAGCACACGGAGATGGCCCGTTTCAGTGGTATCAAGCTCTGCATGTTGCCAAAAACATTATTTTGATTTCCTCCTTAGAGCACCTACCAATAAAATAATTAACTGCGAAATTAGTGCTTTGAAATATAGCAAAATACTCGAGTAGCAATAATGTTTTATATTAAGATACCGCCAAACAAATAATAATGAGAAAAAATATTCATCCCCTCCGAAATTATGCAAAATAAAGAATAAATTAATTTTCCTATAACCTAATTTCACCACGTATAGTTCCCATATTACTCAACAGAGATGGCCTTTCCCGCTTGGGTTTTGGCTTTGCTCTCGGCACGCTCTTCCAACCGAGCAGCAGTAAATCTCTCTCCTTACATTTGACTGCATTAAGAACCCTGCTGTCCAGGGGCTTCCTGCTGGGATCGCTTGTGGAGGACCGGATTCCAGTTCCGCAGCTGTTGGCAAGCGTGTTCCTGCAAGAAAGGCAGAGAAGGAGCCTTACACGGGGGACACCAGGGGACAGCGCATCGCAAGGGGACGCCACCCTCTTCCCTTTAGGTTCTTAGGGAGGGATCACCACGTTACGTTGATTTTTAAGGGAAGGAATTGGAAAAACGGGTGCTCAGGTTCAAGCATCGTTGAGAAACAGCGCAGAAATCAGCGCAGCAGAGGACGAAGCGCTCGCGACACATTATCTATTACCGTGGTTAAAACACCAGGAGATAAACTGAATCCCTTGGGAGAGCACAAAGAGCACGTACCGATCAAAGAAGGTGGCCAGAAGACGTCTCAGAAGGACCTTGTGTTTGACGCCGGCACATAAGTGGCAATTCATCAGCTGCCCTCGGGTGATGTAAACACCTGAGCCTGGAAGGGTGGGAGAGGGAAAATTCAGAATGAAACCTTTGCCTGGCTGACGGCACCGCCTCCGAGCCAGGAGCAAAGCGCTCCTCCTGCGCCGGCCCAGCGCTGGTGCGAGGCGGGAGGGAGCGTGCTCTTCGCGTGCCGCTACGGAAGCCCAGCCAGGATGGCAGGAGTTTTGGAACAGCTGAGCGGGGACTGTTCATCGCCATCCCTTGGGGTCTTGGCAAGTCCCAGCTAATAACAATTCCTAACTTTAACTGTACAGAAAGGAAGTCTATGGAAATCAAATGAAAATCAAATGAAAGGACTCTTATTTTTTTTTTTTTTTTTTTTTTTGCAAAGACACACAGTGCAAGGCTTTATTCTGTGATTTTATATGTACGGATCAGATTATTTATTCTTTCTGAAGGAAGAAAACCCCAATCCATTTGGCCTTTTCTTTTCTCAAGTTAAAGATCACAGAACACAGAACTAGAATGAAAGGCAAAAAACCCCATCCAGCACAGGAAAGGTACCCGGTTACACTGCAGATCTAACTGCTTCCAAAAACCCCATCACCTCTGGAGACTTCTGGTGAGCAGGGAATTCTCCTTCTAATGCACAGGAGCTGCTGACTGTGAAATACCCGGCCTTTCAGGATGCTCTCCAGAAGAAAAAGAAGTCCCTGCCAAAGCAGCTTCACCCGCCCAGGGGTCTGGCAGGGCTTTACAGCAGGTTCCCCACCAAACACTTCTCCTTTGCACATGGCTGGCGCACACCAAACCGCTCCCGCCCCAGCCACGGCTTGCGCGGGGAGGTTCCTCTGCTCTTCAAGCGTTCCGTTATACAAGAGGGTCTTGGTATTTGCTTTTAATTAAGATTAAATAATGGGTTGTATCTGGATCCAGAACATGCTCTGTTCTCACGATATAAAAACATCTATTGGAGAAATCAAATGACCTCCTGGATTTCCAGGAAAGCCTACAGACGATCGTCCCTGATCTTCCGGATGGAGACAGAGGTGCAGGCACCCAGCGGCTCCCCAAGCCTGACCCCGCCACCACGGGCAGCCCAGGCCACCGGTCCTGCCCCAGAAAAACCAAGCACCACCCCGGATCTCAGAACCATCCCGCTTCTCGCCACGCTCCGTGCACCGTATCTGTCCATCCGATGTGCGACGATGACGGCACGGCTTGTTGAAGACCCTCTCAGAGAGAGCTGCTGAAGTTTGCAGAACCAATTATGGCATGAAAAATGGGAGACGAAAGGAGAATACTCCGAATGGGGAGTTGAGGAAAACGTGGGCTGCAGGATCCTCCTGCGCGCTCTGGGGTCGAGCCCCCCTCCCAGGTCTCCCCAGGTTTGAGACGGCAATGAGCTGCGGAGCTTTTCCTCGGCAGCAGGATTTTGAGAGATAAGGCATCAGAGGGAACGCCAGACGCCACCGAGGGTAACTTCACTTTACTAAATAAAAAATAACCGAGGCAGCCACTATTGGTTAGAGATATTAATCTACTTTTTTCCCAGACTGAAAAATGTAAATCAAGCAGAGCTGCCTCGAGCCAATTTGCAGCTCTCACTGTGAAAATAACCTGCACCACTTGATGGTTTTAAGAAGTCTCACATAAAATGTAAATGGGTACAAAATGAATATTCCAGATACAAAATAAATACTTGTGGTTGTACGCTGTGCTGCGGCGTGTGCGTTTCACTCCCGCCTTCCATCAAAGACCCATCCTCCATCTGATGGAAATCTTTCTGGGCATCCCCTGAACTCCAGATTCCTTCTACAGACTGAAAATAAAAATCATGCTACTCACCAAGAGATAAATGACCAGAAAGAAAAGGCAACCAATTTGGATCGATTCTGCTGCCACACGTCCTTTTTATACCTCTACGGGTATTAAACAACCCCCCCCACCTGGGCAGGGCTCTTGTGCAAAGATGGTTCCATCTAAACACAGCTACGCCCAAGGGGAAAAAACCCCACGACAGCGCTGAGAGGACTACGGTAGCAAAGAGAAGCTGGCGGGAGCTTATTTAAGCAGAATACCATTATTTAAACTGGGATTTGATCTGGACACCCCAGTCAAACACTGGGTGGCATGCGGGTACCCGGGCTGCAGGCTGGCACGGCCCCGATTCACGGCTACTGGATTCCTCTTTATCCAGCTCTACACCACCAGTACCGTTAAAAGTGAAACAGCAACTTCTTCCACCCCGAGTTGGCCATAAATCCTTTATAGAGAAGTAGTGAATTCCCCCAGTATTGTAAATTCCCCCCCCAAACGAAAACAAAAATAAAAGAAAGGACCAAACCCAACTCCTTCTGCTCCTTCCTACTGCAGCGTTTGACCGTTCAATAACATCCCCAATCCTTAAAAAAAACTTTTACAGGTTTTTCAAAGCTTGTTCACTGACAAAAATTTTATCTCCGTTGCTGTGTAAATCTCATAATGCAATGGGTTTTTCGGTTTGGTTTTTTTTTTTTTTTTTAGATCTGTGCCTCTAAATCAAAACACAATTGCGATGCAGCCCACACCAATCAGGAAGAACACAAGCTGAAGAATTCAATTAAAATGCTAAATTAATTCAATTTAATAAATCCTGTTAATGACACATTTTTCTATCAGCAAATTAAAGGAAACTTAGAACTTTTTAGAAGATGATTGGTGATGAATAATCCAGAAAGACACAGCAAGGGCACACAAGACGCATGACTCCAGCAATGGCGCAAGCAAGATGAAGAACACATTTTGAGAAGGAAAACATCAGCGACCTCCAGGCTTTCTCAAGCAAAGGAAAGTTACCCCCTTATTACCTGCGACGAGCTCAAGTTTTTCTCCAGGATCTCCCTCTGAGTAGAGTTTTGGGTGACAACGGTATCCGATTTGACTGATAAGACTGGCTGGGAGAGCAACTAGGTCCCGTCGTATGAGGACACAGGAGCGGTTCTCCAGTGGGATCTGCTCTGGCTTCTCTTGAGCAACTTAAAAATTAAAAGGGAAAACCATTGAAACAGTTTGTTATGCAGGCACGACATGAACAGAAGGTCAAATTTGGACTTTTTTCAGGCAGCTCTTGAAAATATTCCTCCCTCCAGAAATACAACCACCCGCCAGGGCTATCGACCGCAGGGCAGATGCCGCCCGACAGCGTGGGAAGATGCCCCGGTCTCCCCCCTCACCGACCGCAGCAGTCTCGTATGCGCATTCCTGTTTTGCGAGAGGGATTCTTGGAACCTCGTTATGCTTTAACTTTTCCAAAGTTAATCATTGACGAAAACGGGCGACTCTGTACAGCTGGCACCGTTCTGGAAGCGCAGCATATGGAGCTGCCCTCCCCAGACACTCCTGGCAGAACTGTGGGTTACTTCACCGGGGGTTTCTAAAACAGGCAGTAAATTGTCTGAGTTCGATAAATACCTGCATCAGTACCATAACTACTTTTCTTGACGTTTTTCTCCTGCTTCAGTTAAGTCAGGCTCTGCAGACACCCATCCCACCGAGAAAGGTCGCTGTCACCCCCCCGGAGGACAGCACCCACCACCCACCTCCTGCAAGCTCCAACTCCCCCCCGCCTTTCGCAGGCCAACGTTTCCTCTCAATAACAAGAGAGACCCCAACTGACAAGCCAAAAAGTGTTATTAGGCTGTGGCTCCAAAACCAAATCACTGGGTTTTGCCAGGCCACGGCTGTGACTTGCCCCGATGTGCCAGCCCTGGAGCCCCCCGCTGCCCGTTAGCAACCACCACCGTCGAAAAGCTGAAACTACCTAGCTGCCCTACCAGCACCACCCAAGGCTGGGTCTTGTGGGCATACAGAGGGTTTGCTTTCTAAAGCACATTTACAGTGCAAGACCACAGGCTCGCTCAAAATGACAGTTTTTGACGGCAAAAGGGGGCTGACACGGGTGTGCATCAACTCCAGCCGCACTGGGACATGGTGGGAGCTGAATGACAGCTCTGAATGGCAGCCCAGCTCTACAATGATCCGTCTTTTTTCCCAAAAAGGTTCGACCACGTGGCAAGTGCCACACAGAAAATCAAACCCCGCTCCTTGCTCCAATATCTGTGAATACAGAAAGAAGAAAAAAACCCCAGAAACTGGCGTTTCTGAACTCAAAATGTCTCCTACTCAAGAGGTGTCTTTTCCTGCAATTATTTCGGTGTTCCGGGGGACGTTTTTTCCACTCTCTAGATAAAATAACAAGTTTTGCAGACTTGTTGCTGCAGTAACCAAAGGGTGATGGCTCCCGTACAATGGGAGCAGTGTTCTAACTAGGACATGCCCCGCGACGCCGTGCTGTGCCGTGGCATCCTATCGCCGGGACGGGGCTGGAAGCATCCCCACCCTCACCGCTCCCTCCTTCCCCAAACAGTCGGAATAGCAGGAGGATGCCCCTCGCCCGCGGAGCTGCGGCACAGCAGCATTTCCCGCAGCGATTCAGGACCGACAGCAGCAGAACAGTTCACACGACGATTTAAAACAGACTTCTCCTGCCATCACAGTCTACCTAGGCCAAGCGGCAGGGCTTTGTGGTGCTCTGGAAGGGGCTGCCCAAGGAAGGGGTCGAGTCCCCATCCCTGGAGGGATTTAAAAGAAGGGTAGATGAGGTGCTTAGGGACAGGGTTTAATGTCGGGATGGCAGTGTAGGTTAACAGTTGGACTTGATGACCTTAAAGGGCTTTTCCAACCTAAACGATTCTATGATCTGCAGTCCCACTGACACACAGAATCTCCCCCCCATTTAATAGCGCTCCCAAGCACCCAGGCACCCTCTCCTTGGAGATGGGAGTCATCTGTTCCACACAGAGGAAGTATCTAAAAGTCCTGCTCTACCTCTGATGCTTTCAAACAGTGATAAGCAGAGCATATCCAACTAAATACTAGTATTTTTTCCAGCTTAAACAAACCAAAAGCAGATGGGCACTAGGTAGGGGGCAACCAACACCCAGGGAGGGCCCACTCTGCTGCCCTTACAGGCTTTTGGGCTCTGGCAAGGCACGCTTTAGATTGGACATTAGGAAAAATTTCTTCTTCAAAGGGCTGTCAGGCTCTGGAAGGGGCTGCCCAGGGAAGGGGTCGAGTCCCCATCCCTGGGGGGATTTAAAAGCTGGGCAGACGAGGTGCTTAGGGACAAGGTTTAGTGGTGGGATGGCAGGGTTAGGGGAACGGTTGGACTCGATGATCTTAAAGGTCTTTTCCAACCCAAAGGATTCTGGGATTCTGTGCTCACCAAGGCAGGCTACAGTAGCGCAAGGGCCACTGCAAAATAAATGTGAATCTCGAGAGGAGAGGACGGACAGGTACGGAGGACACCACCGCCAGCTCCCACCCAGAGCCCTCTGCAGGTCACACACAGGCTGAACTAAAAGGTAAAATCATATCTAAGCCACATACGCCCTACTGTTCTGCTGATAAATCCCAGAAACCAGACCAGGACGTTCTCATCTCTCTTCTCTTTCTCTTCAGTAGTGGCAACGAAGGACCGGTGCACAGTGCTATTAGGGGTAAAACAGAATTTGGCAAGAGTTGTTTTGCTAACTGCACGTCCCTGAGCCGTCCATCAGGCGACAGAACGGGTGAGGATGAGGCCGTGCCCAGGGCTCCTGCTAATTGCAGGCAGCTCGTTAGGGCGAGCGCTCCCCAGCACTGGGCTCTCCCTGGAGCCACCGCTTCAGCTGCCCAGCAGGAGCAGGAGAACCATCGCAACCCCTCACACGCACAACGCTCTGCCCAGCTTGTGTAAAACGGCATTTCTCATTTTCTGTTTTTATTTTTAACTAATGACTCGGGCCCAAAGCACCCACCATACTCATCGCCACCTCGAAGCCAGCAGACGTTAAGCTGCTGAAGGGAAGCTGGGCAGACTGGAATGGATTCTCAGGAAGTTTCTTGGGGGCCTCCAGTTATTTTTTTGAGCAATATAAAGGCTGTGGGTCTCCAGGGAAAGGAGTTGCAATCAATACCGCAAACGAGGCAGAGTTCAGAGCCTGGGGGAGGGAGGAGAAGGATCCTCACCACCTGTGACCCAATATTGCTGCAATAGGAACAGAAGAGAATTCTGCCTGGAATGGCCACCGGCCATGCCCTCCTCCTGCCCGCTTCTTCGTCAAGGCTGCTGTCACTGAAGAAATGAAACACCTACAACATCCCACTGGCAAACAGCTACAGCAGACAAGGACAAACCAGTAGGCACGCTCTACAAACCAGTAGGCACGCTCTACAAACCAGTAGGCACGCTCTACCACAGGCGACCCTCAATAAAAAACAAATTTTGGGCCAAACAGATCCTAAAGTAGCAATAATGAGGCAGGCAAGAGGAAGATGAGCGCAAGCGCCGCATTCACGCTACCCTCCTGGAGCAATTTCAAAGGGTTTGGTGTCAAACCTGTCTCCTGAAAGAAAAGCAGCTTTTCAGGAAAAAAAAACAAAACCCTGCCACACTGAGACCTGGGGGATTGGTGACAATCCTGGGGTCGGTGACAATCCTGCCTCGAAGAAACTCTTTGCTTTTGAAGACATTTCATTCATAGAATCACAGAATCGTTTAGGTCGGAAAAGACCTTTATGATCATCAAGCCCAACCGTTCCCCTAACCCTGCCATCCCACCACTAAACCCTGTCCCTAAGCACCTCATCTATCCTTCTTTTAAATACCCCCAGGGATGGGGACTTGACCACCTCCCTGGGCAGCCCACTCCAATTCCCTACACATGGAGCCATTGAGAAGTTTACATTTCTTCCTGTGAAATTAAATACTTCATAAAACAAACTAAAATTTGGGCTAAAAAGCCCCAGGCGTAACTCAATCCACTATTCTGTTTTGGTTACATCTGTCCTGCTGGCTCGCTGTCTATAAATCTCTTATTAAACATGGGCATGAATCATTTTTTGGACTTTGTTTCCATTAAAGCATTAGCACAAATTCAACAATTCAATACTAAACACAAACGACTGAAGATTTAGGCCTTTCAGTGCCACCGCAATTCAGCAGATAGCAATCGGTTATGTAAAGAAGCGGGATACAAGAGACACTTTGGTCCCATGTTTTCAAAGAAAGCCAGTCTGTTTGGCCTTTATGCTCTGAAGAACAGGATAGTATTTACTTCTAATTAATTTGTATCTTCGGAGGGCAGCGGCTCCTTCCCTTTGAATGAAAGGGCAAACAATGTGAAGTATTGTTTAATACCATTTTGTTCTCGACCAAGAAAGGAGCCTACCAGCTAGTGGAGAGGGGCAGGAAATCATTACGGAGGAAGCGATGATTGCTGCCAGCCTAGCACTGCTATATTTTATTTATTCAGCTATACGCTTTCATCTCAAACTTATATGGACGCTGCAGCTGGCAACAAGTGGTCCAGAATGGGAAATATCCCGGGTTTTCTGTCTGAAGAAGCAACCTCAGACCAACTCACCAGCCCATGCTCGGAGGAAAGCTGGAGTCGTGGGAATTACCGGTGCTCCACGGCTCCAGGCTTTGCATGATGCTAGGGGCATGTGTCCTCCTTGTCCCTAAAACATACCGTCTGGCTTAGAGGGCCATTACACCACCCTCTTGCTGAGCCCACGATGGTTTCGGTGACACCAGGATGGTTGCATGTCCCACCCAAGGTGCCTGGGAACAGAGGCGCTGAGCCCACACAGCTCCTGTTGGTCCTCATCAGTGATGGGCCACAAGCTGCTCGGGCGAGTGCCTGGGGTCTGGCAGCGCTGGGAACTGCTGGCCACACACCTGGCACCACTGTTCATGATTGCCTTAGTTCCCAACAATCCAAACACCAGGGCTTCAAAATTATTCATGGCCCCCCAATGCCCACCAGTCTGGGTTCTCCTCTTGACCATTCACTGGACATAAACACCAACACACTCCCGTGGGTAAGAAACAACTATTTCTGTTTTAGGAATGGGAATCTGAGATACAGAAAGACCAGAGTGACGGACCCTTACCCAAAAGTTAATGTTTACAGAGCCCCAACGTGGAACCACAAGTCACAAGCCCTGGTCCACCGCAACGGCCACCAAACCATCTCCATCTGCTCCACCACCAGACACCCCGTATGCAAACATGTGGGTAATTCTCCCCTGTTCTCTACACGGCAAGAAGTTTCTTTTCAAACAGCAATATTTTACAAACATTTTTATCCCATTAGCCTATTTTCCACCGGCAGTGAGACGACCCCAAAAATAGCATCCCTGCCGCAGCCCTGGCATCGCCAGCGTCTGCCTGCGTACGTAAACCTGTACCACAGAGGACACACACACGCACCGCGGGACAGATCTATGATAGTCCCACCCGGGACAGTTTACATTTTTACAAATAGTACATTTATAACAACGCGCTGGAACGCAGAGATTTGATTTGTGACCTATTTATACAGGGAAGTAATCTGGAATTAGTATAGGAAAAATATTACTGGTTTATAAATACCCCTATCTTGCCTTCGCCTCAGATCTCAGCCAGGAGTGAAACATCTGCCAACCTAAAATTAAACATCTGTGTTTTACAGTGAGGAAAACCGGGACTGGAAGTTTAATGCCAAAAAAGGCCAGAGGCTGTGCACCCCCGGCGTGGGGCTCTGCCTCCCTCCGGCTGCTCAGCACCACCGCTCCCCGTGCCAGGATGGGAGATGCCGGCGCCGGCCGGCTCCCGGCGGCACCTCCAGCAGCGGGGCTGCCCCTCACCGAAAAGCCAAAGGAAAAGCGCTCTGGCAAAAAACACAGGGCATCCTCTTCTCACCGCTTTATTTCCTAAAAAAAAAAAAAAAAACAAAAACCCAAACTCCATGAGCTCTTTGCTCGCGAGCATCCCCCGGTGCGCGGTGGCGTCAGAGCGGCCACCGCAGGGCACGGGTCCTGGCAGGATCGGATCCCCACTCCTGCGGTTAGCACCAGCTACTTTACTGCAGCTGCAATTCTCTGGCGTGGCGAGCCGTGATTTACACCGTTGCAGCGTGTCGTTCCCAGGCTGGGTTCGGGAACCTTGCACGGGCTGCACCGGAGCCACTCATTACGGACTCTGGGTTGTTTCTTGCCCTCTTTCCTTACTGTCAGGAATCAGAGACCGGGAGAGAAAACTATTCTCTCAGCTAATTACCACAACTATTCTATAATGGCTATTTTAGATGAATTTTTAATGAAGTGTGCTCTTGTCAGTCCGGGATTTCATAACTTTCAAGTCCAGCCTTTACATTCCAGCCATTTGCTGCAGAAAGATTTCTCCTCTCCCCTGCAAACCGGCGCAGCAGGAGCAGGGGAGGAGGATGGACCCTCGCACAACTCCACTTGCGCCTGTCAAAATTAAATTAACTGCATCTGCTAAGCAGCACGCTGACTGACAAGAACGCGGTTCAGTGCAGAAAAAACGCCGAGCATCTGCAAGTCCTGCTGAAACCCACTTCAAATCAGGCCCACGACGCTGTAATTAACAAGGATAAAAATACTTTGCTTTTGTTTAATATTTTCTGGAGTTGTGCATTCCTCGGATCAGATGCTAGAAACCTCATTAAGTCTCACCCGTGTCCTCAAGGCCCACATGTTCTCCACAACCAGATCCCATTACAGAATAAGGAGCCATTTTACTGCGATGCTCCCAGCCTGCCACGGCAGCGGGCGGGCGCGGGGACGGCGGCGGCGGCGACGCCGTGGCCACCGAACGTGGCCAGAAGCAGGTGGGAGCTGATGCATCTCCTACATCCCTCTGCAAGGTGCCACCCTAGGTACTGACACCTAAACCTCGCTCTCCCATCGGCCCGTGTTCAAGACTGGGCTTATCTTTTCATTTATCTGCTGCTCCTTTTGCAGGTCCAGCCCTTTCCCTGGTCCATCGCAGCAGTGCCACCGCTGCAGGACGCACATCACTCCACCGGACCGACTCCTCGCTCCCTCTACCACCATCAAACCCTTGGCCAAGGGGATGATGTGCTCCTTGTCTCTCTGATCCTGGCTTTGGAGATTCGGTGCTGTTCTGGCTATACAAAGGGGTGGACAAAAATCAATAAAAACCTCCCAGCCTCAGGACAAGAAGAGGCTCCGTGACCCCCAGGGCTCGGCAGGGTCCTGTCCTGCCCTCCCCTGCCCCGGCCTTGGGGGCAGTGGGTGACGCTCAAGGCAAGCGATGCTCAAGGGAAATGGAGAACATCAGCCACCAGCATCCCACTGCAGGCTCGCCGGCATTAGCTCAGTCAACGCTTCAGCTGGGAAATGAAAAAGTGGAGAAAAAGGAGGAAAAAAACCCAAACCCCAACCCTCTCTGAAATTCAGGGCTTCCTCTGCTGCACTCTTCTTGGGCTTTGTTTTTGTTTTTACAAACGGGGCTCTTGGAAACCTTGGCAATCACTATTTTAAAGGGCTCCCCCTCCCCCAGGCCTTTGTAAGGCTGTCAGGATCTACATGCCAGGAGCAGGATTAGCTGGCTTTCTCTCTTCCATCTTACGGTTTTATTATTCTGCACCTTTTGAGGGTACAGTTTATCCCGAGTAATTAAAACACAGTTAGCTGTACAAGTCCAAACCATAATGGAATAGCTTAGGTTTTATTTTTTTTAATCTCTTTTTTGTGCGCCCTCTTTTCCAGGAATCCTGATACTATAGCTGGCTTATTTAAAACAGGAAACTCCCTTGAAATGTGCTGGTGCAGAAGAGAGATTTTAGCAGAAGTGCGGTATATCGGAGCCTTACAGCAGGGCCGGGCAGCGCCGTGCTCCTGACCTGCCTCCTCCCTGCACCGCCCTCGCCTCGGCATCACGACACCGTTCAGGTCTTCCCCCTACAGAAACCAAGTAGGAAAACTTTGCCACGAGATGCCTGGCTCCGACGTGAGGGCTGGACGGCTGCAGCATCTCCAGCGACGCCCAAAAAAGCTGCTCGTGTTTTCACTTCTCCAACTGGGATGACTCCAGCACCGCAAGAATTGGGTACAGCCTAATAGCTGCCGCCTGCACCATCCCAGGGCTGGTCCTGCCCTCGCCTTCTGAATTGATTTGGTTCTGTTACTGCACGAACTGGCCCCATGACAGCGAAGGAAAACACCATATCCAAGGGTATAATCCCATGGCTCTAAGGAATACCACTGCGAGCCCGGGCGCTGAAGGCAGACCCATGTTACTCACCGCATCCTCTACAGCGTGGAAGTACAAAGCAAAATAAAACCAAAACCGGTGTGCGGGAAAACAGCCTCATTTCTCTTCGGTCTGACTCTAACAGCAGCCAGGGCACGCGGTCCCGCTCCTGCCGGGTGGGCGGCCCTGGAGACCCCGACCTCGTCCCCATCCCCTGACCCCGCTCCTCCTCGCCCACCCGGTACCAACCATGGGGACCTGAAGCGCGGCAGAGCGAGCAGGGAGGCTTCTGAGGCTCATTTCCTACAACAGGCTTGTCCACGTTTCTCAGCAAATATTTCTAATATTAGAATAGCAACATTGCTACCAGCATGCTTTCCCTCTTTCGCATATGGCTGGGTAAAAACGCTCGGAAAATGTTGCTCATCTGCTTGCTACCTGGCAGGGGGACATGCCAAGGGCTCCTGCTCTTTGGGACGGGATGGGGATGAGCCAGTTCTAAGTACTAGGGAAAGCCTGGCTTTAGGTAACAGAAAAGGCCGTATTTGACAAAATCTTCCCCATTGCTTAAGAATAAAACCAAATGGCTTTGAGGCAAACGTGCCAGCTCTCCAACAAACAAGAGTTAAATATTTGCAAAATTAGTCCAGCAATTTCAGTGCAGAGCCGTAGCAGGGAAAGCGGCTCCAGGCAAGAGGATGCTCAGCGCTGCCAGCGCCGGCGGGAAGATGTCCCTCCCCGGGGAGCGCTCGCCGATCAAAGCCGCCGCCACAGACACCGGCAGCTCCGACGGGAGGCTGCTGCACCACGACCGAGCCTCCGCGCAGGATGCAGGGAGGGCAGCGACCCTGCCGGGCAGCTCCCCCTCCAGTCCTGAGCCCCTGGCGCCGTACACCCCAGCTGCCCCCGCTCCCCGGCGGGGTCCGAGCCCTGCACGGAGCCTGGGGGTGGGGGGTGCACGCCCGAGGAGTGTGGGAAGCAAAAGGGAAGGGGCCAAGCGCCACCAAAGCGGAGCCACCTCCTCTAAGGCACACCCAGGGACTCACCTAACAGTGAAATAAAACATCACCAAGAGGCCCCCAAATTGCTTTTGCCTTTTGGACAGCAACGCGCTGGGCAAGGCTGGCAGAGGAAAGGGGGGTCGCTTCAGGCAGCGGGCATAAAAGTCCTTCTTTGCTTCTTTTTGCAGATATTCCTAATTAACATCTGTGAAAATTATTTATTTGATGTTTTTCTCCTTTCTTCCAAATGTCATAAGCTCATCACTTTTGACAAAATTTTATTCTAAAAGGGCAGGACAGCAGGAACATGCCTTGCACCTCACTGAAGGCTCACTCCCAGGCCAACCATCCGACCAGTGCCGGGCTGGCAAGGGCTGGCACTTCCCTTCCCACAGGTGGCCATCCCTCCCAGGTGGCCCACGAGCAGGTGAGCTCAGCCATCGCCATGGGATGGGGGTCACCACCACGTGGCTCGTGTAACCACCAGGCTTGTCGGCAGCCTCGGCCAAAAAGCGAAGGGCTAAGCCGACCGTGGCGGGCGACGCAGCCGCTCTGACCTAAAAAGCTCTCGGGCCATGAGCGATGGCACGGGGGGACCTGCCCATGCCAAACCCAGACACCGGCACCAAACCCACCATGTGCACCGCCTTCTGTACCGCGCTACGTAAATAAACAAATGAAGCCCCTGAAGACAAGAGCCAGACAAACGAGCCCAAAACTACCCGTGCTTGGCTAGAGAAGGACCAAGCAAGCACTGAAGGAGAGCAGAAAACCCAAGGAGAGAGACTGTCCGTTACCAGAGTAGCCTCCCGAGGACTTGATGTACATCTGCCCGTACTGCTCCTCCACCATGGTGTCGTACGCCTCGTCGTCCTCCTCGTCCTCCTCGTTGTGGTAGGAGGTGGGGCTGTCGGTGGTGGGAATGCTGCTGGCACCGGGGCTTGTCCGCTCCCCCTGTGAGTACTGGACCTGCTGGACATTGGGGATGAGGGTGGCCAGGTTGGGCATCCCGTAGTAGGAGACGCGGGAGAGCTTCAGGGGACCGGCGTTGGGGCCACCGCCACCTGCCCCCTCCCGGGCGCCGGGCTCGAGGGGCCGCTTGCCGGGCAGGCCGGGCAGGGCAGCTGCCTGCAGCTCGAGGTTCTCGTGTTTGACGCGCGTGAGGAGAGGGATGGGCATGGAGGGGGACATGACGTAGGGCGCCGAGGCCGACTGCAGCTGGTTGCAGGGGCTCTGCGGCTCCGAGCTGGGGTCTTCGATCATGGTGGTCTGAGAGTCACAGTGGGGAGAGCTGACCTTGAACATCAAGTCCGTCCCTTTCTCCACGATGTGCTGGATCTGCAGGAAGCCCGCCGTGTACATCACCACCAGCTGCTCGCTCGCCGCCATGGTCAGCTTCCCGGTGTAGCAGAAGGAGAGGATCTGCTGGAAGCAAGCGGGGGGGACGGTACCTGGCAGCTCAAAGGCGTTTTTGCTGTTCCCACTGAACAAGTCTCGGAAGTAGAGGCTGCTGGCGGCCAGGACCGCCCGGTGCGCCTTGAACGCGTGGCCCTTCACCACCACCGAGACGTCGCAGTACAGCCCCAGCAGCCGCTGCTCGTTCAGGCAGCCCAGAACGGTGTTCCCAAAGTTGGGAATCTCTATGTGCAACATCTGCGACATGGCTCAGGATCGGCTGGAGCTCCTCAGACATTCAATGCAGGAATATCCAAAGTAGGGCACATCTGAAAAAGGGAAGAAGGAAAGGAGAGAGGCACAGCGTTTTTAGACAGAAGCAGAGGAACCCACCTCACCCGAGAGCACAGGCTCAAAGCTCAGCTCCGAGAGGCGATGCGGAAAGGCAATCGCTTCGAAAAAACTACTTATTGATGTTCTCAAACAGCCTTGGGAATGCTATTGGCAGAGGGCAAAGGATATTCCAAAAATGCAAGTGTTTTCTTCAAGTTGTGGTCTGTTTAAATAAGCACCAGCGATTTACTCCCCCGGGGGTTTTTACTTTATGCAGGAAAATCTGAACGGTAATGGGAGAGGAGTGAACAGTAAAGCAAAACGTAAGGCAGTCAGACAGATCCCGGGTAGCATTATATAAGAAACACAACAACCAGCAGCTATGTTGAAACTCCAGAAAAGATATTTATAAAACAATGTGCCATTCTGCCTGAAATAAATACAGGATTCTGCCAGAGCGACAGCTCCCAGGAAAAAGCACTTTGTAAAGCAATCTTCCCATTTGCACCAGAAAGAGGGAGCGTTTCAACAGTTAAACCCCTTCTCAACAGATTTATCCTCCAACAAAACCAGGCTTATCTCCAAATTAAGCCAGATATTTGAGCCCCAATAAAACAAACCACCGCGCCGCAGCGAGCCGCCTACCAAGTTGTCTTCTTATTTTTCTCCCCTAAATCCCAAGTGGGGCAGGGGGAGCCCCAGCCCAGCCCCCCTGTGGCCGAGCCCCCCCCCCCCCCCCCCCATCGCCCCCCAACTGAGGGTACCGGCCCCAGCTGAGCGGTATCGGGGACCCCTCGGAGCAACCTCGCAGGGGCTGGAGGCGACGGCTCTGGCTTGCGTCCCACCGCGGCCGCTCCTGGAGGCCAGCTGTACCTTTTGGCCATGGGGACAATTCCTTCCTCTCACCGACCAAATAATGCCTTGCGTCCGAAGGGACCTCGGGCACGAACCCCGTGCAGCGGCGGAGCGGGTAGCGTTAGTGCAGCCGGTGCGCTGAAACTCCGGCGAAGCAAATCACTGCAGATTCACCAACACCAGCCGGAGCCCAAACCCCCCCCCCGCTCCACCCCCCCCCCCAAGCTCCATGCAAGAGTCTAGGAGATTTAAAATCCCATTTGCCTTTGATACTGCTGAAGAAAAACTATGGTTAACTAGTACTGAAAGCTTATAAGAATGATATAAAAAAAAAAAAAAGGAAAAAAAAAAAAAAAAAAAAAAAAAAAAAAAAAAAATCCTATCTGCAAGGCCACGGGGTAACAGGAAGAAAAGGGAACACACTCGGAGCCAATTTAATTGTATCTGCATGGTTAAAAAAATTCTTCAGAGCGAGGAAGTTCTCGGTCCCCTCGCCTGGCTGGGAGCGAACGTACCTTCAGCTGCGCCCGTCGCCAGCGCGGCCGCTCGCCGGAGGGGCTCTGCGTCCCTCCGTATCGCCCCGGCCGCCACGCTATACGCAGCGACGCCGATCGCTCAGGGGAGGGCAAAAAAAAATAGGAGGGAAAAAAAAAAAAAAAAGAAAAAAAAAAAAGAGAAAATATATAGTATCAAGCCCTGGGTTTGTATCTGCTGTAGCTCAAGCTTTTACCAAGTCAAATCTCCCCGGCAGCGCACAGCATCCAAATGAATAGGCCGGATGCAGATTAACATTCAGGCTGCTCTCTGCAATGAATAGAGCCCTTTGATTAGGGACCTGAAGTAAATGCCAGTTTCAAACCCAAGCTTTAAAAACAGAGAAATATCAGTGCCAGAGGAATGCTCTCAGTGTTGGTACAAGACAGACTTTTGATGAGTCACTGCAATGCAAACAAAGATGGCAGAAATACTGTACTGTATGCTGATGAAATGCTTAGTGGTGCCACGGCAACTGAGACAGGTTTTAAATTTATAGTGCAGTTTTGCATATGAATTACGCTGTAAACTGCCTCCCCTGCCATCTAGTACATCCAGAGTGTCAAAGCATTTAAACTATTCCAAACAGTCTGCAGAGCTGGCACTGCTGCTGGTTAACTCCTGCGGCCGGAGGAAGGTGCGGGGTGGGGGCGGCGAGCATCCCCCAGTAGCCCCCCCAGAATCTCCCCGCCCCACCCCAGGGGCTCCCCAAAACCACCAGCCCAAAAGGAGAGCCTCGGGAATGCCCAAAATAAAGGTGCTCCCTGGGCAGCCACAGTCCTGATCCCCCCACTCCCACCCCCAAACTCCCCCCACCCCCCCCGCCCCCCCCAAGAAAGCCTTTCAAATGCAGGAAAAATGTTTACCCCTTGGGGAAAGCTTCTTTCAGTCTGTGGCTGAATCCACTAAAAGCAAATCCATTTGCTTAAGTAATGAAATCCTAGTCACATTGTCTCCTGGATTCAGATTTTAAATTACCTTCGCATTTATTGAGCATGTTTGGTGCTTTTTGCTGGGAAAGAGGGTGGGGCCTCACTTTGCTTGCTTCGCTCTTGCCCAGAGCGTTTTTCTGTCTCCTATCGCTCTCGGATTTGTTGCAAAGGCTCTGCTCGGATGGTCACACACTGTTAAAATGTTAAGAGATTAAAGGTGAAGCCATCCTTAGAGGAGGGTAACTGCGGGGAGCGCGGCCCGGGCTGGTGATGCTCCCGGTGATGCTCCGGCGCGAGCCCGCCCTGCCGACCACGCACGACCTCCGTCTCCGCTGCCCAAAGAGATGTTTGGTGCATTAAGTTCAACTCTGCAGCAGCAAAACTGCTGCCTGGCTGCCTCCCCCCGCTCTTCCAGCAAACGGCACGAAAGCATCTGCTCTGCACCCCACAGGACTTGCAGCCTCCCAGCGCCGGGCAGAGCCCTGACGCTCCCAGCCGAGGACCTCCAGGACCTCCATGCATCAGGAGCGCTCAGCAGGTTCATCTCAACCCGTGTGAGGTCAATGGGATCTCTGCCTGGTGTTGGTGAGGAGGCTGAGGCACCGAGAGGGGACCTAGGTGACGTCCTGCGAGGAGGTCAAGAGAAGACACCACGATAGCCAAGCCCAAGAGCCCAAGACCTCTTCCAACCATGACACTGCCAACGTCCGCTGGAGAAGGAAAGGAGTCTGCTCTGGCAAAAGCAGATCCACTTTGGATCCCTGAAAATTACTGAAAAATAACATGCTTTACAGAAACAAAACTGAGCCACTGAGGCACCTGAAGGAAACTTGGTCCATGGTGATGCAGACCATGAGTGGAGAAGGATCTCCTCCTCTTTTCTTCCAGCAAGAGCTCCCTTAGAGCTGGAGGGACCAGGCAGGCACCGGTTGGGACCTCCTTGGACCCACTCACAACCCCTGCCTTGGAGAAACCCAACAGGGCAGGATGAGTGGGACCAGCTGAGGACAGCTTGGTAGTGCAGAACAAACTTAAAATAGATCTCAATTATTACTATTGCTTAGAATCTGCTCTATAAACAAGCCAGGCATGCCAGGGGGAACCCCTGGCTCTCTAAAAACACCAAAATTGTGCCAGTTCAGGATACATTTACACCGGTGAGAAGTCCCAGATCGCCATATTATTGGCAAATTCCATTTAAAACCTCACATAAGACATCAGAGTTTGAACCAAGATGCTCCACCTAACTGATCCCCCCGGGGTATGACCTTCCACAGGACTGCAGCCTGGCCCGTGCACCCCAAAGGGATCCCACCCCAAAATCGCATCACTCCAGCTCCTGGTGGCCTTTTCTCCAATTCCAGCAGATTTCGTAGCTGCTGGTCACCAAGTGGCCGAGTGAGCGGGCGAGAGCTTGCTGGTAGGACTCGGTGATGGTCTAAACCTCCCGTCCTCTGGGAGAAAAAAGGCCTTGAAACGTGCTCACAGGGAAATGGTGAAATGGGAAAACGGTGCTGTGTCTGGTGGAGAAACGGCACCGAGGAACACGAGCAAAGCCGTACCAGCGAGGTGCAAAAGTCCAAGCCACTTCAATGAACTATAGGCCAGGCCTGCTGGATTTTTGTTTTTTCCTCCCCCCTTTGCCCCTGCCTTTTTATGACCAGACTATAGAAAAAAAAAAAAAAAATCCAAAGCAACAAACCCACTAACAAGCCAACATCCCCCCCCCAAATCCAAGAAATAAAAGGCGGCAGTCTTGAAAGCCAAGGAGAACCTGCTCGCCACGAGACCTCACAACCCCTAAAACCAACAGCAAGACAGTATTACTGTGATTAGACAGTAAATGCGGTAACACATGATAATGTCTAACTTAAAAACCTCCTCTACTAAGTATGCTTTTATTTTTATTTTTTTTTTTAATAGATCATCAAGGTACTTTTCAATGGTTTGAAATGGCTTCAGTCCATTTGACAAGGGAAGAACGGCGCTGCAGGAAAAGCGCCCTTAGCAATTACAGATGGAAACTGCATTTTGCAATCTCGTCTCCCAAGATGAGCTGTGCCCCAGGGTGCAGGAGGAGCCCCCAGCACCATCATCACCCCCCAAAAAATCCAGTCCCTTTTGGGCTGCCACGTGTGACACATCCTCAGATGGACACCTCCTACCAAAGAGGAAAACTTGGACAAAACTGGATTAAAACCAGCCAGCCCCCGCCGATCATTTAAGATATGTGACCATTCAAGCAAAACATCATTTTGTCTCCTAATGGCAGCCTCTCCTTCCCAGCTCTTGGATATAGCAGGACACTTTGTGCAGGTCTGCGTGATTTTTGTAAAGTCATAGCCTTTGTCACAAGCTGTTCATAAAAAATGCAGCTGTTATTTGATACAACTTCCACGAGAGTTTGAGAATTCTCGGTTTCTGCGTTCACGTGCTTTGGGAAAAAAAAAACAAACCCAAACAGGTTTGCTCTTTTCTAAACTATTTTCCTGCTCCCAGGCCTGAAAGGTCGGGGCGAGGCGACAACAGCAAAAGAAAAAAAGCGTCGACCTAGAATAAGATGCTGGCATCAGAGCTCCCCCAGGAGTAATCAGAAATCATTTAGATAATGTATTTAAATTCTTTTTCCTTAGCCAACATACAAAGAGACTTGGAGACTTCACCTCCTCCCCCCCCAGAAAGCCGTCCCAAGCCCCCCCAAAGCCCCCAGTTTCCCGCAGGAAGGTGCACTGGGCAGCAGCTGGGGCAGGGACAAAGGCAGCGGGACCCTCCGGGTGGGAGACAAAGCGGCCAAGGGCTTCCACCCCCCCCCCCCAGCCAAAGCCCCTCAAAAGAAAAGAGCTGAAAAGTCCTGCCCTTGAAGGCCCCAAAGGGTCAAAGGAAACTTCCCTTTCTTCTGTAAATGAGGAGAGAGGGGGGAAATCCCACCCTTGGATTTGAGGCTGGCAGGGGGACATCACCCAGCCCAGGCAGGGGCTCCCCAAAGCCGCTCGCCAGCCCCCCCTGGGCACAGGGGTGCCACCCGCCCAGCTCTTGCTACAGGCTTTGGGGTTTGGTTTTTTTCCCCCCCTTTTAATGAAAAGGAAACGCACTTTTGACATAAGCCCGAAGGAAAATACGCAACAGCTAACTGCAAAACTCGGTGGCGAAGGACCATTCCCCGAGCACGCAGCTGCTGTAACGCCTTAAATAAAACCAATAGTTAAATAAAGTCAAATAAAAGGCACTTCAGGTCCACGGCATCCAGACCCTCCACGCGCCGCAGCTTGCTGTGCCAGGGACCTGAGAGGTAAAAGAGCAAAGCCTTTGCACCCCCACCCCAAAAAGCGAGCCCGTGGTGGGGTTCGGGGTGAGAAAACCTGGGGAGGGGAAGGGAGAGGGGCTGGGGCACAACCGTGAAACGCCGCGACTGCCTGCACAGTTCAATGCCCGTCTTTGGCAGGGGAAAGAAAACAAGGTTAAGTTTGGTAATCAAATGACAGTCATGCCGAGACTCCCCTTCTCTTCTGCAGCATTTGTTTCTGCAGCTCCAAAGTATTTATTTTTAAAACGCTGCAAGTGGCAAGCAGCGAGCGGTGCTAACGTACCCTATTTTCAGTGCGGCAGCCAGTGGCAACGGGTGAAAGGAGATTATTTTTGCCTTATTAAGATAGCAGAGACTGAATTTGCAAATATTACTCGGCAGCACAGAAGCAAGGCACACGCAGCAGTCATGCAGCACGGAGCTCCCTTTGCTTTGGAACCCTAAAAGTTCGCACAGAAAGTAAAGACCCTGGAGGCTGGGGCAGGGGAATGGGGGAAAAGATGGGAAAGTGAATTAAATAAATGCTGATGATCCAGCCCAGCCGAGCAGCCTGAGGATGGGGCGGTGGGAGCTCTGCCCGGGGACCCTGCAGAGCCCCGGGAGCAATCCCGGGGGACCCCGGCACAGCTCCCCGGGCTCCGTCCTACTGCAAGGTGAGTCACCGGCAGCCGGGGTGCAACACCGCCGCTCGAGGTCACCCACCCAGCAGGCTGCTGCCTCCAAAAAGTGCAGTCATTCAGCCAAGGCGAAGCATGTTATTGCCTTATTTTTTAATTAGGCCCCCCCCCCTCCCCCCCCCTTCTATCACTGATTTTAAGAGCTCTCAAAGCAAGGAGAAGAAAAAATAGAAAAAGCAACATTTTAATTTTTTTTGCAGAAAATCCTGCAAGGAAAAGGGTAAGGGAGAGACATGGATACAAACCACAATTATTCTGCAGAATTTAATTTTTTTGCAATCTAATAAAAGCTCAAGACCCCGACTAAGTTACGTCTGCCAGAAAGCATCCAGCACCCCATTCCCATGCCTTCCGCAGAGCGGGCATTGCCTGCATCCCATCGCAAACATTAATTCACATCCGTAACACATCAAAAAGCCAAGTGCCGTGCTGAATTGTATTCTCCTCACTCCTAGTACACAACAGCAGAGCTAGCAATATATAACATGCATGACTCAATCCTACCATCATGCCCCTACAAAACAGAAAGCCTTAAAATAAAGTAAATAGCTTAAAAGGTCAATTAAAAAAAGCTTACAAAACATCAGACGCTGCTTCTTGCTAGAGCTCATTACCTAGTATGGTGGAGCTGCCTGTGTGTTTTTTTTTCTTGTGCAAGTTAGTCTGTGAGTCAGCATTAACACACATGAGAACATCAGGAATACTGCCTAGTTCTGATGCAATGGAGGTTGTAAAAAAAAAAAAAAAAAAAAAAAAGAAGAAGAAGAAATCGCGCTCCGTTTGGACAGGAGCCTGTAATTCAATTGCCTTTACTTTTCAATTACTGCATAGCCTACCCTGACCAACCTGCAGAGGGGAAGGAAACTTTGCTTACATCTCTTGTCTTAAAATTAATGACTTTTACTTTTGGCTACAGCTTATTCTCCCTGCTTTAAGAGGAAAAAATAGTAGGCATAATACCATTAACCCTTCAAGGGCAGCTGAGCCCTTGCAGCTACTGGGATCTCCGTGGTTTTTGTATAGAAATTTCAGCACTGGAAAACAATACTGCCCAAAAGTTCTGGCGAAGGAAGACATTTATACATTAAACTTTTAATACTCTATAAAGCGAAGCTACAATTGCATCTGAGCTTGATCCTTAATGGAAACATAAGCTTGCAGGAAAGGAAAGTTATATACTGCAGAAATTTAACTCTTTGCTCCCAGGTTTACAGAAGCAAACACCAGATTGCACAGGGCGGTTTTCAAAGCTGACGCTTGTGGTCATTAAGCAAAAACCCTGAGAAACCTAAAATTTGTGACCTGAGGTGGTCACCTCAACCTGGCGCCCGCCTTCCCCAGGCTGATGGGGGCAAAGCAGAAGACCCGCGTTCTTCATACGTTGCATTTATTGCTCACACTTCAGCAAAGAGTTCTCTCCCCCCCATCTCCTGTAGACTCAGCTCCCACCCCAGGATCGCAGCATCGAGGCAGGGATGCATACGAGACTCAACACCGACTTTTCATTTCTGACTTCTCTGCAGCAAAACCCTTCACCGGTCCAGCAAATTTTGCCCAAAGCTTCAGAATGTGACTATTTCTGTAACGCACCCTAAAACACCCCCAGACAACTCTGCAGCCCAGAAGATTGTATTATACATATAATATATATTATATATGGTCAATATATTATATTATATATATATAAAACTTAATAATATAGTATAATAGATGGTCAAGTACATCTTCAGAGCCAACACCAACACCTCACGAGCTTTGTGCTGCTGTGCCGCCGCTGAACAGCCGACGTCCCCAGGACAGCCGCGCCGATGCACCGCTCAGCTAAAGCGCAGGGTACGCTGCTGAAATTTGGGGGGCTCACAGAGATCCAAGCCTCATGCAGCAGAGCTGGGCAATAAAAAAGCCTCCCCAACGTTCACAACGCGCTGCAGGCGCGGGTTGCAAACGCCGAGCTGCCCCCACGCCACCCAACACCGATCGACCCATCGGAAAAAGCAGGGCTCGCTAATGCCCACGGACTAATAATCCAGTGCTAGCATATTCTAAATCCCAGTTTAGCTTGCTGGCTGTTTCTATCAGTAGACACAAGCACTATAAAATTATTATTCTTTTTAAATAGAGATGTATAAATAGTTATTAACACTCATTAACTGACACGGAACCCCCCGGTATTAGAGATCGATCACTTCTGCAGCTTCCCCCGCACGCAAGGGTCCGTCTCAAACCAGTGCAAGCCCGGTGGGGTTTTTTTTCTTAAGCATGTGGGATACTTGAATACAGATGAATTGAGTTTTAAAGGAAAAAAAAAAAAACAACCCAAGCAGCAACTTCTGGGCCAAGTTCCTGTGTGCCAAACTTTTCAACTGCCACAGCACAGCTCGACAGTGTTTCAAAAGAATTTAAGCACTGTTTTGAATACTGCTGACAATCTTCCTCATCAAAATTTGTAATTTAAATACCTCAAATCTGAAAAGCACACTCCCTGGGGCATGCTTCATTCTCCCTCCCTGCCGCCCACCCCCCCAGCCCCTTTACATAAATTGCTTCCTATGGGTGTTTTTTCCCCCACCTCCCTGGCATCACCCCGCAGCATCCGCTGCATCCCGCAGGGACCCCGGCGCTCAAGCAGAAGTTTGTTCTTCAGATTACCCGGGGATGAAATCTCTGTATGCACTGCAGCGCCCCAAACCACCGTTACCTTCCTCTTTTATAACTATGATGCTGGTTGAGAGATAAAACCGTTTACTGGTTGAGAGAGAAAACCGCGCTAACTGGGCTGCCCAGCCTCCTGCGGCGAGAAAGGGTTAACGCGAGGAGCCCCGCTTCCCAACCCTCTGCCATCCAGTAGCTAAGATGTTCCTTCAAACGCCTTCGGATGTGTCGATAAACCCCAAAATAATTCTCTGTCAATAAGTCTAATGGGTGAGGAACGGCAAAATTAATTTCTTGGGGTCTATGTGATGTTACAGGCAGCAGCTCCATTTTGGCAGGAGCGTGTTTAAGATTCCCTCCCAGTGCTGCAAAGCACCTTGAAAGGTCGACGAGCGCTTTCATATTCTCAGATCCATCCACAACGCTGCAGCAGATGAAACGGATTGACCTAGACGAGAACTGAAACAGTCTCTGTGAAATAATCCATCAACACCCTTCGCCAGCCGCAGCCGCCTTTGTCACGGGCGCGTTTGGGAATCGCACCTACCTACTGCAGCCGATCCGGGGCTCGAGAGGGTTTAAATCACGGCCCCGCTCTCCTGGGATGTAACCGAACACGGCATCGATAGCTGCAGAGCCGCCGAGCCGGCACACAACATAAAATACCTCCATATTAAAGTGTGTGCAAAGCCTGTGCCCATTACCGAACTCATTAAAGACAGTGATACTTTGTAACATACTCTAATCTTTAATATTCATAGCTTGCTTCATTTGCATATCATGCCATAAATAGTTGAAGCAGAGGTAAAACACAAAGCGCTCTACTTGCATTTCTAATTATGCCTAAAATCAAATGTAAATCACAACACATCCAAGACACAGAAAATACTAAATTTGCTGTCTCTCAGTTAAAAATCTTTTTTTTTTTTTCTTTTTAAAAAAACCCCCCAAACCCACACGCACAAACCCAATTATTTTTAAGAAGAAAAATCAAAGGGGCTTATAGGCATGTGCAGCGGGGATGACTCTGTTTTAAGAGGGGAACTTGCACGTCCAAGCCCCAGCCCTGGCGATGGACCCCAGCAGCAGCCCCGGCTCCAGCCCCTCGGGCAGGGGGCACAGGCTCATCTCCCCAACCCCTAAACCCCCGCATTTACCACCGCGCTGGGCTGCAGCCACTCGTTTAACCTTGGCCTTTGAAGAAACAAGGGGAGCCTTTTCCTCCCGGGCAGCCGGGAAAGCTGATCTCCAGCAAAGGAGGCAAATTTGAAGAATCAGCTTGAACGTGAACTCTTGCTGGAGCTGGGCGGGCTGGAGGTTGGTGCTTCAGCGAGAGGGAAAGCGTCCCCGGGGCTGGGAACTGCCAAACCCCCAGGTTTAACGAGAAAAGAGGCGTCTTGGGGTGCGTGCAGCCAGCAGCTCCCAGTCCAGGAGAAACAGATGATTTCTGCTCATAACCTACCGAAACCATGCCGAGGTAGCGTGGGCTGTTTTGCTCCGCTCTGCTTTTTACTGAAACGTGGAAGAGCCCTCGGAGCCGGGAGCTACCCCACGGCGCTCCCACGCCTGCTGCGGCACCCACTGCTGGCACCGGCACCCACCCACCTTGGTCCCACGGGAAAAGCTCCAGACCCCATTCAGCTGCCGGCAATGCCACCCGTCGGAACGGCTTGGCCTCACGGAGCCGGGTGCCCTCCAGGCGTATCCCGGGCATTATCCCTTACTATGAGAGCTAGGGCAAATTCACCTGCCTCCTCCGGGAAGGATGCTGGGGAACTGGGTGGTGTCATCAGCGGCTCGTGGGACTTCAGTCCCCAGCCATCGCAATCCTGGAGGGGGGGGTTCCCACCACAACTGCCAAGTTACCGACTTTTAAGGAAAAGCGCATCCCGGTGTGGCACAGGAGAGGAGCCGGGCTGCACTCGGGGCAGGGGCAGAGCTGAGGCACGGTGTCCTCACCTGTACAACCGAATTAACCACACTTCCCCCACTTCTCAGAGGCATCAGAAGACAGAATATCTGTAAAGCAACTTGATATCCTCGGATGAAAAGTATTATTAGCACATTGCTGCCGACGGCATAAATAATTTCCCTTTAAGAAGCTTGCTTCTGCATCAGGCACCAGGGTCCTCTTGACTTCATGGAAGTCCATCACCACCAACACAGGAAAATGCACATTTTTAGCTCAAGAGTGCCGGCAGGGGCACGGCGTGAGCTTGCACCCACCCGCCGCTCCCCGCAAGGAGGGTTCCTTACGGCCAGGATCTGTGGGACCGGCCGCAGCCCCAGCCCAGCCCTGCCCTGCGCTGCCCCCCCCCCCCCCCCCCTTCATCCCCCCCCCCCTTTCCCCTCTTCATCCATCTCCCCGTTCCTCTTCTTCATCCAGCTCCCCGTTCCCCCTCTTCATCCAGCTCCCCATTCCCCCTCTTCATCCAGCTCCCCGTTCCTCCTCTTCATCCAGCTCCCCGTTCCCCCTCTTCATCCAGCTCCCCGTTCCTCCTCTTCATCCAGCTCCCCGTTCCCTCTTCATCCAGCTCCCCGTTCCCCTCTTCATCCAGCTCCCCGTTCCTCCTCTTCATCCTCCCCCCACCAGCTCCCTTCTCCTCTTCATCCAGCTCCCCGTTCCCCTCTTCATCCCCAAGTAAGCTCTCTTACCAAGAGTCTGCACCAAAATCATCAAAATAAAATAAAGTACAATTATGCCCAAAGATTCAGTGAAAAAAAGCAAACTAATCAAATTTTGCAAAAGTAGGACAAAAATCGCCCATTTTGGGAAGCCGTAAGGCGCCTTTGCCCGGCAGAGGAGCGCGGGGCGAGGCGGGCTGGCTGCCGCACGGCGCGGCCGCCATCCCTTCCCACTTACCTTCCCTTTACCGCTGGGACTCCAGCTGCATCAACCCACTACATCTTAATGAAAGGCTTTTGTGGGTGGCTGTCCCCAGGGAAAAATGCATTTTTAAGCCACTTGAACCAAGACTGATTTTGAAGAAAACGCCAGCTAAATATCACCAAAGGGAGCTGGGCACCCGGCAGTCGCCCCAGCTGGGAGCGCGGCTCCGAGCCACAGCCTCCCTTATTAGATTTTTCCCATCTTACAAAGGGCTTAAAGAGACTTCTGAGAATGAAAAGCTGAAAGAAAAAAAAATAACTATGTGTATCATCGCCATGTTCTGCTGCTGCTCATACACCAGCTTTCCAGGGTCCCCAAATTCCATCAGTGAGCGAGTCCAGGGACTTGTGCGAGGGCCCCCCCGCGCCCCCCCATGCTCTTGTCCTCCCCTGGCACTACAGCAAGTCCTGCTCCCTTCCCAGACTTGTGTCCAGCTCAACAACAATATTGCATCGGTACTATTAAAAAGTTAGAGGATTTTGTCTGCACCATGGACTTCCAAAGAATTCCAGAGATGTCATGAAATTTAACCCCCCAAAAGGTGAACGTTTGCTCCGTTCCCCCAGCCCGTGCCGAGGGAGAAGTGAAAGCGAGCTGCTCACAGCCTGCAAAGCTTTTTTGCTGTTCGTATGTACCCTGGCATCTTGCCCGGACCTATTTTTAAGCCCATTTACTAGAAATCCCACAAATTAAAGGAAATACGGATAATGTTGTAAGAATCCTTTGGGCCAAATAAAAGCTACACATAATTTTCCTTGTGCATCAGAGTAAGATCCTTAACCACAAAAACCAGATTTCCCCAAAGCTCTTTTGCAACAGCGAGCGAATCTTGTTTTGTAAAAAGTTGCTTTGATTCACTCCTGGATTACAGGGAGCACGGCAGACACGGCTGCCGCCCGGCCAAACCAGGAGAGGCGATTGCTGTTACGAAACAGAGAGGTGTTAGGAGAACACAGATAAATTAAACATCTCCAGCTCCGGAATGGTGAATATTAACAACAGCAGAAAGTGCTCGTGGAGAGAAGCTCTAGGATGGTTATTGGGTTTTTTTTTTTTTCTCTGTTGTGTGTTTTTATTTCCTAGCTTCTTTCAACCCCGGGTGTTCACGGTGCTCATGAAGGGTCAACATGCTGAAAAGCCTCCTCCACCGCACCGCCGTCCTGGGAAAATTCCTGCTTGGCACACCCCAACCCCACCTTATCCCAGCTCTGAGAAAACCCTGATAATCTCGTTTTGACAGTCTATCAAAGGAGGAGACCATCAAACTCATTTCACTTGTCCTCATGCCCAAACCTGACCTCTTCCAGGCAGGACAGTCGCCACAAACCCGCTTCTCCATCTCCAGTCCCCATCCCTGACTGCGTCCCAGTGCCACGGCAGGGCTGGGGGTGCTGCCCCCCCGCTGCCCCCCTGCACCCCCAGGATGGGGAGAGGACGATGCCGACGCAGGCTGTGCATCACGCCAGCCGCGGTGATGGCTCGCCACGGCGTCTCCTCGGGGACTTTATGTGAAACAGGGATTTTATGCAAAAATAAATCTATGCTCCGTACCTCTAGATTTATATAGTTATGGCGGGGGCTCTTGTGGGGTGAGCACGAGGGAGGGGCAGCATGGGAGATAACCCATGGGTCTATCTGCAGAAAGCTCACCCGCCGCTCTGCAAATCTCCATCCTGGAGGCAGAAGCCCCCCCCTCGCTGGGTGTCAGCCCCCCGCACCCCGTTTCCCACGGGCACCCCTTGCCTGCAACCACAGCAAAGGGAAAAAGGGGTGAGTGGCACCCACGGCCCTTCCCTTCCACGCACCGGCCTGGCTGGAGGAGGCTGCTCCCCTCCCTTTCACCCCTTGCCCACACCAGTTAAATAAAGGAGCATCCCACTGCAGCATCTTCTGCACCAGGGCCATGGGGAAGGAAGGAAGGAGAGAGCCTGGGTTTTATACAGCATCCGCAATTTTAACTATACGCAGACTCCGTCGCGTTAAATAAACTCCAGTAACAGCTCTTGTATTTTGGTGGGGTTAAAAAGAAACGAGCAACCAGAAATATGCTTCAATAAAACTCGTAAGACAAGCAGAAACAGCCCCGAAACACAACGGTAAAAGCAGCGTTTGTGGTTAGTCCTTGCGGGGAGGGGACGAGAAGGGGCTTCATTTCCACCAGCCATAAAGCAAAGCGAAGCAATCATCGTTAAACCTGGCTCTCCCTTCACTCTTGTTCATCCCCAGCACTTGCTTAAAATGTCTTCCTCGCAAACATTTCAGCTTCCTTTTAAAAAGAGAAATAATTGTGCAGGGGAATAACCACTTCCATTCTACAAAGGCACAGATCTGAACAGTTAAACACACAACTTCGGGAACTTTTCCAAGATTTATATGTTTTGCATGGAAAGCAAATGTTGTTTTTTTTTCCTGCCTGGGAAAATATTGAAGCGCTAAGTTTATGAAGCCAAGTCCATTTATTCCTGGTTTATGTTGCTGCTCAGATGGAATCTAATTAGTGATTTAACCAGCAGCGTGGGGATGCAGCGTTGGCCGATGCGGCGTTGGCCGATGCCGCAAGCCCCCAGCCTGCAGCTGGGCCGGCACGTGGCCCCCGGGGGGCTCTGGCCCAGAAATCGGTTTTCTCTGTGGCACGGGACGGCGGGAGCGGCTGGAGGAGGACACCACGGCCACCCTTCCCGAGAGCATCCCGAGGACGCCCAGGAGAGAGCCCGAGGTTTCCTTCCAGCCCCGCCAGCCGCAGTTCATGGCCATCGCACTTTTCCACGCACAGTAAAAGCCTTTTTTACGGTGATGCTCTTAGAAACAGCAAGACCCCATTTGCATTTTCCTGTGCACCTGCCTTTCTCACCGAATTGCTGGCTTCACTGTGTGCAGACTGGAACTCCTCGCGGCCCTTCTCGCTCAGAGCAGCTTCCACCCCCACCAGTCCCGGGCAGGATGGGTGCCTGTGAGCCGAGGCAGCGGTGGGGACCAGTCCTACCACCGGTGGCTGCGATGCCGGCGGGTGAGACCCAGGATGGGCAGCTTTCCCCCCCAAGATGGCATTACGTTAGCGAGGCACGCGATGCGACCGCCGCGGTATGGAGCAGGGGGACTCACTGCACAACTATTACCAACCATAAACCAACCCCATTCTTCAGTCCAGGCTCTGTTTTCACCTGCACCAGCACCTTCCATGGATGCATTTCATAAGTGCATGAAATACATCTCCCCCCACTTATTTTTATCGCCTGCCAGTACCGTGCCCGGGCTCCTGGGGAGCCGGTGGAGATGCAGAGTGGGAGGAGGCTGCAGCAGCAGGGCTGGGTGCAGGGGGCTGGTGGCAGCCACCGTGCTTGCCCCGAAATTGGGGAACCCAAAGAACAAGCCTTGGTCCTTCAACACAGGCCAAGGTAGGAGCAGGCATGGAAAAAAGCCCCAATGGGGCTGGACACCATGTGAGAATGGGGGTGACCCCAAAGAGTAACCCCAGCTCAGTGGCATCGTCCCCGAAGCATGCTGCTGGCAGGCTGTGGCACCCGGACACCCCCTTCCCGGGACAAAGCCAGGGAATGAGGCCCACGAGGGCTTCCCTCGCTGAGCAAGGGCTTCCACGTCAGAGCCGAGACCCACCACGGTCCCTGCCCTCGGAGCAGAGGACGGTTTGCATGCCAGCAGCCTTCCCCGCCCCGCACACCGGCCCTGCTCAGGCATTCCCGTTCCCATGAACTGGGAAGGAAACACATCCCAGTTCTCCCAGGGAACTCTTAGCCTGGGAATTCCTTCTTATTTCTAAGAGGGGCTTGTTCTGGCCTACCCCAGAGCAACATCCACCTTTCAGCAATTAAATGATGATAAAACTCTGAGATCGGGTCAGCCCTGCATCTCAATTACTTGCTCAGGCACCTGGAGACTTTTCACCCCAGCCTTAAGGTCCTGCCGCTTTTTGCAGCAACCCAGCAAGCAATTTGCCTCTATTCTTCCATTTATTTTTTTTGTATTTTTGAAAATCTTTCTGGCCAGTTAAACCAGAACCATCGCGATTGCGAAATCCAGGAAATTTGCTGCAATGCTCTGTAACATTTGCGAGGCAATTAGCCAAACCCTCACACAAATAAGCTTTTTTTTGCCACACCGTTCTAAACCACCCAGCATTAACCCATTTTCTTAGGAAACAACATCTGCTGAAACAACTTCCTAATCTAGGAGCAGGCGTGAAAAAGAAGCCGCTGCAAGTGTCTTGAGTCCATGGTAAACAAAATTTTCGGGCAGAGTTGTTCCACTCGGAGGGTGCTGACTCCAAGTGCCAGGGTTCGTTAAATAGCCCAGAATATTTATTACTTGGTCAGAAAAACCAATAGGGTCGAAGCTTCCCCTGCAGCCCTGATATGCTTAAGGGATGGCACTTCCCCGGAGAAGCCCACGGCAGAGGTGATGCTGGAGCAGCCTGGGGCTTCGGGGCACAAATTTGCACCCCTGAACCTGACTGTCCTGGGGTCTGAATTCCTGGGAGCTATAGGAGCTGCCCCCTAGAGCTGCAGGGATAAATCACGGCACAGGCAGGGCCGCTCCTGGATGATCCTTGGTAAGAATAAAGAAACCGCTGGGCAATAAAGCGACCGTTTCCATTTCCTACCCTTGCGTTTACACGGCTCTTCTTCCTGGGAAGATGCCAGCGTAGAGCAAAAATTAAGCTTCAAGATTTGCCCTAGGAAATCACATACAGATGAACTGAGGCAGCGCATGATAACGTAACCAGCATTACACCGCGAACCCATGCTCGCAGGCAGCCAGGCAAAATCACGCTCCGTACCTTTCCTTATTTCAGATTAAAATAGCAGCAATGCTTCTGTGCTATTTGTTATAACTCATGCCCTCCCATTTAGGGGGAATGGCTTGAAGCTGCGCCAGGGCAGGTTTAGGCTAGACATTAGGAAAAACTTCTTCACCGAGAGGGTTGTCAGGCTCTGGAATGGGCTGCCCAGGGAGGTGGTGGAGTCCTCATCCCTGGAGGTCTTTAAAAGAAGGAGAGATGAGGTGCTTAGGGACATGGTTTAGTGGTGGGATGGCAGTGCTAGGTTAACGGTTGGACTCGATGATCTTAAAGGTCTTTTCCAACCGAGGTGATTCTATGATTCTATATTCTCTATTCTCTGTCTCTGCTTTCTCCCCCATCCTGAAAACCCGATAAAATAAAATAAAAAGCTTCCTTTTGGGAACACGGCGGTAATAATACTGCTACCATCTGTTGATAAGTCCAAGGACCTGCAGAGGGAGGAACAAGGCTGCAAAGCTGAAAGGGAGTCAAGTGTTTGCACGGTTTTATTGAGAAATGAAATCTGGCTTTAAACACAGTAAATCGGAGACTATTCTGAATCACCTCTTGAATTTTTTAATGCTACTCCTGGGAGCACTGAAGGTAAATATGTTAATTTGACTTCAATCATGGTGCAGGGGGGAAAAAAAAAAAAAAAGCACACTGTATTAGTTTAGGGTACCAAGTCTTAAAACTATTCATGCGTTTCTGCATATTTTATACTCAGCAAATAAAGTTCCAAGGTTCTATAAGGAGGCTGAGAAATTATTCTGAGTAAGCAATAATGAGGTGTGCATTATATAAGGCTGATACTAATGGTAATCTATTATTAAAATTTAAGAGTTATAGCAGCTACATTTCAAACAGTCCTACAGCCATTTTTCTTCTCTAGGAAGGGAAAGCAGCACCTGGAGGCGGGAGGTTGGCGAGACAGCGGATTCCATACGTGGTGCATGGAGTGGCACCCCAGCTCCTTGGGGTAATCTCTCCAGTATTTCTCTAATTAACTCCTCCATGGCATCACCCCCCCCGCTGCGGCAAGCAGCCTCGTCCAGCCACCCAGGCACGGTCACGAGTCACTGCAGGTTCATATGCCCAGCATGTTTAATTCTCTACCTGATGCTCCAGCATAACGCATCTCCCAAAATGCATTAGGCGTTAAAAAATTAACGGGGTTTCAAGTTTGTACACCTTGGCAATCCTCAGGGCTATCTTGACCCTTGATTTCTGCTGCGATACCCCACTTGGGTTGCAATGAGGACAGGAACATGACCAGTCAAACCCAATGTGCCTTTCCTACCTGTGCCTACGCCCCTGCCAAATCACCTCCAGGACCCCGAGAAAAGCAGCGTCACGGCGTCCACGTGGGATACACGGATGGCATCAGTACTCAAACGCTGCAAGGGAAGAGGGCAGCATCGCATCCTAGCGATGCTCGTCAAGCTCAAGCCAAGCTTTGCTCGGTGCTGGTGTAAGCCAGACCTGCTCTGCCCCACTCCCAGCCCCACTCCTTCCCGGGGTCAGATGCTTTCCAAAGACCCAGGCTGGAAGAAGAGCCCCACGGTCAGACCTCGGCATGGGGCTGGGGACCAGCCACTCGCCCCGACGGGGAATCGCCGGGTGCTGCGGGACCCATCCCAGCGAGCGGCGCAGATTATAAGGACATCTCATCTAGCGCAATGGCATCCCTCAGCACCGCCGTGAGAGAAACAAACAGCGAAAAAAAACAGAGTTTGGCTCATTCTCCTCCTTCCTACATCTTTTGGTGAGAATCAAAAGGAGTCTCTGGGGGCTGTGAATCTGTATCTGACAAACCCATACAGAAACAGGCACATCGGGCAGGGACCAGGCGCCGCAGCAACGCTGGGGGGGGCTCCACGTTTAACCTGCTACAGCCCTGGCTCGCAGGGCTCACGGACCCCCAACACGTGCTGGGAATGCAGTGGTGTCACCGCATGGCCTGCCCCTTGGAGGAAAATCCCCCCCGGCTTGCATGAATTGCAAAATGAAATTTTAGCTGCATTTCAGAGCGTATTGCTAGCACGCAGCCAAGTTCTTGGGGTTTTTTTGTGGTTTTTTTTTTAAAATGAAAACGTTCAGTAGGTTTAGATCCCAACGGCAACGTTCTGCCCAAACCAAAGGATAAGGAAGCATGATAATTTCAGGAGAAACAAACTTACTCTGAGACCCTTCTGTGCTGAAAAGGATCTTAAATAGTGACAAGCTCTTTGCTCTCCAGGCTGGATGGGGTGCTGGAAGCAAACCAAAGGAGAAAGGATGGAGGGGGAACAGAGCAAGTCGGCATTTGATGGCATCTGCCCGCCCTGCCTGCCCATTCCCTGCTGTATCAGCACCCACCTGGGCCGAAGGAGTTAACAGCTCTGCTAGGACGGTGTAACAGGAGACCGGGAGTTAGTCATCTAGGCATGTCCGGATCGGTATGAACCGGGAGCCAGCGTATGAATGAAGTTGCCTTGGAGATGCAGCCAAAACCAATGACCAGATATTAACTTTTCACAACGGGCTGCCAAGGGAGGCAGAACATGTGAAACCAGCAGGACGACAGCTTCCAGCGGAGGCGGGAGCATCCAGATACGAAGGGAGGGACCCCCGAGCCCCCTGGAGAAGTAAACCCCTTCACGTCTTTACTCAAGAGGCAGGAGAAATTTCCCCTTGCAAAGCCAAGCAGGCCAAGGGCTAGCAATGAAATTCTGGTCTGGGACCTTGTGGGGTGGGTAAGTGATGCCCGGACGCGAGACACTGCCTTCCCTGGGTCTGATTTTAAAGTTGATAACAAAGATACCAACACCCAGCTTCTTGCTTCTTTCTGGAACCAGCTTCAGAAGCAGAAAAAAGCAGCTATGGGCACCTTACACAAGGCAGCTGAAACAAGATGTCATTAAACAAAAACATTAACAAGCAATTCAAAGGCAGGGCTGGTGAGGATTACACCTCAGCAAACATCTCCCTGCCTAACCCCAGCACTTCATCTCCACTTCCAAAGAGCAGTTTTGGAGGTGGATGAGCAGGAAGGAGCGGCTGCTCCGGGCATCTGCTGGGCTCCTCCGCTAGCACCCGGAGCAATCACCCGGCAGGAGGAAACTCAGCTTCAAGCAGAGGTTTCTTAAGCTCAGCTCAGAGCAAGGTAGCTTTCTGCGGGGCTTTTCTCTCACCCTGCAGACGGTGGTCAGCCCGCTCCCCAAGGGGACGGTGCGAGGAGGACAGCGGGGACCAGCTAGGAGGCAGCAGGAAGAGCATCCACTAAAGCCCACGGGCAAAGCTCAGCCCACCTGGACCTCGCTTCCCTCCAACCCCACCAGAGCACTGATCCATGGAAAGAGCGAGCTTTTCAGCCACGACGAGGCTTGCACTGCATGAGAGAAACCGGCACATCGTTCACCAAACCCCGGGTGGGCAAATGTTGCCCGCCACCGCAGGACGCATCCCATCGAAAGGCCACACCACAACCCCCTGGTTTCTAACCCAAAGTCCGACCTCTGAAGGGGGAGATGCCCTGCGATGCACCTTGCTCCGGCTCGCAGAGGGAATGCCTCGCAGGGGAGGGTGGGGTGCGGGAGAGACACGATCCCCGCATCGTGGCGGCGCTGGGCACGGGACCCAGCCCCACCGGCACCTCCGCTGGGCTGCAGAACGGCGCTCCTGGCTACACGGGACAGCACAGGGCTGGACGGCGCTCACGGTCTCTCTCGTTAGAGGAGCGGGAGATGAAACGGAGATATTTGTATTACAGCCTGAAATACAGAAAACTCCCGTTCCGATCTGCACACCAGCCCCTTGATATTTTTTCCCAGAAGGAAAAACAGAAGATGCTTTCCATAAGCAGACGATTTCAGCAGCTAATTTTACCATCACTTATGGTCGACTTTATGACTAAGATTTCATGCTGACTATATTAATCCTGTCAAATTTCAGAGTGAGAGAGAAATGATACTGTATATTTTATGGCTGCAATAACTTCTAAGCCATTAGACATGCATGCTGACATGAAAGTAATCAAATTGATTTTTTTCCTATTACAATGAAGAACTTGGTATGAGCAAATAGTCTTTCTGGCACAGGGCTGAAACCCCAAGAAGCCAGCGCTCACTCAGGAAATTAGGAAATTGCCACAAGCCATCGCTCAGAAGTTTGGGTATTCTGCTTACTCACATGTTATTGTCACCAAGGCCGAAAGGAACATGTTAGTCAACCCAACGATCAACAAAAGCCAACACGAGGGATAAGTGGAGGTTTTTAAAGCAACATTAAATATTGCAGAACGTGCAGTTAATTCCTTGCCCAGCACCAAAGGCTCCACCGTGCCTTTTCCAACCTCATTGGACACCCCGAACCCCTCAGACAGACAGCAGCTTGCTGGCCACTTCTCCAGGCTTTGGGTATCCAAGCCAGAACAGGTCAGAAGTTGTTGGGTAGGAGGCTCCTCAGCAGGCCCTGCAGACCTGGAAGCATCAACGGGTACAGGACAGGCGCCGGGCTGAAGCCCCGTGTGCGCGCCCGCCGACGCCGAGGCAGCGGTAAATGAGAGCACCCACGTGCCAGAAGGTCAGCTGAGAAAATCAGCTTCGTTTTCAGCCTGGCCTCTGCTCTCTCCCTCTGCAGAAAGCAGAGAAACAGAGAGATCATTTAACATCATTCTTTAAATGTAAATAGGCCTTTAATCATAAATTCCACTTGCTTAGCGTTTTGTTCGGGTTTTTAAACACAACTCCTATCTACGCTTGAAACTAGGAAGCCCTTCTTTGACTTACAGCCACTATCTAAAATTCCCATTTAAAACCCTTTAATCCCACACATTTGTAAAGTTCTAGAGAGAGCTGGGTCAAAACGGACCCCGCGATGGGCAGGCAAGCGGCAGGGTAGAGGCGATGGCCCGGGGTGTCCCCCACCACTGCGGGACCCCCGTGCCAGGGCACCCCACGGCCGCTACCTGCACGGGCAAGGGCAAACCCAGCCCTGGGCAGGGGCTCTGCAAGCCAGGCCTTGCACGGGACGGGTGAACCGGTCTGCACACCTGCAAGGTGCAAAACCCCACGAAAACCTGTTTTCTTCCTCTGCTCTGCGAGCGCGTGGTGGGTGTGCAAGGACAAGACTGGTTAGGCTCAAAATCCTGAACGACGCGGTAACCAGAAGCAATTAAGCGTAGAGAACACGTACGCTGTAATAGACTTACAGGGCACCCCGACAGGCATAGTCACGGCTCTTCTAAGGCCAATAAAAGCCGAGATTTTTTAAAATTTTAAATGCGGATCTCACACCTTTTTGTAGAACACTGGTATCAATTATTAAATAATATCAGATCTTTCAAAGCAAGTAACCTGCATGTAAAAAATGCGCTCACCTATGTGCTAACCCTGCCCGAAGGCTCAGATGACGATGGGTGTGTGCGTACTCGGGGCTGGCAAAAGAATTGCAGATTTAACACCCATTTAGTTGCAAAGCAAAATGCTTTAATGGCTCTCGATCCATAAGCCTTATTTTTGGGTTGGTTTTGTTTGTGTTGTTTGGGGTTTTTAAAAAAAACAAAAAACGCAGAAAGGCAAAACCATAAACCCACCGCTACCTGGATCACCTAAACCAAGATTTGCTAAGCACCAGTTTTAGTGGATTCATTTGCCCTGCTACACAGGACGTTTGTAAAGTCATCGCAGTCCAAACACGCAAAAGGTTTCCATCCATGTTATTAAACCAAATGAACTAACTTTTTGGATCACTTTTACACTTTTTTTTTTTTTTTTTTTTAAATTTAGCTTTAATTCTAATTTAAGGTTCAGCACCTTTCACAAATAGTTCCTAAAAGCACAGAGTGTCACACGTGCACCTATAAAACCTCTGGTCGTGCACCCATGGAGATGCACTTGGTTATCAATTTCTTACCTTTCAAAACCCGAATAAAACCATTCGGTGACTTTGCCATTGTCTCTTGCAGGAGAGAATGCAGGGCTAAGCAAACACCCCCCTGCCACCTCTTCCAGTGTTTACTGTCCACATATTTTTTACGTGAATCCCCTCCCACCCAACGCCAGGGAAGCGGCCGAGCGGGACGCGCGATCCAGGGCCTTGCAGCCCAGCCATGCATTTATTTCATTGCCCACATTCCTTTGCAGTGACTGCAGCGCTCGGCCCCGTCATCGCGCCCTGCGCTGCTACAGACCTGGAAGGAAGGGACGGGCTCGGGGGTGACCCCTCCCCCCCCATGCTGGGGGCCAGGGACAGCTTTGAGGGGTTCCTCTTGCTACAGCTCCAGCTAGCATCGCCTCCTGCGATTCAGACCGCAGAGCTGCCTTGGGTGGGTCGTTTCGGTTTGGGGTTTTTTTAGGGGTTGGTTGTTTGGGTTTCGGGGGGGTGGGTGTTGGTTTTTTGTTTTGTTTTAATTAGAATCATAGAATCACTTTGGTTGGAAAAGCCCTTTAAGATCATCGAGTCCAACCGTTCCCCTAACCCTGCCATCCCACCACTAAACCCTGTCCCTAAGCACCTCATCTCTCCTTCTTTTAAATCCCTCCAGGGATGAGGACTCGACCACCTCCCTGAGCAGCCCATTCCAGAGCCTGACAACCTTTTTGGTGAAGAAGTTTTTCCTAATATCTAGCCTAAACCTGCCCTGGTGCAGCTTCAAACCATTCCCCCTCGTCCTATCATCTATTACCAGGTTTGCATATAAGCAAACCCTTTCCCAACAAAACCCAGCCCAGCGCACCGATCACCATCACCAAACGGGTCCCCTCTGCTGCCGCTGTGGTTCATACGAATCCCACCATCCGGAGCAAGCCTGGCCCACGGAGCGGCTCGGGATGTGGCGAGCTGCAGCTCCCGGAGGCAGATGACGACTCAGCGCTGAGACACGAGCCACAGCCCGCAACCGGCTGCGCCTGAACCGCGGCACCTTCAGCCGCCCGGACCGGGGCAGGGTGACTTGTGCAGCCCGATGGGCATCACCGGCCCCAACCGGCACCCAGTCCTCCCAACGCTCCCGCTGGCTCAGCCACGGCAAAAACACAAGCGCGTTATTCAGCAGAGAATCCTTACAGCCAAATTGTTACAAAACTGGGCTTTAAAGTTACTACCCAAACCCCCAAAAATCCATAGTTTTGCAAAGGTAGGAGAGGTCTCCCGGGAGAGGCGGCGAACAGTATCCATGAGTTTCTCATGACCTTATGGAGATTGCCATGACAACACCGCTTCGATCCTCCAAACATGGATATATTCATTTGCACCAGTGTGATTGAGAATAATTAGAGCAAGATTCCCTGAGCCGGGGAGCCTGGGAGTCACAACCGTATGGTGGTTCATGGCAGCGGAGCCCAAGTTTCGAGGGAAGCAGCCTCAAATTTAAATGTAAAAAAGAAAACCCACAACACTCTTTAGAGCCGCGTGACCCAATTCATTATAAAGAATGTCAGTTAGCAAACCTTTTAAATAAAACATTAAGCTAGAGGTAATTTGAAGCCTTGTGGATTTTGTTTTACTCAATTATTTTCTAATGCTTCAACTTCAAGAATAAATATGCAGAAATAAAAAAATACTAAGGGTTTCATTTAATTCTTTTTCTAAAGAAATGAAGACATTCATACTAAACCAAAATACCCTCAACCAAGCCAGATTTTTAATTAAAACTTTTATGTCCTACAAGATTCTTCAAGGTTGTGATATTTGCTTCCACATCCGTGAGCTGGCATCACGCGTGCAGAAGGGCGAACCCGTAATTTTCGTTAGAACCACCCGTGCTACACATTAGTACAGCTTATTTCTAAGACATATACTCACAAATTAAACCAGGTTTGATTATTTTTTTCTTTTCCTCCTTGCCCATCATTTACATAACCAGTTGCAACTTTCTCTCTGTTGGGAAGAGTTTGCCTCCAGCAGAAGATCACACCGGCCTCTGCTTTGGGTTTATTGATGCACGATGGCAAGAATGTGGTCGTGGTGAGGCAGGTAGGAATGCAAACCCTGGCGAAGAGCAGTCAAGGATAAAAGCCACTGCTGATATGCACAATCTCATACGAGGTTAATTGGGAAAGGGGGAAAAACAAAGGAAAGGAGCTTGATGATTAGCACTGCAAATGCTCTTCTAAGAAATACTATAAAACCCAAAGAAATTCTATTTCTTCACACTGCAGCCCTTCACAGAGGTTGGCCTTACCAACAGGAAGGGTAATTTAGAGTCTAGAAAATGCCACCGTATTTTACAAGACTCTGAGGTCTTTCCTCAACCCAGACGAGTTCCCTGAGCATTTCGCCCCACCACTGGACAGGATCCCAACGGGGAATACGCGACTCAGCCACGGGAACAGGGTGCCCTGAACGGGCGCCTGGGCTCTCTCCCACGGGTCCAGGTGCTGCTCTTGACACGACCCAGCTCCACACCGGGGTCGCACCTCAGCCCGCTGCCCATCTTCGCACTTACAGTCTTTTTCCAAAGAAAAAGACAAAACCCAGCAATTTATAGGCAGGGCTGGTTTGGGTGGGTTTTTTTTATATTTGCTAACTGCTGCAGCAGTTCAAGTGAACAAAATTCACTCAACCCCATTGACAGGGTACATTCCCAGATGGATTTCCAAGTGGAGATACGAGGGAAACATGGGAAAAGAGAAATCAGTTGTTCAGCGTGAGAGAGAACCCTGCTGTCCCGGTTGAACCCAGCCCTGGGCACGCAGGGAGTGGGGCAGGCAGAGCCAACAGCAGCCAGCACAGCGGCGCAGCCCAGCTCTCGGGACGGAGCCCACCTAGGACAACCCAAGGAGTCATCACTGCAAGGCCACCAGCCCCCGGGAACCATCACTGCAAGGCCACCAGCCCCTGGGAGCCACAGGGACAGAGGCTATCGGTGGGATGGCTGCTGGGCACTCCTCAGCCCATATTAGAATCATAGAATCATTAAAATCATAGAATCATTAGAATCATTCAGGTTGGAAAAGACCTTTAGGATCATCCAGTCCAACCATTACCATCCCGCCACATTCTGGGATAAGCAAATACAGTCAAAAGGAGTTGTCCCTGGGAGAAAAAAAAAAAAAAAGAAAAAAAGAAAAGAAAGTTTAGAGGTAAATATTTGATTTTCATCTGGCAACGTCACCATTTTCAAGAGGATACCAGAGACAGATTTGCAGAAATGTGCCTAATGCCGCTCCTCTAGCAAGCCTGTGCTACAGAACATTCAGGAAACCCAGAAGATGAAAAGATTCCCTTCTGCCACCATGCTTACAGTAAAACACCTCACTACTTTGAGTCATCCTTTCATGCCATCTTTAAGGAAAAACAAGAACAAAAAAAAGTCCTTTCCCCGTAATTCATTCAGCGGGTCCCGGCGCGCTCCTCCGCGCTCTGCCAGCCACTGGTTCCGGGGGGGTGAGCAGGACAGCAGGAGGTGCCCTAGGAAGCGCAGGGCAGAGCCAACTCTTGTAATCGCTCGCTGCTGTAATTATCCCATCGCAACCACACCCTGGGGCCACTTTGCAGGGTATTAAAAGTTCTCCTCTGTGCCACCGAAATACGTATTTCGCGTTGGCACGAGGCAGGAACGGCGGCACCCAGCTGAGCACCGTCGTGAGCATCGCACGGATAAACCCACCCGCCCAGGGCTCTCCGACCCAGCTCTCACCAAGGGCTTCTTCTAAAGATCGAAAACTCCTGATGAATCTATTGCTCTGCAGCAGAGAATAAACAAGGATTAGTATTCACCCGTTCATAACAGGGAAACCCTGCAGCTAGAGGTGGAGCCAGTCAATGCCTGAACATCCAGCCTAAGTTGCTTGACGAATGCTAACTACGGCTTCCAGCTTATTTATCTAATTTGGTTTGATTTTAAAATATTGAGTTATCTAACCAGACGCAAAAATAAGTCTGAAAATTTCCCATGCTAGCGAAAACTCTCCCTGCCATTTTATGACGCTATAATTCAATATATCTCTCTGGATATTACTGACTTTTCTCAACCACATTTGTATTGAGAAATGCCTAAAACCAAATCAGAACAAAGGCTACAGTTTTTCAAAATGATCTTAAGTGCCTGAAAAATGGGGTTCTACAGAGAATGAGCCTTTCCAACTCTGACTGAGATCTGCAGCCTGTAAATGTTTTAGTCATTTAAGCCAGTTACAGTATTTATTAGGGTCTGGTTTTGTCAATCAATCCACAATAAGAGCAGAACAGCCGATAACTATAAAGCAATCCCCTCGACTCTAGTACAGTCTGGTGTCTGGATTAGAAAGGGGCAGTTCCAAACCGATACAACCAGTTTCTAGCAACAACAAAAAAAACCAATACGGAGAAGGGATGAAGCCAGTGGCAAAATCCACAAAGACTTCAGCCAGGGCCAGGATCTCTTCCAGGAACGTGCTGGTGCTCAGAGAAACCCAAAGCAGATGCCAAGGCTGGACCGCCTTGGGGCAGGACCACCCGTCCCACCGCGGGCATCCATGGTCCAACCCCCCATCACCCAGGCAGCACCCGTTGCTCAGGATGGCCTTACTGGTACCAGCAACACTGAGCCTTAACAGGGCAACAAATGCCGAATGGGGGCCATCCGGGGAGTCCGGCGGCGTCCGGTGCGTTTACGTCAGGTACCCCCACGGCGCTGCTCGCGGCGCGGGCGATGCCGGGCACCCCTGCCCGTTGGGAACACGAGGCGCGCCACCAAATAATTCCAGAGAGCGATGAATAGCTGCAAACCAACACAGCCCGTAATGACTATCAGTACGGATCTGAAACAATGATCTAAACATGAAAAGCCTCCCTGTCTATTCCTGAACCCATGAGGTACAATATCCTCCCCCCCCCCCAACCCAGCCCTCATTTTAAAATTCATCCTTTATCAGCCCGAGTTGAGAAAATCCAGCAGAAAGGCACAAATGGATTGTGCTAGTAAGCAGAAAAACTGTTACATCTTCTGAATGTAATTTTGCCAAAAGCCTCTGCACAATTTTTTTTGTCACGCTTTGCATTATGAAGGAAATTTCTTTTTAGAAGAACAGGAGAATGATTTGCATAATATTCTTTGCAAGTTAATATCAGCCTCTGATAATGATCTCTGCATAATGCAAAAACGTTTGAGAAGACTGTTACAACACTAAGTAATCATATTTTAAATTATGTTTCCCTTTATAGAAAGGTGTTGCAAAAACACACAGACATGAAATCTGTCTGTTGAAGTCCCAAGAACCACCTGACCATCTTCCCACTATTCTACTGTTACAGATTGCAACACCGCCTTTCAAAATCCTACAAAACAAATTACGCTGCAACAGTCTGGCTTCACAGAAGGCAGAGCTTTTTCCTGTGCTGATGCTCCAGCACATTACATTTCACAAGAGCTTCTGATGCGCTGCACGAGTTAAGCAAGGACCCAGAAATTAAGATGTAACACAATTAGACGTACCACAGCAATTAAGGTGGACTCTCCCGCCCGTGCTCGCAGCGAGCCGTGCCACGCTGCCGAGCCGCAAGGTAACACCGAGCAAAGGTGGCAGCGCCGGGGCATTCCCCAGTTGCCACCGGGTACTGGGGACACTGGTTTATCTGGGTCTCTTCTTTGGCCCGCTTGGCTGCAGAGGAATTAAGACCGTGCCACCGCTGCCATGTCCCCGCCGTGTGAGAAGGTGTCCCCTCCGGCAGCCAGCAATCGTCCCGAAATCTCTCCGAGGGATTAGGTGTTGTCTGATGCAGTCACAAGATCTCCGCTAACGCCATCGTTCATGCCTAATTAGGTCAGGAACTGACCATAAAAAGAAGAGGTCCAGGAGGAAGCCATTGACACAGGCATGCCGAGCAGCATCCCATTAGATGTGGGCACCGACTATTTCCCTCAACCCATCTCAAATGGGGGATGTGGGTGGGAAGCTAATGCATTTGGATATTAAGTGCTTAATATGTCACTAAGACTTAACAACCACAACCAAGTGGTTTAAACCTGAGCTAACCTTCCCCGAGCTAAAATAAAACTGCAAAAGGAATTCAGAGAGGTTCTTGGGACAGCCCTTGCACAAGGCAGTGAAATACAGGAGTCGCGCGCTTCAGCGAGGCAAAGGAAGACGACACATTCAGACCAATCCGTTTCTCATCACACAAATGATGCAACGGTCTCAAATTTGGAGGAAAGCACGAGGCAGGATCCATGGCGTAGGCTGTGCTTCCTCCTGTGCCAACGCCAGGTATGCGCCCCAGAAAGCATCCCAGCCTCAGCCGACAGCATCCCCAGGACCACGGAGGACAGCACGTATAGGCCAGCGAGGCCACCCACGCCTCTAACGCATACAGCAGGGCAGCATTCAGCACGGAGGGTGGGTGGGTTTCTTCCCCACCTACAAACCTAAGTCTGAAATTCAAATACCAAATCTGTGCATCCGAGGCAGGGAGAAAATGCCTCCTGCACATCAGAGCGAGCTCGGCAAGGCAGTTGTTTCTGCTCAACTGCTGCACTCGCTATAGAAATCGTAAGAGAGACCCGTGATCGTTCCTCTCCCCTACAAGTTCTGGCAACTTGCAGAGTTTGTCCAACTGTCTTCAGCAACAGGCAGGAGAAGACCAACCAGGGGAAGTTCTCAGACCACAGCTGGGCTAGACAGTGTTTAGGGAGCACTTTCGCAGACACTCCTCTCTTGGCAGCATCGGCCCCGGTGCAGGAGCCCATGGACATGCTCAGATGATTTTGCCGGGCCTTCGGCGCGCTGATGGTTCATACAGCGGCCGTACCTACAGGCGTCTGGCGCCGTGGCCACAAACCCCTCCATCGCCCCGCCGCCGTTCAGCACACCCTGGGGCCAGACACTTCCGCAGGGTATCGTCAGGTCCCAGCACACCCCACCTGGAAGGAGCCCAGGCTGATCCTCTAACAACCCTCCGCTCCATCTCCTCTCCTCTTCATACCTTTTCTCGAGTTTCAAGCAGTCCCTTTGCTACACCTCATCACAGGCTTCCTCAAAAGGGTTTGCAGATGCCTTGCCCTCTCACCACCAGAAACACCGACGCGGCACCCACCAGTAGTGTCCTCCTTTCTGTGCTGGAGTTGGGGCACCAGGCTCCTCCACAGCTCCAAAACTTGTGTAATGGTGACTGAAATGAAAACCAGAGATGGATGCAACACTGGAAGAATGGAAAAGCAGCGGCTGCCCCAGGCTCTCGTGCTCCAGCACGGACCGCGGCCACGGCGCACACCAAGCGGCAGCGCGGGCTCAGGGTGTAGAGTGGCTTCTGGACGCCGCAGACCTGGTGCTGGGCACAGGACTCGTTACAACTCTTTAATGAGCAGGTTTAAAATCAGCTGACTCGGTTTGGGGAGATGTAAGCTGTGACCGTGGCGAGGAAGCCTGGCCACCGGCTTGCGGGGGATGCAGTCGCACAGAAAGGTCACGAAGATGCAGCCACCCCATGCACAAAGCCACCACCACCTCCGGCCACATCCCGCTGGGTCTCCAGCAAACCCGCAGAAGAGTCTCCGCAAACAGCAGCGTGGACATGAATTTGCCCACCTCTCCGAATACCAGATCAAAACCGATCCTTCCTCATGATGCTGCAGCATGGTGGGTCCCGGCGTGAAGCCCCTCATGCCCTGACCACTTCAGGGACACCGAGCAATGCGAGCAGCATTGGGAACTTGTGGGGTTTGTTGGGGTTTTTTTTCCAAAAACTGCAAGCAAATCTCTTCCTTCCTTCCCCAAACTGACATATCCATCCATACCGGTGGGTGGTACCACCAAACGCAATCCCCATGCCCCCGACCCACCTCCTGCATGCCTGACAGCCATCAGCACCTCACCAAGAGGGAAAGCTTCTCCCAAGTCCCACGGCAGCCGTCGGCACGTGCGCTTGGGAGATCACGAGGGTGGGGGAACTGCCTCGTGAACTGCCTGAACCAAAGAGTCCTACGGCTCGTGCTGCACATTGCGCTTTGCAGAACATTGCTGAGACACAGAGGAGGAGGTTGGGAGCCGGCTGGAGGGTGGGGAGCGGGGAGCCAGCTTTGTGGCTGCACAGTCGAGAGCAAGGGCTGGCACTCAGCACTGATTTGTGTTGCTTTATAAATATATTGCAACTGAACTGTATATAAACTGCTTTAAGAATCTGGGAGGGGAATACCAGTCTGGAGGTGTGAGGGCTGCATTTGGTTTTCAAGGTGACAGAAGATCATGCCTTTCACTATATAAAACCTTACAAAACAGCAATAAAGGCTACTGGAATATTTTTGTTCTTTAAAATCACTTAAAAAGCAACGTGATGCACGGTGGACATCACCAGTGGACACATGCACCACCGCAGCGGTCCTCTGCATTTTGCTGGTGGCCAAGCAGAAAAAAAAATATCGCTCGATGCTCTGCGGAGCTGTAGAGGGGTAGAGGGCCTGAACCAGACAGCTCAGCCTGCGGGTTCTGCTCTGGATGCAGACCATGAGTGAGATCTGCCCAGAACTCAGCACGGTGCCAGGCAGGTGATCGCCGAGATCTTTTCTCCTCCCTCCGGCAGCAGCTCCCTGCCATCGAGCCCTTCTGCAGGGGCTGGCCGGCCCAGCAGCACTTAGCAGAGCACAGGCTGGATCTTTCTAAAAGCATCCATTGGAGTTTGGTTAAAAAAAAAAAAAAAAAAAATTAGCAGTGTCGGTAAGATCTGCGAGCCACGGTACAAACCGAACAGCTCTGGGCTATCTGCAGAAAACAACCTACCCGTGCCGTGCGAGCGCGGCCAGCGCTGCTCAGCTCCAGGCTCTGCCGCGCACGCGACCGCTGCCGCCGAGGACACGCAGTGATTTCATCCCGTGGTTCTCCACCCCTTCCAAGCTGCACTGCCCTCCTGTCCCACCCCTCCAGCCTCAGCTCCCTTCCAAAGAGCAAAAAGTTAAGTCCTCCCTTCTGCGTCATTTCTTGTGCCGAATCCAGATCAGTCAGCAAGTCCTGCACGATACACCTCCCCGAAGGCCACTCACAAACGAGACAACAGCTCGTTTGGGATCTTAGGGGGAAGATAAATGAGGAAACTTCCTAAATTTGATTGTAAAAATATTCATGAAGATACCAAGTGGCTCGGGTACCTCCAGCTGCTCTCTGCAGAAGTGCCCACTGGCTCCCAAGGAAACGCACAGGCGCTTGGCCAAGCCTACAGCCGAGAAGGGTCTCCAGTGGGAACCTGCGTAAGCCCAGGGAGAGGGACGGGCACTAACGCAGGTATTACTGACCGCAGGGTATCAGCCGACCTTACCCAAAACCTCCAAAAAGGCAAGGGCTTGGGATGCGCCTGGCTCCCATGCTGCCCTCCAGGCTGGTACCCACTGGGGAGCAGAACAGGGCAACACATCACGGGCTCTTCCCCAAACTGGTTCAGAAATCTTCAAGGATACAGGGCTAGAAATCTTAACGACACCATGCAAGGATATAAAAGCTGCCTGGAAGATGAAACCAGCATTGCAATCTGCAAGCAGAAGCGTTGCCACCATCAGTGGATCAGAAAACCAACCCAGAGCCAAGCCACCCCAGCTGGCAATGTGGGGTCTCCAGCCCTCGCTGCCTGACTCCGGAGTAAACCAGCCTTGGGCTCAACGCTTACATTGCAAACCCATTGGCCTCAATCGACGTTTTTACAGTTGCACACAAAAAAGACCAATGAAAAAAAAAAAGAAAAACCAAACCACCCAACAGTCATCTGAAAGACCAGTTATTAGATTGCTTGAAATGACTTGAAATTAAATTCCCACAGATTTTATTGGACTACTCGGATATTGATTCTGGTGTGCTTCTTGCTCAGCCTGCAACACAGAAATTCACCTTGCTAGAGAAATCCCACCTGCGTGCTAGGCCAGAGGCGCACGGTTGGGAATATTCGAGGCTGCTTTGGTTTGCTCCCTCTTCCTTGGCCTACAACTGCCAGTGCACATCAATAAAATAAGACAGGAATTTCAAACAGTATCGTCCTTGTTCCCTGCCCGCATGCCTGCCACCATGCTGAGATGGAAGAGCATGGGAAGCCTTGATGCCCATGCAGGAGGAGCATGCATCTCCATCCCCGGTGGTTGTTTCTGTGGCGGTCATTACCTGGCAGTATCTCTGAGGGCTTCTGGACCAGACTTGCAGGTACCCTCGGGAATTCCCTCCTCGTGATGGATCCTCATGGGACCATAGGATGGGAAGGCAGAGATGGAGGCTGAACAGCCCAGGATCTCTTTGTCGCCCTGGTGAGGTGATTTCCCTTCCCATCCTCAAAGGCAATTTAACTCGACTGGCATAAACACCGTGGGTTTCACCCAAAAGCACAAAACAGCACCTTGGGGTACACCTGGGCCAGCAATAGGCCCCCAGTTCATCCGACCAGCAGAGCTGGGACACAGGCGGGTCACGCTCCAGCGAGGTCTCCCCCATTCCTGACAAATAAGATGATTTTTGGATCCTCATCCCAAATTCTCTCAGGTTATGAATTCGCACAATGCCCAAACACTTGACACAAAACAACAACAGTATAAATGACTTTTTTACCCACATAGAAAGGGAATAAACCAATTAAACCCCAGCCTCTGCTGCGTGTGAATAGCTCGTTCAGAGCTCCGAGAAGGTGCCTCCATCGCCCTGGCCACCCAACATCCCAGTCCCCGCGATGAGGTGCCAGCAGCACGCTCTGTGCTTCACAAGGCACAAACCCAGCCCCAAGAAACGGCCATCGGTCGCTCCCATCCCTGCAGATGTCCCAGCTCAGGTGGGCCTCCTGGCCAAGACACCAGCATCCACTCCCTCCTCCGCCTGCCCGCGCAGGCCCAGCGAGCTCGGAGGAGAGCAGAGCAGCTGGAAGATGACAGCTCTGCAACTTCCAAATTTCTATTTAGCTTGCTTTTTTTTTTTTTTTTTTTTTTTTTGGTGTTTAAATTCATGCTTGCAGCACAAACGCAAGCTGGGCTGGTACTCTGCTCCTCCCTCATCGGGATGCACTCGTCCTTGGACTTACAGCTCATCCGCTCTCGAGCTGCATTCCTGCCTCGTTAGCCCAGCCTCTCACCCAGCCCATGCCCTGTCCCATCCCTGGGAAGGACGCTTGCGCTCTTCACTGATGGACCAGCCCTTCCCAACTTCCCCAGCACCCCCCAGGAGGTGCGGGAGGCGTGAAGCTCTTGGACAGCATGGGGCAAAGCTCTGGAGAAGGCATCCAGAAGCCAAGCGGGGCCAAGCCGCGGGCCGGCCGGCACAGAGTGTTCTGGATGGGCTGGAGGCTTGGCGAGGCCGATGAGGCCGAGTGCAGCCCATGGCCCTGACGGAGCCGTGGCATGGATCCCGGGAGCTGTCTGATGAGTCAAGAAGTCCCGTTGTTCGATTCACTACACAGCCTGTGAATTAGTCAATCCTCCTCTTTCGCCTACCCCGCAGGCTGGGGGCGGGGGGGCTGGACCCCATCCAAATATTGTGTAAGCTGGAAAAAAAAAACCTATTTTAAAAAAAAAAAAAAAAAAAAAACAAACCAAAAAACAGTTAATCTGTAGAAATACTGTTTTGGAGGAATGGGGGAACACTGAAGCCATAACAGCAAATGATTACTTGCTGTTCTCCCATTCCCTTCCTCCAAGAGCCTTAAAAAGGCTCCCCACCGTCCCGCTACGGCCCTTCTCACGTTACACTCGGATAAACCGAAGAGGAGCGTGGCGCTCGCGTCCTGCCCAAGGTCACGGCGATGGCAAGCCACCCGGGAGAAGCCCGGCCATTCCCAGGGCATTGCCCCAGCCGCCGACACCGGCGTTGCCGGGCTGTGGAGCCACAGTTTGTGGGCAAGACCTGCCCCGGCGGGGAGAGCGCAGGCAGGGCAGCGATGGAGCTGTCGGGCTGCTTTCTGTCGGCTGCATTTCCACGGGCACGCACGCAGAAAGCCAACGCAACCTCCCCAACTTCCACTTTTTTTTTTTTTAAAAAAGGCTTTTCCCTCTCCCTCCTTTTCTTCCCCCCGTTTTTAAAATCCAATTATAGCACGACTCTCTCAGCAGGGGTCAGTGTAGAATAAGAATCGCCCAAGTTAATGGACATAAGACCAAGGAAGATTAATGCCTAAATGGTTTCAAAAGTTGTATGATGCCGATTTCATTAACATTTTAATTGTAATGTATCTTTTTAATCTTCTTTCACACTAACGGTTTTATATGCTTCAAAAAAGAAAAAACTGCTGACAACAAAGATATCAGCATACCAAAATTAACAGACGGAACTGAGTGCTGTAATGGGAACTGAATAAAATGCAGAAAAGCGCGTTAACGATGCATTAAGAGGAGGGATTGTACTCAGACAAGAGTCAAAAATTCAGCTCTACAGTTGCATGCCCCATCTTTGCCTTCCCCAGATCCTCAGCACCCCCCCAGGTAGGCATCTTGCAGCGCGGCTGTGCTGAAGCGATGACCCAGGCAACTTTACCAAACGCGTGCACAGATTTATCCCCCAAAAAGTGGGCTTTAAACCTGACGATTAATCTAATTTCACCAGGGTGACATACCGGAGCAGCAAATTCAGAGGAGGCTTCTGCTGCTGCTCTTGTCCATCGCCCTCTTTGCCGAACGGCACCGACGTTGCTGTCACCGCTCTGCAGGCTCAGGTACCGTGGCCACAGCGGCATTCACAGACGTGAAAGACGCAGTTACAACCACCGTGCAAAATTCTATTTTACTTCTTAATTAGAAGACAAATAAACCTAAGCAGAAATGTTTCATTAAGCACGGGCGTGTACTGATGATGTTAGCACGCATAAACGGAGGGATGCGCAAAAGGAGAGGGTAATTGCAGAGCAGGCAGATGAAGTTCCAAACAACTTTTTGTTGTAGAAATGAGGGACTGAGCGATACAGATACTTTCACCTGCCCGTGAGGCCGGGCTGCAGCTATAGGGACGATGCAAGACCCATAGTGTTTTACTTCACAGTCCACCAGAACTTGTTAGAAGGGAGGAGATCTGCTCAGAGCGAGATAAACCCTCCCTAGCAAATCATAAACCCCTAAGTTTGCAATGTGGGTGTGATTCCAACCATAACTATAGCAGAACATAACCAAAAAGCACATTTTCCTACTCAGATTTAGTCCTATGAAGGTCGCTAGAGCCAGTGCAGCATCGAGGCAGGTTTCCAGCGAAGGGGCACCTACAAAGAGGGGTTAGCTCTGTTTGGGGGAACTGCATTCCAGCAGGATCTCAGCCATAAGCATTGCATTCAAGAGAAGACCTCAGGAGGGGTCTTTGCGCTGGAGGTCTCCCGCCCAACGCTGGAGGTCTCCCGCCCAACGCTGGCCAGGCCCATCTGCCTCTTGCCTTGGAAATCGAGTCATTTCAACCACCTCCAAATGTATAAAACCCGACTCCCCGCGTCTTTTGGGCACCTGGCCATCGCCTTTTGCGTGGCACGCCTTGAAATGCCAACCCTTTATTTATACACCTGCACGCTACACCTTCTTGGAGCACAATCCCTTCAAAGCTCAGCGCCCTGGAAAGCACTGAGCACCGAAACATCGTGACTCCTTGGCCGTGTCGTCACTAAACGCTGTCTTCTACAACATCTCTGCAAGGATTTATGTTACTTCCGAGCCTAGCCCTTGTTTTCCTAATGCTTCATATAATCGGCGCGTAAATGTTTGTCCTATGACAGAGAGAACCGGCATGTAAAACATGTACCCCCACACAATATAGAGAGATGTATATATATATAACCGAGGCTGCCATATGCTTCCCCAGCGGATAGCATGATAGGAACGCACGCATGGAGCCGAGCCAGCGCTGGCACCCGAACGCAGGACCCTTTCCATGCAACCGCTCTGCCACCGAGCCCACGAGCCCGCGTAAGCACAAGCTCGGTCGTATTTAACTTGCAATTCTTCGCACACTCCGTTCTTCATCGTGCTGCCGAAATCCGGTCTCCAGACACCCAGGGATGAAAAACATCTGGCTCCTCTCCCCAAATCGATAGATCCAGAAGAGCCCTGATTGCTACAAATGAGACGCTGCAAAGAAAAAGGGGATTTTTCTTCTCCTGTTTATCGCAAGTGATTAATAGATCCTGATATTGGCTTTATTGCTGTGGGAATGGCACCGGGAGGTAAAGTGTTTAATCTCATCCCAGTGACTCTATACGGTCACTCTGATGGAGTCACCTCCCTCCCCGCACGCTCCGCTGCCCTTCGCTCCTGGCACTGGCCGCCGAAGCAAACCGGCAGCGCTTGGGCACGACGCCGGCGAGCCAGAAGTCAGCAGGCTCCCCACGTTACTATGCTCTCTCTCCCCCCCTTTCTCAATTTTTTTGGCTTTTAAAAATCTTAAATTGGGAGAAAAAGAATACACAAACACTCAGGGAAAAAAAAAAAACAAACCAAAACCCAAAACATTTTAAGAGGACTTTATAGAGAATGGCTGCATGGGGAAAAAAAAAAACCAAACAACTCTGTCAAGTTACTTGTGTTTAATGCACAGCTCATAATCACTTAGAAGTTTAAAAAAAAAAAAAAAGTCAATCTTTTTGTGAAAAGTAAATCAATTTATTCAGCCCCCACACCCTGGGTTGTTATTGGAGGGTAGTTTGTGGCTGCTGAAGCAGTAGCAGTGATTTCTGCCCCCCCATCCACCCACCTCAGGGAAAAAATGCACTGAAATATTTGTCGCCATAGGAAATGGAACACAAAAATGTACTTGACATGCAAATTTTTTGTATAAAGTCTGGTGTGAGGTCCTCTAAAAAGACTGAAGCCAAACTGCGATGGCTGTGAGCAGCCCCGGGAACCTGTACAGCACAAAACGCACGCCAAGCGCTATTTATCTTCATTTTATCCCATTGAGCCGCGAGCTTTCGGAGGGTCTCGGCCACCGCACCAAACGAATAATCGCTCTCGTCACCACCGGCCCCAACGCCTCCTCCGGCCAGGAGCTCAGGGGAAGAGCAGGGGCTGCAAACCCCAGCAGCCCCCGCTGTCCCTCCTGCCCTCCCTGTCCGTCAGTCCATCCGCAGGGCAGCCTCCGCCCCAGCGGAACCCAGGGAGGAGGAAGAGGGAGGAAGAGTGCGGTACCTTCGGCGGGCTGAAACCCCCCGCCGGGGAAAAGGAAGAGGAAGCTCCGCACGCTCCTTCCATCACTCAGGGCTCTACGTGGCAGGCTCCGTCCCAGCAGTCTGATTTTTATTACCTCCGTCCCCATTTAGGAGCAACCACATGACAAGAACGAGCGCAATCCTGCGCAGCGGAGCGCGCCTGGGGATCGCGTCTCCCTCCTTGGGATCGCCGCACGTTAGCGAGTTTTCCCTTAACAGCAGCCTTTATGGATACAACGACTGTGAGACTGAATATTTTTTTTAAATTTCTGTTCTGTCTCCAAACATTTGCTTAAAAACAAGTTGAACTTAAAAAAAAAAAAAAAAAAAAAGAAAAAAAACAACCCAACGCTAATGAATCACAGTTCCTAGCAAATGAGCAATTGCAGTTGACACAATGAATTATGCCTGAAGCAAGCTGGGAAACATATTTTGCAAATGATCTCATCCACAGGCAAACCTGGCATGACACTTGATTTGCTAAAAAAGACACAAAGCCTGTCAAAATTCCTGTCACTTGGCAAATAAAGTCAGGTAGAGAAAACCAACAGCCTCGCCCTCTTTTAAGCCTGCTTCACCTATTTCTCAATTGCTCTACAGACTTGATTAAAAAAAAAAAAAAAAAAAAAAACAACCAACAAAAAAACCCCAACCCAACCCACAAACACCCCTTGTAGGTGTGCCCGTCCCAGCTGGGTGCTGAAGGCGATCGGATCTGCTTCCACTTCCCCAGCCAAAGCCCAGACGGGCTGGGAGGCTGCTCCTCGGACGGCAAACATGGGCTCGTGGATTTGAAGGCTCATTGCAGCAAGATACAACGCTCTCCCTGGCCATGAAATATGGCAGGGAACTTACAATTCCGTTTAATTTCCTCCAGCTGAATGCCTGTGTTTTATTTCTTTCATTGCATTCAAAACTCAAAAGAAATGTAGGAAAAGAAAAAAAAAAAAAGCGCAATTAAAGTGTAGCCCCCCCCCCTTTGCTCCTCAGCATCCCTGGACCTGTTCCTTTCAACCCGGCACAGCCCACCGATTTCCCCACCTAAAAAGCTGGGATAAACCTGGGAAAATTTCAAACCCGTGGCTGAAGCCTCCCTCTAACCCCATTTTGTCAGGCCTGGGTATTTTTAAACACAGGCCCTGTACAGAGCAAAGCAAGAGCGGAGCCGCGTCGCCCGTTCGCAGGTGGCTCCGCTATGTTTATCCCCCATCCACGCCACCCTCCACCGTGCGCCCCGGAGCCCCGCACCAGTTTAAGCACGGGTCCGTCGATAAAGCTGGCTCTCAGATCGAGCCCGCCCCTGCAGAGCTCCGCAGCCCGGCGCGAGCCTCCAGGCGGCCTGGCAGGGAAATGGGACTTTAGAAGAAAAGAGTCCAAAATCAGAATTTCCATTCCGAAGCGAGAGGGTTTGCAGCCCCGGTCGGGTAAGCACACGCCAGGTTTCCCTGAAGCAAACCCAAATCTCGTCGAGTCCAACGGGCTCTCGCAGGAGATGCCTTGGCGCTTCCTCCCCGCATCCCAACCGGCAATGCCGCGAAGCTGCCTCGCACTTTGGGATCTGACCCAAAACCTCGTCCGGAAAGGACTTACCTGGGCTGTCCAGGCAGGCTCCTTCAAGTTCAAGGAGAGGGGGTTTTCTCTCTTCTGGACTCACTGGCAGGCAGGATGCCCTACACCTCCCCGGACCGGCAGCACCACCGCCCCGCGGGGATGCCCCTGCGGATGCCGCCCTGTCGCCAGCATCCCTTGAGAGGAAGGGAAATCTGGCCCCCTGCCCCAAATCCAAGGAGATTCCCTCAAGAAAACGCAGTGTCACGGCTGGGGGAGGGAAAAGGCTTTCACATCACACGAGGGCACTGAAAACATCGCTTCCGAAATAACAACAGAGCAGCGACGCGCGCATCTTACCCAAAGGGGTCCATCTTCTAGGAACAAAGGAGGACTCTGGGACAACCCGGAGGAGACCTGAACAACCAAAACCAAGCGGTGCCGGTGGCTCCGGGCCGCGGTGAGCCCACCGAGCTGGGCCAGAAAGAGAAAATTTCCCCAGGGGCTGGTTCTTCGCCAGCGGAGAAAGCGCGGTCGGGCCCGAAGGGTGAGCACCCAGGGAAGGGGGTTGGAGGCTGGGAACCGACGGTGTTGGCCCGAGCACAACTTGCAGGTTTCGCCCCCGTGTCCCCCCTCAAACGACGCGGGGAGCCTCCGGCTGACGTGCTTACTGGTGGCCGGCCTTCCCCCAACTGCTCCTACTTCCTTCAGCGAGCCTTGGAAGTTCTCTCTGACAGGTTTTAAGTTCTAGAAATCCATCCCCACCCATTAACATTCCATATTACCACCTTTTGCCCGTGAAGCCTTAATTACAGGGCCTCTACAGGAGGAAAAACCCCAAACCCCCAGCAGTTCTAGCTATGGGCAGGACATTTATTCTCAGGAGGAGGAGGAGGACCAGATCCCTAATTATTTTATATTTGCTGCTGACTTCAGATCAAACTGTTATTACCGCCATTATCCGCACCTCGAGGTCACAGACTTATTGTCCTAGGCTGGGCGACCAGCATCAATCCAGCTAATCAGGGAACGGCCCAGCTTTATTCTTTTTCGTCAAAGGGTTTTCTTAAATAGCAAGCTATGGATAACGCAGGTAATTGGGGTTCAGCTGCGCTTGCACCCCGGCGCTTTCAGGTGGGACCGGCTCTCCCGGGCCCCCAGCACCCAGCGGGCACCAGGGACCCCGCGGGGTCTGCGCAGCCGCTGCCGGAGCCGCCCCGGCCCCGCCGTGGCTATCAGCGCCGAGAAGCCAACGGGCCACGGGGAGGGCAGCAATCATTCCGGTTTGTTTACCGATTTCAACTTCTCCGACTGTTTAATATTTCAGCTGGAGAAGGTAAACCGGGACGCCAGCCCCTCAATTACGCGGGGCGCGAGGCAAACATTTGGCAGGCGCGAAGCACATCAAGCTGCCCGCAACCTCGCAAATGCCTCCTGAAAGGAGGAGGGGGGGGGGGGTGGGGGGGGAAAAAAGAAGTGAATATTCAAATTAACGAGCCAGCGGGTAATGGAGACTTGGCTGGAAGTGATCCTGCACTTTGCCGTTGGTGGGTAGGGGCGAGCCCGGCGGAGCGCAGCACGCGATGTGCTGCTGTCGTTTTCTTTTCCTACAGCAGGGAAAAGGTTTGGAGAAGTCCTTGAGCACCGCAAACGCACTTTAACTACAGCAGGCTGCAGACTGCAGCGGGCGGGGGAACGCGCCGGCGCTCGGCAAGGCGCTCACCCAATAGCAACCCAACCACCTACCCCAATTTTTCCCCGCTTAAGACGCCAACAAGCGGACGGACGGACGGACAGCCTGCCAACAGCCGGCTCTCCCGTGCCCGGGGGCGGGGGGGGGTCCACTCGCCCGTCCCGCAGCAAGCCCCCCGGCCGCAGCGCCTCGGGAGGACACCGGGGAACCCCAATGACCTCGGGGATCGGTCCTGAACTCTGAATTGAGGCGTTGCACCCGGGTTTGGGTTTTTGGTTTGGTTTGGGGTTTTTTTTGGTTTGTGTTTTTTTGGGGTTTTTTTGGTTTTTTTTTTTTTTTTTTTGTTTTGTTTTTAGTATCTCCCCTTTCCCAGCGTTTTCCTCCCCTGGGAGAGAAAGTAACGAGCCTGCGCCTGCATTTAGCCATTAAAAAAGCAAACATCCAGCCAGCACCGCAGCCTCTCCAGAAAGGTGTTTCTAATAATAACCCCATTTTCCACATTCGTGCGGGACTTGAAAACACAGCAGGAACTAACCCAGATCAGCCCCAGGCCCCGCTTCCCACGGGCGGGGGGGGGGGGAAAGACCCGGCCCCCCCTGGGTCACCTATTCCACCCCCCCCTCCCCGCCCCCAAAATCCCCCCTTGCACCCCGGTTCGGCTGAGCCAGACCCTCCCGGGGGGGGGGAGCCGCAGTGTAGCAAGGGGAGATGGAGAGGCGCGATGTGCGCCCACGCACCCCCCCCCCCCCCCCCCCCCAAATAAAGGGGGGGGCTGAGGCGCGTTTGGGTGTTGCAGCGCTTTCCTGAGTTTTAATATGGGGGGGGGGGGGGGGGGGAGTTGGGAAAATATCGGGGGGGGGGGGGGATGCTGGGCGCGCTGACCCGCGGGGATCGGTACCGGCTCCCGCCCCCCCCCGCGCCCTCCCGCCCGCCGGGCCCGGGCCGGTTGCGGCGCTCACCTGCGGGGCGCCGGCCCCCCCGGACGCTGCCCTGGGCCTAGCGGCGGCGGGAGCCGCGGTCCCGGCGGCGGCAGCAGGAAGTGATTCCAGCCGCTCCTCACATGGACTTTCCCTGACCTCGCCCAGCAGCGCCGGCAGCCGCCGCCGCCGCCGCGCACTGGGGCCCCGCCGGGACCGGGCCGCCCCGCTGCCGGGGGGGGGGGGGGGGGGGGGGGGGGGGGAGAGGGGCGGTGGCGGGAGGTGGGACCGGCCCCGGGGGGAGGTGGGGGGGCGGGGGGGTCCGTGCCGGTCCCACCTCCCGCCACCGCCCCTCTTCCCCCCCCCGGGATGCTCCCGCCCGGGGATGAGGGCGGGGGGGGGCGGGACCCGCACGGACCCAACCACCCCACCCCCCCCCCCCCCCCCCCCGCCCCGCCACCCCCGGGGACATCGCGGGGGGGGGGGGGGGGGGGGGGGAAGCGGCCCCCGGGCGGACGCGGGGGGGCACAAACCGCTGCTCCGTTATTTTAATGTATTGGATTTTATCTTCTCTTCTTTAATTAATTATTTAATTAGTTATTCTATTGTATTTATTGTATTTATTTATTGCTTTATGGTTTTATTTTAATTTTTAACTTATTTTTAAGGTTTTTATTTTATTTTACTTTTTACTTTATTTTACTTTTTATTTTATATTTTTTATTTTATTTTTCTTTTATTTAT